>BSDF01000003.1:60123312-61475812 GCA_027925045.1 Hypotaenidia okinawae | reverse complement strand
ACATCCAAGTGCCACGGTAACAGATGCTGCAGGATGAAACACGGCAGGCATCTAGGCCAAAACCAGACAAAATACTGGTAGGTCACCAATGTGTACGGGTGACAACTCAACCAAAGCCATCAGGCAGGCAGGTATGTTTCTCCAAGATCCAGTATTTTGCATGGGCTTGGGCAGAGCTTTCTTGTTGCAAATGGTGCTTATTTTCAGATTTCTCCACTTGGCCAATGGTTTTAATTTTTTAATTAATCTTTTGGTACTGGTGATATTCTCCACCTTCTCGCACAAGAGGCTAACCGAGAAAGGCCCGAGCCTTTCGTACATCTGTACTCAGCACATGTGCTTAATAAAAGGAGGTCAGGAAGGTTTGAGTATTTCCTTACAGTTCATAAGTGCACGAGTGTTTCCCTGAATCAGGGCCTACATCACCGTTACTAATTCAGAAAGCACAGGAGATAACTGCAAGTGGAGAGCATTTTCCTCACGCAAAGGGAAGTAGCTGGTGTGTTTCATGCGGTTGTCCTGTGAAATGAGACCAGTGGAAGAGACTTATTCTACAAATGAATCTTCCGCGATTCACGGTTACCTATAGTAACCCTGAGGTCACTCTCTGCAGTCAGCTCATCTGTATCAGATAGGAAAGGAATAGAGAATGACAGGGCCTTTCCAGCATCCATTAAGAAAGTACTCTGTAGTGGACCAAATTGTTTGAAATCGCTTCTTGTAAAAAAAAACAAAAAAAAAAGAGTATTCTTGATATTGCTACTTTCCGCATAAGAGTAAAACCGTTCTCTTTCTTCACTTATATGAAACCATGTGAAGCCTTTATGACTTGTACCTTAAACAAGATTTCTGCTAATAGAGCACTGGGACAAAGTACTCCAAAGTCAGTCATGACATTGTCCTACAGAAAGTCTTGATAACAATGGATATCCCAACCTGTCGTCCTTTTACAGGAACAAGAATCTCAATATGTTTATCCTGTATAAGAAAGCTCAGAAACCACAAGGTCAGGGAAATCCACTGGGCATTGCTTTTTGAGAAAGTCAAAATCAACAAAACTGCATTTGCCTGACAAGAACCCTACAGTCATAAAATACCTCTGGCTTTTCAAACAGTAGTGAATCACTAGGAAAAAAAAAAAGCATAGTCTTTTGTAGGTTTAGGGTAATCCCTAAAACCTGGAAAGGAAACTGAAAATAGAAGACAGGATGGCCTTGAGGCTTTTAGAAACTGCTGTAAAAAACTACTATTTCTAGAGTAGCCTACAGCACAGAAAAAACCCAGAGAATCTCTGAATTCTGACACATTAGTAGGCAGTAAAAAAAAAAAGGTGATTTTCCGATAATACCAGCTTTGTCTGAGGAAGATCAGAAGAGTAGATATCAATCTGGGTGCACTAGAGGGAGAGAAATAGCCAGCTGGGCTAGAATATTAGACAAAATACTTATGAACTTTGTGGCTGCCAAGTACAACTAAAATGTCACTGGGAAGGTTAAGAGTATGTTTTCTTACTGGGGAATTCCAGAGGAACTATTATGAAAAAAGAAAAGGGGGGGAGGGGGGGCACACCACAGTTTATAGGGCAAGGTTTCAAAGCATTTTGGCAAGATATCATTTCTACTGCATTATCACCAGCCCTCAATATCCTCAAGCAAAGGCAGAGGCTGGAAGAAATGTGCAGACAAGATGATCCTTCGTTGGCACAGTTACGTACAGATCAGCTCCTGTTATGTCAGCTAAATAAACCAGACTTTGCAGAGAAGCACTTGTGATCTCAGTGACTGATGCTAGAAACATCTCTGTCTACTTACCTACCTACATATCTATTTACAGAAGGTAGAGGTTGTACAGACTACATGTGACAATGTCCAGCTGTCTCTGGAACATTTAGACTTAGATGGGAATTTAGGTGAGGAGCACGGGTGAGCACTGCCTGCAAATCACAGGAAAATCTGTCTCAGCTAAATCATGAGTACTTTTCTACAAAAGATGCTGAAGTATTATCAGGAGTACCTAAAACTGAGCTTTTGCACTGAAAGAGCAACATTGCGTCTATTGCTTGAGGAGCTGAGAAATACCTGAGGTTAAAAAAATCACATGAGTTGCCACAGAAGCAATATCTGGTAGTGTGAAAATAGGTTTAATGCATATCTACTTCAGCTGAATGTTTAATTCCCTGCAGTTGCATAGTCAAAGGAACTTGGGCAGTATGAACTGGTACAGAATTTGTGCCCATGTTTAAAGCAGCCTGAAGAAGCAGCTCCTGACATCAGCTCGTGACATTAATTTGCCTAAGTCTGAAAACTAGAGAGGAACCATTGTCATTGACTACTTCAGTTCTGTCCAGACTCCTCCAGAATTACATTTCTTCTAACTCACAGAATATGCCTTAAGCTTCTTTCTTGAACTCTAGAAGGCACTGGCACCTCAGAGGAGAGAATCTGTGCGCGTGTGTGTGTGTGTGTGTGTGTGTGTGTGTGTGTGTGGTTTTAGTTTACTAAGTTTAGATTTAGGCCTCCTGAGGGGTTTTTAATGCCCATGTGATCAGATGGCTCTTACGTGCCTGTAAAGAAGTCATTTGCCACAGCTCCATAATGGCACTTAGCTGGTATGTTGCCACTGTTGACTTCTCGTACTTCAGCCTAAGAGTTGAGTCTTGCTCTCCAGTTACATTTGGGCAGAGAGTGAGGGTATAAGCAGATATTGGCCTCCTCATCAAATTAAAACAACATCTGACAAGTGATAGATCAGTAAGGATTGATGCTTTACTTATTCATACGCACCCCCCAGCAATGTAGTTGTTTTCCTAATTGTCTTGTTTAAGAAAAGTGAGTTGCCTCTTCTTATATTTCTACCCACAAAGCACTAAGGATTGACCTTGTTTTATCATTCTTAGAGCTAGTAAACGTACTTTTACCTCCTTTCTTTTTCTTTTGTACAGCAAATACACCCAGTGCAAGACTGCCTCTCCGTTAGTGACCAGTTTAAAGAGTTAAGTACTCAAGAAGATGGAATTATTCTATAATTGTGCTTATGTAAAGTAGGTAAAATTTAAAAAATCACTATGGAACTGTGATCATATCTGTATTTCTAATTGAGAAAAGGGAATATCCCTCAAAATTTCCATTTTTTTTCCTAATTTCTGTTTATCCTAAAGCTGGGATAAAAAAATGTTAATGAAAATTTCTATGTGAAAACATGAAGAGAGGCAAGGCATTAAGTAATCATATGTGACTGCAAGTGAAAAAAATTAACTGAGCACAACAAAAATACTATATTAATGCTTTATTCTTAACGAACCGTGTACTAAATATTTGAATACAGACTTAAGACTAATAGGTGACTAAGTAAAGGAATTTTTTTTCAATAATAATGTTGCACGACAACTCCCTCAGCCAGTTTTTCACAGGAAGGGAAGGAAGAAATATCCAGCATTGGCCTAAAATTACAGACCAGAAAAGCTGTTTTTATGGCTGCATCTGATCCTAATCTAACAATAACATCCCCGCCAAACTGAAGTCCAAACAATTGTGCCCACAGCAAGTTCGAATTCAACAAGTTAAGCACTGTTGATGCTCAGCTTCTGCGGCATCTCCAAAAATAGCTAAGGAATCAGAACCCAACTGCTGACCTGGTGGTACAACAAGCAGATGATGGGCCAGCTCCCTGTTCGTGACTCTTTGTGTTTTACAGTGCTGACAACATAGAGCTTGTTTTTGTCAGTATACTATCCAGATATGACTCAGAAGACATATGGAGAATAGATAATGTATACTACCAAGATTCAATTTTTAAAGTCACTTTTCTGTTCATAACCACACAGCAAAAAACAAAAAAAAAAACCCCAAAAAACCAACCAATAACCACCATACAACAAAAATGTGCTAAACTGACAAAAACTGTCACTAGTAGTTGTCTAAACCATTAACTGGTCATCTCCTGCCCTCTAACTTCAGAGAGGATGGGAAAGGGGAAAGGTGCTTAAAACGTCCATCTGGGGAAAACTCTTAGCTTAACAAACCTGAACACTGAACTCTTACCTATTTTACAAACTGAAAACCTGTAAGTTTATGGCAGCTGAACACATGACCCAAATGTCTTGGTTACTGTCCCAAAGAAGGGAAAAAAAAGAAGATTTGAGTTTGCTATGGAGACTTTTGCACCACAATATGCCTGCAAAATAGACAGGAGAATAGGCACCTGTGAGGTCCACCTCTGGAGCTATATGCACGATGTGGCCATTTGCTGGGCAATCTGTAATCCATACTAGAAAGCAACAGTAGATGGCCTACTTTTCACAAGAAGTGACAGCTAGAGAAAACCACGTTGTGCCATAGGGAGGGGAAGCACGGGCATAGCCTGCATTATTAATTGACATACACAGAAAGAGCAAGCAGAAACAAGACTAGTAAAAGAAAGAAGGGAATTCTCCCTGGAAACATATGGGAAGCACAAAACAGAAGCAATGAAACATTGAATGGGGATACAAACACCAGCATGTCCAGAAAGTGCAGTCATTAGTAATGAGCATAATGAAAGCACTAGAAGTGTGAACGCAAAAGTTAATGGCTTCTTCTACGCATGTGAGAGACAGAATGGTAGAAAAACAGCGTGTCTAAATAAGATATGTATGAAAGAGTCTTCCAAGTATCGTTTTCTATATAACTCACCAGCCTTCACTAAAGGGAGAAGTAAAGGAAAGCACAGAAAATTCCACTTTGACACCTGTCTTTAAAAGCTGTTTTCATTTTCACTCTTTATCTTTGTAGTTCCTGCACAGCAGCGGTTCCCAAAGCCGAGCACTGCCAGCAAGCCACTCTGGCCACAGACTCAGATTTCTACTCACTTTTATCACGCCCACCGGACCAACTCTTTGTCACAATTAGCCACCGAGGCTAATTTTCAGGCTAACCTTGTAGACCCAAAGCAGGGTCAAATCCCTAAAGTAAACTAAGCACCAGCCGCTGCTGAGGTGCCCTCTGCTCCAGAAGCTGAGCACGAGCCTTCTCAATCCCTTTGATTATCCTTTTCCTATCTGGTTGAGCTCACAAACCACAAGTTTCTGAATGTTGTCAACTGACATTTATTTACAAGGTACCTCAGGAAATATTTTTGCAGGTCCCTGAGGCATTTCCAACCCTGGAAAACCAGTGCATGTAAATGAATGCAGATGCAATCTTACACGCCATTTGGGGAGTTATTGCTAAAAAACATTTGGTGGGCACGTTTTCAGACAGGATACAGAATGTTTGTTGGACACAAATACTCAGTAATAAAATAGTGATTGCTTCAGAGCTGTCTAAGTGATAGCAGTACGCTAATTAACCACTTAGCCTTGCTTCTAGCTAGGATCCAGCAACCTTCTTTCAAAACTTACCATGTGATGTAGGAGTAGCTTAATTGAATTAAATGGCAGCACTTAAGAGCATAAGGAAGAGAGGAAGGAGCACAGCCTTATTTGTATACACAGCGTTACTGCAAACATAATTTGACTAGTCCTTGAATAGCAGTGTGTAACAAGGGTTGCAAGGTATAAAAACTGAGGTAATTAATTCTGTCTTGGCCTGACAAAAATTACTTTTCTTGCCAATCTTTTGACATCTCCTACTGACTAATGTGGAAAGGAGTGACACAGGGCCTGAGGATGTAAAACAAATACAGTGAGAAATGAGAAATTTTGTCGTCTAGACTACATTAGGCTACCACAGCAGCAGGGTAAGTGTGAAAGTCAAAAAAGAAGGGAGGGATTGATTCCACTTCACAGTATTCAGGTAGTCCAACAACGGGAGAAGGTTTGAGGGGGGAAAGGTTTTAAGCATGTTGGTTATCAGTGGATGATAATGCCCAACAAGGGGAATAGGGGTTTTTGTGTGATGTCTAAGTGTCCATGACAAATCTACAAAATGGGATTAATAATGGGTTAACCCATAGAAGGAAACATGCAAGAAAAGACTGCAACCAGTGAGTTAGGACCACAGGAGACACAGCTCCTTTACATATCTTCCACTACAAAGAGAAGCAAATGAATTTTACACAGAATGGGCTTGACAAGGTGACAATTTGCCCGCCCTCTTATTTAAACTGGTGTAAATCAAATGCATTTCCTTCTAATGTACCAAGTGGGAACCAGGCCTCCCGAGTGGCGTGATGGTGAAAAAAAAAGGGTAACTGTAAGGTGTCTCTGGAACGATGCTGTGTTCTGCATCGCACAAGTCAGCAGCTAAACTCATTTACACATGTTTACCCCCAACCACACTACTAGAGTTTATAGTTTATAGGCTTTCAGGTAAAGCTGGGTATATCTAGAGTACATAAAGAAACATCACTAGAGTTGCTTTGCATATCCAAGAGCAAAAACAGGAGAGAAGCAGCAGGCTGAAATCTCTGTTAATCAGGTGCAAAGGTGCACCTACCTCAGAGGGCACTTTTAAAAGGACCTACAGAACAAAAGCCTCTCTGCTTGCCAGACGGGCATACATTATAGTAGCCACACCCTTCTAGGTAAACATGTACATAGACCAAATCACTTCTTTTGTGAATAGGGTTTACTTCATCATTTTGAAAGGCATATTGTTATTTCTTGACATATTAGTAAGCTTAAACGAATCACTTAAGAAAATAAACGTATTTGCCTATGTTTACAATTATTTGTCCTCTCTGTTATTAATCAAATTTGTCTAATATTTTTATCACATCATGTTTTAAATAAATAAATAAACTATTGCCTTTGAAATATTAGTTGTTAGCAATAAACTAAAGGCAAGAAATCACATAGCCTGCAGCATGACCAGAGTAGATGGAAAGGAAGTATCAGTCCAGGTGTGTGGACAACATATCACGCCATACTGCTGATTCTCTGTTGCTTTGGATGTCTCTGCCCTGCTTTAGTTTGAAAAGATAGAGCTGCATATGCAACAATGCCTCTTCTTGTCAGCACGGTGCTTTACAAAGATAAATTAAATCATTCTATGTGATGATGTGGGCTTTTATATGCGAAGGGGCTAGTTTTCACATGCGGGGGGCGGTGGGGGTGGTGGTGGGGTAGCACTGCACTCCAAACACCACTGAGCCCACCACACTTGGGCAGCAGACTTGATGTGTGGCACTGCTGGTGTCCAGGGATCTGGTGTCACTTGCCCCAGGCCTCATTTTGCACCTACTATACCGTGCTGTTTCAGAACAAATGAAATAACAGCTTTTGTACAACATATGTTCTGTTCCTATAGTATGCTATTTTTGCAGTTGGAAGGCCTCAGGCACTGCTCTCCTTCCAAGCCATACACAAACAAAGAGGGTTTACCACAAAAAAAAGAGCCTCGGCTGAAGAGTGTAAGATTCACCTTTTCTCCCTTGCTCCAGATCCTAATTTTATCAAGTTATGTCCTTTCCCTTCATTCTGTATTATATATAGTTATAACCTAAAGCTTTCTCACAACAGCAGCATAGGTCTGTCTTGATTTGCCCTTGCGTTTTAAACAGACTGGATCATTCAAGACTTTGACATCAGAAAAATCTAGATGCTACACCAGAAAGGAAATAAATCTCTTATTCTGTTATTAGCCCCTTTCATGCAAAGTTTTAATTGATTCCCCTGGGCTAAGGCCAGCTATACTTTGAAAATAAACAAAAACAGAAATAATGCAGTCAGCTGATGAATCTGAACTGTTGCTCTCTTCTTCCAGTGCTACACCAGAACAGGCTATGAATTTCCAGCATAGGTGCCCTGGTATAATCCCAGGCTAACAGTGGTCTATCGGGCTCTGAAACTGCACACGCTGAAACCAGATGTGTAAACCTGAAGACCTAGGCTAATGCCACCTACACAGCTGGAGAAGGAGACAGCATAGTACCTCCTTCTTTCTCTAGGCGCATGAAAGTGTAGCTTAGGAGGGAAAACTTGTTTCCAGCTGCTGAAAGAGTTTCCTCTCATCTCTCTTTCTCTGGCTTTTATGCTTGGCTGCAGGAAAACACAGGTATGATGGTGTGGAGGTAGCTACATCTCCTTGCTGGCTCTACCCAGGTCCACACAACACCCATTTTCAGTCAGGCAGGTGGCTGCTTCTTACACCTATGTGTTTACTGTTCTCAGAGCCCTGGCGCACATGCAAATCTGGGTGGCAACACTTGCAGCTACCTTTGAGGCAGGTACCCCTCAGGGAGCCAGGGGTGCACCAGTCAGGCTGGCCCGCATGCACTGCATGGTTTACTGGGACAAAAATGTCAATGCACAGTGACAGGCATCATTGATATCCATGGGGAGGAGAATCTGGCTAAACATGTGGCTCTAAGTGATTTGGTATGTGATACAAGAGGCACTAAACCCCACTGTCTTGCTGTCCTCCCCAGAGTTCTTAACCAACCTTCTTATCTTCTTTTATGAGGAACTTCTATTGAGAAGGCTGCATAAAAAGGAAAATATACATTTTTACATGTGTTAGCAATATTTATTGAAAATATTCCTAGCAAAAATATAAAAAATCCATCTGATTTTCAATGATAAAAATACCACAATTGCATTTGAAACTTTACAGTAACTACAGTCTAAAAGTGAAACTAAAAAAAAGTGAAAGTTGCTTGTTGCTTTTCGCTGCACAAGCTGAGACAAATGCAGAAAGTAAACAAAAAAGCACATATTAACATGCGTTTATAAAAATTCTTGTGGTATGCTAAGATGCCTTCAAACTGGAGGGAAAGAGAGGTGGCAACATGTAACACCTGTGATAGAAAAAAGTGAGTGTGTGCATGAGTGTGTGATCACCTAAGTACCTGGACACTGACTTCACAGTATTCCCTGCAGATTCTGTAACAACCTCAGCAAAACAACACATAGGAACAGATTGCTACTGGGATTTTCCAAAGTCCAAGAAGAATTTATGCAGCTACCTCCTATCCATACGGAAAATCCCAGTGTTCAGGCTCACTACCCTTCTTCTCTCAGCAAAATTTCCTTTACAATTCCTTTCCTATTTGGTTGTACTTAGCTACCTAACATCGGCAATACTCAGCCCAAGTCACAGCAGATCACATATAGGAAAAGATTAAGGATGAAGGCAACACGTCTTGAGTTTGATGTTTAACTAGGATTCCTGAAACTTTCTTCACATGCTTTTAACTCCATTTTGAGGTTTGTGTTTGTAGTGGATGTGCCGGAAATCAAGTAATTCAACATGTATTTACCACCATATAATTACTTTTATTAAATTACTTGTATAATTTGTGTTAAGTAAAAGATCACCAGAACGTGCAGTTGCACTGTTTACAATTACCCTGTCAGTTGATGCAATTACTATAAATAGGCTGAGAGACATCACTAATTAATGCAGTTGGAAGGGTAATAGAAGAAGCCTGCTACTGCACATCTAGGGCACATGATCTCTAGGTTCATATGCAGAAGGGTGATTTCTTTTTCTTTAGGGCTTTGGCAAAGATACATTATAAAGAGCCCCCCAAAAATTGCCTCAGGCTATAGATGCTTGGGAAAGAACATAAAACAGTAGAGCCGTGGCTCAGTCTTAGCTAAATTTTAAACATTGAGAATGAAGGAACACCACTGGAGTGTATGCACACACCTTACTGATTTTAGTGGGATTTATATATGCAGACCTAGGGAAGATTGATCTTCAAAGCTGGAGCAGAGCTGTCATTTCCCTCTTTATTTTTAACCCAGTAAATACACATTTTATTTGCAAATGTAAGTATTTTTATAAACCAAATGTGAGTTTGTGGGTTTGGTTTTATTTTTTTCAATCTGGGAAGAAAAGAAGTATTTATTCAGAGTCACTGGAGAAGAAATGTAGTCTTACACAAAACCTTTGGAAGAAAATTGTGCATATTAACAGGTCTCTTGAGACCAATAATAGACATTCTTTGCATTTATTCAGCAAATTTACATCCAAATGGGGAAGATGTTGGATTTGTCTCAGTTAACACTGAAATATTTGCAAAAATCAACAAGGGAAAATGTTTCCCACAGAAGCAGGAAGAGATAACCTTGTACAGTTTTGTTTGTATCTCTGTGGGAAACTATAGGCAACATGACCACATCATTTCAGTGGAATGCACGTTTTCAGTCACAGAAGAAGTGGTACCTGCCCTAAGAGCAGATCCAGTGAATCCTGTGATAGCCTTACAGCTGCATTGACCACAGGCCCAGCTTCAGGTCTCCTACATATATAAGTAATATATTCATCCATGGAGCAGCATTCACATGTCTTATTTTTAAATGACTGTCTGTAAAGGACTCAGGATTGTTATCCGAATGGAGCTGTAGAAGTATCATTCCCATTGCCAGTAATGAAAGCAACGTTTTGGGTACACACACACACAAAATTATGCCCTTGCGGAGTATTACCAGCTTTGTTTCTGCTACTGGTGAAATGTAATGTCTCCAACATGTGGCAACAGTGGCTAGTTAGAGTGTGGACCCTGGGGTGTCTTTCCATGGTTTCTCTGGCATTCTATTTGCCTTCAGTCCTCAGATACATCTTTACCAGAAAAAAAAAAAACCAACCAAAAAACCCACCACGAAAAAAAAAAACCAACTAAAAAATTTAATGGATCTGAGTAGCCTCGTTCTCTGCTGATGCCAGGGCGCACTCTATATAAAGGTGACCAGGTGTAGATCACAGCTGACTTAGTATTTGTTTTTCCATTGCTCCCACTGCCACCAGCATTAAAGATCCCCTTTCCTGGCAGAGAAACCCTCTGCAAAAATGTGAAAACACCATCTCCACCCCGCACTAATGCTGGTCCCCAGTGCAGCTGATCCATTTTGCAGGTAGCCAAATGGAGGCCGGGAGGGACAGCAGCTCCTCTTGGAGGCGTGGGTAGGTAGGGCCAAGCAGGAACGACGTGCACCCTCCGGCTAATTTGGGACAAGGTGTGATCCCAAGAAGCGACGTGTCCTCAAAGCTCGAGGGCACAGCCCCGGCTGCCCGCCTATCCCCGCGCTGCCGGTACAGGGCATGGGGAGTGTAACGGACATAAGGGACCCGACGGGTCGGTGGCGGGGGCAGCTGCTCCGCTGTGCCCGTGCTGTGCCTGCGGCTCTGCGGGACGCTCCGCCTCAGGGCACAGCGGGCCCCGAGCCCGCCCCGGTCCTCCGGGAGCGGCGCCGCGGGAGCGGCCCCGCCCCGGCCTGGCCCTCCCCGTCGGCGGCTCATTGATGAGCCGCGGCCCTTTGAGGAAAGGGCGAGCGCGCCGAAACCGCTGCAAAGCCCCAACTTTTCAAGCAGCAGCGCAGCCTGGGAACTTTGCATGTTTCGCCATTTTTCACCTCCTGACTCATTTCTGTATCAAAAAACGTGTTCTGTGGAGCTCATCGGACACCCACCGCCTCTCCTGCAGCGGCGGCGGCGGCAGGCAGCATCCACCGCCCAGCAGCAGCAAGGGGAACTATAGCAAAAATCCCCCGCGGCGCTGCAGCCAAAGTCAGGCGCCGGGCAGCTCCCGTTCCGGCCCCCCCGAGTTCCCCCGGGGTCCCCTTTATTTTGTGTTTCCAGCGGGGGTACTGCCCGCCCCCCGAGGGATGCCGCCGCTACCGCCGCAGCCCGCACGTCACGCAGGGAGCGGAGCAGGTGCACCCGCCGAGGGCCACCCCCTACCCCCGGCGGCACGGTAGCCCGGTGGTGGTCTCCAAGACCCCCGCGGGTGACCGCGCCGCTTCACAGTGGGACTTCACTTCCCCAACCGCCGTGCACGGGGAATGGGAGGGAGGGGTTGGTTGCCCCTCGACTCGACGGCTTCCTCAGTGACAGCCTCACGCCGCGGGGATAGGGGGCTGCAGCCGTGCCGTCGAGTGGCCGGCGGCCGAGGGCCGCGGCGTTGGAGCGGTGTGTGTGACGGGTCCCACCACGGCAGGACGAGCCGGCCCGGGCCCTGGCAGGGCAGGGCGGGGCGGGGCAGGGCAGGGCAGGGCGGGAGGGCCCCGTCGGGCGCGCGGCCCCGGTCCGCCCGCTCCGCAACCCGCCGCCGCGGCACGGACCCGCCGCGCGGCGCCAGGCGCCTGCGCACTGCAGGGGCGCCAGATTTGGCGGGAGGGGGAGTGTCCAAGGGCCCTTTGTTTGATGGCATCTCTGTTTACAGAGTTTACTCTTTAATCTCAACCTGTTTCCTCCTCCTCCTCCCGCGGCTCCTCGGCACTCCCGTGCGCGGCGGCGGAGAGCCTGAGCGCAGCCCGGCAGCAGGGCGCGGCGGCGGGCGCGGGCTCCCCGTCCTCCTCCCCCAGCGGCCGGTGCGAGGATGGCCCGGAGACCCCGGCACAGGTAACCCGCCGGCTGCGGGCGGGGGGCGGCCGGCTCCGCTCCGCTTCTGTCAGACAGGGTGCGGGGCGGGGGAGAGGGAAGGCAGCAAGCGGGAGAAGGGCTTGCCCGGCAGACGGGGCGGCGGACTGCCGTGCAGCCCCCTGTCCTCCGCGCACCTGAGCTACACTGATGGGAATCGCCCCCTCCTCCGGAGGCTCCAGGGGAGCGACAGCCCAGCGGGATGCACCGCAGAGCCGCCGCTGACGGGGCACCCGGGCCCCGCGCCGCACGCCTGCCGGACGGCGCGGTGGGGCCGCGGGCAACGGGGCTTGCTGCCTGCTTGGGCCAGCGCGGAGCCCGAGCGGGCTCCGCGTCCCACAGCTGCAGGGCAGGACAATGTCGAGCTGGCTAGGCGGCGGCAGGTAGCGCGTCCCGTCTCATTCATTCATTCATTCCCGGCGGGGTGGGACGGCAGGTGGGCGGCCGGCGCGGGGCCCGGGCTCGCTCCTTCGGCTTTCTTACATTTATTCTTGCAGCGGCGACCCTTTAGCCCTCGGGAGCGCGGCTCTCCCCCGCGGAGCTAGTTGCCCCCTGCGGGGCTCGGTTTTTTCCCGCACACGCCGCTCGGCACATGCCGGAGCGCGGCAGCACGGGCGGGCAGCTGCAGGGGGGCTGCGAGTCCGACGGGGCGCCCGGCCGGAGCTGTCACCCGCTCCCGCCCGCCGCGCTTTTGGCCAGAGCGATCCCTTTCCTCCCTGTGCCGCGCCAGGGGCCGGGGCCGGCGGCGCCCCGGGGGCGGCGGAAGGGACGGGACGGGACGGCGGCGCCGCGTGGCCGCGTCCGTGCCTCCGCTGCCGGGCGGGAGCACAGCGCGGGGTTGTTGTCTAATTAGCCAGGGACGGCGGGTCGGACACGTGGAGGCTCTTTTCTCTTTCTCTTTGCAGCCCGGCATCCTCCCCTCTTCCCCTCCCCTTCGGCTGGGCTGTGACAGAGGAGAAAGTCGCAGCCCTGCCTTTCCCTGCCTGGCTGCTGGCCCTGTCCCGCGGGTTTGGGGAGAGGGGGGTGTCTCTTCCTAAGGAAGAGGGTCTGGCGGTGCCGGAGGAGGCAGCGGGCCGCCGGGTGAGCGTCGGGCCGTACTGTGAAGTGTCATAAGGGGGGTGTCGCTGGGTCTGGCGATGAATCACCCGGCCCGTGTCTCCCGAAAGAGAGGGACAGCGGTCGCCTGTCTCGCGGGCGCCTCCCGCAGGGACGCGGCGCTCCGCCGCCCGGGGCTCGGCCGGCAGCCGCCCCACGGCGGCGCGGGCAGCAGGCGCGGCGCGGGGCCGCCCGGCGGGAGCGGGCGCGGGATCGGCCGCGGGAGCGGGATCTGTTCCGCGGGGCCGGTACCCGAATTCCTTCAATCACGGTAGCAGCAGCGAGTCATTTCCTCTCCACCCCCTCCTTTTTATTATTTCTTTTTTTCTTATTATTTCTTTCTTTTTCTTTTTTTCTTCTGATTTTTTTTCTCCAGCACGAGTCGGTTGCCCGGGCGAACCGCGCCGCGCTGCTGCCGGGGGAGCGCAGAGGCGGGGGCTGGGGGGGTCGCCGACCCTCTGCCGTGCCGCTTCACGGGAGGCTTCGGGGCTAGGGCCGGAGGGGCAAAATAATAGAAAGTTTTAGGGCGGCGCTGAGAGCCCGGCTGGCGAAAGCAGCTACCGAGCGTCCCGAAATCCCAGGGCCCTTTTTCTCCTGCTGGAGGAGGCAGGTAATAACAGCGGGATCGGCTCAGTCTTGCGGTGCCAGCAAGGCCCCGGTTATTTCAATAAACCGGTTACATTACTGGCACCGCACTTAAATCATTTTAACCTGTTCGCCGCCGGTGTTGTGCTGCCGTGGCAGAGCGGCGTTTCTCTGCGGTGCCCAAAACACGTCGCTGCGCAGGAAGCGTCACTGATGGATGTGTACCTTGTGCTTTTACTATCTGCGAAAGTCATTTTCAAAATGATACTTGGAAATTGAGCCACAAAACTTCCTTTGGCATATGGGCAGTCGCACAGCTGTCTCTGTGTGTCACTTAGAAAAGTGAATCTACTCTGAGTGGCGGCTGAGGAAGGAGCCGCGTTGGTAGCAGCTGCAGCAGGAGAGCTTTGCTCAAGTGCCTGGCCCCGCTGCAGCCTGGGAGGCTCCAGCCGGGAACCAGGGGTGTGCGTTCGCCTCGGTATGCAGATCTGGAGCTTCAGTCGGTGCTTGCCCCACACGGTTTCATGGGCCGGGGAATAGGGAGCGAGAGAATGGTGGGGCCGGGCAGGCAGGAGGACTGTGGGGGCTGGGGGAGACTTAAGGGTGGCAGCGATGGGCTGGGTGGGTGAGTCAGGGGCCACCCGGCAGAGGCTCGGGGAAGGCCACACACGTCACGGCAGGCTGTGGAAAACTTCCTACGGGTAGCATAGTTCTCATGGCACGTGCCACAGGCCAGAAAACAGGGTTGAAGATGTAAGGTGTGATTAGGCCAGTGTACTTTGAAAGAATGTATGTTTAACAGCTTGCATTTGGAGATGTTTGCATCCTGACTACCAGTCTCCGTGCTTTGCTGCAGCTTAATTTAAAAAGCGATCTCCTGCACACAGGTTAATGGAATAAACAATGATAATATTGTTACACAATAACTTTATTTCAGTGTTTTAGTCATACCTCAACATACCACAGCATACCATACCATCACAGTTTTTAGTCTCTTAGCATGACATTGTCTCCTTTCTAGCATTTGCAGTTGTCATGTCTTAGCTGAAGTGTCAGAACTGCTGCTTGTGTCTTAAAAGTTGGAAGTAAAATACTGCCCACCAGAAAGACAGCTCCTGTTGCAAAACACCCTTTTCCAGTTGGAGTTAACTGGGCAGAGCAAGTGCTGTTCGTGAAAAGAGTAATAGAGTCCCTTTTACCCATAGATAGCCTCTGGGGAAATCCCTTAGTCATGAATTAGACGAGTAGCAGAGTGTTTCAAAAACAGTATGAGGTATTTAGAAACGGAGCAGAGGTAATAAAGTCTCCAGTTAGAGAAGTGAAGAGTATAAAAGAGTTCGGTCATTCATTTGTTAGTTACAGGATATTAAATATCTTCCTCCTTGTCCCTCGTCTGTCCAGACCCATGAACAGCAGGCATATTTTATACGTTAGTGCTACCACTCTCTGGCCTTACTTTATGGCAGAGACTTTTGCCTTGCACATACAGGGTCCACAGCCATATTCCCAAACAAAGTTATTATTGGCTAGCTTTCTGTAGTTATACACAGCCTGTTTTATTTGGGAACGATATTAAACATACAAAAATGCTAATATATTTCAGAATGTGTGGCACGAGTTAAAGATTTTGAACATGCGCTTGTGTAATAGACACAGCCTTTAGTTCTCTTTATTGTCCCAAACATTGTATTTTAATTTGAAACCCTCATTGGTTGAAAGTTTGCCAAATGTGTAATTCACCACTGATCTAACAGTAAGAGCAGGTCTAAACATGCACGGTAATATGAAGGTTGCCAGCCCTTTGCTTGTATCTGTGGATACCAAAAACAGTAGAACCAGTTCAGAATACTAGAACAACAGAATGCAGAACAAAATCTTGTTGTGCAAGTTTTAAAACTTTTATCTGTGTAACCTTTGTGAGTGGGTTTTTTGTGCTTTGTAATTAAGTAGCTCAAGTCCTCATGTTCCTCTCTGTCTCGCTGTGTTTCCTTCCGCAGTATATATAGCAGTGATGATGATGATGAAGATGTTGAGATGTATGATCATGATTATGACGGTCTGCTTCCTAAGACTGGAAAACGCCACTTAGGAAAAACCAGGTGGACCCGTGAAGAGGTAAATCCAAGTTCATTCGTCTCCTGCATGTAAAAAGATGGAAGGAGTATGGATCACATTCTTCTCCATGTTCCTTATCTGCAGACTAACTTCAGTGACAGTGCCATGTATATGAATGAAGACAAAGTTCTTGAACCTTTAGCTACGTTCAGTGTCTCACTCAACTTTCAGGGTCATTCTTCTCTTTCAAATAAATTGTATAAGCACCATTTTTTTTCATGTCCACCGCGGTTTACACTACAGGTGTGTGATTCTCCGTGTAATCCCTGTTGGAGAAACAGATTAAAAGTCACCTGCAGCAATGCTTGATTGTTACTGCTGCCTCTTTTTGTTTGAAATTGGTTGCTATGTGAGAATTGACGTGTGTTTAGTGTCCCACAGCAGCAAACAACTGTAGCAGAAACTGCTGCAGTCCTTTTGTGCCATTTGAAATTTGTACTTTAATTGCAGTGTTACATTCTGTGTGGAAATAAATTAAAAGCTGGAAGAAAGAAATCCAACAGTAGGAAATTTGAGCATACAAGATGTCTTTTGGTTTTGAAGGTCAGAATGAGTTTAGTCATGGTACCTTTGTGCTGACTTTCCGGGTGGATTGTGGTATCAAACTCCTTTGCCAGGTGGATATCCTGTGGCCATTTAACTGGTTTGAGTTTATTGTGAAATACATTAATACAGTTCTTATGTTTTGCCTTTCTTCTCTCTAGCAATGTATATTGATATATAAACAGTGGCAGGTCACCTCTTGCAAGCAGTTTTTGTTTCTTTTAAATCATAGTCTGCTCTGACAGAGGAGGATGGGATGGCTGTGGAGGCCAGTGGCCACTTTGCTGTCAGATGAACTGGGAGTGTACTGGGAGGCACTAATCAGGGAAGGGGAGGGTTGCTCCCCTCCTCTTATCTCTTGGGGCAGTTCTCTTACACTTCTTGTCTTACACTATCTCAGTATTTCCCAGTGCGTGAGATTGGTTTCTTTTGTCTTTAGGGTCTACATTTCTGGCCTTATCATTAAAAATACTGGGCCAAATTTCTTCTACTGTGAGTATGCAAAACTTCCTCACGGTGGTCAGGAGCAAAAAGGAGCCATTAGTTTTAGTGTGCTTTCATTGTACACAGATAGGCAATGAGCAAGTTACCGGAGCTCCTATTACTTAAAAGACATACAAAGCTTAAGGCTGTGATTTTCAGAGGCCCCCAAACAGCTGGGGGCCTGAGTGTTAGAGGAGTGGCATTGTTGTTCCGATGCCTGGCATTTAACCCTCCATGCCTTCCTGTAAATCCAGTACGAGAATAAGTTACATTGCTCTGAGCAGCAAAAGGGAAATGTGTGGTGCGAGTCAGAGGACAGCGCAGAAGAAGTCAGGCTTTCTTCTGCAGCACACTGGAGAACCTTCCAAAGTTCACAGGAGCAGAAAAATTACTTAGGCAGTTAAAAACATGAGAAGACTACACACCACCTACCCTTACACTCAGGATGTAGAAACAGATGCGTAAAAAGCTAGAGTGGAATGTGTTTAATTTGTAATGTAAGAGATTGTGATATTAATTCTGTCTTGTTTTTTTAATGATTCAGGATGAGAAACTGAAGAAGCTTGTGGAGCAGAATGGCACAGAAGACTGGAAAGTCATTGCCAATTTCCTTCCTGTAGGTGGATATTAGTTTCTGTTTCTAGTTTTAGTGACAACACTTTATCAGAGGTTTCCAAGTAAGGGAAAGGGGAGTGGTTGCTTTATAGTTACGGTTTTGCGGGAGATATAAAACCTCTATGGATGGAGACCTCAGAAATTTAGTTAGAATATTGTGAAAACGCTTTATTTTCCTTTCATTACTCAGGAAGTGTGGGAACAAATCAAGCAAGCAACAGTGGGGGCTGGAGGGGGTTGCACAGTAAATGGTCGATGTGACACTGAAACAAAATGTCTCAGCACAGGGAAAAAAAACACCTCTGATGAATTCTAAGAGTGGTTTAGCAGCTAATTGTTTTGTGAACACTTTGGCTGTTGTAAAAATACTGCATGTGAAAACATGACTGCTATTGTGCCAGATGGTGACGATTCAGTTTGTGTAGTTTTGGTGATACATCACTGCAGAAACGAAGTATTATCTAGTTCAGTGAGCAAAGTGATAGTCGAGCACCTTCTCAGACCTTCTATTGCTCCGTGTTGTTTAGTGGTCACAGCTGAAATAGGTCGGGAACAAGTGTGCCTGGATAAGAGCTTTGTCACTCTACATTCATTTTTGTCTAAAGAATGATCTGCTTTGCATATTTTACATTTTACTAGAATCGAACAGATGTTCAGTGCCAGCACCGATGGCAGAAGGTACTAAACCCAGAACTTATCAAAGGTCCATGGACTAAAGAGGAGGATCAACGGGTAATCAGTTTTCCTTTCCATCTGATTAAAGCCTTGCTAGGGGATTTCATGTGTTGTGGCAAAACTCCTACAGACTTAAGTGGTCTCAACACTAATACACCTAGAGGAGAGTTTGATGATATGGTTTCAGTGCTTAGTAATTCTGTCAATTTCAACACAAATGAATTAATGTTCCTTTACAGCACTGTAACGTAGAAAAGCAGTCTAAAAATGTCTTGACTATTACGAGATTTTTCCTTCTGGGTAAAAGTGTAAGTGGGAAGTGGGGAACCTTAATTGTCTTGTTAGTTTTACTGGGGCAATTTTGAGAAATGTTGTTGAAAATATTGCTCCACCACAGAAAAATGTCATTGATTCATTATGCATCGTTAAATACAGGCAGTTTTTATGTCCTTCTTTGAAGGTAATAGAACTCGTGCAGAAATACGGTCCAAAGCGCTGGTCTGTCATTGCTAAGCATTTGAAGGGAAGGATTGGAAAACAGTGCAGGGAGAGGTGGCACAACCATTTGAATCCAGAAGTGAAGAAAACCTCCTGGACAGAAGAGGAAGATAGAATTATTTACCAGGCACACAAGAGGCTGGGAAACAGATGGGCAGAAATTGCAAAGTTGCTGCCTGGACGGTAATGACATATACCTTTAGCTCTTGAATAGGAAACAAGGAAAAAGCTACAGGTCTGAGCAGCTTGTTTCAGTTGCTTCAGACTGCACATTATAAATCAAAAAAAATTGGAATCAGAACCTGGAAAGCCAGTGACATCAGTGTATGTTTTTCTCAGTGGGGAACTGCATTGTTTGGTCAGTACGTGGAACATTATGCTATTTTTACATGCTTTTAATGTTTGCTATAGGTAAAAAACCCTCAGTAGCTAGAGCAAGACCGTAACAGTTTCCTAAACATCTGTGCAATTGTGCTTGCACTAACTGTCAAAATTCACGTTGAGGATCAGATCAGGCCCTGCAAGTGGAGCATAATTTACATTCAGCTAAGGGTATACCTTCAAGGTGAAATCCAGTTTGTTTATTTCAAGTTATTTTAGAAAAGTCTGCTTCAACATTTGTAATTGCTTCTGAATCATACAGATGTTTTTAACCTGATAAAAATCCATGTATGAAGCAGGAGTAATTGACTTCCTCAAACTCTGGTCCTGGAAATATTTGTTTGAAAGCTTATGCTCAGCTTGCATCTAATTTCAGAGACTTGGTGTCTTACTCACTCTGTAGTAGAACTGACTCAACATAAAGGGTAGTAGAGCAAATAACATAAGCAAGGGAGAGGTTTCCCTTCCCATTTTCATTCCTGCTGTTTGGTGAAAAAACTTCAAGATCTGAATATAATGCCTAAGCCCATAATACCCTTTTAAGTGGGCATTTCCTAGGCTGCTTTCACCTTCTAGAAGAAAACAAGAAAGGATTTACCCCTTGGAAAGCTTGTTTTTTTGGTAGCTTCCACACATCACAGATACTGCTTTCAACAATATCATGTGGTGGTGATGTTTTTGCAAATTGAGGAGCTGTTCCTGAGAGTACTCCTAAAATCTCACAGACTTAGAAAAGTTTGGGTTTTTTGAGTCACACATGTGAGAATTTGAATCTCAATTTTCTGCAGCTAAGAAAAAAATGGCAACAGCTTTGTTTACTGAATTTGTGTGTACAGCAAGATGTTGTCATTGGCTAGGTGGCCAGCTGGGAAGTCACTTGGAAATTAGTCTTTTCACAGCTGTTCTCCACAGTTTTTCCTTCCAGCGGTGAGATTTAATAAAACTCCAGTGCACTATTAAGGTATAGCAAGGTGATGTTGGCAGTCCTTTAGAGTACTCAAGGGGGCATTAGCCTTCACTGTCACCTCTGAGGTGAAGCTGAAGTTACTCATTTTGTACAGTTTGAGAACCTAAGGCTTAGAGATTCCTTCAAAAAGGGCACAGCCTACCATAGCCTGGTTTTTACTTTTTTCCCCCCACCTTCTATGTTGTTCATCTTTCCTGAGATGGGAGTAGTATTTGTAAAGGCAGGGGCAAGAGGAAGGTCAGAGAACAGCTCGAGGTTTAAGCAGAAATGCCAACAGCAATTTCCTGCCCATTAATCACAGTCTGAATTGGAAAAGTGGCTTTTTAAAACTCCTCAAAAGCTGCTATTTCTCTTGCAGAACTGATAATGCCATCAAGAACCACTGGAATTCCACCATGCGCCGAAAGGTTGAGCAGGAGGGCTACCTGCAGGATTCCTCCAAAGCCTGTCACTCCTCAGCAGCCGCCGGCTTTCAGAAGAGCAACCACTTGATGGCCTTTCCTCACAACCCGCCTTCTGCACAGCTGCCAGTAGCCGGCCAGCCCCCGCTGAGCAGTGACTACCCCTACTATCACATCTCTGAGCCGCAAAATGTAAGCGCCTGGAAACGTGTTGGGGGGGTGTGTGTGTTCTTTTTTGGTGTTTGTTTTTTTGCCGTGTCTGATTTCAGGAAGCGCAGAGGCTTTTCACCCAGTCTCAGTGGACTGTGTGTTTGATGTCAGGCAAGGACTGCTTTAACTTTGACATCATTCACTCCTGCAAATGCATGCATTTCCGATCAGTTGCCAGCATTCAGCTGGTGGAACTGGCTTCAGCACTTTAAACATTTTGCAAGCAGGGAACGTGTTTCCAGTACTGAGTCTTATAGTGGTGAATATTACACTTGCTGAAAATCAGTTGAATCTGGGTAATTGTGTGTTCTGTGGCAAAGTCTCCCACGTTCCCTTCAGTAATCCTCTGTTGGTGGGCTGCCTGTAGGAAGCAAGTAAACAAGCATTTTTTTTAATCTGATTCTTTTTTCTATTAGTGATTAATATTGAAACAAGCTGCTGCTTCAAGACAGTTGCAGTGTGGAGTTTAGATGATAATAAATTGCGTCTTTTGCATTTTCATTTCAACTTAGAAAAATCTGACAAATGCATCTGTAAATTATTCATCTTTTCTCGTACAGGAAGGGTAGACATTTCATATATGTATTTTTTTTTCTTCCTCTTGTAATGCCCACCATCATATTCCTAAAAAAACCCAAAACTGTTTACTTTTCTTGTAAATGACGGGGTTTTTGCTATTTCATCTCCTTAGATTATAAATATTAGGTACCTAAAACCAAAGTATGTTTAACACAAAAGTCACAATGCAAGCAGATAATGTAATAGAAATAATAACTTTTAGTGTCTTTTCCTTCTTGGCCTAGGTCCCTGGTCAGATCCCATATCCAGTAGCACTGCATGTAAATATTGTCAATGTTCCTCAGCCAGCTGCTGCAGCTATTCAGGTAGATAACTTGAACATCATTTCAAGAGTCAATTTGTTAAATGTTTGCTAAGTCAAAATGCAGACATTAAGGGAACACTGTAATATCTTAACATATCTTAACATACCTTAAAGTGTGGTGAAGAGAGAAAATGGGGAAGGTGGGGGAGTTCTAACCTGGCTAGTAATTGCTTCTTCTGAAGTGGATTTAAAACACGGTAGTTGACATCTGGTGTGATAGCTTTCGCTTTCTCCATTTCAAATGTCTGTACTGAAATTCAGCAGGGACTTTGGTAGTGGAAAACACAATTGATGTTCATTTCATCTTTGAGTCTAATTTGGCTGTTATAACCACAGGACGGCAAGCCATAAGCATTTTAGTTGCTACATCCTATCAGACCTTTATCTTTTCTTTTCCCTTAACTCTTAATTTCAGAGACACTATAATGATGAAGACCCTGAGAAAGAAAAACGAATAAAGGAATTAGAGTTGCTACTAATGTCGACTGAGAATGAACTGAAAGGGCAGCAGGCATTACCAGTAAGATTGTCACTGTGTGCTTGGATGGAGGGATAGCAGCATTACCCCAGTGCTTGTCTTTTTAACTTTTTACTCCCCCTCTGCCTTTGATACTAATTAAGGCTCTATATTTCCGTTTTAAAAGGATGAAACATAGCACATAAATTATCTGTATTTGCTCTGTAAATTCTTTTATTGGGAAAAAAAAAAGCACCATACAATTTGCAGGTATTTTATTTTGCAAAATGGGAGCAGGGTTGGGCTCAGTAACATAATGTAATATTGGAAGCATGGTGATTGTACCAAAATGAAAAATCCCACAGATGTTAAACCGATGGGATCTGCATTTCTGAAAGTGTGCAATGGTTCATGTGATGAAAATGTAGTGCCTGTACATTAGCGCTTTTTTCTTCTCTGTTGTTTTCTTTCCTTCAGCTGTGTTTTATACACTTTGTAAGCTTCAGACTTGGTGCATGTTTGACAGTTTGTTTTACTTCTCCAAATATGTTAGATTCTTTATAACTGCATGTGTGGAGCAAATGCTGGCTATTACTGAACTCTCACTCTTCGTTGTACATGCCATTGGATGTTAATGTGTGAAAACCCTTACGTAATTTCTTAACACCATCACCAAAGCCAAGAACCCCCAAATCGTTTTTGAAGATAGGTGATAGCCAGCAGATTCTTTTTTTTGGGTAATATTTAAATTATTAGTAAAACAACTACATGCATGATACGTTAGTTTGGCCACTTTTTAACTTTAGTTAATGTTTTGCAATTTCTTCTGTTGCATGATCACACTGGAAAGAAACTTCTGTTAATTTGTTCTTCTGCTTTCCTAACCACGTTGATTTGACAGCCTCTTCATTGCATTGGTGTAAGCTGTAGCACTAGACAGGGATAGAAGAAGAAAAGGAGATAAGCAAACAAAGCAACTCTAACTCTTAAACCCTTTAGCCTTCTACAGTGCTGAGCGCTCAGTAGGGAAATCCTGCTATTTCTTGCTTCTCACAGAAAATGACTTGCAGACACTTTTTGAGCTTGTGGAGTAACACAGTATGAGTTGATTATGTGTTAGTTACGATATATGCTCATAATCCTGGAAGTAAATTGTGAGGTAACTTTGGGATAACAAATACAATGCCGATATTACTTAAAACGAGATCTTGCACTGATGAAAGGAAACATCTTGACAATTGTTTCATAGGCATAAGCTTTTAGATGATGATGCAACTACTTTTATCTTTCCTCCAGTGGCATCTGACACCTTGTGCAATATCATTGCTAAGTTCCTTCTGCCTTTTTTTCTCCCCCCTTTTTCTTTTTTTTTTTTTTTCCCTCCTTCCTTTAGACACAGAACCACACATCAAACTACCCCGGCTGGCACAGCACCACGATTGCTGATAGTACCAGGACCAGTGGTGACAATGCACCTGTTTCCTGTTTGGGGGAACATCACCACTGCACTCCATCTCCACCAGTGGATCACGGTTGCTTACCTGAGGAAAGTGCATCCCCTGCACGGTGCATGATTGTTCACCAGAGCAACATCCTGGATAATGTTAAGAATCTCTTAGAATTTGCAGAAACACTCCAGTTAATAGACTCCGTAAGTAGACCTGCCGCTTCAGGTGGATTCGTGTGTTGTCAGAGAGTAAGGGGAGAGGAACTGGGACAGTCCTAAATGCGGTTTTGTTTTTTTCTGAGTAACTTCTAATTGCTAGGAGGTCTGAAGCATAGTTTCTGACATAACAAGACGCGGCTGCTCATAAATGAAGCCCTCGAGTGTGGATGCATACGTGTTTTGTGTGTGTCTCCCTTTCCTGCTACATCTTGGTATGGAAGTGTGTCTGGTAGCAAACTGCTCAATAGGAGCGTGGAACGATCTCTCAGTATTCCTTAAAATAAAGACAGAGCCACCGTGAAAGATTTGAAGCAATGAAGTTATATTTCTATTTGAAGGGACACGTGCCGTAGGTTTATGTGTGGCTGCTCACATACCTGCATACTTTTCTGAAAGTTTTAGTTGTAGATTCAGTAGCTGCTTCTCAGAAGTTTAAGGAGCTTGCCCTTGCATATGTGAAGAACTGGAAACATGCATTTTAAGTGCTACGTATCTGACTGACATTGGCACCGGCCTTTTCTCATTGTGGTCTCTGGGATACTACATGTAACAGAAGTGGCACGTTGAAATACATTTGTTGGAGGCACCCTTCTTCAGCAGCAGAGGTGTCGCCTTCACTCAGCATCCCATTCCAGAGCAGGCATGCAGCTGAGAAGGATACCAGTCTTAGTTCAGAGTCCAAGGCACGTGTTTTTTGGTAGCAAAAGGCACGGTCTTCATACCAAGGAAAAAACCCCATGCATGTAGACAGTAACAACATCAGTTCATGCATTGTTTCTTTAGGGACTCAGTTGCCAACAACACTGCTAGGGTATTAGACAGCTTGGTGTGATCAAGGTATATACTGAAAACACAAATAAACATTCACAGTGTTACTACTCAAATAAACGGGGTCAAGCTGAATTGAAGTGGGAAAGACTTGGTTGTTGTTGGTTATGGGCATATCCTAGCGCTGTATTTTCATGAGGTGGCACTATACACTGTCTTATAGTTCGTGCCTCCCACGTTGTTTCAGGATCCTTCATCATGGGGTGATCTCAGCAGTTTTGAATTCTTTGAAGACACAGACACTTCGGCTAGCAAAGCTCCCTCAGGCAGAGTCACGCAGCTTCAGCAAAGAGGGGCCAGTGCTTGTAGACCTCAAGGACACCCCATCACAAACCTGAACAAAATCATGTTGAGTCAGGGCTCTCCTGGCTCACCAAAGTCCTTATCTGCCTCACAGGGCAGCACGGCTCCGTGGGTCCTTCTTCGCAAAAGGAGAGGGCACTCCAGCCCCTTAGCCAGTGGCCACGGTAGCACCTTGGTCCTAGCTGACGTCAGCAGCTCAACTCCTCCTAAGTGCTCCCCTGTCAAAAGCCTGCCCTTCTCTCCCTCGCAGGTAGATCAAGACTTCTGCACAGATGTTACTAATTCTCAAAAGTCACCCCAGCCTTAACAATTTAGAAACTAATCCTTTGGAACAAATGACTAATTACCGTTGCACTTGTTGATTTCATTCCGCGTTTGAATCTTCTCGCTGCTCTTTGTCTTCACTGCTGAGTTTAGATCATTGGCAAGCCAACTGTTGATTCTCTTCTTTTAAATTCATCTGTGGGACTTGGGTTTGTTTGGGTTTTTTTAATTGAATTTTGGGTCATTTTTATAAGGAGGTACGATCACTTGCTTTGGTCTTGCTCTTAACTCCTTCAGCTACTAGAGTTTAACACTTCTGATCATTTGTAATACTTTCCATATCTGTCCACTTACAGTATGATTCATTGACCTAGAAAACCCCAAACTGCATTTAAATAGCATTCAGGTTGTGAGACAAACTGACAACAACCAGAAAATTGAAAGCAGGCTCACCATCCTCAAACCGGGCCATGTGGAGTGGAATGGCATAGGAATGGGGAGGGAAATGGCCTGTTATGACAGCCTGGCATGTGCTTCCAAATTCCTGTTGATGGTTGCTTTGTTTCACAGCTGGTAGCACTATTTAAAGGTGGTTTGGTTTTGGTTTTTTTTTCTTTGTTTGCCTGTTTGTGTTGGTTTTGTCTTGGTTTGGCTTTAGTCATTGAAGTCAGAGGAAGACTGTTTCATGAAGAATAGCAAAAGATTGCGTGCAGTGATCGCCCACTCTATCTCCAGTTACCATAAGTCATTTATCCAGTATCCATATTTTCTTACATGCCATATTTTTCCAAAGTGTATTTTAATCCAATGCAAAGTTGAGGCTAGAAGGTAATAAGGTGAATCGGTGTCGGAATAAAGGATACCGCTTCTCTCGCAGATTTGTAGGCACTAGAAATGGAAACAATATTTTAGGCTACTAAGTAGAACTCATGCAAAAGCAATTTACTCCAAACTAATACTGCTGCCTCCTTTTTGGTCAGCTGTTTCTGTTCCAAAACACTCCACACACCCATCACAGGTGGCAGTTTTCATTTTATGCTGTTGAAAATGGAGCACTTTGTTTTGAGAGAGATGATGGGAAATTTATTTTCCTCTCATAAACACTTTGTTTACTGCCATAAAAGTGCCTAGATTTCCCATATAAATCTTTGTGGAATTTAGCCCCATTTCCTGTGAGTTTATTTCTGAAACATCCCTCACTCATTTTCAACCAGCTGAGCACTCTTAATTAAAATTTATTTGCTGCAAATCCAAATCGAGCTTTTAAGATTTGGCTCTTAAAGTGGTGGAGAGTGTTAATAACAGAGTGTCAGTCTCTTTATAACTTCCCACTCTCAAAATGCTTGTTTGGGCTTCCTGACCACTGCTGCCACACTGTTGAATATTGTTTTACCATGTAGTCAGGCACCCCACATACACCTGCCTGCATCCTAGGGTCAGGGGAGTGACTTATGTCAATGAGAAGGAAATAATCTGTTTTCTTGAGAAGCCAACCTTCTAATCTGGATGTTCCTGTGTTGATTTTTCCTTTCTCTACCCGCAGTTTTTAAACACCCCACCCAATCATGAAAACCTGAACCTGGACAACCCTGCACTATCTTCCACACCGGTGTGTGGCCATAAGATGGCTGTTGCCACACCATTCCACAGGGACCAGACTTTCAAAGCTCAGAAGGAAAATCATGTGTAAGTCTGTTATCACATTGTCTTGTCAAATTCACAAGGGTTCATTTCTCCAGGTCTGCACCCAGCCAAAGCCCGGGGTGACTCTGTGCTTCCTGCAGAGATACTTGCTAACACATTCAGATTTCTCTTAGTCTGCAGTAGAATGTCCTGCACGGCTGTGTAGCTGCAGAGGTAGGTTATTACTACAGAACAATCACCCATATAGACTCACCAGTTTTTGTGAATAAAGCCATTCCAATGTATGACAGTTGAATAGATATTCTGCCAGAAGAGCAAAATGGATTACAGGATTGCCAGAAAATGTTTGTCTCGAGTCTTGCAGCAGCTACTGGCCCTATGCGTGTATTTTTGTAAAGAGGTAATATTTCCAAGCATGTTCCTTTTAAAGTTTTTCTCCCTCTTTTTAAAGTTTCAGAACTCCAGCAATCAAGAGGTCGATATTAGAGAGCTCTCCAAGAACACCCACTCCATTCAAAAACGCACTTGCCGCTCAGGAAATCAAATATGGGCCTTTGAAGATGCTGGTAAGAAGGAAACAATGATAAAAGTTGCTTTGATATTAGTGCAGAGGGATGTTCTGGGACTTGGATATAACGTTTCTTCCTTTCAGCCTCAAACTCCGACTCATCTTGTAGAAGATCTGCAGGACGTTATCAAGCAGGAGTCGGAGGAATCTGCAATAGTGGCTGGGCTACATGAAAGTGGACCCCCTTTGCTGAAGAAAATCAAACAAGAGGTAAATCTTGAACTTACCTGAGGCAATTTAATTCATCCCTCTTTGCTGAGAAACTTAGACCAATACCTTTTCTGTTAAATAGCTGTGTCTGTTTTTCTTTCATGTGAGCCCCAAGATCTTAGTGTCGGTTCTATATAGTATACTAGCCATGCCTAATTCATCTCCCATTGATTTCCATAGAAGTCTTTCTGCTGTTTTCAGCAGGGGTTTGCTTGGGCCGTTCTAATGCAGTTTTCGTTTGAAACTTAAAAAGGAAAAAAATTAGACAGGAATTTGGATTGAATCCTTCTAATATTGGGGAAAACTATAGAAGAACCCCACAGGGACCAAGCTCCATGGAGTGACTTAGAAACCTGAACATTTGAGGACATTGCATTATATTACTTTGTCACTAAAGTTCTAAAAATACATATATGCTCAATCCTTTCTAGGGGATTAAACTCCTGAATACTGACAGAGTGCTGAGTGCAAATACTCAAAGTTTTGTTGGGTGGGGATTTTTTTGAGAACGTTGAAGTTATTTTTTTCTGCAAAAAGCAAGGATCCTGTAAAAGACAGTACTGTAAATGTGCACTATGCATGGCTGAAAAGGATATTTATTCAGTTTGTTAAGCAACTGTCAGATAAATCTCCTGGTCAGATGAGTATTGGTTTTTACCATGCTGCTTTTCCTGCTTTCAGGTGGAGTCTCCAACAGATAAAGCTGGAAATTTTTTTTGTTCCAATCACTGGGAAGGAGAAAACTTGAACACTCAGCTCTTTACACATGCACCTGCTATGGAAGATTCACCAGTAAGTGCAAGTTCTCACACCACCAAATTATTTTTCTGTTGTATGTCCCTGTTTTGTTCGTAAATGTGAGAGAAAAAACCATTTTGTCTGACCTTCCTCACAAGTAGGCATTATTCATTATGTCTTTACTGTTTTCCTGTATTAAGCATAAGAAGAAAAAGCTCACTCTTTAACTGGAACACTGCAATGCCTGTAGAAGGTAGCAGAAGTTGCAGTCATTGTGCAGCCCATGGTCTTTGTGTTGAGCTTGCACTTGGAGGATGCTTGCACCTGGGTATGGAAATGACTTGGTCACAGAGTTAAAACTGGTGAAAGAGAGAGTCTCTTTTGTTTCGTGCAAAGGAGACCTTGCATGAGCATGGTTCCCTTTGCTTCACCAGTACTATTCAGTGTTACTCATACTCTTGCACTTCAGAGTTTCACTGGATTGAAAAACCTTTGCATGTGACAATACCCCTTCAAAGCCATGTCCCAGGGACCCCAGGCTGAAGTCTTCTCCCATGCTGTCTGTGACTGTGCCCAGTGTTGCACCCTCTTCCATCAGGCTGGCTTTGCTTTTAGCACATTTGAATTCAGGTGCTTGCCTTGAGTTACTGAATTTATTTTTTTTTTCTTTTCCTATTCAGAACCTTCTTACCAGCTCCACTTTAAAGATGCAGGCGTCGGAAGGGGATGGTGATTTTCACAAAACATTTGCAGTACCTAGGAACAGGCCACTAGCTAGTCCACTGCAGGTAAAAGTTCTTTCACAAAAATACATACAAGTATTGCTTTCTCACAGACTGATTTTAAGTTTTGGGTATGGAAGAATGAGATGTTGGGATGAGTGGGGTTGAGGATCTCACTTTACTTGTGGAGCATGAGGACGCGGTGGCCACAGCTGTGCCAAGAAGCTAAACAGGGTGCAGCTGCCCCCTCCCTGGCAGTATTCAAGGCCAGGCTGGATGGGGCTTTGGGCAGCCTGGTCTGGTGGAGGATGTCCCTGCCTGTGGCAGGGGGTTGGTCCCTTCCAACCCAAATCAGTCTGTGACTCTAAAAGCCAAATACATGGGGCATAGTAACCCAGTGTTAAGTTGGTAGGATCGAGCATTAACACGGGCCAGAGACTTTTTCTGTAGACTTCTTGGAGGTGTCTCGTGCTGTTTTGGAGAGCAGAATAGTGTGGTGGTGGTGGTGGCCAGAACTCGTCACTGGCCTCAGGGCAAGAGGAGAGACTTTGGCACTGCCTGGCTGCCAGTGATGCAGCTGGTGTTGCCCATCCAGCCAGGCACCAGGATGGCTTTTCCCTGAGCACAGGCTAGGGTCGCACCAGAAACATGGTTGTAAATGGTGCTCGTAAATCGTAATGTAAAAGTGACCTCCTAATGTTTACAGCCAGTGGTACCCCTTGAGATCTCTGAACTGAACTGAATGTGCAATTGTTTTAATGTAAGCCAGATGTGAGGCTGGGTTTCACGTATTAATGCTTTTTCCAAGTGTTAACAAACATGTTTGCTGTGCTTTGAAATATTCGGATACCTATTACACAGGGCCTGATCTAAAGCCCACCAAAGTCTTCAACAGCTTCTTTGTCAACTCTTGTGGGCAGAAGTCATTCAGAGAGCGAAATGAGGAGTTGATACTCATCAATTATCTTTCCACCACAGTCTGTATTTTTGAGGTGGATGGATAAGTGATTTTATATCCCTTATCCACACGGGCGTATTGAGGGAAAGTGTAGTATTCCCCAGGGTGAGCCACTGTCAGAAAGGAAATAAAACTCCATAGTTCCTCACTTTCAGACAGACAGTCCCACATGGCTAATCCTTTCTTTCCTCCCTCTTTCCAGAATCTGCATTAGGGGTTCTTTACAGTAGGGAGGAATGAACAAAATCTGGTTTTGATTAAATGTCTCTAGCCTGGTGTTATAAGACAAAATATTAAAATTACACACATCTCCCTGTTTGGCACAGTTCACCATGGGGTAGGTTTGTATTTTGCCTTGCATAATCAACTGATGAAGAGCAGGTACTGTGTCTCCCTTCTGCATGGGGGTATCCATCGGGACCAAAGACCCACTCTCCCTATTGCTTATTCATTCTTTTCTCATGTCTTTTTGTCTGTCTTAGCTGCACCGTGGTAGGCAGCTAAGAGGACAGTTTGAAGATCCACTTCCCCTAGGTTAGGCCAGTGATTTAGGGACCAAAATGAGACCATATCATGGCAGAGGAGCTCAGCGCTCCAGTTTTGCAAGGTCACTGGAGCTCCGCGGCTGAGGCGTGGGAGGAGGCTGTGGGTGCCCATGTGCTCTGCCCTGCTGCCTTGCCAGGCCACATCCCCCAGCCAAACCCCAGGCTCCTCCATAGGTTTAGAGCAAAATTCTCAGGTAGCTAAACAGACCATGTTGTGGGTTGTCCTGTTAGGAGTAGCTGCCTGCACTCTGCTTGTAATAAAAACAAAGCATCTGAATTGCCTGTAAAATAAGATCTTTTGATCTTTGGCATAACACTGTTATGTTTCCTGCTATCTAAAAATAATTTCTTTACAAGCTGCTGTAAATGAAAGGGCTTGTTTAACCTTCTCTCCTCACTCAATGCTGATTTCGTTCAGGAAGTTTACATGAGTCAATTTGCGGCCAGTACTGGATCCCATTCCTTGGTCAGGAAAAGCCTTTCATTTTGCATGCTAAAAGTCAGGTATTCTCATTGTTTGGATAAAGAGGACTGTTCCTTAAGTAGGGACTGAGTTAAAAATTATGTCCCAACATCTGAGTGCTTAAAACATGCCAAACTGAAAGAAAAAGCAGTTGTAAAGAGCCCCCAAATGAACATTTAGTATCCAGCTTCTTGGTGAACCAGCATGAAGGTAAAATTATTCTCTCTGCCAATGAACAGTGTTTCAGCAGATACATAATCCTAAATGAAGAATGAGGCAAGGGGGTTGTGCAGCAGTGGCACAATTAGCTTCCTCAGAATGAAACACAGACGTTTTAAACCAGTGAGGTCCTGTCTGCGGATTGCTGCACACTCTGGTTTGGCCTTTGTGTCACGGTTAAAAGGGAGGATGATCTGCTTCATCCCTGGTAATGCTGCTTGGCTTCACATCGCAGGGGAACGGGGCCCTGTACAGCTCAGGAAGGACACGCGGTCTGGCTCTGTTTCACAGCACAAACTGCTGCTGCTCTGCCCTAATGCTTCTTCCCCTCTGTCCCAGTGGAGCCTGATGTTTGTGATGAGGACACAGTGTGTCTGAAGAGTGCAAAGCAATTGAAAATACTAGCATTTGTGCTTCATTTTGACTGCTGGTGTTTTGTATGTAACCAGTCTTTAGCGTGTTCTTATGCTTTGTAGTTTGTAATTTGTTGTATTGCCCCCCAGACGCATACACACACACACATGTGCACACATGGACACTGGGCTGCGACCACTGACTGCATGCAGGTAGACATGAAACATCAGGGAACGCATCTGGGAGAAATTTAATTGTGTCTGCATATGTTTACGTTGCTGCTGTTAATATTTTGGGCCTGATCCAACTGTTCTTACTTGGCAAATTCTCACTGACTTCAGTCCAAGTAAAAATTATAGTGCTCTCTGCACCTTGGGATGTGTGCACGGAGAGGGAAGGGACAAAGAAAGAGAGCACTCAACTTTTTTTCTCAGTATGCTTTTAATATGCTTGGCTCTTAAAATTACATTATCTTTTCAAATTTGAACTTAGGTAAGAGGGGGTAACACGATTACTAGCATGCAGTATTTTTTACTGCTTTAATGATTTGCACTGCATTTACATAAAGAAAAATACATTTGGCTAGCAGTAGGCTCATCAAAGTGCCCGACTACTTATTGTTTGGTTGTTAAGTTCCAAAGAAGGCAATGGATAACAAATGTTCAAAGCAATCTCTTAAGCAAATTTTTTTACTGCATTCTGGACACACGGATGATCATATACTCAGCTTAGTAAAGAATAGTTGGTGACCGTATCAGATTGCACGATATGATTCACCATCAGTCAGGAGGAACAGCACGTTGCGTCATTTGGCATGTAAGGTCAGGTAGCTGCACACAAACTGCACTGGAACGTGGGGTTATCAGCGTTGCACCAGAGCAGTGGGAGAAAGAGTCCCCTTAGACCTGAGAAGGGTTCAGCCTTCATCCTCATCTGATCCCCTGGTTAACTCTCCATAAAAGGTTGGATGTCAAGGTATCCGCAAGTAGGATCTTTCTGGTTCAGATGGCTTTTTTATCCCGTGTGCCAGATCCCCCAGTTGTGCATCAGGGTATTCTCTTCCTGGCAGGAATAGGAGATGTCTCACCAAACCTAGTTGGGGTGGAACTATGCTCTGTTGCGTGGATCCCAAATGCTTCTGCTTTATATTAGTGGCGTTAGTTACAACCTGTACTTTTGCATCCTATTCTTTTATCACTCGGATAATACCTGGTTTCACTGTAGGGAGATTTTGGTCTCACTAGGAACTTTTCAAGGGTTAAGATTTTGAGATAACCTATGAAGCCCTTTTCGAGGCAGGCGGCTGATCTGAGCATTTGCTTGAAAAGTGCCTCCTAAGAAGTTATGTAAAAATTGTTTCTGGCCATTCCTGGGCAAAAGTTATGTTTTATTTCACATTAAGTTCCACAGCTAATCAAACAAGTGGCAGTACATAATACAAACTATCCTAACAGAGACATTTGAACAGATGGAAAAGTAGGCTAAATCATAGACCATCCACCTAACCCTGCAGGCTATCAAAAGAGACCATGAAATGGAAGCTTTTAAGAAAATAGCACTGCTTTGATATCTTCTTCCCCCAGTCACAAAGGAAACAACACAAGGTAGAAGCCCTGCACGCTAAAGAGAATGTTCTTCAACCCCTAGCTCCTGTCACTTTCCATTTTTTAACCACAGACTGACACGTTTCAACTCGAATTTCCTGACTTTCAGCGGTTTGTGTAACCATTTTCTTTAAAGACTAAGTTTAAGGGATTTTAAAACAGTTGGTTGGTTAACCTTTTCAAGAGTGTGAGCTGTCATTAGGCTTAATTTTCTCCGTTTAAAAAGTGGAATGTGGAATTTCACTTGCAGCTGGTTGTCAGACAAAACCTAGAGGCGAGGCAGCACGCTCTCCTACAGTGGCAGCCTTTCTCTGGTTTTCCTCCATGGGTTTTTTTGAGGCAAGAAGATGCCGAACTTTTATATTCTTCTTTTAGTCAAGGGAGAGGAGGAAGTGTGCCACGTTCGAGTCCCAGGAGGTTTAAGATTTGCACAGCAAGGAAAGACGGCCCTGTGGGTTTCCCTCACTTGTGTTGTCCCTTCTCTCCCCAGCAGCTGATGTGTACAGGAGCTGTGCTTGGCACAGGTGAGGGAAGCAAAAGGAGGTTGGAAGATACAGGTCAGCCACCCCATGTTTTCCTCCCAGGGCAGCAGAATTTAGGTTGCAAACACAGCAGGAGTTACAGCTGCCCCAAGCAGGATGGTCTCTCAGAAGGAAGAAAAGCACAGCTTGATTGTCAGCCATTTGCAGCACTGTATTGTGATTCACAAATAAAAAAAAAACCAAACAAACAAACTTAAGGACCAAACTAGAAAGGGATTGAGCATCCTAATATGAGCTGCAAGTTCTTAGCCCATTTCTCTATCTCCCCCATTAATCTTACTTGGAAAACTGGTACATCTCATGTACGGCTGGTGAGGGCTTCAGGGTTAAGCTCTTAAAAGTACTACCAAATAGCTCCTTCTAGCTCTAGTATCAAGCTTACAATAAAAACTGACACGTTGGACTATCTTACTCTCTCACACTTAGCAAGCTGTATTTCTGAGTAACTGGGGAAGCCCTAGAGTTTAGGAGAAGGCTGTCCCATTCCCCAGAGGAGAACTAGCAACACAAAAGCAAACTGTGCTCTGCCTTAGCAAGTGAAGTAGAATTAACTTATGGTCCCTTGAGTTTTTCTTTAGTCTTTACTGTCTGGTCTTGACCAGAAAAAGGGTGTCTCTTGGTTCTGTGTCCTTATAGAATAGAAAGCCATGCTTTTCTGCATGTTATGCATCATATTCTGCCAGGAAATCTGTTTTCTTGAGAGTGCTGACTGTTTCACTGTTGCAGGAGTACTGCAAGCCGTCTGTTCAGGAGCATGTTCTGTGAATTGCCCATACCATGAAATCTGAGGGAAAACTGTCAAGAAATCCAGCTTTTTGCAGCAGAGGCATGATAACATACCTTCTAGAAGTGTGAGCCTTTAGAATATTTTAAATGTTTTGGCCTTTTTTGTTTGTTTGTTTTAAACACCAGCACAACTTGAACGAAATGCCTGTAACACCAGGGGCTTTGCTGGCATTGCTGAAGATACCTGCCATTGTAGAAGAGATTTAAAATCTGTCTTCTGGCACGGTTCTTTGCCCAAAGATTTTTACTACAGATCCATCAGTCTGGCAGCTCAGGACTGCAGGACTGCAGCAGCCTTTGGTGTTTAGCATCCGCTCCCAACACACAGGGTGCTGTAGCACAGGAGCTTTCTTAAGGCATGCAGGCAGCACACATGAAGGCAGTCCAGGCTCCTGGTGCAGAAGGACTAGTTCTGTTAGAAAAGCACCTTTCCACAGTCTTTTCTCAAGATGGTCCAAGTTTTTATTTAAAGTGCTTTAACTGGATATGCCAGTTAAGGTTTTGACAGTTTGTTTACAGTTCACATCTGCCTGAGGGCAGTTGAAGGCACAGGATAAGTGAGGTAGTTCTGCTGCCAGGAGAAGGATGTGCTGGTAGGATTACTGAGGCTAAAAAAAAAAAAAAAAAGAGAGAAAGATGACCCAGGGAGAATGACATAGCTGGAATCATACCATGGGTCTGTAATTTTATCCTGTGGGAACGCATAGTAGTATACCTTCTTTTCCACCCCACTCCTTGTTTTAAATTAAAGAGAGAAAGCTACTGTATGTAGGAGAGAAAAATACAGCTGGAAGTACTGACTGAAAAGGCTAAAATTCTTTTAATTGGCAGCAAAGCTAAGAGTAGTCTCCTGCTCTTTGAGGCAATAATAAAAAAAAAAGGCATGAATAGTACTGCGGAAATCCCTCTTTCCCCACTGGCTAGGGATTTAGGTGCCAAAACAAATGCCTCATTTTCAGATGGCGGAATTTAAGTAGGATGAACCTGCTGAATCAATGAAAACATGCCCATCAATTTCGGTGGGGTTTGGGTCAGGCTTCTAGTTACAAAGCTTTTGTGTCTGCACCCATTGATTTGCAGAGTTGGACCTTTAAATGTGGTGGGGGAGATGCAGCGAGCATTCTGCGTAAAGGAGTGGCATGACTTGGGTTTCTATGCTGTTTTCTTGCTGCCTCCAGCTTTCTGCCCACGTCTCTTCTCTTCTGAAACATTCGCTAAGCGCTGCTTTCCTGTAACAGCCCTGTTGATATTCTCTGCGGTGCTGGCCTGGAAGGAGGCGTTGTGCTTTTCCCTTCTTACCAGGTGCTCCCAGAGCTGTGCATGCCCAGAGCCAGCAACGCTCTCTGCCTGAGCCGTGGGACCCAGCACTCCCTGCCAAGGAGGGAAGTAAAACTCCTCGAATCGGGATGACTTTCACACGTGCCTCTGGCACGGCGCTGCAGGGCTGGCAAGGCAAAGGCATTGTGCTTTGTTTTGTGTTGGCTGCCGAGAGCCCAGGCTTCAGACAGAAAATGTTTATTAAAAATACACACTTTAAATGTTATCTGGGTTCCCTGGGATAGAATTGAAAGCTGGCTTAGTAAATAAATAGACTGCTTCTGAAAATACAACTGCTTTGGGTTGAATTCTCCTCTCTTTACTAGAGCAGAGCACTCACCACCCTCTGTGAGACTGCAAAGGTAGTGTCTTTGTATAAAGTTGTCCTAAGAGGCAAAAAAATAGTGTAGTGCATTTCCAGGAAAATAATACAAGGGTCAAAACTCCGTGGGGAGATTCTCCCACACTGTCTCTGTGGTAAATCTTGAGTTAAAGCTTTTTCAAGCAGACTCGAGTCAGGGGTCTAAGCTGATCCTCCCGCCCTGACTGTGGCTGCTGCCCAGCGCTGCCCTGGGGCAGTCAAGCTGGGAAGCAGGGAGGGAGGGCAGAGGGTTACTGCCTGCCTGCCTGCGCGGCTTCTGCTGCAGTGACATCAGGTTAAACGAAGACCAGGCTTTCAGTGGAATGAGTGACATGTAGCAGCCTGCTGAGATGTTGGAGATACCAGGATACAGATTTATTATTTTTTCTTTTCTAAGCAAATGGCTGTTAATACAAAGAGCTCAGTGTAGGTACTAACAATTAAGTCTAATTTATGAAATCAGGACACTTCTTGCCTGAAGTTACTTCTATTTTTCAAAGATTGACATACTGTGACGGATGGACTTTTCCCCACATGTTTTCAGTTATGAAGGGGACTGCTGATCCCACTTTTCTAGACAAGTGCATTTGAGCTTTGGGAGATACTGTTTGGACACATATTTTTATCCATTGGATAAAATGGATATTCTGGAACCACCACATGCTTTTGAGGTGTACAGACGAAATCTGACTTTTAAATTAATCTGATGGCATTGTACCAGGCATTCATTTGCTCCCTGATGCAAATACCTCTCAAATAACAGGGTAAAATATTCACAGGTGCCTGAGTCCCACTTAGGATCAACAGGAGGCTGCAGGTTCCCAGCTGATGTAGCTGCATTTGAAAAAGTCACCCTGGAAGCTGTTGAACTAAAACATAAAAGAAGCTGTGGCATGTCGTATGCATGTCTGCGGCACGGAAAAAGTATGTCACACCTGCTTTTTGGCTGTGGCACATGCCCTAGGCTGAGCCACAGCACAAGGTACACAGCCACGCAGGTTGAATCACTTCAGAAAAGAGGTGTAGGGCATGTTTGTTCCCTTCACAGATGCGGCTTTCCCACAAAATGCTGCAGGAACTTTAAGGTTTGAGGCCTGACCTGGTTCTCCTTCACACGGGGAGCTCCCACAGAAGCTCGGACGGAGTTTTGCCAGCAAAAAGGCAGCAGAAGCAGAGACATTTGGAACTTGTCTATGGAAAAGAGAAAGGGGTGACTAGGGAAACCCAGCAGAAGTTTACAGAGCACTAAAATGCTTGCCCTGATCTTGGCCACATTGCTTACTTAGACATTAGTTTTGTCCCATTTAGACTAAGCCCTCCGAGGCAGGGAACCACGGTGCTGTGCTTGTACCAGTGCCCTGATTAGGGCACATTATGAGAAATCATCTGCATTTCATATGTTGTCCAGCCTTTTACTATCCCTATGTCTCAGAAAACACTGATTACAGTCAGAAGAACATTCTCTGTGCCTTTAGCAGACAATAATTTCAGGATCCTCTTGCACAGTCAGCAACTAGGAGGAGCAGCAAGGAGAGCTGTGGGCATGCCAGGTCTGTTCTGCTCTCAGCAGTTTGCAGCCCACTAAATTATGCTTCACCCAGTGTGGTAGATGTTGGGAAGGCCTTGGCCATCTCATTGAGCTTTGTAGATCTTGAACTGCAAAATGATCCTTGTTGAAAGCAGAGGAAAATAGAAAACGGTTTGTCCTGGCTTGTCTTCGTTGGTGGATCTTGGGCATAAACCTTCTCAGTCTTCAGTAGTACTGGGATTCCCTCACTGGCAGGCAGCTTTCTGCTCAGCATGGACACGTGCATTTTTGGAATGCAGGGTATCTGTGCAACGAGCTCCATTTAATAATACAGGTTTTATTCAGGCCTTAGTAAATACCTTGGCATGGGAAATCAGATGCACTGAGTAACTGAAAGAGTTTGATAGAAAAAAACGTGTGTGCAAATGTGTGTGTGTACTGGTACATTCCAGGACTTTTGTAATTTCATTACTGTTTATAGCTTAAGGCAATGAGAAACATCTTGCATGTGCAGTGAGCAAATAAATACAGTGCGCACAGCCCTCTGCAGATATGTTTATCTCACTTCAGCATTATACTAAATGGTGTCTGTAACTTCCATAAATACCACAAGAAGTGCAGTGGCTTACGCGATAATTAAAATGCTGTTTCTGCTGAGAGGCGTCCATCCCTCCTCCTCCTTTGCCAGAGGGGCTCTGCTGGCAGGCACGTGCTGGGGATGGCAGGGCTAGAGCGGTCTTTCTGCTGGAGTAGAGGCTTGGCGGGAACTTGTGTGCAGCTATGGCGCCGACCAGAGTAACTGTGGGCTTCGGCCTGCCTGTGCCCTGTGGACTGTACAGTCTGCCGGCAAGAAAATTCCCTTTTTAGGCCTTTCACAGAAAGGAAGGATTAAAGGCCAGGCTATGGATGTGGCCTCATAGAGAAGACAGTGTTTGAGAGAGGAATGGGTGTGTTGGGTCCTGGCTCTTGTGGTGTGCCCCTCTCCAGGTCGTCTGGCCTTCCCTCCCTTCCCTCCTGTACTGAAAAGCGGGGGCGAGGGTTTTTTTGTTTGTTTGCTTTTTAAATTTTGATATTTCAGTTTCTCTGGGGATGAGATGACATCCTACCGTGTGTTCATGCAACATGTAATAGCAGGCGGGCCCGGCTTTGGCTGGGGCTACAAAATAAATCCCATGATGTTCACCCCAGATCTCTCTGCCTGCTTCTAATTTAGCATCTGAACAACTCCTGGGAGTCAGCGTCCTGCGGGAAGATCGAGGATCAGATGGCCCTGACGGATCAGGCGCGCAAGTACATGGCCGCCTTGCCCACCCGGACTCTGGTGATGTGAAAGGGTCGACGGACAGAGAAGCATTATCGTTTTGAGAACACTTCACCTCTGCTGGGAAATTCCTGTTCCTCTGCATGAAGACTTTTCACGAATGGGAGAAGAGCCTATCTTTGTTGTGGTACAACAGTTGGGAGCAGCACAAAGTGCATTTAGTCACTCAGCATATATATATACTTGTTGGATTTCACCCAACTTAAGAGGATTTTTTTTTTAAATAAATGATACTTGCCTAAATTATTAGGTATTGAGATTAAATCGGTAATTAATGATTTTAAGTGCAGACTTAAAAGAAGAAGGTAATTTTTTTTGGTATTTTTTATGATCAAGCAGACCTAATACACCAGTATTGTTATTTCAGTGATGTGCTAGCCAGGGGTGGGGGTTGGTTTGTCCCTTTTTTTTTGTCCCCTTTTTTTTGAATAATAATAAAAGAGCAGGTACTCAAACAGATATATTTTAAATCACTGAACAAAATGCATTGGTGTAAAATACTGAAGTGAAAAGCATTACTACAAACACAAGTCTGTGCAAAGGGAGAAAACATCCATGCCTCTTGAAATATTCTTTCATTCTGTTATGGTTTTAGACCATTATACATTGTGTGTTTCTCTTGGGGGGGTAATTAGCTTGCTTTAAAAAATATTACTGTATGAAACATAGATTTATGAGAAAAATTATATTTTTATTCAGTAATTTAATTTTGTAAATGCCAAATGAATACTGTGTTTTGCTGCTACAGACCTTAGCGTGTAGACATGCTGCTAGTGTAAAAGGAGCAGTAGAGCTTTATATGGAAAGAAAACAAATGTTGATGTTAGCTAATTGACTATGCACTAGCATTTCAGACCTTTTTATTTGAATTATTTTTTTTTACATCTTTTATATTTTTCCCTTTTTTTATAAGCAATATTTTTGAACACTGTTCCTGGGAGAGATTTTTTTTTTTGTGTCTGGATGTGTTGTTTTGTTTCTCATTGGTTTGTAACAGCATGCATTGCACCTTCATATGTTTGGGAGAACACTGTCTTGTTTGTGTTGTCTGTTATGTTCCATGTATAGCTAATTGTTCCCTAACTTGGGTCTCGTGTACTGAATCAGGTTCTTAGAAATACATGGTTCTTCATACTGCCATACCAAATCTTTATCGATATGGCAAAACACTGATTTTATTTTTTTATTGTTTGGTTTTTTTTATAACAGCCTCTGACTTTGCTGCCTTAATAGCATTTGGTGCAGCTTCATCTGCACTTACTTTTTTTATACGACAATGTACTGCCTTGTAGATAAATAAAGTGTGTTCTTTTTTACTTAAACCTGCATGGTCTCCTAATCTTGTTTGTCTTTACTGTTTTGCCTGTGTTGTTATAGGCAACAATCAATCCAAGAAGGTTTTTTCCAGCACACTTAGATAAGTGTAGAATAGAGTTTCGAACACCATAGGTAGCCTCAACATCCTCAGTTCTCGTTGAATGTTTAGGAAGAGGACGGAGCACAGCACTCAACAGTATGTGTTGAGCATGCTGTGGACTCGAGGCACATCCCTAGTGACACCATCGTGCCAGCGGGAAGTTTACTGCACCTTTGGTGCAAAACTGCCCTTCTCCCAAAATACCAGATAATTTATTTCTTCTAAGACCATCAGGTCAAGAGCCAACTGATTAAGAGCAAAATATTCTGGAGTTCCTGTACTAGGAAAAAAAGCCAGATGTTTTTATGCTTGTCTTAAGAAATAAGAGGTAAGAATACGTTCTCAAACCTGGTGCATTAACGCTGCACAGCAAAAGATTAGGCAAGCGTACAGAGCCTCATGCAGCCTAAGCACTGAGGACATTCAGCCTGAGGAACACCAGAGTGCTAAACCAATTGCCAACAAAACAAACAGAGGAAAAGTGATATGACCTGCCAGGAAAAAAAGTTGCATTTTATTTAGTAGCTTGAAAATACGATGTTCACTGTAAGTTGATGAAAGTGCTTCAAAGTCAGACTGATATTATTGAGGGCAGACTGCAGCTCTGTGAAGGAAATAATTCTGATTTCCAAGTTCATGTGGCCACCGCATGTGGGCTGAGTCCCCAGACATGCCTTCCAGGCCAGTTTACTCCTCCCTGCCCACCCTGTTCTCACTCCGGCTTGCCCAGTCCTCCTAGCCCATGTCACACACCAGCCCTCACTTACTGTAGCCAAACCCAGGACAGCCATCCACAGCAAAGAAGCAAAAAAGGCCTTTTCCAGTGGCTGCAAGGTCCCTTCCGGAGTGCTTGCAGTGTGAGAAGGACCTGGGGCCTGCAGCAGCTCCCTCTCTCCAAAGTTTTGCCTGCACTCATCACTGGCCCCAACGTGATACAGGGGTGGGGAGAGCCATCTCTGGAGGTGCTTTTACAGCAGTTACTACAGGCAGGACCCTGGCACTGCGTATGGATTACCAAGAAAGGGAAGTCTGCAGGAGCACTTGCCTGTGCAAAGGCTGCGGGCCCACACCGTAAAAATGCTTGTGCAAGACATGAGAAAGGACTGCGGGACATGATGGTGTGCAACTTGGGAAGAGGGAAAGGCCTGCCTTTGAGGCACGCCACAGCTTAAGCAATGCCTTACAGCTTAAAAGAAAAAAAAGGGGGGGACATGACACACAACACAGAGCATGGAGCTTACAACAGGTCTGTGAGGCAAAGAAAGCTCTTGTAGGGCTCCAGCTGTAACTGCACCAAGCTGGCTGAGTCTAAAGAGATCATTATCTAGCACCCGGTGTGGTGCAGCACCGGGAAACATGGAGGCTCACCCTGCAGGTGCCCAGCCAAAGGACTGGGCTGGGTTTCCCACACACACACACCCCCTTCAGTTGCTTTAAAACCCATTTTTTAACATGCAAAATCTTTGCTGTAATTGTCCTGTTGATGGGCACGCTTAGCACTAATACAGAGGAAAATGTTTCTTTTTCTTCTCTCTCGTTTCATTGAAAATGCAAAACACTCGGTAGGTTAAGGCTGATTTGCATATGTTTCTGCATGCATGTGGTGCTCAGTGTGAGTGAAGGAAGAGGCTTTGTATGAATGCCCTAGCCCAGGAACCCGATTATTTTTCCCTCACCAATACTTACTAAGTTTCCTTTTCAGCAAAGTGCCGCCTCCTACATGCCCTTCTTGCAGGAGTATCTCCACGTGTCCGCCAGAAATGCACCTCTTTCTTTCGGAGGTCCAAGAGAAGTCCTACCTGTCTGTTAAATTCCACCTTGATCATCGATCAGGTGGGACCTATCCTGAGACAGGTCCACATCAATGGCCCCGGCGACAGCTGTTTGGCCTTGTAGTGGCTCTTTGCACAGGTGTACAGCCATCCCGGCCCCCTCTAAACCTAGAGTAACCTACCGAAATGAAGGGAAAACAGGTTCAGTCAAGTTCTTACATAATGGAGAGTGGATATTTGGCTCAAATTCCTATTAACCTTTTTCTTCACTGTAATTATAACTTAATAATGTTGTCAGTGGGAATTCTTTTGATTTCTGAAAAGAATTTAAATTATCATTTCAGCATGTGCCACTAATTAAAAATGAAGAGGCAAAGGAGCCAGAGAAAAATAAAGGAAAATACCAGAGCATGAGGTGTTTCCCAGCTAGACCCTGTAATTCTCCAGCTCTCTCCAGTACAACGTACTCTATGCAGAGAGTCCCAGGGGAGTCAAGTCCCACAGGTCTGACCTATATGACAGCTATCAGCCTAAACTGAGAGCGTGCCAAAGCTTGGACTGGTTTGGAAAAAAAAAATACAGCTTGAATGAGAGCCAGACTTTGTGGTTAGGAGCCAAAATAACAAGTCTGCTGAGGGTAAAGCCCAGAGTGCAACATTGAATGTTCTGTAGCACAGACTGATCCTTTAAAAGAGCTGGAAGAAAAGGGGTTTTGCTCAGTATTTGCAATCTTGATCCATATCCAGGCTAGCTAAGTCAATGGCAGCCAACCCTCCCTCAAGCTCACAGTCAGGCATGTAAGCAAAGGGTGTTTTGTTAGGGTTGTGACTGGAGCATCATAATCATTGCCTCCTCTTACTCCTGTCACATTTCATTGTATTTCTACCTCAGTCCTGATTCGAGACGGGGGTGATGGCAAAGGACAGAAAAAAAATTCTTCCTAGAAATCTATTTAAACTGTGTTTGGTTGTTTGTTTGGGTATCTTTAAAGACCATATTAAAAATATTTCAGTTCTGGAAAGAATGTTTTTGAGGCACTGACCTGCATCTTGCTTGCCTCCTTGTTCCCAAGCATGGTTGGAATTGGTCAATAGCCCAGGCATTACTCAGGAGAAATGGTGGCATTTTGCCTGGCTGGCTAAGGAAAGCCACAATCACCAGGCTAATGTCTTCATTCAAAAAGAAGTCTTATTTCCTGACCAAATGCACTTGTTCCCTTTGTTTACCTCTTTGCTTTGAAATTGATTTTGATGTCTCAGCGGTTTTCTCTGAAGATCTTGGTACCGGCATAAACTTGTTTGTGATTTTTTTGCTTACACTGACTGATGCGGGTAAGGTAAGGAAGGTAGACCATAGGCATCCAAATTCTACCTCCATCCGTGTTTGCAAGCTGGCATTGGTTATAGGGCTGTAAAATGTATTCGCCCTGCAATTATTATTCCAAAAATTATTTGTGGTCTGGATGTTGGGTTTTTTACAATCCCTCTTGACACATGACATTTCTACAAGGCATTTTGTCCAATCTACTTACCGCAACAATTTCTGAGGGGTTTTGTGTTGTGTTTTTTTAAATGAGCCTCCTCAGACTGCATGGATCTGCATGGATCCGCTCAACTTACGCTTGAGGAAGTTTTGATTTCATGGGGGAAACAACTTTTGCTGCTCACGGGTACAGCTCCAAGATGCGCTCTGTGCGCGCATCTGCCGGAGAAGCCCTTGCAAACGGTGAAGAAGAAAGTTTCAGGAAGCTCTCCCCAAGCAGGTTTCTACACTAACCATAGAGACCACCTCTGCAGCTCCCGGTTCCTGCCGGCCCAGCTGCACGCCTGCCGTGGCCCTCCCGATAAAGTCAGCCCCCGAGAGAGTCTTGAAAGGGTGCCTGCAGGTGTGCTTTCCTGCCCGCCCCTATCTCTAATGTTTCATTAACTCTCTCATCAGCGTACATCGGCACAGGAGTTATCTGAAGGCGAAGGGAGGCTGTGACTATTTAAGCGATGGGTTTTTGGTATCTGTGTTCCTTCAAGCTCAAGGCGGAGACCTCGGAGGCACCAGCTCAGCCTTCCTGTGCAGATAAAGGTGCTGCTAGCCTGCGCTGCTGGCAAGGAAATGGAAATCTGCTCAGGGTTATAGCTCCTACCTTCTCCTCCAAGCCTCACTCCCCCTAAGAATTAAATAAATAAACAGCCATGGTTTGCTGTAGTCAAAGGCCTAAAATACCTTTCAGTGAAATAATAAAGCAAGGAGATGATGCTCTGCCCATCTTCTGGCCATCCCCTCTGCACTGGTAGCTGCTCCTGGCAGACTCAGCTCTGTTTCACCAAGGCACACACACCCTGCTGATGGGGTCTGGCCCAAACCCTGCTGAAAACTGATTGAAAACAATTGCTGATGTCTGTGACCTCAGAGGGCTCAATCCCAGGCTTGTGAGAGTAAGGAACACAGATCATTTCCCTGCCCATGGGTGATGGGCCTCTGCCACTCCGGAATGATTCTCAGTCGCTCCAGGTTTAGGATCACCTCCACCAAAAAGCAGACTTTGGTCACATCCTGAATACCTTCATTTGGGAAGCCCCATCTGTGCACAAACACCTTTCACTGGGCATGATTTGCTCCAGGCTGGGTGGCCCCCCAGGAATGGGCAGGTTGTGTTGCCTGCCTGCCCTGCCATACTATGTTCAGCTTCATCACCCTCTCAGCATCTGCCCACCTGCCCAGGATGGGGATGGGTTCTCCTCCTGCCCCACGAAGGTCCCATGGTGGCACCCCAGGAGCAGCAACTCATGGGAACACCTCTTGAGCTAGAGCTGACTCAGGCACACCCTTAACTTTCTCTAATCAAAGATGTTAGAGTAATCCTTTCCTTGCCAACCTCTGATTTGTGGCCACATCCTCTAACAGAAAACCCATAACAAATACCAACGTAGGTCGAGGCATGATAAGCTACAGAACCGATATGATAGTCACCCTTCCATCGCTGCTTTAAAAACCATCGCTTCCTAGCACAGACTTTCATTGCATCCCGTTGGCATAGCTGCTGTTTGGATCGGAAAGAAGAAAAGCCCCGCTGCCACAGGAGACGAGTCAACCTGGCGCGCACCTGCCCTGCGATTTTGCCACAGGCATCGCAGAGCTGTGAACTCGCTTACATGATGAGTAAAATAAACTGCTGGATTTTTGCCCCCCTAACCCATTGTTAAGATGTCACTTCTGAGGTTTGCTATGTTGTCTGTCTGACATCCAAAAAATACCCGTTATCATCCTCTCTGGCAATCGATCAATGGAGCAGCTAGGGCTTTATGTGACAGCTTGAATGGATCGAATGTGAAGTTTAAAATCGTTTGCCTTCCTAACTGTCAAGGTAGTACAAGCTTTTCTTCCTTCCTCTTTAACACCCACAACTGACTTTTTTTCTGAAGGATTTCCAATGACAGAGATCAGCTTTTGGCTAGAGCATAGGAAGTTATTCCGAAGGCTGGAAGTCCCAAATACGTACGTCCCTGCGCTCTCTTGAAGCTGATGCTGAGGGTACTACAACTTTGGCCTTGCTGTGGCAAAGAGCGTTTTCATAGCCTAATCTGAACTCTCTGGGAGAACCAGGCTTTGTGGGGGATGGAGAGCCCAACTGCTACACGGATAGGTTTGGACTTACCAGCCTTCTACTGGCTGTGCCCACAGGCTGTCAGAGGTCACACTAGTTCTAAAGCAACATGTGGGTGTTGCATTGATGTGGATATTAGGAGAAGTTGCATGTAGAATGACATAACCAAGCAACACAACATGTTGCCCTTGCAGTTTCCAAGTGCTTGGATCTTCTGAGGAAGTTTTCGTTGGTTAGAGAGCTGCTGCCAGTCAGCAAAGAAGCAGCAATGATGTCCCTGGGAGGTGATGATTTTCCTTTACGTTAACCTATGTTAACCTGCATGCAAATATATCCACATATCCCTCTCTATGTACCCTTACTCTTATTAGAAATAAAGTAAGGGTGTTTTGCTGGGGAAGATAAAGTAAGGGTGTTTTGTTCCCAAGCAACAGTCTGAATTTATCACAGGTGGCGTATTGTCTGCTTGGGTCATGGAGAATCTTGGCCACCAGGACAAATATCATACAGGACAGAATTCAGACAAACATCAGGCTCAGTGCTCAGAGTAAGAGAAAACAATCCAGCCAAGAGCCTGCTGTGAGAACATCTTCTGCGATGAGAACTGAAACTGCAAGTCACTGGTTTTCATTGAAAGCAATGCAACCAAGAGTCTGAAATCAGTCATGTCCCCAACTGATGAGTCGTCGGAAATCTGCCACCTTCCAGAACGCATGGATCTTGAGATCTCTCAGCTTCCTCATTTGTGATCACAGATTTCTGTAGGAGGGCGTTTCAGAATGTCCTGAATTTTAAAAATAATTATTATTAATCAAATTAACAACAACAACAACAACAACAAAAGACATTGGGAAAAAAACATACTCTGAAGTTGTCCAAGACGTTTTCTTTTCCCCAGTGAACGACAGATTGTTTTTTTAGCTTGCTTTACAAGTGTTTTTACACAAACCCATTTCTGTTAGAAGTTAGGTTGTCAGAGGTTTGTCCAGATACACTGCAGTTTAGAGCAGACTGGATTTAATTTCACAACCATGTTTTAACCTAATTCTTCCATGCCTGATGCAAGAGTTTCTAGCCAAGTCAATGGAAGTAATCATGTGAATAACACATGCAGGTTTCAGCCTGAAAATCCCTACCACCCTCATTTGTGGGTCAAGGTTGGTCTGCTTGGAGGAAAGCACAATGCAGTGCCAACAGTGAATGGCCTTTACATGGTCCATTTCCGAGAGATACAATGATACCACCAAACCACCAGGACTGTATGCACATAATGAAAAGTGACAATGCAGTCATTTGTGAAGGATATAAGACAGCCACCGTAGTTAGGGCAACATTTGCATAATCACATTAACTTTAAGGACCTACTTTAAAACTGACCTAACAATGGCCGTCATTGTTTAAAGCCACAGCTGTCCATGCTGATCGGGCAACATGCTTGGTCAACTTGTGTTGCGGGCATCTTCTACAGGAGGATTTAGAAAGTCTGACTGAAATAAATCGCGGGCTCCAGGACATCCTGTGAGTGTTTGGGCTCCCATCGTGGCTCAGGTATCTGGGCATCCACAGCTTTCGGAGCTGCACAACTGTTGCACTTTTGTTGGGACTTACTACTGATGTAGTTTATTACACAGCTTTATTTTTCAGAATGGTTCATCAAGGTTGTGTGAACAGCACGCACAGATTACTTGTTAGCTGTCAAGAACATTACAAAACACAGTCAGTCTGAGCCCTGGCCATTTTAGACTTGCACAGGTTACTGCTAAAGTTTGAAAAAAATCAGAACTTGCACACCAGACATGACAGTTCAGCTACATGTGCCTTCTACACGCAGGGAGGAGTGGAGGATTTTCATCTTCATCCTGAAGCCGTGCACGATCACCCCCCGCTGCAAAACCGCTGATATTCAGCCCAAAATGTACCTGGCAAACGTTCTTCTATAGAAAAATAATATTTACTTAAATTATCAACACATCTCAGGGTGGCTGGCCATATGCAAAGCTCTGATGAAAAACCAGACTCTTCTTAACTAAGGTTTCTTTTTCTTGTTCTCATTTGTCGTAGAAAAGCAGCTTTGTCCACCTCGAAACGCACGTTTATTTTCAGCATTCTCAGGATTCTCAGCCAAGCAAGGTGGTGCTGGATTCGCTGCAGGGAACGCAGAGTTTCAGTTAGAGTGTATCTTCTTTGAATAACACTAACCACAGGTAAGAGAATGACTAGAGCACATAATCTAGACTGGAAAACAAATAAAGAGAAATATCGAAGAAAAAGAAAAAAACCAAGAGTTGTAGCAAAAACGGTTCAGCCCTTTCTGAGAATGAGGCTGAGGAAAACTGGTTTCTCCTCGCCCTGGTAGACCTAGTTAGCGTAGCTGCCAGCACAAGTCCGTGAACTTTAGCTGACTTTATGTTTTGCATTGCATATTCCTGTCATTAAAAATCCATTTAGGTTCCCCGCTGTCATTTGGTCTTAAACCATGATACACAGTTAAAATATTTTTACGCTGCTTTCAATTAAGACATGCTCTGCTCTGTGGATCAGGGGCTTGAAATTTTACCTGGGAGCGTCATTTGTGACTCTAATTCCTGTGAAGATCTGTAGAAGTTCATCCAAGCCATCCCCTCTGAGCATTTAATTTGGCACAGGAGTACCAGAGGCTCATACCAGTTTGGCAGCTCCACTCCTTGCAGACCGCCCTGGGCAGCATGCACCATCCCTTTGAGGCTGGCGGGGCTGCAGTTGGCCATCTGTGACCCTGCTCCTCGCCCTTAGGGGCCTGTGCAGTGTGGAGTAGCAGCTCAGCTCAGCTGCCTAGGTCTTTACAGGGACCTCCTGCCACCACAAGCTGAGCCTGCCAGGGAAGAAGGAAGTACCACCCCTCAATGAGCCTGCCTGGGAAGAAGGAGGTTACCCAGCACAAACACAGAGGGATACAAAGCAAGGTGGGTGCAAAGACAAGCTGGAAGCAATGGGAACCACTGGCTAGGATCCAGATGTAAATGTGCATATGACTGCGTGCACACACATAAATTACATATAATTAAGATTAGTATTATAATGCATATACAGAAAAGTGGGGAGTGAGGGGAGGGTGAATTAATTGCGTGGAGAACCTCAATTCTGACTCCCTTGACTTTGAAGTGCTGCACTCCCAAGCCTTAATGGTCTTTTAATTTATACTTTAAATTATAATTTACCTTTTGATTATTCAAACTATGGGCAACATTTTACACCAACACTTTACATTCAACCAAAGTAATTGAAAAGATGCAAATGCCTTTGCTGAACAGATATGCAGAGCGCCCTTCTGCGCTGGGCAGAGGCAAAGGGAACGAAAATACTAATATAGGCAAAGCTTCACTAACCACACTGTTATTTATCTTTTTGGCACTTAGTTCACTATGAGGATCAGCATTCTTACCCCATACTCATATCTGAACATAATCAGGCTACTGGAATAGTTCAATATCGTTACAAAAGAACTGCAGATAGAGCAAAGATAGGGATGAGATCTGTGAAACTTCTTCAGAAACACCTATGCTGCTTCAGCACTTCTCTATGTTTCATTACTTCAAAAAACTCTATGCTTTGTGACTGAAAGAAAATACAGCTTCCTATCACTTAGATTCACATGCATTCTCCCCACCAAGGGATGCCTCAGAGGTGAATGCTGTTGAAAGAATGCAGTGGTTGTGCAGTACTGTCTTCTGAAACTCAAAATCAACCTTGGGCGGAGAAAACGACATAACACCTTCATTTGATCTTACTTTAGGTATTCCAAGAACTATGGTGGTGACTGAAGCCAATGCTGGGATTCATTAAGTAACGTTTACTCTTGGAAATCAGCATTGCATTACTCGTGCACTCCCATGGATTTGGTTATTACTGAGCACGGGCCCATTGCAACGAGCTAGAAAGGTATTTCACCCTACATAAGGCCCTGCATAGGTTTGTGAGGGGATCCAGGACCCAGCAGATATTTTCCATTTTTCAGTATGGCAAGGACGGCATCAGCAGCCCTGGCATTTCTGCCGAGAAAAAAGCCTAGTCTTAAGATTTCCCAGGAGGGACCAAAATGTCAGCGCACAGAGGGATGAACTGGGGAATCCCTTAACGTGCTCAGTAAGCAGAGCACCAAACCTCTCCTCCACATCAGACACATCCCGTACCACCTGCCCATCAAGAATATTTCTGCATTCACACTACAAAACACTCGTCGTTGGATGCAATGGCCTCGCATATGACCCTGTTCCATGCAAGCTAAACCCAAAACTTCACCAAGTGAAATGCTAACAGCAAAGCAGCAATCATGTTTGACTCAGGCCCTCTCTATTAGCCTCGCCCATCCAAAGTTTGTGTGTCTGAAAAGGAAGTTCTTAGAAATATCACACCTGCCCCCCAAGGCTCAGTCCATCTGAGGTAAAAGCTTGCTAATTTGTAGAAGCGACCAGCATTCACTCTCCTCAGTTACCACTACTTGCTGACAGATGAGAGTATTTCAGGTCTCAGCTTCATTTTTTTTAAACAGCCTACACCACTGACACTGAACATGTGTCTGCTTTGGAGAACGATTTGAAATTGTGTCCAATACGAACTCATGGTACCATAAACCAGCTTGTTCACAAATAGCACCTATGGTAAAGTGCAGACTGCAAAAGTTGCAGTAAACTCAACCTGCCTGTAAGACAATAATTAACTATTACTAATAGATCTGGGTGTAAAATGAGGCATATGAATAGCATCGTAACTGCTTCATATAACACCAAACCAAAGCGAAATAATGAACCATTTATCTCGACGATAACAACATTCTGCCAGACAGAAGATAAAAATGCAGAGCGTGGCTGGAAAGTTCAGAAACCCATTCAAGCCCCATGCAACATGCAAGTTCTCATCAGCTATCGTGAAAAGTGACTCATTTACAACAGAGTAAGACGAGGTTTATAGGGAGAGCAATACTTTTATTAGACTACCTGATACAGCTTCCTTAGACCGATGTTTGAACTCATGCAAAGATATTACAGACTTTGATTTTCCCCGTAGCCGATAACAGAATCTGACTTGCACCCTTAGGCAATCGCAGCTACGAGACCATTCATTAATTACACGACACACGCGGGACGAAGTGATGTCCCATGACTACATATGAAACCAGTGGTGCAAAATAAGTATAGGCAAGGTCCTCCTACACAGAGCTAAATGTGGCATTAACACCCCACCTTAGGAGCACGCTCTTTATGTACTAAACCAGGTAAGATCTTCAGTCCAACTATTATCCTGGTTTGCCTTACGCAGCAGATGGTGGTACCGGTTGCTGCAGAAGCAGCCGAGTTGTGTGTGGAAAGCAGGTAAGTATTTTCTGCAGTGAAAGAGAAGGGGGAAAGGTATCCTTTCTGGGGTACTGCATGTCTTAACGTGTGAGATTCTGTTAATCTTTCTTAATAGCAAATGTTCTTTCGTGGCCAGCCACCCATGTTATGCACATAAATATACGCTGCTTAAAGAGAGATTAGCATTAGAAGGTCATGGGCAGCTCAAAATAAAATAACACCCCCCCACCCAACCCAGCTACCTCCTCCAAAGCCCCCACATACTTCATGGCAATATGCATGTGGGTTATTTTCAGCTTCTGTAACTTGTTGATCTTCGTATAGCAACTTCTGTATTTTTTTTCTTCTTTTTATGGCATTTTGAAGGCATGAGTTTGTAGAGCAGTGTTGTAAAACAACCACCTTTGAAAAAACAACCTAAATGAAGTATCTGTTCATATTACTGAAAAAAAGAGGGGGAAAAGTTTGCTTCTGATTGTATTTTCAAAGCCCACATGAGCAGGGCATAGCTCTTTAGCATTGGATATTTTGAGTTTTTCCCTCTGCTATAAGTCCTTTCACAGAGACTGTTATCCTACAACTCTTATGTTCCACTCACATTAAAAAGCTCTTAACAATTTAAAAGTTGTTCATTTCTACCATGACAGCAGTCAAAAAATGTGAAGAAGAGCCTTATCGTATGACACAGTGTAACACAACCCCAGAAAGTTCCCGTTGCATCAAGCAGAATTTGCTGCTTCAAGGTGTATTTAATAGCATTGTATTGCTGTGAGAACAGGTCTTGCCCCTGCAAAGAGTCTGTGCATTATCTGCTGCTCCTCAACAGGCAAGGAAGGTACCTTCGCAGGCAGGCAGGACTATTTATTTACATCATATGCTAGTACATATGATGAATAAATCTATAGGGTCTCTGTGAGAGAGACCCTACATCAAGCCATACAGTTAGAGCTCCCAAACCATCCTTTGCCTTGCGCTGGGCTATTGGAAGTGCTACAACAGCTCCTCTGTCAGAGGAACTCCCAGCTCATGTTGCATGGCATGTGTTACGCGGTGGCGGCTTGTGCCTTCTGCATACGGTTGCTCAGTTTGGGATTCCTTCCATGAATTCATTGTCTCTTTCAAAAGGAAAACAAAAGGAAAGAAAGAAGAGAGGGAGGGAGGGAAAAATCTCAAACTACTATGTTTTTTTCTGAGCCAAGACCTCCGCGCTGTGGCTAGGCATGTGCAGCCTGCTGCCTGTTTTGCGCTCTGCCATAGTGTGTGACAAGGCAATAACTTTGATCCCCGGGGAGGTGAGGCGGAAGTTGGTCTTCACCATTAAATTTTTTTATAGATAGCAAAGTCCATCCTTCCACCTGCATCCAAAGCGCTTGAGGCAGCTGGCAGAACAAAGCGCTAGAGAAAAATAGTTGACCAGAATTTGAAATTGCCAGCATACAGGTGCAGTCTTGTTTTTCATCTCGGGCCCAGCAGTCCCTAGTGACTGTCAATGTTTTACTGAGGCTAATTAACCCCTTTTTGCCTAGGATGGATCAGAGAAAAGAAACCCCACCAAAACCCCAACCAACCTGCCCCCTAAGTGTAACGTTGCATGCAGTAATTCACGCCTAGCCCAGAACTGCACCGCAAATTAACAAAAAAAAGTTGCTACAGAAGTAAAAAAGAACCAGCAAAAAGCATGGGGAAACTTTGCATCCTGGGATTGTTGAGACTGTTCCAAGGTTAGCATGTTACTTCTAACACCTGAATGAGGTGGTAAAGATAAACAGAGAAATCAGCCACTGCTGAAGCACCGCCAACTCCTGAGCGTAAAGGAGCAGTTGTTAAACAAGGAATAGTAAAACTGAACAATAAACTTGGATAAGGACTCTAGACGGGAAGTCAGGAAATATAAACAACTGAAACTAAAGATAAGAATTTGAGCATAGATAAGAATTCCCAAAGCTGAAGTTTGGCTGAGCCGTCAGCATTAAACATTCCTTCGGATCCTCAAGGAGAAGTGGTGGCCAAGGACCCTTATGACTTTTAATTCTCTTCCTCGAAGAAGCCAGGGAAAATCCAAATGGTCCATGCAAAAGGCAGGACTGTTCCCTGCAATACAGTGCCTCAAGCTCCTTCTCTGTCTGGTTGTTCAAGTCCTAAACTATGGGCTTCCACTGCTACCCTGAGGAGACGATCCCACAATCCCAATGTTGGGATTTTTCCATTTACATGAAGCCCAAGTTTTGCTTCTCATTTTCATCTCATTCCTGCTGTTTATACCTCCTCTGTTAAAAAGAAAAGTCCATCACTATTATTTGCGTGTTCCAAATACCTACCTCATGGTCACATCCTCTAACTAAGTGGCTGACATGAACCAAGGTGCATTTATTTCCCTGACAGCCTCTCTGGAAGCGGCCCACAGGTGCTTGCAGAGCTGCTCCACATCCCTCCAACCCTCCAGGGCCAAGCTCACCATGGCTGCAGGAGGAGAAAGGTCCTTGCCCCTTGCTGCTGTCACCTCATACATCGACACAGCCCTCTCAATGGCTTCTTTTTTTAAGTTGTCTAATCACATGATGTGCACATGCCTAACTTCACTAGCTGAGAAGTTTCTTCCCTTGTGTAACGTATATTTGGCCCAGGTTACTTTTTCCCCTAACATCAGTTTTTCCATAGCAACTTGAATTAGACCTAACCACATCTCTGATTCGTCACAAATGCTGACAGCTTCCTACCCACCACCAGAAACCAAGTGATGGCAAGACAGAAGGCAGGCAACATCTGAGCTTGTTCTTACCTTCATTCTTTGGTGTGATTGCATTAGGGGGAGAGACAGGAGGAGGAATTAAAAATAAGGGAGATGTTCCCTGCCTTGCTCTGCGTCTCTGCCAAGCTTTCTGCTTTCGTGATTTCTGCGCCTCAGTTTCCAGGGTGGAGAGTTTGGAAGGACTCTGGCTCTGAGGCTGTTCTCCAGCTGTGACAAAACCCAAACTGAGATCTGCCCAACCCTCTGTACCTGTAAATAAGGCAGTTTTGGTAAACACAGAATAATGCATAGGTCTGGGACAAAAAGGACAAGGCAGGCTGCCAGAGGGGGAAACGCTCAGCCGTGCTGGTATGGCAGGAGCTCGGCGCTGGTGTCAGAGCTGCAGAGCCCTGATTCACTTGAACAAGGCAGATCAAAGCACTTCACCAGCCCAGAGTCGGGGATTCTTGAGCTGCAGTCACATTTCTGGCCCTCAGCGAAACCGCCCACTCTGCTTCTTGGGAACAGCATCCAGGAAAGTGATGCCTCCAGACCCGAGAGGTGGAAGCCTGCCACAGGGCTGGAACTGCTGGAAAGCCGGGCCGTGATGCAATGCTTTGGCAATCATCAGCTACACTGCAGTTGAGCTTGCATGGTTGTGCCAGTTGTGCCTTCCACATATCTCGCTTTGAAGGATGCCATATGTAGACTCAGTGAAAGGGAAAACATTTCCCTTGCCAAGACACTTCAACAGCAAGTCTTGGATGTTTTATTTGCTATAAAAATAGAAAATACAGTTGGAAGGCATCTCAGGAGGTCATTATGTTCATCCTCATGCTTTTAGGCAGCATCAAGCCTCGGAAGCATTCCTGCAACAGATTTGTTTAACCTCTTCTTGAATGACTGCAGTGGTGCTCTGTTTCTTCAGCCCTTTCTGGTTTTAACACTATGCTTTCTCAAAGTCTTACCTGAATCTTCCTCACTGCAGTTAAAGCCCATTCCTTCTTTTTCAGTCAGCAAAATCATGGAAAACAGTTTGTTACTATTTCTCTTTGCAGCAATGTTAATAGTTTGTATTAACAATCATCTTCTAATGAAATGGAATGAGGTTTGGAAACGTTGGTCATGAGGAACTGTCAGCTGAAAGGCAGTACATCTTGGTAACGAAGTATGACAGAACCTACTCTCTGGCTATGAAGAGCTCCTAAGTCTAATATTTCAGTGTTTAACCAGATTCACACTGTTAAATTGAAATTCCACAGCAAATGGAATTCTAGACTTGCAAAACTACTTCCTCCCGTTCATAAATCATATCACTTTGCATATATTTGAATGGTCAAACATCTATTTAGTCCCTGGAATGATTTGTTCTTTCCTTAATGGAGACTAGATGAAAGCTGCAGATAGCAGCTCATAGTGATTGAACATAAAGCAAAACTCCTTTATTGTACAGGATTTGCAGCCCGAGCACCATGGCAATAATCTAATGATGCCAAAACTTGGATGCCCTTCAAATGCTTCAGAACAATAGGTGCTGTCAACGTGACCTACACGAGGTACCAGCAACTGAGGAGCCAGGTCTGAAGCTACACTTTCCCTCTGCCACCATGGGCAGCACATGTGTGTGCAGGAAGCTGGGCAAAGATACGGCATCACTCAGGCCCAGCCTGTTTGGGCTCCTCTTTCTTACTTAGACCCTCTAAAATCCATCTGCCATCGAAGCTGCTGCTGGAACTCCCCCAGAGGTGACTCAGAGCCCTTGTTAGGCTATTCCAGAGCCATTAAGCCCAGCAGCTCCCGCTGACTCCTGTGGGGCTTGTCCAGCAATGAAGGATGTAAATGTTTACACTTGCAGAACTTCCACATTCTAGCATTAACAGGAGCTTGGGTCTGGGTAAGGGCCGTGGGATGGAAGTTATCCCTAAAGCTGCTCCAGCACTTTGGAGCAGACAGTACGGGAGCTTTCTCAGGGTTAAACGTGCAGCACGCTATGGACAATAAAGTATGTTCATTGAGTGCCTCCAGCTGCACATCAGCAGACCCTTTAGAAGAAATGTCCAGCTTCCGCTGTTTGCCACCAAAACCCAAAATATTTTAATGTCTGGTGGGATTATTTGACATATATGCCATAAAACCCATGTGTACTCTGTGTTGCATAAAACTAAAACACAGCTGGAATGAACACATTCTGCTTGCAAGCAAAAAGAAAGATCTGGTGCTTGCAGAGGGATGTGGGAGTGGAAAGGATGGGGAAAATAACCCAACCAGAACGTGGTGTAGATAACTTCTCAACTATTATTTCCCTCCTTTCTGCAAAACGTTTGCATCCACTGACTGCATTAATGCCTGACCAGGAACAGTGTTCATTCTGAGCTGCAGAGAAAGATCCCCATATTGAGGGAAAAAAAAAAGTGAGGTCATTACAAACCATTCACTGAGATCCCAACAGAAGAAAAACGGATGCGGAAAAGGCCAAGTTCTCCAACAATGAGACGTTCCCGACTGGGCCACGGTGTTTATTTTAGTTAAAACATGACAGTGAATAAATGAACTGAAGGCACACAGGTCAGGATCCACCAGGAGTTCCCTCCTCTTCTCTCACAGACCTAGGCTGTATATTTTTCAGAAGCTAAAGTGGTTACAGCCTTTATTAGTCCTGCTGCTGTCCAAAGATACTCCCAGCCCTTAATGAGGGCTTGCTTACGATTGAGACGAACCCTGGAATTGCAGTGTGACCCTCCAATCTTCTGAGGCGGAGATGTTATTTCACGCACTGTAAAGTAAGCACGGTCTCCTCACTTACTTCTTAACGCGTTTCTGGTTTGTTATCGAGGCAGCACACCATCGTCTGCGTGAGGCAGGCATTCCTGTTTGTGAGGGACAGAAACTTGGGTCCCTTCCTTGCCAGCTTATCGGGCATTTATCTGCTCTCTCTGTTTTGACGGTAATTATCACTTATGAATGCAAGAAACCCGAGGGGAAAAGTAACCTCTCTTTCCTTGCCATGGAACATACTTCAAGGCTCAGAGTTTTTCTGGCCAGACTCCCATCCCAGGTTTTTGGAGCTCCAGTGGGGCTTGATCTACAGCTGCCAGGGGAGAGTGTATTGCAGTAAGTCATAGTCTCCAACTAGAGCTGAATAATACACCCTTACAAACAAAGTCCTTCTCCAGAGCTACTTCACCTCGTATCTGATATTGTCGGCCTCCCAAAAATAGGATAATCAAAATTACCTCTCCAAGCCATAAGGCTGAAAAACTTGAGGTGGCAAAAGTAGTCGAAAAAATCCCCTGAAAACATAGTCCTACCATAAATATGGATTATTTGCCAACCACTTACTGAGTCATACTGGTACGTGACAGCTAAACTTTTAAGATTCTGCTAAACAAGGGCCTGAGGACTGTACCTTGTCAAGGCAGCCTTACACAGATTAGCTCTCGGGCTGTCCACAGGAGAAATGGTATCTTCAGCTAACGACAGGGAAATTGAGGCGGAGGTTCAATTTTACCCAAGGCCGTGCCATAAATCATCGGAACAGCACGATTAAAACTGAATAGCCATTGGCTCATGAGTTCTGGAGAAAGATTCAGGGTCGGGATTTTTGCTCCAGGTAGAGATTTATGGCCGAGGAGATAATGAATAGAATGCTTCCAGTGTCATTTTTCCCTTAAAGAGCAGTTGTTACGCATTAACACTGATCTAGCGGGTCTTAGGGGTGCTATTTTAGACGAGGAAAAAGGCAACTAACAATAGTATGCATAACACAGAGAAAAAACCCACTAAAACAATGTATGAGACTAATTTAAATGGCCCCAGAAATACACTTCTTTTTGGACTGCTGTCACACTGCTGTCAGATAAAGCCATCACCTTGAACAATTTTTCTGCAATAAAACTGAAAAGGCCTATGATACTTTTTTGCCTTTGGTTCCTTCTCCCTCTACTTTGCAGAAATCTCACTAGCTGCCCTTTTACTGATGTGCACCCTTACTTCGATTTTCCCAAGCAATTTTAAAATTCTGTCCTGCAAAGAGCCCACAACTCCCGGTGCCAGGCACAAGTTTTATAAATACCACTGTGTCGTCCAACTCATTATGGAAATAGTGAATAGGAGTGACAGAGAACCGACCTCAGTGACCTCACTTGCAATATCTCCCTGGTACGGTAGCTACTCTCAGGCGACTCTTTTTTGAATGCAGCTTTTCTTTTTTAATTAGTTATGCATCAAATCCTGCGATAGCTTCATCTAGACAATATTTCCTTCCTTTGTTTATAAAAAAATACCATATGAAACAGTATCAAAAACCTCACCTAAATCAAAATTTGTCACATTTAATATGCAGCGTTATTCACATAGACCAGTTACGCTGCCAAAGGAGCAAATTCATTCAAGTATTTGACATCAGTGTTTTGGAAACAAAGATTTTTCCTTAAAAAAATACTCCCACAGAAGTTCTCTGTGAAAAACTGCCAACATTGTCAATATTTCCTGTGAGAATGTAATTACTTTTTAAAAAAAAAAAAAAAAATTGTAAAAATCACTGCTGGTATTTTTTTATTAAAGACTGATAAACCTTAACTCGGGATAATGAATTAAGTCATGGAGTATTTAAACAAAGTTTCAGATTAAAGTTAATGAATCTGATTTCAGTTAAAAGTCCAAAGGCAGATACAAATGAAACCAAACAAAATGGAAACACATAATCACCTCGACATCTTTTGACAAATGGTTTTCTTGGTTTTCAGACAGCAATAAGATTCCCTGTCACAGCTGTAAACTTAATGTGGCCAAATGCTTTCCACCTGAGAGCAGATACTTCGGCACCCTAGGATATAAGCTGCAAAAACCAGCTCTGCTCACACCTTTCTAGCCAAAGAAAGTCAGAATGATAGTGGCAAATAACCGTCCGACCAACCTAAGAAAACCCCAACAAAGCCAACCATCAAAAAGGCCGGTACAGACCAAGGCAGCTATATCAATATTTGCACAAATTTGAGCAGGAGTGAATTAAGTTCTTTGAGTTACGTGAGGCGTAAGTGCATAAAGAAGTGAGTCACCCTGGGGAAGGATGGCAAGGTGTCCATCCGAGAGACAGGCGGTGTTTGATGCCAGGGCATCTGGCACGCTTCCACTCAACCCATTTCTCCATTTCAGCTAGACTTTTACAGAGGAGGCGGGAGGCCAGCGGGGAAGTGAAGTGAGGGCGGCTGGGAGGGAGAATGGGAGCAGCACCACAAATTGCATGTTCGCCCAGGAGCCCTTAATCTCGAGTGACATTTGCCACTGCTTACAAATGCATGTACAGCAGGGCCTGTTTTCCACACTGCTGCACTGTGCAGCAAGAAGCCTGCCAGTGCTGCCACTCAAGCACTTCTCCACTGGTGTTGCACAGGTACAAATGACAAATAGGTTCCCTTTGTCTCTTTTTCACTAAACTCTTACTCACTTCGCAGGATTCAACCTGGTCCTGCAAGATGTACTCATGACAAGAAGCTCCAAGTCACAAGGAAACTCTGGGAGTGAGGTTAACAGCCATTCAGCTTCAGATGCAAATACAGGCATCTTCAAATTTGGAAGCCGTGCTGGTCCACTGTCATGTCCTAAGAAAGCAGGTATCTAAACTGAGCTGATTCTAGCTCTAGGAAAAAGATGTCCCTGCTCCAGAAAAAGATACCAACAGTTCAAACGAATTAGGAACAGGTTTCTTCAATGATACAGAGATAAGTTTCCAATATGTATTACCACACATTCAAAAAAGGAACAAAACCAGAAGGAAAAAAAAAAAGATGCCCCAAAACATTCACAGATGTTACAGCACTGTTGTTAGCGTGGGAACCTGGCAGAGTTCAAATGACTCAGTGAAGCAACCTCAGCCTACAAAAAGACCCAACCTTGACAGCGCTTGGCCAGCGCATCAATGCCAGCGTGCTGATCTAGTCACTCTTTCCTCTCTGTATAAAACTTACTCCTAGAATAAGCAACCTCGTCTTTGGTGGCAGGCCCAGTCTAAGTGGGCTGGGAGGGATCTGAGCCTTACAGCTTTCTCCTCCAAACCTCCAAGATTTTCATGGCCCAGGAGAAGTTTTTGTTGGTAGTGGCATGACCTGACCATCATCAGTAGTAGTCCTGTATTGCCTCCTGTTCCACTGACATGAAAAATACCAGTGAATGCTAGGTGTTGTCAGAAATATTAGCTCTCCTGAGGAACCAAAATGAATCAAGACATTGCTAGATGATAGCACAAATCAAGCAAGAAATTGCACCTGTCTGTGTGGTTCTCAGTCCTTCAACACACAACCTGGCCCACAACTAGAACATGGGAGTTACCAGACATCTTTTCTCAATAGGAATTCAGGCTACCCAGGGACCTAACTGGAGGCAGGCACGTCTGTACCCCTTTGCCTACAAACCTGATGTCAAAACCACTGCCTCGAGTGGCTGTCAGCAAGAGTCAGGTGCCCACGTTTCCAAACGTGACCGGAAAACCTACACTATTTTGTTGCCAAAGAATAGAAAGGGCAAAATGCCAGCTCCAAGAGCTGCCACTGCGGGCTTTAACTGCTTTCAGAGAGAAAAAACTAACCTTGACTAAAAGACTGGCAAGAAAAGAACAGCTGCAACTACCGCTTCCCCAAGAATGTGGTAAAAAGCACTGTCTAGAGCTTCCACCCCTCTTCCCTGTGCCAGCACAGTGCCTGGAGCCTGTCCCCGGGAGCAGGAAGCCCAAGTCCTGGCCCCGCTTGGAGCCAGCCTGCAGCCCTGCTCTGAGGAGTGTGCCCCTCCTCGCTCTGGGGAGCATGCCTTGCTCCTTACTGACCTGTTCCTGGGGTAGCCCACTGCGTTCTCATCCAAACTTCTGGATGCAGAGAACAAATTAGGAGATTTGGGGGCTGAATCAGGAACCCTGATTCTGGGAGGCTTCCTTCAGTACATAGGACCTGCAAGGCTGTACCCTTTGCTGGGAGCAAGGCAGCGGAGGGCCACGTGCTGCTCCACACCTTCTGTCTGCCTGCACACGTCCATGCCATTTCTAGTCACCCTCATCTGTACCTTGGAACTGATCAGTTCCACTCAGGCTGCTGGCTAAGCAGGAGGGATGGCAGGAGCCCTCGGACGCACTGCAGAGCACATTTTCTGCCCCTCCCACCCCTTCCCTGATGTCACTTTCTCATTATAACATTATACCAAATCACAATGGGGATTAACCACCCCCGTATAAGCTTGTTACAGGCTTATTCAGACTGCTAGAGCTTGGCTTTAGATGGCATTTCTTTTAATGAGCCCCAGGCTGATGTCACTACTACGCTCATGAGTGTATATCCCCATTAAGCGCTAAAATTAATGCTGACCATAAAATTAAGTTGCTTTATACCATGTCTATACAAAAGTGTCAAAATCCCGATGACATGCACAGAAAAAACATGGCTGATGATGCAATGGCAAAATAACAATGTCAAAGTGGAACAGAGGGAACAACATAGTCCATAATAAAAAAACACTGCCAAGTGAGTAAGGCACAGCGATGATAACTAATTGCATTTACTTTGCACCGCTCACCTGCAGCATTGCATAGGCAAAAGCTTAACATTCAAAAAACCAGTGCAAGCAAGGAAGCAAAACCACCCCTTCTGCTTGTCAAAATTTGGGAGGGGAGAAAGAGGAATGGTCTTCAAATTACACAGTTGTGCAGCGCTGAACTGGTTATATTTCAATGTGGATTAACAGCAGGGTATTCAAGATTTATTCATATCCCCAGAAAAGAGATGAAATTCAGTATTTCTTCCTTTCTCATTGGGAGCTGAGGCAACAAAATTTATGGTAAGTGGAAGAACACTGGGAGGACTTATTCTCGTCACCTTTGTAAGAACTGAGCAGCAAGAGACACTAAAAACTTGATTTGTGAGAAATCCGTACTCAACTCACAGATGATTTCTTTGAAACTCTCAAGCCAAGCGTCTTTAGCCTGGGCAGAGAAACAAAAAGTGGACTGATCGAGAAGTTAAACCCACACTGAGTGCCTCAGCTTCACTTAACTGATTTCATAACCAAAACACATGGTGAGGTCCTGGACTGACTCACAAGAAGTGTGAAAGGAGGTTCCGCAGTTGAATGTGTCCACAAAACTTCATTAAGTCGCCTTCTGACTGCTAAAAGTGTAGGATCTAAGCCAAAATACTCTGCAACAATTTCCTTTCCAGCTAGCACCTCTGCCTGCACTGTCTTTGCTACAGAAACTCCATGATGTTGGTGAATATGAGTCTGAGAAAAATTCCTAAGTTCAGAGAAATAATGACAACGTTGGGCTTTTCTCCTTTTTTTTTTTTTTTTTTGTTTTCTCTTCCTTTCTTCTCTGTTCCATCTATACCTGCATCCTATGCGACTACAGAGTTTTCAAACAGCTATATCATAACAGTCTGTCGCAAGTGTATTGGGTGTTTCAGTTTGCCAGACCTGTCATAATAAATTAATTACAGGATGTTGCAGAAATGGCTGAGTTCCAGCAGCATCTTGCACAGTTTAATATAGCCCTATTTCCCCATTTCGATGTATTTGTGGTTAGATAAATCCTCAGAAAATTTACAGCTGCTGTTACACACTAGTTTATTATACTCCCTGCCTGCGCAGGCGACTTAAGTGCAACAAGAATTTGATGTCTGCTCAGCTCAAAGATTTTACTGATATTGCTTTACCGGTGTGGAAACATTTTTCCGCTAAAAGGGGCATCTGCAGTTTCTTCTGAGTATTTGAGCACCAGACAGGACTTCAAAACTTGCTTGCCAGAGCCGAACACGCAGTGCAAATTCGTTTGGTCTGACACAGTCCTCACATACAAAAGAAACAGGGGGCTAGAGTTTTAGACAAAATACAGAGCTGGCATTTTCGTTTATGGGAAAATATTTTCCCCATCTTTAAGGTTAGGGTATATCAGTGTATAAACTACAGCTGTGATGCTGCTGCTGAAAGCCTAGTCCTAACTGACTCTGCTGGAGCTTTGAGTCTGTTTACCCTGAGCAGCTGGGAGGACCAGGGCTCTATGTGTGCATGTCGCTGCTGGACAAGAGACCCTTCCTAAGGGGAAGGCAGCAGCAACCTGCATGCAACAGGCTGAGCAAAGGACAAAACTCCTGCCAAACCCCCTGGGAGTGGAGCAGATCTATGTGTAAGAAAAGGATCATACAGTATCTGATGTTCACAACAGCAGCTACATGCTTGGTCTGAAATCCCAATCTCTGCTCTGTTTTGAGCAGGATGAAGGTGCTGGAGCGGACTGAATCAAGGCAGAGGTGCGCATTGCAACAGCCGACACCTACGGAGGTGCCTTCTGAAGACCTGCTCCAGAAATGAGCGAGCCACGGCTTCAGCTATCCCAACGGCAGTGCAAGCCAGAGACAATGCAGACCTCTCCGGGCTGCATCTTGGAGTTAGGACAGTGCCCAGTTACGAGTTACCGGAGAGACACAGGAGAACATTCCTTATGGGTTAAGAGTTCATCCATAAAACTCCTGTAAATGGCACAGAATTTAAGTCTATTAAACAGTGGTTAAGTATCTTTATTTCTAAAGTCTAAAAACCATGACTGAAGCCACCAAAGCTTTGCTGTAACACGCCTTCTCACTATCTTCTGTTCCTTCTTCTCAAGTTCCAATTTCTAATTGCCACATTCTTGCAAGTCTCTCCCAGAGCTGCAGTTTTCTTCCCAAGTTGCTTATTTCCCTCTCTCAGACCCCCTCTCGTTTCTATTCCTTACGAGCAGCAGTTTTGTTCCTAATGCACGTATTTTATATTCTGAGCAATAAACCTCCTTGAACTAACACAGTATGTTTTTACAAGTGCAGGTGTACATCCATAAATGAACTTATCCAAAACATTCTGGACAGTCATTGGACAGAATGCTAAGGGAAAAACCCCACTGCACAAACGTGCACACGAATCCTTCTAGCCTCCCTTCACGACTCAGAAAATACTTCCATCCCCTCCCAATTTCCATATCCATAAAATAGGTTGCACTCCATACATACTAATTTCATACGTGCTAGAAAAGGATCATTAAAAACCCCCACCGCTCTTTGTGTTTACCAAACAAGTGTTTTTGCTTTAGTCTGTTCCCGCCTTAAATGAAGTATTTCCTATTCACCTCAGCAATTAGAGCAGAAGGATGCAGTGAATGAAGTGCCTCATTATCAAGTTTGTAGCCACGGTCCCTGCAGAATGGCTACCATGCCGGCTATTTTTCATAGCTGTCTGCTTTTGCTTGTAACGGGCCATTGTTAACCCTAAATGATCCTGACATTCAATTCTCTGACAGACAATCGGGTCCAGCCGGCAGATTTAGTTCACTAGTCAACAGAGACTTTCAGTTGTCATGTTCCTCTGTGTTCTCATTAGCCCTTGTTTGAGTGTGATCCGTCCCCTACCGCCTTCTGAATTAAGTGATGCTACAAATACACTTATTGTGTTTTATGCTGTCTGTTCCTCAAATTATTTTAAGGAAAATAAAAAAATGAATGCAATCTCCTGGCTATTGTGAAGCAGGAGAAAAATGTGCCATCCCTTCTGTTTTGGTAATTTATTCATTGTTCTCACTGTCTCTGCTGTATCATAAAAATGTAATAGCAACCAGACCTTGTAGCACCACACGCCCCAAGCCAAAAAACACCAGGACAATGAAAGACCTACTGTGCTGTTATCACCAGGCAGTTATAAATATCTAATACTGACCCTTTTTAAACAGGGATTTACCCGCCTTTGTCCAGCAATGAACTTGTATCACCCTCTAAAAAAAAATCTTCAGATAGACTTTTATAACTCTTACATTTTAATTCATGTGTATTCTGGAGAGTGCTTACATTTTGAGATACTTCATGTAGTTCTTCAATTACAAAAAAAAAAAAAAAAAGAAAAAAGGAGGAAAATTTTCAGTACGCAATCAGAATCCTCCTGGAATTCTTCTCTTTCACTGCAACTTAAGTCCTTTAAATATTTAAGAACTCAGTTTTCAGCAAATGTACATGATTTCTCAATTTCAAATTATTTTTCAAGATAGGTATTGTATGATATGCATTAAAAAAATCAACATTAATGCAGAAGCAAGCACCACTATATAAAATTTATTTTTGAACTGTATTTTTAAACCAGTACCCCACCCCAAACTGCTTATAAAAGTTCTATTCTATCTTCTAAGTTTAAAATTCCAATGGCAATATCTGAAGACCAAAGAATCTACAAACACTGGAAACATTCATTTTAAGAAAAAGCATTTATCAGCCATATTTCTGAACTAAAGGTAAAACTAGCCTTTGCCATTATGCCACGTAAATAGCATGCTGTGACAGTTTAGGCTGAGGGTTCTAACTTTAATACCAAAGGGTCACTTCAACAACAACAAAAAAAGGCTAATTTCAGATCTGTTTGTCCATTTTGTGTTAAATGAGTGCAGAAATTTTCGTACCACAGTGGCATGGCATAAAGCAATACAAGTTTCTAACCAGCCATGTGGTAGGAAGGAAAAAAAAAAAAGATTCTAAAACCAACCCAGGAGCTATTGCAATTACAAGAAAACATTATGAAGAGTTTATTTTCAACTCCCTGCATTTTCATGTTTGGCTCTTATCTGATTCCTTCTGCTTAATTGTGATTTGGAACTGTGCCTTGGAAGACACTACTGCTGCCTCTCCTCTCAATTTGGAAAGTGTGGCAAAGCAACTCTATTCAGCTTCAGAGCAGTGAACATAATTGGAGCCCTAGTTCGCAAGCATGAAAGGAGGTGCTGTGCCTTTGATTAGAACTACCATCTCTCTGTGGTGTTTATCTGAAGTGTTATTTCTGCCTTCCTTGTCCACAATGCCAAATTAACACTTCACAATGCTTTCCAATGAGCTCCCAGAACTTGGCTACTGCTCAGCTCTCCCTGACGTGGAGGCTGATGTCATGCTCTGCCCTTATTTCAAACGTTATCCTGGATATCGTAAGAAATGTAGGATATTGAGATTTTTCCCGTTTATGAAATCTTTCAATCCCACATGTCACACAGCACGATGAGCTGGAATACACTGCAAAGCAGAGAGACAAGAGGCTAGGAGCCTCGAGAAAATTAGGCAGTCCTAGGACTAGGATAATTTTACACCACCTCTGACTGGGGAAAGAGGCATTAATAAGTTTCCAGGACACATAGGCAAGTCCCATTTAGGGGAGAACTCCATAAATACGCTCTAGGCAAAGCAAAGTCAGGACTGTTAGCTCAGAACAATTACCAGCAGGACCAAAGAAGAGCATTTGCTGCGGTGCTTTACCCAAAGGAAACAAGTTCGCAGATTCTTCTGGCTTTAAAACATGTGCAGGGAAGATATTACAATATACAACAACTAGTCCCCCCACATCTGGGTGCATTTCACACATCAGTGCCCAACGCTGTTATTCTCACTTCTTTTTTTAATGGAGTCAAGTGCCCTGTCTACTAAATAAGGGCTTTCTAATTTTATGTTATTTATTGCTTCAGAGGGGGAGGAGGAAGAACTTCCTAGCAGAGTAAAAATAAACTGGACATCATCAGCCAGAAAAGAATACCAATGCTAACTGATAGAAAGTGCTTCGTTTAATATAAACCATAAATCATTCAGCATTGTAGATAATTAGTGAAGTCATTAGTAAAAGTTCACACCATGATACCCAAGTAAAAAAGTAGATTAATGACACTCACAAAGGAATAAGGATTACAAGTAAAACAAACAGCAGAGCTGAATAGGAAATATTTCATTCAGACAAAAGAAAGTGTATTTGGCCAGACCGCTGCCAAAGCAGCCGGGAACTCTGACAAAACTGCAACAAGTCTTCATCATGTGCAGAAAACCTCCCCTGAAAAATGGAACTGCGCTTATTTACACTGGTAAGCATGAGTAGTCCCACTGAAGACAGTGTAGTTGCATAGGTAGTTACTCAATAGCTTGCTTCAGAGCTGTAAAAGGCAGTCCAAGCACACATTTCACGTCAGGAAAACATTTTTAAATGCTTGTGTTTTCAGGGACACTGCAGTGGCAGCGTTCCTTTGGAACCTGATCATTCCGAACACTCGTCTATCTTACAACACGTGTTAATGTAGTAATTTATGTAGTGGTTGGGCTTGCTTTGCTCTCCATCACTTCTTCATTCTCTGCTCCCAACAGACTGATCTACAGCCTGCAAAAATGCCTAAGTCCAGGTGTAATCAAGTATCAAATTGTGCAACTGTATTTGGCAGTGGGGTTCTCATGAACAGTCAGTTTCAGATTCTACCAGTCCAGCGAGGAGCCGAACATTAGAGTTCTGTTGATTTCAAGGAACCCAGGGCAAAAGTCTCCCAAAACAGGTTGACACCACTGTGTGGGAAATCACAACTGGTGCCATTTTGCATACTTGAGTATTTGAATTTCTCTTGTTAATCCTAGAAATGAGACTGTAGTTGCAGCCTCCACCGTGTATACTGAGTATCACACCAGTATGTGGAATTAAATGACGACTACACATCACAGCATTCAGGCTCAAAGGCAGTATTTGTCTTTCCATTTGTGGTTAAATTTGAGCCTCTCGCTGCCTTTTTCTTCCTCTTCTTCAATTCCACCCCATGGGCTGTAGGTTCACTTTCAACACCATGAGGTGTAACTGATGATACAGGAGTATCACGACCCATTAAGTTGTGCTGATTTTCTCTCTTGCTCCTTTGTATCCTTTTCTTCTTTTTCTTTGCCCCTCTAGAGGAAGGTGGGCATAAAAAGAATAAAAGAAACACAAAGTTAGCCAAATTTAGAGCTTTTAACACATAGGCTGTGGGTGGGGAAGAGCAATTGTTTGCCTGTACACCTCAAATACAATGCTGAAACAGTTACAAAAGCTACCACTCTGGAGCAGAACAGAGAGAAAAAACAAGTAGACAAGTATGAGACCACTCCACTAGTCTACTTTTTAACCTATCATAGTGCTGGTTTGTAAAGAACCTCATGTGATCTTTAAAATCAGCTAGTCTTGATCAACGGTCAACAGATGCAATTTAAAAATACAAGTTATCAGCTTCCACCTCTTGTAAAAGCCAGTGCACTTTTTGTGTTTTCCTTTCCTAAGCTCAAACACCAAGAAAACCCCGTGCAATTAAAGAGAGATTTCTGGTTTATTTATTCCACAAGAACGAGACTGGCAGGCAAAGTACCTAAGATCAGTTTTTCCTTTTTAATTTACCAGAACTATGACAGATTTACAGAATAAAATAATTTTTAAAAAATCCCCTATAATGTCCATTTATGCCTATCAGGCTTCATACAAGGCCAAAAGCATCAGTCAAGCTCCTGCCTCTTTCCCACATAGTGCCTTTAACAAGGGAATTAGACTGCTCTTGCAGATGATGCCAGGGATTATGCAGATGTTACACCACTTCCACCATGAATTCCCACTCTTGGCAGAAGCCGTAAAACTTTATTTACCTATAAATATGTAGCAATACTTTGTAACCTTTCAAGGGCAGGTACTGTCCTCATTCAAAATTTGTATTGTGCATAGCACAAAGAGGTCTTGGTCTGTGCCCAGATCTGTTACACTGAACGATGCTGAAATACATGAGTGAGTGAATAGAGACTGAAGAACGTAATGAGATGGGGTAGTTTCCCCTAAAAAAAGGTGCTGCAAGTGCATTACTGATGGTGATACTCTCCTAATATCTCCATATTTTATAGATGAAAATGTTTACACATCAGCCTTTCCAATGGGCTGAAGACTACCTGCCCATCATTTGCTTTTTAAGCTAAATTGTATATTCATGAGTACACGAACTGCTGCAGCTCTTACACTGGAACATCCTGGAGAAAAAAGTTTTGGAGTTTAAGACCCTCTGTGTTAGGATTCCTGGAACAAAATGAGAGGTACTGCTGCATGAGAAACCCGGGGTACAAAGTCATAATTAATCAGTAACATAAGTACCAAACTGAGTGTTCAGCTGGGTCTGATGAGTAATTTGTAAATTTATGCAGAGAGCACTACCTAGTGTAGCTCAACAAAACTGTACAATGGGAGTCTAAGGAGATAATGTCTGTGCTGACAAGTAGCATCTAATCATTAATATTCAAAGAGTGAGGCTGCTATGCAGATTTTCACTATAAAGGTACTCACATTTTGAGAAGTAGTTTTCATCTTTTAATCATTTGAACATCAGATGGGATGACGTATTAGACCTTTGAGGTACTTAAATAAAAGCTTTAGTCCACTTTGCATCTGTTTCGTGGACGTATCTATGTGTTGTACAATCTGCAGCAGATAGGTTAACTGCTTAATGAAGATAAAAATCTACCACCGTCTTGGGTACTTTTTCTCCCCCCCCCGCAAAACTGCATTTTCCACCCAGAAATTCTGAAAGACAGGCACGTGACAAGGGCTTCCCATTCACTTTATTTTACAGCAGGTACTGTGGCTGCAGTGAATACTGTTCGAATAGGCAAAAGGGTTTCAAACATTTGCTTGGAGGCTCAAAGAAAGGTACAGTAAGTTGTGCAGGTGCTGACAGTTTCACTTCTCCATAGTGAAAGCGTGTACTTGGCAGTCAGGTCTCGCTTGGTTCTTAGGAACTTTATTTACTGCACACTTGCTATTGTATGCTAGCATGTGACATGGACATCGAGTGTATTTTCACAGAAAACACAAAGGTAATAGAACAGTGTAGGTGGAGCAACTATTTATGAACAGACTGGACTGGATCATGTTGATACTGCTCTAAGATGCTAAAAATATAAAGACTTTTCCAGTTAAGATCACAACACCTGCATGGATATTTCAAGACACATCAACTGTGGTGACCAAGAAAACTACAGTCCTGTCACCACCCCTGCAGGTCATGATTTCAGGTACAAAGAGGTGAGTTTTCATGAAAAATACTGAGATATTTTATTATCTAATCTGTGCTACATAGATAGCCTCCAAACAGAAATATGAAACAGTCTGTCAAACTAATGGTATCAAATGCCAGGAGATCCTTCTCTGCTTCCAGAGTTTAAAAACCCCAACTTGGTCTGTCCATGCAGTCACTGCTGTAATTACAAAGACAAGCGAATCCCATTACGTTCTAGTTCATGGAAGAGTTTGTGAAGTACGTACTTTCAGATGCAAGCTTTAGATCAGCCGTAGACATTACTCAGGTTTGCAATCTCACCTCAAAAGATGTGGTGAAAACTGCCCTCTCTTTACTGTGGTAAAGCCTAGAACAGCCTGCACAGGGAAGGAAATACAGCACCGTGTAGTACAGGCACAACTACCTTCCTCCCTTTCCAATTAGGTCTCCCCTGACAAGGTACAGCATGGAGCGCTGCCTCAGGGCATCTTTCACAGACCATCAGGTACACTTGGCTCAGTACCCTGAAGGTTTCTGAGTGAGGCTGTGCAGCGCTGCTCTTTGCCCAGATGGGACAGCAATGACGTGAAGCATGACTTCAGACCAGCACCTCCATGATGTAGCGATAAAACCTAATACACAGCTAAGGGATGCCACAGAGCAATCTCATATCCCTGAGTTTTGACTGTCATATATATTATAGTCCTTGCTCCTTTTCTTTTTTTTTTTTTTGGGGGGGGGGGATGTGTGTACATATGTGTGTGTATACATATACACAAACTGTTACTTCCTTCACACTTCAGGTGTGAAGCACTTTTTGAACAATTATCCTGAAGCTAACTTTTTTGATTTGTTTGCTAAAACAAAATAACCCTTTCAATGTTTCTCACAGTTTTCTAACAGCAGTTGTAGAAGTAACACTGCACATTGCTTTAAGTATTTCTTGCTTACTGTGTTACAGGTGAGTTTCTGTCCGTGTCATGTTCTGAGCTAACTTTTAGGTCCCCAGACTTACTGATGACTGGTGACATCTGTCAAAGAAAAGAAAAACACACATAAAAATAAAGATAAGCAAAAACCAGGAAGGTAAAAAGACAGACAATGTACATAGAAAACCCACCAGCTTCCTGAATAAGGAGAGAATATACCTCGTTTGAAAAAGAATGTCTATCAGCCATAAAATGTTAACTCCTATGTGGTTACAAACAAGGAAACAGTACCCTGCATTAAAAAAAACACCCAAAAGCAACAAAGAAAACTACTTGCAAATGAAAGACAGTGTTCTGGTATGGGTAGAAACAAAAGGTTATGAATCTGCTTAAGTATGTTTAAAATACACACAATCTGTGAAGAATGATGTTATTTCTACTACTGCATTAATGAAGAAAGAATGATATAAAGCCATTTTATTGCACAGTTTTAACAAGAGAAACACATCTCTCTCTTAACCCTACAAGTTCCAGTCAAAAGCAGTTCCTATCACTCCAGGTTCCTTTTAAAGTCAGTGCTAAAACCAACCAACCAGCAAAACCTGGAAGAGTTTAATTCTCTAATTTCCCATGTAATTAGTGTGTCTCCCTGTATAAAAAAAAACCCTTCTTCTAACAAGTCTCATACTTACTGGAAGAATTCCTGTAAGGAACTGTGAGTGCCACTCCTGAGTTTTCTGTCTTCAGGGACAAGTTATTTTTTTTTCAACTTTCTTCCAAGCTGTTCACAAACATCTGTTAACTACCCACACAGTTTCATTTTCATGGAGGGCAGAAGCCAACACAATAGGCCTTATGTCTCACCCAAAATTTGCTCTTCAGGAGCCAGGCATACACTACAAACTCAGCCAGGAACTTCAGGCCTCCAGAGCACCACAACCAAGAAGAAGAGCTGCGGCAGGCAGCACAGCACAGTGTGTGTGGGTTCAGACCCAGAATCCACAGTGCTGTCAGCAAAAAGAATCACTGAGCACCTCTACTCCAGGTTGACAGGACAGCCATGTTCTCTAAGTGTCTGTCTGGTACAGCATGCAGGAAAGAAAAAAAAAAAAGTTCTACCCAGACAGGCACTGTGAGAGTGTGACTATAAAGGCCTTGGAAGCTGGAGAAAAAGTTTCTCTCAGGATACTGGAGCCCTATGCCAGAGAAGAGAGGGAGATTAGATTTGATACTTTCCAAAAAACAAGATTTTTTTTTCAGGAAGTAAAGGGGAAGACTGGGCCTGAAACTAATTCAACCTTCAAAACTTGGCCCACCTTTATGATTTTTACGACTGCTAGCTGAATTTCAGACTCACAGCTAGCCTAAAGCAGAACCTACAACGTTGTTTCTGAGTGTCAAACAGCCCATCCAGTTCTGCCAAGCACAGAGGTACTCATCTGCTTGTAAATAAGATGTTTAATGTTTTCCTATCAGCCTGAATTGCCCTAGGAAACAGCAAGCTACTGACATTACTGTCCCTAAAACCCCTGTTAAAAATGAGCAGTATTTAGTAGGGAGTATCATTCAGCAGCACTTAAGCACCTACCACCACCACAGCACCTAAAAAAGTAACCACAAAGTCAACAGCAGCTTTCTGGAAGCAAGAGAGAAGAAAAACATTACAGTTCTTCACCATTAAGTTTGCCAATTATTCATTTCATTTTGTGACTTCACAGGCACAGTATGTCATGGTCCCTTCCATATTTAACCTAAACAGAGAACAGAGGGTTGCTTCACAGCAGTTCTTTTTATCACTTCAGCATTAGCTTCTGTATTTTAAAATGGAACAAAAATACTGAACTCATCCATCACAGATTTCAAAGCCCTAATGAATAAAACTTAACATTGCCCTGTCAACTACTATTGCCCAGTTTTAATTTTCGGTCAAGTGAGACACAGATGAAAACTGTCCTGACACACACACAAATGAAGACTGGGTTGGAACCAGAACCTGCACCTCCCAAGCCTCAGTTTCAGGCCTTTGCTTTCTTAAGCACTAAACAGAATGATTTAAAAACCACAATGTTAACACAAGCAAGTGTAAACACAATTTAACTCCCTGTTAGTAGTTGAAAGAAATTTGAACTTTTTTGTCTTGGTCCCGCTCCCTACTATTATTTTATTAGTTTAATATTATTTTTCTGCTGACTTAGAAGAAATAGGATCAAGCTCCCATTGACTTACTGAATTCATATAAGCACAACACCCACAACAAGCGCAGCCAAGCATTAGTCATTAATATCCTGAAATACCACAGATTGTTGGATGAGTTTAGACAAAAGTCAGCCTGTTAGAATATAATAATGTAGCATTGGCAGGGTTAGGAAGAAAAGTCTTCTACTTCACACACCAAGTCCTTGTTAATATAGTAACAAACTTTGAGACTAAGGAAATGGTAAAAGTAAACATAAAAGAAGGAAATATAATGGCACTGATATGAAAATACAAGGGAGTGCTGTAAGGGGAATCTTTCTAAGTAATTAACACTTCCTTCAGCATTCATAATCTTGCGGCTCCTTGTAATACACAATCAACTCGGTTTGCTTGCAGTCAAAACAGGATTTTCAGAAAAAGATTTTATGTGAACAGTGTTGAACTAGGGTTTTTACCCTCCTTTTTGAGTATACATAACAGAATCTCTACATTGTATTAATACTATAACCAATTATAGACCTTCCCAAAGCCTAGTCTGGTAGAATTCCTCTAAGTGCCACTACAGTAGACTGACTTCTCTTTTTAATAACAGACTAAGTTTTTAATACTTACAGATACCAAAACACAGAAAATTATCCTTGGTTTACAGACAGAACATTAAAGTATCCACTAAATTAAGCTGCTTAACTGAAGGTTCTTACGATCTGTTTTAAAACCTTGAATAGTGCCACTAATAGTGTTCAATCTTGGGTTTATATTCTAATTCTCCACACTTTGAATGTTGGTATCAACTGCAGCAGCTTAGATTTTTGGAAGTTTCTTTAGCTTTGCTTACTATTGTAAAACTGAAAGTCGTAACAAAACATATACTTTCCTTTTCTAGATGACTTGCTTGCTTTACTGTTTGGCCTCCGTTTTGCTATACTTAATGTTGCCTCATGTTGCCACATAGCAAGCAACCAAGGCAAAACAGTTAAAGGCTAAATACACAAAAGCATTTCAGTTCCAGATCCCTGCTGTAGAATCCACAGCAGTAAGTCAAGCACTAAACCATCCCTGTGCATCCTGTGAAAACAATGATGCGTATCAGAAGACACTTCATAGCAGAAGACATCTAAAGGAAATACAGGGACAAAGCCCTGTCCAAAGTCTACATCTTTAGTAGTGCTTCCCTCTGGCTATCTCAGAGCGCAATGGTCTGCAGAGGTGCACCGACAGACTAGGAGGTAGATGGAGAGAGTGCAGTAGTGCAGACAGTCTATTTAGGAGATTCAAGCCATGCAAGTGCTTGCTCTATACATAACTGCACAGGGGAGCTGCCCCATAGAAGATGTTTCTAGAGAACTTGACCTAATTAAAGATTCATGGGATCGCAGACAGCAAGAATGAACATGTCTGTCTTTTCAAACTAGCCTTTAGGATGTCAAACTCAGTATTAAGTTTGTATTAGTTGTCTATTACAGAGTCCACAGTTAAAGAGTTTACAGCAATGCACTTACCTCCCCAGAACCATCTTGATGCCTGCTTTCAAAACAGTACAAACAAGTCAAGTTTAGGAGAAGAGCTGTGACACCACATTTCTCCATTAAATGAACAGCTAGCAGGCAGTTTTGCTAGTGCAATTACATAGATTTCTTTTGCCATGACCTTCCTATTTAAAATGCAGTAAGTGCTTTATTTCCCTCTCTAGTGTTTTTAAAGAACAAGTTTATCTAAATCAGATTCACCATGTTGTAACCCTTAAGTCTAATGGTACAGAATTAGTTGCAAGTTACCTAGTAGAACTGCAGCTCTGTATACAACAGAGACATAGGCATGAATTTCTGTCTTTCCCCATTAAAAGGGGAAAGTTCTGAAGCGTTCAGGACTAAGACAACACCCACTAGTTTCTCCACCCATGAATCCTAGAGCCACAGAGAGAGAGAGAGAGAGAGAGAGACTTTGCCTTGTCTAGTCTTTGAAACTGCAAAATCCTGGGGTTGTTCAGGGATAGGAGAGACCATGGGAAATCTGGTGGGTGAAAAGTGTAGTCACGGCTCAACAATGATGAATATTGCACCTCAGAAATCAAATCAGCTACACGACTATTTGAGGAACAATAAAAGAAAGAGAAGGAAGAGTGGAGACAAGATACTTCAGACTGAAGCACTATGGTTTAGAACAGATGTTTTCAGTCTTGAAGGCCTGGCCTCTGGGAATATATCTGTGGTTACACCTTTGCATTAAGATTTGCATAAAAATAGTTCAATCCTGTTCAGAAAGAGGCTATGAGGACTCAAGGAGAACACCGGGGAAGAGAGAAGTTAGCTTGCTCCTGACAGCTATCTTAATACAAATGGCCCTCAATGACATTTTTGGTTCTGCTTGACCAGTTAGGTGGCTAACCCTGATTCTTCCTATCTTTAAACAGACCCAGTCATTTACAGCAAATTATTATGGCTGTAGTTTAATCCGTTCTCTTTTTTTCCCCAGATATTAATTTGCTTATAAAACAGATACCTTTTCTTTCAATGGTTCAAATAATACTATGGACACAGGCATAAACACTTTTTAGAACAGAATGCATTAGGAACTACAGAGGTGCTTTTGGAATTGAAAAACAAAAGTGCTGCCAGTTTACAAATTAATTAGCACCACACACTTAAGAGAGCAATTCAATTGGAACAGAATAAATTACATTTTAAGGGAAAAACAGAATACCTAAAAAGAGGAGACTACAGAACTAAAAAGCTGAAATATATTAAGGTCAGGTAACGTTTAAGAAAAGTAGTCTGTTCCTCCTAGATGGTACCGTAGTAACATCTTCTTCACAAGGATTTCTCCAAGAATCAAAGTATTTAAGAAGTACGGTTTGCAAAGATGTATCTATTTTACAACCCCTTCTCAATAGCTTACGTGGAAGCCCACGCAGCAGTTTTGCAGACTGATTCTAGAAAAGCAGTTTCTTTCAGTCCAGATGTCAATGCCTTTACAGAAGGAGATCTATAATTGTCCTAGGGATGAATGAAGCCCAGAAAAATAAACTTCACTACAACATATTCTAATTCAATTGAATACCACATTTTTGTGGGTCTGCAACCTCTCTGAATATTCAAAACTGATACATTTCATGACATGATGAAAGTCTTCAGGTCTATTCACTGCAAGAGTTCCATCATATTCACACTTTCATGTTTCCCTCATGAACATTATCACATCTTCCTAGTCTCCCCTCCTCAAAGACGATCAGTCACTGAAGTGTTCCCCAGTAACCTGAAGAAATGCATTAAGTAGAAAATATAAACACCACAAACTATAAACCAAAAGGTTTTGATAAAGCTACTACAAAAATGTCTAGCTAATATTTTTTGAAACATTTTTGAGCAAGTTTTTATGCTTTTTAAGTTTTTAGATCTAGTAAGTAAATTTTGAGTCCACAAAAACACCCACGTTTCAAGAGCTCAAGCCCAAGGGAAAAGCATCAATTGCTTCGCAGGTTAGTTTCAGATATGCTAGGCTAAGTATTCAGAAAGTCTGACAACAACCTACTCTGGGGAAAGAGTGAGAACATGAATTATTTATGTGAACAGTGATAATCCCAAACTTTGTTTAAATACACATGGAATGATGTTCTGATGTCTCTGGGTATGCTATCCAAATTCTGTATTAACAACATAGATCTTGAAGGTAACCCTTTACTTTTCATGCTTATGACTATTATTTTATACTTTAACATTTTTTCAAAGATAAATACACTAGAAAGAATATTGTAAAGGAATTTTAAATTACTGTTTTGAGCTTTTTTTCATTGCTACTACCCACTATTCTTACATAACCTAGAAATGAGTACTTGACCTTAAGAGTCCATATGTTTTATATTGAGTGGTAGGTTATGTTAAATTATAAAACCTATTTTGAAAGTTTTGCAGACAGCAGAACATTTCTGGCCAAAAAAGCCCACATAATCAACCAAAAAAAAACAACCCCAAAAGACATGCTATTCACTTTGAAACATTTCTGATTTGTAAAAGCCAAATTCTGGCTTCTAGTAGAACCGTATCTGAATTCCAGTCTTTTCGGCCTTCATCTTGAAGGAACCTGAAAGCAGCACATTGACTGGAGGGGTCACAGGACAAGTCAGTCTCGATCTCTTGGGATTCTTCATCCGTGTAGCGAGACCTTCACTCCATGAAATTTCTATTGGCAGTTTAGATGTATGTTGTAATTAAAGATGATTGTGACCTAATTTTGTGGCTTGGGAGTTAAGTAACTCCTAAGGCAGGAAAACAAGGTTTGCATAAAGTATTATGTTGTGAATACAAAGCTGATGGTAGAAAGCATTTTGAAGGCAGCTCTTTGAGCTACAAGTTTGTTATTATTTGCAAAGATTAATATTGGATCTTGAGCATTACACCCTCTTCTAATGTTAATGATTCTCTTTTATTCACTCAAAGTTCTGAAGTTTAGATAGATATGTATTTACAGTATCTGCAGATGGAAAACTATTTTTAATTAGAGTACCTGGTACCATCAGTAATTAAAACCATAATATTCTACATTTTAAGTATGGTAGCAAAATCTCACAAGTAGCTGCTACGATTTTTCACAGTAACTAGTTTTGTAGAGATGAATATTTAAGTATTCCTCAAAATAACAGAAAAATCAATAGATATAGCAGACCTAGATGTAACTAAGTATTTGGGAAAATGTGTTTGTGACCAGAAACCAAACATAACCAAAAAATTCAGTTATGTTTTTCTGTTTGTGGTAACAATTTAAGCAACAACTTAATTATTCAATAAATATTTCTGGACTAAAAAAAAGTGCCATTTTCTGTCAAAGAAAAAAAAAATATCATAGGGTATCACAAAATAATGATTTGCCTTCCTATGTAAAAGAAATTGGCATTTTCTTTCATCAGCTCTAATACTGAAAAAAAATGAAAGGAATAGGAAGAAAAGCTGCTGTGTCACTGCTGCAACACAGGAACTGCCATAACCGATCAGCCCCCTCAGTGGTCGTCTTAGCAGTTTTGTCTCAGAAGTATCTAGTATTGCCTAAAGCCAAAGCACTGCAGAACTTTCCTTCATTATGAAAAACAGCTGAATGAAAACTCGTTTCTACTATGTAGCACTCTGCAGCTTTTGTAAAGCCATTACACCTGAAGGTATCAGAAGCCTTACACCAAAATTTGATTCATCATTTGATTCAACTCACAGTCTTGGTGATTTATATGATATTTATGTAACTTGGAAAAAAAAAAAAATCAGCTAATTTCTGTTTCCCAGTCATTCAGATGCTTTTGGAATCTCAGCCATTACCTCAGCCAAAAATGCATTATTAAAAAAAAATAATAATCCCTGAGTAAGTAAATTTATAGTGCCTTGCAGTAGTTAGGTTCTCCAGGTTAACTAAGCATGGCATAAGCAAAAATTACTTTCTACCAATATTAGATGTGTTCCATTCCAGCTTAATGTTTACTGATCTTGTTTAAGAGTAAGAAGGGAAAAAGCAAAAAAAAAAAATAGAAGAGTGCATCCAATCCACCTGTCTACACTACACGTACAGTTCCTTCAACTCCTCATCCTCTACTAGTTTAATATTCTAACCATATCCTCTTACATATTTCTTTGCAAGACTTTTCATTACTTTTCTCTGGACCCTTCATGATTATGTAGTGCCCTTGGATACTGTGCGGGATAACAGGGAGCATAGCTGCTTGGTTTTGGACACTTCATTCATTATGCATCTCAAATACCTGTATGTACTAGATAGACTTCACAACTCATTATTACTAATACAATCAATTTAATTCAGTGTGCCAGTAGAATCAAACTAAAGAATATTTGGATGACATGTTGAGTGTTACAGAACGTAACAAAAACTATTGCTACAAAAATGTTTGCCATAGACACTTAAGAATACAGAAGTGATCAAAACTGATCCAATGTTACTCCTCATTGAGTTGAATAACAAATACTGACTGTAAATGTTAGAAACCTTATTTAGAACATATAAAACTATTTTGATCCAATAAACCAACTAGATTAAAACAGAAAAAAAAAAAAGTGGATAAAACTGACCAGGCCTCTAATGACACTTGGCACTTCTCCCTTTTCTAGTCTGGGTATGAGAGAAACTGGGTGAGTATAGCAGCACACTCCTCTTGAATAACTTCCTTGCCTCCAGCAAGGTAGACAGAGGAAAGAAATCTTCCTGCTTTCTAGTAATGTTGTAATTTTTCCTGTATTTGTTCCACTCTGCCTTTATAGGAGGATCTGGAAGTAATGCACCCTTGTCTGTCTTGGACAACAGTTTGGCTATGAGTTTCTCAGCTACAAAGAGGTAAAAGCTCCTTCCAATGAATTATTACTACTCAGTGTAGTGATTAATTCCATTTTTAAAGTGTAGTTAGAAACAGAACACTTAGTAATTCGATTTATAGCAGTTGGCTTCAACAAGACAGCTGTCTTCAATGAGACTGCCAAATGAGTAATCAGTACTCAATAATTTATGAAATTCTAACCCTCTCTACTCACCCACTAAAACCAAAAAGAGGTTCACAGAAGTAGCTCTGAATGTTTTAACCTTGAACGTTGCAATATATATTAACACAGCGAAGATTAGATAAATCATCTGAAAACAGAAAAACTCAACTAAGGAACGCAGCATAATTCCAAGTCTTGCAAATCAGATGCAAAATATTAGATTCAATTTTAGAAAAGTACATGGAATAGTCAAGTAATTTGAAAGAAATCTGAACAAAAGTAATTTGCGTGTTGTTATGCTAGTAGTATTTGACTAAATGAATAGCTGTGGACAGCACAATTAAGGAGGATACAAACACTGTGGAATAAAAAAAAATCTTAAAATTCTAACAGTGATTGAACTAATTTCTATTACTTTTTTCTTTTTTTCTTTTTCTTCTTACTAAGTATTCCCAGTTTTAAGACAATCATTAGTCTTACTTCACAGAAGGGGAACATAAGCTATACAAAGTTTCTAATTTCTGTGAGTCTGGAGAAGTGAGAGTCATTTGACCTGCTCTGCACACAGCAGTATGTCTGGAAAAAAAAAAAAAAATTAAAAAAATCAAGCCCCTATTTTTTTGCCTTGACTAAAAAACAGATGCTGTTTCTTTCTTCTTCTGTACATACTGTGTTCTGACTGCTAACTAAAGTCACAGAAACTATATTGTATGGTTCTGCATGCAATATAGTCTGTGATATGTAAACAACATAATGCCATAAGCAACCACAACACAATCTAAGTAATACAGTAGGAGTGGAGAGGTATTAGATATAGTCAAGACAAAAGCTCTTTCCTTCGTTCCTCTGAACTATGAAAGTCTCTACAGTTCACCTCTCTTGAGGAACCTACAGGATGGGTCCACTCATTCACATCACAGAACCACAAGCAGCTTTTAAACAGGAACACACACTGGCAAATAAGCACATTTAGATGCACTGTATCTCATGGTCTGGTAATAAGATTTTATGATCATGCTGTATATCTTTAATTAGGATCTTACTACCCAGACTGAAAAACTCCTGAGAGAAAAAACATCACAGCTTTTTCCTAAGCAACCTGACAAATATGGAAATGTCATGGCAGAAAATCTGAAGAATCTTTGGGCAGTGGAATATTCCAAGAATGGCAGTCAAGTGCCCAAAAGCATGTCAGGTTTTGACAAATCTCTGTTGTTTCCTCAACTGTTATTTCCAACAGGTAGCTGACAGAGACACTTCTGCCAACCTTGGTGCCACCAGCAGATCTGTCACATATTACAATTGTGCAAGAGTAGGCAGAATATTTAATTGCCAGATGATGGAACAGCTGGTTGCAGATGAGAGAAACGTTAGGCATCAGCTGAAAGTCTGCTTGGAATGAGGTCCACACATAATACATTTTCCAAACAGGATGGAAATTTAATACAGTCAGCCTGGCATAAACAAGACATACTACAACTACTTATGAGAATCCTTCCTTCTCAGATTATTACCTTATGTAGTGTTGGTGAACCTTCCTCTGCTTCTGTTAGTCCTTCAGGTAGAAGAGGAGCAGAATCTGGTACTAGTCCTGGAGGTTCTTCTGAAAACAGGATCAATAATTCACTATTGTGAAAGCCATGAAAGAATTATGAAAGCATTTACTTTATGTGAACAGCCATGACATTATGATATAGCCAAGAACTGGATGTGACTCGAAACAGGTGAAAAATGTTTGATGCCAACCTTTTCACAAGATTTTATCAAAACTGCCCATTAACTTTTATTTATAATAGTGACTTTAGACTTAAATGTATAGGCCATTATATTAAAATAATCATTCACATGACTAAGAACAAAGTCCATACTGACAGCAATGCAGTTGACACTTAACATATATATCTTGTGATTCAGTAAGATTGAGGTAGCAAATTATACACCAGGGTTTTTTTGCACAGGTGGACAACTGCCCAAAAAAGCTATCACTGCAGATTCTTCCTACAAACTGCTCTCCGACTTAATTTGCAAGGCATAAAGGAAGGACAAAATGCACAGGATGTGCAAGGGCAGGACAAAGGCAAAGGATGGCAGTTAAGCTAACCTTAATTATCAAGTTTGCACAGTGTTATGTCCAAGTCTGGTTTGTTTTTTTTTTTTTGAGGGGATGGGGGGAGCATAAATACTAGACAACTTGAAAGACAGGGAGGAACTAGAAAATGGGAGAACACATCTTGAGAAACGCTGGGTTAAAAGGTTTCTAAACACCAGTATAACTGATAGTTTGATAGTTTAGGCAGGCAAATGAGTTTCTCGTAGAACGCGACCACACACTATGTCCATAAAATGAATACTAACAACTGTCAGGATGCTGAAGATCTTTACATCAGTTGACTCAGTAGGATGCTTCCTACATTATTTTTTCAGATTCATTTAGGTTTGACTGCACTGGTTTAATCAAAACTGTTTTAATGACAAGGACCTGATTTAACCATTACCGTTTATTATTATATTACCATTACTTTTTATACTTCATAACAAAATCCACTTACTGAGGAACTGAGCATTCTCCCATTAGGGTAGGGGGAAAATCAAGAGTTTTTACAAGTAGCTGGCTAGATCTAACACAGGTTGCCGAAGGTGTCCGTGAAATGCTTTGATGTGTCCTAAAACTTTTCCAAGGTAAGGCATGAACCAGATAAATATATGTAAGAAGAGATGAAGAATCGATCCAGTTGACTGATAATTAAACCAATGCTATATAAGCTGGAATGTTTAACTCAGTGCCAATACCTTTTAAGTTGGGCATGCCAACTTGCTAAGTGGCTAGTTAACTTCATACAATTTCTGCATCACAATAAGTCATCATTATGCCATCTGTATGTTAACATAAATTAATCTTCAGAAGAACAAGTACTACAGCACGGTAAAATCTTGGACCATCAGTTAAACCCACACCGGTATACCAGGAAGACAGCAGTAAACTTACTTTCACCAGCCACATAATTAGCTGGAAAATAGCCTTGCTGTCCATTTGCTAAGCTGCCAAACCACCAGTTATCATTATCTTTGTATAACACTTGGATAATGTCGCTGCGATGGATGGTTAGCTCATCTGATCGATGCGCTGTGTAGTCATAAAGAGCCACTACCTAAAAGAGAGATAAGAGCACCACAGCTTTATCACAACCATGCCACAGAGAAAAAAGCGCAACATTCACTTCCTCTTGCAGAAAAGCAGCTGAAACCAAAGCTGCACTTTGGTAAAAGCTGAGGCTGTCTCAAGTTTTGCTAATGGGATCAGGGGTGGTGGGAAAGCAGCAGGAGAGGCAAGATAAAGGACTGTGGGATTGTAGAAATGGTTAAGAACATTCAATTCACCAAGATTAGCTTCAAAACAGCAGCTGTTAGTTTTATAAGCAATTTACTTGTGAAGCAAAAGGAAAAAAAAAACCCCACTTCATACATTTACTTTCTCAGAATTGTTACACCACCTTCAGATCCCAGTCTGTGTGTGCCCATGAAGCAGCATATGTGTTCGAATAAATATTTCAACAGTGTGACAGTTTTACCGAAAGAAAAATTCAGTACAAAAAAAATGTCATGGCAAAGTTTTGCTTTGATCACTCAGCTTTTTTTTTTGTTTAGCAAAAAAAGGATTTGCATGTGCAATTTTACAATTATCTGTCAAAGATACATTTATATACCATTTCACATATTAAATCCATTTGCCAAGGAAATGCATTGTGTCTATACTTTCCTGGAGGAAAGTACTAATAGTGGTCAGCATCGTGCAAACTACATAGAACACATTACCACAAGCCCACTTTCTACCCTCAATATGAAAATATCAAGTATAATTTTCTATTTATTTCCTATGCCCTATGAACAAAAATCTGACCTGACAAATTCAGAGCAGAAGAAGCTGAAAAGAAAACAAGTGAACTGAAAGAATAAGGGAATTGCTCACTTCCCTCATTGTAAGTGAAGAGCAAAATTATGACCTATTTTACACAAAGAACACTGCTTCCCTACATATAATCTTCACATCAGATCCTTCTATGAAACTGTAAGAGGTCAGAAACGGGGATATTTAAGAGTGATAGGAGGTTATAAGGGACTGAAGGAGACAGCAAAGTTATTATAAAAATAGGGATTTGGAGAAAAAAACCCCTTCCTTTGGTTTACTTTGCATGTGCATTTACATCCAAAGACTGACAAACTGTGCCATGCTTTTTATATTTCTATTTCTGAGTAAGATCACATACAAGTTGTAGGTGTAAAAATACAGGCAATGCCACTTGTATTTTCCTACTTCCACATCAGTAATTCAACAGATTAAATCAGTTATGAATAGGAAAAGATGGAAATGATTCTACCATTGTAAATTCTACGTGATGATATATGAGCTGGTCAGCATCAAAGAATTAGCACCAGCACAGTTCTCAGTAGATGGGAAATTTATCTAAATATCCATTCAATAACCCTGAACTTACATACAGAAGCTAAACAATAAGATATCATCCTTTATCATAACTCTTCTCCCTGCAACAGGAAAGCTAGTACAGTAACTGTAGGTGATGGCGACAGAATAGAAATATGGAACGGAACCAAACTAAAGCACACTTAAGAGCACCATAGATAAACAGCAAAGAACTGTAAGTCTGTGTGATCACATCAAGTAAGTGGTGCTCTACCAGTCCACACTTAAGTGGCAAGTTTCCTTAGTGACAGCACTACAAAAATTATGAGAACACTTAAGGTAAGAAGAAAAAAAAAGAAAGAAAAAGAAAAAAGGAATCTAACACTAATTCCTTGGCAGTATGAAAAACAATGAAAGGCAGAACTTTTTGCAGTGTCTTTTGTAAGGGAGTTATAGTGTAAATGTTTTGGGTTTGGGAAAAAAGTAGTAAACGTGTATTGAGCAAGCCTGACAACTTAAAAAAATGTGGAAACTGCGATTATATTCCCTGTAGGCATCTGATCAGAAAATGAGCATAAAGGGATACAGGAAACACACCCCAGGACCAAAGAAGAATGTAAATCACTCACAATTATGCTCAAAGCAATGGAATTTCTTCTGGTTGTGACATTCAAACCTGACTGAAATTCTGTCTGGGTCCAAGTTCAAGGGAAAAAACCTCAGCTATATTGATCAAAATTTTACCAAATTATTTTTTAAGAGTGACATAAAAATAATCAGCAGTAACATCGTTACAGAGGTTATGAACATGTTCATCAGAATTACAATGTCTAGGGTAGAAAAGAATCCTTGGGATCATGCTAAAAAAAAGCATGTGCTTTCAAAAGCACAGATACAGTGTAGCAGGTATACAAGATAATACATAAAATTACATAATACTTACTGTCTCTTGCTCAAGTGGACAACTGCTTCCTCCTCTCACCCCTGGTGCTGTCAGGTGGTCATCATTCTAGAAGCAGTAATTATTTTAAGACTTTAATATGAAGTATTTTAATAAGCTACAAGTTTGAGTAAGCACTATCTGTAATGAATACATTTTTTTAAAAAAAGAAAAAGCAGAAGTGATGTTAAGCAACACTGAGTAGTATTGGCCATGTAGATATTTAGAACAAGATAGTAAGCTGTTCACACTACACTACAGACAACATGGGGAAGACGGGATCGAAGACTATGCAGTCTCAGCTTTTTTTCATGGCAAACACTACAGTGGATGTTTAAGAAGTTGTTGCAGTGAACTTTACCTCTGAATGAGTATGCAAAAGATGTCCCTTTCATATATGATGATTTTTCAAGCTAGTTTAATAACCAACACTTTGCATTTAATTCCAATTGTTTTATCTTTACTACTTATTCTTCAGACTTCCAATAAAGTCAAAGGAACAGCAGGTATATAATGTAATAATTACGATGTGGTTGTACCTACAAAGGATGATTTCTGTCAAACAATAGAGTTTTTCAGTTGAAAGATTTAAAACAGAGAAATCCTGATAATTTGCTAAGGAACAACCAATTAGAACCAAGGAAGAGATGGAAGTCCTTCATTAGTGTTATACTTAGGTTTTTTTCCAATGGCTTATTTTCACAAAGGGGAAACAAGTTTCCTCTAGATTTTGTGTTTGTCAAAGCTACAAACTACAATACACAATGGAAATATTACACAGCACTTAAAATATTTTAGAAGAGAAGAATCAAATGTGAGCTTTGTGAAGTAAACATTTCCACCCATAGCAGATTGTACCACATCGTAAACAACACTGAAATTCGAGAATTTCTATCCAACATTCTTCTCTTTTTTTGTGTGTGTTTTACAGCCTCTGTAACTGTCTTTTGCATGATGTTCTTTCTCTTCTTTTGCTTATTTAAAACTTATATCTAAAACAGATTGGTTTTCTCTTTGTGGGTTGTGGGGTTTTTTTGTTGCTTTTTTTTTTTCTTTTTTATTAGGGTGATCCAAGGAACATCATTACCGCAATCCTCAACAGAACAGAGATTCTTCCCCTCAGTGTTGTTTTCCTAACTTAGCTAGGCTTCTCCCATATGGGAAAAGAAATCACTGATGATCCTGAACAGAAAGGTTCCATTGAGTCTCCAGATTGTTTCAGTATTGCCACAGTAGTTGGACACACGCAAATGAACACAGTATAAAAACGAACAGTTGTACTCAGCTCTCATCATCTATCAAAGCATCTAAGCCTACCACCTAAAGAGTACTGAATAATTATGTACATACACAAAGGGGGGAAAAACCCCCATGTCTAACTGCCTGATTTGATAAACAAATTTTGAACAAAGACCGATGGAGCTGCAGTTCTGAGTATGTGGCTTGTTCAGTGGTCTACTGGTAGTTACCACTGCCTTACAGGTTTCATCTAATTCTCATTTTCCATTCTCAAGGTTAAGAGAACTGCGCAGGCAATGCGCTTAGCCTGTGGGATGGGAGTGCCTCCTGTTGCTCAAAAATGATTCATCAGAATTATTAGCAGTATTATTTGGGTATCTAGTTCAGGTACTCATATTGCCCCATGACTGTGTCTTAATCGGTCTCTCTGTTTTTAATAAAGTATGTGTGTGCTCTCAAATGCTGTAAGAAGAGCTTGAAGAGACTGAGCTGTTTGGAAATAACAAGCTAAAAATCCATGAGTCATCCTGAGACTATGTTCAGACACCCTGTTAAACTCTTAAGGCAGGAACCATCCAAAGAGTTTTCTCTTAAAGAGATATACCACATGCATGCCACAGGCTGTACACACACCCTGCTTCAGGAACCACCGCGTCTGTCTACCACAAATGTGGCTCCTGCAAGGTAGCAGAGCTGCCTCTGGCTTGCCATGTGCTTGCTCAAGGAGTGCCAAACACCAGTTACACTCCCAGCAATGACTATCAGCCATTTGGTTTAGAAACATAGGTTTTTTTTGATGTCTTGTGTCACTAGATTAAGCCACACATTCAGGCTTCCAAAGAAACAATAGATATACAGAAGCATATGAACATTTAATTATTAATACACTGCTAATGTCTCATTTTTTAATACAAGATCAAAACTAGTTAATACTTTCCTTGGATCAGAACAGGCATGGGGCTATAGTTATGTTCTGAGGATTTGGGCTTTTTGGGAGGCAGACCATCTGTGAGAAACAGGAAGAAAACACTCACTGGAAAAGCCTGCTATGCCACACTGATGTTGGTTGAACAAAGCCAAGGAGGATCTGGGCATTTGAGAGCATTCGTTCCCTTAGGAAAAGCAGCATGGAGTAAGAACAAGCAATATGTTATTGTTGCCTTTCCTACAAAAGTTTCCTCATTTCATGTATACAACTAAGCAAATATATCTTCAGTACCACAATATCAAAGTTTTAAAGGAAAAAGAAAATGTGTCTGTTTCTTGGATGCTGCCCAGTGCCACTGCTTCTCTCCACTCCACCTCCCTACACCCACTATCTGCCAGAATGGAAGAGAAAGCGGAAGTGTTCCTTGTGCAAACTTTCCAGTGAAGACACAGGGAATGAGGGTTAAAGCTTCTCTTGTCTGTTTGGTAAATCTGTGCCTGACTGTGTAATAGCTTAGGTTCTGAGACGTACCTTTTGGGGCTTTTCGTTGCTATGTGGGTTGTTTGGGAGGGGGGATTGGGGGGAGGGGGAGGATAGAAGGGTGGTGGGGTGATGGTGTTTGGGGTTTTTCTTACTTTTGCTTTTTTATCTTACTTAAAAGCGAGATAATATTTAAAACATTTAACATTTTTACAGAATCAAATCTCAGCTTTTACGCTTGCCTCATTGTCTTAATTATAAACCCAAGAGTTTGAATACTTAATCGTCTCCTTCCCTAAGAATGTCCTGCATCTCTTTACCCCAGTAATTGATGTTTTAAATGAAACACTGAATAAGGTGAGACTTAGGAAAAAATAATCAAATATTGTTAGCACTGTCATATTTCTGTTCTTGTTCTCTGGTCCAATTAATTGCCAGCGCACTCCCTTCTCAGGACAACTAACTGTACAAATTTAGTCTACAGGAAACAAAAATACAAGGACAGAATTAATAGCTAAATTAAAACAGTTCTAGAAGTAATTAATTGCCAAGAATATGTAGTTTTCTTTCGTCTTAATGAATCTATCTGTAGATAGTGCAAAGTTACTTCCTTCGGCTTCAGATGACTACAATCCTTATTTGATTACAGCCCTTCAATATTTAATGAGCATGGGAATCTATAATCTGCCTAGAGGTGAAAAAGCAAAACTGTGCCAGGCTGCACTTTATTGAAACCTGCAATGTACAAACAGAAAACAGAAATGCAAACACAGCTGCTGCTGTAAAGCCTACAGGGATTTAAACAAAGAAAAAAGGAAAAAAAGGGAAAAAAGATCGATTCAGAAGGACGTGAAATACTCCAGCTCCTGAAATTATTCAAAAGCTCTTAAACTATTTCATCATTTGTTAATATGCTTCTTGACATAAAATACTTAGTTCACCTGCACTTACATATATTACTGCATTTATAAAAAAAAGTACCAAAATATATCAAAAACTTAATTTAACCTTTTAAGAAAAAAAAATAATTAGCTGCTATTTAGTATTTTCCAACAGTCAATCTGTAAATGTTTATTCAGCTTCCCGTGATGGAGAACAGTAAAACACTGATTGAACAGTTTGTACTTTTTGCTAAAAATTACATATTGATGGCTAAAAAGCCCCCAAAAATCTGAAAACCAGAACCATTTACCAAATAAAGAGGCAGCAATGTTTAAACTTGAATTTCAAAATTTCTTGGTGAATCCTGTATATCTGACAAGCTTTCCACAACCCTATTTATAGATTCTATGAAATAAGGGAGGTCCAAAAAACCAAACCACTGCAACAACATTTGAAGCCAACCCAACCCAAATCCCCAAATCCAATCTGTAAAACAACTATAAATGATCCTAGTTATTTCCCTCCATTTCTAACATTTCTCCAAAGATTTCAATTAGCATGCAATTAGGACAGAACATGAAATCATGACATTCTGTCCATGTGTGCAGGAGGATTAACATCTCCAGTACAACAGACCCAGCTTTCTAAAAGCCACACGCACGTTCAGTGTTCAGAAGCACTGCTCGTTCTTCTGTCGCTATTCTCTCTGTATGTTTTGTGTTTAATCCAGGTTTAAGTGTATTGCTGGAATTAATGGCATTTACAGATTCCATCAGATTTTTACTATAAGGGTCAGGAACCAGAAATAAAGGAAGTAACAAATATAATTACTAGAAATTTCTAATCAATATTTAACAGATAAGCAATTAAACAAACAGAGGATAGCTGTGATTTCACTCGTTACAAAGGTGAAGTGTGGGTAAACAATGAAAACATGGTGCTTCAAATAGGATTCAGTTTCAAGTTACTGTCCCAGCTTTCTCTCCCAACTTCTATCAAAGCCTGTATTCTTAGTCATCAGCAAAAACACAGGGCTGTGACTTTAGCTTATTTATTTCTAAACAACAGAAATAAATAACAAAAAAATAGAAAGCTTTCAATTTGCACATATCTGATCTCGCTACCAGCTGGCTTATTTGCCCATGAAGACAATTTGCTTGAAGATACCTCTTCTGTGAATAAAGGAAGGGTAAAAAAACCCAACCACTCTCTCTACAATGAGAACTTGTGAATAATGACATTTTATAGTTAAACATCATTTAAAAAAAATGCAAAGATAGAATTCCTTACCGTCTGTAGTCTACCCAATAGTGTTCGGCTAAGAGGATTTCCTACTGGGCTGAAACACCCTGTGAAAAGAAAAGGCTGTGAATTTTCTGCTTGTTATCCTTTTCCATCGAATAAACCATTTTATTTTAAAATCATTATGTTAGCAGGATATGTTTGACAAAATTCTAATGAAAAGCAGCAGCATCTTTCAGTCACAACTATGCATCCTTCAGTCAGGAACAGTTGGAGGGTTTATTTAACTAACAGACCTGACACAAGGTTAACTAATCCAATATTTCCATTCAAATGATTTGGAGAAATAGCTCAAACTATGTCCACATGCCACCTCGTGCTCAAAGCTGACACTATTATCTAGGCTGTATTGCTTTTCTCTTCATTCAATTTCTAAGTAATGCATACAAAGTTTTCCAACAGAAATGATCACAAAAACTCTCAAAGGAATTACTTCCTTATTTTATCTGAAAGAATAACTATGGCTATTGAGTAGGTCCCTTTGATCATCTGAGTTCCTATCACAACACATCTTGCTGTTTATTTTATTCACTCTCTATATAGTGCATTTGAACAAGTACTTGTAAATTCGTTTCTTTTCAAACTATTATGTTAACTACTAAGCTCAGGAAAATCCTTTCATCATCTATGGACTTATCTTTTTGTTATTGGTCTCCTCAGCTGTATACTTAAGAAAACATCTTAAAAAGAAACAGTATAAAAATCTGGAAATTGTTGAACACAACAGCGAAAAATGCTGCTCCTTGGCTGGACAATGGTTTCTCAAACGTAGAGATGCCAGACAACACAGAGTTAAGCTCACTGGATTTTCTCTGTGAGACGCTACGTTTGAAACAACTTTTGTTTTCAAAGAAGAATAAGTTCTGAAAACTCATTTTCATTTGCCACTCTAAAAGCCTACTCTTTAGGATAAAGAGAGACTTTTCAGATTCAGATTCCTGTGTGCTGGCACAGCTCCACAAGGAAGCTTGCACAACTCCACCTACAGTACACTTTCTAAAGCCTAGTGGTTTAAACTTTCACAGGAGATTTACTCAGAAATGTCTAATCATGAAGATACATAGATATTTCTAAATGCAAGAAAAGCTGCAGGCTTAAACAATCATAGTTAAACCATACTCCTGTAGATCATCTTCTGCATATTAATAATTTTGTACTTGTGAGAAATCCTAAATTAATGCAATAATTGATGTATCAGTTTTGTGTATGCGTTATAAATGTTGTGATTTTAATTTTTAAAAAATCTTGTATCAATTTGGAAATAGTTCATTTTGAAAGGCTTACTTTGATTTCTGTTACATTTTTTCCATCTGTTTTCAAAAGAAGAAAGAGATGAGAATAGAAACCATTTTCTGAATTCAGCCCGTACTGAAAGACAGTAGACCTGAAGCTCACTTTTAAAAAAAATAATGCTAAAACATTTCTTTAGCACTATCACCAAAACAGTGGGGATATCAGTCTTACTAACAGTGTTATTTACATACTCATAGAATTACAAAACAAGCTGCTACAGATATACTACATACACATTACAAGTGTGATACCAATTCAAACTCAAGATGAAGGTCTGCACGATGATTTTTTTTAGACAGCTGAATATTCTACCATAGGATTTTCAATTTGAGCACTGTAGTGTTGTGCCAGTTCACACAAAGTCATTCTAAGATAGAAGGTATATAAAAATACATGATGAAAGCATTTGCTTATTTGGAAAAAATCTTCAAACTTAAAAGTAAAATAAAAAAATGTCTATTTTATCAATAATATCACTGACTCTCTTGTTCTCATAAGGAAAAGATTTATTGCCTCCAAGTACTTCTGGACTGCATGAGTATTCTTGTGTACCCTCTATATTTTTATCTGCTTATCAGGTGAAAAAATTTATGGTTACAGAGATACCCTCAATTTAAGGCTGAATAAAGGGCAGTGCATGCCTGTTCTGCTGCAAGAACAGGAAAAAGACAGACATGTAACTCAAGGTATACCACACTGTACCGAATTCTAGCCAGTGGCACTGGTTTTGACTTACTGTTTTTTGTGACTAGAGCCTTCTTCCAAAAGAAGCAGGCATTTTTTATTACTTTGCTTGAGATGCAAACACTAAATTGGAACCAACAGTATTCATATTGATTGTGCCCATTTGTTACCCCGAACTAGTCTTCAGTGTTATCTGTTAGCTGTTTTCAGTTATCAAGCATTCCTACCAAGCTCCTACATTCAGAACAGTCAAACTGAAAAAAATAAACCCGAAAAAACCCAAAAGGACTGTTCAAATCTTCCTTATTCACAAAATGAGGTCCATTCAGCAGGCAAGGGAATATCCAACCCCTTCCTTCTCACATGATGCAGTAGATTTGTAAAGCAATTTTACGCAGCTATTGGCTTGACATGGTTCCATGCTTGATGAAGCATGTCAATGACTCTGAGCAGGTGTGACTGACAGCTTCAGCGGCACTTGCCTTGGTTATCTCTGATAAAGGCTGTGCAAATTTTTCAACTACAATTGTGAGGTATTGCTATTGAGGCCAGGACTGCAGAAGATTTCCACTTCATCCAAAAGATTAAGTTTACAGGATACCATGACCTGTTAAGGACTCTCACTTAGCCTGAGTATATACTAGGGTCATTAAATCCCTTATAAGGTCAAATCTGAACACCCTTGCCCACCACCTAATTTAATCTAAACTGTTTTATCTTCTGGGCTATATGTCTATGCATGTGAGTATTCTGAAGGATGCTTCAGAATTGGTAATGGAGAAGCATTTTTCTTTGATTCAGAAGGCTTACTTGAACGTTGTCTCCTTTCTTAACAGTATTCGCCGTCTTCACTTTCGAAACCCTGTACATCTTGGAAAGCTAATCTTCCCTATGAAAGTATCAATATCTGAACTACTGTATTCCCTATTACTCTGCATTGATTCTTCAGTGGTCTTTTATATGGAATTTTACATGAGAAGAATAAGTCATTTCTAAAACGACCTACTGCTAATGCCTAAGCATGATCTTGGATGTCTCAAAACGAGAGCTGCTATTGCTTTCTCTGAAATAACCAGTTTTCACACTGTCACAATTTAATAGCAGGACAGCTCTTTATGGTCCACATAATCCTCTCACTATGATTATCTTATAAGTCCAAGCATGAACTAAGTTCCTCCCCAAGAAGTGGTATCTTTTGAAAAACAATGTAGCTGTCTGCCTTGAGAGGGAGAAAGGATGGCAGTTTCCCGTACAATCTGAACAGCGAACTGAAAGTCTATCCATAGCTTTCCTGAGTCACTTCTGGCAAAATAAGAAGAGGTCAGAAACCAAGCAGTTTTCCTCCTGTCCAGAACGCATGTCTGTACTACCAAGTTCCCAGTTCTATTGCATACTTTCACTGAAAAACCATCCTGTGCTCCAGGTAAGCTCGTTAACAGGAAAAGAGCCAGAACAGAGAAAGAAAAAGTCCATCAAGGGAGTCAAATCATTCCACTGTTATCCGACTGGAGTGTCTATCATCACCTAATATTAAATGTTTATATGAAAAAAATAATGGCTGAGAGAAAAATAATTACAGAATTTATATTTTAATTAATTTTTTAAAAGAAAGCTTTTTCTCCCTTCATGAAATGCTCCTGGTAAATTAATTCAGTACATTAATAAAGGTATTTGTGCATCATAAATCTTCAGATATTCCAGTCTCATGGAATCTACAGTTCATAGAATCATTCAGATATTTATCCTGGAAATCCTCAGGTCAATCACAGAACACTACTGAGCAAATAAGAAAACTGGAGAAAGTGGCTATTCAGAGCAGTTCATCACAGAAATTTCTAAAGATTGCAGAGGGGGGAAAAAACCCAACCAACCCCAAACTTGCCTATTCCAGTTCCACAATATTATTTTTGAGTTTTAAGTTTACACTAATTATTATTGTCTAAAAACCCACAAACAAATCCTGAAATACACGAAAGTTAAACTATGCCTCTAGGAAATGGTATTTCTTATTACAGACATTCTTCTTATAATTTATATTGTGGTCTCTTGCAATATGGCGTTGTTAAGGTATACCCAAATAAACAACAAACACTGGAAGAATGTTAGCTCAGATACAAGATTAATGTGAATATATCAGCCAAGTCCTTTTCCTACTTGATTTCTGTAGCTTTGAAACTGTTCCCAGTAAGCAGAATTATGTTTTCATCACAATTGCCTATTCAAAAAGTATGATCTTTGTGACTAAAGATCTTTTAGCACACAGCATAATCTCTACTTAAGGCTTCAAAAACAGCTTTGACTTTTTTTAAAAAAGTAAATGCTTTCAGAGCAGTACAAGTCAGTTCCTTCTGTAATTTTATTTTTCAAGCTAGGTTTAATGTAAGAGAAAGAAGACAATTTTGTAATGATCTAAATATATATTAATCTTCCCTCAAAGGCTTTATCCTCACCATTATGCTTTAATAGATGAAACATAACTCATTAAACAAAAGGACTGTTTATGTATCGGATAAGAACCTGCTTGCCTTTACTTCAACACAGGATCACAGATACTTTCAAAAACCACCACAAACATTGTCAGAGAGATGCAGTTCACAAATTTAGAAGAATGGATGCACCCAATTAACACACATAACCTTTCGCTTTACTAGCAAACCAGATTGTTTTACTAATATCCTACACCATAGGTGAAAACTGCTTCCAATTCTGCTATACGTCACTTTGTCTCGAGCCTCCGGTTTTGAACACACTCCAAAGTGAAAAGGAGACCCTACAGGATCACAGTGTATCAAAAACTGTCTCACTGAAGTTTAATCAGTATCACAACTTCTAAATTTCTTTGGAATACATTTGGCTGAAGCCACAGAGCAAGAGAACTATATTAAAAAGCAATCTGAAGTGGGACAAGGAACAGAGTATTTTTAGTACTCTTTCTAACTAATATGATGCCAAAGGAAAACATTAATTCTCCTGAGATCCCGTATCTTGCAAACCACTTAAAATGCATTTTCTCAAAACAGACGGTTCTCACATACTATGTTTAAGTGTATGTACACAAGTGCTGTGATGGCATCACTACTGAATGCAAAGGACTTCTACAAACACCCATAAGACTCTTGCAATGGATTCTGCACTCACTGAAGTCTACTCAAGGTCAGGTGAGCACACGCTATTACTAGCGCCCTCCTTCTCTTTACTCCAGGTTTTTCTTCTATCAGAGCATCTGGAAAAGATAAAACTACCTCCTCAATGTTATTCTGATTTTCTAAACACAGATCCAATTTATTAACCTAAATCTAACCCCTTAAAACCCAGCAAAAATATCTAAAGGGAAATAAAAATCTCTGTTTATTATCTTACCTTCTAGACATTATATAGAGAAATGTCAGTGAATTTATTTTACTCAAGTCTGAGATGAGAGCTGTTCTCATGTTATACACACTTAAAGAAATGAGAGAAGCCTTAGCTCTATGGCTGCCAGATGTCACTTCACTTGGTGCAGAGATTGATTTAGATAGTAATGACAAAAAACCCACAGCACTACAACAATTAAGCCAAGACAGAGCTGTGCTGATAGGTGGAAAAGCATAACTACTTTTTGTTTCTCTTCCCCATGTCCATTAATACAATGTAAACATGTAAACAGACAAAATAAAAGGAACCTGGAAACTTCTGTCAGTAGATCAGGCTGTGGTTGCCATTCAAAATACTGTACTTGACAGAAATGTCTGCACAGAAAGATAAGCTTTCAATAAAAAGATAAAAACCCCACTATGTAGCATTTACCTTGTAAACTAACTGCTTTTAATATCAGCATTTAGTAAACAATTATCTAGAGAAGCAACTCTAGGGAGTTACACAAATCAGTACCGTGCAGCTCCACACGTTCCACTGCAGCTCCTTTCACACCAGCGTGTGATTTTCCAGTAGATGCCCCAGCTTCAGGTATGAGAACAACTCTGCTTTCTCAAACCATAACTCAGTCACGTTCTTCCTAAACTGAGAAAGTCAACTGGTCTAGCATGCTTAAACCCAGTTACTTTCTTATCCAAGGAATGGTACAGTTATTTGTAGCTACTGTATCTGGTTGCCTCCAATTCCCAGTACCAGCAGCAGTAAGTGAATAGTGGAGCAGTGGAATGAAGCACGGCTTGAATTCCCACCTGCAGATCCACAAAAAGATACCTTCACTGTAACATCCACTAATACCAATCCTCATACAAGAGGCCTCAGAATGAGACGGCGCTAAAGCAAAGAAACACTACGCTTCTGGCAGTGCCATAACCCACAACATGATTACATCTATCATCAGCCAAAAGAATGCACAGAGATACTCATTCAGGGTTAGCCATCATTTTCATTCCTGGTTCAAGGTGTGCAAAGGCACAAACACATATTTGCTCTGAATCTTAGAACAGTACTGCAGAAGGGACTATGGAGATAGGCTGTCAGTGGCTTTGAGGAGAGCACTGTTTCATACAAATACCTTTGTACTGTACTTAGGCAGAAGGAACAGACAGAATTTGGCCCCTATTTACAAAACGTATAATGGAGTAAAAACTATTGCATCACAAAACAATTAAAAAATCCAACTTTTTAATTAGAGATTAAAATCAAATACATTTAGCAGCCTACACACCCACCTAATTATTTCTGAGTAATCTTATCAAATCATCTTACATTTTTCTTCCAAATGTTAAGTTTCTACAGTACCATATATAAACAATGCAAGTAGAAGCACGTGTCCTGAGCATTCTTTTGAAGTAAAGAACATTTATTGAATTCATGCTAATTAGGAATGTGCTAATTTATGACAACCTCTAATGTAACATCGTAATCGCAATATACAACTGAAAATGAGCAGGAGTTATAGTATCCAGCTGTTCCTTTCTACAAGGTAGAGAACAAAGTGACTCTACAGCAAACATCAATAAGCCTGCACAGATATCATCAGCATTCTGAAATCAGATTGGTAATATTAGTTACAAGTTCGAGATAGCAGATAAAAAAGATGTAAGGAAAGTGCAGACTATGACGCATACTTTGTATTAATAAGAGTTATTTTTCCTCTAGTGCTGCAAAGATCCTGAGAAAGTCATTATTAGTTTTGCTAAGCTCACCAGGACTATTTAAAAGCAAACAAATTAAATTAAGTTTGAAAAAAAAACCCCCACAAAACCCTTACTCTGTATTATATTAAATAAAGCTTGTGGTGTTACCCTATGAAAAAAATATTTCTTGAAATATAGAAACTGCAGTCCCTTAGAGCTCTGGGTGCCCAACACTGAAACGGCCACCTTCACTTTTGGGGTTGGCAGTATTTTTGCCTCTGTATTAACTTACCGGCACTGAATCAGAGGAAAAGGAGCTCTTAAGCAGGATTTATGCTTACCTGTTTCCTAAAAATAGGTAGTACAGTTATATTCTATTTATTAATACAGTTAAGTTCTCTGTAATACAGCTAAACAGAATTTGACTTTATCTGTAACTCCTGAAGTCAAGAGTAGACCTCCTGAGGTCAGTAGATTCAAGTCTCTAAAAACCACACTTGACTAGGAACAAAATACAAAGAATGAATATTATGCAAGGAAGGAAAACAAGGTAATTTACTTTGCATAGTTCCTCCCACAACTGAAATTCAGCAATGGCTAATTTACCCAGTTAGTCAAACCAAATTAGCCCGTTGCTCTACAAATGGAAAACTGCAAGTCAGAAAATATGCTCTGAATGCCACAAATACTTTTCAAAATCAGCCACTGACTTTTTTGCAATGCAAAGTCTTCTCAGTTAAAAAAAAAAAACAAACAACACAACAAACAGCCAGTAATGCATGAACTACTGAGTTTCTATATTACCCAGTAGCCTCTCAGTGTTCCAGTCAAGCCTTGATTTGAAAAACTTTTTAAAAATTAAAATCTTGTAACTGCTTGAAGAACACAACACAGCGTTTTTTTAACATTTGCATTCAAGGCAAAATAGTATCAGCAACATCATATGCAATATCCTGGAAAAAATAAATCAACATGATATTCTGGGTCTTTACCATGACCAGAATAGCCACTAGAGTTTGTATCTAGGCTACCTTTTCCATTAAATTAGCACTTTCAGCCAATACTTAATAGTAATTTTAAAGAAAATATTACCAGAAAATTCCACAATATTGCCAAACAATTAATACATTATTAAACCTGAAAAAAGGCAAAACCATTTGGCAGATGTCAAATCAGGAAATGATTATATAAGAATCTCAATATGGTCTAAAACCAAAGGAGTAAGAAAAAAGTTCATAGCAGAGACACTGATTATTGCATTTTTAGAAATAAAAGGCTGTTTTTACAATACATTCCCAAGTTTGCTTTCCATTTTGTAGTTCAGAAACTAGATTGGTCAAATATTTCATGAGAATGTTTGTGTGGTGAAACCAACCTACCACATGTGAGTCTTTGTGCACGTACACTTTTGAGTTTTCAGACAATTTATGAACAAGCTACTCTAGCAGTTTTTCTACGTATCACTGATAAGAACACTTATGAATAAGTAACTCCTTTCTAATTTGTTTCCAACTGTATATGGAAATAAACTTTGCTAAGTATCAACTTTGGTAACTGAATTGGAATGCACGTCCCTTGTAAATAATGGTCCTGGTTGATTTTCTTTCTTGTAGCTAGTACAGTTTTAGAGTTAGTATGAGAATGATGTTTTTCGCTGTTGTTGGGTAGTTGCAGTACCTACACTAAGTCAAAGACTTTTCAGATTCCCAGGCCCTGCCATATACAGAAGAAACTGGAAAAGCCCAGCCAGGACAGCTGGCCCAGACTGGCCAAAGGGACATTTTCTGCCACAGAACGTCATGCTCCAGATAGAACTGGAGAAGCATGCCAAGAGGTGGGATTGCTGCTGGAAACGGGCTGGGTGTTGGGGCTTTCTTTCTGTTTTTCACCTTTTACATATGGTGAGCAATTGCATTTATCCATCACTTGTATTATTTTTATTATTATAATAATCTTCCTTTGTTATCCAATTAAACTGTCTTTATCTCAACCCACAAATTTGGTTGGGTGTTTTTTTTTTTTTCAATTCTCCACACCATGCCCTTGGGGGTGGGTGTGTAAGGGACTCTGGGGTTCTCAGTTACTGGGTGAGACACTTGAGACTAATACTAGTATTATCCATTACAGAGGAAAATATACTGAAAGGTTAAGTCCAACATTAAAGCCATACATTGCAAATCCAGTATTCTTCACCTATAAGGTGCATTTTACCAATTCTATTACATTCTAGAATGTAATAGCAACCTGCTACTACTTTTACAGCAGTGGATTTTTGAACGCTTTTTAGAAAGTCCCATTATTGCTATACGCTTGGCCTTCAGCTACCATGCAAGTACTCCAGCAGAACTTACACTGGTTATACAAATATGTGGATACTAAAGGTTATGCTACATTGGATGAAGTAAAAATGATGACTTGGCTGTGTTCTACTAGAGGAAACCCTGGTAGAAAGATCGAATTATCACTTGATGAAGATCTAAAAAGCAATCTGTTTTAGACAGATTTTTTTTCCTTGGGTCTTAGGTGGAGGATATGAAAAAAATAAGCATGGGAAGGAAAGTATTTGCAAAAAACATCATTAGGAGGCAAGTCAGTCTCCCTTTCATTTACAAAGTGGTACCTGATCTGAAGAGAGGTAAAAGACGGAAACCCAGGACGGGCAGGTTCATTAAGACGGACTGTGCTCAGCTTTGTGTTAAGACCATACTTCCAGAATTCCAGATATCCTTGAGAGAACAGACCTCTCTCCAAGGTTCAATCAGAAACCAAATCACTCCAACTGGTACTAGATTAAAGTAAGACTTTACACTATCTCAGCATCAAGTCAGCAAGTAGAAGTAACATTCCTAACCAGTGAATTTGTATCTTGTTTTTATAGGAATTAATTTTACAAACAAGAGTATTGGCACAGAAAGCCTGAAGATGTAAATCCCATTTGACTAAGTGTTTTCTGTAGTATCATGAAATATAATTTGATTAAATAGTTAATATAACAGCATGAGAGCTTTTTTTCACATCATTACACAGGTAGTGCCAAACTGATAAAGACTGCAGTATTTTAACATACAAGCTTAATTACATAACCCATCTTCCCTGGTGTGACTAACAGCAACAGCTAAAATCGTTACTATGGTCATACTGCATCTTCAATAAACCAAAATCCACACAACAGCAGCAACTGCAGTTTTCGTACTCATCGGTAAGAAAAAGGGCATTATTGAGGTCGGAATATTCAAGGACAGGAAACTCTTCTCCATAGCTTATTACGAAAGTAATACATTTCTATACATTATGCATTGTGCAAAATATCTGGGTTTCTTTAAAACTGACTTGATTACTAACTGCTACACCAATATTTGTTTCTTCAGAACAACCAAACAACTGTATAGAGCACAGAAAACTGCCTAGTAGCACTTCAGAAGTCTGGGACTCAAAAATTACTTCTTAATAGTTGTCTTGTTCACATAAAAGCACACCCTTGTCTGTTAAATCTTCCTAGATGTTTTTTGCACATTCACATGTGACATTAACTCAAGCACTTGTGATAGAGACAACACTGGATACACCTTGTTGTCTTTAAGGGATTCTTGGAACTTGCCGTAACTTCACCTGAAAATAATTTGATTTGGTAAGACAAGCCAGTTGGCAGAAAGATTCTTAATCCAAACCACATTTTCATTTGCTGAAGAACCTTTACGCATATGAACAGGCAAAAAAAAGATGGAAGCATCTTTTAGCACAAGGAAACTTTGCAATAAAGTATTGTTAGCAAGGTACATGTGATGGGGTGTATTACAGATGTTAGTTAAGTGGGCACTACACTTCAGATTTTCCAAACAACAGTAGCATTTTTCTTCTATATTTCTTCTCCCATTGCTTCTACTTTTTATACAGCAGCAGCCAAATTTGAAGCAAATGTAATGAGCCTGAGTGCACTGTTAGATTAAACTGCTAGACACAAAAGATGGAAAGTTACCACTAATTTATCAACATATAGGTCAAAACACAAATTCTGAATATATTTCTAAAATTAAAAACTACAAGAGTATGACTTGGAGTCCTTGAATAAGATAAATACCAACTCAATTTTAGCTGACTCACAAGAGAAGGTCTTTGACTAGCTAAGTGCACCGTGCAGAGTTTTTCAAGATCTCTCTTACCGCAGATTCTCCTGAGAAGTACAGGAGGTGACAGGCCTCACTGATACCTCCTCTGAAGCAAGACAGCCTAAAAAACCCCCAACTTCAAGGTCAATACCATATTTTTTATTAGAGAGGTGAACTCTGCTTAAACATGGTTATCCCAAAACAAGCATTCAAAGATGCTAGAAGTAGGAAAACAGAGCCTATTTATGATCTTTACCTGAAAATGCTAGAAAATTACACTGTACAAAGTCAATCTTTGTAGATACAGTCCTTGCTAGGGAAAAAACCCAAAAAACTAGGGAAATTGTTTCTTAAACTCTAATAGTGGACAGTGATAACTAGCAGTCTGGTGAAAGAATTCTCAAAACATTTTCTGCTACTAAGCAATTCATCACACCAAAAGACGTTCAAAATATATTAAAGTCAAATTTTCTGTATTTTATTCTTTGCCATACTAGCTGCAGCAGTCTGCTTCTTTTGACCAATCAGGCACCAAACAGATTCCAGAAAGACCTATATTAACATACCTCACTGTAACACTTTTCAGCTAATTTAGAAGAAAAAATAAAATAAAATAAATTCATGAGGCACCATAAGCTACCACAGACAGCTGAAGTACAGACAGTGGTCCTCCATTGAAAATAGGAGATATTGACAAAGTAGGAAAACGGGACATGATATCTAGAAACACATGGGGCTGATATGCTGGAGTCAGTCTTCAGAAGAGATACAGAGTTTCAAATACTATCTGTTATACAGTCTGAGTAAAGAGTCCTTCCACAGATCGCAGAATCATTAAGGTTGGAAAAGACCTCCAAGATCATCTAGTCCAACTGTCTCCCTACCACCTATATTACTAACTAAACTATGTCCTCAAGTACCTCATCCAACCTTTCTTTAAACACCCTGAGGAACAGTGACTCCATCATGTCCCTGGGCAACTCATTCCAACACCTAACCACTCTTTCTGAGAAGAAATTTCTCCTTATTTCTAACCTGAACCTCCCCTGGCACAACTTGCAGCCGTTCCCTCTTGTTCTATTGCTACATATCTGCAAGAAGAGGTTGACCCCCAGCTCACCACAACCTCCTTTCAGGTAGTTGTAGAGAGCAATAAGGTCTCCCCTCAGCTTCCAGGCTAAACAGTCCCAGTTCTCTCAGCCACTCCTTGTAAGACTTATGCTCCCACGCTCCAGGGCCTTTCTAGTAGCAAGTACTGCCCAGCACAAGAGAGCACAGTCTGAGGTCAGGTGAGCAGAAATACTGAAGATTTTAAAAATTTGCCTACGTGTCACTCAGATCTTCTTTGGCCAAGGAAAGACTGAAAAGACTGAGGAAGGAACCTGTGCAATCTATTCATTCACTGGAGCGTGCCACAAGGTTGCAGAAAACACCCAAGTAAAACTCTACCCCTTCATCTGAAGCCAACAAGCAATGAGTCACTGTTCCTTCCAACCTCCAATGAACAAGAAAGCAATCTAACAGTGAGGAGGCAGGTTCCAGTGAAGCTCTCATTTCATCTGGATCAAAGCAGCACATTGACACCAGATCTGTAAATAAAAGCAAGTCACCAGGTTGTGTGACAATAGGAATGTGTAAGTTACACACCCATAGAGGCCTTCACTTCTCTGTACATGCCTTCTGCTGTCTCATGCTTTCCCAAGTCACCATCCTCTATCATTAGTTTCTATAGGACCAACACAATCATTATCAAGCTACAATGGTACCATAGTTCCATTAGAGCTTAATATGGACAACAGATAACTGAATTTAAAAGGCATTATATTAGTAGAATTAATTATGTGAAGGAAGCTTGCTCTCACTGAGTCAAAAGGTTTTAAAAGTAGTTGAAAAATTATGTATACTAAAAATGGGTGGATAATGTATCTTAAAAATAAGGGGGTTGGATAGTTGGTTGGTTTGGGGTTTTTTTAATTTACTTGGTCAAAACCGAGTATGAAGTAAGAGGACCTAGGTCTTGGTCTTAAGAGAAGGAAATGCCTCCTTCATGTGCAGAGCCCTCTCAGCTTTTCTGGCAAGGATAGGAACAAGAGGACTGGAAGAATACAAGGAGGGATCAATTTGCTCATCTTACTCACTCCTGCTTACTGCTGTACAGACAGCATCCTTGCTGGCCTGAACTTTCTGCTGGACTGAGAACTGATACTTTAGTGCACACAGTCCTTGGGCAGAAGGACTGTGTTACACTTCTTAAACCAGCTAGAATTGCATTTAAGCATTCAGTTTCTCAACACTTGCTGTCTTGTGGCTCAATAGCTCAAAAATTAGATAAAAGTTCTACTTGAAAGTACAGACAACCTCAGACTGAGAACAGTTAACAGGACCTCTCTACTTAGGAATTAATTAGACTTGGTTGTTTTAGGATCCACATAATTGAGTAAGTAAGGGCACACTCAGGCCAAATCACTTTTGGCAGAGTCTTTCCACAGTGCTACGTCACACCCTGATTTTGCAATTTATATCCACTGCTGCCAAACAGAGAGTAATGGTTCATTTAATCCACACCCTTGTATAATTTGGCTGATAGTACTTCCTTTACCCTGAAGGCACAGCTGTAATTACCCTAACATACACCAATTTCAAGTAAATATAAATGCTGTTCTTTTGATAAAGTTTTTGGAATCTTCAAAGATTGATGTTATTGTGCTCTGTATATAGTGTAATTTTTAGTGAAATATTTTAATTAACTTGCCTAGAAGAAACATGAAAAAGAACATATTATAAAGGAACATATGTATCTTTGATCTCAGCACAAACAATTCTAGCAAGTTTAACTAGAAAATACAAACTCTTCTGACATTTATAACATCTTATCAATCAGATAGAGGAAACTGGATAACCAACCTTTTAAAACAGAAAAACTAGATTGTCATTAACGTTAATGGCTTTGTCTCTATGTCTCTAATATTCTGTTGGAATATTTTTGTGGTTAGATGGTTCTATTTGTATGCCTTTCTTTCCAAATTAAAAATTCGTTTTTACTATTCATTTAAAAAATGTAAACACTCAGCACTTCTACTTTGAAACAAGGTCCTGTATTTGTGCATTGAGCCAAAACTCTGACATTGGTAGTTGACAGTGACAGTGCTGTAGGGCCACAGAGCTCTGAGGAACCTCTTTCCCCTTCCAAATCTCCTGAGCTGCCTGTAAGCCACAGTGAGGGCATAGCCATGTCCTAGTACCCTTAATTTTTATTTACTACCAAAGTCAGCAGCAAGGTAGAACATCCCAGACATGGCTCTAGTGACTGAGCAGAAGGAATGAGATCAGGGAGGTACGTGCAAAGGATGGATGCAAGTTTCAACTGAGTCTCTGTAATCTATTTGCACTGAAGAAACTGAGAAACAATATTCAAGTGCATTGCCATCAAAATGTAAACAGTATAGCAAAAAAGCTCACAAAAGAACCAGTGAGGCATTAAAAAAACCTAATCTTGTGATGGATGTTTCTATTGTTTTTAAAGAAAATTAACTTTGAGAAAAATATTTCGAGTCTTTCAGTTCTTCCATTCTGCTATGAACAAATAATTGTTTTTTTTCCTCCCTTCTCTCAATTTTCCCCTCAGTAAAAGAGAAAGATATGAATATCTTAAAATGAATGATCATTTTCCCCAGGGGAATTCCCATTCAAATTAACACAGAGAAAAATATAAAAAGCATTTCAAACCTAATGTCCTTCTGCTTTTGGTAAAAATATTTTTACCTAACTAACTTCAGTGTAGTTAAGTCAGTTCACACTTGCTGAAGATGTGATCTGTGGTGTTTAGCTGGTACTTTGTCTTTACTCAGTTCTCTTAGCACTAAAGAGAAATTCTGGTAATTTGCTATAAAATTTAATCTGTAATCATAATTTCTCTGTGACTATGCAGTGCTTTATAGTCAAAATAAAGCCTTGTCATATAAAAAATAGCATAATATACTAAAAAAAGAAAAGGGACATAAATAACCCAAGTTTATTCTACGTAAAAGTGCTAGTTTTTGGCACTTCCTCATAACAGTTTTCAAATGTTCTTGTTATTCAGATTGAGGGGTGGTGGAGTATTTAACATAATCCAGTTTCTGAAAGACTGAAAACATACATACTTGATCCAATCACTGGTAGAAACTACCAAGTTCTACAAATTGCAGTAAAATGTGAGAATTCTCCATAGCTGCAATTAGATACCGGCTATAATAATAAAAAGAAATTAGTATTTCTACATGTAGGAATGCAAAGGAAAGTGATAGGCAAGATTTCAAATTTTTATAACAACTGTCCAATTAGAAAATTAAATGAAAAGGCCACATTTATAGAAAAATTCCAGTCCTATAAAAACATAAGTCTCTTGAACATTTAAAAAAGCTAAATTTCTGACAAAATGTATTTGAAGAACTAATCTACTTGACATATAACAGAGCAGGAAAACAGAAAATTTCATGAGAACACAGAAACATAAGAGAGAAGTGAGACACAAGTATTTGGCACATATTTTTTTCATCTTAATGCACATTTGCCCTTTTCAAATACATGAGATAATCTACTATAAGCAGATTGTAGCTTGCGGGAAGCTAACTACTCTGCAAGCATTTCTCCTCATGTATTCTTAGACCACTTTCTGTTTTGGCAGCACTTCTACATGACATGCTAATAGCACTCTGTATTTCTACACAATTACAAGTGGTATTAGAGTACTGATCAGAGATATTTGCCATACTGGACTGCCTGATCACACTGAGGCCATTATGACTATCCTGTGGCGAACAGGAAACGTGCACTTCTCCATCTGTAGCAGTAAGCATAAATAGGAAGAGAAAAACATATCAGGTCATTGGGGGGAAAACCTACAAACCCCTTTTGCTCAGGCTTCAATGTGACTTGGTTATTTTTGTAACAGCACAAAAAAACCAATCCCAGACAACTCATCATTATTAAACATTAGCTACTTTTCTTTCATAAGCATTCTTTTATCTACAAGTAATGAAAATTAGTTTCCATTGTCACCTATTCCTCTTAGCAGCTTGGATTCAAATCACTTTCAACTAACAGCATGGGTACTGAGCCACTTTTTGGTGTATTTGGTACTCTCCAAAACATGCTACTGCCTCACATTTAAGATGATGCAGGACTAAAAAGAAATATCTCAAAGTGACCTAGACATGGCAAATTGCTACACCATTTCCATAGCTCTGATCTGTGCAGCCCTGCAGGCTTAATTGCTTTCCCCATCACAGAAAATCTAAATGAAGCTGTTGGGTGAGCTAATGAGGCAACAGACATTACAGTTTAACAGGGAACGGATATACCCAGGTTCTTTCAAGACCAAAATGGGAGAGTTCCTTTATGTTTATATTCTACACAAAAAATTTTACACATGCTCAAGATATTTCTCTTCAAAAAAATAGGAAGGGTTTTTCACTCCCATTTAAATATTTTATGAAATACAGTATTCACTTTATATGTTAGGATCAAAAAAAAGGTACGTATCTAGTGATCTGCATGCCATTCAATTTGCCTGCACAGACTGGATCCCAGGAAACAGATTTCTCCAAGTGGCACTCCTACTGGCACTCCCACTAAACAAAAATGGTCCCCCAAGGTCAGCGTTACCTAACTTCAGCACAGCAACGTGGGAAAACTAGCAAAGCTGGTGGTTGTACTGTATGATTTCTCTTAGTCACCTTCACTCTGCTAATTGGCTTTTTCAGTCCTCTTTGAAAATGCCATCAGCCTGTATCCAAACATAGCCAGAGGTATCCAACAAACACTGTTGTCATGTTGCACTTGGACTATAAAGCGCATATACATACAACCTTCAATTAATAAATACTCTGTCATCTTTCTTTAGTATCTCTTCAATTTCTTAAGGATACTTTAGTTCTGTTTATTCTCAAATTAGAAAACTAAGCTGTTCAGTAAAACTAAATTCAGTTGTTCATTAGATACATTTTCAATTATAGTTTGCATGAGTCTTTTTATCCTTAACAGAATAAGGCAACACTGAACTAGCTTTCTATGCATATTCTTCCCTGAATGGCACAAAATTATGTGAGAACCAAACAAAAAACCCCATTAAAGCCCTCCAGAAATGTGGTAGTACTGAAGATAGATATTATAGAGTTGGGGAGAAAGGATGAAATAATGAACACAATAGTAATCGATTATACTAACTTTTGTCCAACACATGAAATTCTCTGCAAAAATATGAATTTTGCAACTTGATGTACCTCCTTTCTCTGCTTCTAAAAACCAAGAACTGATACAGTATTTTAAGAACATATAGTTGATGCATAAATATTTTTTGTATCTTTGATGTAAAAACCTGTTTTACTGTTTGCTTGAGACTGAAAAGGTTCTGAATAGTCTATCGAATATAACAGAGGGCTTAAATGCAAAGACAGTTTGGTAATATCTTCAGAGAGAGAGAAAAACTGCTTTGAAGCTTTCAATGTGGAAAACACCTTTGACTGTCAGTTCTGTTAATGGAAAGAAAAACTCCAATTGTTCCCAGCCCTGCCAAAGCATTGTGAGTTTTTTTTGGTCTTGACGTTTTTTAAAGATACAAGAACCATCACGTTTCTAGCACATACGTAATTAATTTTTAAGGGCAAGTTTAATTAACTGGTTTTATTGAAGTAAAAATGTTAGTGAAAAGATCTGTGCAGTATTTATAGTTGAGCTTCAATCTCCCACATATTTAACAGTTAGGGTCACTGCTAATTACAATTACTTGAAATCTAAAACTTATTTCAGAAAACACACCCTGAGAACACAGTGGGAGTTACTGAAGAGTCACTGTTGAATAAAGCCCGAAAACGCAGGCCATTTCTTTCATGGCATGCCACAGATCTGCAAAACAGTGTCTGAGAGTACAGGGAGGTGATTTCACCATCCAAAGATGCTCACAATCTTTAAGGAGGGAAGGCAAACAAAACCAGAGGGGATTTTTAATGTGTCTCAGTCTGAATAGTTGAAAGCTGGAGCTTTAGCTACTTCCTTATTTGTTTAAAAAAACAAACAAACAAACAAACTAGGAAATGGGTTATCATAGAAGATGGCACAAAGATGAGAACATGACCAGAAAAGACAGGAATGTCTAAGACAAAGTCCTGGATAATGGTATAGCACAGGGCTACAGACAAGTACTACAGGATGTTATCATACATGGATATGATAAAACAAGCACTGAAGCAGGAGCCTAAGCAGAGCTATACAGCAGAAGAAAGGTAAAACCTCTATTCTGACTATCAAAGACACATCTTGGGCAAATTTTGTTATTACCAAAAAAAAGTTCAGCAAGTTTAACATCACATATTATTAGGGACAGATTCCCTAAAGAGTACTAGAAAAATTATGAAGTATGAATAGTCTCACGTATATCAAAAAATGGAGACATTTGAGTAAAACAAGAACCAGGATCAACCACAAGACTTCATGAATCCAAATTTCAAAGGTAAAACTCAAAATGGCATGACTTTCTCTGAAGACAGACATCCAGCAAACTTTTCAAATAATTGCAATAGCTATCAGCACAGCTGCAGCTTTACTGAGGCAGACAAAAAAAAACCCAAACCCTGATATGGCAAAAGGAGTTACTCTATTGATGAAAAATTCCACCTGAGAGGCTAACAGGATAGGAGTAAGTAAACCTAAATTCCATGCTTTCCTCTCAAATTTAATACAACCTTTGTGAGCAGAAAGCACACAAGATGTTTTCTTAAATTTAAATTAATTTTGTTACATTTAAGTAATCTCTCTAATGAAATGCCTTATATATAACACATAAGAAACAAGCTATCCATGTCTTGTATCTGCTTCACTGTAGCTACTTTGTTAATTACTGCTTCTCAAAATTAAGTACTTTTTTCCTACTAATTCTAACCATACTCTTTATAAAACTTTAAATGTATCTCTTGCACAGGACTAACTTTGTTGGGAAAGCATTAGGTGTTGTTAACCTTGAGTTTAGCTAGACATTTCACATTTTCTCCCATAACACTCTCATAGACAAAGTGATGAAATATGGACTGTGCAAGCAGACAGCAAGTTTGCAGATGATAAAAAATTGGGAGGAGTGGCTGATGCACCAGAGGAAGATGTTGCCATTCAGCAGGACATGGACAGGCTGCAGAAATGGGCCAACAAGAACCTTACGAAGTTCAACAAAAGGAAATGTGAAGTACTGCATACAGGGAAGAATAATCCCATGCATCAATGCAGACTGAAATACATAAATGCCATTTAAATCTAAGAAAAAAAACCCTCTTTACTATGAGAACAGTCGAACATTGTAATAGATTATCCAGACACATTGTGGAGTCTCCATCCTTACAGAGTTTTAAAACCAAACTGGAGGTGGTCCTGAGCACCCTGCACTAGATGAACCTGCCTTCAGCAGGATGGTTGGGCTATATGGTATCCGGAAGGGCATTGAGAAATGTGATGAATCTGTCTATTTGATGATAACACAATGAATTACTTTAAATTAACAGCTGGAAAGGAACTGTCTATAAAAGTAGTGATAGGATACGGGGCAATGGCTAAAGGAAAGAATTACATTATATATTAGAAAAAAATTCTTCCCTGCGAGGGTGGTGAGGCCCTGGCACAGGCTGCCCCCTCCCTGGCAGTGTCCAAGATCAAGGTTGGATGGGGCTCTGGGCAACCTGGGCTAGTGGAGGGTGTCCCTGCCCATGACAGGGGGATTGGAACTAGATGGGCCTTAAGGCCCTTTGCAATCCAAAGCAGTCTGTGATCCTATGATAAATCTCTATTACCTGTTTAGCTCATTATATATTCCACCCTCCCCCTGAACTTTTTATTCTTCTCGATACAAAACTAAACACACACTTTGGACCTAACGTTTCAATTTTCAGTCTTATTTTACAGGTGCCCAAAAAAAGATAAAGTTATCAATTTTATTATTAAATATTATCATTAGCAGTGCAACAGATATAATTAGCAAAGTATTACAAAACCACAATTCCATCGCTTACCTTTTTCTCAAAATCTTTGACTACAAAGCATCTTTAGACAAATAGCCCTAAAAGCAGATTAAACACAACTGCAAATAGACAACAGAAAACTGCTGTTCTTAAGTAAATGGCTTTTCTTATTATTGTTTTCTTATATCTGTACATATGCTTTTAAAAATATGATGGTTTTGCTGCGTCTAATATACTTTAGTAAGTATTAAAATATTATCAAAATATTAAGAAAATCAGACAATCTCACGCTGTTTTAGAAACAGAGCATTAAAAAATAAGTGTAGAGATTAAAGAAGAAAAAGCATTACAAGAGACCATATATCAGTATTGGACTGTATCACACTGCACTTTATAAAATAATATCACATATAGCCACCAGGCCACTCCCTGAAAGAGCTGCACAGCAAAATATATTAAGGCAGAAAAAATACTCATGGGAGTTATGACCCATTCTCTACACCGAGTGAAGAAATAAAGGAAACAAACTTACCACTTTTAGTAGTGAAAGAATACAGAGGATTCAGTGGAGTGCTCAGAGTGTCCTGCAGCCTTAGCCTGGAGTGCGGTGACAGCGATGATGGCGCAGGAAGCAAGAGATTTGAGCTCGCCTGTAATAGGAAAGACAAATCAGAAAATGAAGTGTAATTTCCTGGGTTACTTACTGATGCAACATCTAGAAGAGAAGTATTTGCTTACTGTTAATAACTATTCAATTGCAGGAAACAAACTTAAGACTCAACTTGATAAATACCAATTTAAATGATGTGTGGTTTTGTTTTGTGAGGGGTTTTTTGGTTGTTTTTTTCTTGTTGTTTTGGGTTTTTTTAGAATATTTGGAGACACAGACTTGGAAAAACTGACACAATTACAAACTGAATAGCATGTTTACATATGGACACAAATGCTCAAGCAGTGCAAACAAAAGAGAACTTTGAACTGGCATCTTGTTACATTTCTGTGTATAAAAATAAAGTTACATTTATATATGGTTATAAACTTACACATGAAAAAACCTCTCATTTGAGTATTGAAACAATGCTGTTTCTTCAAAGAGATTACTCAACATTAGGATAGGAGACAAAAATGATTTCTTAAACCAGCTGTGATACAGAACTACTTGCCACAAATCAATAAAGCATACTTACACAAGAACACCAAACACTTCTTTTATGTAAGCTATACAAGAAGTACCTGAGGTGCTGATTTCCATAGCAACAAAGATAATGTTAAAGTATGGTTTGCTACAGTTTCTTGATATATATGCAGCTATCACAAAACACAAACTTTTCCCAAACTTTACTCTTGACATATTATCCAGTACTGCCTATGTAAAAGAAATACTACAGCAATCTTAGGTTTTTTAATGTGGTCTAATTGAAAATTTTACTTTTAAAGTTATTTTCACTGGCTGCTTTGACAACACAGCCAAGGAGGAGTGAAAACAGGCCTTAAAATATTTGTCATTTTCTTCAAACAAAAATTTAGACTGCCATGCTAAAATTTTTTGAGTTATTTACATAAAACAGTGTCATTCTCAACCCTTTCAACTGACAAGCCTATTTCACTGTCTAGAACAGATGCATATGGTCACTTAATCTAACTAAACAGCCCAAACTCAGTGGAGCACTTCTTTTGGCCTCAGTAAACTCCAATTCAGACCTTTGAACTTTAGTTGTTGGCCAAAACAGAACAACGACTTTTTGCAAACTTTCAATCTACTGGCTTGTAAATCCTGTTTAAAGAAAAATGGTATCTAAAAGTTAATCAGTGGCTTGTTTCCAGAAGTGATATAATTTATATAACTACTATTTCTCTCATTTAATAAATTTTAAACAAGTCAACATGTTTCAATAATGCAGAATATTTGGGCATTGGCAGGCGTGCTGCACTGCAGGTAAAATAGCACTGAAAATGTCAAGTAACTTGACTGGGCCATACAGAATATCAGTTATGTCGCCCTCTGTATTTCTAACACTACATTTTCATCTTGATGTACCTAGGCTTCGTGTGGCAACAGGGGTTTAACTCTACTGAATGTAGTTCATAATAGAATCATAGAATGGCATGGGTTGGAAGGGACCCCAAGGATCATAGAGCTCCAACCCCCTGCCACAGGCAGGGCCACTGTGGTGGTTGAGCCCTGGCTAAAGGCCAGACACCCACCAAAATCAGTCTATTACTCCCCTTCTTAGTTGGACAGGGGAGAAAATATATATTAGGCAGCTCAAGAGACAAACTCGTTAATGACGCGGGCAAAACAGACTCAACACAGAGTGCAGAAGAGAAAAGTTATCTCATTTATTACACTATGCTTAAGAGAAAACAGTGAAAAAAACAGTCAGGAGTGCAACCAACAATCTTAAAATAAATGCAACCAGGTGAACACTTTTTCCCCCACCACTCCCTCCTTAGCAGACTTTAGTTAGAAAACTTGCTCCCTTCTTCCCTCCTGTTCGCAGCCCAGGAGGGGCAGGGACTGGGGAAAATGGGGGTCTCAGTAACACCTTCCCCCCACCCCTCCTTTCTAAAGCAGGCTTCCCTTTAGCCATGATTTTGCTCCCTTCTTCCACCCCTGCTCGCAGCATGGGGAGGGGGCGGGGCAGGGACTAGGAGATGGGCGCAAGTTGGTTTCCTTCTCGGCCGGGATGGGGGCATCCATTCCACACAGCCTCCCCCTGTTGCACCATAGGATCTCACCCACAAGAGCCAGTCCTCCACGAACTTTCTCCAAGGCAAATCTCTTCCCACTGGGCTTCATCTCTGCTCTGGCAGGCAGCAGTAAATCACAGTGTCTCTCAGTCCCAGTCCTCCAATGGGGCAATATGCCTCCCCCAGCAAACCTGTTTGGCTCATCTCTGTAGGTTGCTTGTGCTGGCAGGGGCTCATCCCAACGAAAGTCACGGCACCTTCTCTATGTCTCCACCGGCTCCATCCAGCGCGGAGCCTCTCCACCGGGCAGGTCGGGTCTCTGCCTTCTCCATGGGTCCTCTCCACCGGCTACTCAATGGGCTTCCGGGGCATCTCTCTTGGGCACCTGGGGCCTTCTCCCCCAGCCTTCCTGGCCTTTTGTGTCTGCCAACTGCTTACATTTATTATGCAAATATATATCACAATGCCCTTAATGGGCCAACACTGCAGTCTTGTTGGCACTCCATATTCTGGTGGAGTCTTTCTCTCCTATATGTGATTCTCAGAGGTGCTATCAGAACGCAGGCTGGCAGAAGATTCCAGCAGACATTTTCTGCAGCCCCTGGCCCCTCTCTCTCTCAGTACCCAACTATGCAAAACTGTGACAGCCACCAACCTCCAGGCCTGGATCTACACAAGGTTGCCCAGGGCCCCATCTGACCTGGCTCGAACACTTCCTGGGATGGGGCATCCACCACCTCTTTGGGCAGCCTGTTCCAGCACCTCACCACTCTCTCCGTAAAAAACTTCCCCCTAATATCTAATCTAAACCTTCCCCCTTTAGCTTTAGTCCGTTCCCCCGTGTCCCGCCATTGTCAACCCTTTTAAGAAGTTGATTCTCCTCCTGTTTGTATGCTCCCTTCAGGTACTGGAAGGCTGCAATGAGGTCACCCCACAGCCTTCTCTTCTCTAGGCTGACCAAGCCCAGCTCCCTCAGCCTCTCTTCGTAGGGGAGGTGCTCCAGCCCCCTGATCATCTACCTAGTCAAGTACTCTCTTAGCAACTGCATGCAATTGTACTAACTATGCTTCAAAACTGACAAGAAAAGTATCACAGAAAATCAGATCAACCATTCAACATGATAAAGAAGCATTAAACTAGCTAGATTTTACTGCAGTGTACAATCTAACAGATTGCTGGTAAATGGCAGTTGAGATGTCAGCAGCAACAAAATTAATCTGCTTTTCTTACATTTACATATGCAAGTGACTAAGTTTCATTAACATAACGTCCCCTCTGATACACACAAATATGGTGGGGAGCCATCAGCTTATGTGTTTACTCAAATACAGACATAGAATGCGTTCTACAAAGGTGTCAAGCCCAGCTTCCCAGTGTTGCATAACCCTTTATACACTGTTAGCTCTGGGGAGAGCCCTTCTGCAGTAAGAAGAATGAGATGCTCTCTCCCCTGCATGGATTTCTTGCTGAGTGCACAGCACACCATTAGTGATACAAATGTACATTTTCCAGTCAAGTGTTCTCATGGAAATCTCTTTCAGATTTACTCCCAAAAAGTCGGTTTTGGACACTACCAGGGAATGAAGACAGGTTGAATATATCAGCCTTCGGAAATCAAAATAATCAGAGCAGAGCAAACTATGTAATACTAGGACTTAACAGACACTGCCCTTGTTCATCCTGAAGGGAAAAAAACCCACCAACAAAAAAAAAAACCCAGGAGAATCTTGTCTTGATTGTGGTGCTTGAATGAATTATATGAGAGATATGGAACTATGTAAATTATCCCTGTACAGCATTTAATTCATTTCTCTTTTCCTGCTGTATTACACAAATATTTCCATTACACATGCCAAATAGCATGCTTCAAAATCAAATGCAAGACACATACATTAGAAGACAATGTAAGCTCCTGAAGATGTAAGAAAAGCAGCCTTCTACAGTACAAAGTGAATTCTTTTCTACGACTCTTCTCTTCCAAGTTTTTAAAGACAAACTAAAAAAAACATTTTTATAAGAGATAGTAAAGTTTCAAATTTAAATTTAAGAAATCTTACAGGATTCATTCTTCCCCTCAGTGGCAGTGAAGCTCAACACAGGTGAGCTACAGAAGGCTGCCCACCAAAAGTAAACACAAAATCAATGTTTTAATGACTTTTCTGCCACAAGGTCCTGGGTATTACTTAAATTCCTAAAAGGGCCGAAAGAGGGAAAAATCCTACAACAACGTAAGTGTTCAAGTCCAGGTTGGATGGGGCTTTGGGCAACCTGGTCCAGTGCAGGGTTTCCCTGCCCAAGGCAGGGGGTGTAACTAGATAGGCTTTGAGGTCCCTTCCAACCCAAACCAGTCCATGACTCTCTAACAGTGGGAGTACTGATTCAGCAGAACTGTTTCCAGGCGAAGCACACTATCTTACAAAGCATAACTACTTCTATGGCAGACAGACATAAGGCTACCTACAGAGCACAGTGAAGCAATAGGGTTTTTTTGAAATGCTTGCTGTGGGAAGGCATTGCTAAATATCTTTACAACGAGTAAAGTTGGCTAAGATAGCCAACCATCAATCTACTTAATTTTTCACAACAGGCTCTGCTTGCTTCATGTACAAACCGCAACTTTATCAAAGACACAGTATACTATTATCCTGAATTGAGTAAAACTAAGAGTTATAACATTCATGTAGTTTTTGCAGTGAAAAACATCCCTACATAATGTTTGCCAAGTTTAAACAAAGCTGATTTGCATTTTCTTTTTTTTGTGTTAGGGTTGCTCTATGCAAATTATGCAAATAGATGTTTTCAGTGGATCTAGTTTTCACATTAAAAGTGAACTCCATGAGACAAAAAACAGAATAGTGCAAGACCTGACAAGCTGACAATAACAATTCTCCTTTTTTCTGAGTGCAGTTTGATGACCTGTGCCACCAATATCATCAACATTTCCATACATACTTGCAAGTCAAATCAGGTTGGCCAGCTCCCTCTTATTCTTTTAGTTTTAGGCTTAGGCTTCCCTTTTGAAACTTTAGGCCTCTAGGACACTGTTTTTAAACTGTCTTTAAAACTATCATTAAACTATGATTATGCAGAATATACAAGTTGACAATTGAATTTGAAATAAAAACAAACCATAAATTCTGTTATTTTCTCAATGCTAGAATACCATTCAGCATTAATGCTTAAATTAGGAATAGAGTACTACAGCTTTTAAATTTGCCATATATGTTTGAATCAAGTTACTGTCTATGCAAAAGTATAGAAATAAAATCATTTCTATGACTGTAGCACTAGGAGGACTTCAGTGAAGGCTGGGATTCTATTGTGGTAGGTGTCCTGCAATGACTTAAGAGACTAAGCAATTCTGCTCTTAAAGTAACTTCTAGGCTACATGGGAAAACCAGAGACAGCTAAAATACCATCCCGTTACACACAGGCAAAACTGAAACATAAAAACTTTGCTTGTTTGAAGTAAGTGTGTTCCGCTGATGCTCCCTATAGTCCTCTTACTGATTATCCTGACCCAGAACTCATCTAGATGGTAATATTTTTCCCTTGTAACTTGGATACTCCATTTTTTTCTCCACAGAACCCTAGAAGTGGCCAGGACATATATATGAAAATCGAGGTTAGAAGGTGCTTGGTTCTACCATTTAAATACAGCTGTTGTCTTCAGATGACACCACCCCCACCTCCATCTCCACCCAAGTATTTCGTTAGATTCCAGGCTTTTCCCATTATATTTAAAATGCTTTTTTTTTTTTGTAGAATATTTTGAATGTTTGGGTGTTTTTAACAGAAATTATAAAAAAAGGACACAGTTATGTAAAAGTGTCATAATTCCTACTGTCTTTAAAAAAAGTATAACCAGACTTACACACTTTGTTAAATTGTTTTTAAAATTGTGCACATAAACAAAAGCTGTAATCTCATTTCTTATATTGACAAGCCCTCATTTGTTTATTGCAGAGATCAACTGTAATGTAACTATACAGAGAGAAAGGTTAAAAGAAATCTGACCAGATTCCACAAGAACAACAAGTACTTTCGGATGCAAAGTTATAAAGTTATTTTCTGTATCTCCTATTTGAATGAAAAAAAAAATTGCTTTCCTCAAACAAAAAAGGAATCTGTGAAACTGTTAAAATAATTCATAGATGTTTAATCTTTTATATATTCCTTTGACTCTCAACTTACAGCATCTCAGTATCTGAGCCACAATCAGTGCTTCTTTTTGTATCAAACATGCTGCAAGAAACTATTACAGCCCAAATAACCACTAATTAAAAAAAAATTGTCAATGTTATTAAATTAATTGACTAATGCAGACTTATGTCAGTTCTTTCATGAAAAGTTTGTAATTAAAGCTGTTTTCTCCACACCTTGGTGACAATAAGACAGCTGGCAGGAGATACAGTTTGCTGGCTTTTAACTGCATAAGTGAATCTAGATTTTGCCATTCTAAAATACTATTTGAATAAACACATTACTAATCAGATATCTCTGTTTACTTTGTTCAGCAGGGAAAGAACTGACAGTGAGTAACTTTTCCTTAGCACTGTACAAATGTTTATGGAGGGAAAACTAAGATTCTTAAACTGGAAGTAAAATTAAAGGACCAATCAGTAAAAATCCAGACACACTGTAAACGCTTAGCACTGTGTTACTTTGTCCTCTGGTAAAATTACTATGACTGATATAGTTTTATGCTAGGAAATAAATGCCATTTGTTTAGTGTATCTGACATACCTTCTCTATCAAACATAAGTCACTGAGAAACAGAATGCTGAAAAAGGTCAGTAGTGGAACAAAATCTTCCGTTGTTGCTTACTGCAGCTTATAATTGCAGACTTCTATTCAAATAGTAATGTCAGCAAATATTAAGCAAGAATTAGATTGATACCCTGTACTCACAGCAGTGATGAAAGACCATTACAACGTAATTATTACTACTCTGAAACTCTTAGCTAGACTCATGCAGGTCACTTACTTCACTTGAGTAAAAGGCTGACAGCATGCAGATTCAAATTCCCTATTCACTGTAAAATTCAAGACTCCCTACGATAATAGAATCTGTGCACAGCAAGAGACACACACAATTCTTCATTATCTTTTAAAATTAAAAGGATAAAGAAATAGTAGGAAATAGTTTGAAATAGAAATTCCTCACATGTATTGCTAACACTACAAAGAAGCTCAGAGAGAGGAGAAAGTCCTCAATAAAAATTCCCATGAGCAAATATTTGAAAGTACAGCCTTACCACAAAAAGCCATTCCAGTCTCTTTTCATTCCATGTCAACTAACTCTCCAGTGAAGAATTTCAGAGTTCTGGTACCAGACCTTACCCGGAAGGAGGCTCAGCCTGCATTGCTGCCAAGCCGTAAGGCATATTTATGTCACTCTACCTACTTCAAAGGCAACTTACTACCCAATGACCTTTACTTAATAGTCAAAGTAAGATATTTTACCTATTTTCTTTTATTTGGTGGTGCAGGAAGACTAGCAATTACTGCAGAGTAACTGATTGCAGTAAATCCATCCAGATCAGCATGAGGATAGAGTTTATGACACTAATCATGTCACAGTTATGCCAAAGTTCATCCCCAAAACAGAGACACTAGTTTCTTTTCTTTTACATCTGCTGTGACTGTGTTGTTTTAAAATTTGCCTGATGCTTGCTAAAAATGAGGAATACCTGGGGAAAAAAATTCTTACTAAGCAAAGAATACTCTAATGTAAGAGAATACAAATTTTAAGGATATGACCTGCTTTCTAAGAGTTTTCAGAGAGGATTTTTTCTCCCCACCACAAAACCAAAGAAGAAACCAAAGATAAAAAAGCAACTATGTGTTTTTTCTAACACATCATTAAAACTGGCAAATTCGAACAACTGACAAGGGAAATTCATTAAGATTTCCAAAACCTATCATAGAATCACAGAATTGTAGGGGTTGGAAGGGACCTCAAGAGATCATCGGGTCCAACCCCCTGCCAAAGCAGCTCCCTAGGACATTTCACTCAGATAGGCGTCCAGACGGGTCTTGACTATCTCCAGAGAAGGAGACTCCACAACCCCCTGGGCAGCCTGTCCCAGGGCTCTGTCACCCTCACTGTGAAAAAGTTTTTCCGCATGTTGGTGCGGAACTTCCTGTAACAAACTATTTCTTAAGGACACACAAAGTAAAGTTCTTGCAAAGCTTTCATATGCTATTTAGTATTTTACCCGTATAAAGTCTCTAGTAACACTTCAAGCATTTCACATCAAGAATCACCCTATGCAATCACAACGGTTCAGCAGTATGTGCTTCGCAAACTGAGGAAAAGTTTTCATGAATATTCTGAATCCAATAAATGAAAGGCACAGGGTAATAGGATTTCAAATCCAAAAGTGGTTCCACCATGGCTCATAAAACACACCCTTATGAGCGCAGCTGGGAGTAGCTATGCTTAAAGTGATAACTACAACCGAGTTTCCTAGAGTAAGAAAAGCATTTCCTAGAATACGGAAATAGGAAAAAGTATACAGCACTATTCAAAAGCACCTATTTAATTTGAAAAGCCCTCACTTCATTGCAATGCATTGCACAAGTCCTCAGAGAAATTATTGCCTAAAGTACAGGATCACATTATCCACTAATACAAAAACAAATAAATTCAATCTCAAACCTATCATGTTGCAGGCCATATAGATCTGACTTGAAATTGTTACAAAAGCAAAACTGAAAAAAACATTTTAAAATTCAACTGAATTTTAATAGAATGTAATTATTTACTAACCTGATGTAATGAAAAGAAATATTACTAACTCCTACAGAGAATTACTACACAGCCTGCTCATAAATAACATGATGATGCCACTTGTCAGCATAACATATATATATTTTATATAAGAACAATTATACTGTCTTAGATCAAAAATCCATCCACATTTTTCAACAATAAACTGTAGCAGATAAGGTTCATAGGTTTAGAGTGATCTTTCTCCTACGGGCCCTTCCACTTTCATCACTCAACAGCTTATTAGCTTATTAACAGCATCAGCTGGCAGTAACACTGGTTCCTTGGGCCAATAATTTTGCCAAATCTCTTGTCTATGAATTTGACCCAGATCTCTTTGAACCTATGTACACTTCTGGCCTTCACAGCACTCTCTATGCAGCTTCACTACATGTCCCCACTTCAGATGTGAGAAAATGTTTTCTCCAACACTGTTCATCATTTCGTGTATTTCTGTCACAACTTTCACTGTCACAACTGCACCTGCACGACCTGCCAAGCTAAGGAGCTCCAGTCAATTTAATCTCTTACATGCGAGGTCTCCAATACCTCTTAATGTTACTCTTGTTTAAACTTCTCATTTTAGCACATTAGGGGTGTCCAGAACTAATTACAATGTTGAATATGAGGGCTCATCCTGGATTTCCTAAGTAGAAACACATAAGCATCCTCCTCATTCATTTTGGAATGGATCTTACTTTGGGTTTCCTAAAGACTGTTCAGTTACATTTATTTTTTTTTTAACAAGAAACAAAATTAACTGGGTTTTTCTCTCCTTTTAAAGAAATATTTCTTGAACTGCGGTATACACAGTATTAAAAAATTTTTTTCTTATTCATTTGGAAGTTTTCTTTTTTGGGAAAAAAACCCCCACAATTCCATGAACTTATGAGGCTTTAAAAAACCTGAAATTTTTACACCTATGAGAGATCAAAGAATATCAGTACCACCTCCGACAGCATGTAGATAAAAAAGTTTTGATTGCAGGCACAATCAAGTAGAAAAACTACTTCAGCCTGCAGAGACACTGGGGTATTGCCTTGTACTTTGCCAAAACCATTCACAGAATTGGCAATGTTTTAACAAGAGCCCTCAATACTATATTATGACCCTCCAGTTTTCCATCTTCAGGTAGAAGTTGCAGAAAGTTACTACTGAACTTTTCCCAATCTTCACTAGAACCAAGAAGCCAAGCATAGTATTTCAACATCTACCAAAACCAAGATGACCTGGAAGACAGATTCTAACAAGGCTGACCAAGGCATCATAGAAAATACACACCGCTTCCGCACCCAGCTCTGCTTTGAGGTCTTTGTTGTAGACAAAAGGACAAGTTTACAGCTTGTTCTACTCAATGGCTTAGATAGCACCAGTATCATATTTATGTGTTTATTAAAAAGGTTGCATGGGTTTTTTTCTGAAAAGCATTGGCTTTAAATTCTGTTCTGTTTTCACACAAGACATATTTTGCATCTCAACTGAACTCTGAAAGACAACCATCGTGAGCGACTACACTGTATGATATTCGATGTACACTCTATCAAAGCCTCATGTATGATCATACTTTACAGTCATACAGCTTAATGATGAAAGTTCAGTACATTTGATGCAATCTTAGGTATAAGCTTCTGGAATCTCTCACGGTAATGAATTCTACTCCCTTAATGAATTCTGGCATGGCAATAAATATATTCAAAGGACAAAAAAAATGCAAAAAAAAATTGCAAGGAGTTGTAAGTAGTTCTGTACATAGAAAAGGATACTTCTACATTCTACTTCGCCAATAATGCACTTTGAACATGATTTTGATAATCACTTTGATAACCATTTTACAACATTTTTCAGAAATAACTCACAAAGACTGAAAAAGCCAAACATACTTTTAATTCAGTTAGAAGTATTCACATATTAAGAGATGAGGCAGCCACACATGATCTGCATAAAATATATCCCCTATTGTTATGCAAAGTTCCAAACAGGTATGTTGATTGCCAGATAGAAGTGAAATTTTAAATACATAAATGGTAACACTGAAGGAAAAGCACTTTTGAGTTCTTTCAACGACTAGAAATGGGTTTTCATATCAAAAATATATGTTTCTATTCACAGATATTAACATTAATTCCATGAGGCAGAGAGAAATAATAATTGCTGCCAAGATTCACTATCCTGTAATTTCTCTACGTGGTAAAGAGAAAGTTACATGGTTTCATGAAAACTACACGATTCTGCTAAACCAGATTTGCCTCCCACAACCCAGAATCCCTGGATAATCAGGGACAAACAAATAGCAATGATAAACACTCCCAGACATTTGTTATCCCTCTCTTCTTCCTCAGACAAGGCATCCGTAAGAAAATTAATTCTTCTAGAACATCTTCCCAGACACAAGGTTACATGCTCCAATCTCTCCACACTGCATTTATCTGACTGATAAACAACTTGAAGGCACCAGGGCTCACTTGTGGATGAGCAGGAACAAAATAAGCAGAAAATGGAAACAAGGCTTGCTTCCTTATGTGAGACCACATGTAATTGCAGAAGCAGCAGCAACATGCTACCATTACCCATGTGAGCTAGTGTGATGTTTCATAAAAGGGTCCACTGTCAAGCAAAGGATTGCAGAATAGCTTTATTTTGGCTAGTTTCAAAGTACAGGCCTAAAGGGTATTGTCTAGGTTACAGAACCAGACTAGATACAATCCAAAGCAAAACCCCTAAATCACGATGAGAGTAGCAAGAGCATTGCAGCAACAACTGCTTTCACCTACTCATCTATTTTTATGCTTCGCTACTTACTAATGGAGAGAAACTCTAACACCACATGAAAAAATAACTGCATGTACTCAAAAGTACTTAAAAATGAAAAATAATAAGCACAAGCCAAAATGCAGTTCATGTCATTGTGAACAGTAATTATAAGTGCACAGCACTACTCAGGAATATTCTGCATTTGTTTTGCACGAAAAATTGCCTCAAGTGGGGAATTTCACTTAATCAAATTTATTGCCAATTACAAATGCTTTAATTACTGATTTGGGTATCGAGAAACAAGACAGATAGTCAAACATACACAAAAAGAAAACCCTTCTCCCCTCTCTTTGTCTCAACTTTGCTTCAGACACCTTCTTCATCCCCAGTCTCCTTGATTTTGTCATCATGTTATACTCAGTTGCTTTAGTAAGGTGATAGGCGGTGCAGGAGAGCAGGGCTGGTGCACAGTAGCTTGCACTTTTTGGCTGTCCTTTTTTGATCCATTCAACTGCTTCAGTGTGGGCACTTTACCAGCCAAAATACCCCGCGGACCTGTCCAGTGTGGATTGCTGGGTTACAGTCCCTTCAGAGGTGTACCTCCTCCTGTGTTTTAATTGCGTGCCCTCACAGGTGTCCTGTCTTTCCCTTCATGCCCACTCTGTTACCTCCCACTGGATCTCCTTTAGCGCATCACATTTGTGCCTCCTTCGATGCTGTCTTTTCTGCCCCATCGCATCTCTCCTCCTGTATCACAACTTGTGCCTCCTGACATGTTTTCCTTCTTCCTCTGCTCTGCTGTGTCCTATCCCTAGTAGCTACCAACCTTTCCTAAATACATTTTCACAGAGCTGCCATATGCTCTTCTCTTTGGTTCCAGTATCAGTTACACAGTGGGTCCATATTGTCTCTGTGGAGCTGGCTGGAAACAGCTGGGCCCAGCACCAGGCAGCCCATGAACTATTCCCACTGAGTTCAGCCCTGTGGTCATACTCCCCACTACAGACCCCTGACCATTGATGCCATACACAATTTTAACAGGGAATGGAAAAAAAAACCCCAAACCTACCACAGTTTATAAAACTCAGCTGTAACATTCTATGGGAATGGGCACTGACAGAAGACACTGTCATCAATACCTGATAAACATAATAACTTAGTTTTATGTAATTAATCTCTTCTAAAGAGCTACTTTCAGATGCATTACTTAATACATTAGTTAATACATGCAGAGATGTATTAACTTCTTAAGAACAGGTTCCAAGACTAGATCTATTTCTTTAGTAACATATAAGAGTCCCAGGCTGGCTGAGGAGACTATATACTGCTGGAAATTAAGTAAATTTGACTTACCGTAACAGAATCAAGTTTTCGTTTCACCTTCTGTATTTTCATTGATGCTCTTGCAACACTGACAAATTGATCTGCTGGAGACAGCACTGAGCTATTTTGTATAGGAATTTCAGAAAAACTGCTGAAGAACTGTGGCCCTCTTGGTGCAACTGTGGCAAGTGATGAGCTGAGATCTTTTACAAGTTCAGCCTCTTGTTGTGCAACTGTAGGAATAACCAACATTAATGTGTCAGGTGAAGCCTTACATTGCCACGGGAAAAAAGGTAAATTGAACGATCACTGCCAGTTTGCCAGCCACGTCTTCAGTAAGACAACCTGAATCTCTACTAATAGGGCTACAGGGAAAATCTGAAAATGACATGAAGTTTTCCCATACTACCCCATTTCCCCTTCTTTTTGATCACAGTATCTCCCTTCTGATATCTGTGTTGAATAACCACTCACACAGATCTGATACTTTTGTGTTGCTTATAAAAAAAGTCATCTTCAGGCAGAAATATTAGGGAGGAAGAAAAAAACCAAAAAGCACAGTATTTTCAAAGGCAAGAAAGTTTTACAGCTTGCTCTGAGCTTCTGAGCTCAAGTCAGCTATTTTGCTAAGCACATTTCACATCTTTTCCAGTCTCATTCAAGTGAGCTTATTATACTTGAGCAAAATTTCAGAAGTTACTCAACGTGAAAACAAGCACAGGAGGCATTCTTAGGAGGTAACCTGCTCTAGAATAGGATAATTTTGATCAAAGTTGTACTCACTGTCATTTAAATTGATTTACTTTTGCAATTTTTTGTACTGTGGTCTCAAGCCAACAAATGTTAAAAGAATTCTTCAGTAAAGCCTTGTCAGGCACAATCATAAAGCTGTTGGTGTACGTAAAACACATACTCTTGGAATCTTAAAACTGTGTCAGTGACTAAAATTAGTATTACTATATGATTAACTCTTTCAACACTAAGGCTGTAAGACTATCTTCTGAAAGCAAAGTGTGTGCTTTTAACCAAAAAAGGAACAAAAAATTAGCAACAGACAACGTAGAAAAGACCACAACCTATGCAAAAATCTTACTGTCACCAGTGACTTAGTTAAGCAGTCAGATAACAACCAGTGTGATATCTGTGATCTCTAAATATATATACACACACACGCGTATATTAAACTATCCTATTAGCTTTTTCAAGACTCACTGTTTGATGAACAGTCAAAACATTTTAAAGTAATTCTTCACCCCAAAATTTTTCCATTGCTTTCTAGAACGTAGGTAGCTTACTGAGTTGAAGCTTAGCACTGAATGTGGATTGTAAAGTTGTTGCACTTTATTTTCCTGTAAAAGTCAGCCAGTTCAAGAGACATATAACCTAAACTGTGAGATTTCATATGAGTAATCTCATTACTAGATGCTATTTAAAAAGCAAATGTATAAAGACAGTATTAGCTTTATAAACCTATGTTCACTTCAAGTAGAATTCAAACAAAAATTTGTAAGGTATGCAAAATTTACCACAGAATTCACATTAATATTATCTACTGTCTAGATGCAATATGACATGTGAAACTATGCCCTTAATTGAAACAATGACACTGCTAAAACTAACCACAAAAACACAACTGCCAGAAAAGTCTGCAAAGGACAGTCTGAATTCAAAGTTATCATTTGTCACTATCTTCTCTTTAATAACATGGGGAATAAGCATCTCACATAATCACACCACAGATGTAACACCTGTTTATTAAAACAATCTATAATCATATTAATTTCTCTACAACACCTCAACATTATTTTGTAACACAGCTAGCACAAAATACTGAGATTCCTACTAAGCAATCCATGCATTTTCACAACGGTAGTATTTCCTGGCTCATTAATACCCCTTGATACCGAAAAGGGGCTTTTAGATATTTGTATGACACTGCCTATATGTGACAAAGTGCTGTAAGACTCACACAGTGTGACATAAATCTAAACTTTAGGTTGCACAGGACCTCTTGTGATTGTTTAGGCCAAAGACTCTGCTCAAAGCAGGGTGGCGTAGAATAGGTTTCTCAAGGTCACATCCAGCTTGGTTTTGTTATCTCCAGGATAAAGATTTTACTGCTTTTACTTCAAAAGAACTATATATACTAGCAAATCCCTTCAAAAATAAAATATTTACAGGAGTCTATCAAAAAATGTGTACTTTACCTTTATAATCATAAATGTATACAAGTATTGGCTGGTTTTGACCAAAGGCACAAAATGACACCATGTTTTCATGTGGATGAAAGGCAACATCACGAAGTGGAGACGTGAAGGAGAGTTCAGAATATATGGCTACCTGATCTCCTGCAGGAGCGAAATATGTTTATTAATAATACAGAAACATGTATGATATATCAAAATAAGAGCTGCTTAAAACTTGCATTACTACAGTGCAGCAACTGCCACCATAAATATTTTTCAGTCAATTTCCTTATTGAAAAGTAGTAATGAGCGTAAGGTAAAAAATACTGCATGATTTTAAGTTACTCAGCAAGTCAGAAAAGTTAGTGCTGTTGCAACAGCTGCAGGAAACCCCAGAGGATGCACCAGGTTAGCTGAGTTCTCTTGTTCTGATAAGCAAGTTCTGGAAAGGTGACGTTCCACAGTATTTGTTTGTGCTTGCATTTTGCCAGAGATAGCTATCATAGTTGTGGATTCCAATTATATAATACTGACAAGAGGAGTGAAAGTTTAGCACAAAATTATTAAAAATAAACAAAATTAGCTCTTCAGCTGATGACATTATAAATGCAAGTACAGCATATAAGCAGAGTCAAAGCCTGGTGAAAACTTACAAAGTGCCTCCCTCCTTTTGCATTTATTCTTTTTTTAATTTTTCAGACAAATTATGTAGTGGCACAGATGTAAGTTAATACACTCGGAAGCGTAGAAAGAAATTAAAAACAGAACTGTTGGTTAGCTGCCACTTATATTTTCCTTTGTAAAAAATTAGGTCATAATTGGAGAGAGACTATAACAAGTCATCAAAACAAAAAGATTATTCTGATACATTTGACTGTGATTTTTTCACCTCACTGCACAAGGGTGACAAATTCTTTATCTTACATTTCCTTAAATTTTTTCCAGAGAGATTTTGGCAGCTATTTTGAAACTACTTGGTTTGGGGAATAATTAATAATAACCTTATAATCCAAAGGCCAAAAATATTCAGTCTCTCACCACCCTTGGGAAACAGATGAAGTGTTTCACAACAAAAGCCTAATTCCTGATTTCAAAAAACACCACAGAAAAACTGATTTGACTTAAAACATTTTTGTGCACTGTAAGACTCTCATCCACATGTAAAGAATTTCAGTACACAAAGAGCTGAGCTTCAGGTGCTCTATTTCTGCTGGATATTACAAATGCTGCCTCTGCCTATTAGTTTCGCCATAAGAATTAAATCTGGGAGATTAATAATAGCTATTTAAAAGGTGGAGCTAAGGCTTCAGGATTTAAGAACATCTGACTGAAATTTTAGTCCATAAAAGTGTTTCAATAAAGCTGACAAAACCCTTTCCCCATCAGCCTTGACAACCTGGATTAAGACCATAAAATACTTAGTTACCTGTTTCTGGATTCCAAACATAAGCCTTTCCATCTTCACTTCCAGAAAACAGGAATGTACCGCATGGTGTTAAGGTGCTGTGAATCTTTTCTCTGTAATTTGTGGCTCCTATGTATTTCTTTGTAGCCAAGCTAAAGAACAGTTTGCAAATAAAGCAGACTTTTTTAGAATAGACCATTTAACTTTCTACCTGTCAGTCCCTTCAGCTGTTCCTCAAAAAAAATCAATACACCTTGCATCCCACATAGATATCCAAGCACTTTTCCCACGCTTTCATAACACACGTGAAATCAGAGATTAAAGTGTAACATCCTGGTCTTTCAATATAAAACAAAAATACTCAGATCTAGAGAATGGTTATCTATGTAGCAATTTGCATTTTCTTGATCCTGGGCTTTGCAAAAAAAAAAATAAATGGGGAAATTGGCACAATTACTCCAAGCTCTGCCAAAAAGGTTTTCACGCTTCCTGACTTTGGTTACAAACCAGTAGTACTTAAATTTATCCAAAATCTCTTCTTAGCTCCCCAGGCTAGCATCTTCTTAGTTAGGAAATCAGCAGTAGTATCAACAAATTTCAGACATCAATGTTGATTTACTATTATTATTAATGTTTTTCATATTAATTTGCTACTGTTTTCAGTGAAACACTACTGGTCAGCATAATAATGACCTACTAATGAACTACTGTTGAACAGGCCGTAGGCATCAAGTCAGAATCTACAAAAGGATTTTAAGAAATAAGCCAGCTTCTAAGAGGCTGTCTTAAACATGAGGTGCAGCTTCGAAAGAGATAAGTAAGTTCAGAATAGAGACTCCTACAGCAATAACACTACAATGCTGAACTCAAGGCAAGAACAGCAACAGGCCACGACAGCCCTTGAAGACAGAAGACAGTAATTGTTAAAATGTGCTACTGGAGAAATGGTGGAGATACGCTGGAAGAACTGCAGCGCAACTACTATGATAGGAAAATGATTTATAATAATATTCTGCCTAAATATACCTTAGATTCAACTGTATTTGGTAAGCAAGAGAAAAAGGATGTTTTGGTGCTCTCAGTGCAAGACCATATTAGCCAAAATAAGAGTTTTAGCTATGCGAATCAGAAAGGTAGTATCTCTGAGATGTCATGAAGAAGAGCTCTGCAAGATGTAAAACCAACCTGCACATGAAACCCTAAGGAGAAGTCTGAAGCAAAACCGAATCCCTGATCACATACCTGAGTGATAGGACCAAGATCAAAACACCAAGTTGAAAGAGGAAAGTTAAGAAAAACTAGCTGTCAATGAAAGTGAATTGGGTTGATCTGTGACCTCCACCCCCTCTTTTCTCATGCAGGGAATGAACAGTTAATGGTGACGTGTAAAGTTATCATCGCTGGGTATCTGACCCTGTGGTTTATTGATAGACTGAAGCCAATGTAACTGTGGCCTGTAGTCAAAGCAGCAGTCCTGCTGCTGTCCTCTCCACCCTTATTTTCCCAGGCTCTCCTTCATTTCTTCTCTAGTGTTCGGGCAGCTATCAGATGAGTTAGATCAGATAGTTCATTAAAAAGAAAATTAATCATTTGTATTTGTAGGCTGATTTTTAGTTAAAATCAGTTCACTGATCTGACTTATCCTGTATCAAAAGATTTCTAGAGCTGATAAAAAGGAAAGGCTAGTAATTCATGGCCAAAGGTGTGGGAGATAGGAGTAGATTGTGTGTCCTATGGATAAACTGGCTTACAATAATTGTGAAACTGCACACCACATTAACCCCTTCTTACAGATTAATATGGATGTCCTTTTTTCTCTCTCAAACTAAACTCTGCACTTTTTAGGAATGGTAGTGATATAACAACACCATCTGCTTCAAAAAGTACAGGTTCCCTCTGATAATTGAAGCATGAAATTGGTGGATTGAGTGGATAGTTTAGCCTTCTAGCATGGTCATTATTACGTACCATTTACAGCAAAAGATTAAGAATGCACTATAAGACTGGAAAGTCTTTATCTAGTTCAAACATTCAACCCAATATATAAGACGGAGATTTCCTGAGAAAGACTGTGTGTATATGCACACACATGTATGTGTACAGAAGTATGTTCGAAAAGAATATAGTTTCTTGTGCTATGAGAGCATAAAGGTATTTTCCTCAGGTGATTTAATGTAGAACACCTGGGACCTTTAATTTTTTGCATGCTATGGGGAAGAAGGGAACTCACAAAATTAAAGATCATTCATATCTTTACCATGACTTCCCAGAACAGAACGTTCAGGTGCATCTTTATCAGTATTTGTAGCAGAGCAGTGAGACTCTGCTCAGTTTCACCCAGTGAAAGGACCAGAGGGAACGGACAGAAATTGAAATACAGGAAAATCTCTTTAAAATTAAAGAAAAATATTTTAAGGGTGAATGAACACTAGAACACGTTGCTCACAGAAGTTTTATAAACTCTCCAACCTTTCAGATATTAAAACCCAACTGAACAAAGTCCTAAGTAAGATGCTCTCATGCTTTCAATTATTTGGGCTGGATCAGATTCTCTCCAACCACGACTCAAGTGATTCGGTGATACTTCGGGTTTTATTGTAGTTGTTATTAAAGAACTATTCATAGCTATTAACAAAATAATAAAAAACTAAGTGAAAAATACCTCAAGGCCTACTTAATATACCACAGTATGTATGTACTGCATTTTTCAGCATTTACAATGACTATCTTCATTCCATTTTACCATCAAAGTACTCCTCCCAGACTCTTAACAATAAGAAACTAACACATAAATAAATGTTAGAATTTCAATGTTACTGTCAGGCCCAGATTGCATTTTTAAAAGTGAGTTTAGCCTCTAAGAGACCAGCGTCTTCTCCTTCATGCCACCTTAAGGTCTCAAGTAACCTAGTAATTTTTGGATATTCTAAAGGACTTACCCAATATCACACAAAAGATCTGTAACACAGCAGTGTTTTGAAACTATTTCCTAACCCTAATATTGCTATCCTTGATTATTAGGACATCTTTTTTCTCCATAACTACACATTTAATAGTTTATGTTACTGCTTTTCCCCAAGTAAATTTTAAAATAAAAAGAAAATATGTACCTGTCACCAAAAATCTACTTACATTCTGAGATCCATGATTCTCAGGGTACTGTCTTTGGCATGGATTAATAAACGCCTTCCATTTGGATGCACCTCCAAATGATTTATTGGTGTTCCTTTAATATCATTTTCTTGTATTTCCTATGGAAGAAAGGAAAAATATCACTTTATGTTTTAAAAATCATGCTTTTACACATCGTTATTATTTCTTCTCTTTCTGTCCCCTTTATTCTATTTGGTTAAGGAAAAAGTTTGTTCCTCTATTAAGGCACTGCATCCTAGGCAATGAACTTTTCACAACCACATGGCAGATTCTACTGCGAGACTCAGAATTTTTGAAACACACTTGACAGAAATGCCATCTGAACATTAGGCCTCTTAAGGTATGAAAAAAGGTGATTTGTAAAGCCTGTGGTTTATTTTACTGTTGTCTCTAGGGAACAAACATCATGCATTAGCATTTAACTGTTAACACAAGGCTATTAAATCTCAAGCATTTTCATGGTTTATATACAAAATACTGAAGTTGCATAAAAATTGAAAAAATTTAAGTTAGTGAATCACAGCATGTTCTCTCAGCTCTTTTGTATGGTTAAAGGAAACATACCTTTTCAGTTGAATCAAAAATTAATGCATAAAAAAAAGAATACAAATCAAATTACCAGAATTAGACCTCTTCAAATAAAACTTAAGCTACCATTGTAAGAAACCTGTATACCTTATTAATCCTCCAGCGTTGAAACTGTTGTGGAGAACTTTCTTTGACAGATGTATCCCAAACTATGATCAGTCCTGAACTATCCCCTGAGAACATGTGGAGTCCTGTGAAATAATGTCTTGTGAGAACACCACCACAGAAAAAAAACTAATACAGAAAAGGATGTACGAACAACAAACAACTCTTTTATTATTTTTGTGAACACCAGTTCTTCCCTCTCTTTTGCTAGTTTACACTCACTGCAAATACATCTTACTCATACTGCATGACATAAACTGATACTATAAATATGGGTTCAGCTCAAAGTTGTATACTAGGGTGCTGAATATTCTTTTTTCATTTTTGCTCATTTGCTGGAACCAGCAAAAAAAGAGCATTTACAGATCATCCGAGTGTTACATGGTAGCCTAATGGTTACCTATCCACTTCCTGAGAACATCTTGAACAAGAACAAATACCGTTTTCCAACAGGTGTTCTTAAAGAAAGCAAAAATATTTATTGTATCTCCTTCCTTTTCTCTCAAGTGTTTCACATTTGTCTGTCAATGTTGACAATTTCATCACCTTCCCACTCCAGTCAAGCATTAAAATTCCCAGAATGTAACTAGTGCTACCCCACTTTCCTTATCTTTGTATTGAGCCATAACTTTGGATGACAAGATGGTGGAGATGTCTTTGCTACTGTGCTGATCATGTACTCTCCTGTTGTGAAGTTCTGTTCCAAAAGTTTTCTAGAAGCTCGTTTCAGATTTCTTGCTTCTGCTTTTAAGTTAATAGATAATTCTTCCACCTGGAAGAATGCTAGCCAAACCTGCCTTTTTTTCCTAACTTACCTCTCTACACTGCTAGGCTTCCCCCCTGCATCCCAATGCATTTGTCTTCTCTCAACAGTAGCATCTCTGCTTTACATTCTGCTAATTTTGGCATGGCCAGATCACTCCGCATTTCTTTATCCATACTTTCTACTTTTATCTTTTCTGATTACTCTCAATTTACATCAGGGACTATGTGTCCTTTAGTGTTCATCCAAGTGAGGCATTGTATTAATATATCAACTGCAAACACAACTATAAATATTATATTCTCTTACAGCATTTCACACTGCCTACCAAGCTAGTCACACTCAAGTCGGTCTTCAACTGAAAAGACAACTATTTGAAAGAAGTAAAACCAAGTACTTACCTTCTGCATCAAAACAGAGTGTGTTGATGAAACTTTTGTGACCATCAAGCTCCTGTAGCAGTTGCCCATGGATTTCTTTCACATTTGCATTCCAGATTCTAATCACAGAGTCGTAACATCCTGTCACGACCAACGAGTCCACAATTGGGTGGTATTTTGCAGTGTAAACAAATGAAGGATGAGGGAAAACTCTCACTGCAGATGCTGTCTGCATTTCGATTTTCCACATTCTAAAAGAAATTCAGGTATCTGCTGTAAAAAGCAATCACATATGGCTGATGCTGTACTTCATGATAGTGGTTCTAGAGGCAAATGCCTGCAAGCACTTAACACCACCAGTTAATCCTACCAATTTGTTCCACCTGTATTTAATCCTTTAATATGGTACTTTCTAATGAGAATGAAGAGAACTTTTACTATTTTACATAGTCTGTCTTCAAAGCAAACTTATCGCTACTTATTTAATGTGCAAAATACATATTTTAAAATGTAGGTCAAGAATGGGATAAGTTTGTTTCTTTCAGGAGTTACAAATTAAGACCTTCTGGGGTAGAGCTAGAACAAAAGGAACATCCAAGGAACATCTAGGACCACTAAATATAAATAAAATCCCAGAAAGCTTTAACAGAACAATTACATACCACACAGTGATTGTGATCCAAGGATATTTTCCTCATATAATTTCAGTTCTTACTATTAATCTATTTCCTATCCTTCAACACCCATAGCTATAAGATCAGATTTTTATTTGGAAGTGGCTTTCTTTTTCTGATGTTATGTATTTAATTATTGAGCCTTCCCCAAAGATGAGTCCATACAGAATGGAATGTCGTCTTGATTGAGGAATACAGCACATTTCAGAGAGCAGCACTCCGCTGCAGTACCAACTTGTTTGAGTGCCACCCTTACAGGGGGGTGACTACTGAAGAATTCTAAGCTTATTCTGAGGTGAGTCAATTACAAAATCGCAATCTCTTATAGGGCAGGGAATAACTTGCAACTTACTGTGCAAATGTAACAAGGAGTCTGCCTATCTTTTAGAATGGTTTAGTTCTAACAATGTAACAGTTAATTCGTTGCACACAAATAAAGCTTGGGAAGGCTTGATGGTAACATACAAGGCACTACATAAAGGAAGGACTCAGATAAATTCCCAAATTTTCCTTCAATTTGCTTTAAAACTAAGTCTGACATAAAATCCAGGTAATAAACTGATAATGACTTTAAAGCACTGGTCCTTTTTGGTTCTTATCCTTCAATTCCACCACATTTCAATGGCAACATGAAAGGCAAACAGAGGAAACTTCTTGCCTCAACAGAGAGTTTTTAAGGATCTTAAGACAACGGACAATAAATACAGGAACTAACAACTCTTACAGTGACTGTGCATAGTAGTGAAAAGGAGGCAGACCACTACAGTTTCAATTTGCTGCCACAAATTCAAAAATTGAGGAACAGTTGGGCCATCTTATAGGTAATATAAATGGCTGTAATGGATATTTACACTTTAATATAAAAAAATATTCAATCCACTTCCAAATAAAAAAAAAAAAATGGCCTAAGCTCTCAAAAGAATGTTTTTATTCCTATATACAAGTTGCAAAAGAAAAAAAAAAGCAAAACAGTTCCACACATAAAATATATCATTTAACAATTCTTCTGGCATTTTAATTACGCAACTGCCTGTAGCATTACTGAGTTGTGCAACAGAAACAAGAGATAGGGATCTCAAGAGCTAAAAAAAAAAACCCCCTATGAAAACCAGTGAAGTTGCTCACAATAAAATTATGCAGTGTCACAGCCATACTTTCATGGGGTTTTTTAAAAGTTTCGAGGGAGTTTGCTTTTAAGCCTTGAATAAATTAGTATTTTAACATTAACATTGTTGAAGTATACTTTGAACTTGCAGAGGAATATGTGTAGAGTCATTTAGAGCAATTTCCGTTGAATTATTTAACTTTTTATCAAGGAAGCCCTACATATATATATATACACACTGTAACCAATTTAACTTGAATCTTAAGTTTTCAATGTCCTGTCTCATGTTCAAATTTGCAACTTAATACTCCATTCCTAATAGGACAGTTTTGCAAAAGACAGAAAATTCCAACTGTCTCAGTGACTTCTGAAAATAAGATGTCTGCACAGTAGATATGGACACTACAGCTTTTGAAAAACCTTTAGTCTAAGATATATTTAAAAGTTAACATAGTAAATACAGTGTGATTAACTCTGGTAATATTTCAGGCAAATCACACTGCAATCACATCTTTAATAAAAAAATTAATTATTTTTAGTACGAAATGGAAACGGACTGCTTTCTTTTGTGCTTCTGATGCTATATGCCACAACATCTTCATCATACTGACCTGACAGTGCCATCAGAGGATGCAGTAAGAAGGTACTGGTTGTCCTTTGACCAACAAAGATCATACACTATGTTAAGGTGACCATAAAATTCTCTCAGGAACTGTCCAGAAGGAATTTCATACACTAGTTAAGTTTAAATAGAAAAAGATTTTTTAAAAAGTATTTACAATCAATTACATGCAATTATTAATCTAATCTTGGGTGCAGTTTCTACTAGTATAAATCAATTTCTTTATCTTCTCATTTTCAGAGAACAAGATCAAATAGTTGCTAGATCTGCGTGGACAGCAAGCGTATACTTCCACCTAGTGGCTCATAGGTGTCACGAATGTTTTAACACAAGAAAAAACCTCTTGGTTTAATTTATTTGAACTAGATTAGGATTTATTTTTTTTTCCCCATTTTGACAGCTACCTGACCAACTTTCAAATAGATTAATTTAGAGATAATTTTTCTGAGATGTTTGATAAAGGAATCCAGACCTGCTGTTCCTTACATTTAAACATTTACTTTGGGTACACTGAAAATACTCTTCTTTCTACATCTCAAATTATTATGATGGGTTTAAGAACTACGCAGCTGAGGCTACTGTGAAGAAGCAGCCCCAGGTTTGAGTAGTAAGTAATGTCTGTAGTTCCAACTGTACTGCACAGACCATAGAAGACAGCAGCTTCCAGTAATCTGTCTGGAGATGACAGTATTGCAGGTATCTAACTGTCATGACAGGTTAGGAGAAAAACTTACACACAAAGCAAATGAAATAGCCTTTCCAGACCTCACCACTTAAAGTTTTGTTATCAGAAAACATGCTCCCTTGCAAATTCATGGAGCAGAAATATCGTGATTTCATACTGTTAAAATTTACCACGTACAACAACGCCAGTTCCAGCCCTAGTAATACAGAAAGGGCATTTCCCTCCATGTTCTGCAACACATAGTCTAAAAACATTTAAACCCACATCTTTTGCCTTTTAGTTTCAAGCTACAGAATTTATAAGAAAAAAGCCCAAACAAACCCATGCTTTGAACTTACAAACAATGGGGTAGCCATTCCTTCCTGCACATGCTGCTGCCAGAGTTCTCCCATCATGAGAAAAACGAATACAGAAACAGCCTGTATCTCCAGCTCGCAGGGAAAACAGATGCTTGTTCGGTATGCGGCAAGCCTAGCTTTTCAGGTAAGAATTGGGATTACAGTTATGAATATTAACTATCCAATTCTTAAGACACATTCTTAGTTCCTGTCATGCATAAGTTTTAAAAAGCTAGTAAGATCCCAAGGGAATTTCAAAGAAAAATGCCATCTTATAAACAGAGACAGTTCTGTGGCATAACCTCATCTAGATTGTATATTCATTTCTGACCCTTTATTCCAGAGAACTAGGAGGTTTAAAAAATATGCAAACAAGAAAATGTATTTCCAATCAAGCTGAAATCTGAGAACTGTTTTTCTTGTCTTACTACCACTACCTGAATTGCCCTACCCTACTCTTTCAAATTTCTAGAGAATTCTGGGAGATAAAAATACCTGACTATTCTGGGAAAAATGGTTATGGCAGCCATATTTGGTAAGAACCTAAGCATCCTATGTTATTTCCGAGAGGACCTTCAGTTTAGCTTTTTTTAAGAAAAAAAAAAAGGGGGTTTAATGACTGACTTGCTTCAGAATGTTTACATCATAAAAATTAAGTTATAAGACGACAATAGATGTTTAAAATATTTTTCTTCAATAAAGTTAAGAAACCCACTTCACCTGTCCAGGCAACCTTGTCCATTTAGACAACTCCTTCTTCTCCTCTGGAAGACTTTCACATGACTTTTTAGATCCCTCTCTCTGAAGCTCACACAATGTTGTACTACTTTGTTCTTGCTGAACAGCTATCATAGAGCGGAAAGAGGGAGCAACCTTAAGGCAAACAAAAGTAAGTATCAGGAAAAAACATTTAAAAAGGGAACAACGTAATATCTGAAAATATTAAAAGGTATTTTTCAAATACATTACATTTTTACATCTGGAAAATAGAGACTGAAAAAAGCTTCATACATGAAAAATGGCACAGCAAAAATTCCATTTTTAAATATGAGCTTCCAAAGTTTGTGTCAATCAAATGGTATCTTTTTAAAAAAAAAATAATAAATATTTTTGTATTATTATTAACTATACAGGCCAGTAAAAATAAATAATAGTATACTACATGGTGAAGGTGGTGTAGAAAAACCCTCAAACGTTTCAGCATGTGAATAGTTCCAGTGAATTAACTTACCATTTTCAAATAAAAATACTGCTTCTGCAACAAATGCCAAAAGATATCACCAACATCACGTTTCAAAGGAAAAGGGAGGAGTGACTGGATTTATGATTTTAATTAGTAGGCAAAGCACATACAGTTTCCAAACTTCTCTGAATTCACCTACTAAACCTTACCTACAAGTTAAACCAAATTTAGATTTCACTAAGACACACCTCTACAGAAACATATCTGAATAGCAGGCAAAAAGGTATCTGTGCCATTCCAAGTAAGATGACTAATAGGACCCGTAACAGATCTCAAATGGAAGCAAAAATCCATGCGTAGAAAACTGTATCATGCCATGGCTCTCATGTGGAGTGTAATCCCAAACTTGGCAAATCTGGCATTTACCAGAACAAGAATGAGAGAGTATCAGTAGGCAATGGATCCAAGACAAGCCCAGCTCAGAAAGCCTATGCAAATTCATCACATTGCTTGAGCTTCCAGAGAACTGTGAAGTAGGGACAGCTGTAAGCCAGTGATAGCACCTAAACATACCAGGAAAACATGTAAGACTATGCAAAAGACAAGGTCAGCACACTTCCAGAAATAACAGCTGCTCAAATAAAGTGCACAGAATTCCTAACAACCTCAGTAGTTGACAGAGACCTGCACGTGTCATTCCAGTGTACAGATCAGAAAAATGTCCTAAAACTGTATTAACTAATCCCAGAGATTACCTTGAATGCACATCTCAACACATAGCAATGTAAGCCTGTCCAAAGGAGTTTTCATTTGAGAAAAAAATTTGACTCATTATATCTTGAGGGTGTAGGGAATCAGAATTAAGTGCCTTACACTTTCTCTCACTTACAGAATTTACACACCTGCATGAGTATAAAACAGCATTTCTCCTAATAAGAAGGAGTATCAATCTTCAGGAAGGTACCCTGCTTTCTCACTGCCAATGGCAAAACATGCAAAGTTGCAGTTGCAAAAGTACACCTATTTTTTAAAGATAGCTATGAAGGGCTGAGCTTGAAACATGTATCTTAAGATGCAAAGTTCTTACTATAGGTAGTTATATACTAGCTATTTTATGTACTGCATGTAAGTACAGCTTTTATATACATGACTACACATACACAACTCTAGCTAGTTACTAGTTCCTACAGAAGAGCCTGTATATTTAGAAGAGTCTGTATATTTGTAAATATATTTATATTCTATGTATTTAGCTTACATGATCTGGCAGTTTTACGCCCCTTACAGTTACATATAAAGTTGATGGGTAACGATTTCTAGGACATTTTGCCCACCAGTCATAAACCTCAACAACATTCGAATGTGACTTGGTCCTTGGAGGTGGGTAATATAATTGCAGACGGAGTTTTCCATCGATGTTTCGAACTCCATTTGCACCTACAAGCTGGAAAGGTGATTAAAAGAGGAAAAAAAAGTGTTATGTCAACATAAAAGTAATAAAAGTCAATGATTATTTCTAATATCTTATGCAACTACAGTATAAACTCTGAAATATACTTCCCATTGGAGAAATGAAATACATTATCCCTAAAAATGGTTATGAAGGATTAAACAGCCCCAGGATCATATCACTAATATTAAAGCTTAGATGGTAGACAAGTTTTGAAACTAGGCAATATGCACAACAGCAACACCTTGTATGTGGGTGGACCTCTGCACTACAACTGTTTTGTTAAGTACTATTTGCTGCGATCACCCAAATCTCAAAGGACTGTCAATTCACAAAGAGCCTCTGCCAAATCTGCATCACAGGGTATTGGCAAGGCTTTGACTCAGAGCAGAGGACAGAGCAAAGCAGTAACCTTTCCAACTTCAGAGGTAATAGTATTCACTCTATTGAACTAAAGAACAAGTGTAACTACTGCCATTAACACCGACCATTGTTTATCAGGACATTTCTACTTTGACTGATACAGATGAAAGGATAATGCAGACAGAGGTAGTAAGAATGAAGAACAGGCCACATTTTTATTTCTATTTATGAGGTGGCATTCATCCTTTCCTTTGTTCAGCAGCAGGCTGTACTGGATGCAGAGTTCCCACCAGCTAGCTATACATCCCTCTGATTCCAACAGATTCATTTAGGGCAGAGATGAGGAGAGACTTTGTGTGGACTATTATGAAGGTCCCTGTTCCCTTCCCTAAACATTATCTCCTCCTGTATTTCTTGTGTTGTGGACTACTCAATTGCTGTCAAGATCTACCAACCACAAGGGTAAGTATACATGAACAATCCTCAGGCAAATTAATACTTGTCAGCTCTCAAAGGCCAAATTGACACATTCAAGTCTCTCCTAAAAGAGTTTAAAAAAAGTACATGACACACTGGATAAATCACCTGTATCTTATTGCTGCAGCATTTCACACTCTGCAACTAAGACTAGCAGACATTTTATAATTAGACCAGCGAGTATTTTCAAAGACTGGCTCACTGAAAATGCTGCTAGAATACAAAATAGTTGAGGTACAAAAATTACTGGATTTACCATTTTCTTTGCAGAGACAAATCTCATGCACACAGAAAATCCTCAAGGAAAACATCTTTCTGTACTTTGTGAACAAAAAAATTTTTTACACATCCTATGCTTTCTTGAAAAATACATCTTCTTTACTGTGAAGCTTGTTATTGTGAATTTTATGGGCCAAAGGAAGAGGGAAAGCAGAGAACAGCCAAGCAAGGAAAGATTTGTTTTTCAAGCTCTGTTGACTGGAAATATTAAAAGTATTTTACAGTTAGTACAGTTAATATCTTTTAGATAATTGAGTTAAATTATTCATAAATCTTGTTTCTTCATTTAAATATTTACAATACCTTTAGAAATGCCCAACAAATTTTTCGGAAACCACTCTTCTGAATTTGTACATCAGAGTTGGCTCTCACTTCATCCATACTTAGAAAATCAAGAATCTGAAAGCATTGGTAGGAATATATTTATATTCATCTAATAAATACATACTTCATGGCAATTAAAGATACTGCTGAAAATATGCTGGGTGTGTTTCACTAAGTTAAAGTGAATTTCACTTAAAAGCAATTACAAAAATGGTATGCAACTAGGAATAACAAATCCGTAAGTCTTTACCTGATGGCTATTTTTAACCTGCTCTTATATAAAAATGTAAGTCTGGTCTTCTTGCTTCCCTGCCATCTCAACAAAAGAATGAAATGTTCATGTGTAATGTACTTAAATAGTTCACAAACTATACAGTTCACAAACTATACAGATCACAAGTCTGACCACCAAAACTATCCGTATGTTAATCTAGCTGCACACCTGCAGTCAAAGGGTTACATTTTCTTTACTAACTTTATCACTTGGGTTGGAAGGGACCTTGAAAGATCACCTAGTCCAACCACTTTGCTATGGACAGGAACACCCTCCACTAGACCAGGCTGCTCAAAGTCCTGTCCAACCTGACTTTTAACACATCAAATGACGTCCATGAGATTCTTCATTTTACTGGTCAGTGACCAGACTCTTTATCATATTTATCCACTCCTAGAGGTTCATCTGGTATAGGAAAAAACTCCTTGGAATTACGCTTTCTTCAAATTGATTTTTCATAAACTATGCTGAAATCTGTATGCTTTCAGTGTAGTCATACTTTGGGTGCCTACATTAACCCAGTTACCATGAAGAACCTTTATATTCAAATGTAATTACTTTTGCGTTAAGCAACTAAGGACTCTCATTTCTATGTGTTCACTTATGAGAGTCACAGAACATAAGGAAACATGTGGTGATATTGTAAATATAATCTGAAATATAAAAACTGAAGGAATGGAAGAATATTTCTTATATTGGGTTCCAACTTTCAAGTTAATACTACAGAATCTCTCTTTACAAATACAGAAATACTTAAGCTTAAAATGATGCTGAATATACACTATTTTTCCTATAAACATAATTGTATTGGCAAAAAAAAAAATAATTACTTTGTGAAGATTAGGAGAGGAGAAGTAGATGACTAAAATGTTAATGGATAGCAATAGCTTCCTTATTGGTACAATGGAAAAACAGGTGTTGCTACAAGCAGACAAACACCATTTTTGAGTTTCTGGTACTTAAGCTTCTTTCCAGATTTCAAGAAAGTGAAAAAGGAAAAAGTCAGCTACTTTGTAAATAGTGTCTTCCCTCCTGATCTGGAACGATCTTGTTAGCCTTCTCCAGAGGTCTGACAGTTGATTTAATAAGAAAGCTTAGTCCTACTTACTATTATCAAAATGAGAGGGGTAGGAAAGGGAGGGGTGTGATATTAAAAAAATGTTTATGAGTATTAGCAATACTGGTATCACTTTTCATATCTCCACTTAATCCTCTATCTAAGGCTATGCTATTAGCCCAATATAACTAAAATAGAACACCTGAATCAAATATATACTTCTAAAGAAAAACAGAAAACCATAAAGTGCAAAAAATGGATGCAAAAATATTTAACCTTACCTCAAAAAACAGGATTACCAGAGGGTTTTCTTCAGTGTTTTGAATAAAATAACTAAAACGCTCATTAAATATGACTTGTTCCTCCCACTCTGGAATTGTTGATTTAGACTGTCTGAAGTCATATGGTTGTGTCATAATAGGAAGAATGTGCTCTATTTGTTCTTGTTCATAATAAGATGAAACTTTCCTCTCGCTGCTTGAAAATTTCCAAACAGTTACAATTGTTATAGCATCTTAAAAACAACTCAAACAAAACAGTATTTTCAATTGCTGAAAGCAAAGAAGCATGCAAGACACCATTTGTTTGATTTTAAAAAAATAATTTCCAAACCACACAAAATGTAAGACAATTTACAATACATATTGGCATATATATATTTGAAATCTACATATTTTTGAGACTTAGGAAATTTTCTCTCTTTAAAGAATACAAAGTGAAATATGTTGTACATATGACAACCTTGAGGGCAATACAGCAGTGTAGAGCATTTAAAAGTGCTAAAAAAAAAAGGAAAATACCACCCTCACTTACTGTAGGTATGTGTACATATGCATTACCATAGATGTAGAAACCGATAAATGACCTTGCAAGCTTAAAATTCAGCATTATATTCATTTTCGTATTTAAATTCTAGGAAAGAATCTATGTACTTCTAGTAAACACTGTTAAGAGAAACAGCTTATTAGAAGTCACCTGTGATCCTTATTGACGTATAAGCCACTTCTCTGATCTACAACATGGATTTTAACCATGGGATGAGATATCAGAAGATCAGTTTTCAGTCGATCAGATCGATGGATATAAACTCCCAGCACAAGATCGTCATCAAAACCGTCCACGTTTTCTTCAGCAACTTCTGCATTTTCTTCTAGAGACAGGCACAAAGTAAGGAGGTTACCAAGTTCCACTAGTTACAGTTTAAAAGAGTAAAAATGCTCTGTATTGTCTTAGCAATCAATAGTAAAGTAATAACTTTTTACATGTGCTTTATCTAATAGGTTAAAAGTATAAAGTTTGCAGCACTTTAAGCATACACATGAATATATATGAATGCATATAATTCATTCCTAGTAATACTTTTATTTAAAATCAGAGGTCTTCCTCTTGATTGATTATTCTGTGCCACAATGACTTAAAATTCATACATTTCAACATCCTGCTCTAGACTACTGCCCATGGTAGGTTTGTTTTAAGGAAAACATAAGAAACAAAGTACACAAAATTTGATGCTTTCTCCATGAACACTTTCCCTCAATTTACCCAAACATTGCTTTCAGAACTCCCTCATTTACAAGTTACAGTGAGACCACCATACTTTATCAGCAAATGTAATCACCATTTTTTAAACTAATTTCTTATTTTGGCCTCCACAATGTTTGAGGAAATGAACCCTACAATTTGAATATGCATTACATGAAAAAGTATTTCTTCTATTTCAAATGAACATCAGGTTAAAACAGTGGCGATACACCATATAGAGCATAAAGTAAATAAGAATGATAAAATAATTAAAAGAAAATTAGAATATGCATCTAAGTAAACACTGTAAAAGTGATAGATAATTCATAATATTATATTGTGCTTCAAAACCACTTTTTAACTTTTTGTCAATTTCAAAGCTACTTACTGTAAATGTATTTAGATTGACACATCAAAAGATTTACAAAGCAGCCTCAGAATTAGAAGAAAAACACAATGAAGTAACTAAAGAAACATAAGTAACTTCAACAGCTTAATCACTTCCGCGTTACTACTATGGATGAGTATTTCTGTAGCAGTGCAAAGGAATAAAAAGAAAAAAGAAAAAAACTTGGATAAAGCAGCAAAGCAGCACAACATTCTAACATTTTGTTGACAAACCTTTTTAGTTTTCTTTTTGCCCTTCTTTGCTTTAGGTTTCTGTTTTTCCATGCTTTCCTCCAGTTTTTGTCCTTCTGACGTAAATATCCTTTCCGATGCCTGATTTTCATTGCCATCCTCTGCTGGATGATGCTGTAGCTCAGAAAGGGACATTGCACTGCAAGGTAATGGGTTGATGTCAGCAACTGCATTCTACCGCCTATACAATTGTTCATTACCATTAATAATCAACTTGAAATTTCCTCTTTAGTTCTGCAACCCCTCATCTGTAGATCTTGAAAATGCCATGCACCCCCCAACATCAGCTTTTCTTCCCTCCTTCATTACCCCTTAATTTCCACATAATTGCAGAACCATTCACATGAATAGAGCTAACCTAATGCTCTTCTGCTGGATTAAGGCCATCACTCATCACTATAAAAAACACAACCAAAATTATCTTAAATTAGTTAAGATTGAGTTCCACAGAAAATAAACATGAGATAGTAATGGGGGAATATTTTTTTAAATAAATTACAAATAATCTCTTGAGTTAAAAATTAATCCTGACAACATTTTGAAAAAGTGTTTAGTATTATTTTTTCGTAACTAAATCATCCAGTTCATTAGTTAGAAAATAAGTACAGCTTATCAGAAAGATTCTGCCTATCTTAAAACAAAATGAAACATGTTGCATAAGAGTCAAAGCGTACAGTTTATTATGGTACCTTGTTTCAGCTTCGCTTAAAACTGCTTTTTCTTTCTTCTTTTTCTTCTTTTTGCCCACTTCATTGTTCAACACAACTTCATGGCTTTGAAGAGTGGAGGTAAATTCAGACATCTGTTCTTTAAGTTTCATTCTTATTTTCTTCTTAATTGCAGTTGCCTCATCCTCAGCTACATGCAGTTGATAGGCTCGAATTAGCTCTTCTTCCTCTTCTAATTCAGTTAGATTTCTTGCTTCAGTCAAGGAATTTTTAATCTTTCTATCACCTTCTTGATGAGGTACATCTGTTTGTGATTTACTTTTCATTTTCTTCTTTGGAAAATCATTACTCTCTTTCTCAAAACTCTCCAATTTAGCTTCATATAATTCCTCCTCCTCATTAAATTGTTCTTTTAACAGTGATTTCTTTTTCTTCTTGTTAGGCTTTGGTTGCTTGTTCTCTCCACTAACAATATCGTTGTTTATTTTCTCTGCAATGGAGGCTTTCTCTCTCAGTTTATTTTTTGTAAATCGGGGACTCTCTTCTTCAGGATTATATGTGTTATTTATAATTGCTTCATCATTCACACTTTCCTTGGCTAGATCAATATTACTTCTAAAGGTGCCTAGCTATAAATGAAAAGAACATAAAACATATTTGTACTAAAAAATACGTTCTAAGGATAAACATAGTACTGTATGTTATTCCTTTAGCAACATTATACAACGTAACATGAAATCAAAGATCTAGTTATTTTCCTGTTTAACAACTAACAGGTTGAAAGACAGCAGAAAATTCACACTGAAAAAAAACATTTTGTGTTTGGGCACTTCATCTACAATTTTGTTTCACTACATAAGGCTTAGTTGATTTTAGTCTCTTTAACTGAAGGTTGCTTGCCAAAGTTTGACAATGAAATTATATTGGAAAGTGCTAAAACTGAAAACCAGATGTCCATTAAGAATAATAATTTAAAAAAAAGTATGAAGTTGAAAAAAACCCAAAATTATCCACGCTATTCTTTGTAGAAAGAAAGCGTTGATCTATGACCAGTCTAGTAAAAATAGCTAAGATAAATTTCAGCTAATGCATTTCCCTATGCACTCCTGCCAGGTTTTGGTGGTTTTTAGAAAATACATTGTAAACTTTCCTCCCTCCTTCAGGTTTCTATTCCTGGTTACTAGAAGTTATAATGCTGCACCCCTAGAAACAGTCAAGGACAAGCTGGACAGGGCTCTGAGCAACTTTATCTAGTGGAAGATGTCCCTGCTCATTGCAGGGAGGTTGGACTAGATGGACCTTTAAAGGTCCCTTCCAACCCAAACTATTCTATCATAACTGCAAACAACACAGCAAGTAACTAAGGCCTAATTCTGTAAGGAGCTCCATATACAGACCTCTGTTCCTTTGTGGAACTTCTGTAAGTCTCTGAGGTTCATTTACTCTGTTGTCATACGTAAAACTCCATGGAGTCTCCGCATGAAACATTAGAAAGGACTCCAAAACACAAAGAAAGCCAATTTAAAAAAAAGAACAAGTTGGAGAAAACACAAGTATCTGCACGCAACCTTCCTCCCTCAATAAACAGACATTTTTCCCTTCTAGCTGGGATATTTCTTCTAGTTACGGAACTATGTTTGCCTCAAACAATTTTAAAAAGGGACATGTGTATTAAATCACCACCAAAATGTACAAGTTTATAAGAAGAACGAACACAGAATGAAGTTTCAACAGCAATCATACTTTGGAGGATGGATCCTGACTTAAAAATGCCCACTTGCAAGAATACTACTGCATAATTAGAGAGAAAACTCAATATTCAATCCTCTGTCTCCATATTGTATGCCATCCACAATGAAACCCGCAAACCTTCACCTCTATCTTGTTTTATTCATATCTGACATTTGAGGAGAGAACGTGGAGAGCAAGGAAAGTATTGAAGGAGGAGGCAGGAAAAGAACGTATGAAGTACACGATTAAAAACAGAAGAGAAAAAATCAAGGAAGTTTATTACTTGCACAGGAAAATTATGAAATAAAAGCAGCGTGACAAGAAAAATAAACCAAGACACATTTAACACAGAAATAAAAAACTGATATCTGAAACTAGATGACGTTTAAAAATGCATTAACCAGACTTGGTAATGCTACATATTAAAAAACACTGTCCAAGTAAAGTAGGAGTCAAAAAAAGTGTTTAGAATTTCAGACAAGTAAGCTTATCCAACACATCAGAAAAACCTAAAGCTATTCATATATCTTTTGAGTAGGCATATTTATTTTTAGCATGCTATGTCTAAAAATAGCTTAAATTATCTTAATATCAAATCACGAAAAAAACCTGTCTTTGTACCTTCCTCTTTCACTTGCTCAAATAGACCAGTAGCATCCTCTTTACTCACAAATCAATAATTTAAGAGGACGTGGAAGATTTCATATAACTAATTTGAAATGCAGAACAGAGTAACTGAAATGTAAAAAAAATAAAGCAACAAGCCTTGTATAAGCTAAAAAAACAACAAACCCACCTCAAAATGCTGCTATCTAATAGGTTTTCTACTTCCTCACTGCCTTTCTACAATCAGCTTTAACTGCAGAGTATAAGGAATGAAGGATAAAACACACTGGCATTTACAACCAGTAACCAATCGTTTAAGCCATGCTGATTTTTGGCTGATAGAACATTAATCCCTTAAACCCAAGGAGTAGAATTCTTTGAGAAATCCTAGACAAAAAGCCTTCATATCTTTGGCCTCCCCTCAAGAGTTTCTATAACAACTCTCTAATTCAAGAACCATTTTCTCAAAGAAATCTAACTGCTGAAAAACCTCTCTTGAAATATCTACTAAAACTTATGATTTATTATACACCTACAAACAAAAAAACATACAACCATACATGTGTCATAAATAGTGGCAGCACATAGTCAATTATAGCAAATTTACTCATAGGGAAAAAAAAATCCAGAATATCCTCATAATGAAATAAAACACGATCTCAAACTACAGCCAATTCCAGGAACATTAATAGATACTGCAGGCAGCTCAAAGCTGCTTCTGCAGCTCAAAACACCAATTCCTCAGATGTACAGCCTGTATGATCTTAACTCAGGCCACTTTACATCAGGTACTTACACATGGGAAATCAGAGAGGAAACTGAGATGGGAGGGAGTCACAAAATGATAAATTAAAAACCAAGAGGTTTGCAAAAACCATCAGATTCGGTCTCAGGCAGAGGCAGGGACACTAGTATAGATTCTCTGTTTGAAATGCAGGTCTGAAAGAGATCAACTGAGAGCAACTGTCTATATATAAACACACTTGAACTGAGTTAGGAAAAAGCAGTTAGGCTGGAGAAGCAGCTCAATGGATAGGCCAGTCTCTGGAATAAGTCCAGAGGGTTGCTGACCTGAACCTGACAACCTCAGCTTAAAGCACGGAACAAACGAGAAGGCTTTTTTTCCCCCAATCAGATTGACAACCACATTAGGACAGCAGGGCAGAGGAAGCACCCTTCTCTGAGAGCAGAACTAACTTGCAGTACTGACTTGATAGAAGCAAGAGATGGGTGCCAGCCAAGGGGCTAATACACAAGGCTTGTACCTCAACAAGCCAACACCAGGTCATATCAATTTCTGTTCCAGAGCTGACAGCAGGGACAACACCTGTTAATCCTTCTTCTTTTTAAAAAAGGGTTCTCAAATATGCCTGAGTGGGATCCAGAAACACATCAAGTGATTTTGACATGGTATCTGAAAACTCATATAATCAGATTTAGAGAAAACTTCTTCCCATAATCCTGGAACACCTTGGAAAATTAGAAATGGACATTGCCAGCCCACAGAAGGGCTGACACATACTGGTTGTACAAAACTTATAACTGAGTCAGTAATGAATGTACTTGTGATGCCGGTGAGTTGGGTGGGATCTTTAAGAAACCCCCTCCAAAAAAAAAAAAAAAAAAAGGCAAAAAGCAGCAGACTGAAACATATCCAGTAGAAATATGCTTTCAATCATGACTGGTTTCCAATTAAACCTGGGACACCATTTACAGCAAGTGCGTGAGAGAAAGAACCATTACTGGTGAATTTCACATTACTTCAAGATATGTGAAACTCTATACAGTTAAATTACATAAAGTGAAGAAAACTGGAACAAAACCAGACAACCTTCTCCATCTACCTCCTCTTCCCCTCCCACACACATTTACTCCTTACAAAGAAATGACTGGTTATTTGCTGAAGCTCTTAACAGAAATTTCTACTTGAATGCAACCAGCATGGAAAATGCCAGCCTGAGCTCTTGCAACTTTGCTACACTTTAAGGAAATATTCAAAGTTATCAGTATTTGAATATATGTTCTCCTAAGTTCTAAGTTTTTTAGTGCTTTGATTGGTAAAAATCTATGGCTTAACAAAATCTTTAAGTTAGGCTTCCACACTGATCCCAAAAAGCTTTTTAATTTATGTGCATACCACTAACTTTTGACTCAGTTCATTGTGATATTAAGTGTTTCTAGGCAATTCCAAAACACTAGTGTCTTACATCAGAGATTTCTGGAAGAAAAACAAATTTTAAAACCAAATTAAGCTTAAAATATGAGTAATATGAACATACAAGTATGTGCTCAAAAAATACTTATAAAGTGCAGGTTTAAAAACTCACATTTCATCTAAAAAGTATATCACATAGTCAATAATCAGTATATACAGGACTTATATTAACATTTATTACTCTGTTCAGGAAAAAAAACCTACAATGTAAAACCATAACTTAAAAGGAATCTCTGAGGCTCCTTTAATGAGATATGCCACAAACAAAAATGTCATATAGCCACATAAGGTAAGGGTGATAGTACATGTGTACTGCCTAAGTAGACATATAAACACAGGATGCCCAGTGACAGGAGAAGAGGCAATGAGCATAAACTTGAATATAGGAAGTTCCACCTAAACATGAGAAAGATCTTTACTGTGAGGGTGGCAGAGCACTGGCACAGGCTGTCCAGAGAAGCTGTGGAGTCACCTACTCTGGAGATACTCAAAACTCGTCTGGGTGCTGCCCTGTGCAGCCTGCTCCAGGTGATCCTGCTCTGGCAGGGGGTTGGACTAGATTATCTCCAGAGGTCCCTTCCAACCCCTGGAATTCTCTGAGCCTGTGACCACTCAGACACAAAGCTGAGCACATGCAGAAATATGCTGGCTACGATCAAAAAAGAAAAAGTTTCAAACATTGCTTATTATTGTTTGTAAATTTATATACTAGTATTTTTTAGGGAATGGAATAAAGCTAATTATTATCCCTATTGTTGTTATAAATTCTAATCAATTCTTAATTCACAGTTGTTTAATACAGATGTACCTGTATTACACAGGTTTAGTACTCTCAAAATGGAATACTCTTACAACCATATTTCTTCTAGACCATCACTCGAAGTCCCACTGAAGTCAATACTGAATTTGAAAATCTTAAAAACTTTTCCAAAAAATGTGAATGGAAAAAGAGGACTGGCAAGCTTTCAATGAGTGCACGTCTGCATATACCACTTCTCTTTTACTAATATTATATTCTATATAATTTTGGCATACCTCCAAATCCCAAGGATGCATTGCTGGTACACAAACAACAAATAAAGTCACATAAAAAACAAAGAACACTTGCAGAATAAACTTTATTTTTTAAATTGCTTAAGTCTTCTTTCTACAACACATTTTCCTACTCTTTTTTTCCACTAAGGAAAGCAACCAAAAAAAGCTTGCATGTGTTCAAACTCACCACTATATTCTCTTGAGGGGGAAAATTCTTTTTCTTTGATTTTTTTGTGTCTGTTAGGCCAGCATGGCGTCTGAAGATTTCCTCAAAGCGGACTTTGGTCTTTGCCTTTGCCTCACTTTCAACTGCAAAAAGAAACCTGGAGTATGATTGACTAGATCAATAATCACCATTGCTAAAAAAGCATAATCAATCATACTTTAAAAATTGCAAAGGACAAGAATTATTTTATCAGGGAAAGTTTACTAAGATTATCTCCACTGACACTATAAACCACACAAGGATAACTCAGCAACCCTGTACAATCACACCAGGCTATTGCCTATTACTGAATTTGGCCCCATTTATTCTGCTTCCTGAAAAAAGCACATTATGAAGAGCATCAGGACAAGCATAAAACTTGAGCTGGACAAAGCAGAGAACAGATTACTGCCCTTGCTGTTTATGAGCAGCAGCATATGTGTAATGGAGGTGACACACTGTTCCCAGGAAAAGCAGCAGCTCTGGGTTCTTCTAGTCTGGATCCCAAAGGACCACCACCCTGAGACAGATATGTAAGAGGCAGGAGCACACACAGGTCCAAAATCAGCTGGAGCTGAGGGTCCCTGCCTTTGTGCATATCTGTGGCTACTGCTATCGCCAGAATTTTAACCCTTGAAAGAAGTAGTGTTTTAGACCCCCTGAGGTGGTTCTTAATTTGCAGCTAAATAATTAAAAATGCAATCTGGCACACCACTGAAAAAGGCTGCTGAATCCTCTGCTACAGCATATTTACCACTGTCATTACAATTTTTGTAAGAGCCCCCAAATTTAAAAATAATACTACTTAAAAAAACCAGCACCACTTTCAAAACCAGCTATAAATATGGGCTCAAAACAGAGCCAAGGCAGCATTGAAAATCTATAGACAGAAGTAACTTATCATTTTACTATAAACTATGCATTGGAAATCAAACACGAAGTAGTCTTACCTGCTGGCATTTTCAATCCTCAGTTACAAGTGGCTCAACACACCAGCTGCTTCTGTCTTAGAATTCACCATTCTGTTTAAAGTAATTAACAACTTTCATTAACATATGATAGAGCTGAAGCTAACAATTGAATGCATACTAGTAAATATCAAGGATGAGCACAGGTATTTTAGGCAAAAATTTATTTCTAGACTATTTGTCTAAATTATTAGAAGTTCTGTGCCAGGAAGTTCACAGCTCAGGATTCTCAGCATCTGACACTTATTATTTGAGAGTAAATAAAAACCCAATACTGGAGCAGCTTAATAAGCTATGTATTTCTGGGTAGTAGCCAAAAACTTCAGTACTGCAGTCCTCCAGTCTTATAAAAAACCCTACTGTTTATTTAAATAATAATGACTCATGAAGCCATTATATATTGAAGTCTTTCTGACATGGTTCCTATCCTGATGGCATCATCAAGGAAGTCACATTGCATTGAAAGCTATCGGCTGGCTGCAAAGAGCAGTATCTGCCAGCAAATCTAACTTTATTACAAATCTCTAAATATTTATGTTTACAGAGAGCATTTGTATTTTCCATAAGGCAGACAAGCAATTACATGAAACTCATTTCTCTAAAGAGCAAATGTTAGGCCCGCCTAGTTGTGGATAAAAGCCTACAAATGCAATCCAAAGCTTGAAGGCGAATCAAAATATTACACAGCTTTATCTTTTCATCAACAAAAATCAGAATGTTCTACAAAAAACACAAATACAAAAAGCTGTTTAGTAAACAGTGGAACTAATGAAATCTAGCTTTCCGTGAACGTGTTACGTTTCCCTTACTCAGCCCACGTACAGTTCAGGAGTTAATATGGATTTCATTGCCTCCTGTGCAAGGAACTACCATACCTATCTCCCTGATAAGCCCATCGGATAATAGCTCCGAGTTCTCCCCAGGTAACACCTCCTGTTAGACATCCCTAACTCACACTCACTGGACACCCAGACAACATCTATCCTAATAAATTAAGGGGTAACATTACATACTGTCAGGCTGTATGGTCACATTATCCTCAGCACCACTTTGGACCAAGCCACCCAACGCTCACAGATGCAATTCCCAGGTACAGTTCGGGAGTTAGTATGGATTAGTACTAACAAGCAGTATGCAAGCGGCCACATTGATTTGGGTTTAAGAGAGTTTCACAGCATTAAAGTGGGTCAAGCATACCACTTGGCCTCAACACTAAAAAGTACTGCTCAGCACACACATTTTACCAGCATGGACAAAAGCTGAGGCTACATTTACATCAGTCTCCAAGCACCCGTATTACCATACCCTCAGATCCCTCTCATCTCCCATCTCCTTTTCACCATGTTATTTACTACTTCTCTGTCACCCTCACTTTTTAAGAAAAAAAAAAAAACCAAACCAGAACAAGTGAAGTGTGATTGTTGGTTTGGGATTATAGAAGTGCTGATTAGTCAGCTGCCAGGTGTCATTAGTTTCTCTCATGTATCGAGTAAAGCATTTATACTGAGTATCCGACAATTTAAGGATGTTTGAAAAGAGCAACAACGACCAGAAGGGAGTTCATAGGAAGAAAAAAAAAAAAAAATTTGCTTTGTTCTGTAATATACTTCATCATGTCACTGACACGGCAACAACACTTTCATTAGCTAAAATGTTTTGACTCCTAAAGCAAAGCTTTACTGTCACAAATAAAATAGTAACAGTTAAAAACAATAGGTTTTACAGGTAATGAAAACAGGTAGGATTATATAATAAACATATACAAGTAAATCTGCTTTTGCTATTTATACTTAGTTATACCAAAAGGCTGTTTTAAAAGTACTACAGTTATTAAGTGCTGCTTTTCAAGTAGTTTGCTCACAGTTGGCTAGAAAACGTTTATAAAATACAGCAGATTCCATCCCTTTAATAGCTCACTAAGGATTGTGGGAACACAGACAAATCTCTTACGATTGAGCAATTCCAACCATCCCTCAGAAAAACTACTTACAAACGACAAATTAACTGCTGGCACATTCTTAAAATTAAAATAAAAATTGTGAGACACAACATAGAACACAACAACAAAACAAATGAAGTGCTCTGAGTATGGAAACTATTTTATGGTTAAAGGTTAGGTAAGTCACACAATATACAATAAATCACAAAAAGTACAGGTAAATTAACTTTGCAGATATTGTTGCTTATAATGGAACCAACACCTTTCCCACAGCTAGGCTTACCTCACACCTACCAGCACTCTCTGTAAAATATCTTGCCAGATTCACCAGTGAGCACACCATTTTATATTTACTTCTATTTATTCAGTAAAAGCCTGTATCTCTTAATTTTATTGCCACAAGAGGAAAGTCTGCTAAAGATAATGCTATTACTTTATGCACACTTCAAATTTAGAATTATAAGACCTTCGACACGGTGCATTAGAGGAACTGTTAAGACTTGTGCAAATATAGATCATTAATCAACAAGGGTAAGAGCAAGGCTGTTTACTCAGTGTAATCTCACCTTAAAATAGGAGGGAGTTAATCTTATATAAAAGTTCATCAACCTCAGCGTCCCAATCTGAATAAACACAATTATCATTAAGATTAATCTTGTTAAATGCTTTTTTGCCTGATCAGATTGGAGAGCTCTTCCATGTTAGTTAATATAAGGCAATCCAGGAATGGCAAAAATACGTATTTGGAACAGTGGTATATTCCAGCCATCAGGAATGACCATGAAAAAGTCTCAAAGCCCAAAGTTCCAGGAATTACTATGTTTTCCCCAAAATCATCTAATTTGCACTTCTGAAAGAGTCCATCTGTATTTATAAGTGTGATCCTACATTACACTCCGTCTCTTTTCACAGTTTACAATACTTACTGAGTTGCTATATTCTGTATTCATAACACAGGAATTCTCTATGCAAAACATACCACAAAGACCACTGTTCACAAAAAAAACACTTTTATTGATCACTAAAAAAAAAAAAAGTTAAAATTAAACCTATACTATAATGGAGCAGAACACACAGGATCTATGCTACATAATAGGAAGTGACAAATTTCCTACCAGATAAGGGCCATCTAGGAAACTGAGCTGACACAAAGTATCAGAGTACTTAAGGATTTCTGTTAACTAAATCCCTCATTTTTTCTCTATCAGGTAAAGTGAACACAATCTTCAGTGACTGAAAACAGAGTATCAAGCCTTTTCATCTTTCATATAAGATAAACCATTGTAGTGGGAAATCTTGGGTTTTACTACTAAGTTTCTAATTCAGCTATCTATAGGTATCACAACTTTGAGATCTGAAAAAGCCTTAACTCACAAGTTTACAGCAAAACAACATTGAGCTGAATCTGTTCCTTGTCACTAATGATAGATATAAAAAATCAGCCTGGTTCAGTATTTAAACCCAGAAAACTGAGAGCTTTAATATTGCCATGTAAATATTTCATGTCAGATAAATGGCACTAGGAGTACAGTTGCTTTCTAGCAGTTTAAATGTGCCTGTTAAAAACTCGTGTTCACGTTCATTTAAAATGACATTGAAAAAAGCTGGTGCTACCCATCTGAGCTTTCTACTACGAATGCATCAGAGAGCTTTAGAGTGGCAGCTGAGTTTTTTGTCAGTGGATTTGGCACCTTTAGTTGCTCTGAAGGTTGAGGTCTCCATCTGCCCTGATGGCAAAACTTCAGTTCTGCGTAAGGAAATACGGATGACTTCAATTATACAGTACAGTTTAAGTCTCTGCCTTATCTTACATGATAATTATGAACACAGGCTCTCATCCAGAGCCCACTGTGGGTATTTTAATTTCCAAAGTGGAATTTTATTTTGCAGAGGGGGATAACGGCAAACAAGAGATGCAAAGTAACACTCCCAGCACACACACCCAGTCCGACAGACGGGGTTAACCGCTTCCCCGGTACAGGCGCACGTTCCGCGTGGAGGGAGAGAGGCATCACCGCTTCGGGGCTCAACGCGCCGAGTACGGCGAAGCTCCCCATCGCCACGTGCTGCGGGGCTGGGACTGACTGTTCCATCTCAACTACCGAGCTCGCACCCAGAGTGAAATTAATGCCGACCCAGGGATTACGGCTTCACGCGGCGGTGCCCCGCGCCGCCACAGAACACCGAGCCCAGGCGACGACAGACGCGCCGGCGCCCCGCGGCCGCCTGTTCCCCTTACCCCTACTGCCACCCCCCGCCCGTACTCGGAGCACCCACGCGAGGTGCGGAGCTCAACTCCCGCTGCTGCCCGGAAAGCAGCGAGGCTGCCCGCGCTCCCCGGGCCCTGGGCAGGGCAGGGCTAGGCAGGCCGCCGGCCGCCCTCCGGTCGGTCCCCCAGGGAATGATGCCGCCCGCCCGCCCGCCCGCCCGCCCGCCCGCCCGCCCGCGCGCGACAGCGGCCGCCGAGCTCGCGCCTGAACCCCCGGCCGCAAGAGGGGGAAGGGGCGGAAGAGGGGAGGGCCGGCAAGCGGGAAGGGGAGCCGAGGGAGGGAACAGCGGCGGGGAGGCGTGCCCCAGCCTACCCGCCTGTGGAACCGCGCATTAGGACAGGCGGCGGCAGCACCCGGCGGGACCCCGGCGGCACGCAGCCTCGCATGGGGAGCGCGGGCCCTTCCTCTACCGTCCGACAGCCCCACTACCACACGCGCGCGCCCGCCCACCGCGGCTCCACAGAGCGAGAGCATCACTCACGTCAACCGCGTCCGCTTCCGTGGCAGCGCCGCGGTCAACCGACTACTGCGGCGGCAGCCCTGCCCCCTCCCGCCTGTGGTCTCTCCCTCCTCCCGCACTCCCCCTCCACGGCTCCACGCAGGTGGTTTAGCCGAAAACAATCACGGCTGCCAGGGAAACAGCGCACGCAGCGCATGCGCGCAGGAGAGCGGGGTGAAGAGAGACGGGAACGAGGAACCCGACGGCCTTTGTTCCACGCCGGAACGGTTTAGGCAGAGCATCCACGTGCACCTTCCCGCCGGAAAGTCGCGGCGGCTGTAGGTACGCATGCGTGGTAAGGCCGTACGGCGTAGGGGAGCGCGCCATTGCCTTGTGCGCACGCCCCGCCTTGGATCGCCTAGGGGCTGGTGGGGTGGGGCGGGGAGGCGGTTGTGTTCTGTCTTGGCGCCCTGAGGCGGCGGGAGCGGGGCTGGGCGCTGAAAGGAGAGAAGCTGGCAGCGGGCGTCCCGCGCCGCTTGAGCGAGCGCCCCTCTCTTGCCGCGCGCTCGCCGGCCTGGTGGCGACGCTTCCCGGCGGTCCCGCCCTTCCCTCGGGGCGGGGAGGGGGGTATGTGAGGTGGGGCGGAGGCACGGCAGTGCTGCTTACCGCGCTAGGCCCGCCACAGGCTGGAGGTCGGGTTTGTCTGACGGAGCTGGAGGAGGAGGGGCGGAACCAAGGAAATAGACCCGGGAGTAGCCATCCCTCTACACGGGGTTCGAGTGACGGATTGCACCCGCTTTCTCCCCGCGAGGGAAAGGGGAGAGGCCTGCTGATGGCGGTGCACGTTGCAGAGGTGGTGTTAGACCAGGGCTAACATGTTTCACAAAATAGAAAATCCCCAGTAGCTCAGCAATAACTCCTCCCGTGTTCCAGGCCTGTGGTGTTGCTCTCCTCTCCTGACTGATGAGCTGATTACAGAAAACTTAAAACATTGTAGTGAAATTTAGTAAAAAAGACACTGAAAAGTGTGAGCTCTTCTGGAATACTTTATCATCCATTCAAACGAAATGTGTAATGGAATAGGTCTTGAGTTCAGACTAACAAGGTTGCTTGCAGAAGAATAAAGTTTCTAGGTAAATCACTCAGTTGCAGTCAGCAGAGTGTCAATTATTGGAAACAGACATCAGGTTTTTGCCAGTGGCAGCACAAATTGATGTCCTGAAGCTGTGCAGATACTGCAGATCCTTTTCTGATTCAGTAGCTAATTTAAACAGTGGTTTGGATTTTTTGTGAGGTTGTTTGGGGTTTTTTTTCCTCTAGGAATAATCTATTACTACTTTTGTAGAAGAACTGTTTGTTGTGATCTTGGGTGTAAAAATAAATAAAAATTGTAGATGTCAAAGTAATTTAAAACTTGTTTGGGAGATTGATACAGGTTTTGGATGAACATGGACATAGCTTTTCAGAAGCAAAGTTGGGTAAAATTAGTCTTCAACTGACCACGTGCTAGTTACACAACCTAGAGTAGAGCTAATGCTCGTGATAGTTTGTGATCACGATATTCACGTTCCCAAGCATAATGTTCCTACATTTGTGTCAAGAGTTATGCTGGCTGCCTGAAGAATACATATTCTGAAAACTTGTTTCTAAAGTATTACTAGTGGCAGATGCTATTACCTCTTTCTGCTACTTGCCTGTCCCCTGTGTTCTCAAATGCTTTCGTGCACTGGACTGATGGGGGTGTTTCTTTTTTCGTGAGGCAGATAGCCTGGATTGCCTTGGCATGTCACAATTAAAAAACAAAACATAGCTTTCCAGCATTTCTTTTGCTGCTTTCCACTGCTGGTGTATCTCCGTTATTGCATATCTCTGGCCTTGGTAGTACCCAAAATTCACATAATGGCCTTGAACAGCCTGTTCTTGCTTTGATGTTGGCCTTGGATTGAGGAGGTGTTTGGACCAGATTAGCAAAAATCCAGATGTCCTTAACTAAGTTGTATGACTATGATACTATTTCTTATGTTTACAATTAAGATATCATCATCTGACAGTTCTAGTGCTAGCTTTTGCAGTAGCCAAGATGCTTGAAATGGCCTCAGGGCTGGTCATGAGGTAAACATCCTAGCCAAAGACCAGCTTTACTTTAGTGTTGTAGTCCTAGCAAGTTGCAGCAAAGGGTTGAAGCTTTGTCCAAATTTTCAGTATAGGTAGGACAGATATAATGGATCCTGGCTTAATTGTTAACAGGAGCACCATTCCTGATTGTAGCACATACTTTGTCTCTAGACCAGAAGGAGGCAGAGAAACCAAACTTCTTTTGTACACTGTTACTAATCCAGATTCTCCCCAAGAGAATACTGGGTGATGATTATTGTGACAGGTTATCTCTGACCAACCTTACGTTCCCTCCACAAGTTGTTGAGCGTGCAGCGGAAAAGCTACCTCTTCTTCAGTACCTTCCTTTATAAATGTCAAGACCAGTGCTTACAGCTCCAGTATGGAGGTCAAGAAACTAATAGTTCCATACCTAGCTTGTCAGGCCAGTGATGAGTGGAGACAGACTCCAAAAAGCTTTCCTGGAAGCCTCTCACAGGGTAACCTGAGAGCCCTGTTGGGGGAAGATTAACGGGGAGGGGGTGCTTATGCAACATTACCTGCTCTAATATTGCATAAGCAGCGTCCTCCCCCGTTAAAGATAAGCCTACACACTGTGCATGCACACGGATATTCTAGCACAGTTTGCAGTGTAATCACCATGAAGTTTTCATCCTGGCTCTTAGATAGGGCTGAGGCATTCCTGTGGATCAGCGTGTTTGGTCCTCTCATGGAGTGACTGACATATTAGGAAGAAAAAAAGAGCTGGACCCTCTGCAGCCACGCTGCTAGGGAGAGGGCTCTAGTGGCAGGGTTTGAGGGTGAGTGGCACCGTAACTACCACACAGTAGAACCACTTGCTTGCAGATGAGAGGGAAGCCTCTAATTACTAGTCCTGGGCTTTTCAAAATTTAAGGGCTCACAGGGTGGTCCTGTATCCTCAGAGGTTGGTGCAAATAACAGCTTAAGCCAGGGGAGTTTTTGGAAGCTGACAGTTGCTTGGTTTTGTTCATGTTGTTAGTGTACACTGAGATGGAAGGAACTGTAAAGCTAATGGTATTGCTGGATCCTGTATGCCAGTAATTCAGGAAGAAGGCTTTCTGGGGCAGACTCATAGCTACTTAACTGGGAGATGGAGTCCCCTTCTCTGTAGTGAGGCTTTTAGGTTCTGATTGAAGTTCTCACAATAATTCAGACAACAGAAACTGTAGAATTTATTGCTGGATATGTCAAACTGATGTGGCTTGTGGAAAGGGAGGCAGATTGAAATGGAAAGTGATTAATCCTTTACGGTAAATTCTGAAGAGTGCTGCCAGTCTTGAAATTATGCTTCCTGTGAGGATTGGGTTTGGGGCTACATGAGAATCTTCTCTGGCTCATGGGACTAAGATTGGGGTTGGTGCCCACCATGCAAAAGCCCAGGGTATGCAGGACTGTAATTCTTAGAAGGGTACGTGTTGGGGCTGTTGTCAGATAGCTTTCCAGACAGCAATACCGAAGAAAGGTCTTACTCTTCAAATCTGTTAGAAGGTAAGATCATGCAAGTCCCCCAGGGCCTGCATGAAAGCTGAGCCTGGCAGAGTGAGTGGCATATGGCAGCTGGGAGGCTCAGTCATGCTTAATTCAAACCCAATCCTTTTTAATCATTGACACAGAAAGCAGATTTGATATTGTCTAAGATTTGAGCTGTCAGCAGCAGTAATGCACTCCAGGGCCACCTAAATAAACCCGGCACTAGACATCAGCAAGTCTTCCTATTCCTAGAACAAACCTGTGTCGGGTTTCCAGGAATTCTTGTTTCATGAGAACATCTTAGAGAGTTCTGTGGCCATTACACCCAAGGTAGTTTTGCAGCATGAGTCCTATAAGCAAGTAGTGTTTGGGCCCATTTTCCTGTTGGAGAATTCCATCTCACCTCTTCAGCAGGCTTGTTTAGTTGTTTTTTTTGGGGAATAGGTAGAAGGAAAACACTGCAAGTCTCAGTCATAAAGAATAGATTCTGTGATAAAACCACAAATCTATGTTAAATTTGGTACCTTCAGAGCAGAATGGTTAAAAATCACTATTCTGAAGTGAAGAATATTCCAGATACAAGGTTACTGTAAGACAAGATCTGATATCCTGATCTAAAGAAGATGCCCCCCCCCACACACGTTTCTTCCTATGATGTCTGTGGCTTACAATTCTTCCTATATAACATGATCTGCTGATATTAAGCCATTCTGGAGGTTACTAATCACACTTTAACTATGGCTAAAAATGTTGCAATATGTATTTCAACATCGGCATCACAAATATCCTTTGTTCCATTTCCTGGAAGTGGAACTTCTTTTTTTCTTTTTTTTTTTTTTTTTAAGATTTATACTCTGCTCATTCTTACAAAGAGCAGCATCTGAGAAATCCAGTCTGGGAACTTTGGCAGCCCCCAAAATAATAGGATTAGTTTTGTCTGTACTTTGGTGGCCTGTGGAACAGACCTAAGAAAAGAGAGCATGTTCCCAAAGATGATCAGAGGCTGGAGCACCTCTCCTATGAAGACAGAGTTGGGCTTGTTCAGCCTGGAGAAGAGAAGGCTAAGGGGAGACCTAATTACAGCCTACCAATACTTAAAGGGGTCCTACAAGAAAGTGGCAGATGGGCTGTTCATCAGGGGGTGTAGTGATAGGACAAGGGGCAATGGCTTTAAGCTGAAACAGGTTAGGTTAGATGTTAGGAAGAAATTCTTTACTGTGAGAGCAGATGGTGAGGCACTGCACCAGGTTGGCCATAGAAGTGGTGGAAGCCCCATCCCTTGGCAGTGTTCATGACCAGGTTGGATGAAGCTTTGGGCACCCTGGTCTGGTGGAGAGTGTCCCTGCCCGTGGCAGGGGGTGGAACTAGATGATCTTTGAAGTCCCTTCCAACCCTAACCATTCCATGATTCTGTGATTCTAAACACAACACATCCTGCCAAAATAATACACAAGTGGGAAAATCCTATTTTGCTGGGAGGAGAAAAACAAGAATTTGGAAAAACACAGCAGTTATATGAATGCATGGGCTTTTTCAATGGATTGAAAAATGTGTGCAGAAAACCACCTAGATTTTCAGTTGCAGGGCTTGTGTGTGGAAGGTTTCCCATTACTTATTTTACTGTGTGTGGGAAGTAGAAAGGGACACACATAATGATGACATATTGTAGTGTATAGGTAGAAAGTTTGTAGATCTCAGATCTGTTCTGAAAATCTCGCAGGAATTCCAGGATGATGGAGAAAGCACCAAGGTTCTTGTCCAGAGCCTAATACTCAGTGGAGTAAATTCTGTCATATACCGGGAACAACCTGTAGGTGTCACTTGAGTGTACAGAATGGAAACAGGATTTGGAGTTTAACAACTCAGCTGGAGGGATAGAATTGTCTTGGTTGGAAGGGACCCTTTAGATCATCAAGTCCAGCCATCACCCTAACCTGCCATTCACTACTAAGCCGTGTCCCTCAGCACCTTATCTAACCATCATTTAAATACCTCCGGAGATGGAGACTCCACCACCTCCCTGGACAGCCCATTACAACACTTAGCATTCCTCTCTGTGAAGAAGTTTTTCCTAATATCCAATCTAAACCTCCCCTGGTGTAACTTGATGCCATTTCCTCTTGTCCTGTCACCCATCACTAGGGGAAAAAAGGTCACCCCCTGCCTCTGGAGAGGTAGTTGTAGAGAGCAATTAGGTCTCCCCTCAGCCTCCTCCAGACTGAAAACATTTATTCTCCAGTCCCCTCACCAGTTTCATTGTCCTTCTCTGGACATGCTCCAGGACCTCAATGTCTTTTTTGTAGTGAGGGGTCCAAAACTGAACACAGTACTCAAGTTGCAGCCTCACCAGTGCTGAGTACAGGGGCACAATCACTTCCCTAGTCCTACTCACCACACTGTTCCTGATACAAGCCAGGATGCCATTGGCCTTCTTGGCCACCTGGGCACACTGCTGGCTCACATTCAGAGGATTGTCAGCCAGCACCCCCAGGTCCTTCTCTGCCAGGCTGCTTTCCAGCCATTCTACCCTCAAGCAGATTAACGCTCTTGCCTAGTTTAGTGTTATTTGCAAATTTACTGAGGGTGTACTCAATCCCCTCATCCAGGTCATTAATAAAGATACTAAAGAGAACTGGCCCCAGCACAGAGCCCTGAGGAACACCACTGGTGACTAGCTGCCCACTGGATTTAACTCCATTCACTGCCACTCTCTGGGACCAGCCATACAGATAGTTTTGTACCCAGAGAAGAGTAGACCCACCCAAGCCAAAAGCAGTCAATTTCTCTAGGAGAATGCTGTGGGAAAGGTGTCAAAAGCTTTGCTAAAATCCAGATAGACAACATCCACAGCTTTTCCATCATCCACTAGTAGGTCTAACCTTATCATAAAAGGATATCAAGTTGGTCAAGCAGGACCTGCCTTTAAGTGCACCATGCTGACTGGGCCTGACTTGTTTTTTCTGCACATGCCTCATAATGGCACTCAGGATGATTTGCTCCGTAATTTTCCCAGGCACTGAGGTCAGACTGACAAGCCTGTAGTTCCCCGGGTCCTCCTTCTGGCCCTTCTCGTGGATGCCGTGATACTCTGGTAGAAGTGAATTGCTTAACTGGTCGGTGGGTTATTTTCTCTCACTAGTCAAGTATGGTTCAGTTTCTGTTACTGGGTATTCTGTGCAAATGATCTGATTGTTTGACATAAGTTAAAGCTTGAGTAATGTATGCAGCAAGTCATAGAAGAGTTATACTGATAAGGAAAAAAGACATCACAGAAGTGACTTTGAAGTCAATCAGCAACTTCTTTAATAAACTCAGAGACAAATTGTGCAAGATGCTCTGCATCCTGAGGTTATTGCGTATCTCATGCCAAATTTCTAGTATTTTGAAAGCAAGTCATAAGGTCTAACTATTTTGGAAAGCTGGTGTTCCCTAAATACGCAGATATTGGCAGCATAAGTGCCTGTAAATGCTTATTTGGCAGGGTACATCTGTGGCCTTTTCTCAAAGAGCTGAAGCTCTTTGAGATTAAAAGATTTCCATGTTAGTTCAGTCCTTGACTCACTCCCTATTCCTAAAGTTAGTGCTTTTTAGTTCAGGGTGATAGACAAGCATGTGATGTATCCAGTCTGTACTCAGAGATTTTGCACATGTTTGAGAATGTCCTGAATCCTCATCAACTTTGTTGAGCCATAGTTGTTGTCCCAAAGTGTTCAGTAGGGAAACAATTATTGCCATGGAATTTTTTTCTTTTGTTTACCTTATTGTGGGTGCAGTTTTCTGAAAGCTAAAATTCTGTAACAGAGACTTCTTTCACAGTTTACTACAGTTTTTGCTTTTAGTCCATGAGCAAAAAATTCTTGTATTAAAATTCAGCAAAACATCTAAAGAAATATGATGGTTTTTTCCATATGAAGATGTTTTTAGTGTAGGAATTTGAAATGTTTATAAAAATTCAAGCCTTAGTTGCCATATTAATGCAGAGACTTGGAGCAAGGCTAGATCTATGAAGTAGCACAATCCAAGGCTCCAGCATTATTAGGAAATGTTAGACTCCTAAATTTTAGTGAATATTTTTCATTTTACATAGGCTGACGTTATTAGGAGGATCATATCAACAACTCTCAGGTTATGTAGCAGTATGTTCAAGGCTTTTGACACAGTCTCATCCTCATTCTGTGATTCAGGGTATTATATGGACAGATTATTTATAGCAGTGTGATACATGCTTATAACATGAAGAAAATAGTAAGAGAAACTCATTTTGCTTAACTGCCAGAAAAATAGGTTTCAGAAGACATAGGTTCAAATTGCCTTTCCAGACAATGAGGTCATGAGCCCTCTGAAACAAAATTTTTTTGCGCTTCCAGTAGAGTTAGTGTTTTTTCAGCAAGGTCTCCTGAGGTATAGCTGAATCCCTGCTGATGTTCTCATGTCTTTAGAATAGGAATGTTCTCATTCCTGAAAGCAAGTTATCGTCAGGAAAACTGTGTTCACAGACAGCTGCAGGTACTTTGCCACAGGATGGCAGTGTGACAGCACATGTTATGTTTAATTTTTTCTGAAGCATTCTGGAAACATTGGGCATTGAAGCTAGAATTTGCCTGCAACTAAGGGCAGCATTATTGCTTTTTAAACTTTCAAAAATACCCTTGTTTACCCTGTATGGTTAGGGCATCTTCGGATTCATTTTCATTAAATTGTTTCCTTTTGTGCTGCTTATTAGCTATACAATATGCTTTAAGTATCCTTTCTTTCAAAGGATTATACTTTTTAACAGGTCATCTCAGAGATTTTAGTTCATACTCCTTTGGTAGGTTCTCATAACTCTTATTTTCAAAGCCCTTAAGCTTTTTTTTTTAATCATTGATTAGCTTATTGGGATATTTTATCCTTTGGTACTTTATCATCTTCATCTTTTTCCATCCTTTCATTCTTGAGTAAGAATCACTGTTCTTATCAGCAAAAGAGTTGCCATTTTTTAACTTGGGAAATATTTTATCTGCCCAGTGAAAAAAAAACTTCAGCTTTAATTTGTCTTACTTAAATGCACCTTTCTCTCACTTACATGTGAGATTTATAAAGATGCTTTAGAAATCAGTGTAAATTGACATTTCTGATTCATTACTGAGTTAAATAAACTCAGACTGAAACTTAGTGAAGAAAATTACTAATTAAACATCCAAACAGTTTGATGATTGAGAGCAAAATGAACAGAACATGTTACTTTTCATAAAACCTTCCTCAAGTAATGTGCAAAGAACACAAAGTACTTGTAAAGATGCCTGTAGTTTAAAAAAATAAAATCCTGAAGTTGAGATACTCAACAGAGAGAAGATCTAAGTCTCTCTTCTCTCATTTCTGCCTGTTCTGTTGAGCAAGAAGCCAGGAATTGATTGAAGATGCTTTTCTACCTGTATAATTTTCAGTGTTGGCTAGCTCTACAAACTTCTCTCCCCATCTCTAGAGATCTTTAAGAATCTCTTCTTGGCAGGTTTTGTAATAGATTTTTACCTTGTCACAGTGTATAATGAGTATCTATTTTAACCATTGTTTCTATGTACATTTTATCAATTCTAATTTTTCTAACTCCTACTCAGGTGCCTGTCTTGATTCTCTTACCTCCTGAGCAGAGACTTGACTTCATTTAGAAAGAAGTTACTGGCAAACAGTTTTTTCCAGTTTCTGGTTTCATATACAGTTATTAACTCAGTTCTTAAATTTTCTTTCTGAGACTAGGAATCTAGGAATTTACCTTGTTCCTCCTTCTTTCCCCACCACACTGTTTTTTCTCAGTTTTTCCCTGTCTACTCTTGGAATGCAGTGAGAATTTGTACATAACATGGTATTGCCTTTTTTCTCTATGTATCGTTTTTTCTTCTTCTTGCCTGATACAACTGCTTCTTAGGGTCTTTCTGTATCATCTTTCTATTAAACCAGGTAATCTAAAAGCAACTACTCTTTCTTGTAGCTGCAGAAGAAAAGTTTTTTGCTTCAGGACGTGAAACTCAATACCCATGTGTTTTACCACTGGTTTCCTGTCACTGCAAAATAGCCTTGTAAAACAAGGACATAGCAATCTGACCATATCAGGGGCAAGAATATCAGACGCATGCACATAAATCAGTCAAATGGAAAACCTACTTTGCATAATACCAATGTATTTGAATATAACAGTATCAATGTTAATTAGTTTACTCCTGAAATACTTACTAGATATTTCTATTACTCTCATCTCTGTTATTTTCATGGACAAGGTTTCTTGCTGGGTGTTTTTTTAATGATTTTGCAAACTGTTTCTTGCCTATGGTCATTATATTATTAGCCGTCTTTTTCCTAAGATCATATGTAGTCAGGTTCTATGTGTCAGATACAGTAATTTTCCATCATTCTTCATTTCAGCATTATACTTCTTGGTTCAATTAGTCTACTTTTACAAGTGTCTGGATTGTTTCTCTGACATGGGCCTGCAGATCCTTGCAGGATTAAAAAAAATTCTATTACCCCAAATCTCTGAAATTTTCTTAACTGCTTATTGAATCATCTTCTCTTGTCTAAATGTTTTTTTTTTTCCATTTCTATGCTGCAGCTCACTTCTCTCTGTTATTTGATAAAGGTGGAGAACAGTTGAATCCTCACTCCCATGCAACATATATAAGTCCATTTACTAGTGAATGGATATGAAATTAATTTCTCACTATGCTTTTTAGTGTATTTTGCATTACTATGTAATTTTGATGTTTTGTAACTCTCACCTTTTGTTTGCATTCCCCATACTTAAATTTTTCTGCCACTCAACAGAGCCTGCCCATCTCAGGCTAGCTCACTGAGTTAACTCTACTTATCTCTTTTAGTAGTTACAACAACTGGTACTAATCAGATGTGCTCTGGAGAGAAGTCTATTTGACATACTTGCCTTAGAATCATAGAATACAGGACTCTCAAGTGACTTGCAGTGTATTTGTCCTTTTTAAGGCAAGGTAAACTATATCTTTTCCTGGCAGACTTTTTAAAAATCTTCCAGGGCTAGAGTTTCCACAGCCTCTTCAGCCACTGTGCCCTGATGTGGTGTTACCCTTATTCTTAGAAAGTTTATAGAACCATAGAACAGTCAATGTTGGAAAAGACCTCGAAAGATTATCTGCTCCAGCTTTTTGTCTGAAAGGGAGCCTAGATAAGCTTGTCTAGCACCCTGTCCCATCATCTTGAAAATTTCCAGTGATAGGGACAACTCTGGGGTGGTTGTTCCAGTGGTTGATTGCTTTCACAACCTCTTTCATATATTGAGATGAAACCTCTCTCAGTGCAACCTGTACCAATCATCCCATGTCTGTTCCATGTAGCTCCTGTGAATAGAGAGCCTCTCTCCTCTTTGTAGCCACCCTTTAAGTATTGGAATACTGTGATGAGTTCCTTCCGAGCCTTCTTTTCTCCAGGGAGAAAAGACCTGACTCTTTCAGTCTTTCCTCATGGGGCAGGTTCTGCTCTTAGATCACCTTTGTGACCCTTCTTTGGAAAATCTCCAGGGTGCTTACATCTTTCTTGAGTTTGGGAGCACCACAACTGTATACCATACTGCAGGTGCAGCCTAGCAAGCACTGAGTAGAGCAGGAAAATTACATCTCTCTCTCTGCTAATAATGCCCCTTTTGGTCCCTTTAGGCCTATTACTCCCATCCCCTGCAAAGAGAGTAGCTTGCTGCCTTCCTCTTTGCACCAGTCAAACATCCTTCTTAATTTGAACAGTCATTTTTTTTCCCCTCAGCCTTTTCTCCATCCTGAACAAGCTCAGTGCATTTAGTCTTTCCTCATAGGTGGTGTGTTTGAAACCTTCAGCTATGGCTGCTGCTCTTTCTCAGACTCTGGAACTGGTCCAAATCTCTTTTAAAGTGTGCTTGAATTAAACTCAGTATTGCAGGTAAGGCATCAGTGTTGAAAAAGGTAAACCAGCAGCTTTACCAGTCTTCTGGGTGGTAGTCCTGCATGCTTTTTCCCCAGTAGCATTGATAGGGTTGACTCACACACAGCTTGTGAACCCTGTAGTTTCAGATCCTTTTCAGCAGCGCTGCCAGCGAAGCATTCCCAACCGCTACACATACTTAACTGCTGCGTGTCTAAGTCTTGCACATGTCCTTACTGAATTGCAGTCTCCTTTTTCAGATTTATTTCCCGTTTGTCAAGATCACTTTGAATTATAGCTCCCCTGTCCGAAACGCTTGCAGTGCCTCACAGACTGATGTAACTCACAGTTTAAAAGCCATCCTCTTTATTATACAACCCAGTTCAAGAACTGGTGCATCAAATAGTATCAGACCCAGGGCGGACTCCTGCAAATGTCACATTGATACAGCCTTCCTTATTGATAGTGAATTAATGATAGCTACTTCTAAATCAGTTTTATACTATCTGTGTGCTTATTTCCTTTAGAGTAAGTAACATTTGCATAAGCAAACCAGAGATATGTGAGACTGTGCCAGAAACTCTGCAAATGATGTATACACTGCATCTGTCATCACTTCCTTATGCACAAAGCTTTTTATCCTCTCACAGAAAGAAACTATTATCTAACACAATTTATTTTCCATAGAACTATAAACTATTATCTGACACAATTTATTTTCCATAGAACTATGATGAGTGTTATTCAGTGATGTAGTGGTTTGCTTATTCATTCCATGATTTTTTTTCCCCTTTTTTAATAGGAATGGCTACTAAACTGATTGCTAGGTAATTTCCAAGAAATTCCTTTAATCTTTCCCCTACTCTTTTATATATTTTCCCTTGCCCAGCTTTGGAATTTCCTAGAGGTGGTACAGAGAAGGATCACAAAACCAGAACTGCAGAAGACTTATGATGTAGGACTAATTCCATTTCTTAGGAAGAAAGTTGAGGTGACATAAGGCTGAGGTAGTAGGCTCATGCTAATTCTTACCTTTGGAACTGGAAAGGAGGCTTTTTCTCCTGCTTGGACCTTTTCTTTCTCTCTGACAAGACCTTCTGGTTGCTTCAGCAGATACCGGTGTGGTTTTGCTGCTGATACCTTTCACCTTGGGTTAGCCAGCATCTCTCACTATTGAGAGACAAACCCTTGTCTTTGCTTGGGATATACAGCTTGGTATGGACACATTCCATGAGAATGGAAACGTTTTACTGAAGTCTTTAGGTACAGGTACCTGGATAAAATCTAATAAACCCTTACCTTCGTAGGTTGATTAGGTGATTTAATGGTCCTTTCAGCTCTTAAATACTATGAAATTGAAGAGTGATCTATGAAAGATAAATTCTTTTTAATTGATATTTTGTTTCATACTAACAAGTATGGCCCTTTTGATTATTTCACTCCAAATTTATATTAATGTGTAATTCTGTGTTTGGTGAGAGAAGTCCACACTTCACAGAATACAACCAAATACTTCATCGCAGCCTCTGATATCAAGTCACATATTGGCAAGTGATAATTGTGTCTTGTTGATTCGGAAATATTTTCATGCACTTCAACAACACAAGATTCCCGTTAGAGGCAAATAATAATTTAGATTGATTTCTGCTGGATCAAGTCAACTGAGAGACTTTCTTGTTTCTTTTGCAAATTTAGTCTTTTATATGTTTTTACATATAGCTGAATCACAGTTATACACTTAAGCTGATTGTAATATTAAATGCAGAAAATATGCATTTCACACACAAAAAGTCTGAATGCTTATCAAGGTAGATGAATCTTATTCTCATTTGTACTATTTGATAGGCAGTCTGATAAGAGTTGATGAAAAAAGAACTCCAAAGGCACACTTCACCTGCTTCTAACCACTGCACTGTGACTAACTACACAGAGCCCTGTTTGTGGGCTGAGAGAGTTGGCCTCATCTCTTTTAGAGGCATCCTGAAAAGGAAAATTTGTCAGATCACTTACATAAAAAATAGAAAAAATGTATTGAATTTTATATGTTCTGCATTAATTAGCCATCAACCATAAATAACTAAAGACACTTGAGTTTCACAGTCCTCTTCATGCTTTAAGACGACGATCACTGCATACTCAAACTATCACCATGTTTCTCAGCCATAGAGGACTTAACCGTCTCCTAGTATGTGGCATTGTTCTGATGACCCAGACGTGCCATGGAATGTAATCATCTCTCAAGTGGTTTGTAGCTGGCAGCACTTGCTTGCTTCAGATGTATGTTTCTCTCTCTGATTTAAAAAAAAAAAAAAAAAAGACTTTTTTAATAAACACTGCTTATTTCTTTATAAACAGAATAGTTACTTATCTTAGGAATGTCGTGCCCGGGGGTGCAGTTCTTCCAAGAACAGGGTCACACTCTTAACCACTGGACTTGCCAAGTAGGCAGAGCAGAGACATTCCAAATAGAGCATCCAAAGGACACCCTCTGTATTTAAATAACCTTATTTTTACCTTTCTTCTACAGATTTTCTGGTCTTAATCTGATTTCATTGTGGCAAATAGTAGCTGGTCCATTCTTCCCATGACTAGGAACATCATTAGCATGTCCTGACTCCACTTGAAGCATAATGGCATTATAGAGATTAGGAAGTCCTAAAGAATCCAGTGGGAACATCTCAAGTGACCTGAAATGGCTTGGTCTCTGGCTGGCGACTTGAGTGCTATATTTGGGGAAAGAAGCCTCTCTTAATGAGTATGAGTAAAAGTCTATCTCTAGGAAGACAGGATCTGATGATATTCAGGACTGCCTTAGACTGTCCTGTTCATACTCTAAGCAAAGCTGGCAAGTAAATTAGTTATGATGCACATTCTTCAGGGACAAGGGGATGGAGGAGAAAAACAAAACAACAACAAAGCCCTCATCAAAAGACAGATTCCCACAGATTAGAACACAGAGTGATTATGGTGAAATCATCAAGTTAAGGACCATTTATGGATCTGGATAACATACACAAAAAAGCTTAAGATGGCTTACTTGATAGAAGTAATCTGCTCACTTTTCCTTGGGATGGGTGACTTTTCTTTGGAAAATGGGGAAGGAGTGGTTGCACTCTGAAAGGAAAAAGGGTGTTAATGTAGGTTTCTCTGAGGCTAGGAATGGTCTAGAGATGAGCTGTGTGGCTGTTGTTACTGGATGAAAATTGTTTGCAAGAACCTCAGGGCCTCCCTGAGGAATGGAAGGATACAAGAATGGACTAATGTGATGTGAGAAAGAACAATTTTGCTTTGGTCCTAGTTTCAATTTCCACCTGGTAGATGCTGGGAGTGTTCGCTGGTTGTTCACTGTCCCTCCGCACATGAGGATCCAACAAAGGCTTTTAACTCGAGCTCTTTTGGTCGCTTTGCAGGAGCCTCAGCTTTCAGATTTGGCACGTAATGCAAACATGGGGATGTAAACTGAGATGCATATTCACAAAAATACTAAATTATAAAGATACCAAGTTTCCTTTTGGGTGAGGAGAACGCAAAGACAGTATTTCTTATGTGGTTTTTGTTTAAAACTGCTACAATTTTGAATAGAAACTGAATAAGTTATGCTCAGATTTACTGTTTTCAGACCTTTGTTCTTATCTATACTTTGGATATACATTTGGATTTCGTATGTTCCTTTTCTCAAGGGAACAAGGCCCAAAGTTTTATTTTTGACTTTATGACAACAGCTCTATCCAGTACTGAAATACATGATGCACTGGTTAAAAAAAAACCCCAAGCCCTAAAAACCAAACAGATTCTTTCTGAATAACATACTCTGAATGGAAGCTAAAACTCTTAAAAGTAATGTTCCTTTTCAAAGGAGTAAGCAGTAGTCTAAGTTAAAAAACCAGCATTGCTTCTCTTGTGCACCTAGAGTTCTGTATGAGCAATAATTAAAAATACAGTGCCTTTTTGTAAAAAAAATAAAAACAGTATTTCCAACTTCCACGTGCGGCGATCAAACTAAGCAGATTAGCACCTTTTAATAAATTTAAAACATTACTTCATATGCATCCAGGTTTTGTTTTAGTGCCAGCCCTTCTCATAGAGTGCTACATTATTCTTTTCTGAACAACAGTGTATCGATCAGTTCAGTACATCCCTGAATAGATTTGTGTCCTGTTTTCTCATTACTATCATAATAATTTCCACTTTCTGCATTCTAAATGCACTAAATAGAAAAGTTAAATAGAAGCTTGAGTGAAAGTTTGTTCTTACTTCTGAAGTGCCTTAGTTTTCGGGGTTTTGGGATTTTTTTCCTCCTCTTTTTCTGGGGCAACCTAATGAAACCTAGCAACTTGTAGAAAGCATTGCACATTTAACACCCAGATCAAATATTTTCAGCTTAAAAATAGTCATAATGGCTTAGTTTCTGCACACTGAATATGAAGTGGGACCGTGTCTTAATTGATACTGAAGGCTAATAAGCAGTGATGAATCAATCCAATACTCTCCTGCCTGCTGCAATTACTCATTAAATTTATATCAGTTTTATCACCTTGCATATTTTTTTAAGAGGTTACTTGCAAGGTTATAACTCATGAGAAAATGCTGGGGATTTTTAACTTTTTGTAGACTTAATTATTTCACACTAAAGTAGTTGAATAAAATACAACCAATATTTGAAGTTTGCAATCCCTATTGGGTACTTTATGTAGTTTTATTCAAGAAAGTTGTAATTTCATGTTGAAATTCTTGCTTTGCATTGTGACTCTTGGCACACTTTAATAAATTAATTATTAATGGTCTTACTATACAACTAGAAATTCAAATGGAATATGTGGTGGATCACTAAAGATATAATTGTGTTCCACATTTGAGGCCTTTTAAACAGGGAGAGAGGAAATAATTCATTTTCCGGGCATTTATTTTATTTTTATTTAGTAAAAATTATTTCTGAGCTATTTTGACATTGAAAGTTCCCTAGCATAGAAAACTTGTGTCTTCTTTATTCTCTTACAGATGTTAAATACTGATTTCATGAAGCAAATAACTTTTTCTAGGATAAAGGTGGGAAGATGATTATGACAATGATGGCAAAGCTATTGAATGTTTTGTAACAAATTTAGGTTAAAAGATTTGTAAATCATTGGAACTGCCAGCCCAAGTATTTGTGTCAATCTTGACTCCTGTGTGAACCATTCAAGACTTTTTTCCTAGACTTAGTAATATCCAAGCAGCTCATAATTGCCCCATCAGAAGCCATTGTTTCTCCCAGCATTATCCATTATTCTGCAGGTCTTGCAGAATTAAGGACTGTTTATAAGGCAAGATCCACCAAAACTTCCCAACCCAAATGCAGGCAAATGCCATCTCCGAGCAAGACAGGGATGAGGTCCCCATACACAGTGGTGTTTAAACCTCAGTATGAGAATTGACCAAAACTATGGGATCCACGCTTCCCTGTGAGCTTCCATAAACAACTCAGTGTTTCCAACATTCTCAGCATCAGGTCTCACCCTAGGCTGTAAAGGATCCGTCATTAACTAACTTCCAACCTGTACTCTACAAAACCTTAAACCCAGTTCATCCCAGCTATAATTGTTGCCAATCAACTCTGATGTGATGCTAGTCTGGCCCCACTCACCCTTGCCACTGCTGGCTCCTACACTACTTCTCTTAACCCAATGGAGTGGAGCAGCAAAGCAAGCTCTTACAGCTCTGCTGCCTTAAATCCTAAGTGCTAGCACTCACCTTGGCCAGCTACAGCCCAGTGACTGCCAGATGCCCAGAAGTCTCCCGTGACCCTTTCATCGCTGCTGCTTGCATCAGCACCCCAGTCCTTGCAATTTCCAGGGTAAACATAGGACTTCAGTTCCTACTGTCCTTAATTCAAAACTTGACACAATCATCAGAGCTGACCTTAAGGCTGACCTGTCTTAACCGCAGAGCAGCAACCCATACTCCTTGCCAGATGAACTGTGACCCAAAGCCCACTTGCCACCTGCAGCCTCCTGCCCAGCCTTGCAAGCCTTACAGGATCTAGCAGTAAGCCTAGCTTTTCAGCCCTGCCTTTTACTGGGAAGAATGTTTTCAGCTATGTCCTAAATCTGACTTTAAGAGGAAATTTCATGCAATGTTTGGGATTTCTTGTTCTCAAGGAACTGGGACCAAAGTTAGACAAACTCATAGCATTTCCAAAATACAATAGAAATCTCATTTCAAATACTGCCAATAAAGCAGGATTATTTCATGCCACCATAGGTTATCTGCAGTACATTTTTGTCCACTTGAAGTAAACGGAAGCAGAAGAGGATGCGTGCTGTCAATACTTACTCTATATTTTATTGTTAGGATAAGTTACTAAGTTGCTTTTCTGCAAAACTTCATTCTCAAATTTGGCAAGCAGGTGCTCAATTTCAGCTGTGTACACATAGGACTACATTTTCTCGTTTGAAGCTATATAGCTTACCCTGAGTTGCTAATGGGAAAAACACTGGTGCAGAAGAACAACGGAAGGTCATCTTTTGTGTTGACTTTTGCAAGAACCACAAGATCAGTCATGAGTTTCAGTCCATAGTGATGATACAATTGTAACTGAGGAACTGAAAAATAAACAGGTGCGCTGATACTTGAGTTTTGATTTTTAATTACTGGTATTTCTTATTTCCAGTTATTTGGGGAAGGAAATTGAGACTGTAAAATATTTTGCCTCGTATTTTGACTCCTGCAGATAGGCTGTTGGGCTACACTTTGAAGATCCCAAATAGATCAAATCCCTTTGAACCAGTTACTAAGGTTGGTTTTGTTTTTTGTTTTTTAAATCAATAATTTATTGTCATCTGCTGAGGAGTGTTATATGCAGATGCAGACTCACTAGGTGAATGAAAAAGATGGTCATTAATATTCTGTGAAGTGCCTTAAATAACCAGACAGGTTATTTATTTATTTATTTATTTTAAAGCTGACCTTTTAGAGTGCTAATGCTAATATGCTGACCTACTAAGAATCTTTACAGGTCACAAACTATGAAAGCTTGGTGGGTTGCACTGACATCCCATGGTGCTGTGTTAATATGACTCTGTTGCCATCCTGACTTTATCATCACAAATGTACGATTGCACCCATAACTTGCTTCTTGACAAAATCATCCTAAAAAGCTGATAGAGTGTGATGCATTACAAGGCTGCCATTTTCTAGTTTTACAGTGAATTATTTCAGGGGTAAACGTTTTCACTTTGCATGATACTGACTTTGTAGATGTAAAACATCAGGGGGCCATTGCAGAACCTTCCTTCCCTCCCTTCCTTCCCTTCCTTCCTTCCTTCCCTTCCTTCCCTTCCTTCCCTTCCTTCCCTTCCTTCCCTTCCTTCCCTTCCTTCCTTCCTTCCTTCCTTCCTTCCTTCCCTTCCTTCCCTTCCTTCCCTTCCTTCCCTTCCTTCCCTTCCTTCCCTTCCTTCCCTTCCTTCCCTTCCTCCCTCTCTCCCTTCCCTCCCAGGAGCAATTCCAAGCAGTTCATCCTGGTGCACTTCTGAGCTCAGTACATGCACACAGTGTCCAGGCCTCTTAAGCTTGCTCCCTGCAACTACAGAAATATTTGTTTGTTGTTAAAAATAACAGTTTAAGTTTACTTCAGCTGTTTTTGTTCTAAAATACGTGTTCTCGTACTTCCATCAAATAGTTGCAATTTCCTTTCAAATGGCTTTTCTGCTCACTAGTGCAAGCCTGCAAACCAAATTTCAGTTCTATGAAAATTTGCAGGATTTGGAAATATTTTTCATCACACATTGGGACAAAATATCAAGAAGGCACCTGTCTGTGAATAACTGAAGCCCCACCAAAATCCCCAAGTACTTTACTTTGGACACAATATGTCAGAATAGTGTATTCAAAACTGTCAGCTGTTTAAATTCAAGTTTTTAATCCTTTAATGGCAAGAATTAGATAGTGGATACTCACTGCTTCTGTTGTCTGGGCAAACCCTCCCATTATAAAAAATCACTTTTTATGCAAATATTTCAGTTAATTCTGAAACCTGAGAGGAGGTGGTGGCAACAGTGTTATCTGTGGTGGGCGATTTGTGGCTCCAGACCTGCCTCCTGGTAGCCTGCAAAGACTACGAGTAGAGTCTCGTCACACAGATCTTCGGTCTCATGTAAACTGGGTAGGGAAATGCCAGCTAGTGAAGTCAGAGGTAATGGTAAATCTTTTCTCCTCATTTTTCTGGAGCTTTTCTCTTAGTTTATGAATCCTGCTAGATACAATGAACCATGTTGTCTCTGATAGGTATGTACAAACAGCAGTGAGAATTGCACATGCCCCTGTCAAAGACTGTTCCTCTTTCACAGTCTTTTCATAACCTTTTACATGGTGTGTCCTGGTTTCAGTCAGGATAGAGTTAACTTCATTTGTCGCAGCTGATGGAATGCTGTGTTTGGGAGTTAAAATGAAAGCAGTGCTGATAACACCCTGATGTTCTTAGTTGCAGTCAGACAGTCAAGGACTTTCTCAGCTTCTTCGTATTTCTCTATCCATGAGAAAGGAGGGGCGAAGCCAGGACAGGTGACCCAGATGGGCCAAAGAGAGTATTCCATGCCAATTATGTCCTGCCCAGGATAACGGGGGGCTGAGGGGAGGAAGAAGAGGGGCGGTGGCGGGATGCGTGCTGCTTGGGGGGACGGTCGGGTTCCGGGACAGCTCTGGGTGGTACGGCCTGAGTTGTGTGGTTCAGTGAGAAACTGCATTGGGTATCAATAGTTTCATATTCTTTTGCTCTAAAGTCCTGTTAGCATTGTTATATTTTATCTTTCTGTTATCTTAGTAAACTATCCTTATCCCAACCCACGGGCCTCTTAGTTTCTTAGTTTTGGAGTTATTTGCCCCTTCCTTTTCCCTTCCCTTGTTTCCCCCTTTTTCCCTCTTCCCCTGCTCTTTTACTTCAAGAAGCAGGCAGCTGCGTGGATCTCGGCCCACAGCCGGGGTGAAACCACGACATATAGTTTAGTTAATCTTAGTCCTTACTCCCTATATTATTAAATTTCAGTTTATTATTCTACTTTATTTTAAAGCACGTTCTTCTTGTACTTGAAGTCTTTTTACCTGATTGTCATCTGTAAAAATGTATTTGGCATTCTGGATGAGAAATATTTTTTCTCTATCTCATAGTAGTTTGTTACAACTTAGGAGTTTGGGCATTTATTTTGTTTTATTAGACTATATAGAACTTCGAAATGTTGAATTTTGTTTTGTTTTGGCCCTTTTGCCCAGAAAATTACATGGACACTGTAAAAAGATACAAGAAAAATATTTGGTCACATTTTTACCCTATCAGTTCTGACAATATCTGTCTTGGTATAAGCAGGATATCAGTCTTTAACATAAAGCCTACCCTTCTGTGTGTGTGCAACCTTTTCATTTCAGGGGGAGCAATATGTCTGTATTGAAGGACCCAGCATGACCTTCTACGTGAAACTGACCCGCTTTTATAACATACTTTCTTGTTTGGGTGGCTGAGATTAATTCTTTTAAGTCTAGAGCAAGGAAATAAGACATTTTAAGGGACTTTATGTTCACTTTTCATTTAAGATAAAGTATTTGTGAGTGAATGAAGCATCCAAAATTAAATGCTGGAATAAAATAATTATTAAGGATGAGCAATATCTAGACCCTTATATTCTCCAAGGGGTCTGAGATACCAGCTAAACCATGTAGTCTCTTTAAAACCAACTGCAGTTGGAAAGTAGAAAATATTAATCTGTTTTAAAAAGCAAGTGATAACTTCTCCAGGAATTAATTCCATTTGCTTTCCAATGTTACAAGGGCAATGCCAGTAGCAGGAGTGTGTGGCAGCAGCCACAGTCATGAGCTAAGTGACCCCTGCTCAGGGAGCATTTGGTCTCGGGAAGGGAGACTTTTTTGTGGGAGACCATGGTAAGGTGCAAAAGATGCCTGTGGTGTTCTCTCGAGTCCTGCCACTGCAGAGGAAAGACTTGGGGAATAGCAGTCAGATTCCATGGGGCAATGTATGGTTGCACAGCTGATGTAATTGACAAGAATTTGGCTTTTCTGAGCATAAGACCCACTTGGGACATTAGGAACAGCTAGACAGAAATGTTGAAAAGGCTCTGAAAAAGAAGGGCATGGGAGTCTTGGCAGATAGCAAGCTGAACATGAGCCAGCAGCATGCCCTGGCAGTAAAGAGCACCAGCAGCTTCCTGGGCTATACTAACAGGATCAAAAAAAGGAACTATCCCCCTTCGCTCATTAGTCATGAAATACCTACTCATGAGATGACATCTGGAAGCCTGTGTCCAGTTTCGAGGCCCTCCATTTTAGGAACGACACTGATAAACTGGAATGAGTTCAGCAGAGGACAACCAAGATGATCAGGAGCCTGGAGTACTTGCCTTGCAAAGGGAGAATGAAGGAACTGATCTTGTTCAGCCTGCAAGAGAGAATGTTTTGGGGAGACCTGACAAGAGACTTGTCCTAGCAACGCAGAGGTTATCAAAAAATGCAGCCAGGGTCTTTCACAGTGCTGCATGATGGAGGACAAAAGACAGCAGGTATAAGCTAAGGCAAGCTGGATCTATTCAGACTGGATGTAAGGAAAAAAATTTACTATGAGGACAATCAGACACTGGAACAATTTGCCCCATGGGACTGTGTGTTCACTGTAGCCTAAATAGACAAAGCCCTGAAAAGCCTTGTCTGTCCTCACAGCTGATCCTGCTTTGAGAAGGAGGTTGGACTAGATGTCTCCTGAGGTCCATTCCAACCTGAATTATATTATGAATGTCTTAAGATCCAATAAATTAAAAAAATAATGAGCCCCTAAACTCAGTGATGGACACCAGAGTATTTATATGTTGTACCGTAGCATACTCTGAATTTCTTGTTGCAGAGTTAGCAGAAGAAGACATGAAGGTATGAGCTGCTTAGAGTCATTCTGGAGCCTTGGCATTAACATCTGGGAGGGGGAATTTGCTCCCTGTTGGTGAGTTGTTCACAGCAATAGTTGAAAAGTGCACGCGTGTTGCAGTTTACCAAGCCTGTTAGGCTGCCAGCAGGGATACAAGAGGTATGGGTGAAAGGGTTAGCATCTTAAATGGCCTGTTCTACACATGCCAGTATTTCTCTGTTAGACCCCTGCCCTCTGTGTAAGGAAAACTAGTTTAAATTATGATTAAAATGATAATGACAGATTGCTTGAAAACCAGTGACAGGAAAGAGCAGTCCCATTCCACGTCATGCAGGAGTTTTTAAAAGGCTGACAGAAAGTTACCAAGGTAACTTACATTAATGTATTCATTAAATTAAGAAATTGGGTGAAAGCATATATGTGTTTATGCAAAAATAATGGGTTTAATAATACTAACATTCCAAGCAGTACATTCAAATTAACATATGTTAAGTACTGGCACCTGAACAATTTATAGAACTTTGATCAGTTACTTTGAAAGAACTTTGCTTAGAGTCACAAGTATTGGGCTTTATTTAATTTGTAGGGAAATCGTGGCTCACTGATGTGATTTGTTGTAGGTCACTTGGCAGGATGAGGAAAAAAAACCACCAAACAAAAACATGTGTTCTGTTAAACTACAGGGAGAAAGCTTAAGTGGTCATCAAGCCAGTAGTTGGATATTGTAATATATTAAACTGTTTTCCTTTTTGTGATACTGGCACCAGTTAAACACCCAAGTTGAGCAATAACCCTATTACAACTTTTGACTCGGCCTTAAAATCAGTTATCCATTCATATGATGAGTGTCTTACTGATTTGTTTACATATTTCTCACACAACTCTATTCTCTCTGATTTGCAACATCTTAAAAACCATGAAATTTTGGACAAATACCCCTGGAGAAAGCCAGGCCTTTGGCAGGCCATTTAGCAAAAACGTATTTTCCTTCATACTCTCCATCTGTCATTTACATTCACACTGCCCTTGTACATATGGTCAGATACTTGCCAAGGGAGAACTTTTTGTTTGATAAGGTAAATACTCCATATTTTGTACTCTCCTCAGTCTTTTAAATCTGACCTTTTAATTCTCTATCATTCCTTGTTTTGGGTGAAAGATTTTTCAGTCATCTTGAAAGTTACCTGATTCTCCTTCTAGTGCTTGGCTTCAGGAGTCTTCTGAACAATACCTAATGATCCCGCTCATCCACATGCCTCTAACCACTGAAGTGCCCTTTGAGTTATCATCAGAGCAACTTTCACTGGTGCCAAGCAGTGACTTTTGCACCAAGAATTACTTTCTCCTGTGTTGCTGTGACTATCTCTGTCATGGTAGGGCAAAGCTCCACCGAGGCTGTACTTGCTGAGCCTGAATTACTCTTGAGCATGATTTACAATACAGAAACATCACCAGAGGAGTCAGGATTGGCAATGCTCACATTGGCATCAGTCTAATATTCTTGGTTTGTCTTGTTGGCATTGGTGTAGTTACACATATTGAAAAACTTGGCCCTTTTTGCCATATCTGGCATAAAGTGTTTTATCATCTGGCATTGTTTATTGGGATGCAGTTGCACAAAATTCATTAAGATGTTATTTTACTGTTGGCAGAGGCTGTCCCCCTAAACACTTAAGACTTCGTCATCAAACACTGCAGTACATGTCCTGCTATTTGAAGTGGTGTTTGGAAGTGTCTCTTGGCTTCAACCCTTGGACAAGCTCAGTGAGGTACCATGAAGCTTCAGTAACAGGGGAGAGACCTCACTTTTAGGAAAATTACTTAATCCTTCTTTCATCTATTGATGAAGACAGCTTCCCAAGGCCTCAGTAAGAAATGTTGTCCTTCATACAGATCTATCCTGATGTATTTTACGGGACAAAGACACAATTCAGGCCCATTCTGAATTTTTCGCTGATATTGTCTCCAATTTCAATTGAGTCAGAAGATTAATGACAGAATAATTTGTGGTTACTTTCTAAGCTACAGCCTGTCATGACCAAGCTACCTCTATATAATTGTTGATGGGCAAGCTTTCAACTTTTTATGTTGATAGGAAAAGATGTTGAAAAAGTATCTCTCCACAGTAGTGGCAGAAAGATGGGGTAGGTATGTCAACATAAAGAAGTTAATTTTGGGTTAGTATGCCTGTAACTGTCAAGGCCTTTTCTGCTAGACTTGAAGTGACTATCACTGACCACTCTGCAAAGTATCTCCATCCCTGAGGTTTGTCTTCAGAAGACATTTTATCGGCTTCAAAATCCAGGCTCATTCTTGAGATCAATAATTTGTTTGGGTGTTGTTCATAGAGTCACATGATGTGAAAATATTTAAAAACAAGTACTTGTGGTAGAAAGATGGACACACATGGTTCTTCCTTAAGGTACTTTGTCTATACATACACTTGCAAGCCCCCTTCTATCCTTCTCCCTCAGATTATTTGGAAGTTTTGTAGTTCTGAGGCTGAGAAGCACAGCAGGCGTGGGATGTATCTCTTCTTCTTAGACCAGCTGGTGCAGCATGCTGGGAAGGTCAGGCTGTCTGCACACCTTATGAGCAGCGTTGAGAGAAAAAAAAAAGACCTTGGGAACAAATGTGTTTATGTATTGGTGTATAAAACTGTTACTAAGGATTTTTAAGAGGAATAGTTTCAATTTGATACCATGTCTATCACATTATCTAACTGTACTAACTCTGCCTCACCCATGGTATCATTATCATGTCAGTTACATAAAAGGAAGTAGGAGTGTGAAAAACTAAGTGAAAATACTTAGGCAGCATTATGTACACTTTTCAATTCACAGTTGTTTATTTCAGAAGAGGTTGCTTGTCTTTTCTTTTTTTGGTTGTTTTTTTTTTTTAATCATATACACCTTCTTCTTACCAACCAAACAATTATGTCTCAATACTGAAAAGGCTGAAGAAATAAAATATAAGTATTGCAGCCAAAATTGCATATTATGATCTCAGCTAGAGAGGATTGTTGGACTAAAGGACTGACTTAACTTTTTATTTTCTCAGTTTGCTACATCAAAGTAAGTAACTAACAGTCAGAATTGACAATAAGCAGTTAGTCAAACGTCTGAACTAAACAGAAGTAGTTCAAGCTGTCAGCAAAGCACCAGCGAGTCATCTTCCTGTGTTTCTTATCCAATTAGTACATACTTAAACAAATTGGAAAAAAACTATTGTAAAGCTATAAAGGCAGTTAAGACTTGTGCTTTTGACAGAGCTTTTCAGTTGTCATTTCAGGGCATGTTGATTTTTCTATTTAATTGTAGGTTCAGTTAGAAGCTTTGGTTTCAAATTTCCCCCTTGGTCACTTAGTTCAGTTCCTATGAAGACAGGCAGAAGGGAGTTCACATAGTAAATATTTTTGCAAACTCTCCTTTCCAAGTTCACTGACTGTCATAATAGCATACTTCAGGGCCCTTCCACAATTTTTAAGGAGGCCTGGAAGGATAGAACTTGAGAACCAGGGAAACTTTGAGATGGCTGATTGAGGAGCAAGAGACCTGAGAACATGGGGAAGGCAAAACTCCTGACTTACTGTTGTGGTGGAGAGCAGAGGAGCCCCCAAGAGAAGCAGCTCCCATGTAGACTAGGACGTGATGGTGCTCTTTGGTGCACAGATCTAGTGAGACTGGCACTGGAGAGTACTAGGTCGTTCTGTGCTCTTCTTCCCAGCCTCCCCATGCTGGAGTCAGTCATCCAGGGAGTGTTGGTCTCCTTAGTAGCATCTTCATGCTGGGAGCTATGGGCAAACTGCTCCCCATTGTTCCTTTGTAGCTGGGTCCTTGCCAACTTCATGGAGCCTGCAGGGCCAGGATACCTTAAAGCTCAAGGTTTGTGCCACAACCCTGAAACCACAGAGCTACTCCAGCCCAGTGTTCTGGCTCACTGGTACTCACCAGATCTTCAGCGTGCCTCTTCCAGCTGGTGTGGCAGACTCCACCAGCTGTGTTAACACTTCACAATGTTTTCAGAAGCTCCCAGTTCCAGAGCTGAGTCCTGGTATAGGCAGAGATGTGGAAATGTTTACAAAGGGTGCTGAATGAAATCAGAAATCCTTTCCCTCTCTCAACTGTGCTTTAGCAGGGATTACTAATTAAAAAAAAAAAAGAAACAAAAAGAGAAAAGAAAGAAAATTGTCTCTAATATTTCCTTTTTTTATTATACTCCTGAGAGAGCAAATCATGACAACCCTCCTAAGAATCTGCTGTTTACTTGGAAATGCAGGTGAAACACAGCAAACCAAGCTGCCAGGTGGTAAGTTTCTCTTTGACACCACATGTTCCAGCTCCTATTGAAGCTCTTGGTATCCATTGAGAGTGGTGACTGTAGGTGAATTCCTTCCAATCAGAATGCTGCAATGATGCTTTGTTTTAATATTAACAGACAGGAGAGGGGAAAAAGAGGGAAGATCTTTAGGATGAGAATGATTATTGCCTGTTTGGATGGATAGAGAAGTCAGCTTTTCTACTTAAGAGAGCAACACTGCACTCACCCCCATGAAATTTTATTCACTACTAAAGGAGTTGCTCCTGCACTCTAGAATTTTTGGGAAGTGTAAAGCTGCTATAGCAGCTCTTGTGACCTTCATTTACATTTTCTGTGCAGGCAACAGCACCTTCTTGTTTCTCCTAGTGAGGACCAAGACATGAAAAAGAAGATGAAGGCAATTTTTCAGGTCCATGTTCTGCTGGATGGAACCACATATTTCTGAAAACAAGTTCTTGACTATACGGCCTGGGACATACTTTTTCCTGAATTATTTCTGCACCCATTGCTTAAAAATTGGGTTATTGTTCTTTGTAAGATTTTTTGCTTTGCTGGGCCTTCCTGGACTCTTTGTTTAAATCTCTGGAAGTTCAGCTCCTCCATCTAAACTGTAGTACATTATCAGAACAACCTAGGGGATAATTATTCTACTTTACTCAAAAATTTGAGATTTCCGAATCTTACTTCATTTCAAATTGGGCAACAGCCAAATATTTTGAAATTCTCAGAAAAAGAGAAGTAAAACAGATTGATCAAAACATTTCAACTGCAATGCTTATCTTGAAAGATTTAATAACTAAAGATTTGATCAATTTTGTACTTTTTAAGCAGAAAAATCCATGTTTTATTTCAGGAACATCTTCATGGAATATTTTGAGGCTTTAGAATTACTTTCAGGGTTTCCTAATGGAAGTTTGCATAAAGCAAGCACGGTTTTGAAAGCATTTTATCTTCTCCTATGAAATATCTCTGTTAAGATTACAGACCTGCAATCTCTGTGTTTATTCACCAGACCTCCTATGAGCTATCACAGAACCAGAAAGAATTGTAAGGGTTGGTTGTGGAAGGCTCAGACAGAAAATGCGAAGAAGGATGTCAGCTGAAGTAATGGGTAGTTAGCTTTATTGATGTTTGTTGTCAGAATTGCAGTAGTCCCTGCTTGGCCTTTTCAGCTATATGTGCTCAGCTAGATAGGTGCTTTCATTGGGCAGTTCTGGTTGTGGGAGTATGTGTTGCCTAATCGTGGGCACAAAGCTTAAATTGCAGTGTTGGTTTCTGTATGGGCACCCTATCTACTGCAAATGTATTATGAAATACACGTGTTTTCAGCAGAGCATCTAAGTTATGTTGTGCTCTGTATTCCAGATGATCAGATCAGATGTGTGAGCTTTCTTTGTTATATTTTTTAAATTTCCAAGGAGCTAATTAAAGCCATAGTAAAAGTAACATTTTACATCTCAAAGTGAAAATTTTCTCTGCACTACAAAGTGAATATTCAGTGGTTCAAGATGCTTATATTAAAAACCTGGAGGAACCAGAAGAGATATAATGTATCTTGATTCCTAGAAATAAAAACAGTTTTAAAAATGTATGTACAACTTTTTTTGTACCCTTCAAAATATTTGACATCCACTTACTTGGTACTGCATGGATGTTTCCCATACTGTCTGAATTTAAACCTGGTTTGCATCAAACTGATGGTCTGCCTCTTTTAGCTGCCTCCAGTAATTTTTCAGTAGGGCTGTGTGTGGTGTGTGTGCGCTTAAGAAAACAACATTAGGTTGTGCTATCTGATCTTAACATGCCGTACTGTTGTGGTGAATTTCTTAATGCACCAGGGTGTCCATCAGGCCCCAGATACAACCACAAAGCCAAGCCAGTGACGCAAATCAGCAGCTGATATAAACAAGTTGACACAAACCAGAAACTAAAGCTAGCAGTGAACCTCCGGAGATGCTGCTTTTTTTTTTTTTTTTTTTTCTTTTCTCTTCTCTTCTTCTTTTTTCTATTTTTTTTTTTTTAATAAAGGGAAACATTTCTCAGCAACTAAAATGCTTTTGCATTTGCCTCCAACTTCACAACTAACCTAAATTTGGCTCTGTAACGTGCAAGTTTATGAGAGAAAATGTGATACAGACTGCTTGTAATTAGTTTTATAGACATGCTGTGTGTCCTAGACTTGGAGTGTCTATTGATTTTCAGAAGTACCCCGATGACCTCTTTTCCTATTTATGGGCCATTTAATAATCCATAAGAACACTCCCAGAAGAGACCACAGTGCTTTATTGAAGTCCTCGAATTTTTTTTCTTCATCTCTCTTTTTTCATGGGATTGAATGTATATAACAAGTTTCTTTATGGTTAGAAAAGAGTCAGTTTTGATCTTTCCCAACTGTGTCCTTCTAAGAGCATATGCAGTACTTTATTGGTGCTGTTCAGTCTCCTAAACCCAAGCATTGCCTCCTCTGGATTTATATCAGCATGCTTTGCTAGTGTATTTACTGCAGCTACATATTCTGGGAGTAGTGCTAAGTGTAAAGGCAGCTCAGAGTGGCAGAAACACTTCATTTCACATGGCACCCTCTTGTGCTTTTCTCCTTCTTCCAGGTAAGTGAGGCCTTCCAGTCCAGGCCCAGGTTTGTGGGTGTACCAGCCTCTTCAACAAGACTGCTGCCTAGTGCAGCTGTAGCGGTGCAAAGCACCCGCTTGACAGATGCAGCCGGACTGGCAGGCATGCAGCAGGGACTCTGTCAGAACTATTCACCTCCTCTTTCTTCTCTGAATAGTTACTGTTTATTCTGCTGCATGTTTCTAGAAAGTCGTTCAAGTACCTTGTTCTGTATAAATAAATCCGTATTAAATGTGCTTATAACACTGTTTCCAACTAGCTTACCACTTGTGCTCAGTTCCCTCCTGCAAGACTGTGGTTTTTCTTCTACATATTTATGTCTGAAAGCTCAATATTCTGAACTTATTTAATTCTATTCATCACCAGGTTTTTGAGGGAGTAGGGCACATGCAAAACAGCAAGTACAACCTGATCCTAAATCACAGAATCATAGAACCATAGAGTATCCACAGTTGGAGAGGACCCACAAGGATCATCAGGTCCAACTCCTGGCTCCACACAGGGTCAGCCAAGTCAGAGCATGTGACTGAGGGCATCATCCAGAGGATTCTTGACGTTGCAGTATTTAAAGTTACAGCAAGCCTTGATATATCAAGACTCCCCAATCAATTTCTGACTGATCTCAAGTTTAATTGATCAACCTTTGTTTGCAAGCTAGAATCATTGCATTTACAAACTTCAAAGACTGTAGATCTATCAAGTAGCTAACATTTATTAACAAAAATTCTTTTGAAGAATAAAAATATTGGCTGTTACATATGAAGTCCAGGGATATGCATGTATGACCATGCTAATACATCTCATCATGGTACAAAATTGTTTCTAGTAAAGGGATACTAAATAGGATGTAAAAGTTCTGCTTCTCAGAGCTTTCATATCATGTATTCAAGCCTGCTGGAAAACACAAGAAAAGCTGTCAGTCAGTCCTCCTGGAAGTGAATGTCTTATTTTTCATAGTCCAGATAATACTGTAACAGGAAATAACTTCCATATGTGGCATGCACATGTGTTCTGAAGAACAGGATATTTTTTGTATCTATTAATAGAGAAATGTCATCTACTGGGTATTATAATTTACTGAGGAGTCCCCAAGGTTAGTTAGGAAATTCTAGCTCTTGTTGCAATTATGACCTTTTGTAAATTTGGTTTTAATGCACTTTCCACAAAATTTAGACTTCTGATAGAAAGTTGGTTTATACACAAAAGATAAGGAACCTGCAGTTCATATGTCTTTTTTCTGATAATCTTTTATCCACCAAATAAATTACAGATAATATTGCCTACATTTTTCTAGTCTTTTGTCATTATCATCCCTTGTTCTCGGTGTAATTTAGAAGATGATAAAATAGGTATATTTAGAGGCAACCATGTGGAGCTTTGAGAGTGTCTGTAGAGTGAGACTTGATTTTTTTTTCTTTGCTACCCAACTCTTACTGATTTATTATTAACTTAAAAAACCCACACACGAAACCCTAAAACCTGGCACTACTGTGCTTTAGCTCTGTTCAGGTTTAGGAAAAGGTTCCTGGGATTTAAATTCAGATTTAAAGATTATGTATTTAATTTCCAAAGCCTGCTTTTTTTTTCTGCCTAAGCCCATACTGTGCCTACAGTGCATTGCAATGTTAATAAGGCACAGTACAGTACCGCATATGTACTGTATAAAATAATAAACAACATTATCCTCACTGCCTTGTTGCTCTGCATCTTACATTTTATCTGTTGTAAGAAATGCTGTTGCAATTTGAGGAACTACCATTTGTGAATCACTGTGTAAGGGAACGTTTCCATGTGTGTGGAGTCAGCCAGATGCTGTCAGGCTCCTGTGCCAGGCGCAGACAGTGCAGGACTGTTGGGCTCCAATGCCTCAGGTGCAAACGGGAGGATGCTGAAATGCTGGCTGGGTATAAGCATGGTCAAACTAAAGTTGATGTTTGCAGAGATAGACTAAGAGGACTGGCCAAATCATGTCCTGAAATAAAAGGCCACGAGGAATTCTTATCTTCTTGGGTGGCAGTTGCTGTTCCACTCTGAAGAAGTGTCACTTGTAACTGGTAGTAGCAGCAGAGCAGTGTTCGTAGACAAGAGCAGCTAGAGCAAAATCCACATTAATGGGTGCTGGTAGCCCTACAGTATGCATGCTCAGCCCCATTCTGCACGGTCTCTGTCTCCACTCCTTGCAGCTGAAAGGAAGGGTTGTGCTGCTAGCAGGCTAGCAGAGTGGTGATGGGGTGGGGTATGGAGCCTAAGGGTGGTTGCGCTGCCTCCTCTATGTTTGGTTTTGCCTACTGCGATGAAAAAGCTTGAGTTGTCCTGACTTATAACAATGAGATAGCCACATCCTTCATGAAGTCTGTCTTCTCCAACAGTTCTGCTGGGGATGGTGGTTTGAATGTGGAAATCCCCCAGAAAGGAAGACAAAGAAATGACAGTCTAATGCTGAGTCTTCAAAACTGCTCTGCTGGCAAGCTCCAGTAGATGGGTGGAGGGAAGGGTAAGAGGTTTTATCCGCACTGCCTTTTGCCACTTGCCCTCAAGACAGTAGGTTTGGTCATTTAAGAAAAAGCCTTTACCATTGTATTTTTGTCTAAGACTTTTATAAAATGACAGAAAAAAAAATGTACCTTGTGAAAATCTGGATTTGTGCTTGTGGAGGGAACAAGAGGGAAATGAAGGAAATGGGTCGGGTGAGAGTAGAGAGAAGGGGAAAGTCATTACATGGAAATATGTGAAGAGCTGAGAAATCTAACCTGAATATCACCATCCAGATTTCATATTTTTCTAAATCTGGTCAAAAATATCTGAAACAGTGGACCCTAAAACCTTGAGGTGAAAGTTTTCAGAGGTTTTCTAGTAGTCTATACTAATCTACACTCATTAGTATTTCTGGAGAATACAGGTTGCTGTAGAACAACATTTCTGCTGTATTGACATGTCTTGTTCTGACCTGAACTAAAATAAAATATAAGGGGAGTGAAACTAGAATCATATGAAACATATAATGATTGAGTGGAATTTAGGGTACAAACTCATTAGATTTAAGAGATTTTAGATAAAAAGTGAGATAACTATGTATTTGTATTTCTTCTCTCCCAGTGCAAACACCAGGATATGCTAATGGAATTTTAAGGTGGTACATTTAAAATAGATTAAAAACAATCACAGACTGATACTTTACATGTGGAATAGATTTTCACAGGGCATAAGAGTCCAGAAATAGCAAGGATTCAAGACAGTATAACATGAGAATATAAAAACCCCAAACCTATATGAGATTTAGAGAGTTAAGGGATAGAATTTTTGCATTTTGCTATACTCTTTAACTCTGAATCTGTAGCAGATCTACTGAGCACTATTGCTAATAGGATAGTAATCCCAGCTCCTAGACTGGCTTCTCTGACTGGTATGCCAGTTCCTGTCTTCTACACTCCTCCTCCGAAACCTCTTTATCGCTGAAAAAAATTGTATCAAATTGTTTGAACATTAGCCACGATATCAAAGCTCTTGAGAATTTTGAGGGACTGCCTTTAGAACTGTATCAATCTGGTGGTGCTTCCCATCCATCCTCAGCAGTGGGACAGTGGGATGTTGGTAGAAGCTTTTGTCTGTCCTTGCGACTTCACTGCAGTTTTCCACAGCCTGACTTTGCTTTGCTTGGGATTCAAGCTCAGCTTAGTCTTTCATTTTTTAAAGCTTCATAGTTCTCTTAAGGCCTAGCCTAGATGCTTTTCTGAGAGATTTCCTGTTCACATTTTACAGTCCTAGGAAACAACTTTACTAAGATATCCCTACCAAGTCCAGTCAGTAGCACAGCTGCCATCAAGAAGCCATGGGAAGATGCAGTGCTGAGGGAGAATAGTACATGTATCTATAGGATTACATAGCAAAGCTGCAGGATATATCCCTTCATGTTTTCTTATACCAAGCTGTCACTTTATTTTAAAATAAATTAAAATGTTTTGTAGAATGATGAATAAGAATAATCAGATTACTGGAGCCACCCTGGAGTTTTAAAAGATCTCAGCTATGAAAACAGGGAACTAAGAAATGTGTGTAACATGTCTCCTCATAAAGCAGTCACAGTATCTGAGGAGGTGAAGGAGATAAATGTGACATCAAACTTTAGAAATCTGTGGGTGCTGTGCCAACCTACAGACCTACAGTCTGAGTCCATTACCAGCCAAATCTTTATAGGTAATAACTATGAATAGAACTAATAGCCAAAACCATAGATGAAAAGTTAACATGTCTTTTGTGAAGAGGGAAGCCACTCTCACTCTTGCATTGTGGTTCTCAAAAAGAGACAACAGCATGTGGATGATGGTGGTCTAGTAAGTCAAGCATACTTGGATTTCCAAAACCTTTTCACAAGGTCCTTCACAAGGGTTTATGAGGAGGCCAGGCTTCTGCAGAAGAAAAAAAAATCCTTTCAAGGATAAATTACTGATTAAAAATGAGTGAGTTTTCATGATGCTAGGAAGTTTCCATGGGAGTCTCACGAGGGTATGTGCTGGGAAATGTGTTCAGCTATTCATAAAGAGACTGAAAAAGTGGTGGAACACAGTTATGAAGAAATTTTCCAATAATCAAAAATCTTTCAGGATAGCCAAACCAGGGCTAGTTACCAAAGGACTTTGTAATCCTTAGTAAGTGGGTAAAAACATGGTGCTTGAGTCTTAATACCAATAATGGACATGGGAGGGACGCAACAGCCTTGATTATATCGGCAAAGCAATGGACTTTAAATGAGCTGTTATTTCTAGGGAAAGACATCTTGGACTTCCTGGGCAGGCCTCTGAAAACACCAGTTCACATATTACCATGAGAAGAACAAGGAAAGGAACAGAGAACAAAATAAACAGAGTCATTACACCACCGAATAAATCCAGGATATGCTCACATCTTGAACATTAAGGGCAGTTCTGGGTACCTCATTCTAGAAAGTAAATGTTAACTACAAAAATACTGGTGAGAAGCATGGAACTGAGGGAGTTAATAGATTAGGAGAGACCCCTCTGGTGTGGAAAAAGACTAGAGGTGGGCTGAGAGGAAAAAGTATAGTAAAACCATGGAGAAGGTGAGCAATGATTATGCACTTTGTTACACAGGAACTCTAAAGCAAAACAAAGGAAGCAACAATTTCACACAGTGCATAATTAAGTTGTTGGAGTCATTGCCCCCAAGATTTTGAGGACAAAAATATAATTCTTTTCATAATTAAATTTAAAAACATACATAGGATAGACTCATGTTGCCAGAAAACATAATGGCCCAAATATACCTTCTGTTGCAGAAGGTCTCTTACCTTGATGGCAAAATCCTTCCTAGAGAAGGGATCACTATGACTTGTACTCTGTGCATCTGCTGTTGGGAGCAATACTTTTAGCACCAGTGCAGCCGCTCTGCTTATATATTCTCTTGTTATTAATCAAAATGGAACACCTTTTGAGTTTTAAAACTTTTAATCAAGGATTTAAAAACTACAGATCAGAGTGGCTGAGGTTTTGTGTACTTAATGATAAAACTTGAAGGTTTCTCAGAAATCCAGTCCTTTTAAGCTACCGCAAAGTAAAGATGTGGCCCCCTGTTTGAAAGTTTGCTTTCATTTGCTTTTTAAAGCATGTTTTATATGTACACATCTCTATAGAGTTGCAAAGGTTTCCATTAATTGTTTATCAATAGTTAATGCTTGTTGTTGCCATGTCAGACAAGCAGTATTGTTTCACTTGGTCTTCAAGTGATGAAGCTACTGAATTCTGCTAAGATTTCTTACATTCCACTTAGAAATAACCCAATTTCAAAACGTTTTCAGCCTCTGATGGGTTTGTGTAATGATCCCTGTTTGAGCTGGAGCTCTTCAGAGAACAGGGGCTCTCGTGAGACTCCTGGTATTTCCTGTTTCTCATTAGACCAGAAATACAGTAGCAGAGGAAGAGCCTTTCTCTCCCCACTGTGTGATATTTGAGCTTCTGCCTGAATCTAGGAAGTGCTACAGTGCATAAAACTGAAAGAAAACAAACAAGCAAATTTAACGTAACCTTTTCCAAACCCAGAAGAGGTTCGTGTTGGGCTTGTGTTTGAACAGCAGCGGTTCACTCCTCCCTAGTCTTGTGATACATTTTGCTCAGAATTAAGGTCTAATATGCCATTTGTTGAAGGTAACTACATGCTTTTTTGTAAATCTGTCTGTTGTAAAGCTCTGACGTAAGTTTTTTACTTTGTAAAGACCGAGGCATTGTACAGTGGCACTCAACAAACTAATCAAAATGTAACACTTTCTTGTAGGACTAAAAATATGTCTCTTGATGAGGTATGCATTGAATTAAAATAGGGTCTCATTGATTTTCCTGGAAGTTATCTAGTCATCTCATTTATAAAATGTGCAGCTGTGGATATAAGTTGATATATATGCAGATCTTAAACCCAAAAAGTCAAGCTTCAACTTTGGGTGGTTCCAAAGTAGGCAAGTTAGAACCAGCGCAGAAGATTCCTATTGACATAGAGGATTATAGCAACACAGAGTGACTAAGTGTGTGCTTGTTTCCTTCCAGTCCACATTTTACATTTTAACAATTAAAAAAAACAATCACATCAAAATATTTGTAATCTTTTCTTGTAATGTTTTAGTACTTGTATGTTTTAGTGGTGTGTTTCTGTGTGTGCATTTTATCATCAGTGATAGCAATACAATAAAATATAACTCTCTTTGTATAAAATAATGCTGTAGGTGGTTTTGTCCTTTAGATTTCAGATTTCAGATGTATTTCAGCTGCATCAGGCTTCGGCTGTTATTTTCACCTAGCCATCCACGTGATTTTGCTGTGGTGAATATGTGCGTAAGTGAGGTTTTTCTTGTGGATTTCCTGCAGCTACTGCGGAGCTGCAGATTATGCAAAGGTAGCACGACAGTTTATTATTCCGGATGTTAAGAGATGTAGAAGGCTTCTGAAATGTTTTGTTTAAAATATTCCGCTTTTGGTATATTAGAGGAAAACCTACTGTGAGTGCCCCAAACACAGTACCTAATTATCCTATCTGTGGTGTGCTCTGAAGCCATTTCCTGTGGATAAATCAGTAACAGAAGCAAACTGTCACTGCTACCACTAATTTGAGAAATTTTAGAAACTCCACTCAAGGTCTTTTCCTAAAGAAAACCTAAGTGATACATACATGTTCTCAAATTGCTGATTTTTTTTTTTTATTTTATTAATTCTACAAGATTGGAATATTTTTTTTCTTCCTCTTACTGCCCAGAGAGGTTGTGGAGTTTCCTTTTCTGGAGACATTCAGAAACCGTCTGGATGCATTCCTGTGTGATTCAGTCTAGGTGATCCTGCTCTGGCGGGGGGTTGGACTAGATGATCTTTCAAGGTCCCTTCAAATTCCTAATGTTTTGTTATTCTGTGAATTGTACTTGGAAGATCTGGGTAAAACAGATACTTCCTAATCACAGTTCAGTTGTCAGCTGGGAAGAGTTTGCCATAATGAGCAAAGCTGCTCTTGGTTGCCTCAATGGTAAAATTTATTTGGCTCAAAGAAGCTAATTCAATGCAGTAAGTTTATGGGAAATGACTGGTGAATCTGGAGCAGTTGAAGGTACTTCACCATCTGGAGGTGGTACCAGCATCACTTTAAGCTGCTTCTCTGTTGAATATAGAATCTGCCCTGGCCCAGGTTAGATTCATCTGTTACCTGATCTTTTTTTCAGTCTATTAATCTTGGTGAACTCAGAACACTGAATTAGCATCACAGTTCCTTCTGCAGATCTTCTGGCAATGGAGTGCATCAAAATGAGATTCAAAACTTGCAGTACTTTGAGAATGCAACTGCCTAAAATCAACAGGCAGCTGCCTAAGGCTAACAAAATGCTCGGAATGCTAGAAAAGAAATGGCTAAGGGTAAACAGCCGTAGTGAATGTTTCCCCTGCCTGGAGCCCCTGATCTGCCCTGGGCTTTACAGAGGATCCCTTTATTCTGTAGAGCTGCAGAAATCAGAGTGCAGCTCTAAACTCTTGCTTTAAAAATCATCTGGGCAGGGATCATTCTTTTAAGATATGGCCAGAGGCACAGCTGGTAGTGTCCATCTTTAGGTTATAACTATAGGTTACTATTTAGAGCACTTACACAGGAAGTACAAGGTTTGGGTCAGTGATTTTTCTCTGCTTAAAGGCTTTTACACCAACAACTTTCACCACCGGTAATAAAATCCTAATCAGAGAGGAAAGAACAGTAAAGAATATTTTCCATTTGGGAAAGGATAATATTTTTCATTGCATTTATTGAAAACAGACAGGAAAAATTCAAAAATCACTCAATCAGGAAGAAAATCTTTGAGGAATCGTGAATCTTTTGTAGCTTACTACTTACTGCACTTCTCTAGGAGCAAAAACTTGTGGTCTCTTGCTGTTCTGAGCACCACTCTTGTGTTTCACATGGAAGAATTCTTTAATAAAATACTAAAGCAGTCCTAGCTGGTAGTTAGGGTATTCCTGAACAGAAGGCAATATGGAGAGTGTCCTATCTAATAGAGAATAATGTAGGGAGCATGGGCTGGAGCTCCTCTCCAGGTCCCCTCTCTGAATAGAATTCAGCTATGCTAGCACATTTGTAAGGATCCAGGTGTGCTTTATGAATGGTTTAAGAATACCTATCAGACTGGTCATCTCACATCTTTTAGCAGAAACATATGTCTTCTGAATCCTGGAACCGATCCAGGCATTGAATTGTCCACTTCATTGAAACTTGGAAAATTGCCATCATCCTCAGAAGACCACAGAGGACTCTAATGGAAAGCAGGAAGAGTGGAGTGTGTCTGGGTTTGAGAATCAGATTTAAAGATATAACCACCATCTAAATCTTAGGTGCATACTAAGGGCCTAAGTTGTCTGTTGCATCTGGCCCACAAAGCCAGTTTGACTTGCTGCTTTGCTTTTTTTCTTCGGTGTGTTTTGTTCCACCTCTGCTCTTTCCATTTAGGATGCAAAGATTTAGGAAAATCCTTAGATCTGTGCATGCATGTTAGATCACTCATTGAAATCAAAGATATCTGTCTGGTTCTGCAGAACTAGGTCTCAACTTTGTGTTAATTTTACTTCATCACTGTAAATTTATTAGTTAGAATAATTGTGCTATAGGTTAAATTGTTCTTTCAACATATCTTGAGGGCACCAATGAACAGCACTTTGATTCTTAGTGATTTTAGGATGGTTTCATTTGTTGCAATACAAGAATGTGATGCTTACAAAGAGGGAAATCTCAACAGGTTTGAGCCATATGAAGTCATAAGGTATCTAATCAAACTAAAATTTACTTTTCTGTAAGCTTTCTTATGTGAATCCAGCTGCTGTAAAGCAGATAATGCTTTGCTGGTTACCTGCTAATCCTTTGCAGACTCTTAGGTCTAACCTCAGTAACCCTGCATTTGGTGTCTTCTTTATTCTGCATAATATAGGATCATAGAATAGTCCAGGTTGGAAAGGACCTTAAAGATCACCTAGTTCCAACTCCCTGCCATGGGTAGGGACACCCTCCACTAGACCAGGTTGCCCAAAGCCCCATCCAACCTGGCCTTGAACACTGCCAGGGGGCAGCCACAGCTTCTCTGGGCAGCCTGTGCCAGGTTCTCACCACCCTCACAGGGGAGAATTTCTTCCTAATATCTAACTTAAATCTACCCTCTTCATCTTCAGGCCATTACCCCTTGCCTTATCACTCCATATCCTTGCAAACAGTCCCTCTCCTGCTTTCCAGTATCCCTCCTTCATGTACTGGAAGGCTGCAGTAAGGTCTCCTCAGAGCCTTCTCTTCTCCAGACTGAACAAGCCCAACTCTCTCAGCCTGTCATCACAGAAGAGATGTTCCAGCCCTCTGATCATTTTAGAGTCCCTCCTCTGGACTCACTCCAACAGCTCCATGTCCTTCTTACATTAGAGTCTCAGAGCTGGACCCAGTACTCCGGGTAGGGTCTCATGAGAGCAGAGGGGCAGAATCCCCTCTCTCGACCTGCTGGCCACACTTCTTTTGATGCAGCCCAGGATATGGTTAGCTTTCTGGGCTGCAAGTGCACATTGCTGGCTCATGTTGAGCTTCTTATCAACCAGCATCCCCAAGTCCTTCTCCTCAGGGCTGCTCTCAATCCACTCTCCACCCAGCCTGTAGTTGTGCTTGGGACTTTTTAATCAAAGAAAACATCAACATTTTTTAAACAGCTCTAAGAGTTACACAGACGTGAACCTTGGAAGAGACTTTTAGCCAGTGTAGAGTGTGGCAGAAGGTTAGGTAGTTCATTTGTTTTGCTGTGTCAGCAGAAAACTACTTACTCAGTACAGAGTCCAAAAAGGTGTCTGCTTTTTAAATGGAAATATAACTTCTTGCAGTCCGTGCTCCCACCAATGCAATGGTGTATGTTTGTAAATCAGTGATTTCCATAAATCGGAGAGAAATGGGGATCTTCTGTGATCAGAAAATATACCATAAGCTGTGGGAAAATGAAAACTTTCTATTTTATTTTATTCTTTCTGATCCTATATAATGCCTTGTTTTCTGTTCCCGGCTAGAACTGTAAGTGCAGGTGGGTAAAAAGAAAGAAGCAAATCAAACAGTATAATTTCATTTTTTGCTTGAAATTTATAAAACACCATCAATATTAAATTCAAGGTGAAGACTTTACAAGATCTTGTTTTGTCTTAAAGTTTTTTCACCCCTGATCAAGAATTCTCTCCTAAAGAGAGTAAGTGATTCAGCATTATATACACTGGAATGTATGTACAGATAGATTAGCTCTTCCCTTGTAGTACTCCTTACTATGAGTTCTACAGGAAGAAATCTCGCACTGGTCCCCTGAAAGGATCCCCTGGTGTTCTTCCATCTGAATGTAGGGACGCCTGTGATGGGAAAGACTGCAACATCTGTCAGGACTGCATCAGCTACCCTTAAAATCTAAGCAAAGTGGAAGGCTTTGCATTTTATGTCTTGTCAGCTGCTCACCAATCTGCTGTGTAGACATCCAGAGACAGAGGCTGGCCTTCATGGGCTGAGTGAAGTCAAACGTGATTTCTGGAGGTACATACAGGAGTTCTGAAGGCAGGAGTAAGGAAGGATGAGATGAGGGAATGCTCCAAGTGTGGGAAGTGGTACTTGTGTGTTTATAAGTAGAGAGGGGATAAGAGAGAAAAAGACCAATGTACAGACAGAAGCAAGAGTATCAAGTCACTGGTGAAACTAGAAAGCACAGGATGAGTGATATTTTTAGTATTCTTATATGAGTTTTCTCTCAGATCATCAGTTTGCAGAAGACAAACCTTGGTAAAATCAGCAAGCTGTACCCACATCCACCTCTGGAGACTGGGAATGAATAGAAGGATTTCCTGGAATAAAATGTGGAGAAACATTGACAAAAACATTAATAAATGACTGCCATGCAGTTATCAAACATGCATCAGTTGTCAAAGTCATCATGAGGCCCATAAGCCAATTAAAAATGTGAGTATACATTTTCATTCTTTTTTTTGGTAAGCAAGGAGACGTTAATACAATAAGAGGAAGGTGCGCCGGAGTAAGGTCTAGAGTTCAAGCAAAATACTTCAGTGTAGTCTGTTTGTCTCAGCTTGCTCAGCAGCAGTGCTGAAGATGTTTCTGAATCAAGAAGTCCATCCTCAAGAAGACAAGAAAAAAAAGGAGAGAGGAGGAGGGGGTGGGGTCTGACATGGGGCAAGGAGAGATCTGGTTTCTGTTCCCATCTCTCATTACCTTTTTGTTGACAATAATAACTGAGAAATAAAAGCATTCTCCCAATTTCCTTACTTATAATTTTGCCACGTCTAGTTATTTTATCTTGTGCCCAGTTCACACTAATAAAAACTATATTCACCCTCCTGTTACAGTGGTCAGCAAGTATGTGCGCTTGCCCTGATGCTGCTCAGCTCCAGGTATGCATGTGACCCCAGAAGCAGCCTTGTGTCAAGTTCCCTGATGGTTCTGTTCACCACCTGAAGCAGATGACCTTGTGTTCCTTTAAGGAGGGGCTCTCCAACAACGTGGCATCTCTGCAGCACAGATGAAATCCAGAGAGGCAGCAGGACACAAGCATGCCATGGCACATCTTCCCAATCCAGGCCTCAAATTGTATGCCAGCGTCCGCATGAAGGGGTGGCATAAGCCTGATTTCCCTACTTTGCAGTGTTGCCTGATATAGTACCAAGTTCTCTCAGCAGTTCATGCCAAAAATTGTCCAAAGTAGGCCTGTAAATGACCATGGGCCCAGACCTTTATGTGCAATGCAGCTTGTATGTTGCCATATGGACTAGCAAAGCAAGGGCAAGGAGGCAGCATGGCTCTCTATCTACTAAATAATAATAATATGCTGCATAAAAGCATTTCCTTCAGCATGCATATTTCTAATATTTTATTTTAAAGGAGTAATGGGGTGAACTTTGTTTTCCACTTTGTAATATTGCTTTTTAGATATTTATTTAAAAATATTTTTAAATATGTAAATTTCTAGGAAACAGTTACTTCATTACTACAGAGTTACTAGCTGTTATTGCACATCTTGGCCTGTTTCCACAAAAACAGCAAAATAACTTTACCAGATGCTGATGAATCTTTTGTACAGTGGGAGCAAGTCTGTCTGAAATAATGAAGCAACATGAAGAATGATGCCATCAAAAAGTGTTTCCTTATGAAAACACTGAGACTCTTCCTTAGGGTTCAAAACTTAAATACACATTTTTCCACTTCAGTGCTATGAAAGGAACCTTCTGTTCAAACAAGGTTCCTGTAATGTTTAAAAGCACCAAATAGTTAAATATGAACTAAATTATTTTTGCTGTTGCTGACTATGAAAGAGAAGGTTGGACCTTTCTTCCCCGCTTTCTTTCCTTTCCATCCCCAGTTTTTCAAAGAAAAATTAGCTTCTCATAATTTCTTTCTGGAAGAGGTAACATGGCAACGGCAGTGCTGCTATTGGTACTGAAAGAATTTCAAAACAGATGAAAGAATAGTGGATTCAGAGGATTAAATCTTGAATTATTATTCAAGTGGGATTTTGCAATCCCATTTCAATCAATGGATATAATCATTACGTAACATAAAAGAATTCAGCACACTCTGTGCAATTACTCGTTTATTCCAGCTACGTAATTTCTGATACTAAATTTAAATAAGAAATAATATATCAGGCCTTGTAATTATTACCTCTACCAAAGATCTTTTTTTGTTTGTTTTTCATCTTCTGCCTCCATGATTTTAAAACTGCTTTTGTTCCCTTGATTCTGTACCAAAATTCAGCCTGGATTTTAATATTTATGTCAAAGTCTTTTCATATTGTTCTATAAGAAGATGTTTGAAAAAGCAAGAACTGTAGTGATTCACAGGATTTTGTGGCAACGAGCTGGAATGGAACCACAGAAGTCAGTGTCAAAATTGTATTTTGAAGGACAGACTACTAGTAGCGGTAGTGATAGTGAGCAAAGCACTATAGCTAACCTACAGTGGAACTGATAGGGAAAAAGAGAGGACCACGACCACGTTGAATTTATACTGCATATGGTCGTGACTTCTCTTTGTTACCTGAACTGCTATCTGAACGTCTCTTCTAAAGTTGCTAGTCTCTAGGCAGAGTGGCATTACCACCTCAAGTCTGCCCTAAGTGGATGTCTGAATGGTATGTTAGTATGCAAGCCCAGCTCCTTGAGATAATTGGGGCCAGCTTGGAAAAAAATGCTGTCAGTGGAAAAGGAAGTTATTCTAAAGCACATCTTAAGTGCCACGGCTACTTAATACACATATAATTAGAAATGCTATAAATAGAGTACACAAGTTAGTCTTCTGGTTTCTTCAGCTGTAGCAGAAACCTTTGCAGTGCATGATTGTGTAAGGCCCTTCTTGCACAGCCATATGATGAAGGAAAGGGTTGGATGTGACCTATTCATCAGCATGCTGACATTTGTATCACGGGGTTAGAGTAATGGGAGATAGATGATAACTTACGTAATGAACTTTTGAAAACCTTTTTAGAAGTGATTCCAAGAGGTTGGCTTATTTGCTATGGAGAACTGAGGTTGGGTCCATTGGGGAATTTGACCAAGCATCCCAAATATGTTCCTCGGTCTTCTTGCAGAAAAGCACCTCAGGAGAAGAGCGGGAATATGAGAGAGGGAAATCTTTGGAAGATGAATAATTGAGCTTGGAAAAGGAGGCTTGGAGAGTATCAGTTCTCTCCTCCCCCTGAAAAGTTTTTCCCGTCACCAGCAAAACTAACAATGAGTTATGATTCCTCTGTGCTTCATCAGCTTAAGTCTTGGATGTCTAGATGTAGGCTGCACTATTAGAAAATAGATCACTTTGAATGGTCATTAGATTCCTTGTAAAAGTAAAATTAAAAAATCTAATCAATGAATTTTGGGAGACACCATGAAATAGAACTCTCTTCTGTTTCACTGCACAGGATTATTTTTGTTTGTTTTGCTTTTGCTGTCTTGTTTTAACCCATTTTGCTTTCCATTTTTTAATCCACGTTCTATACTGTATAAATCAGAGTGTATTTCTAATTGCTTTTATCTGTCTCGGTGTAGTCATATACAAAATCATAAATACTTTATCATCTTCAAACCTGTTTGTTAAAACTTACGTTAAACCTAGTTGCTAACAACCTAGTTGTTAAAATGCACTACATCATTTCCTTTCTATTAATGATCAGAAGTTATATATAACACAGTTACAATATCAAATATCTGAATAATAAATTGAGATCTAAATTAGTAAAATAAATGATACAAATCCATGGAAATATCTGTCTCCCATTGTATAAAGCATACCTACTTAGAAACAGAGACATCAGATCTTAAAGTTGTAGTTTTGGGCACAGTTTGCTTATTTTTCACAGATAAGTTAATAAAAAAAATTACGCATGTGTTTCCGAATCAGACTATTTTTTTCTTTCAATTAAATCTGATTTTTAAACTAATTTTGGAACTGAAATTACAGATCCTATAATTATAGTCAGAGCTTATTTATCTTTAACAGTCAGGATTCCTGAAATGGCATTCATGCAAAAATTCATTGGTTTGAGTTTCAGGTTCAAATTCTTCCAGCATGTACGAGCCTTAGATTAAATAGTACTGTACTAGGAAAAAATCTATTCATTGATTCAAGAGATCAACACTGAAAGGAAGTAAAGAAATAAGCAATGATCCCTTTTTTTTTACCTTCCATTCTGCAACTGATGGAAAGTTGTGAACTGTTCTCAGATGCTTTTAAATTCTTAAAACTCCTGCTGTACTTGTCCTTGAAAATCACCTTCTCCATAAGTCCTTCTGAAATTTTTTCAGTGTTCTGAGTATTGAGTAGGTAAATTGATGTCTTAAGGTGAGATTAAACTCATCTTTACAATAGGATTTAGTTTATTCACTCTTATAATAGGATTTAAAGTGTAATTAGTATGGAGTAGGAATGGTTGTAGAGAAAAGCAATGTGTCTATAATATTATACAAATACTAGGGCAAGGATTAGTCCTTGATCTTGCATCCAAAACACAGGTTTCTACCACTCCAGGTAAATGTCATGCTTTGGTAAACTGTCAGTTTCAAAAGGACATCTTCTGGAAGCTGAAGTCATCAGATAATGAGAACTGTGAAAAAATCCCACAGCTGAAGTCCTGTTAAAGTTAATACTAAAAGAAAAGTGCATTAAAATTAGCAGAATCAAAATTTGAACTTAAAGGTGGAGAAGTCCAGAGGACAAAAGCTCTGTTTAATTTTATGTATTTTCTTTATATATAATGAGTATGCAATTGTTCAGGAAATGAAACTGTGTGGAAAGTTTGAAAGGTTAATAATTGAGTTTCAGCATCTCAAAAGAAGTCAGTGAAAGAGAAAAACAGAATCTTAATCTCTGAAGCAATAAACCTTTGTGTTACCCAGGAAGTCTCAGTGCCTTCTTGCTAATTGCTTTTAGCAACTCAGCCCATGCTAATATAAAACCAAGCTAAACGTGCTATCTTTCCTAAAAGTACTTCAAGTCATACAACATAAAATAGCTTTTATGTGGAAAGAATTAACAAGCACAGGGGTTTTTAGATGAGGGGTTTCTTCTAAACACTCATTAGAATAACACTTAAGCACCAAAACATCATTTTAATGAGTAGCCTCTGTGGAAATGTGTAAATAATTTTGGCCTTGCTTTTTTAGTTTGTTGCTTTCTTTAAATGGTTTTACAAATAAATGCTTTGATTCCATTTCATAACCTCAGCTTTTTGTAAGGAATACTCTTTGTTAGGAACTAATACCACGTCTGAACTTAGCATATATTAAATTCATTGCTACAGGCCAGACTTTAACTCAGAATAATTTAATTCTTAGGATCTCCACCACAAATATCTGTGATATGTGTTCCTACTGAAGAGAAGATGGGGCCTTTCAGGTCTGGAGTGGAAAAAAAAGAGAAGTGCCTCATTATTCCAATATTTGCATTAGCTGGAATTGACAGCAGCATCCCTCACTGTGACAGTGTGATGGAAGGAAGATCTGTCATGTCATTTACTGAAGCTAGATCTCACTCTTCCTTATATTATATTAATTTCCATTAATATTATAAAATTCAAGTGTCCCACTAGCACCATGTGAGTCAGGGAAAGTCTGTTCATGCACAAGTGCTGCGGATGTCTAATGTCACAAGAGAGTGAAGTCTTGTGATTGCCACAACTGTGTTTTCTTCTAAGGACACCTGCGTTTCCACAAGACATCAGTCTGCAGGAACACTGTTATGCCAGGCAGGAACAACACCTAATGACCTGATGTATTGTTGTCTAACCCCTGGCAATGCTTTGTGCTTGAGGATCAGCACAAAAGGAAGGCTCAAAGCCCAAGTGACCATAGTATGCCCCAGAATAAGGAGTCATCGCTTTTTCTTGTACATCAACTTTATGCTTACATTTTTAGATTTGTTTATATGCCTGTATTTCCTGGGGTGTAAGAAAATTGCTCTTCAGTTCTCTCCCTGGGAGGGAAGCAACAATGTTTATAAGCTGTGGGAAGTATCCAGAGATATAATGGAGGTTACAATTTACATCCATTACATTGTTTGCAATTAAGAGGTCACCTTGGACTTTCTCCTGCTTTCAAGTAGCCATCTGCAAGTAGTGACTAATATTGATATTTATTTCATAGCTTTTATTGTTGTCTTTTGTAGTTTGTTCATAGGCTAGATGTTGCAGTCTGTCATTTTAGACACAGGATTTTTCCCAGTTTACTGTGATCCTCCCTGCAACATCAAGGTTTGTCTTATATCTGAAGACAAAGCAGAAATTTTACTGATGCAGAGTGTGATGGTTGGCTTGCTAAGTCATACAATAAATGTGTTTTGTTTTATCAATAGCAGCTGCATACAATATAAGACTTCACCCATTCTGTAGTAGATAAGAGATTACCATAATTTAAGAATAGGTTCACTTAATAATTATGCTTTCACATTGATGGAAACATTTTTCTTTACTCATCTAATTATTGTCTTAAATCTGTGCCCCTATTAACTTCTAGCATTTCTGATATGTTTATATTTCAAACACTTTTTCCCAAATAAAATTTAAGTGGCTTAGCTTCTGTCAACTTCAGAGACCATTCTTTCCCCTGGAGTACAAGGTAGTAATTATAGTAAACTGAAGTATTTAAATATACTCTCATTTAACAGAAGGGCTTTCTAAATTGCCTGTCTTCACATCAGCAGTTTACTTATCACTGTCATCTTCAGGTTTATCTAAGTGAGCTTTGATCTATTCAATTCTAGGGCTAGCTGCAAAACTTTCTTCTCAACTTGATGTGTGGGATGCAGAGATTCTTTAGTTAATAAAGAGCATTTTGGTTTGTAAATTACCAAGGTAAATAACCTTTGGGACAGAGGCCTCAGAATAGGTCGTTCTAAAGATGAATGTGACTTTGACTTCTGTAGCAGTTGTATTTCATCTGCACTGATTATTAAGAAGTAAGACAATTTAATTCTGAGGGCTTGTCAGGTTTAGGAGTGCATCTATATAGCACGGTGGAACATAGCACCGAGATACCTCTACTGTCTCATGAATGTACTATTTCTGGCAAGTAATTTACCACTAGCAGATTGTTTCAGGACCTCAGCTCCACCTGGTTCTGTCATGTGGATGATTTACATCAGGTTAACACCAGCACTGACAGGGCCCTATCACACGGTAGAGATACACTTTTAATCCTTTTGCAATTGCTGTACTGAGCAAACCTTATGTAACATGCAAATTTTACTGTCTTGCCACTTCTACGCTGAAATGCATCTGACACCACTCCTTAGGTTGCCTGGGGCATTGATCAAAACTCCTTTGCACTGAGCAGTCATATTTAAACACTGAACTATAAGGCTATAGTTACTGGCTGATAGGATGGTAGACTAAACACTAATTTAAATAATAATTAAAAAAATATGGTTAGAGTCTTCTATAAGAAACATTGAGAATTAATAAGTGTTAGTCCACATGATTAGAGTTAAGCTTCATTAGAGGAACATTGTTTAGGCTATAGAGTATTTCTTTTAAAAGCTGGATTTAATTTGTATCCCAGGTGGCTTTCACTTCTGCAGTTTATAGTATTGACATTTATATTATTTTTGATGGGGAAATACCCATCATCTGAAAGGTAGCCTGAAGAATTGTCAAGCATTTCATCTGGCAGCATCTGTAAATCTTCCTTTGCTCTCCGTCAGAGTGTAGTGACCATCAAATGCCCTCCCCGCTGGAGAATACAAGTGCTCAGTACTATGTGATATCATCCCTGTGAGGCAGCAGGAAAAAAGGCAGGATTTAATAGCAACACATATGTAACCAGTGGATCATTAAAACCCTTAACAGGTGCTGGGATGGTTACCAGTTCATTAATCTGGTCAGCAGCTGATGTGCTCCTATTTTAAGGTCTCTCTGTGCTATTGCTTTTCAGCAAAGTCCTCCTCGTATGGTGTTTCCCAGGAAAGTTGATTAAAGGGTTTTATAAGTTAACGGTTGACTGAACTGGATTATCATTTAGAGGTGTCTAAGGGCAATACGACTCATTAGACCACATCTCTGTGTCTCATCTCTTTACAAAGGATCCTAGGATCTTTTTAAGAATTCTTTGCATTTTTGGTCTCTGATGCTTTCTTTCTTGTATTCCAGAAAGGAAAAATACGCAATTGTAACAGACACAATTACTCTGATGTGGAAGGTTCTTCCTTGCTACTTGCTTTCTCTTGTAAGCTCATTCTTTTCCTTAGAACCATAAAGAAAATATATAAACCTGAAACATAGCAAAGTATCTTGTGTTATCCATGACCTCTCTGTGTCAGCTTGTCCTTCTGATCTCCACATAAGGCAAAGTTGTGGAAATATTTTGAGTAATTGAAATAATTTTAATAATGCATGTGATTACAGCAGAAACAAAATTGTCATTGGGTTCTTAGCATACAGTAATTGATTTTAACATTCATTAGGAAGTATAAGTAGTGTTTTGCTATACATTTCGTTTATATATCTGTTTTTACAATAAACTGGTACCTACTAGACTACCCTGGATCATTTTAAAGGGTTGGGGTTTTTTTGAGATACCTCCCTGACATTTTACTTTATAGCTTAAAAAGAAACCTACAGTATTATTAATTCAAACAAAGTGACTAAAACATTTCCTCTGTTGGCAAGTGAAATTATTATTCTTTGAACACGATATGTCCTTCTGGCATTTTAAGTTCTGAATCTTTTTTTCCTTATAAAACTCTGGTATATAGTTTTCCACATAGTATAGAAGTGATTGATAATATTTTATCAGTTATTCTTTTTCAAGTACTCTATCAGAGTCTCTGGATGGGTATCTTCAGCCTTATATCAAATAGCTGCCACTATTGAGACAGTAGGCCAAACTCAGATCCTTTATTTCTCAGGCAATGCCTGAAACAGTGGAACTAATTCTGAGTCACGCCTCTGAAAGTTAGCACCCTAGTAATGCACACTTTTGAATTAAGTTTACTCACTGGCTATGAAGAAATTACTACAACTTTTGCAATATTTGAGTATTCTTCTGGGATAACACAGCAGAGATTTTATGGGTCTTTGGAATATTTTCTTTGTAATGTGCCACATGCATACAAACACACAGAGCAAACAAAATAAGAACACAAACATATAAATGTATGGCTTTAATTTGTAAAAAAGCTATACAGCATGTTGTATGATGTGAATTCCTTTTTTAGACTCTCTGTTCTGATACTTTATGGTAATAGAAGTTGTATAACACTAGTTTTTTTTGTGTCACATTGTTTTCAGCATCTCCCTTAATCTTTCTCATTTTCTAACTCATTAGTTCCACTGGACATCTCAGACTTAAACAATGCAACATGAAAGGGTTCAATGAAGGCCATCCATTCTCTTTGCTGCAAATTGCTAGGAGGGGTTTTAATTTAGTGAGGCAATAGTTATCGTTAAAAGTTTTTATGAAGTTGCACCTAATGAGTGAATTAGTAGTTTGAGAAGTGACTTTGTTTCTCTGCTATCAGTCTTCCCTATCACTTTCATTTCATATGCATCACTGACTTTAAAAAGGCTGCCTCTTTCAGGTAAGCAAGAATCTGAAGGAAAAAAAAAACAACCCAACAATTATTTATCTTCTTTAGCTTGCAGTTTCACATATTTTTGATCTTGTGAGATGTGTTTATTCATTGTCTGTTCCCATCTAAGTTACAAGGACCACAAAGCCCTAGTGAAAGAAAGGGGAACCCGTATCTGTAGCATAGGATGCTTAATCCATCCTTTCTCCACCCTTACAGGCTAATAATCTCTTTTACAAATTGCAGAATGCTTTCTGACTCTACATTTTTACTCATCCTTCTAAAGCAGCTATTTCAACTAAAATGCAGTTCTCTAACTTTACTTGTGTTTTGAAGGGCACATAAGGAATACTTGACTTTGAAGGCTGTGTGGAACAGTGAAGGGCCAGGATTTCTGAATTACTTCTTTATATCATAGTCTTCAAAATGAGATGTTCCATGTCTAATGAATCTCTTCATAGCTTTTCATGACTCATTACAGGTGACAAACCTGTTAATGTAGCAGTTCTTTAAACTGCCGGTCATGTAGTCCCTTAGTATTTAGTCACCTGTTAAGTCTTCTTCCTTGCATGTTTGCTGCTGAAATACACTTTTCACCTTTTCCTTGGACTTTTTTAGTACAGCTCCTCATGATTGTTTCCCTAGATTGTTTTTTTGTCTAGAAGCTAAACCAGGTAAATTAATTCAAACCATGGTGCTGCTTAATGCTGCTCTTCTCTTCGCAGAGAGACTCACACATAGTGTATTACCTCTTTCGGAAGCAATTTCAAACCTATTTCTGGGTACTTCTCTTTGAAAGAATCAACAAATTTGCTTCTTTTATCTCTGTCACCATCTGAAGGAAAATCGTGTCTGTGCTAGTATTGTGAAGCAGAATGTGGTAACACATTATGATTAGTGAGTGCCAGCAAGAGCGAGAGGTAGTAGAACAGGAGACGTCGAAAATGATTCTGCTCTGCAGGAAACTCTTCCTCTCTGGAGTGGAAGACTGTGATGTTCTTTGCAAGGCCATCTGGACATCATCTGACAGGAGATGTGGACCTATAACTACATCTGATGACCCTTGGGAAGTCTGACAATGACTGGAGGGTTTAAAGGGTGTTTTCAGTGGGTTCAGTCTCACTGAACCTTGATAGTTTCGAGCAGGCATCATGGGCTTGGCTAACATCACATACTGCACTCCAAACATGCTGCTGATTGCCAGTCATAGCTTGAGGGGATAGTAGTTCAGTATTGACAAGACCATCTTAATGACTGCTTCTCTCCAACTCCCTTTTGTACGTATCCTCATCTGAAATATCCAAGACGTGAGCATCACGTTCCAGTGCTGTGTCACAACATGCATCCCCATTTGGTTGGCTACAATACAGTCACGAAGGGTACTGTTCCATCATCTAGTCTTCCTGTGTAAGGGCCCAAATCAGTCAGTGCCATCAAACTATGAAGAAAAGGCAAGATACTCTTTTTGTGGGCTAGTTCAAATTTGATACCCATCACTAGGAGTTATAAAGGTTGATGTCAGGTGCTTGGTTTATGCTCAAGTAATTCTTTGGTTGTGTCTATCTTGACAGGAGAGTTTGTCTGGGCAGACATTAGCTTATCTGCCAGAATAGGCCTTGACCTTCATGTGAATGCATTTCTCTTTCTTATCATCACTTCCAGCAGAGGAAGATATATTTATAAGTCAGCTTATATACACAATTTAATAATTCTACAGAACCTGTTGAAAATAATTTGACTGGACAGTATTCCATCATAAACACAAATTAGTTGTGATTCAAATTTTTTGCAGGAATGGATCAATTTTGACTCCATTTTGATTAAAAAGAATTGAGTTAAAGACAGAGAAAAGTACTTTTCACCCAAATAACCAAGTTATCTGGGTTCAGTAGTGGCTTGCTGTGTGACATAGAGAATGGTCTATCTCCTCTCAGATTTTGTCATCTGAAATCAGATAATATTTGTGTTTATTGAGATGTTTCATCATTTTTGCTATAATGTATACCACAGCAGTATTTTATACCTTGGCTATCAGCCACAACATGTGCTGCCTTCTACTGAGAAAATGTAACTTTGTATACTATACTTTGGTGATAAGTCCATCCCTTCTTCGCTGAAATATTTGTAAAAAACAATGCAGTAAGTCTTTGTAGCTAGATGTATGTCTGCACGTATGTAACAGCTATTCATTCACCCACTTGCAGATCTCAGTTATAATTTTTGAGCAGTTTATCACATCTTATATTCTGGCTACAGGCTTCTACTTCAGAGATAATTTTGTTCTCAGTGCTTGGGGCCTTCAGTCTTTCTGCTTCTGGCAGTGCATATACTTATCTTTGTAGTTCCAGCAAGGAACTCCTTCTTGCGAGGCCTGCATGACATCTCTTATTTTCTGACCATCTCAACAGAGCCTATGCAGGTATCTATTTCTGTCAGCATATCAATGCTTTTCAATTCTTCCTAGTTCTGCTGTTAAAATGGGCTTGTACCTACCTTTGCTGATGCTTCCAAATTAATTGAGGATCGTGGTGACTTTCGGTATTTTCACGCTGAAAGATTGTTTTCACTTAAAATTAAGCTGATTAACTAATCACACACCAGTGATTTGTCCGAACTGCGCCTGTGTAGTTTCTGTAATAAGAGCAGAGTGCCTCAGAGTTCTGGTGTATTGTTCAGTAATCTCGGTGGTACTGAATCACTAATTAATCTCTTTTTCATCCAGCATAATGCTTAATTGTAAAACAATAATAATAATGCTTATCATTTACATATGTAATCCCCATTGCATTTATTTATTTGTTTGTTTGTTTATCTGAAAGCCCCTAGGAGTTTACCAATTCTGATAGGCTCTTCATTAATTTGTACCTGTAAGTCTGTACCTTTGCTGGATTTGTTTTCTGCCCTCTGTGAAGGGGTTGCAGCATCATATCACATTTTTCCTGTTTTTCACTTGAGATCCATTCCCTTACCTCTTAATGGCAGGAATGAGACCTTTGTGTTCCTATAGCAGAAAGTGAAAGGTATCTCTGAAGATCCTATTAGGATGTGTCTTAGTGTCACTATCTACACTAGTTGCCACTGATGTCATTAAATTAGTAGTCACAACTAACAGAAACAATAGTGTTATTCTTCTCTATACATTTCTAGAATCCTTATCTATCTACTAAAATGAGATGAAGAATGATTTCTTCATCCACTAGAATTTGACGTGGCTGTCTACAACATTAGAAATGGGTTTTTTTACCCCATCTATAATACTCTGCAGTTGTGGGCATGTGATATTCATATTTCTTTAGTACTTTTGGATTTTGCCTTGCTTCACTGGATGACAAACCATTTTGTAGGTGTGTTACTCTAGAGAGGAAGCCTTTTTTTCATGTGCTTAACTACACCTATTATATTCATTATATCCATTAACTCCTATTATATTGATTAGCTACTCCTATTATATACATAATCTGCATTTGTTCATTTACTTAGGAAATAGGATTGAAGGCAGATGTTGTTGTGAGTCAGTCAGTTTATTCAGTTTGAGATACACTATACCTGGGGATTGAGTCTTTCAAAAACATCTTGCCAATTTTTAGCTATTTTGCTGCTTCTATGTCAGACTGTATTGTTCTCCTGGATAGTTTTTTTTTGTTTGCTTGAATATCTGTTACAGTAGTTATTTCTCTCATTAGATTTCCACATTTCCTTTTGTTGTTTTTAGTTTTGTGTTTTGTTGAGTTTTTTTTCTGGAAACAATGACTGGTTTAGGTTTTGCACAATTTCCGTATTCTTCTATGTTCTTCTGCTTGTGATTAATGTTGCTCCTATGGTCTTCTTAAATTTTATTTGCCTTTCCTATATATAGATACATCATCATGCTAGAATGCCCTCTTTTGGGAAAAATCTCTACCATGCTACTATGAATGGAATACAGGTCATATGAGGTCCTGGTATGGCTCCAGGAAATGAAAGGGAAATTACTTTTTAGAGATTTACTCAGGATGATTTTGAACCATGTTTGTATTCAAATGTTGATCGTGAAATCAGCATAAATATATTCCTTTTTAAATATAAATTATTTTAATGTAAAATTGACAGTCTTCTGATTTTTTACCTCCCCTCCCACCACAGTAATTCCAAAACATTATTGATTACGAGTTTTTAGGTGCAATAGCTCAAGGTAAACTGCTATTCATATATTATAGATAGGTGCTTCCTGGGTATTCTAAGCATGTCGCTGCTGGGTTGACAGAAAATTAATTCAACTTCTGGCTGTAACTACAAGCTTTAATCTTGAACTTTTGGAGTATATACTGGTAGGTCATGTTAAGCATGTTTGAAGTGGTTTAAATAGAATAAATGAGGGACAATTAGTATCTGAAATAACAAAACAGCTATTAAGTACTAATTGTAATGTTTCATTATTGACCATAGTGTATTGAAGGAGAAAAAATGCTATTGTGAATAATAAAAAAAAATGTTCACAATTTATATATGTCAGCATTAAATTAATGTCAGATATAAGGAGTGTATTTGTATATAGACTCTATGTAGGAAATGATACTGATTTTGGGCTTCAGTTTGGTAGACCTTTCTGTGGATATCACTTAAGTATATGCTGACTTGAAGCTGAAAACACTTTAACAGGTGTTTCAATGCTTAATTGATTCAAGAATACTTTTTGGGAAAATCAGTCTTCAAAAACCTGGCATGTTCTCTGAGACAAGAAGTAGCTAAACTGGTTATGGGAAATTAAGAAAGAACCACAAAATTCTTCCCCTGACTCCAATGTTTTTCATCGTTTGCAAAGATAGCAAGGGGAGTATTTTTACCTGTTTCTAGTGCAAGAACAGAAGGTTTTGTATCTGAGTAGCTTGGCAGCACTCTTAACAGCCTTGCTATGCAAAAGGTGTTTGTTTATTTTGCTGATGTTGAATTCCATTCTTTTATATTTGTTTTCTTTTTCTTTCCTAGGGTGACAAGGTTGAAGCAACAGGATGAGAGATCTCAAGCACTCTGGTAAATGTCGTGGCCTGACAAAACTACATGGCTTCCTTTATCAAGACAGCTGTGTTTTTACAAAAATAATCTTAATTTGGCCTGCAAAAGGATTAGGCCTGATATCCAAATGTACTACTTTGAAAGGTCACCTTGACATCCTGAAGGAGTTTCTTTCAATGCATTCAGGATGCCAGACCAGAAAGCCTCACAGACTGAGGTATGTTGTTGTTTACTGTTTAAGAAAATAATACCAGAATGAAAAGGACACCTTCCAAAATAGCAAAGAAAGTCATTGCTACTCACAAAATCACTGTGAAATAGGTTGCTGAATGGGCTGCTTCGTTTTGACAGTCATACCTAGTATGGATCACAGGGAATAGTTAAACTGTGTTAAACTAGGCTCCCATTAAATAGATTTTTATCTCTGTTAACTAGCCTCCCATAGATGTCATTAGAATTGTTCATAGAAGGGAGATGGGTCTGGGAGGATGAGTAATTCACAGCACTTATATATGCAACTCTGCAACTTGCAGCAATTAAAGAAATTGGTCTTTTATTTTAATAACTCCTGATGATAGATAATTTGGCCAATGCTCAGAAAAACTTGTTACAAAGAATGTCGAAGATGAGCTCAAAGATGCTGCCCTCTTTATTAAAAATCAGTTACATGAAAATCATTGTATTTTACTTCCTCATCAATCTGCATGTTCACCACATAATACAAAAAGAAGATATTTAAGAGAAAAATGGACCTTTTGCTAGAATATGTGATTTTCTTTGTACTTCTACGTTGACCATTATGTATAGAGGACCTTCTGTGTCATGAAAAATTTTAAGATGTTTGCATAAGTATAAATCCTGAAAAATTAGTGAAATATATTTCTATCTCCTATAACTACAGTCTTCCATGTGCTATCAATTGGCTAGGTAAGACGTACACAAATCCTATGCTTTAGTGGTACAATTCATAGCTGACCATGAGGTCAGTAATCTGGAGGCTTAGGCTTTTATCTGATTTGAAATCTCTCTGAGGCTGATGCTATAACTTAAGCATGAAGAGTGCAAAAACATAAAGTAAGACATGTTTTTAATTGAGAGACCTTACGCAGAACAGAGAGGCTCATATTAACCCACTCAAGCTTTTCATTTGCAAATTCAGACTGAGTATGGGTGCAGTGAATCAAACAAACAGCAGTTTTGTCCCAGATTCACTACTTCCAGTTGTTTGGCTTGGTTTTGGTGGGGTTTTTTTACAGCACCCAAATGTTAACATACAAAGAAAACAGCAATCTTTATAAATAGCAATAGGACACTAAAGCAGTAGTTCCGAAACCTTCTAGTCTGTTTTTCCTTCTCAGTGTATGCACGATCAATAGGAAACAACCCATGTTCTTACATTCAGATGCATACTTTTTATTTGGACCTAATTGCTAATCCACTGCATGAGAGTCTTTTTTTCAGCCTTATTGTCTCACATTTCCTTAAATATGGTGTTGATGTGTCAAGAAGCAGAAGGGACGATGTTTCGTTATGGAACTTGTGAACTTTTCATGATTTTATCCCTGTTTTGTGTGCAATAAATCATACAAAAAAATGTCCCGAAAGAACTTTTTGAAGTTATGGTTAATATCCCGGGCACAAAATACTGAAATTAAGATGTCCACAGCAAGTAGTATAGTAATACTGTAACGCTTCCAGAATTTTAAGCCAAGTCAAATATAGCAGGGTAGACAGAGAGGTTTGTAGAAAAATGTTTAGCACTGATTTGTTTTGTGTACCATCACTTATGTCACCTGATGTACCTCTGCAGCCTTCCTGTGTGGGTAAGGTTTTGTTTGCCTGTATCTTTACACACATACAGTGTTTTGTCTGTGTCTGCTGTACAGAGCTTTACAGCCTGCAGTCAGAAACCTCTGGAAGGAAGCCTTACCGGTTTGGCTGTGTATCTGCCTAGACTGATGAGCATTGTGTCAAAAAAGATATGTGATCACAGAACTGAAGGTTATGTGGTATTAATCTACACCTAAAAGCAGATGTAGCAGATCCAGTATTACCTATTTTACTATTGGTTCTTATCAGCAAATATTCAACACAGAACATGGAGGTCTTTCTGTAGCATCCAAAGACTGAATGAAATGAAAATTAAAACATTTCCAGATACTCAGAGAGGGGTCTCCAACAACATGTTACCTTAGTGTAATGAATGTTGATTTCTGAAAAAGAAGGACTAATTTGTGTTTAAACTCCAGCTTGGGATGAAACCTACATTACTTAGCAGAAATGAATATACTTTTGACCATATGGCTGATTTATTCTTCACATGAATATACATACTGGAATGTGCACAATGAAGAACTTCTTTCTTCTTCAAAATAGCATCCCAAGTTTGTTAGGAGTGTGATTATTGCTGTAATATTTGTCATGAAGTCTCATGTCAATTTTCAAAAACACACAGCTACGTGAAATGGAAAAAGCGTTCTCTTGAATATTCAAAGGTACACCTGTATGCCAAGTTTAATTTGTCAGTCTTCAGCCACAGGCCTTTTACTCTTAAAATCAAAAGAATTACTTCACATGTAACTAGCTGCTTGTCTATGAGAAGAGAAAAATATTAACCATTTGCTCTCAAAATTTCAAATACTTCTAAGGAGAAATCCCATATAGATAATCTCAGCTCGAGAACTGAATTTTTCAGAGAGTTATAAATGATTGACAGAATGAATTTTAAATGGAAATACATAATCTTAGTTATATCTGTCAGTAGTACTTCATCTAGAGCTACAGTCAATGGTTTATCTCAAATGTTTTTCTGTAATACTCTCTACTGCACTAAGTAGTATATAATACCTACATTATGCCCTAAGTATTGTGCAATTTCTAGGTTACGTTGAATGGTTGCTTTTAAAATTAGCATGAAATTCATCAATGTAGAATAATAACATAACATTTTGTTTTAAAAATATCAGCTATATTATTCATTCTTTATGATGCCTGCTTCCTGATGAATATTTCAAACAATCAGGATAAACAGTAACTGCATCAGAGAGTCTGGAAGACAGAGGCCAAGGAAGAGAACAATCAAGAAAAGATTATTTTTATGCACATATACAAACTAAATAAATTTTAAAATATAATCTGTGTGTTCATTTTTAGCCAATATAAAAATTGTTATACCAGGAAAGATACTGAACTGTAAATGAGAATACAGTAGCTAATTAAATCACTCAGAGACTTGGCTTTTTATTGGTCTGTATACTTGATTGCATGGTGTTTCTGTAACAGAAAAACAAGATGCAATTCTAGAATGCTTAATTTTGCTGTGATTTTTTGGTAACGTGGAATAATTCATTAAATTGAAAACTTTCTAGACATAGTGTCACTTAAATCACAAAGTTATCATCTAAAATGTCTTGACTGAAAAGACAGAAATAGAGATCCAGTACAACTGTTCAGCATTCTGGGCTAACTCATGTAAAATTAAATCTTCATTATACCAAACCCTGAAAGACAGTTAAGTGACATGAAGACTGTTTTTCAATCTCTTAATATTACATGTACTATGCCATTAGAATATAATGGAATATAAATTGTTCATAATCAACCATCAGATTGTTTTGCCAATGAAAACAGAAGTGATTCTCACCTGAACAAGAAAATTAAAAATAATGACCACTGTTCTTTCGGGAAATTGGTAATTTTCTTAACCTTAGACTATAGAGCACCAAGCAGCACCAAGTCACATTATACTGAGCAGAAAATGTAACCATAGTCATACAATTTTCTTCCATATTTTGCATTATTCCTTTTGAAGTCTGGGCTATTAAAACCACAGGCCATTTAAAGTCTTGTGTAGCCCTCCCTTCCCAGAATTAACATGTGCCAGTCTTAACATTGATCTGCCTCAGCTCATCAATGACCAAATGATCTGTAAACTAAAACTTTCACCTTACGTTAAGTATGATGATATCAACTGTCACGCTGATTAGGCCGTGAATTATGGCACTAGCCTTCATATTCATGTTTGAGGCAGAACTAATGTGCAGCCATTTTCTGAAGCATATTCACTGACAAGCAGGCAGCTTCTTAGTGTTCTGCTTCTTTAAAGCACATCTACCACATACAGATTAAAATGTTGACAGCAAGTGATTAGTGAAGTTTTAGTTTATGTTGCATGGGGAAACTTCTTTAGATGTGACTGAAGCTAAGAATACTAGAACGTAAGAGCTCAGCTCAGTGCTGAGCTAAGAGGTGACTACTATACCTTTTACTTCAGGTACTTACAGAGGAGATATTTGAAGGGCTCCTAATATTCCACTGTCATACTAGATTTAGATTAAGTATCTAAGATGTCATCCTTATTGTTGTCATTTGATGGAATATCATTGGCCCGACTGCTTTTTTCAACAGCTACATTGAGAAAAATTTTTCATCTTGGCTTGACAGAATCTGATCCAGTTATTATCACAGGTTTTACATACAAACTACTAATCCTTCCTGCTGGCTCCCATTGTCAGCTGTCACTAAGAGTTCTTTGAGGTAATAATGGAAGAGAGCTAGTGAGGGTATGCAATCAGATCTAAACACCTTTCTTTGAGTTAGTTATCGCTAGGCATGAGTCTACATTACAAAAATGCCATCATAGTTAATGCAAGTCAAACATGGCAAAACCAGAATTGTGTGAGCTCTGAATTGATAGACTGGCCAGTGTTAAAATCTTTCACCTGCTCTTTGCAAATAAGCACAAAGACAGAGTTGGATCCACAAACTGTTTAGACATTTATTTGGCAAACATCTGTGTTTATGTGATAGAACAGGAAATTGGAATACGAATAGGTGAATTAATTTCTCGTTATGCACCTCTCTAGTACTGGACAGCTTGAAATATTTCAGATATTAATCTGGGATTTAGAAGAAGATAAACAGTAATTCACATAAAATGAATAGTTACTGCTTGTCAGCACCTCAGGGCAGATATTTGTTAACATGTCACTTTAACAATGCATGTAAATGTATTTTTGAAAACTGGAATAACTGCTAAGTGCTTCATACAATGGTAGAAGTGAATGTCAGATATACCTGCTTTCCCCCTAAGTAGTCACAGCATGATTTGATTTTTGTCAAATGCCAAGGAATTAATTGACACTAACCTATGATCTGGTTTTGTTAAGGTCTGCCAGCTCTATTGGGAATACTTTAGCAACATGGAAAGACATAAATGCTTGTGATATGACAAAATAGAGGCTCTTTACTTCTCAGCACTTTCATTCCAGTTACCTACTCAGAGACTTGATTCAAGGTACTTTTTAAAATTAAGGCAAAATTTGCTCTAAAGCCCATTTCTGTATTCTGCTGTGGCTTGCATTATGCTGATGAGTTCCTGCTGCTAGGTATGTCTGTGGAAATTTATTTTTCAGCAATTAAAAGGCACACGCAAAGAGATAAGATCGTGGTACAGCATAGCTCATTTTAATGTTCTGAGAACGCTTTTCAGACTGAAAAATTTATCATAAAATCAATGTTGTCACTAAGCCACAGAATGCAGAATTGTAAATCAATAGTCTAGAAATACGGGAGAAATCATGCACAAGCAGAAAGTAATCGTGGACTTCCTAGAAGATAACTGGTGGGATCCAGTCAGCCTAAATCACATACTAGGCTTGGACTAATGCAATTGCTTCCAGTGAAGCTGAAAAACACCTTCTTGTCCTGACTGTAGAGAAGATTAAGTGCTTTATTTACTGAGACTACTTCATTATACACACAAAATACAGATATCCATACTGGCAGAGAATGTACAGACGCTTGTTTCTTGGTCTACACGAAGATAGTGACCAGCTACTTAGAGGCAAAAACGGACTATGTGTGATCTCACGAACAGTCAGGGAGGCTGGGGCGGGTCGGGGGGGGTGGGGGAAGCAGAACCCATGACAAAGAAGTGGAAAGAAGGCAAACAGTGTGAATGGCAAAGAAGTTAGCAGAGTCACAAGTCCAAAAGTCAGTCGAGCTTTAAAACAGAATTTCAGATGGATATCCATATGGTGGTTAGGTTTCCACCTGCCTTGACAGAGACCTGACTAAGCTGACTGCTCACCCAGGACTGTTATCTTATTTTTAATATGCAATGCAGAGTCCAAGAATTTAAAAAAACCCAACAACAATCAACAAAAAATAACAAAAAAACCCCCAGCTGAGAGCATATATTAGCAAATAAATGTGTGAACAAACAGATTAAGTACGTAAACCAAGGTGGACCTGTTTCCATTTATACAAAGCAAAAGAGAAGGAAATTGAGAGTGCAAAAAGAAATTTTTCTGATTCCTAATTAATTCAATACCAAGTATTTTTGTTTTCTGTGCTATCAAGACCAGATGCCGTTTCAACAACATAAAATTTACAGTCTCAGGAAAGGAATATCCAGATCAGTATTCTTAGCTTGTGATTCATAGGATCATATGAAATGGTCTACTAATCTCTTCTGTCCTTAATCTAAGACTGTCATAAATTTAATTAGCTGTAATATCTCCCATTTTGTTTGGCTTGTGGTTTGTTTCTTTATCCCTTTTGATCTTATTATTTCCTGTATTTCTATTAGCATTATTTATATTTATTACTGTTGTTTCAGTGGTGCCCAATGAAAGCACAAATGGCAATGAGCACAAGTTAAAACACAAGAAATTCCATTTAAACATAAGAAAAAACATTTTTACAGTGAGGAAGACACTGAAGGAGATTGCCCAGGGAGGCTGGGAAGTCTCCATCTTTGGAGATAATCAAAACCCATCTGGACGTGTGTCTGAGCAACCTGCTCTTGTTGTCCTTGCTTTGAATAGGGGTGATGTACCACATTATCTCTAGAGGTGACTTCTGATCTCAGCTAATCTGTGAACTACTCTTACTACGTTTAGTTGATACTAGTATTAATATTATGGGGGAGTTGTATTTGTATTTATAGATCTGCTTAGAATTAACCTCAAGAAAGCTGGAAACTCAACATAATACAATTTCATGTTAGACTCCAGAAATAGCCCGTATTGCAGTACTGACAGTAGGTCATTCTGAATTTGAATGCATTACAGATTTATACTTTAATGAGGTGAGGCCCAGGTACCTTTGTACCTTGACGAGAAACCTCTCCTGTGTATTGATGTGGCAAGGAAGCAAAATAAATTTTCAAATGTAACTAGGGGTGGCTAGACAATAAAAATGTGATATGTGCTTGCACCAAAAAATACTGCAGAACAAAGGGGACAGGAAGCACATAGTCTAGAGCCATAGAGCAAGTATGGGCTTGGCATAGCGGTTGTCTAGATAATACGAGTATATGATCTTTTCTTAAGCTAGATTTCCACACTAATTAGTCCCATTTCCACCATTTGTATCTGAGGTCAACACTTCTAATTTTTCAAAACTGCTCAGTTTTGGGTAGGATGGGAGAGTGCATAAGCAGTTTTGATGGCTCGCCAGTCGGAAGTTGCTGCGGTGTCTGAGAACTTGTCAGTTCCTGTCGTGCTCTTCTGCCGCAGCTCTTGGCTGTCTGTTTGTGGCTGTCGAAGAGTCAAACATTTCCTGCTCGGCAGCCGGATAGAAAGGAAGTCCCATCTGCTTCCTGGTGCTGGAGGTGGCAGTGAGAGCAGGATGGCCAGTAAAGGCAAATGTACAAAGTGAGACAGGATTTGGTGACCTCTCAGAGCAAAGCTCTTTGTCGTCATGCTGGAAAGCAATCGCCATTCCTGTGTATAATTAATTGTATGACTAAAACCATATCCACAGCCTCAGAACAAAGAAGACTAGAGCGTTTAAAGATTTAGAGATTCATGATACTTGTTTCCGCTTGCTTTCTTAAATTTATTTTATGCTACATTTCTGGACTTAGATCAGTCAGGGTTGTATCACTCACATATCACCTCAGAAGAAAAGGCTCTTACTGATTTTTTAAGATAATTTAATGCTTATGAAAAGTGCCAGATAAGTTGATAGCCTTAAAGCCTTCCTCTTCTGGAACGATTCTCCTCTGAATTATACCCAGAGCCTCCAGAAACAGCTTGAAACCTCTTTCCTGCACATTAAGTGGGTCTCTTTTCTGACTGGTCTTGAACCCTATACCCGTTGGTATAAATCATCATACTACTGTAAAATTTATTTATCCTGTACTGGCTTGCAGGATACAAGGCTTTTTGCTTAGAAAGTTTAGGAAGGTGAAATTTCTTTCTGTATTGAGTACAGAAACAGCAGATCTGTTTAAACTGACTTGGAGGTGGTGCATTCAACAAGAGCCATTCCTACTATTTAAATACTCCCTGAGATACTTCATATTGTCAGAAGACATTTTTTCAGTTAGTCTAGGTAGCTTAACAAAGAACCGTATCAAGTCAGATCCCGTAACCACATCCATAAAGGTACTGTACTGGTCTGCATTCTGCATTATAAGAAGAACATGGCCAGCAGGTTTAAGGTGGTTGTCCTCTCCCTCTATTCTGCCCTGGTGAGACCACATTTGGAGTGCTGTGCCCAGTTCTGGGCTCTCCAGGTCAACAAAGGGAACTACTGGAGACAGTCCAGCAGAGGGCTACAAAGACAATGAGGAGACTGTAGCATTTCTTGTGTAAGGAAAGACTAACCCCAGAAGAGCAGGGGGTGTTTATCCTAGAGAAGACTGAGAGGTATGGATGTCAAGAGGATGGGGACAGACTCTTCTCAGTGGTGCCCAGTGACAGAACAAGGGGCAATGAGCAAAAACTGGAACACAAGAAGTTCTGTCCAGACATGAGAAAAAAAATTTTTACCCTGATGGTGGTAAAGCACTGGTACAGGCTTCCCAGAGAGGCTGTGTAGTCTCCTTCTCTGGAGATATTCAAAACCCACCTGGACACAGCCCTGTGCAAACTGCTCTAGGTAATCCTGCTTTAGCAGAGGGTTTGGAATAGATCATCTCCGGAGAGTTGAGGTTATAAACTGTGGATTGATCTCTAGTGGAAATAAAAATCATTATCTGTCTTTTCAATGTTTAGTTTGTATTTTCAGTGTTAGCCCACTTTTATGTAATTTGGTGCTTCTCTAGTACAGAATTCATGAGAAACAGGTAGCAATGTCAGTAACTGGATTTCTGAAAATCATAAACATGGTGTATTTTTTTGGATTACATCTTGGCTTACATATTATGAAAGAGCAGGAGAAGTAGATTGATTTTTGGCAGTCTTCAGGTAGGACATCTGCTTCAGTGCTCTGCATTTCCTGTTAACTTCAGTTCTTTCCTTTTAAATGCTAAGAAGTTTGGTTTGTTTTGTTTTGTTTTCAGTAGCCTTATCACTCAATTTTGTATTTGAAGATTATTTTTTCCCCATTGCCTTTGTCTTCACTATTATTCTCAGCAACACAGTCAATATAGCACACAGAATACACTACCAGTGGCAAGTTATCTTATGGCTATATAAAAAAAAGAAAGAGCTGAGTTGGTACTATGACTAGTTTTCAAACTAGAATTTAGTGGTTTTACTCTCTCATGAAAAACAGATCACAGAAAAAAAACATTGCTCTCTGTCCCTTAAAATCTAGATCATGCAAACACTGTAATAGCCATTACTTTTCCATAACAAGCAGTTTACCGTAATATAATGTTTATCTGGTGCCAGTGCACTGGATGACGTCTCTGCTCACCTCCTGGACACCATCCATTTTGGAAATGGCACTCGTACAGTCATCCAGTTTGGTAGCCAGCACTGATGCCAGGTTCGGTGTCTCTGATTTATGCTAACCATGTTTTTTCAGACATAGCAAGGAGTGAAGAGAGTGGTCACAAGATTGTATAACCAGCTCATTGTTATTCACTGCTTTTATGTTTTCTTCAAATGTTGCTGAGTTTCAATTAAAAAATACTGAAAAGAAGGATTATTTACTTTTCCTTGCCCTCCAGTTGTCTAACACGATACACATTGGAAAGAAAAATAAACACTTAATTAAAAGTTTGCTTTATTAAGCTATTTTTTTAGTGCTTCCACTTGCACAATTTTTTTCTATTTAACATCTGATTCTTAGAACTCTGCAGAAGGGGACAGAGCAAGATATGGTTAAATAATTATCTGGCCCAAAATTCATGTCTGAGCCCATCCCACAGAGAAAAAAGAAGGCATGAGGTATGCAAACTTCAGTTCCCAATTATTATTTTGAAATTTTTCAGTATTTGAAATTCTGCCTTATTTTTTGTCAGAATGGCCTGTAGAAGATAAAATACAGTTTTATCAGCTCTACTCAAGACACAACAATCTAGTTCCAGCTGTAAAATATCTTGCTTCAGTATGCCTGGTCCTTTTTCTCCAATGTTTCACCTCTCAGCATAGAGAGTTTCATCTGCTGGAACACTGGCAGTAGTCATAGGAGAGATGGAAGAATATGGGGTGGGGGAGTAAGGTATGTGACCCAGATGTTTTGCAAGGCAGTATTTAACAATACAAAACACGAGCAGTAGGGAAGAAATATGAATTCTAGCTGCATCATTCTGTACTTTTGTAAATACAGGGAGCAGAACAACTTAGTAGAAAGGAAAACCCAGAAACATCTACCAGTAGGGCATTGGCAATGATGAGCAATATTACAAAGGACTAAGACACCATATAATTGCTATACCTTAGGGAGGACTTGGAATGGAAGACATTGTCCAATACCACTTAAATCTTCAGTTTGTATGACATCCTTCAAGGACATGTTCCAGGCCTCCATGAGCTATTCAGGAGATTAGAGATGTTAATAAGAGAAGGAAGGATTCTGCATTCTCCTGGAATTCTATCAATTGATTTAAAAACGACATTTAATAACATCAAAATACTTGGTAATATAATACTTTTTTGGTATCAGTGTTGTGACAGACTGAAATGATACTGCCCATCATGTGATGTGGCAATCACTGAACATGTCCAATAGCAGTATCTGAAGCTGTCTGTGAGAAGATAGAATCACAGCCAAATTGCTTGGCAGGTCACACTCTGCAAGCTTCCAAAACATGATCTTGCTGAGGTCAAGATCAGGAAAGAGGAACAATTGGAAAGACAGGATTTAAAGATGGGATGATTGACACTGGGCTGACTATCTGATACCTTTATCCTCAGAGCTGGTGCCCATTTGAACACTCGAAACAGTTTTGGCACATACTTCCCTGTGATAAGTAACAGAGATCCAAACAGACATGCATGAAGTTCCTTTATTGAGGCATGGGGTATTTCTTGGTCAGGTCACTGTCTGAACCTGAATCCATCTGAATTGTGTACAAAGCATTGAAGTGTTTCCATTCTTTAAACCTGAAGTGCTCAGGTTTAGAAGTAATGTGTATTATTGACAATACTTTCTCATTTACAATGATTGAAATATTTTTACATTTGTTTAGAAGGTCACATTTCTTGTAAGATAAATTTCTCTTAGAAGTTAACTGGAACCTGATCATGTTTTCTTATCAACATTTCCTTCAGCAGATAATTAAACTGAGGTTTAAGTGAAGCAGAGTTAAATAGAGCCATATTTTCTCATCTCTACAAAAAAAAAAAAAAGATATATACTAAAAATTGGAAACTGTGAGATGAGGCAATGAAAAGTTAGCAGTTAGTCTCATCTCAAATCTGTCAAGCTCTTTGTCCAAGCCTGTCTTCACTGCAATCAGTTATGATTACACTGACAATCCTTATCCTTTCCCACTGTGCCTTACTTTCATATCCTATCTCATTTCTCATTTCCACCCCACTCAATTAGTACTCCATGACTTACTTCCATCACAATTTACTCCCTTCCCTCTCCCCAAGTCTTTTCCCCTCCACTAAACCAGAGGTATCCCTGGGAGATCCAAAGAAGTGTTTGCTCACCTCAGCTTAGGTGATCTCAGAGCACAAGTCATGAGAACATCATTTTTCAGACCCTTGAGGATGACATCTTTGGGGAATGTTAAAATCTTTGTTAAAATCTTAATCTATTGAACATGTGGGCATTTCCTTCCCCTCTTCCCCTTCCCCCTTCCCCCCTGCAGAATGAAATTTATTCAACTAGCATCAGATTTCAGAGGGATTGCAAAAGGCATATCCTTGACACAAAGTGTGCTTAGTCTCTCCTTCCCTGCCTCCCTCCATCCCAGGTTTTAATCTGAAGCTTGAAATGCTCAGCTTAAGGTCATTAGACTTAGTTCCCATAGACAAAACTTATTTTTCCATAGCCTTGTCCTTGAAAGCAGCTGAACTATTTTTGCTGTAATATTGCACAAACAAGCAAACAAAAAATCAAAACTGCCCAATGGAGACACTTAAGATGGAAAATTTTATCCCAAGTGATCGAAGCTTGGCAATACTACAAGTACCTGGAAAAGGGACATTAAATGTGAGGTGTCAGAGAATCAAACTAGGTTTTACTATTACCTTTGGCTTTAATGTATTAAAACCATTATTTTACAGTTCCCTGGCTGTTAATCAGATGCATTCATTTTCCTTCCCAGTTGTCTACAGATGACAGTAACCTAGGAAGCAGGTCTGTAATAGTTACTGATGATTAAATATAGGTGCTAAAACAGAGCCTGTGTGTTGGTCTTCTAGTTCTCTGTAAGAAGCCCAACATTATTCATATGCTTTGATGACCCATATGATCCATGAATCTGGAAAGTATATGATGAACTGAACTTTTACTACTCAAATGCTTAGTTAGCTTGTTAAATGGGCCAGGTGAGGGAGAAGAAGAAGGCATTAGGCAGAGAAATCAAAAGTGCCCATTGTTGTCATTGAAGTTCACTATTAAGAAGAGATCCTGTGTGCTACCGATAATGATCTTTAACAGATGCATATCTACAGAAGTGGGTTTTTCAGACATCCCTTGCTCCAACATATGGCATGAAGGGTTAATTCCACTAAGATCAGTGGGACTGGTGAGTGCTGAATTTAAATCACTGAATTTTAACAGCATTACACGTTAAGTGTTGCAGCTCTGCAGCTATTGCCTTCAGATCTCTCAGGCTGAAAAAGTCAAATGACTTTTGAATGGTTTCCAAAATACCAGAAAGATCATTTTTCATTGCAAAGTTGTTGTTTTTTTTTTAAAAAAAAAAAAGAGAATAAACAAAACCATGGTCTTCAAGAAAAAAGAAAAAACACAAACCAAAACAAACCAAAAAACCCTCCACAACCAATCAAAATAGAAAAAAAAAACCAAACCTAAAACCAAAACCAAAAAGCAAACCACCAAACAGGTTCTGATTTAAGTTACTTTGGTGGAAGGGAAGCTGCACCAGTGTATGAGGACAGAATTTTATCTGTCCTTTGAAATAAAATTACTGTATTTTTTGTTGTTCAAAATTTTATTACATTTATTTTTGAGAAACTCCTGGGCACAGGGAAATTATCATTTTTTCAAGGGACCCCAGCATGTGCTATTCCAACTAAACCAGAGTATCCAGATGTAAATTAACTGCTTCTTCAGAGTTCACAGGATGTTCATATTCACTCAATTTCTTTAAGCCAGGATCCATACAATTTTTTTTATTTGCCTTAGTCAGCACAGTTGGTGTCTCAAAATTACTGCACAGGATTAATTTTTGTTTGGCTTTGTCTTTTTTTTTTTTCCCCCTGTAGAATGACCATCTGTACATACATCATGGCTACATTACTTTTTGGAGAAATGAAACAAAAATAGTGAAGTTTAAACACTAGTCCATTTCCTTTGTTAGCAAAACAAACAAAAGCGGCCCAAGTTAAAGATTTTCTTAACTCTGAAGGAACATTGTCTGCCTCTGCAAAATAGTGTTGAAAAATCAGCTGCTGTGGCTCAATATTGACATTTCCTGTGTCACCTCTCCCCATGAAGTGTTGGACAGAAATGGTCCCTGAAGTATGTAAACAGAGGCAAAGATTTTTGACATCAGCACAGAATTAATTTGCATCTCAAGAGAATTTGACAGAGCTGTGTAAAAAAATGAGCATACTAGTTGGTTTATGCCATTCTTAAACTATTTAAAGCCAGTTTAATTATCAGTTAAATTAGTGTTAGTAATGACGAGGAGTTTGTATACTTTGTATATCAAAGCTTTAGGCCCTGATAGTATCAGGTGGTTGGGAAGGTCTTGTTTGCCCAATGGCTGTGGTTTTGCTTTCCATCAGTATTCCATTGCTGGGATCACAAAAACATTTGGGCAGACTATGTTCAACCTTAATGCAATCAGTGCCCCATGATCTCACTTACCACACGATCACTGCAACCATTTTACATACCCTGTCATCATACAACATTCCTCTGGAAGGAATGAAGTTGTTTACATGGGAAACATCTGTATTTTAGGATTTTTTTTTCATGTGAGTGTTATAGCAGGGTAAAGCAAAGATGACAGTCAATTTGCAAGAGAGAAATACTAACATTCACTGAGCAGTCCTTTAGAAATACTTTTCCCAGCTTCAATACCATCAGAAATGTTTACTTTGGATTTTGGGACATTTGAAAGCAGATCTCCCCTTTGCAGCAAGAAATCTGAGAGGGGCATATACAATCATGCCAGTCACTGGTAGTTCAGCGTGCTGTCTCTGACAGGGACCTCTGTCAGTGCCTCCAAAAATGTTACAGAATCAATTTGCCACAGAAATATTCTTCTTAACCCATGTTAGTTAGATGTTGATATCTGCCTTGAAGCCTTACTCTCCCCACAAACTCCTCTGGGCTTTCAGAAATGCTTATTTTGGATGTTCTTATTATCCACATAGACCCAAGACTTTTTTTGAGTCCTGCTGGACTCTTGACCTAAACTATACTTAATGGCATGAATCCCAGGCTGATTGCATGTCCTACGTAATTACTTCATTCATATTCTGTTCCCCACACCACAATTTGGAAGCAAACTTTGGGTTAAGGAGCTAGTTGTATATGCCAGCTCTACACTGATTCGTATCTTCTAATGTGAAAGAGAACCACCAAGGTCAGCAGTATAAAGAGGATTAACCTAATAAAGAAGAGATCTCATTCAATGGTGAATAAAATGAACAATATTTCTTCCCTGAATGAAAGCACGCCATAGACAACATTCTAGCACTAATGAATGCAGCAAAAAAAAAGCAGGCCAAATACAGAAAATTACATGTTTTCGTTACAAATGTGATAGAGAAGCAAAATATGGTGTCTCTCTGTTATTTATTTTGCACTAGCAGTGCAAGTATCTAATATTTAATGTTCAGTTTATGTTACTTTGTTTAAAAGAAAAAAAGGTCCTTGCCTATCATTAGAGCACAAAACCCTTCTGATCTGGAAGTTTTGAAACCTTCTTGTACAAGTCCAAGGTTTTCCACACTGAGTCTCTTTAACTCTTAGGAACTGAAGTATTGGACAACTGTAAATGAAAAACCTAGTGATAAATGTGTACATCATAGTTAATCAATATAAATTCAATATTTTGCTGTGCCTTTATCCTGAAGATTTTTGCAAATATCAAAGAACCTTCCTGCTTAGTAAGTGTTGAATATCACTGAGTCAGAATGACAGTAATTTATATACTACTTTTGCATTCCTTAGTGCTGTACAAATGCAAAGCTGAGCACAGGAGAACTGCGCTTACTATCGTGATCTTCTGTACCCACATATTTATTTCCTATTTGATTTGGAGACTGACGCTGCCCCAACATCCTCAGAATGAGAACTGCTTATACAGTTACTGCTGTACTAAGAGAGGAAGGGGGGCAAGGGTGTGGGATTTGCACTAGAGCCATTAAGGCCCATGTGGAATTTCCTCTGTGCTGTGCAGGCAGGTAGATATTCCGTGGGGAAAATATGTGGCCTGCTGGTGACAGCATGGCCAAGCAGCTGCAGGTAACACTCCTTCCTGGAGACTTCATCTCACAGTGCCTGTCTTCTTTTGAAGCCTGACTGCTTTTCCCAGCTCCTGCACATGCTTACCCACTGCTCCCACTTTTCCTGGCTCTTATTTCCCTTATGTTTTTTAAATTTATCCCCTTAAAAAAAAAAATGTTGAAAATATTTTATAAAGCCAGGATGGCTGAGCTAACCTGAATTTTGCAAGGAAAATTCTGTCTCTTCTTTTGTTCTGTTCCTTTTTTCTCTTTTTCATTTCTTATAAGGGCTTCAGGATAAAGACTGTATTATTTCAATGTTTGCAAATTATCTAACATAATATTATACAGTCCACATTTCTGACAGCCTTAAAAAGCAAGATATTGTTCAGGCACTACAATTTGCCACCATTGTCTGTGGCTGCTGAAACATGGGATAGGACACATTAACTGCTTAAAACCACAGAAGAGCATCATGTATCCCTAAATTTTTGGTAATTACTCATCTGGATTATAATTCCACTAAATATGCATATAAAAATGCTGTTCTATTTTCACTAACTAGTGTCACTCGAGGTAGTGATGTAGTGTCTCATATACTGTCTTACTTTGTTGGTTAGATGTTATAAATTAACATTAATTTGTGGCAGTGCAGGATATCCTTCCTCAGTGCATACCTGCACCAATATGAGGAGGTACCATGTACTGTGAGGTATTTCAGATACTTGAGGAATAAAAATGGTTCAGGAAACAATGCTGGTCACACAGCATTGACCCCGAGCATCTCAAATAAAAGGTCTACAAATAGAGAGTGCACTTTCAAACTAAAAAGGAAAAATGAAAGTATTCTGGGCTTCCCAGTTCATGACAGAGAGGGAACTACTGGAGACAATCCAGTGGAGGACTAAGAAGATGATTAGGGGACTTGAGCATCTCTCCTATGAGGTATGTGCAACCTGCTCTTGATGATCCTTCTTTAGCAGGGGGGTTGGACTGTATGATATCCAGATGTCCCTTCCAAACTCTGCTGTTCTGTGAATCTGCGAAAATTCTCCTGGTAGAGAGAAGGGACCACTCTGCTTACAACAACACAAAATCCCCCTTTCTTTCACACTACAGGGACTGAAAGTAGGCTGTGAATCATAGTGGATACTGCCTCCAGCCATCTATAGAGTTGATCTGGACTCTGCAACCCCTGGGGCTTTGGGGTGGAAAGTGCTAACCTGGAAGAGGTTATCTTCCCCCCAACCCCCAACTACTCATCATTAATTTCTTGGCAACTTCCTTTTCTCTTACAATGTCTTAGTTTGTGGGATCTTTTTTTGCTAATTCTGTGTGTCACCTTTGATGCAGAGGCAGAGAAGGGATGGGAACTGCAAGCATGACCAGACAGCTAAGTCACACATTGTCCTGTAAGGCTAGGGGCTGGCTACTGTGCCACCATTCTGTTGGAAAACCATGGCTGCATGTGGAGGGAGAGGATGGCATTGGCATCAGCATCTCTGTGTAAGAGAAGGAAGGGGGCAAATTATGACCAGAGAGCTCTTCACTTACTGTGTTGAGACAGGAACCTGGAGTCCGGTTAGGAAGGAGATAGGAGGGTGGTAACGAGACTATAAAATTAAAAGGGAATAGTGTCCTAATTAGATAAAAAAATGGAGTGTTCCAGGAGATAATTTGTAGATATTTGTGGGGAAAGGGGATGGGGGGATGGAGGGGGAGGGAGAGGGTGGAAGCAATGTACAGCTAAAGTATAAGCATGATCTTTAAGGTAGTGAGATATCAATGCTGACTGACTTTCTGCCCTTGTTCAGTTTTGCATTGCTCACCGCTGGAATGCAGACAATTAAATCAAAAGAGGCTCAATAAAGCTCTTTCAAAGGACCAAGCCTGAAAAATGTGATGAGGTATCTCAGTCAGTCTCAGATAATTCAGCTTCAAAGCAACTAAGAACTACATTAATAGCGGGCAGCTCCCTCCCAACTAGGTTAATATGATAGGTCCAGGCAATAGAAGGCGGAGACTTAACTGAGGGTCAGCTGAATGCTAGGCTAAGTAAACAAGAGAGTGAAAGTCTGATTCAAATAATTGGATATTTTTTCCCAGTGATTCCAATAGGACTATAATTTCACATAATTTGCTTTGTTTCACCTATTTCTTTTTTCCTCAAATATGTTTGTATTAGTTTAGCATTTGGGAAATATGCTGGCTTGACCTCCAGGGCACTAAGGAGGTTTACTCCCAGCAAAAATACCTCAAGAGCAGCAAGAGATCAAAATGCTGCCCTGTGCCCTACTTAGACTCCATAGTCAGGATCTGTTGTCCTTCTTTTGACAAATATTCTGTTTGTCAGGTAATCCTTTTGAAGTCACAGGGCTACTCATTGCGGGATTCAAAATCTGACAACAGAAGAGTCCCTTCTTAGGGGGAAAATGCTGATTCCACCCTTGGTATTTTGGATAGCGTGCCTCACAGCCAAGCTAACTGTGATGACTGTTGTTTTCATGATGTTGAAATTGTTGGCTAAAGCCTTCATCTGCGTAAGTCAGTGTTTGATTTTTCATCTGGATGAAGGAGAGAAATGAAGATAGGGCTGTCTAATTTTTTCCTTCAGTTGAAGTTTTGTTTTCACAAATAATAAAAAGCACATTAGCTAAAGAGCTAAAAAAATAATTAGAGAATAAGGTTACTATTAAAGTTACTTTCAGAGTTCTTTAATAGTATGGTGTCACTAAAAGCAAGGAAGATTTGATATAGCCAATGAACAAAATTAGTCTAGTCTGTGCTAGATATAAACTTACATGATATCAGTCAGAATTCTTTCTATATACGAAAGGAAAAGCAAATCTCTTGGTTTATATACACTACAAAAATGTTTGTTCGCTAAATACAGGCTCAGCTTCATTCCTGCTTTTTCTCAGAGCAGACCCTTGTCTCTCTCTAGTTAGCTGAACTGGAGACATGGTTCATGTAGGTTAAGGATAGCTTAATTTAACAAATCTCAGTCCTTTGTATTTCTCATTTATGCCGCTGGCACATCACACCAATGGCCAGATGTGCATTACCAATAAAATGGTTTTCATTTTGATTTTCCCATATTCATCTGAGTCTGACGTGCAGCACTGGATTGTTACTAAGCCTGTAGAGTTAGGACGTTTAGAAGGAAAACTTTTTTCTTTGATTCCTGTTAGTGAAGAGAGTAATGATGAAAATAGTGCCAAAGTAGTTTAGCAGAGACAGAAATGTGTCAAAGCCTGGTCATTGCCCCCTAAATTCTGTTTTTTTCAATCTGTCACAAGGTGGTGGAACTGTGCTGGCTGGCCAGAACTGCAAAGCTTGGCCAACAATTTAATCTCTACTAAGGTACCTGGCAAGGCAAGAGCTATACAGCTAAGGGTGGCAGAAGGCAATAAGTGGTTGAAGTTGTTTTTTGTTTACCCTCACCATTTCCATGATGCAGTTTGTGAATTGACACCAAAACAAGTTGTTTATCAGTACTATTGCAGTAGTTATGGATTGCTATTGAAAAGAAGGAATAAGGTAGAGAACCTCTTAAAATAGCTTCCTTATTAGAAAAATATCTATCTGGAACCAAACCTTGAGCTTCACGTATTCATCTCCCTTTGTCTCACTCCTCACTCTCAACTCCCCTGCTCCCAAAAAGTAAATTCTCTATATATCGGAACTTTGACACAGAAAATGTTTATGATGCAGCTTTTTAAGTTACCTCTCTTGTATATGTCCTGTATGCATGTTGAGTCCACTTTACTTTCTCAGTTCATGCTTCAGTTATTCTTACCCAGCAAATTCATAATCCACAGCCTAGACACCTGGGGAGCTATTCCTTATAGCTTACAGACTTGGTTCAGCCATGCACACAAATTGAAATGAGATTCATTTAGGAACAAGAACAAAGGCTCATCCATCGATACAAAAGCCACAGGGCTCCCATTTGTTCAGCTCTTAACTTTCTTGTTAGCCAGGTAGGGGTGAGCCAAGAGGCAGGCACAGTAGAAAAATTACTTACTCAGTGCAACTGGAATTAGATTAGCTGTTAGCAGACATTGAACTGGGACACCACCAGGTTTAATGAAAGTGCTATGGGAACATAAATACATTGATGGGGGTATTTGGGGGAAGTAAGAAAACACTTTTAAAAGGTTGCAAAAGTGGTTAGATGATCAGGAAAGATTGTTACAGGCATTCAAAGAGTGGATTGTTCTTCTAAGTGTATTTGACAGTAGCCGTGTTCATATCCCACTGTTTGGAATGATAGGTACAAGAAAAGGCTGGCTCTTTGCATCTCATTTGTGAGGTCTTTCTCAGCACCATTTCTTCTGTAAAGAGACTCACCACATAATCTTTTGGCAGGTTGTCCCTTGTGTGTGTCACACTGGTGATCATATCCTGTGATCAACCCTCTGAATTCAGCCTGGTTTCAGAATGAGTCTGAGCCTTCACAGGCAGTCACCAGCCCTTGCACTCCAGAAACCCGAGGAAGTTGCTGGGGACATGCTGCTTATCCACCTCCCTGGTTATCAAGTTGCTCAAGGGCACAGGGGTTCAGAGGAGGACTATACGTGGACCAGCGTTCTTGGGACACTAGCAAACAAGAAGAGAATATTAATATCAGGAAACCCAATACTGATTTGCAGATCATCAGCTGCCATGTACCTATGCATGAACTCACATGATGGCATCTGGGATGCTAATCCTGAAAGTTACAGATATCTGACCTAATTTCCTAAAACCGTTCTTCATTACCACGGTCTGACTAATCTCTGGAGAATGCCATAACTTTCACGAAAGATAAACCACAGGGATGGGAAGGGGAACGGGAAAGGGAGAGCTGCCTGCAGTAAAGATGAAGGGGATGATTAAGAGGCCTTCTCCACCGAGGGGGTAGGATACATCTGAGACTAGTTCTGATCAGACTAAGGAAACAAATCCTAGAACACTGCACAGGACACATTGTGGTTGAATAGAAGGAACAACCTCCATGTGCTGGCCACCTACTCTTTAAGAAGTTGATGAGAATAACTTCCCAAGCAAGAGGGAGAAAGATTTATGAAGTGAATAAAAAACTGATAAGCATGTTTAAAAAAGAAACACTGAGTTATTATGAAAATTAATAGTTAAATGGGATGAAGATTAAGATTTAATAGGAATATCCAGGTTGCCCTAAAAGTGAGAGGAAGTTCTGATCATCAGAATAGATAGTTAATACTAGGTATTTTTCAGCCTTTAGCGCTGAGCAATTCAGTTTGCAGCTACTAACACCCGTCCCACCAGGTGGTTCACATGAGCAGAACTCAAGAGGCGAACTTACTGCTTTTCATTACTAGACTCAAAGCTGTCGTGGTATTAGTACTGCAGTAGCCATGATAGCGCAGGGATATGTGAGAGGCCGAGCTAATAGGAAAAGATGCGTAGTTTCCTTGGATAGCTGAGAAAAACAGCCAAGCTTTACAGTTCACATGCCTTTCCCAGTCAGCACTCCAATAGCCAAGCTGGGTGAGGGTGGCTCGAGCATTCAGTTCATATCGATGCCTGAAATTGCTAAGCAGAATTCGAGAGCCTGGTTGCTTGCAGCGCTGGCTCCCTCCACCTGCTGTTTGCTCTGTCTCCTGCAATGACAAGATAAGCCACCACTGAAGTGTACATGCACATGAGCAGGGGGCAAATTTGGCAGCCGGTGCCTGCCTTTCATTGCAGGACGCTTTCAAATCCGTGAAAGAAGATCACTATAAAAGATGTCGGTATTTATTTTACGGTATTACTAGTACAGCAGCTGCTAAAGGGTATGTGGCATCATTTGAAATGTTCTCAGTGAAATTTGCTATTTGTTCTAGGCACAAATTCCTTGGATAAACCTTGTGAAAAGTTGGTGTATGCAGTTTGATTCTGGGCTAAATACTTGTTTTATCCAAAATTACATTATTTTTAATAGAGCCATAAAGAGTGTTACAAATATTTTCTTAAAGATTGCAGCTCTAATAAATTGGCCAGGCTGTTAGCCTTGAAATGAAACCCAAGTGAGTAATACCTTTTGAATAACCTGAATGTTGCTTCTTTTGCTCCTTGCAGGATTAAAAAAGCCATATCCCACTTTCCTCATTTGCTCTTCAGAAGTATTCAAACATTCTATGATACAATTCCACCCTAAACTTTATGTGAGCATGTGGTATTTATTTCAGTATGTTGCTTCATTGTTAATGTCAGATGTCATATGGATTCATTTTCAAACAGGTTAAGTATAAAAACAATCTATTGCAAAAAACAGCTGTCAACATTAGTACATTTAATGTAGTATTTTGTTTTCAATTAATGTGAAAACCACATTATTCTGACTTGATATCCACAGATAGCATGAAAAACCAGGGGCACAAACATGAAGAAATCTTGTATTAGGAATTATTGTAGAACCATTGTAGACATTTTTGCACTATTCAGTTCTCCCAATGGATTGTTTGATTTAACCTTTTGTCCAATATTTTAGCAAAAAATGTCACTACAGTCTGTGTTCTGTGTGAAAACATCCCTGATAGTTGGAATTTAGATCTTGTGCCCTTCCTGCCCTATGCTCTTCTCTCCAAGAAGCTTCTACAATTTGTGACAATTTAATAAAAAAAATCCTAACCTGAAGTTAGCACATTTTCTCAGTTAACGTCTCTTTACACACTTTCAGATAGCAGTCTGTTATCCCACAAGATATTTCATTTGAATATCTTGGAATATGCTTTTATAGGTCTCATGAAGCTGTAAGTCTGTAAAATTCCCCATTTCTATGGGTCAGTCAAGGAATTTTATTTTTCCAGTGACTCATGAGAGTATTTTGCACACAAACTGTCAGATTCTGCTTTGGCATTAACCAAAGGCTCTGTTAGAGGAGTGTCTACAAATCCCATTCACTACAAATCGCAGCATTGAGCTCTGTGCTGCTGCACTCTTGCAGGGCAGGATTCACCCTGGCCCATGGTGCCCATATGGAGCAAAACTGTGTCTATATGTTGATTCTTTGTATTTCCTTGGCCTGCCATCAACTGAGGGAGAGAGCTAGCCGTTAAATGCCACAGAGCTGAGCAACCTGCATCCAGATGGTAGGCACGAAGCGCCGCTTTCAGACTTGTCATGCAAATGGATGTGTCAGCATTGACTTTCTGCTGGTTTGTACCCGTTTGCCATAGTGCACTTAAAGAGTGTAGCTCAGCTCACAGCAGAGCGGGTGTATGCAAAATCCCCTCCGTACCATGAAGGGATATAAGGTAAAATTATGGCATCTCTACTTTGAGCTATTATCTATGTTTAGTACACATTTTAAGAAGGTGCTTTTCAGAAATTAGGACCTGAAAAAATGCACTTATCTTGTAAGTGTATTTTATAAGCTAATTTTTATAAATCTACTCCGGCAGCAGGTTTGTAAGAGATGCATCAGGCTCTCTTCTTTGCCTGTTACCGGTACAAGACTGCTCGGAGCTCCTAAGCTAGGCACAGGTAGTATGTATGAGAGCAGGGGCCTGGGGACCTGCTGTAGGTCACACGGCTGTCAGCTCAGAAATGCAAACGGGGGCTATAGCCTTCAGATTTTAAAAAAATCTGAGAGTGCTTGGGGAAGGACAGTGAGTTTTAAAGGGTGTCTATGAATGCTGTCTAATTCTAGAGGTGGCTTAAAGCAGGAGCCTCTCCTGAGAGGCCAGTGTTTTACAGCTGGCCTTCTGGCAGCTGATCTGAGGCATGCTGAGGTTCTAGCAAGTGAACCATGGAAGACAGAAGTTGTGGGACAGTAAACTTGGTCTGGAAAAGAGGCATGATCAAGCTGTGGATGAGGTCAGGAAGTTGCCTTCTGTCCTGGTTTTGGCTGAGAAAGAGTTAAATTTTTTTGTAGCAGAGGGTATAGTGCTGTGTTTGAGAGTTAGGATAAGAGCAGTGCTGATAACACACTGATGGTTTTAGTTGTTGCCAAGCAGCCAAGGACTTTCTAGCTTCTCTTACTGTCCTGCCAACAAGAAGATGGATGCACCCAAGAAGCTGGAAGGGGACACAGCCAGGACAGCTGACCCAAAGGGATATTCCATACCATATGATGTCATGTTCCATATATAACTGGGGGGTGGGCTGGAAGGCAGATGAGCTTGGGGTCTTGTTGGAGCATCAACTTCATGTGGTGAGAAACTGTGCTGTTCATCAGTTGTTTTGTATATATATGTTGTTGTTGCTGCTGTTGTTACCGTCATCATCATCTTGGAGGGGAGGGGGTTGCTTTGCCCTATTAAATTGTCTTTCTCTCAGCCCACAAAGTTTTTTTCCCTTTCCATTTTCAATTCCCCCTCCCATCTGGGAGTGGGGAATGAGCGAAGAGCTGTGTGATTGTTTTAGCTGCTGGATGGGTCAAACCACAAAACCTTCAGGAAAGAATTATAAATGTAGACATTAAATACCGTGCTGGTATTTATTCCTGGTCCTTGAAAAAGAAGGGCGGCCTTAAATTCAGCATTGCCTTATCATAACCCTGGCCCAAAATCAGTTTCTAAATTTTTGTAAAGACTGTGGAATACTAACAAATCATTTGGAAGGTAGACATGTTAGTAGATGCAGATAATTCATCAGACAAAATGTGCAAATCCCTCCTTACAGCATGAAAGGTCTCTTTAGGCAATCAGAAAAACTTGCAAACAGATGCTGACTGACTTCTGCATTTACATTCTGGCAGATGTGGCTCTTCCATTCCTACAATGCCCAGGAGAAGTGGGACCTTTCCTCTAGTGCGAGGAAGTTAAACCTGAATATTCTCTCCAAGGAAATTACAAGAGCCTGAATTAGGCGGCAGCTTTCCCTGGTATGTGTTGTAGTTCTGTCCACTGTGAATTCAGCAAAGTAACAAAGTAAGATTTAGGTTTTGTGATGAGGATCCAAGTGCTTTTTTGGAGGAGGGAATTTCCATTTGTCATGAGCTGACACAACAAGCAGGGAGCTGTGCTTTTGTAAGCTCTGCTCAAAGCATGATGTAAACTCCACCAGCCCAAAATATGTGACCCTGAATTCAATAGGTGGTCTGCTCGTAGGAGGGCTTGCTGTACTGGACTTTGGCCATCACTGTCAGGCTGTGGGTGTCATCATTGATTGCCAGCCTTAATAAAACCCAAAATATGTTCTCGCTCCCCTTTTCTTAGAAACCCAAATACAAGAGGGACTGACTTTCATAAAGTGCTTTGGCAATACACATTCCCTAGTTTATCCCATCAGATTGGACTACAGCTGTGAGGGACATGCTGTACTTCCTCAAGGGCACTCTCCCAAATGAGCCAACAATATCATAACCTTACGGGCAATGCAAGCCAGCTCTGCACATGCTTTTAGACTTCACATCTGTTCAACCACCAATTACCACAGTATCTCCCATTAAAAATGATAAAGATTAAGCCTCTTCTGATTTTTTAATTTATTTAATTTCAGTTTGAACCTTTGATTTCATGAACGTAATCTCAGGGCCCTCCCTGAGTGTGCTGAGAGGTCTTTGTGGCCCTGACAAACTGCACAGAGGACTCCACCCCTCCCCATGGTCCCAGGAGCTCCATTTGCGGTAAACCTTAGGTCTTCTGTCCTATTGCTTCTGTGGTGTAGGAGCAGCCTCCAGCTCAGCCACGGAACTGGTGGACTGGCCTCGAACCTGTTTTGTCACTGTTGACCTGCCCAGTGAACCGAGGGCTGTGTCTCACCTTGTCTCTCCTCACCAGACCCCGCCCTGACCAGCAAGACTGACCATTAGGCTTGACCTTGAACCTGACTCACCACCATGAATTGGCCTGATGAGCATCAATCCCAGCTGAAGCTGCGTCAGGCACTCACTCAGTCTCAGTCTGGCACCACGGGGTTGGTGAGGTCCAGTAGCTCTTGGCCATATCACTGTGCTCACCTCCTGCCTCCCCATGGCCTAGGCAGCCCCAGCCCTCACTGCACCATGGAATTTCACTGAAGAACACTTCTAGATGACTTTAGAGCTTTTTGATCCAGATAAAAAGGCCATGATAAATTGCAAGCCAGAATCTCAAAAACTTAGGAACTAGTAGGATGAATTTTTCTGGGGTCTGCTTGTGAAATGCAGATTGTCCCCCATGGGCGCACATTGCAGAGTGGAGGGGGTATTAGCAGTGGCTTTGAACTAGCATGAGCACTCAAAGCAGAGCAGCTGCTTTGATGGCATAAGGTGCCCTAGCAGGTCAATTTATTTTGCTGGAGGATAATATGAAAATAACTTAACTGACTTGCTGAAACACTATAGCAGGAAATTTGAGACACAAATAGGGACAGAATTCAGTTTTCCAAGGTAGCATTCATTTATTACAGATGCTTTTTCTTCTTGCACTGATTCATTTATTTTGTTTTCTCTCCCTTAAAAATAAATACAAGGGAGATACTTTATGCAAGATAACTTGTTAAAAGCACAAGACCCTTTTAGTCCCTCAGGACAACTAATGTTCTAATATTAATAGACTACTGTATTCATGCTCACAGAAACACCAAAAGCAACCTAAATTGTGAGGGATGTACTTTGTAGGATATATTAGAAGAACATTAATACAATGTGGGAGTCCAACTGTGAGTGCATACTCACAGTGTTTGAAATGGTCATATATGGGCATATTTATATATATATATATATATAACTCTGGGCATGAGTGCGTGTGTGAGTGTATCAGCAGGGAGAGCGTATGTGTGCAGCACAAATAAATTGTTACAGCCAGGAAATCAGATTAACACAAAAAATTACGGAGACCTTTAAGGGGTGTGTGTGTTACAGGTAACTAGCTGCCATATTAAGAAAAAAAAAGCAAACCACTAAAATGACACTAAAACACACTTGGCTGGAGAGATTAGGATTGGAGATAGAATGGGAGAGGTGGGGAGAAGGAGAGAGAACTTGACAGGCTAAAGCCTGTCATGGAAATGTCTATGAATCATTATATCGCATTTCTTATCAGAATTGTGGTTGATGACTGCTGGAGTATATTGCATGGTGTGCTGGTGATACATTTAAATGTCTTGGGGGCTTTTTGTGCATCTTTGCTTTGCCCTTTGTCACTACTTTGCCTCACTGTCTCATGATTTTCAGTCATTCTCCTCTTCCTGACTTTTCCTCATCTCTGTACACACTTTTATCTTCCTTCCTGAAGCCTGGACACTAGTAGGAAGGAGATGAGCTCCACAGGGTTCTTTTTTTTACTAGAAAGAGCAGTTCCAGAGTCAGCCCAAATCATGAGAGAATCTTTAGCTATCTTTCTCTTCTGAAGTCCTAGAAGTGTTCTACTGAGCAATGTATGACTACCTGGCACCTAGAAGATGCTTCTGTCAACTGTTACTTTTGTGCTCTGCAGTTTGGAGGCACTAGAATTCATCAGTGAAACATTTGGAAGAGTTTAGTAAGGGAAGAAAAGTTATATTTCCTCAACCATGCTAAAAGAAAGAGCTAAATTATTTTTATTTTTTCAAATGGGGAAAAAAATAAGGCAAAGCTGACACATTAAGGAAAAGTCAACTTGAAAAAGATCATCCATTCTGGCTAAAATGTTAGCATCTCGATCTGTTGTGTTGTGACAATTAATTGGTACCTTTGTTAGTGTCGATCTATATACCAAAACTCAGAAAACACCCACGACATTTGACGTGAACACTATGCTTAAGCAAAGTAACTCTCTCCAGGAGATTACTATGAATATGTTTATTAGCAGTAATAACTTCTGTGCAATCTCACATACAATGTCCTAATTTACCTAATCTCTATCAGATACTACTGTCTGGAAAAAGTATCTTCCTTTTTTGGGCAGCAGCCATGAAATTTGAACAGCCTGAGGAAATTTGAGATTACTGGTTAATCTGCTAATCTCCTTCCCTGAAGGCATTTTCTGGGCAGTTTCACAAAGCACGGGTATTTCAGGACAACAGTGGCAAATATTAAACTGGCATTTTTGAGATTATTGCATGGAAGCTATTCTGTATGATAGACAAGCCTAAGAGGTGTTTAAGACTCTCAACTCGAGCACTCTCAATGGAATGGCTGCTGACCTGAGTGACAGTACCCCTTTGGGTCCCTAAATTCTTATACATTTGCAAGTACTCTTGTCCCACTGTCCCACTCCTCTACTACTATTATTTGGTAAATATAACATTAAAAGAAAGTAGTCTTAATGCTAGATCCGCATTAATAAATTGCTTCTTTTAAACAAAAGATTAAAACCTGCTAATTCAGATTTAACATCTGTTTAAAAAGCACAATGACTTCTTAATCAAAACTTTTTTAGTTTCTTTTCAGATGGAAAGTTGAGAGTAGCATTCACAGTAAACAAAGTGAGTGGCAAGCTACAGATCAACATGCTGTAAAATGTGTAACATATTGCAAGTTACACAAGGAGTAACTGGGAAAGTACGGAACTTTTGTATGACGTGTTCAAAGGAGGATTTAACTCATGAAGAAATAGATTAGGCATATAATTGAATTGACACAATACACTGAATAAAATTACCAAATTACAACATACTCAATAGAATAAAGAAAGCATAACATAGTGAGTGCCAAGCACACTGGGTAAAATTCTTCATGAAGCTCATAGAAACTCACTACACCAACCAAATCTAAGAAGTCAATGAACAAAGCAATAGAATGACACTTGTAACAAGCGCATGAAAGATACTGAATCAGAGGGACCATGGGAACTATAGAACTGCACAGTGACAGATTTTGCTTTGCAAACACTGTGGGTACCCACACATCAGCAGAGGAATGTCTTATATTCCTTTGCCATAGAAAGTAAAGAGATAGGCAATTATAACAGTAAAAATATATCATTATCATTATCACATTTCACCTGCTAAATATTTTTCCTTAATTGCTCATATATTTCTTTGCTTTATATGTGAGTTGCAATTCTCTGTAGCTTTTATAAGTACAAAGAGAGTAAGAGATGACGTAACTTCTAATTTAGATTCATCGTCATCATCAGAATTTACTGATTGTAAAGTTATAGATTGGTTTTGCTTATGCATGAGTTGCAATTTTTTTGTGGCTTTTATAAATACAAGAAGGTGAAGAAATTAAATAAAGTTCTACTTTAGATCCTGAAATGTAAAAATATGTTTTTTGAATGTGACCTTAGCAACATCAAGCCTTTGGTAACAAAGCAGGGTTCTGGAGGATAGAACCTCACCCTGAGAAACAGACTGTATGTCCACCTCAGAATTTAGTCTTGTGAACCTGTGAGAAGGTTTAATTGTTTGGTGTTGCCATTTCCACACCTTTAAAATAGAAATAATCAAACTATCAACAATTGTCTTAACATTTGAGCGCTGTCACAGGCTGCCCAAAGGGTTGTGGAGTCTCCTTCTCTGGAGATATTCAAGACTCATCTGGACACCTATCCATGTGACCTGTTCTAGGGAACCTGCTTTGGCAGGGGAGTTGGACTTGATGATCCCTGGAGGTCCCTTCCAACCCCTATGATTCTGTGAATCTGTGAATAACACAGATAAAAAATGCTGGAGACAGAGATGGAGATGTTCAATTATAATGCAACAGTTTAATTCCAATATGTTGAGAAGACTGGCTTTTTTAAACACCCTTAGAAACTCTGAATAACTTTCCAGAAGGAGGCTGTGTGACACATGGAAACTGATTATTCAAATTGGATTTTTTTCTCTCCCTCTTGACCATTTCTGTACTTTCATTCTTTGTCAACATAGTTCATTGTATTTGGTGTTAAAACTTAACTTCATTGTCAATACTGTACAATATACTATATAGTGTCCTGGCATAGAATCATTATTGAAAATAATCCAGAAGAAAGATTTTTCTACATTAATTGTTTTATAACTTGGTGTGAGTTTTAACAATGTTCAATCATGAAAGATTTCTGAAACTTAAATTTTCCTAAGGACATTATAGTACAATGTAAACTGCTGGAGGAGAATTAGATTTCTGAAATGGGTCACATTTAATATTGTCCTTAAATTGTTATGGGAAGGGTCTCTACCAAAACCAGAGTGCTTTCATTTTAGTGATATATTACTGTTTTCTTGCTTACTGCAGAGTAGCTTAGAGTGAGAAGGTTGGCTGAATGAGTGAGAAGTGCTTTTGCTACAGTTATACAATTATATTTCAGGTCACAGCAGACCTAGATCTAGAATTTCTGGCACAATATCTTACAGGCTAGAAAGCTGCTGAAAGCTTAAGACCTCCTACCATGATCTGATTTAAGAGAGCTGTGTTAGTTTAACACTTCATTATTTTTTGTTGTGGAATGTGATAAAATAGAGGTGGTATTTTGAATTTTCGTCTAGCAAGAATTTTGTACCACAGAAAAATGACTCCAGTTTAGCTGTTTGCTGATAAAACCAATATATGTGAAAAAACAGTTACATATTTAAGTGCATGTCTCTTGATCTTTCTCCACTGAATTTGCATATAATTTTTTCTCTAGAAAGTTTAAACCTTACAGAGTGTTCATCTTTGCTAGGATTCATGTTTGAAATCACTAATAAATATATGAATGTTTGTAACAGTAAGAAATCTGTCTTGATAGAAGATTTTTCTTTTGTCTCATGATTAAATCAATCAGATAACTCCACATGACAGAGAAACAAAACGAAAGAAGACTTCTAAAAAAAAATAAATTCTCTTCTCCCACAGAGAGCCTGAGGCTGAAGAGTTTGTTAGATTTAAAATTCAGGGTCTGGAGCAGGTCTGGAGCAGATTAGTAAGAGTGTTAAAGAGGAACAAAAACAAAACTAACTGGTTCTTGTTTGAAGAATGGTAACTCCTTAGCTGAAGTTTCTTTGTAGTTCCTGTCAGCATGTATATGAGAAAACATTTTGTCAGTAAATAAATTATATGAAGAAATTACTTCTTATTTCTTATGAGTGACGACTTCTGTGAATGCAAAAGAGATGTCTTTCCTTTCTCAAAATATCCATGCCATTATTGCAAGCTTTCTTGCTTCCTTATTCACTATTGCATACTTTCTCTCCTCATTAAAATCACCTTCAAGTGATCATCCACAGCGAGAGTAGGATCCTGGTCTTCCTTGCAACTATTCCTTGCAAAGCACTAACAGATGAGGTGTGTTTTCCTTCTCCTTATCTTAATTGTTAATTAGCCTATGGAGAAAGCAGAAGGAAAGGAATAGTGTCTCAGCCCTACAGCTGAGAAAGAAAAATAGATTTTAACTGTTAATTTCAAATATATAATACACAATAATTTTATGGATTTCTCTGGATTTAATTGAGATTAGATTTCGACTTTGCTTTCTAAAGGAGCTAAAGTAACTTTGGAATAAAAGCTGTGATGTGTGAAGTTAAGTAAATTTAATATCATCATAACTTTTAAATAATTTCTTATTTCATAACATTCTTTCCAGTGAGAAAGTCTCCTGTTTGCTTTCACTTGCAATGAGAAAACAAAAAAGAGAGAGCATATTGTGGGGTCTACTGCACCACATATTGGAGTCCATAATAAATAATTCCATTGACAGGCATCAGATATGCTGGTTTTGTGAAAGCTCATTTTAAACAACACTGATTCCTTAAAAACCCAACAGTGCATAAGACATAGCCTTGGCTGTGTCTTTGTCTTCATGTCCTTGCTTTCAGGTCACCTCTTGACTGTATACACTGTAGTGCAAGGCAGTTACTAAGTTCTTTAAAAATGTAGACAGCAACTAGAGAAAATCTAACTCTTCATATTATCTAATTCTTCCTTCATATAGAAAACCAAAGACAATGAAAAGAGTAATATAATAGTCTAACTTTTTGCACTGGTTTGTTCTTGACATGCTCAGTCAGTCGCTCAAGAAGGAAACCTGGGAACTACTGCACTCTGTAAGCTTGAACCATGCTGATACGGTATTTTAACATAAGCACTGACGTAAGAATAAAGGGTTTCTTCTAATGGGAAAAAGTCATGAACAATATGCTAATATGAAATGTCTTAAGTTAATTTAAAACACAGGAAAGTAAAGGTTCTATTGGACTGGTAGAAATCAATTAGAATAATTACTGGAGAATTCTCAACACACACACAAAAGATAGAAATATGCTTAGATCAAGAGTCACCATGTTGAGAATAAAAGTGAATACAGATTAAACATGATTGACAGTGCTTGATGTGTTACGGAAATATAAATGCTTCAAGTACAAGCAGCTGATCAGAATGGCATAGTGAGCTCTGTGTCCAAGTCCACGAGTTACAGTTGTATGTATTTTTGCCCCAAACTAGTCTGCCTACCATAGGAACTCTTCTAGTGATCAATGGCCAACACTGAGGCAGAAGATGGATATGTTATCAGCCTAACCAACCAGGAATCATTCATTTTAAACCTGACTCTAGGATATGAGCCATCATATATGAAACAATGATTTATCAAGGAAAGTAAAGCAACAGCTTGTAGAAGATAAATGCTTAAAACCTAGGGCACACAGATACAGCAGTTTTCCATTTATGGTTTCTTTGAACTAAATATATGATAAATAGCAAACTGGAATAGAGTCAGTAAAAAAAGGCAAAATATAGATTTTATAACATTAATATGTCTTACTTATATGAAGATCCAACTGTCCCAAATTCATGCCCCTGGAAAGTTCTTGTTGTATGGGAGAAAATGCTAGAAATGCTGAACTTTATGTGGACAATAATTATTTAAGTTACGTTTCCTCAATCTACAAAAAGAGAATATTTTATACAGGTAGATAACTATTTTACAATTTCTCACCAAGAGTCAGAGATTTTCCCTTAAAAGTAACAAACAAACAAAATACACATTTATGTACAACTAAAAACCTTCCCAGGGAGATAATATTTCAACTTACTAGTTGGGGTTTTTTTTCTGGCCCCAAGAGTTTTCATAGGTACATGCAACAAATTTAACGAAGAGTTTTTAGTACTTCCTGGAATTTTACTAATGGCTCTCATGCAATTCCACATGCTCTAAAATAAAACATAAGAAAAGCATACATGAGGATTTTTTCCAAGAATGAATAATCCATGATAAGAACAAAAAAACTTTCTGGGGGGCTAAAATAACAATATTGCAGAAGATTGATTTGCCATACATGCAGAATTAATCAGGAGACATCTCCCAGTGGTGGCACAGGAAGAAGCGGCCCTCTTGCAAATTAGACAACAGTTTGTTTATGCTTACTAAAAATATAAGGTAGAGAGAAGAAACCTCCTATGTGGCCAACATTATTCACATTCCCTTGAGGAAGTTCTAAGAATCACAGTAGCTTGTATTGAATAATTATTCTTTTTTTTTTTTCATATCCACAACTATCATAGTAAACTCTTACAGATATCTGTGTTATACGCCGTGACATTAAAAGGTCTCCAGTAAAGTAGAGGCTTCTACATATAACCACTGGGTTCTGCTGTCTCTTCATTCAATAATAGGAAAAAAATACCTGCCAAGGTAACACAGAGCTTTCAGGAAAATTTTACAACATTTTGTATCAACCTGTATTTAGTATGTTTATTTTGTAAACCAGCACCAAGTAATCATGAGTTCTACGTAGACATCATTTTCAGTTCAGAATAAGAACTCAATTGACTTACAGAAAATAGTATCTGTCACCAGTGAAAGATAGTGAACATATCCACTATGGGATGTGCTACGTATTTCATGCTCAGTGGTATGAACAAAAGCCTTTCTGCAATATTAAAAATGTTCCTTTTCACCAAACTGTAATTACTGGAATGAGTCTTCTCACTAAGATAAACCAATGTGCTGATCAACATTCTTTACAGAACTCACACCCCGAAATGCAGTATGCTCATTAGAGAATAATGTCTTCAGACATCTTGCAGTAATTCTCAGTGACTAGCAACTTTGTTACTTAAAGCCATTTGACTTCCATGGGTTTTGGGTTGTACATGTATTTACATAGAAGTTGAAAGAAATGAAAAAAAAAGAGATTGCCACATTTTAATGTAAGAACTAGACAGATGAGACCCAAATTCTCCCTCATGTCCAGCCATATGAAAAATATACTTTGTCAACCTAAGTAATTGAAAAATTTGAATATATGAAAAATACAAAAATATATGATTTAAGTACAAAACAGGTTTTAAATCCTAAATCATGCCTCTAATACTACCTTTGATGTCAAGTCACTCAACTTCCCTACTTTGGTTTCTCTATAAACTTACTACTTCTTACTAATGCAAGGTTTTTGAGGAACCATCAAGGAAGAATTAGATTAATTTAAAATAGAATGAAATTTAGTAGTAGAAAGCACTAATCCTGACAATAACAAGAATGTCCTCTGTAAGACAGATACACAGTATATGGTAATAAGATAGAAAAAAATCAATATAAGTTAGTTAATTGGAAAATTACCACAATTTCCCTATTTGTGGCTGTCAAGAAAAGGCAAACGTAACCTCAAGATGTATCCAGAGAGGTATTTTCTAGAAGAGATCAGGTAGCTCATGAAAGCTTTCGTCTGGAAAATTGCATGCAGTTCTACTTGCTTATTTTTTTGATGCATTTCTTGAAAACAAGTACATATCTAAAGGAAGCCTGCAGTGACGGTCAAGGAAATGGAGACACTCATACAGTAAATGAGAAAAAGAACTTGGTTTGTTTACCCTAGAGAAGTGAAGGCGGAGAAGAAATAGCAGTTGTTCTCTCTAAATGCACAGAGAAGCTACATTTATACCAGAAAAAGAGAATAACTATTAAACTTGTCATAAATAAACTTAGGCGGGAGATTAGAATAATGTTTCTAACCACTGAAGGTACAAGACTCTAAAAGAGGATCCCAGTAGGAGTAGTGTAGGTAGGCATCTTCACCACTTTTTGATTTCTCCATGAAAAGAACTATATGACATGGAATAGCAAGAGACTGATAGGCTTTTATGTTGTCAGATATGTAAATTCAACATTATAATTCCACCTAAGTTTCAGTTATAAAAATGACTTTTTAGTGAGAGACAAGAATATCCATGCTTGGGTATGGGAGGAAAATTCCAGAATGCACAGGGTTTTAAGGGGAAATAGGCAGCTTGTTGCTTTTGTCTGTTTTCAGGGAGAAAGACATTATGAAGTAATGAACTGCCTGAAGACTGTGCTCATTGCTTTAGCTAGTTTTTGTCTGGAATTGGATTTAAGGTAGCAAGAAATTAGCTCAATGCCACTACTTGCTTTTAATATTTGAGAGTGATTATGTCTGTCCTTAAAAACAAGTTATGTGTGGATATTAGCTAATTGACCAGCATTTGGTGGAGTAGGTAATCTTGGAAAGCTATCGGAGGTAACTGAGTGTATGCAGAGACTGTACCTATTCCTCTTATTGAATGTTTCTGTTTTTCGTAACTGGTGTTTACCAAACATTGCAGTGTTGGTGCCAAGCTGCTGTAAAATAACCACGCTGGTATTCCTGAGAAAAACTGTTCTCTGTCTTTGGTTTGCAAACAGCTTCAGCCTGCTTTGAACACAGACCAGGGCTTTTTCCATTTTGAGATTAGATCGTTTGCACATATTATGAGGGATTGAACTCTAAATCTATCCAGAAACCATAGCTGGTTCAGAATGTGACACCTGACACTTAAACACTGTGTTTTGGCAGCATGCAGGCGAAAACTGAATTCTCACAAAATACGGCGTGGGTTTCCAGATGCAGTTGCAGATACAGATCATTTTGCAAGAATGACTTAGAATGTACGTGTTTCAGAAACAGTTTTATTCCCTGTATTGTTCTGCCACAGCTCTGTTTAATGGAAGCATTTGAACTGGATTAAGAAATTAGAAGAAATGAGTAAAAACCTAAGAGGAAGAACAACCAAAGATAAGGATTTTTTCCTTTAGGAACTTTCACCTTTGAATCTCCTTTTTTGTTTGTTTGTTTCTTGCTTGGTTTTATATTACCAAAATTTAATCTTCTTGTATTCTTAAGAGATCATTAAAAAGCAAAACAGAAGGAAATGACATTTGTGAGAGAACAATGTTGTTGGATCTTATTTTGTATTGTAGAGTTGCTTTTTTGGTATGAGAGTACAGAAGCAACCTTTAAAGATCAGGTTAAAGCTGGGAGATATAGTCTCCTTTTCTATGTTAGCTTTTAGAACACAAAAACATGTAGTTGCTTGCATTTCATTAGGTAATGCATGACTAAAATCCTGGAGACACCAGCTATCATTTCTGTTCTCCAGAAGGCATTACTTCAGTCATGGCTTCTTTTTCTCAAGATCCCAGCCATCAGTACTTAAAACATCTATTTATTACACTCAGGATATGAAAGATGTGTATAAAAATCAAAAGTCAAGGTTTCTTCTGTTTGTTTTTAATTCCAAAGAAAGGTTTGCGTTCTTTCTTGCGTGGGGATTTTGAGGAAGATGACAAATAAATTACAAAGCTTGAGAAAATTGCTTCCAGACAACAGTAGAAAAGAACAAAAAGCCACTGAAACCATTTGACTCAGCCTTGGTTTCTTCAAATGAAAAAAAACCAACAAAACGATCCAGCTGGTCTCAGAAGCAAAAGGATTAAACTTTAGAGCAGAGATTGTGACAAGTAAAATACAGGCTCAATGAAGAATCTTTGCTTGTGTGCATGCCTGTGAAAAATGAAGATGTACCAATGGAATATTTCCACATTGAGAAGCATGACGTCACAGAGTTGGTTTTGTTTTTTAAAAGTTTTTTAAATCATCTAGTATAAAAAGAAAAACCTTTGGAAAAAATAAAAATACCATGGTGGTTTACTCTTCTGGATGTGGAGAGCTCTGTTAATATCTTCTGCAGTTGTCTCTTTGTGTGTTATGTGTTGGCAACTTTGTGTTGAAAACATACAAAGTGCAGCAGGGCATCATTAGGTCATGTAATGAACATACTAAAACAAGTAATAGCGGAAGAGCTGCTCATCTCCCTGCTGCATTACCGAACGTTGGCTTCTTCCTCCCATGGCTTAAAATACAGATTCATTAGGTAATGCATGACTGAAACCCTAGTTAACATCTGGTTAACAGGTTGCTTGGCCAACTCTATCTAGCAGATGTGAGTAAGAACACCCCAGAGATGCTTCAGAAAGGAACAGTATCATGGTGCCATATAGATCTGGTTGGGAGAGCATTTGTGGGAGATCGTGGTGAGAATCTCATACTCTGCACAAGACCTGACATGAGGCTTCCAAGGAATGGGCTTCTTTCTGAGATGATGATATTAATTTCTTTGATATTTCAGTGATAGCCTCCTTCAGAGGAATGATACCATTTAAATTTTAGCTGTAACTATGCTGAACACAGTACAAAAGGCAGATGTAAGAAGACATGCCCTTCCTGCACAATCCACAGCGTAACATCAGACAGAAATGTATTCTTTTTGGAAGGGAGGTACACATCACACTGAAGTGAAAGGACTTGGCCAAGCAGCTGGTCAGTGGTACCACCAGGAATACAACTCACTAAGGTCACTCCCTAATACCCCAGCTACTGAGATACTGCACAATGGTAGAGATAAATAGGTTCTTACTTATTAAAGAAATTGTAAGAAGCTGTCTTATGCAAAGCATATTCCAGGTTATGAAAGCATTGATTTGGCTTGGGGGGGGGGGGAGGGGTGTTTAACTGTGATTTTTTTCAAGCATAAAATTCAAACTATCGCTATATTTAAAATAAATGAAGTTGAAAATGAAAAATACATGTTCTCTCCTTACTAAGCTACAAAGGCAACTGAAAAGTGAAGGCTTTCCTTTTAGACAAGTCTTCTCAAACCAGGAATAAGTCCCAAAGTGGGGTTGGCTCCTTCAAAAACAAGGGCCTGAGGCAAAGCAGGAGCCTGGTACTGCTGCTTTCATCTGGTTCAGCTCAAGCAAACAGACACGCTTCTCAGCCGAGGAATGCGAGGCTCTCACCACCGGGTCAAGTCCTGGGAGGGGAGCGTGGGCAGTGCCCTTTCCCTCCACTTTCACAATGCAGCGGAAAAAAAGACATCCACCCATGTACTTGCACACACGTGCCCGCTCACACTCGTGCACAAAGAGTATGTGTATGCACACGTTCTCTACAGCGTTTGCCAAGCTACCTAGCCTGCTATGCTTCCCTCATATTATTTTTTTTTTTTCCATAATCCAGCTGAGACAGACTTCTCTGAGCTGGAAAGGAAATATCAACAGCAGGAGCTTCTGTCTCGCTGCAACAACACCTGACTGCTTTGTACACATTGCATGTGCTGCTGGGTAGACACTCCTACTTCACAAGCACTTCTAGCACTGTTTCCATTGTTATGAATTGTTATTTCATCACTCTCTGAAATTAATTTGCATTAGTTTTGGCAGGACAAAAAAAAAAAGGCAGAAAAAACCCAATTCAAATAAACCTGTCTTCAAAACAGTTGATGCATTATCAAAATAGAAAAACAGCTGTGAGAAAGTGTTTTATTGTTTACTGTGTAATCACAGAGGCACACATTGTGTAAATCACTGAAACTGCAATGGGAATGTGGCAAGGGCAGTGCCAAATGACACTGGGATGCCATTAATTACAGTTCTCATCAAGCCTATGGTTATTTTCGAGCTGCGTGATTTACCCTGAAACAGTCCTTAAATCAGGTTATATTTCTGAATTCCCAGAGGTGGGCTCCTGGAACGGGGCACTTAGAAACATGGTCCCACATTTAGCTGCAAAGTGTCATTGCTTTCTGACCAAGAATACTTAGGGGGAAACCTTGAAGCTGTAGATGGGGGTCTCTGGTTATCTGTGGAAGTAAATCAGCAAACAAAAGGTCTGGATCCCTTAGAGAAGAAAAGATTTAATTGTGTGAGTTTGATGGTTGATCCTGTGAAATCTTCTTGTTTCCCAAACCAAATGCACAGACTTACTTCCTTTGAGTTGTACCCTCTCAGCCCATCTCCTTTATTTCACCAAATGATCCTCCTGTGCTTGTGTGGACACAGCAATACACACTACATCCCTTCATTACTTTGACTTTCTCTAAGCCACGAAAATGTTTCTTTATCTCAGTTCTTAAACACCTGAAAGGCAGCAAAGTAGAGTTGATATTATCTGACAGTACTTTGGTTTACCACTCCATTCAGATGCTGTAGTCGACCAGCTGTGCTACAATGCAATGACCACTCCCACCGCAGCTCACTAGAATTGGATGAAGACTCTTAATCACACTTTCCCTTTCCTACCCTTCATCACTCAAAGTGCACTTTGGTATCAGCACCACAGCCATCTTGACTGAAGAAGAGATGAAGTCACCCTTAATCATATTCCCAGGAGGATATAGCTGTGGACTTCCCGAGTCTCCTGGTATTTGGTGTCAATGCACATTTCTGTAGCCCTTGCTTTCCCTTTGGCTGTGTTTGATTTGATTTCAAGTGAATGGATAATCACATCTCAAAAGCAGTGCTAAGTCCAGGACAAAGTATAAAAATTTCAAAAGAAAGAGACATATGTCTGTAATTAATTTTGTTAAATGATGGAGTATTGTATAGATATTTAGAAGCAGCTGAATTTAAATTTTGCATATAATCACTGGTTTATCAAAAGACTCAGAAATCATGAGAGCATTTTCTAGGCCCTGAACAAGGCTGGAATACACGTCATCACATTAGAGCAGGCTACTACCTTCTGATAAGATGTAGCCCATAGGTATCTTTCACCTCTGATTCGCATTTAACAAATTTATTAACCAGCTGGTGGCATTAAGTCATTTTGTCTGACTTCCTGCATAAGCCACGCTATTTCATTCTCTAAACCCAGCACTGAGTTAGTGTTATGGTAAGGCATATGTTCTTGAAGGACACTCAGATATGATTTGAAGACATCAAGAGAGCTATTCAATTACTTTCAGTCATAGTTTGTTGCAGAACGATTCAGCAATTTAGGATGTTTATGCTTGGGGTTACAGTAATGCCTGCAAATTTTTGGCCTGGACACAGACCTCATTATGCCAAGTTTCACAGGCACATAGAACAAAAAGACAGGATGAGTTGCCAATCTACGCAATTATTCAAAGCAGAAGTGCTAATCCCTTTCTTTTGGCCAGACTCCTATCCAAATCAACTCTGAGTTCTCTCTTGGTCTGTCTTGCTGGGTTTACTAACTTCTCTTGATTTACTCCACAAATTCAGGTACTAGCAATTTGGTATTTTGTTGACAAATTGCTGTGGAAGAGCTCTGATTAACCGCACTCTTATAATAAGTTTTGTCCAGAGCTACAGATTACATTTTGGGTAAACCATACTGTAACATGGGGATACCTTTCTGTAGATCTGGAAGTGCAAAACCTGATTTTTTAAATTCGGGTGATTGGATATAGATGTTTCTGTTGCTGATGAATAGAAGTTAATGAGTTGAGTGTGGAGTTCAACCAGACAGTGCCAATCGTACCACTTAAAAATTACTTTCAAGTTCATTGGAATAGAATGTGTCTGGGTTTGGATGGGGGCCGGGGGGCCCAAGAGGGTGTCTAAGTAGAAAAAAAGAGAATATCAAACAAAACAGCAGTGCACATATCCTTTGTTTACATTTCAACACCCATACATTTTACACTACAAGCACTTTTGCCTCTTCTCCACAGCAAACTGTATTTTGAATATATAGTCAGCCATGGCCCACTCATCTGCTGTTGATATTTCTTAGGTCTGACTTCATTGCTACATATGTGAAGTATTTCATGACTGTTATATTAGCTTTTGTAAATGGAGATAAGACTGCAGTGAAATGGGGCATTTGTAAGTATGATAGATTTTCTTTATAACTTTAAAAAACACTGGGAAGATTTTCTTAGGCAAATAAAGGTTGATATCATTTTGAATGAGGCAAAAAAGACTAATTTGGTCTTGGGAGAATTCATACATTAAATACTTAGACTACACTCTCTTATTAAAGTTTTAAAGAGAAATATATGTATTATGCAGGTAAAATGAGACTTTTACATGAATCAGGAACAAACCTGATTTTTACCAGATTTTCACAAGTTCAGTATTTTCCCTTACAAAACGGATTAAAATTAAGTGAAATTCCTCTGAAGGGAAATAGTAAAAACAATTTGATTGGTTAGGCCATTGCCTTTAGGTAAAACTGAAATTTTCTATTTTCATTTTGTGTGGTTTTGTATACAGGCTGCTAAAAAAACCCAAATTGAACTTGAAAGGAGCAGTCATTTTCTTTTTTTTATTTTGGGATTCTCATCTTTGAGTGAAATATCTTGCTTGTGATACAGTTGCCAAACAGAAAAAAAAAAAATCCTTGTAAGATTTCTAGTGAGCTTGAGATGCTAGAAAAATATAAGTGAAGCATATATGAAATGGTAAGTTTTAAAAGAATATCATCATCCAGCTGAGGTCTGCTTGACAGCATAGGTTGGCAGCAACTTTATGAGCAAGCTTGGGTGATAGACGCAAGATAAATTGATTTTATCAATAGTGTGACCTGGCACAGACAAAGGAACGGTACTTTGAAATATCTCCTACCTCCTTAATGGGAGTGTAGGAAGGGGGTCGTTTCCAGGACTATCAGTGGCACAGAAAAGACTTGTGCTGTCAAATAACTAAATAAGATTTGTTATGGCATAACCTCACACTGAAATGATATGACATCATGCATTTGCCAGTGTGGACCAGTTTGTTCTCCAGATTATTTCCTTAAGATACAGTGACAAGTTTTTAGTTAAACATTTTCAAAAAGCCAGGCATTTAATGGCAGTATTTAATTATAGTTGAATTCTTGTAAACAGTTCAAAGTAAAACTGTCAAAGTCATTCAATAATCATGGAACCATGAAAATACAAAGCTGTGTAGGACATCAAGAGGTCATCCAATCCCACATCCTACACTGTATACACAGTACTCATAGGCAAACATACAAATACAAGCATCTATAGGCAAGCATGACGATGATATTGAATGTACACTCTGGAGTTATTTTTTGCCTTCCTAGGCATGCTAGACTTGGGAACTTCCTAGGCCTACAGAACTTCCAGAATTTTGGTCCCCTCCTGCTGTGCGGTGCAGCAGATCTACTTTATTCTTTGATCTTTTTTTTTTTTTTTTTTTTTCCTTTAAGGTTTGGGATTCAAATGCATGCAATCAAAGAAAATGACATTTTAGATACAGTGAAGGGCAATTGCAATGAAAACCCCTAAACAAAAGAGGTTTTGCTCTTTCTGCTCTTATCTGCAACTTGGTGGTCTTTGCATTTCAGCCTTGGTCCTATTAAATATTGGCCCAGAATGATCGAATAAATGTGTTTCAAGACCTGTTTCTAGTTTTAAATAACCTAGGTTTTAAAACCTCTGAATGTTTGGTGTAAAAATGAAATCAATTTTCTGTGTGGGTTATTGCGAAAGAAAAATTTTGCCAAATGCCTCCTCACTTTCTCATTCAGTTACTTAATTTGTGGGGTTTGATCAGTGCTGTGGACTGCCCTCAACTTTCTCTTTGCTTTGACTTTTCAAAAGAAGAATGGATTTAGTTGTGTGGTAATGCCTGCTGAGTGGGAAGCGATTACTGCTGGAGATCTGAATTAGCAAAGCTTTAAATCCTATTGGAGGATCGCCAACAACATTTGCATTAAGAAATAGTTACTAAGACTCTTTTTTAGGTATAAGTGTCATTTTTTTAGAACAGACTTCAGCATTTAAAAGTCTAAGTCGTGCTGAAAGTTAGGCTTAGATGGACATGTTTTGTCAGTCAAATTGGAAGTGTTCCATAAGCCTTCTCAGCTGAAACATGCAAAGTAAAGCACTCCTGAGTGTTGTCTACATACATATTCACATTTTCATGTGTTTTTATGTTGCAGATGCTTATGCCAGACTCTGTTTTGCCTTAGATACACCTGGAAGCTGTTCTTCCTCCACATACCCATGTCCTTTACATAGTCTAAGCTACTCAGCTGAATCAGAACACTTAACAAGTGAAATGAAGAATTTTTGCCAAAACAAAAGTCTTTGTCTATTATTTTATTCACAGCTTTTGGAGGTGAGTTCCTTTGTTGGTTTTTTTTTTGTTTCGTATTCATTTCTCCATCTCCATAAAACAACACAAAGGTTGTTCTCAGCTCTGACCGGAGTACCTTTTGTGCTCTTTCTCCCCATGCTACTTTGGAATTTCCATTCCAGTTCACTAATATTTTACCTTCATATTTCTATCATGACTGTGCAATTTTCTGCAGGTAGTTTCATAGCCTGCCCATCTTTCAGCAAGCATACTTTTTTTTCAGAGACACCTATTGTTAGGTTTTGAACAGATATTGAAGGTGCTATTCTTTTAATTCCTGGGCAGAAGCAGAGTGCAAGTTGTACTTGCATACGTATTTCTTGGCTAGACAGTAGCTTCTTTTTGAATCTAGGTGGTCAAGCAGCCTCTAAACAGACAAGAGGGGTTGCCACTCATACTGACTACTAATCTATCTTTATTGCCAATTCTGGAGGAGACTGATGACCCCAGAGCTGAGGTGGTCAGGTCTTCTAAACTGACATTGAAAATAGTCTTGCACTTTCTCTATGTTAAGTTGGAAATGTTGAGATCTTTTGTTCCTGAAAGTGAGTAGCAAGGCTCAATAAAGCCAGGATTCTCAAGTTCTGGTTTGGTTTAATCATAGAACAAGTCCACTTTGGTATTTTCTAATATCTGTGTTTCAGCTGCCATGAAATTAAATGGCAATGTCATCTCTATGAAGAGACTGGACAGATGGATAATATTCTATGTTAGGAATAGTTATGAGATCACCAAAGTAGTTTCTCTATAGGAGATAAAGATGTGGACCACTACAGCTTAAGCAACAATTGCAACATAGTGAGGATAATATCTTTTGTTAAAGTAGCACATACTTTTTTCTCCTCACAGTGCTGGGAGGGCATACATATTCCCTCTCCTTCTTTTTGCCAGGTACCTGTGAGGGCAGTTCCCTTTGACTGTGGGAGCACCTGCAGGAGAGGCTTGGACAGAGTGCAGAAGAATGCAGAACTACAGTCATTGGAAGTAACTTTTCTCCTTCAATACTCATCCATATGCATTAACACTGTGGGTGATCCCATGCACTCACCAATTACCTAAAGTTAAAACTCCTGTTATAGCTGCTTCTGAAAGACAGGGTGGGAGGAGTGGAGTCAACACAGTCATTATTGTGCAGATACAGAAGTGATTCCTACGCAATAACAATGCCAGAGAAGAGAAAGAGGGACAAGATTCTGTTCTGAGAAAAGGGACAAAATAAATCACAAAAGTATTCAATTAATTCTTGACAGAGTTCATCTGGGATGAACATCTGGGAACCGTTCAGATCTTCAGACTAGTGGTAATCCATATGAGTACCATTAGCAATGTATGGGCATGGAGTGGTACAAGCTGAAGCTGTTGCTTGGTGAGAATGTTTGACATCATCCCTCAAGGCACAAGCTATATGAGGTCCAGTATAATTTATAATTATATTTTGTTGATCTCCTTCATTTTTGTAACTTTTCCAGTCTTGAAATCAAGAATTTAATCTTTTGTTTTCCTTGATTAAAATTCTGGTTTCCTTTTAAGTATGTGTGGTGGAAAGGCTGAATCTGGATAAGGCAGGTTGAAAAAAGGGTTTTTCTGAGAGTAACTAATCCATTAAAACTGCAGACAATAGCCTTCCTCCCTGCTAGAAGCAGACATACGCCTTTTTCCAGGTGTAAGGACTGGTTGGAAAGTTTTATGAGCAAGTATTAGGGTTTACTGGCAGAAAGATCATTTATAGTTGCACATACACCTCAGATTATCAACATAACTAATTTTTTAAATTAAATAACTTAAATTCTATTGAAAACTCAAAATAATAATAATTCTAAGAGGAAAAAAAATCTGTTAAACCTTATGGTTTTGGAAAATAGAAACAAAATTTAGAATCAGACTCATTTACAACAAAGATTATGTAGTTATTCTAAAATATGCCCTGGTAAGAAGTTCTGGACTTGTTTTTCAGTAGTTGAATCGTTTACTGTGTTCAGTTTTGGGCCCCTCTCTACAAGAAGGACATCGAGATACTTAAGCGTGCCCAGAAAAGAGCTACAAGGCAGGTGAAGGGTTTGGAAGACAAACCTTATGAGGAGCAGCTGAGAGAGCTAGAATTGGTTAGAGAAAAGGAGGTGAGGGGAGACCTCATCGATCTCTACAACTGCCTAAAAGGTGGTTGTAGTGAGGTGGGGGTTGGTGTCTTCTCCCTGGTAGCTACTGACAGGAGAAGGTAATACAGTCTTAAATTACATCAGGGGAAATTTAAATTGGATATTAGGAAAAATTTCTTTATTGAAAGGGTTGTTAGATATTGGAACAGGCTGCCTGGTAAGGTGGTGGAGTGTTTAAAAGAAGAGTAGATGTTGTACTTGGTGACATGGTCTAGTGTTGGACCTAGTAGGACTGGATAGATCATTGGACTCTATGATCTTGAAGGTCTTTTCCAACTGAAACCATTCCATGATTCTGTGAATGTTGTTATATTGCTGTTTTCTTTCACAGTATTATCTCACTAACACTTTTCCTAAAATCACCTGTCACCAGGAATGCAAATGAGCTGAATAATGAATTTTAATCTCTTCTTAGGTTCTCTGGGAACTCAGTAGAACGTGTATCTATGAAGGCATTCCTCCAATTAGGAGGAAACAATTTGCCAGACTGAGTCCATAAGTGATCTGATTCCTAAACCAAACAAATTAAAGGTCAACTAAAATAGCAGGGATCAAATCTCTTTCCTCATAGACTGCTTCAGAAATCTATGAAAGTATTGTGCATGTTCATAAATGTCTGTCACACAGGATTTTCAATTCACTTCCTAACGCAGACCTAATGTCTAACTTTGTTCTTTTGGTTGACACATATAGATTAATTTAAGTTCAGCAGAAAATGCTGAAAATCCTTAATTTAGTAGGTTTTTTTCTATAACCTGATTGGAAAAAATCTGGAGTAGTTGGTGAAAATAAAAAAAAATCTAATAAAAACCTTTTCTCTTTTACCTCTTTCCATTCTAGTGGAAAATATTCCATTTTCAATAACTCTTTCCAAGGTCCAGTAAGCCACTACAACGTTGTTATTTGTGACACTGAATATGACAAAAAATGGATTGGAGCACTCTACAGATGAGTTAGTTGTAAGAATTTCAGATTTGAAACATTTCAATGATAGACACTCTTCAGCTAAGACTGTGATACCTGTTGTTTGATGCAACTGCCCTTCGAACTGCTTAGTGTCATAATTTCCTATTCCTCTAATCCTCTAATCCTTGTCAGGTAAGGAGCAGCTTAATAACAAAAGTGTTAGCAGAACACAGCTGATATCTGGGTTCTGACATTCCAGTCTGGGGTTACTTGGTGCTTATGTCTCTGCTCAATGCATGTTGAATTTGCCAAGATTTTGAAACAGAACCCCTCCACTATCTTCTTGTCACACCTTTATGTAAGCTGTGGTAGAGTCCAAACCCTAATGCTACTTGTGACACTAGCATAAAAGTAAACACAGTGCAGGAAGGTGACTGAGGAAGAAGGGGACATTGGACCTACTGGATGAGGGAATCACGAAAAAATCAATCCCAACCAATGTTTCTTGCAGGATGGGTGTCCTTTCTCCAAGTCCTACCAAGGTTAGCAGCTGGTAGTGACTTGGTGGGTTGAAATAAACACTGAAGTATTCTCTGCATTCTGAGGAATGCTTGTCTCCTGCAGAATTTAAGGAGACAAGCTTAAATTGGTATCACACAGTAAGCAAGCAGCTTGGTCTTCTCAGGAATATTCCAGTGTGTAGTCATGCTGGTTACTGCTTCTCTCACTGCCTTCTCCCCTCTGCATTTGCAAAGAGCTGAGGTTGCACTTGAGAAAAACCCCTCTTCCGTCTCCTTTATGGGAGTTTCAATCTGACTCAGAGTAGAGGACGCAGAGAGAGGTAAACATACAACTTTCGTCTTGGTTGTCACCTATGCAACCTCTAACACAAGAGCACTAGATTTATCCAATAAACTAGACAGAACATTTCATTTGTAACTACAACACTACAGGAGCAAAGTGCACTGAACTTAAGGCACTTTTTAGTAACAACTTGGATTCGAGAAGTTTTTATTGCATTATACAGAAGTTGAATTTTTCACTGTTATTTCACCTGTTCTGTGAAAGATTGGTTTGTGTCTTTCAGTGTGCAGGACACATATTCTCATATTTAAATATTTCTTTCTTGGAGTTCACAATGGACAGAGTTTACTGTCAAACAAAAGCACTTCCATTTAGATTCACTACAACACCACTGGTTCTTCAACAAGGTGTCATATGTCTTACTTCACAGGAGTTGGGCTAAATCTGTTTTCTGATCTGGGCAACTCCTTGTACACAGATCTAACTATAAACATCAAAATAATTTTTCTTTAACAACAGTTCTCTAATTATTTTTAATCACTTAGGTACTATGCAGCCTAAGTAATTCCTATCCATGCCATTGGACAAATAAGTTATGAACGAAATTATTCTTCCAGTTTTTGTCTGTGATACTCACCGCTAGTCTGTAAGTTCTTTGACTTAGATTTTGTCACTTTGCAGCTTCCGTGTTTCTACAGTATCTGTCTCCTGGTTTCATTAGGGTGTTCAAATACTAAGATAATACAATAAAAAATAATATGGTTTGAAGTATCTTATACTGCAACTGCAGAATCTTGACAGAAGGACTATGATATCTTTTATTGGAAAATCTGGATTTTAGGGAGCTGAAAATGTTTGTTTTTCCCAACCAACATGGGAAGCAGGACAGTGTGCACAACATTTGTTATTAATTTTAACTTTAGTAGCCAGCTGTAAGAAATTTGTGTCTCCCCTATTTAGGCAGAATCTTATGTATCTCTGTAAAAAAATGGAATAAATAGAACTATTCACATATATTTCTGTAGTGGACATATTAACATGACTGTTAGTACATTCCAATATGAAGTAAGTGCTCACAAAACCTCTGAAAGCAGCAGTTTTATGATCTCACAATGCCAATAATTTTTTGAACTAAATACAAAACTAATTTCTTTAAATTAACTACCCCTCAATAAGGATTTTAGCAAAGGTCTGGATTTAACTACAAAACTGATGAGACAGCATTGGGTGTAAAAGTGAGTAATTTCCCAATATACAAACATCTTTCCCAATATGCAAACGTGTCAGTATGTTTCCATGTGAAATGCCAAGCAAAGAGAAAATGCTTTTCAATGTCATTCTCTTCTTAAATTCTGTTGAAATTATTGAATGAAATATAAGTTATTAGCATGCTAGGCTTGTTTTGTCTTTTTACTGAATAGGAAATCAAAATTCTGCACTTTCTTTCAACCAAATATCAGAATTTTAGCCTTTTCAATATTTTGTCATGATGTACAGCTGAATTAGAAAAAGATTGATAAAATTGAACCAGGGCAAAGGAGAATGCTTTAGAAAAAAATTGTTTCATCTTTAACACCCTGGTCATCTAATGTACCTGAAAATTAAGGATAGGCAAGAAAACAGGTAAGCCAGTCAACATTAGGTTGCTGGTATTCTGTCCCAGCCAGCCCTACCTCTCTTTACTTTCTGGGTGAGTGAGGAAGTAGGAATGTTCATGGACCAGAGCTACAAATCCTTGTTGGATAGCTGATGGCTGGCCACACAAACGAGTCAGGAGCAGTCCACAACCTTCAGGCGCTATTTTGTATGGCTTAGATTAAGTCTGTTCTCCAGAATCTTTTGAGTCCTCATATAATTCATTACTCAAAGAGCAGAAGAGTATGAAAAAATAATATAAATAAATGAAAAATGCCCTTAAAGTTGTCTAAAATTTTACTCCATTTATTCTCCCAGATATATTTTTTTGGGGGGAAAAAAACAACCCTCTCAAATATATCCAATACAAGTTGCTGGAGAAATCTGTACACTCACAGCACTAAAACCTGCATCTCCTTGTTATATAAATGTACTTACACTGCTCTCCAAATTCAGCTCCTGGTCTCCTTAGCAACACAGACTGCAAAGAGCTCACCAGCCTGGTGTTCTGCTGCATGTGCAAGCTTCCAAGCCAACTGTAAGATTTCTGGTTTAGGATTCAGAACTTCCTTTAGACCAATTCAAGCTACCGGTGAGGGAGAGAGTCTCATAAAAGCTATAGTCATTGAAATACATAAGCAATGAACCAACAGGTGCTTCTGAGAAAATGAGAATTTTCATGGCAGAAGACTGAGCAACTAATTCCCTTCTTTCTCCTCATCCCATGCCTCACGACTATAAAACAACATATTTTAACACTGCAACTCATTTCTTTAACATAGCTCCCCTTAATAACAAATTCACGTAGGAATGCAATAATGTATACAAGAATAATCCCATGTCTTTCCCAAAGCTTCTAGAAATCAATGCATTTTTCTTGTATTGTAAGACAGAAATGTGAGAAATCTTACTTTTATTACACCTCTCAGTGTTTGTGAGGTGCTATTGTAAGACTAATGGTTATCTAATACTGTCATGCTAGGCTTTAGCCATTGAAGATTTAAATTGGTTCCAGAAATAGAATTATCCTTTTTAGTCATCCCTCCCCCATTCCCTTCTAGTTAGCTTGAGGTTTTGTTGGGGGCTTTTGTCTTGTTTTTAAACTTAATTTTCATGCTAGCTCTATGCACACACATAACAATAACTTCATTTAGATTTAAGACTAAGATTGTTCCATTTCATCAGTTGTCACTGCACTCCACTGCATTCTCTGATGTCACCAAATTGATGACAAAATCACTAATGAAGGCAACATTGTGTACGTTACCATTCATGTATTATGTTACTCAGAACATTTACACGCTCCTTGATTCATTTGCACTGTGCTGAGAAACAAGAGAAGGATCACAAGGACAACCAGTCTCTGAGGTCAGGTGGCTTTGAGCTGCAAGCCTCAGGATCCTGCCTTTGACTCCAAAATAGGCTGGTGGGAAAAGTGATACAACCATGAGATCAGCCTGTACTTCTGGACTATTTCCTTTTTCCTCTGCATTGAAATACATGGGGAATAATTCCTCTGTTAAAGGGAGACCCACTACATGAAGACGGGCAAAGGTTCAATCAAAGGGAAAGAAAAATATGTTCTTGTACCAGGAGATTTTCCTGACTGAACAAGCTTTGTGGCTTGTTTGCTGGAAAGCTCTGGGACCCGGAAGAATGGGTAAGTGTGTGTCAAACAGACATACCCAAATCACGAGTTTCCCTCAGCAAAGGAAGTCAGGATGGTTTTGTTTTCCTTCATGGGTTAAAATTATAGGAAGAAACCTTAAACGCCTGTGATTGAAGCCTTCGAGCAGAGCAGTTCCATTGCCCAGCTGTGCTGGTAACACCAGGTTACACACATCTCCCTGTCCGAGGTCTGGGAGTACATTGTGTTTGTACACTCTGTGCTCGCACTCGACAGCAAAACACAACTGGGTCTATTACTGCTTTATTGGCATTTCTGCTCCAGAGCAACTCAAAATCACTGACCCCAGGAAGAAAAAAAAAAAGAAAATCCATTTTTTTCCCGCATCCACTTGGATCCAAGGGACTGCCTCCAGGTAATATAGGAGAAGGGCTTCTCCAATCTGTAACAAACTCCAGCCAGGAGGGGTTTACTCATGTTACTGCAATGCCCTGAAAAATAAAATGTAGTCTGACAAAAAGCAGCTGCAAGTGAACAACAATATGACTTTCTGATGAAAACTTGAATGACTGGATTGTATGCTGGGCATGGTTTAAAAAAGTATTTCTTGTGTGTAGCTTTTGACTAACTTCAGTCATCTTATAGCAAAGCTGTAGATGAAATAAATAGAAATTATTTTAAAAATAGATTTTACATCTGTGTCACTCACAGGGCATGCACTACCTTGAACCTAGCAGCACACATACCATTTTTTCTTGTTAATCTGTAAATAAATATTAATTAGTGAGAATACATCAAATTAAACAAGTAAGCTCTTTGATTCTCATTTTCCTCTCTGGTCATCACAATGAATTCAGAATAGAAGAAGTGGTTTCCAGATCTGTCATTGCAAGCTAAATCAAAACCAGAAGTAAGAAATATAGGAACTCTTTCCTTTCTGTATACTGTTTGCTTCCTAGTCTCCTTTAGCAGCTTTTTTAATGTACTACTGCTCTTCTTGACCTGAAAGTAGTTCAGCTTCCAGTGAGAAACTGTAGCAGTCAAAGCCATGGAGAAATTTTGAAATGTAGCTAGACAAATGTTTAATCAGCGTTGCCTTATTGATTATTTTTTGACAATAATAGCATGTTAGAGAGATCCTCTCATTTTCATTTAATGTTTGCTGTCTGTATGAGTGATTGTAACTCATCTTTCATTCACTTCAGGCAGTTAGTTGGTTACAGAGTGAGGCGAGTCCTGATTTAATTGTCTTTTCCTTGTGCAAAATGCTAGTTATGAATAGTTATTTGGCTTGTTAAGAAATGGTGGCTAAATGTATTACTCTACAAAATAATTTATTAATTAAAGATCAGAGTATTCAAACAATTCAAACTGACTTTGTGTGTTCAGTCTGTTTATGAACTAATTTAATTAGCATCTTATGTTTGTAGATGGAATGGTTTCAGTAAGGAAAGGCAGAAAAGCACCTGAAATTATTTTGGGGAGCTTAATACAAAGAATAGGTTGAGACAGGTCTCTACCTATGGGTAACCATACTGGAGAGTAACTCAATTTGAGAGTATCCCCAAACCATGAAGAAAAAAGAGTTAGCTTTTCCTCCATCTAATTAAAATCTGCACTGCAAATGCATATGGACATGGGATTAGAGACATATTTCCACGTGAAACTTTACCTCTGGCATTTCCTGCCTTTGGGGTACTTAGCTGTGCAGTCTTCATGTTTTCCTAACTTGCTGGTTTTACTTTTTTTAATGGAATGCTTATTTGTGCAGGAGACAGATAATGATCAAACATTTGCCTGTGGATACACACAACATGTACCAGCCAACTGCCTGCAGGCTTCACCAGGGGAGGAACACCCAGTTTTTTGGTCTGGAAACACCAGCCCCTACTCAACCACATTGCCTACTTTTTCCCCTGACCAGGCCATAGGATATATTCCTTCCAGCAGAGGGCAGTGGAATGGTAATGTACATATATAAAGCAGCATTTTAGTGTCATTTAAGAAAAAAAATGCAGATATTCATTGAGAAAAAATTAAATTAAATAGACAATAAGCAAGAGAAAACATTTGCATTGGCCTTCAGGCATAATGTGATTTTGCTTTGGCTTTATTCCAAGAAACACAGAGGACACCTTTCGATTAACAATGGTATGCCATTATGGAAAAGCCCTCCAGTACTTAAGAATTAATAAAATGTGAATTTCTGAACCAGAAAAAATGTATTCTGAATGCCTTAATCACAAAAAAAAATCTCATTTTTGCATGGCCTGGTTTAAGGTGCATCTTTTTGACAAATATTTTTTCTCTTGAGGAAAAGATTAGGTAAGTATTTTCTGTCAAAAGAATAGAAGTCATTAAGAATTTGTTCACAGTATTGTTTCTAGTAAAACAACTATGCAGACACATAAAGCAGAAGTGTCTTTAAATACTTACTGTGAGATACGATGTTCCGTTTCAGATTTCTGATCTTTGCAAAGTTGAAAATGTTCTCAAAATTGTAAAACACAGGTTGGCAGTCACATGGATGGAGACTTCAGTTACATGGTTGTGAATACATAATACTCAAAGCCTTTAGAGATAACCATGAATTAGCTTTTTCCATTGCATTTTCCTGTAGAATATCTACTCTGATGCTCGATGTCTGAAGCTTACCAGCTTTGGTGCATATGCCTAAAGCCAGAGGCAAATGCTGAATGAACATGCTTCTTTCTTTCATGCACTTTCAGCTTCTGTTCTCTTAGAGCTTCCCTTAGAAATCTGTTAAACGAGACTGCTCCTTCTTACAGCTACCTTGATTTAAAGCAAAAGAACAGCAGAATTTTCAGTGCAATTGATAGAAGTGTTCAAGTAAAGCAGTGCCACAAACAATACCAGTATTGGATGGGAATGCTCAAAAAGAAAATAGCTGATTGAGTCTTCATTTTCTGGTCTCTCTCTTCTAGGTCATAGTTGCCTGATTTTCGGAAACACTTTTTATTGACTAAATTTAATCTAGGCAGTTTGAGCAGTAAAATCTTCTAGATAATACACTCATCTTGAAAAAAATATAACCCAAACAACTGTGAAGAAAAAAAAAGAGCAGTTGCAAAAAACTGGGAACCTTTCATCTGAACTGACAGTATATTGGCATGACATTGAATTGTCTGGGTTTTTTCCCTAGGTTGATATCATACAGAATAACTCTATTCCACATCCTCATTTAGCGTGAGATAAAGTGTTGATCTATTTCTAAAATGCAGTAACCCCAAAGACTCCTTTCTAAATAGGCTATGATGTCATTTCACACTATAATTTCCTCCAGAATCAATCGATATGAACCTGCTTCTCATGGTTTTGCACAGCTGTCTCTTGCACTTGTGTGAATGCAGTTTACATTTTCATAATATTTTATAGCCTTTTTTGTCTTCCTTTGCATTTGTGTGAAAGACATGACTGGCAATGAGTAATCAGGGTCAGGAGAAAGATACTAAGTGAATTCTAGATGTGGATGTAAAATTCTAGCTGTGTATAAACCAGGTTCTGAGTTAAGCTCATGAAATGCATTTCAGATTTGAGATATTACCGGTAAGCAAAGAATCAAATTTCCAATTCCAGCTATTTACTTTATATAAACATCCTGGCTGCAAATTAACCACAAAAATGTTGGATGAAATCATGTTTTTTATCTAAATCTACAGTGAATATCTAGCCAAACAAAGTATGTTGTTCTTTACCAGTTCATCTCAAAACTCTCGGTGAGTTTTCAGTTTGTTTTGATGTGCTTGTCTTATATTTTCAGCTATCTGTAAACATCAGCCTTTGATATATATAAGCCTTTTTACTGAGGTAGCTCTGCAGCAATGGATCGAGCCTCCTATTAAGTAAATAAATCTACTCTTAACTTCCAGAATTATAAATAACATGAGGAATGTCAGGGCAACCTTGGGGGTAAGCCAAGTCTTAGCACAGTTGCTATGACCTTGCATGTCAATGTCTTAGCCTTTATCAGTGTTTGATTTGTGCACAACACGGAATTTCTTGGGGTTTATATTGACTTAATTTTGTTTCTTTTTGCTACATATTAGGAAAATTTTCAAAATCGCAAATATGTCTACCTGCATAAGGTTTCCTAGGAGGTTTGCTTGGTAGGTCTCTGACACATAATTCATAATAAAGAGAATTACCCAATTTACTCAGGTACAGAGTAAACACTGTAGCCATATTGTAAGCTTCTGTGAGCTGAAGCCACTGCACTCACTATAAAAGTTTATCTTCTCTGACCTAGCACATAGGACACAGAGCCAGAAAAGAAGCTTTGGTTATGTGCAGAGCAGTGAATAATGACACTTTTGTAGGAACTAATCCTCTTCCCACTGCAGTTCTGTACTTCAATTAAGTGTTCTTTAACGAATGTCTAATTTTAGCATACAATTAGCCAGTGTGAGAACAATAGACGTACCTGTGCTTAATTTCCTTAACGTGTCAAAGCTGTGCTGATTTCACCAGAAGTACAATCAAGTTCCTATAGTTCAGCAGCTACTGGATAAAAAATAACTTAGGTGCTCAATGAAAGACTGGATTCAACTTTTCTTTACAGTTCACTAAAGTGCTCTGAATTCCTTTTCTTAGGGATGTAGTTCTAGGCAAGAATGTTACTAAAATACAATAAAAACTCACCAGCTAGGAAGCATGTAAATCATTATGTCTTTGATTTTTATCATTGTTGATCTAATTTCCATCACTACTGATAGTCTATAAGGAGTTTTGTACTCTCTGTGTCCACTTTATTACAGTGTATGTACTCGAGGGGAATAAATATCCATCTGTTACATAAGGACTGGAAATACCACCCAATCATCACATCCTTGTGTGTCAACAGCTATCTGAATTCAAGGTGACATCCAGAGAAGTTCAAGAAGCTGTTCAGAGAATGCTTTGGTTTCCATGTCAAAACTCTGTCTTCTGAAGAGGATCCCTTTTTCTTTAAGTAGCAATACCTGCTTCACATACTGCATTTCAGCCTAGACCCCTGGATGGACCATATTTGCCAAAATTCACAATCTATGTCTCGAGTTTAGATTTTTAAATCCTAACAAGGGTACTTACATAATTAACCTATGGATGCCAAGAACTTCGGGACCTGTTTTTTAATAAATTTAGCTCTCATGACTGCTGAAGGGCTCATTAAAGAAAGAAGAGTCTTAATTCAGCATGGCTGACATGCCTACAATGAGAAGGAAAATCTATAGAACAAATTTCTATGGACTGTTGTGTAAAGATACATTAGCATCTGAAAAATTAGATGTGCGATGGCTCTGCCGTTGTTTCCTGGGAGCACAATGATGCTATTTACAGAAGTATTTTCTGACACTATGTGCATAAACTAAAGGACCTGCTTATGTTTTGAGTTATACACATGTGGTTTAGCTTTATCTTTGTTTTTTCTGATTGTCATAGGTCCAGTTAACAGAAGGGAAAATGCTGCTTATATTCCTTTCAATATATTACACTTTCTACCATTTTAGCTCAGATGGGAACCAGAGGAAATATTATGTTCTATTATCTTTTACCATATTGAAAATTCACTAAAGTTAAAATTGTAGGAGACTTCATTACAGTTCACACTTTTCCAGTACTTTTCTCAGGCTCTGCCTGAAGGTGAATTTGCATAGAATTCATTCAGCTATACACGCTCTGAGTTATCAAAATGAAAAAAAGCATGTTTCCTTCAATGAGGGAAGTTTCCTTTGCTTTTATTTCTGTCACGCCTTCCCCCATTCTTTATTGCTCTAACACACATGTTCAGGGAGTAATTTGGAAGTGTTTCTGTGTCCTATACACAATACTTACTGAGGAATATATGTTTTCAGCTACGTGAAAGGGAAATGGTGGAAAACCTTGGAAGTTATTAAGAGTAAGAATGTATCAGATGGTATTCATATCTGTGTGGGCAAGCAACCAAGATGTATTTTCTGTGAATATTTGTACTAGTAAAACTTAAATGCACAAATGTTTGCCTAAAGATATGGTTAGAAGAGGCATTGCTATGAATGAAGCAAATGGACTTAACATTTCAGGCTGTTCTTTTAGCTTGTTCCCCAAAGAGTATGTAGCTCACTCTTAGTTTGCACTTGGCTCCCAGCAATAGCACTCAAGGAAGATACCAACATCAGACAGAGTGGCAAATATTTTTTCAGGTTGTCCTAAGGTCCCGGTACAATTCAAATCCAGATGCCTGAGTTTTTCTCCAGTAGAAAACAATACTGCTAAAAGCAGTTGCTGAACACCTCACTATCACACCACTGTGGGACAAGAGTGTGACTAGGCCATACACCAAGATCTGAGATCTTGAGTTTTGCAGAACAGGCCACACTCAGGCCCCCATTTGTAGATCTGCTTTAGCTTTAGGACTTGCTCTCCAATAGTGCCTGTCCAGTAAAGCACAGGTTCCCAAATTTACCTCACCAGATTCGGCTTCCCGAAGCACTACAAGGCTTTCCCAGTCTCTGACAAGATGTGTATGGATGAAGAAAGCACAACTGCTTTGCATTTGTGGGTAGTTGTTCAGGTATAAGTAAAGCAAGGGTGAGATTCAATCTGATCAGATCAGAAATACAGCATTTTATGCTAGTTTTATGCATACTTCACAGAATCACAGAATCAGTTGTCTGACTATACCTGGTCATGCAAGGCAGCCATTTATTAATTTAATCTGGTTATTTTATTTCCCACATGTTTGGATTTTATGACCTAGCACAGCAGAAAGGAGGTATTTGACCTAGAGCAGACCAAGCGAAGACAAAAATGACAAAGAAAGGGAAAGCAATCCAGCAAAGTGTTGCTTTACAACATGTCCTTTTGCCTGTGAAGTTGGGAAGCTACATTTCAGACATTGTTTTTGCTGTGTTGAAAGCACAAGCAGGGTGCTGAGGTTCAGTGCCAGCACATCAACTAACGGGGCAAAACATGTGCCACAGTAGATGTCAAACCTCAGAAGAGCAATCAATCGTGTGTGCTGTTCCTGCACGCGCTGTCTTCAGTGCATGATGAGGTTCATTCTTCTTCAGTTGGATGCTTCCAACAGTAGAGATAATTCAGCATAGGCAGAGCAGCTGAACGTGAAGCAACATCGTTAGTGCACTGTGGCCCAGTAGATTAATTAATTGTACAGCAAACTAGGTTATTTGCCCACCTACTTTCCCTGCCTATTAAATGGAGGATAATGAGTAATTAGTTGTGGTCTGTTTGGAAAAAATGAGTTGTTTGTTCAGCACTTTGAAATCATAAATCGATGTATGCTGCAAATGTGATGTGTCACCTACAGCTTCATTCAGCAGAGAGCAGCACTGGGCATGAAAAAAAAAGATGTCACTGCACTCTGCAGAATGTGGTAATGGTGGTGATTCCTTGGTCTCTGTTTTGAGAGCAAATATGATGCAAGGGGGTTTATTCTTCTCCTTCTGTAGACAAAGTGAGCAAAAACTAAATGAAGTGAGAGGAAGATAGAAATTATGGTTGCCTGGATCACTTTGATTTCCATGGAGATGACTATTCAGTTAGCAATCAGATGACATAAGTATTTTCTTTGGCACTTCAAGGTTCTTTCCAGGTACATCAAGATGATGTTTTCAGACAAGCCTTTAAAAAAAAAAATAAAAATCTCGTTATGGAACTTGCTCTTAGGGTTTCTTCCAATGCTGACTTTTGAGTACAAGGCTTAGGACTACAAGAGAGATTCATTTCTCTAGTTTACACTGATGGACCAAATAAGTCAGTGTATTCCCTGAGGTAGCTTACAGTAGCTTTCATGGCTTCCTGATTCAGTGATTTCATTGAGGACTTTTAGAGATACAACATTTCTGAGCTCTTTCCAGCCCTGCGCAACTCCCTTTCTAGTGATGTCCTTTACTCCACTCCAGGGATGCTCTGGAAGCGGGGAACATTTACTAGCTATAGGAGTGCAGCTGCTTGCAAGAGGCTGCAGGAAAAAAGAGATGAATTAGATTCCCTGCATTTACTACTTGCAGTACTATTTTGCTGTTTATACCAGTGTGAAATACTCTGTTCAACTGATAAATCCTAAGGAATCCATGCATCAATAATTTTAAGTTGCAGTCACAAGAAGCTGTGGTTAGGTTTCTGTTTTGAAGATAAACTCTGGGGGTTTTTTTCTGCATATGCCATAAGCACAACACTCCAACTCAAGGAGTTAAACCAGTCTTTACAGTGAATCTAGAGCATATGCTGACCTATGGGGTTTTGTAATTATCATTCTAGTTTATTTTTCTTCCTCTTTAGCTTGCAGTAATGTAGATGCATGGAGGGAGAATGACTGATAGGGAAATTCAGTCCACCACACCTTGCCCAAAATACATGGATGACTGTTACAATACAGTAGCAATCCAAAACAGAGACAGTAAGAGGGAGAGAGAGTGCTTTTTTCTTGTCATGAACATTAGGCATTTTGCTTTCAAAAATTCCTTGTCAGTTCAGTAGACACCGTTTTATTTATAGTTTATTTTAGCTTTACCTTCTATACCATGTGACCTATGCTAAGGGGACACCAGCAATCTTCACAGCAAAATGGAAGGAATAAGGGAAGACTGGTTATGCAGGAACAGCTGCTTGTTTTCAGCAGCATCACTTGAGAGTTTTTCACATTCTCCTTCTCCGCCTCTCCCCAAATGTTCAGCCTGCTGTGTGCAAGCTGAGTGTTTACAGTTCAGGACTATGGAGGAGGAGGAAATATTTTGCCTATTGTTCAGTGACGTCAATGGCTTCGCTCCCAGTCACTTGAGGGACTCTGGTGCTTAGCAAATGTCAGTACACTGCTGCTACTGCATGTGCCTTAGAGCCTGCTTGCAGGGATTTAAGGTCTCTCCTTCAAGATACATCCAGTTGGTAGATGAGGCGGGTGTGAAAGGCAAAGAGCAATTGCCCTGGAAAGCCAGTCTGCTGTTTTCTGCATGGGGAAGCATTATATGTTAGTTTTTCATTGTGGCATTAGTATGGGATATTTTTTAGCATTAAATGCTGAATTTAGTATAAAACTGTCTTTTATCCTGCACCAAGTTCTTCCCTCTCACACTCTCTTCCACTGTATTAAATCAAGGTTCTAAAAATAGCACAGAAGTCACTGTCGATTTTATAACTAAGCAGGGTAAATAATTAACAACCTCTGACCATATTCAGTGTTTTTCTCATGTGCTCTTGTCATGTATTTTTTTACCAGATATTGATAAATGAATTGCAAATGTATTTTGCTGAAGATATTTTTAAGATCAGAGCTGATATTTTGTTCTCTTTTTTTTTTTTAATGCATTTTTTGTGAAAGTGTGCTGCAGTTGATGTTACTAAAGGGCTGCAAATGGAAAGCCACACCTCAGTCACTTTATTAAAATATGAAATTATTTTTAGCAAACTTTGCTGCCTATATTTGTGATTGAAAAAATGGGCATCTGCAGCCTTTGTGCTGAATGCAAGAAACTGGGGGTAAAGAAAACACTAAGAAATTGTTCCTTGGTGTCAGAGCTTTATGTTAAGCTGAAATTCAAGCAGTTGGTTTCAAAAAAATTACCTATAACATGTCTGAAGGGGACTGTGCCTCTGGATGGGACCAAAAGTTCAGCCTATTAATTATCTTGATGTGTGATCCGGGATTTTTTTCATAATAAAGAAATCAGCAATGTGAAAACTTCAAATATTTTGAGGGCTTATTATGCTTGTGTTACAGTTTAGCACTATACCAATACTTTCAGATAAAGGAAGAACATAAACAGAATGCTGCCATTTTGTAGGGCAAAAATGGGAAGGTTAAGAGCAAACAACAATGAATAGAGACCAGTACTGGGGTTGGAGTGGAAAATAAAAGGGTGAAACAAGCTAGAATCACTGCCTTGAAGGTCTCGATTAAGCCATCTGAATTTATCAATGATGTTATGGTGATATACAGTCACAGAAAAGATGCCATAGTTAACCTGGCTTTCTCTGCTGAGAAATTACTTACAGATGGTTTGGGGTGGTGTGCACTTAAATCTATATACTTTATTCTTTATTGCTTGTATATATGAATCATTCACTGATCAACAGAAGTGTGCCTTACTCCATAAGGCTTCTATGCTGAAATTAGAAAGAATTTTGATGGTAGACAATTGAAGAATGAAAATAAAACTGATCGATAACATCTATTCCAAAATTGTCAAAAGAATATAAGATTTCAGAAAAGATGCTCACAGTTAAGGAACAATACTAAAGCAAACATGTCCTGTAATTTGGCTTACTTCTGCATATGATTTACAGTAAGTCTTCAGGTATATAATCACAGGATTCCTTTCTCCTCCAAAATGGTTAATTTTTCCTCCAATTTTTTGGGACCTCAGCAAGGGGAACAGTCTAAGAAGGCAAATACTTCCTTTGATCTTGGCCCTAGAGTTTGGTTCTATAACAGTCTGCAGAAATTCAGGAAAAGCCTGTGTCCTTTTGAGTACAGACAGATGTTTTAGAAAATTAAGCTAAAAAGCTCTATCAATTCTATTTTAAACATAGATGAGTTGTGATTTTTCAGATTTGTCCATCTGAAGTGGTCTTTGTTGAGGAATAAAGACACTGAGAGAATAAATTTACCATCTTCATTTCAAAACATGGAGGCCAAAAAACGTACTGAACAAAAGAGTTGCAAGAAGTTTTATATATGGGAAATAAGACACCATTTGTTTTCCACATAATCATATTATTTAAAAAGTCAACCCAGAGATGATACTCAACAGGGAAAATTTTAGCCCAGACACTGAATGGTGGAGGGATTGTGACAATGAAAGTGATAAAAAGCCAGACTACATAGGAAGCTAGGGCTTAAGAGGCTGAGATATGACCAAGAGTAAGGGAGGAGAGTCTCTCTTAGATATAAATCAGGATGGAATGTAAGGAAGGGCTTTCTCCACTCCTCTTGGTTACAATAATGATTTCAGAATTGTAAATGACAGAAACACTAAGAACAAGTGTTTGGACAAGTTTTCTTCACAGTTTCTGGACATGCAAATATTATCCAAAACATCACTCCTAAAAAGTCTCCTGAGGTCTTTATTATCTCAGTACAGAGTTTATCTTTGTTCAGTTCCACATGTCATATTTTGCTTATAAAACAATAGGGGAAAAGAAAGCAAGGACAAGTGGTATGGTTGTTTCAATTTTATGCCAGAATCCTTACAAAAGACCAGGATAGTAATATTTTCATCTTTTGTCAAAACAACATCTTTTTCCATTGGATTTATTGCTCCAGTTACATGTAGTAAATAGCACGAATGGGGTTTTTTTATATACATTAATTTATTGGGGAAATATTTTCTGGGGGAAAAAAATATATACCTGCTTTGTTTGCTTGCACAATCAAAATCACCACACATATTACTTTCTCAGGTCCCAGGTGATTTGGTTCTGCTTCATGGATGTATACTGTGTTTTTTAAGTAGCACTCAACTGCAGAACATGGCCCAACAGACATCAGAAAAGGGGGTGTCAAGCCAACCAGACCAGAATCCGTCTTCAAGAGGAGGATCATCAAAAGCTCAAATCAATATTTTTTTTCTGATTTACTACACTGGGTGTGGTCAAGATGATAAATACCTGGCAAGATTTCCAAGTATTATGGGAAATCTGTTTCAAATCGCTGTCAAATGTTGGCTTCACCATCTGAATACAAAGTAAGAGAAGCCTGTTTTAGTTTCACAGCTGTTTTTACAATCATTCTCTAATCCTTCAAATGGAAAACAACTGCTAAAGGCAGATTTGTCAGCACCTGGTGGTGGTGACACCACCTTTCTTCTAAGGGGGAAGCTACTGAATTCAAGATCATTACTGAAGAATAATGGTGCATCTTGGTAAATCTTGGGCATGTATTATGGAAAGTATGACCAATTTATTTGTGAATCTTTCATCAGCTTTTGTATCAAAGACTGTAAGTCCCATAATTCTGCTTCTTTTAATTACAGAATACCCTGGATCTTTAATTAAGAAGCATATTTTTATAATACTAACTCAAAATAAGTAATCTTTTATGTAGACCACCTTTCTTTTTTCTATGTAGTCGTCTTACCTTGTAGATAGTTTTTACCAGAAATAGGAGATTAAAAGGCTTTCTGAATTTGAATCACAACTGAGATACCATTACCACAGACCCCCAGTAATTATTTCCTGCTTTTTCAAGAAGTTTTTGGGAACAGCTCATCATCTAATGAGAAGGAATGTAGTGTTAAAGATTATGGAATATAACACAGAGCATGAAATGTAATAATTAAGTTTCCTTAGAGGCTTTTACATAGATGCATATATACAAATATCCAATTAATATAAAATACTGTTATGATATATGTAGCTAGAATTATATTCTTTTTACAAGCAGAGGCTATAAGTCCCAAGACACCAAAGCCCTAACTATGCCTTGCATTTAGAAATCTTTCATGTACAGACATGTACAAAGACACGTCCAGAATTATTAGTATAGGTAGGAAACAGGTGAATGTTGAAATACTCTGCACTTAACCTTGATTTGTTGTACCTCACTAACCTGTAAACAGACATGGTTTTGCCTTTCACCCTCTAAAGGAGATTTTAAGTCAGACTTACGTTTCCTTTACTTGTCTTAAAGATTTTTTTCTAGCTGCATCAAATAGCTGTTTGCCAGATCTCAACTGTAACAGGGAGGAGACCTGTCATCACCCATAGGAAAACAATGAATTGTGTCTAGCCAGAAAATAAAGTGAGCACTTCCTTCACATAATAAACTAGTTCTTGGCAGAGCTAGTTTTTCAAATAGACAGTACAGAAAGAAGAGTATGTCATGAATTCTGTTGTTATGATAACACTGTTCCCTGTATAGCAGGTATATGAGTTTTTTGGAAGAAAAATTTATTTCAAATTACTTTCTGCTCTGGTGGGGGTGGATAGAGACAGAAATGGAGTTTCCTTTTCCCTTCCCTTCCCCTTTCCCCTCCTACCCCTTACAGCAAGACACAAGCCTAGTCCCTTCCTCTGTGTATAGCGGCTCTTTCATTTTATACTACTGCAAAACAATTAAGAAAATCCATTTAAAAATAAATAGAATGGCTAGCTCAATTAATTGTTACAGTAATATTCATATTCTTAGAAAAATAATTTTGAAGTGCATGTAATATATGAAATGTGGAAATCTCATCTGTTGGCAAGACTGTTAAGTTAGGTGGTTGCTTTTGTGGTTCTTGTGATTGTAGCCCACCTTCTGGAGACAATTCAAGAGTGTGAGATCATATTCACTACGAATTTATTTACATCTACCCCTTGACCTGTTGTAATGGCCTAGGCTTTACTCTTCAGACCCCCTGAGAATGCTTTAGGGCAGCAGTTCCCAAGATATTTTGTGAGCTCCACTACACCACCTGTATTTCTGGCTCACAGATTGGACTTTCCAGAAAAGCAGAGGGCCATTCTAAGGTGGGCATTTCTTTCACTTGGGCTTGGACTGAAGACAAGCTTTGCCTTTCAGGCATAAAGCATATTGTTACACAACAATTTCTCCAATAAGAGAATAAGCAGCTAGCTGTTTTCATGAAAATCAAATGGAAATTAAATAAAAAATAGTGAGTCTCTTCAAAGAAAGGAGGAGAGCACAGTCCTTATGGAGAGAAATAATGCCACTACTTAATGTCATATATGATTCTTAAATAAACATAGGATATTAATATTAAATATATTTATAATAGAGTCTCAGATCTTCTGGGAATCCCACTGTATTTTACAGGCTATTTCTCAATCACAACTGCAATGCAGTGGGTGGAACATTACAGCTTTCTGCATCCAAAAAGGTACACAGAAGCTTTCAGCAGAATGCTCTGTGCAAGAAGGACAAAAAAACCCCCAAGCTAGAGATCAGATTGAACGCTGGCAAGGAAATATAGAGGGGAAGGGGAATAAAACATGTTTTTTAATTTTTAAAATACTAAGATGGAGTTTCAGTTCTCCTCTACAAGATGGAGAGTATGACAGCATGACATGCAAGTTTCATGTCAGTATACTAGCTAGGGATCTTCAAGTAGGTGGGTTATTTGAGTGGGAAGAAAGGGAAAGATATAACAGCAGATTGGAGGAGGGAAAATTTGGCATATCGTTAATCCAGAAGAAAATTTGGGAGAATGGCATATGTTGGAAAGTACCTCACTCCCTTTCCAGGATAGCCTGGGGAATGGGATGAACATCAGATGCAACAGAGGAGGGAAACTAATGCCCAGACGGCACGGTGATGCTTGGTACTTGGAGTGGGTAACTAACTAGTCCAGTAGGGAGCAGAGATGAATAAGACACAATGTCACACATGAGAGAGAAGCTGTTAGTTTGAGTCTAGCACTTGGTGAGCTGACCTGATAGAGCATAGAGACAGGGAAGGATCTCATCCCTCAGGTAGGGATGATTATCATAAGCAAGGGTGTGATGCAATGTGGCATGGGAAACGTCCCCTAAAATAGAAATGGGTGCTGACATTTGTGTCCAGGCTCAGCCTGATTCGAACAAGGAGACCGCTGTCAGCATGATGGAAACTCAACTTCGGAAGGTCAGAAATTTATCCAGTTTTGTGACTCAGAGGGTCTCTGCTCTATCACTTGTGGCATGGGTGTTCAATGACAGGCTGCAAAGCTGAGCCACTTGGAGATGCTGAAAAGTGAAACAGTGATGCCACATGGAGAGCACAGATCCATACAGTTCCATAGCTGGAGCAACTTTTTCCCTCACACTCACAAGGCTGCCTGCTGCAAGGCTTAGTGGAATGGCTATGCCATCTATGCCAGACATACCATGTTAGCCTGGGCTGAATAGATTTCTGCAGGCCATCATTCAACTTCTTTCCATAAAAATAAAAAAAAAAGATGATGTGGCTCTCATGGGAACAGGGTCAAAAGTTTTGCCAGCACTCTTACCTGCCATTCTAAACTTAATTTGGCAATGGTCCAAAGGAGAGAGGAATCATAAACCGCCACATGCTGTAATCTCAGTATATCCCATGTAATTTATGTCCATTTTAAAATTCTGGGTTTTCTTTTCAGAATAGTTTTATCAGTCTTCTGCTTCTTATAAGTGTTTTTGTAGCACTTACTACCACAGAAGTAGTACTAGCAGCAGTAATATTTGTATCATACTAGAACCCAGAAACTCCAGTGGGGTTTGGCGCACGAAACCCACAGGATCTTTGCCCTGAGGAATTTCCATACTGAATCTCATCGCAGCTAAATTATGTTTCATCCATTCTTCTAAAACAAAATGCTTAATAATGAGTAAAGGATTTTCCCCTGTAATTACAACAGGATTCCTGTAGTGCATCACTTTCTTTTTCAGCCCTTTTTCCTCTGTTCATTTCTTGTCTGCATTTGAATTACATTGCTTTTTCATTCCATCCAAAAAAAAAAAAAGGATTCTCTTGCCACACATAATCAGATAAGCACAGAAAAACCTTTTTCTTTGGTTTTCCTTTTTTTCTTCTTTTTTCCCCCACGTGAAAACTTTTTTCCTTGAGCGGTGAATGAAAAAAAAAATATTCCACTTAAACAGTACTTTTAATTTCTGTCCTATACATATGACAATGCTGTTTTATCTTGATAGTCTAACATGGAAATTGCCACAGGAATACTTGTTATATTCCCGTTGGCAAGTTGTTGTCTTTGAATGTTACCTTATTTACCTATGGAAGGATGGATAGATACGATGCACCCCCAAAACAGCAACTCTGTACCTAAACATTACATCACAGGGGACGTTTATGTGTGTTTTTAACGTGGGAAGCCAGGCTGCGGTGTATAAGCCTGTCAGGCTCTCACAGAAGATTAGCATGGCTGTCACACTGTGTAGAAAAGATTGCTGAACTTTGTCAACATGAACAGTACATCAGTCCTCCTGCTTCCTAAATTGCCACATAATCGATATTCTCCCAGTCCTCTCTTCCTTTTCTGACGGCCATTTAAGGCATCACTGTCTGCTCAGCTAAGATGTCTGCTGCTTCCCTTTGGTGCCTTTAACAAGGTGCATCAGGCAGATTTTCTCCGGATAATTGAACACTTATCTTACTGTATCTATTTGTGGTGAATGTGTGAGTGGCACAATTTTTCTGTGTCTCCCATCAGTGTTTGTGATTGAAGACAGGACAAGAATGAGGCAGGGGAAAGATGGAATTTCACAGACCTGTAATGAGTACAGGAGTGTTCAAGAAAGTGAGAACTGAATGTCTGCCATTTCACTTTGTTTCTCTTGCTGCTCCAAAGAGGCAGCACAGGGGATAGATGGTGGTGGCCAGCTGTCCACACAAGTATGGACATTGCATATGGGAATTTCTTACATTAAAATATGTCAACAAAGCAGTGACAAAGCAGCAAAGTTGACTGGGTTTATGAGGGGTTTATTTTGTAAATAAACTCTCTCAGTTAAATTTAACAACAAGGAAGGAAGATTAATTCAAGATCGGTCACACCTCAGCAAACTTATGACTGCCGTTAATGATAATGACATAATTGTTGGGCTGAAAAGGTTGGGCTCAGTGTCATGGTGAGCCTGATGAACAGGTTTAGACAAACAGGGGCAAAACCTGAGAATGAACCAGAGCAGTGGAACTTGGGCTGGGTGAATATCATTTCTCTTACTGGGGAAAAACTCAGAAAAGTCTAACAAATACATTTAAGCAAGGTGTTTGCAGATGGAATAAAACCAGTATGCTGTGTTCAGTTTTGGGCCCCTCACTACCAGAAGGACATTGAGGTCCTGGAGCATGTCCAGAAAAGGGCAACCAGGCTGGTGAAGGGGCTGGGGAGCAAACCTTATGAGGAGCAGCTGAGGGAGCTGGGGGTATTCAGCCTGGAGAAGAGGAGGCTGAGGGGAGACCTTATCACCACCTAAAATTACCTGAAAGGAGGTTGTAGACAGATGGGTGTTTGTCTCTTCACCCAAGTGACAGGTGATGGGACGAGGAGGAGTGGGCTCAAGCTGCACCAGGACAGGTTCAGATTAGATATTAGGAAAAAGTTCTTCACTGAAAGGGTTATCAGGCATTGGAACAAGCTGCCCAGGGAGGTGGTTGAGTCACCAACCCTGGATGTATTTAAAAGATGGGTAGATGAGATGCTCAGGGATATGGTTTAGCATAGGACAGGTACGGTTGGACTTGATGATCTCAAAGGTCTTTTCCAAATTAGCCATCCTATGATTCTGTGATTCTGAGATTCTATTAGTTTATTGTCTAGTGTAAATATGTATGTAATCAAATTTCTAAAAATAATGTTAGGAGCAGACCATATTTGAGCAACAATGAACAATAAGACTGTCAAATTGCCACACACACCTCTTTCCTATCTCCCAAAACCAGACAGAAAGAGCAGCAGCCAGCAGGCATGCCAATTAAGTGCAGAGGGCAGGTGTTGTGTTCTAACCTTGAGCTGTATGAGAATGATGCTATTGCAACTCTGGGATAAGACTGAAAAGCAAAAAGGTTCTCATAGAGAGACCAGCCAAAGGAGGGTGGAAAAGCTACACCTATGGCAGATGAACTAAATGGATGGGTTCTATAGCTGCTACATTTGAAAGAGGATCATGAACCTAATTTTTATTTGAATGCCCATCCAAAAGTCAGTACACCCTTGGTGGTATCTTGTAGCAGGATTTGTTTCTGAAAACCCCTTAATCCCCAAGAAGTTTGATTTGACTCTGAGTTCAATATACAGGGCCCTAGGATCACAAAAAATATACTCAGCATATTGAATAAAATTAAGATTCCCTGGGCTGCTTTAGCTGGATATGTTTTTCTGCAGTTTTGGTTTTACTCATGTGTAGGCAGTAAGTCGGCTTTCTAGCACCATTAATTCAATGTCTTTCTCTAGTCCTACAGGCATACAGGTTACATTTCCAAAACAAGTAAAGTATTTCTACATGTATGCACTAATTGTGACTTTTTAGTTTCTCTCTGAAATATGTATGGATAGGCTATAGCCAGACCTGTCTTTATTACGAATCTCTTTTGACAGCAAGAGTCTGAAGGTAGTATGACTGGACAACACTTTGCCTTGTTAGGCACGCACAAGTTTGTTTGGTTGCTATGACAAATGCTCCAAAGCCACATGTGATGCTGAGCTCTCATAGCACAAATGACAGAGGGCACAGTTGATTAAAATGAAGATTTTATTGGTCTTCAGTGTCTTTCCAAAGCAGCCTACCCTCACTTTGCCTGTTTTCTCCATCTTCTAAGATTTCTTCATCTGACCACTGTGGAACGAAAGTGGAAAATGTCTAGTGTGTAATAACAAATGAGCCAATATAAATTTAATATAACGAGCCAATATATTATCCCCACAACCTCCTGCTTTTCCTTTCCAGTACTGCTGGAGGAAGAATACTTTTTGTCCATCTGAGACACTTTTTGGGCCATTCTCATTTCAAAGTACTGAGTGTATTTTTTTAATAGTCAAGTGAGTCAGCTTATACAGTTAACCATTTTCTTAAGCTCTATGAAATTTTAGAAAGGGGCAGAAGACCAATTTACATATTCACATTCTCAATAAACACACATTTGTTTTGGGGAAAACCCCAAAAACTCCAGTAGCTTCATTTAGAATGAAGGTGGCCCATGACTTTAGATGAAAGTAAGCTGAGGAAAATTGGTTTTCTAAGAGGCAAAGCTAAGTATGCAGTAGAAATCCTTCACAGTGGGCAGGCATTCATTTATGTGTAAAAAGCATGGTACAAAAGAAAACAAACCAAAAAACCAAGTCATCTGGTTCTATAGGGTTCAGAAATTCCAAAACTTGCAGACCGAGTTGGCAGGTTTTGCTCATAAGGTAATTCCACAGTGGAATATCATCTGGTGTTAACTGTCAGTATGAAGTGCTTTGGTAGCAATGTGTGTGGGAAGCCTGCACAGATCCTGATTGCAGTGTGCCTAACAACCAAAATTGCTTTGCATTACATTCACCCGCAAATTGAAAATATATGCAATATTTATTCTAGTATAGTTTTTGGCATAGTTTACACCTCTAACACTTTGAACAATTTAAGCAAGCCTGGGGATCTTATCGAGGGCTGTAAATTAGAACATTTTGTTTGTAGAAAAAGGATTTGCTGTACTCTGCTGCAAAAGCCAAGCCAAAGTTGAACTCTGTCCTTTAAAAAACAAAATAAAATCTTTTCATAAGATAAACTGTCTAGAAAATAGTTAAATAATGACCTTATTGACAGCAGCTGAACAAACTTGCCATGGAAAAATGTGTAATTTTCAATGCATTTGGATTAAGGTTTTTTCCCCCATTTTATTACATTACATATATTTCTATAATATATACAGACCCTCACCGGTGTTTGAAAAAACAAACACAAATCTTGGAAGTATTTTATAATGATTATGAGTTTTTCAAAAGTTTACTTTTAGAAAATCCTGAAGTACATATGAACCTTTCTGTCCTTTTAAAATAATATGTATATGGAGGTACTGACTATGGTTTAGACTGGGAAAATAAAAAAGATGCTTGCATGACTAAAACCTTCTCACTACTTGGGTGGACAGAGCCACTTGAAGCAAGTACTGCAAACTACATAAATCCTCAGCAAGGCTTTTGAAACAAAGAAATTAAGTTAAACCTGTTTCTGAATATAATTCACTGAAGCCCTTTGGAGCGATCACAGAAATAGATTGTTTTGTCCTCTATTTTTGTCCAAGCTATTGTCTATCATCTCTCTACTGTAATTTACATTACTTCCACTCTTTGATGATTTTTATGAAGCCATTGTGAGATAGATAAATACTTTCATAATCTCATTATAAAGGAACAGAAGCATTGTGGAGCCAGGTTACTTGCTGACTTTTAACAATACGTATTGCAGTAGATCAGCCAGTTTGCACAGTATCAAGTATGGCCCAAATGGAGCCAGTCAAACATTGCAACATTTAGGGTAATTAAAAGAAAAAAGCCTTGTTGTTGGGTTTTTTTTCATTAATACATAAAACTTGCTCATTCAGAACCTTGTTTGGTAAAAGAAGCTACTATGATTTTTCAGTAAAGAAAAAAAAAATCTCAGCTAAAAGCTATAGCTCAAACATAAATCACCACTTTTGCAGTATAAATTGGTCATCCAGAGCGTTAAAATTCAGAGCGAAAGCTGGGCAAACAGAGTCTTGAGTAGATCCCAAAGCAGATCAAATTCACAGCATTTGTTCCTGGCAAAGAGGCCTTCTCAAGTGGAAGCAGACACCCAACAGAAGATGTAGTCTTTAATATTTTTATCCTGACCTAAGGCTGTGTTGAGCTTACATTCCATGAAAGGAAAAGTTAAGTAATGTAAGAGAAGAGAGTTAGTATGTTCTGGCTTTGTGTTCCTTTTAAGGAGGCATCATCCACGTAGTTTAATTTCTAACTCTACTTTACATGGTTCTAGATATTAATATAAAGGTTTCTATCTGCATTTGCTTTCTGTTAAACATCTGGTGATATCCAGTGGCAGAAACTGAGGGGTGTAGTGCGCTCTGTAGCACCCAGCAGGAGCCTTCATTTTCTGCAGATGTTGCTTCCTATTTTAAATTAAGTTCAATCTGAAGCAGCAAATGGCAGTGCTTCTATCCATTAATATGGAAATCAGGCTCAATAATTCAAATGCATTTGGATATATTAGATTGCATTCGATTTATTCGGTTGAACAGCAGTTCCATGTAGAAAACCCAGCAGGACATCCTGGTACTTCCTTTTGAAGCTAGTTTATACTACTGCTATCCAGCCATAGGGAAACCTAGGCAGAGGGAGAAAGGAGCAACAGGGTAATTGCTAGCAGCAAGTTAAACCTGGTCATTCTTTGCACGTTTCAAACAAGAGTACCACAGAGAAAAAATAACTCACATGCTCTGGTTTAGTTATTCTTTTTCTATGTTTGCAAAAATGTGTAAAACATTGCTCATCTCTGTTATTACTGTCATTAAACATGTTAATTAAAAAATAAGTTTAAAGTGCGTAGTAAGGAGTGACAGGCATTTGGAAACCACTGGAGTCAGTATCTATAATTAAACTGACGTGTTTTGAGGATTAGAATTGTTTGAATTCTTGAAGACAAGACAGCAGCAACTTGGAGAAGCACCCAAGCTAGCTTGATGGGATGTAGCTTGAAGACCAGTGGCAGCTCTATTTGGCACTACAGTCCTCCTCACAGGCTAATTTATCATGTCATTGGCTGCTTTTTTTCTTTGCCATCTTTTGGAATGATCCAGATTTTGCTTTAATGCTCTCGTAAGTCTTAATTATTCACCAAGTAATTTATGCAAACAAATTTCAGCTTGAGGATAGCTTTTTCTGTGCTTGCTTACATGAAATATTGTATCACTCCCTGAGTCACAGTATTGTTTTTTGTCCTCGCAGTTGATACATGACATTGCTAACAAGAAAGGCTTCATAAATAATGAATAACAAGACAAAATGCAACCAATGCTCACTTCTGTAAACTTTTCAATTGGTTTTGGGACTCACAACTCTTCTATGAATAAACTACCAAGCCTCAGAATAGCACTATACTATAAATAAATAATAAATACTAAATAAATAACAACAAGATATTCTGCTTCAGTGAAAGCATCTCACATTGAATGGTAAAACTCTCACTGATTTCACAGAGGTCAGGCTTTTAGTGTTATTCATAAAATATTCGCTTGGGGGTTTTTTGGTACCATTCTGCCAATTTATTTACATCATCATTCACTGGATATTTATAGTTTGATATAGCACAATGACACTAGCTGTAAAATTTTTGCATTTAATGATAACTAAGAACACGCTAAGAGTCCTTATTTTACAAAAATTTCAATTGTTGTTAATAATATATAGGACCAGATCCTCTGAAAAGGCAATCTGGAGCTGTGGTTTTGTAAGACTTTTTTCTTGTTTAACTATCTTTTATTAACAACAATGACAAAACCTCAAAGTAAAGTACAGTCTAACCTGAGACACTTAAAACTCCAGCAAAACCCTATGAGAAGCACTCAGGTGGATTGCGGTTTTTTATATTATTGCAGAAGCAGGATTAACACTGTTAAGGACATAAAAGGTTCCCATTTGAGCTATAAAATAATAAGCCATAGTAAGAACTTTTTTTTTTAAGAAATGTAAAACAAATTACCAGAAAGTCATACCTAATATTTAAGCTAAATCAAAAAGCCAGGGCTTTCATATCATCAGGACAAGACCAAGGACAGAGAAGTGGCTCATATGGAAGAGTGATATGTCAAGTTCTGCTTTGGTCCTCTTGAACACTGTAAATGCTGGCAGTTCTGTCCTTTTCCATCACATGGTTTGGGAAGAGCCAAGGTAAGTCCCACTCCTTCTGCAGAAGCAACCATTTCACATAAAGACAAGAATCATTCTGTCCTTGCTCCCTAGCATCAGGAGCCAGTCACATCTTTGAGTGTTGTGTCTCTACTTAGCAAAGTCAGAAAGGCCCAGTGATATCTGTATCCCCGCAGACTTCCAGGTAAAACTCCAAAATATATGGCTAACTGGTGAAGCACAATCCTCTTCATTTTCAGGAGGATGTCTAAATAGTTATCTAAACAAGATGACTGAGTAGCAGATGCTTGTGTTCAGGAGGTGTTCTGCCCACCAGTCCACAAGACAAAGGCTTACCCATAGTGTAAGAGACCTTTTGAGGTGCAGGCATATCTCTGGATGTCAGTCAGTGGTCTTCATCAGATGGATACACGAAATTGCTTCATGCTCTGTAAGTTTGCAGGAGTGGAAATTCACCAAGCTTAGAGAACCAGAGTATGGCAAAATGCTATTTTTTTTCCCTCGATGGTAAATATGGTCCATATACTCACATCCTTTTAGATTATGGAATAACATCTGTAAATATAATCTATCTGTGACACCAGTGGTCTCTGTATTCTGAGTATTAAGTTTTTGTGGCACCAGTTAAAATAGTTGGTTGTACGACAACGGCAGTCTGATTCCTGGCCCACACAGCAGCAGCCCAATCTCTGTGTAGTAAGCAGCAGTTAGAGAGCTGGATTCTGTCTGGATCTTGCTCTTTGTGGTTCTTACTCACAGATCCCACATTCCAGGAGAACACCTTCATGCCCAGGCTATGAGGTAGCCTGCTACTCCATCTGAAGTTTACTGTGGTGCAGCCAGGACACAAAAGCAATGGGTCTGGCATTAAAGCCTGACTCCAGCCTCATAATCTGAGCAAGCAGCTGGCAATCAAAGAGTCCTTCAATCCTCCTCTAGTTCCTCCTCTAATGTGTGGAAGGCTATCACAGTCATCACATGGTTTTAACTGAATTCAGTGATAGACTGAGGCATGTTCTAAGCATAGTCAGCAGACTGAACTCTTCAGGAAACTTGTGCAGATAGATGCCTGGGGTTTTTTGATCTACGTGAGATTTTTATCTGAAATCATTAGCACCAAAGGCATTTTTTCTGACTTACATCTCTGGATGATGTTTTTAGTCACATGATTTAGTTTTAGGCAGTCCTGCAAGGAGCAGGGAATTGGACTCAATGATCCTTCCAACTCAAGGCATTCTGATTCTACAATTTCAGGTGCCTAAAATGGCATTTTAGCTCCTCAACTCACTGTGGATCTACCCCTTCATGTTAAAATAATTACTTTAAATCACATTAGGAACAGAAGGTGAAGCTACAGACCACATTTCATCTGCTAAGTTTCTCCAATGAATGAAAAATGCTGCAGCAGGACTTACTCACTGACTAAAAATCAGTGAGAAAGAAATAGACTGACAAGTATATGAAATTAAAATCTTCTCAAGCTACCCTGAGGCAGATCTACCAGACCAGTCTACACCAAAACAAGCGTAGCACTAATCCTCATCTCTCCTGCTCTGTTTCCAAAGAGTTGGCACTCAGCCTTATTATTTGCCCTAAATCCTATACCTTCTTTTATAGCTCTGCCTAAAGCTTCTGAGTTCTTGTCACAGCAGATTTCATAGGTTTCTCACACTCTAGAAAGCTTTTGATTGCAGCTTTATAAACCCACACTAACTTTCTGCATAGTCTAAATTCTCACCCAAGAGGAGGCAAACCTGACACATGGAACTGTCAGGAAAACTGCTAAGATTGAAGACATGCATCGAGTACTATGCAGCTTTCCTTCTTATACTGTTTGCCATCAAATTTCGGGGGGAGGAGAGGGGTGGGCAGGGAGGTGTTTGGCATTTGCATGCATCCTTTGCATGTAAAAGCTGTATGTTTCTTTCCAAAGGGTGGAGACGAGCTGTAGGCAGATGCACACATGTCTTCTTGTTTAGAAGTCCACTGGTTGGATATGTAATTTGACTAAAGTTTTTGTATTAGAGCAAACTTGGAAGGAGAGAAAAGTATTTGCTTGTAAGAGCAAGAACACTCAGTGACTTTGTCCAGTTATATCCTGTGTTAACCTGAGTCTTGTTTTAGCTCTTTGTACTGAAACACATACTTTTCTGTCTGTCTCAACCCAGAGCCCAGTTACATCAGCAGAATTGTTCTGGATTTATAGCAGTATAACTGAGAGCAGAATTTGGATCTGTCTAATTCATTCAGCCTTTCATTACAACAAACTTCCAAGTTCATAAATAACCCCTGTTCTTCAAATCCTCTTCTGGTAATCCTCATCACTCTGTTTATTGAAGTATCCAGAACTATACTTAAAGTAAAATTAATGGGTGAAATATTACTAATTTTAAATGCAGCTGAATGAATTAGACTTTGTGGGATTACTCAGATACTTAAAATGAATCAGTGTTTTAGTAGCCCAGTGTGTTAGAATATTTGGCTTCGTATGAATGATTAAGTTAAAGAAATGTTGAGTGTCAATACTATAGAAGTTATTGGAAAATAAGATCCTCAACAGTTCTGGTTTAGAAGCACTGGATTCAGCTATTTTGTTGTATCTTTGAACCCAATACCTAACACATGAAGTCAACCAGGAGATTTTTAAGATGACCAGTTCCACATTATCTTTTGATTAATCTAGATCATCTGTTCACTTAAGATTAATAGCAGCACGGAAGTCTGAAGTCATACTGTCATACTGTCCTGGTTGTTAATTGCTATAGTAATTTCTAGTGTACTGAGGTTACTAATCTCAATAGTTATATCTCATGTTTCTCTCTTTGATCTATGTGGCAAGTTGCTTTTTTCTTCTCAAAATTTTATTGAATTTTCTTCTTCCCATTTATGTATTTCTAATTACTCTGCCACTATCTATTATTTATCTGTCCTTGCAAAAAACATAGTAGTTAAATGTCCAGTGTAAGAAATTTTGCTTTATCTTCTCTGTCACCAAAATAACATTTGACTTTCTTCTATGCTAATTTTATTTTAACGTCCCTTGTCCATTTCAAACATCCTTATTTGCGTACAAATAAATAAGGACATAACAATTGCCTTTCTGGGTCAGGTCAATGATCCATCTATCCTAATACTCTAATAGCAGTAGGAGATAGTGCTTGAGGACAACACCCGAACCTGGCTGCTTTCAGTGATCCACTCCTACCTTTCAGTCATCTACTCCCCCATTACCATCAGTTGTTGTATTAGGGAAGTTCAAGGGCACAACTTTGCATCTTCCTGATATTTTTTATAGACCTGTTGTCCATTAATTTGTCTAATCCTTTCTTATATATGCAGAGGGTGTCTGCCTCTACAACCTGATTATGTGGCATCTTAAAAGTTGTCAGAAAAGCAGAAATCTATGATTTGCTTTGGGTCTCAATCTTGCTGATTTGATCAGAAGAAACATCACTCCACTTTAAGCAGGATCCCAATGAGTAACAAGTAATATTTGGTCTTGACAGTAATTAAAACCACTGACACAGTGATATCAAAAATTGGATGTATGATTTCACAAAAGCAGGACCATAGCGAGTTTGGAGAGTGACTGTGTGACCACAAGGCTCTAAATAATACCAACATGACTAGCCAAAGTATATTATTAGTAGCAGTCTTACTTTGTTTAAATACTTGCTCTGTTGCTAAAGTCTCAGTCTAATTAGACAAACTATTAAATTTTAAAATCATCAGCATATGTGTATGCCTTCCCCAGCCTTTAAAAATTATCCAGCACTTATGCATAAAGAACACAAATGGTAGAGGGAATTGAAATCTCACAGCATGTAGAAAGGATAAAACACTACTATTCTGTGTATTTCTGACATTTAACTTCACTTCTGCAGTCCTTCCAGTATAGATTCTGCCATTATATGCTTACTTAATCTGGTGGTGTGTCAAATCTAATCAGGATTTCATTTATTTTACAATATAATCCTGCCATCTCTTGACATTTTATTAATGGGACTTTATTTACAAAGCCCAGCATTGATAGTTTTGCAGGCACTCCATAATTCCATATGCATCCCTGATCATTACCGTTACACTTTGTCAGTGAGTGATGTAAACACCATGGCATACCAACCCTTTGGCAATCATGTAGCCTGTTGTCATTTCCACTGCAGACCAACACTCACAGGTTTTTGTCATCTTTCCTTTTTAATAGTTTTGAAAATGTAGCCTTATAATTTTCAATTACAATGGAGATAAAATCCTTGCTCAATTTTCTTTGGGCACCTAGTTCAGAGGCCAGAATTATATTCATTGGATGACTAGTTAATGAAAGGCAGAGAGTTAGGGGTTACCTAGGTGTATTCACCAAAAATTTAAGCCATTACGAATAGATGGAGGTAGCATCAATTTCAACATCAAAGCAGCATTGGAACAAAATTTCTGTAGAAGAATTTGTGCCTCTCCAGCCACAATAAATGATTACTACAATATAATCCAACTGCAGTCACTTCCTCCAATATTTGAGGTAATTCATTTTTATTTTTCACTTTATCAAAGTACATGTACTCATAGTATGTTTCACATAGATATTCTGACAGTCACTCTTCAAAGCTAATATGCCGTTCCAGGATTTGATCCCCTTCATAAAGGGACAGGTGGGTACCTATTGTTCAAGGGTGTACCAAAGATGAGCAGTTCACAGAGTGGAGCATTCAAGTAATCTCTACTTTGTCTTCAAAATACTGTGGATATTAGGGACATTATGAGAGTATATCTGAAGAGAGACAATAAACTACAAAGTTATCCAGCACATACATTTTCTGCTGTCTCATTTTACCTCAGAGACAAAAAATGTTTGCATGCTACCTTCTGATTTCCAAGAACAGCAACCACTGTGTTTCCTTCCCTGAAGTGTTTACTAAATGTTTGGATGTGTGGGCCAATACTGGTTCCTAGAATATCCAGAGCAACTTCTGTTTTCAGTGTTAGAATAAAGAGGTAAGGACAGGGGCAGTGACTCATTTCTGTGCTTATAGAAGCTGATATTGATGGCAGCAGAAGAAAAAGAGAAAGGAGCATTAAGGAAAAGATTATTTTCACCAGTGGGGAAAGGAGCATGGACCTTTTACGTCACTTTGCACTGCTGATGGAAGGGAAGCATCCAACTTTCTCATTACTGTTGTTGACAGTAATTTCCAGTTAGTGTCCTGACAGAGCAGAGAATAATCAGAATCTGAAAGGCTGGTCACAGGTTGAAAGAGGATGTCAACTAAGAAGATTGGGAATTTGTCTTGGAATGTTATAGAACACCAAGAAAACAGTAAGAAAAATGAATCCAGCATTTACAGGACGGGAAAAAACCCAGTTCAGGCAATAAGCAGTCTGGCAGACTGACATCAATCCAGGGAAAATGAGTGGAAAAGCTGATACAAAACTCAATTAAAAGAACTGTAAATTCTTTATATAAAATTAATACAATAAGTTGTGATAAATATAACCCAAAATAAGTTGCATTAATTTATATAAAATTATATATAATGTAAATTATATACATTTTATTAAATTTTTTTCTGGACAATAAGACTTGTCAAATTATGTCTTTTAATGAACCATTAAGTTTAGCTCATAAAGGTAATACTGTTAATTGAGTACCCTTAGGTTTTTGTAAAATATGGAACCTGATGTAGAATAGTGCTTTCTGCTAAGTTAGGATGATACAAAATTAATGCTTTACATGTTAAATGTATTAAAACTGACTATTAGGTGTGTATTAAAACAAAGTTGTAAAACCTCTCTTTTTCATAAATCAGGTAGCTCAGGTAGCCAACACGCACTGCCTAAGGGAATGGCAACTTCTAAAGTAACAGCCTGAAAACTTGCTGGGACAAATGAGAACGAAGACACCCAAGAGCCACAGCAAGGGTGCAAGGACTGTCTACGGTTTTGTCATGATATGTACATGGCTGATGTGTAAAGATCATGTAGGAGTGAACATCTCTATACCAGTACTTATGATGTTTCCATTTTCTGTATAAACCAAATTACAGAGCAGTTTGTAAAGTTAGGGGGTTTTGTTCTTGCTAAGCTTTTTCATTGTTTTGGGGCTGGGGGTGGTGGCAGTATGTTTTTTTTTGGTTCTTGGGTATTTGAAGTACTATAGTTGTTGTTTGGAGGGGTTTTTTAACAGAAAAAGGTCAACTTTACATATATAGAAGGATGATTAACATCCATACTGTTGCGGGTGTTTGTCCTTTGGAAACAAGACCCCTAAAATGATACAGATAAAATTAAGAAGTAGAAATCACACTAGAAAATTTAAGGCCCATAAAATTATAAATACTAGAAATAAGAAACAATCCTAATGTTAAAAATTACACTGTTGATTTATTCACAACAAGAACATCCCATCACAGACTACTAGATATTATTTGAAGAGCTACCAGCTAAAGACTTCAGAATGTAGTTCCCTAGCCAGAAATGCGCAAATTTATGAAGGGTAGAGAAGTACAAAGACAAAGATTAAATACATTCCTTTGTTCTGAATTACCTAAATAGAAGGAGCTGCAGAAATCCCACTTTGTCTTCAGTGCATACCTATAGCCTTGAATATATTGACATGCCACCTGGCACATAACTAAGGGGAGCAATATTGTATTTCTCCCAAGAGAGTAAGGGTGTAGTTGTTCTAGATCATCAGCCAGGCTTGATTTGGCTCTGAAAGGTATTGGACAGGAAAAGCAATTGAGGTGGAGAATGAAGCTGTCAGGACAGTGATGGACTCCCTCTTGTTTTGGTCTGGCTGAGCCAGTTCCAGGTCTCAGTCACCAAGTTCCCTTTGCAGAGTTGGGAGCAGGCACAGCACCTCCTGTGATGCCCGATATTCTGACTACCCAAGCTTCTGAGAAGGTGGCATGGGGAATGTGTGCTCAGCTTGCTTTGGCTGCCTATCAAAAATAAGCGATACACCACCAATAGTTTGCAAATTTTGAAAGCCACTTCTTACTTAAAAAGAAATATTAAAAAAGATTTCTCCTTAAGATTTTCTTACTCTGTATTGCTAAAAGCCTCTCTCAAAGGAGCAGTTCTTAGAGCACACTGCACAAGTCTTCATATAGTACCTCCTGTCTGTTCCTACACGCGTTCTGTTACAAAATAGTTAAGAACGCTGATATTTTAAAATACTATTTACATGAGGTAAGCATATTGCAATGAATGGGGCTGTTCACGCCTCAGACCATGGTTTCTTTTTTAATCCCTCAGCCTATTCAAGGAATTAGTTATGTTGGATACATTTGGATAGCACTGGAATTATTTCATTTGAAAGATTGAAGACCTCAAAAGTTTTCTTTACTAATAAAAGCTGAGACAATAGACAGTAATGAAGAGGCTTGTATATATAACCAGTCTCTCTTTTACCAAACAACCTTCCTTACACAAGGTACTGGGAAAATACTGCAAGTTGAGAAAGGCCTGTAAAAAACTAAAAGACACAACACCACAACACCACCACCACAAACGTGATTTTTTTTTCAAAAATCAACAAAAAAAACCCTAACCCAAAAAACCAAGAAAAGAAGTAAAGGCTATCTATACATTTTGCTGATACAGAAATATATTGATAGATGCATTGTAGAGCACCTACAAGTCATTAGCCAGCCATCTTATGCACTTAATTTCTATCAATTACAGTTTAGCAACTAATCCAAGAGCCATAATTTTCAGCTACAGTTCAGGAAAAGCTGTAGAGCAGTCCTGTCTGCCAAATCAAAACAACAGGAACACTAAATCCTTACCTCTCCTCCAGGAAGCAAAGAAGCACTCACGCAGAGCTCTGATGCCCCGCCAAGTTACATATATTGAGATTTTTATCTGGTAGACAGGCAATGTTCAAGTGTAATCAAAAACATTTGCTCAACTCATAAGCTTGTCTTAGTATTGCTGGCTCTGCTCTTAAGTAAGCAAGGTTAATTTTCAGTTCGGAAAACATTTTGTTTCTCCATCAGAATGACCTAACACTGTTGACAATATTTGTGGTGTAGTTGCCAGACTGAACAGAAAGATAAAAACAGTGCTGGGATACTCCTGCTTGTTATGTTGGAAAGCATTACCTACAGGGACAGCCCCATGAAAAAGTATCATGAACTTCATCTTGAGGATGTCTAACTAGAGCTGCTCTGAAATATTTTTCAGTAAATTTCAAGAAATTTTCATATAGGGTAGTACCAATACTGAGGGATGTGGTCTTAAGCAGCATGGCTGATTAGGCAGACAGCTCGGAGGAAATAATTATTTTTTTGGTGCAAATCTTTTTTTAAAGATATGCATATAGCCCATAAAATTTGTTTGAGTCTGGATCTGTGGCTAAAGTGACATACGTGGCATGGAACAGCGCATTAGAGCCACTGCTTCCAGAAGGATGTCTTCTGAAACAATTTATGTAGTATGTATTGCTAAAATAACATAATCTTTATCAATCACAACTTGTTTACAATAATAAACAATGGAAAAAATCTTGTCTGTAAAGAGTTTAAGAAGAGTAAGTTAGGTTTGTTTATTGGTAAGGTGTTATTAAGCACTTGATGACTGGAAGTTTCTGGAATTTACACAGTTATTAAAAGAAGCAATAATAGTATAATTTTACTTTCCTCAGAGAAATAACCATATCTAGCATCACGATATAATAGGAGTACAGGGGGAGGTTTAGGGGAAGAAATGGTATTATACTGTCAGAAAGTAGCCTTGTTATTTCTCCTATGAGACCATATCTCTGGAATGTTGATATCTGAATAGAAATATTCAAAACAAAGAATTAAGCAGTATAAGTAGGAACTTCATGCTGTACAAATAGTAACTTACACTACACAAAAGCAAAATAAAAAAATCAGAAATTTTCTTTTAAAAATCATTTATGGCAAAATATTAATTTTGCAGATTAATTTAAAGCTGCACTAAGTCATATAAATCACTCCAAAAAGTCCTTGTGTGTCCTTTCTATAAACAGCTTTACATTCCTCCTAGTCCCTAGAACAACAGATTATTCTCAGCCTCTGTGCTAAGTAATCTATTTATGTTCCATTTGGTTAATTAACATACAAAGAACCTAGGCTGAAGTAAGACTGAAGAGTACTGTTCTGCCTATATTGTGATGTACAGAGTATTTGACAATATACTGAAGTACACAAAATTAAGCACAAAAATCTGGTTTAATTTAAGATGATACATTTTGTTTCATTCAGTATAGAAATGGAAGACATAAGGAAAACATTTATTTTTTTTTTACTAAAACCAGCTGTTAGACCAAAGGTCCATCCATATAAATTAATATTTTGAAATGTAGCAGAGCGGCCCATTGACTGATGCAGAAGAAACAATGACCAAGTTATGCAGTAAGACTGTAGACATTAGAAGACATGAAAGTTCTCCATCATTTGAACAGCAGCATACATTTTGCCCAGTCAAAATCTTTTTTGTTAAGAAAACAAAGCCCAAAGACAATACCCAGTAGCACATATATCATATTCCTTCAAGTATCAAGTAACTTACATCTTTAAAATAATGTCTACTGATTTACCCAACACAGACATAAACCTAGTAATTTGTAAACTTTCCCCCAAACCACCCCCAACCCACCTCCAACCCACCTCATTAAGCATCTGCCATGCTGCTTACCTTCCAGTCATCAGGCTCAAAGCAGTTGTAAAACAGAGATTACACATCGCAGTTAGTTTTGGCTGATTCTTGAGTTTCTCTAAAACTCTCACGCAGTACAACCTGGCTCTTGTGATTTGTCAAAATAAACATTAATAGGTTTTTCTTTAATCTCCTTTAATGAGTTTTCAATTTGCACTAGGTAATCTTATGTGCGTGCCATATAGAAGCCCTGCAGCATGGGAACTCTCCCAATCTGCCTCCATAGTGAACCCAGAAGGGTTTTTCTGCTGTGGCTTCATTTTCTGTGCTCACTTTAAAAAGCTTTACCAAAAAAGTAGTTTTTATTAACTGTATGTCATCTGTTTTTCAGAGTGCTTTTTGGCTTGATCATCTCACAGCTGCACATGATACAGTCACTCCCAAAAAATATACAGGTGATTGGTCTTTTCAACAAATACCATGTTCATCTAAAGATGCTTGGATATTTATAAAAATGTTATTTAAATGGCATACATTAATGCATGCTAAGGGTTTCAACAAGAGGAGTTTTTTCAGTCCTATGCCTATTTGTAAAACACTGGAAAAAATTAAAAACTGAATCCTGATAGTACAGAGGACAATTACCATAGCTATTGATGTTTCAGGCTTTTCAGAGAATGATACCTGATTGAAAACAAGGTTAGCTTCCAAGATAAAACACTTGAACATTGATAAACTTTCCAACTGCCCAAGGTTTGTTTTTTTTTTTTTGATGCAGACTGATTATTCAGAGCTGTGCTCCTACTAGTCAGTGCCCAGTCAAGCTGCATCTTGTCTGACCTTGTGTCACAGCATGGCTTGGGGCTAGTATAGGGCCACTAACAAGCTTCATAATTAAAAAGGCCATCAGGAAGATAAGACTTCTTCTAGTTCTTTCTTCTTGTTTTGTGGTTTGGGGGTTTTTTAGGGGGAGGAGGTTGTTTTTTAAGAAAAAAAGCCTAGCTGTTCCTCTTCCCTGGAACTTCTCCATTGTTGCTTTTCTGATGATGAAGAATGGGCCATCCCTGTTTGAGTTCACTGGAATTGCCCAATGAGCTCCACTTAAATCCATTTTGTGTGTAAGAAACAAGTTACATTTTTCCACTGTCTAAAATTCTAGTTATCTGGGGCACAGAAAGCACATATAGCCCAAAAGATATCCAGGAAGCGACCCAATATATCTGTAACAATTTGAGACGTTTGGAAGGTCATGAGGAGGAGCATCACTGGTGTTCTCTCAGACAGTGTCAATTCCCACCTAGCATATGTTAATCCTGCAATAAGAACTAAAGGCCAATCCTATATTCATTTCAAAATAAACATAAATCTAGTTCCTTGCTCTTCAGTTTTGTCCATAGATATATTCAGAGGCTCCATTTGTTTGGAAAAACATGTTACCAGAGACATATTAGATTTTCCACTCTAAAGAAGGAAATAAGTATTTTTTTTCTTGAAATTAGCTTGATGACGGTATTGTGTCCTGTAAACTCACATTGACAGTTAAAAAGATCTTCCTAAGTAAAACAGGCAGAAAGATAAATGGAAACTCTCAAAGATGAACATGATACACAGCCTGGAGTAGAGTATTCTAAATCTTGTTATTGAACTTACCTAAGAATCATTATCTCAATCTTACCAGCCACAAGAGAAGTTTTAATTAAAAAGTATTTTTTTGCTGGTTCCTACTATTACTAGCATTGTTACAGACTTCAGGGCTACAGCTGTTCCAACAAATTTCTCAGGGAGAGGGCTCAAGCCCAGGAGTGTCCATGCTATTTACCTGAGCACATGCTCCCCAGCATGATTTGACCCACAACAGCTACTGCTGTTGTTGCTAACATGCAGACACAGTTAAGGTTACAGCATGGGCCACAGCTTGTTTCCATGAAGCAAGTGTGCCACCATGTTCTGCTATTTAACAGGCCAGAGAAGGGGAAGGACACTTCTATCAGCAGATGCTGTGATGGGTGGTTGCACCGAGGAAAGGACTCTGCTGGCCTTGCTCCATCTACAAGCCTGCTGCTAGCCCAGGTGCCTTAATCTTAAACCAGTATCTTTATATGTTGAATATTTAGATTGTTTCTCTGTCCTAGAGCTATATTTTAGCATTGCACTCCTGATCTACCAAGAACTGCTGCACAGCAGGAACACAGAAGTTGAAGCAGCAGTTGATATGCCTGACTAATGGTATTTCTTTGGAAAAGCCCGTCTAATACCTATTTGAAGACTCCAGGTGATAGAGAACCTTATATGTACCTAGCTAGCTAACTATTCTACCTCTAGATTAGAAGAACATGGAGAAGCTGAATCCAGACAATCAATAAATTTAATTTCCTCTGAAGTACTTCAGGTATTTACTTTCAGAAACCTCTCTCCTGTGAGAGTACCTACCGATTAAGAACAATTGGCATCTTAACCCAATTAGTTGATACAGGGAAGAATGGGCTTTTTGAGCCGTGACTTCCAGGCCTGAAATAGTTCATGTAGAATTATTCTGAATTCTTTTACATTGTGAACCCTTTATTTCAGTTAAAGGCTAAAAGCCTTTGTGTAATATATAATACCAAGATAAGCTAAGAAATTAAAAGCATTCTCAAAATATCTGAGTAAATCTGAGAGGTTTGAACAATATATGCTATTTCAATTGCTACAAATAATTTGTATTTCTATTCCTTTGCTAGTGTTATTGGTGAAACGGTTGAAACTTGATAAATCTTGTACTTCAGTTAAATTGTTTTTTCCCCTGTCTCCCCACAGATTCCAATTTAACAAACCATTTATGCCATGTTTAGAGGTAGGCCTTGTATTCAGCTGTTTTAGAGTTTATGTTAATTTTCATGTGTTAGTTTCATTTTTTAAATAATGGCATTTTGGCTTTGTCTCATTATTTCCCAGACAGATTGATTTCTGATTTCAGTATCTCTTTTGTTTGTGAAATGTATCAATTTGTGCCTGTGTGTTGCAAACAGGCTAATTTCCTGGACAGAACAAACACTCATCTGTATATTTCACCTTGTTCACTGTTTTGGATAAACTACTGTAGAACTGTGTCTCTTTCCCAGTCGGTAAAACACCAAGACAGCATGAAAGATAGTGTTTAGATAGAAGCATCTCTGAAGAGCTTAGAACAAAAGCAGCATATAAAAGCTAGATAAGGCATGCGTTGGGGAAAAGAGCATAGACATGGAATCACAGAAACATTTTGAATGGAAAGGATCATCAAGATCTATTGAAAAATGGATTTAAAACAGGAGTATGGTAATTAAAAGTCCATAGAGCATCTCAAACTTAGGGATGATCCATAGCGCCCATGAGGTCCTAGTTGAACTGGCTTGCTTTCTATAACAAAGTTGAAATGGGCACTTTTGGCACTAAGAATCCTTCTTTTTGTAGTTATCTCTCTAATATGCTAGCTGTTTTTCACTAGGAGCTTTCCTGATTTAATTAAAATGGATTAACTATTTCTCATTGCAAAGATCAGCTCAGTTCAGCATCTGATAAATCTAATTTCTACACAAGAGCATGTCTCATCATCGGGAGCCATAACCCGATGAATTGCCGGCTGACTTAGGTGGCTTAGGCTGTGAGATAGAGAAGAAACATTTCCATCATGATTTTCCTCAGAAACAGGATAAAATCACAAGGTTTGCAGCTGTATTCTAGAAGCTATGTTGAGAGTTGCTAATTACAAGGAAGGATATCTGTGAGGATGTTCACAAAAGCAACTCTAAATTAAAAATGCTTGTATAAAAATCCCTAGACTTTGTTTTAGTGATCCAGGGGTGTATGTCAGGGCAGCCAGTGCATTAGGTATAAATGGAAGGGTTTATTCTCTTGGCCTTGAGGGGAGTGAGGAGGAGTTCTCTTTTTTTTTTCCTTTCCTTTTTTTTCTTTTTTTCCCCTTTTTTTCCTTTTTTTCCTCTCTTTTTTCTTTTTTTCTCTTTTCTCTCATTTATCTCTTTCTCCTTCTCTTCTCCCTTTTCTCCTTTTTTTCCCTTTTTCTTTTTTTTTTTTTTTCTTCCTTTTTTTCTTCTTTTCCAGAGGTTTTACTGAGTGTTTGGCTTAGTTACACATATTAACTATTGGACAGCTGTTTGGCAATGCCAATCTTCTCTGTCCAGTGTATGATATTTATGGTATTATGTTAAGAGGGGTATATATGTACAGATAGCAAACTTTCTGCTGCCTCATTTGAAAAAAAGAAAAAAAGTTATTTAAATTCTCAGCTATGGTCTTCCTGTTTCATTGGTGCTTTCTTCAGAATGACTACTCAGGATGCTCACAGAAAGCAGCTATCATGCTCAGATAATATCACTAACTGCCATAATGACTGACACAGATATAGGGCTTATGAGGGGAATGAGAAGATCACCCTGTGCTCTCTGGCTTGCTCACCTGGCTTGGAAGGGAAGAATTTGTTTTGCATGTGTGCAGTTATGTCATAAAGAAGGGACAGAAAGAAAAGCTGTGGTTATAATCTGTCTTTGTTGATTGATCTACTTAGAGCAGTCAGTTGCATTCCTAGTATGTGATATGGACTTTAAGAAAGGTACCTGATTCAGGTACAAAGCACAGTGAAAATAGTTCTGTTTGTAGTTAGCTTGAAAATCCTGCCTTTAGTGTAATATATCATAAAAACCAGAATTTAGAATTTTGTTAATTAACAAGTTCATCTCAAATTTGATTGCATTTCTTGGAGAAAAACAGCTGATCTAATCAGCATAAAAAACCCCAACAACAACCAAAACCAACAGGAAGGAAGGTTGGTTGACTGTCATCCTCTTCTTGCTCTGTCTAGAGGCTGCCAAGCGTGAGTCACAACACCCATGAAGTGGGGTGCACTGCACTTGAAAATGAAGTTGTTGCCAGGGATATCATGCACTAGCTTGCTAATAACAAACTTCTGCTAATGGTTCATATAGCACCCAATTTAAAACTGGACAATCATTCCAGACATAACAGGGCAGAAAGTGTAATATGAACACTCAATATGATCTCCATGCACATACTGCAGTCACACATAGAAAAAGGAGAGAAAAAGGACACCATTCCACTACCCGTGTTGCTTCCCTTACAAAACACATTTTGAATCTGCATCTTGCAGTTTCCCCTGGCAACTCTCTACTGTCACAGAATACAATGTCGCAAGGCTACACTCCACTGCGCTGCACCATCTTTGCCTTTGCTCTTGCTCTGCAAGCTTTAATGAAGCCCATCAGAAGTGCCCTACTTACTGTACAGAGATTATGTCAAAAGAAAGGATGTTGCTTCCTATTAATGCCTGAAGATTGCCAAACGATCATGAAAGTCAATTGCTGTTCAGCTTGCTAAGTGATGGCATGTATTGCTGCCTTGCCTAATTACAGCCAATCAGATGCTTCCTGGTGTGGAAAACAATACTCAGAAATTGCTAGCTCTTGATGTTTAAAGGGGATTTGTATATCTTGAGAATCAATTGAAACAGAGCATTGGATCCTGAATTTCTTTAGATACATTATCATCAGTTTATTTTCAGATGTATTTATGGGTAAGTAAAGCAGAATTCTTGTGAAAGAGTCAATCTTTAAAATATACATGATGGAGCACAGTAGTAGTTTTTCTCAACTGATTCAGAACTGAACTATATTCAGAGCTGAATTTGTACTTTTTCCCCCCATGTTTCAACAATGGTCTGTTGATGTTACAAGGAAAAAGGAACGTGTGGTAAGCAGTGCAGTAAGCACTAGTGTGCAGAATGGTAGAGATAATCTACAAGTAATTTGCTGGGTTCACAGATAGAATTGGCATATACCTCAAGAAAGCCAACAGAAACTTATCTTGATTTGAGATATTAATGTTCCCGCTGTAGACAGTAAGAATATAGCCATATTTGCGTGCATGCATATTCTCTCTGTTTTTGAGCCAGTAGTTCCCCGAGATATGTTCTGACACTGAGGGATTATTAGGACATCATGATAACTCCTACGCACACCCTTCGCCTAACTTCTGCATGTATTTTTAATGACTCCAGCTGTATATATCTAGCAAACCCATGGTTAGTGTGACAGGCTTTGGCTCCTTACAAAGGATGACACTGATTTCCTTCACTTGTCACTTAACTAAGAGGAAGGCTTTATAAAGCAATAGGGAAAATAGTTGTTTCTTAAGTCTCATTTACAGTGTAGAATTCAGCCTGTAGAAATGTCTTGTGACAAAAATCTAACTGGAAAAATAAAAACTAAAAACCAACAAAACACCAACACCAAAACCCAAATCTTCCTGCTTTTTATTTTTTTGAGACTACACTGAATTGAATCAAAGTGAATCAAAAATCATGTTTGTGATTCCATGCTTGAGAAATTGCTTGTTAGTTAAGTACATTGCCCACACACCTTTGATTTTGCTCTTGCAGCTCATGGAAAGAAACAGAATTCCATGAAGAAAACTTCAAGGAAGTTCCTTCAATACATATGCCAGCGGCAAATCAGTTTGAATGTAGTGAATGCTGTTTTCAGGGTGTATTGAAACATACATCCACTCCCCCAGCCTGTCTGGAAATTTCCAGTCAGATGCAGCAGCAGATCAGTTGAGGACAATCTTGGTACATTGGGCTCAGCGCTGAACTGAGCTTCTGCTGTGCTCTTCTGATCAGAAGCTGACGAGAAGCAGGAGGAGGAGGGACACCTCCCAGTCTCTTTTGCAGAGCTGGAAAAGGATTCCTTTCAAGGCTAGGGGTAGGACTGAGTAAGGTTTTGTTGGAGTATGTCAAGGAAGATTCCTCTAATGGCTGGCCATGCTTTTTTATGTCCAGGTAATGCAAAATCCCTGGAAGGACTAACAGATATAGTGTGCCTGACCATTCAGAGGGATTTGTAAGGGCAAAATTCAATTTGTTAATTTTATTTTGTTACCATAAGTTTCCTATTCTGTCATCTTCCTGATCAAGTCCTATGTGTTTGATCTCAAAATTCTGTGGTTTACTCTAAAACCAAATGATTGTAAGATTCCTTAAAAACTTCATACATAAATTATTTCAATACCACCAAAATGGAAAAAGTCAGAAATACCTTCCTGGCTGTTCTTATTTAAGGTTATTTTGATGTAAATTATATGGACTTGACTGCTTTTCACTGTGTCTCAAATTTTCTTTCTTTGCACTTCTCTAACATTTTCTCCTGTTTCTTTCTGTATCCGTGTCCTCCGTCCAGAGAAGTCAGGGTCTCATATCATGTTCTCTGAACAATGTTCATTTACATGATCTCTACCACTCTTGATTACTGTAATGAGTGTCTATATTAATTATCATCATCCTGTTCTATTTTTCCAGAGCAATACCCACTTTAGTGAGTTTCAGATTTATAAAACACATGATATACTAGCAAAAGCTTAAATACTTCCTCTCTTCCCAAATAATACTTGTAATAAATAAGTGGCTTTCTTCAATGGTCCTGAATAAACTTATGGTTGACCTGATGAAAGTGACTCAGCTGAACTCAGAACATCAGACAAAGTGAAGCATGTCTCACCATCAGAGTGGCTCACAATTTCATTGAGCAGATGTGTAAGTTCAACAGCAAAAGAATTAATAGGGCTGTATGGGCATGCCTACTACACTTGCAGATGTCTAGTTGTGGAAGAAATCCTCTTCCTCTCAGAAAGATCACAGTGCAATAAGAGAATGTGGTAGGAAAGTGCAAGAAGTGACTGCTTGATTGCACTGTTTTTTGTCAGTCATGAAGCAGGATTTTACAGTGACAGGTGCTGAGCAAACACAAGTAAAATACACTACCCTTTTTGTTCAGACAGCAAACAGTGTCATGTTCTTAGCAGTGCTTTTGATTTGAAACTATTTTACAGTATTTTAGTAAATCACAGACAAAAAATTATAAAGTTCCACCCTTTTGTCATTACTAGTACACACTGAAAGCAGATATTGATGGGTCCAACTGTTCTTTCTGGAGAGCAGTTGTCTGCAGCAATGTGAGTTCATTGTCTGCAAGAACCTCAAAGGACCAGCTGAATCTTGCCTCCCTGCAAGACCGTGGCTCCTGCCGAGCTGCAGCTCATGCTATCATTCAAAAAACCAGCCATTCACACTATAAGCAGCTACATGGTGCTGTTCAAAGATCTAAGCGGCTTTATGAGTTACCACAGTAAGTCACAAATTTCCACTAGAGGTGTTGCATATAGTTCATGTCTAAGTTAGCTTATTTAGCAGCAGCACAAAACATGGGCAAGACCAGTGTGGGCAGTGTGAATCTGTCTGTGTGATGTGGCCCAGCACACATCACATCATCCCCTTTCCAAACTGTGTAGCCTTGTAAATTCCTCTTTCTCTACATTGGGAGTCCAGAAGAACCTGAAAACATTATATCCCTGTTGGAGAAGGAGACAGCAAGCACCATGTCTTGCAGACTGACAGTTTGGAAACCTTACTTCTGGATCTTGAGAGACCTTCAGGAATTACTTGCATGGCAGGTAGCAGAGGATAGCCAGACAGATATGATTTCTGTACATATCTGTACAGAAATCAGGGAGACCTGACTGTTCTCTTCTTTCAACGGTACTTCACTGTTCATCCTAGAACTCCTTTCCACTCAAATCCATTCCTATGGAGCTCTAGCTTTGAATGTGGAAAGGCAATTACAAGGCAGTATGGACAAATGTGATAAGCAGGCCCCTGATGGCCTTAGAAGCATCCCACTAGTTGTTCTACAATGTCTGGGAGACCAGGGAAAGCACCATAGCATCTGAAGAAAGAGACCCAAGCAGTGGTATGTGTAGGTACATCTGGTAGAAGTAGAGGAAGAGCATCACTGTAGGTCTACCAGGTGGGATCCTCCCATAATCTTATAAAGGACAAATTCAAGTCTGAAGCTGAATCCAACACACAAGGCAGATTTCTCCTCTTCTGGCTCCTGATTGCTCTTATTGCTCCTCTCCTTCTCCCATTTACTACAATAAGCAAAGACACACTGATTCTCCAAGAACAGCAGCTACCTAAGTGATTCATTGTGTGCAGTGCAACTAAAAAGTTCAATATACGAACACGACCTCTGATATGGCAACAGTAGCAAACCCTAGGCAGGTTGTTTAGCTCCTATAGCTCTTTAGTGAGGTATAGCTGAATGCCATGCAGCAAATCTCAGAATTCAGCATTGTTTCTTGGACACTTGCTCATTATTTATAATGCTGTCTCAGGCTTTTCATGTTTGGGCAGAAGATGCTTTCGCAGGAGGTTTCTAGTGCTTCCACACCCAATCACAGCAGAAAATCTTTCTCATAACTTTTCAGTCCCAACAAATAACAAACACAAACTGTCTAGTTTTACTTGATAGTGTAACTAAATTGTAAGGCCCTGAGTCAGAATTACTATTTTTTTAATACCAATCCAATTTTCAGCTGTCTTGTCTAATGTCATTGTTTCATCCAGTACCACTGCCCTTCCTTAATAGTAGTTTGAAGAACACTTGCAATTGCTTATTGCCTCTATCAATGTTTATCTGGTAATAACAAATGAATCTAAACAAGACAGCAGTGAAAACAGAAGACACATTGTCGTACAAAGTATAACAATGCCTTGTTTTAAAGAGTTGATCCCTCAGTCAACGTCTAATATTTTTAAAGGAAGTTTAATTTTGAACTAATTATCTTTAAACATGTTTTAACTTTGTAAAAAACTACACTGTTGTCTTCTGACCTTGAAATTCCAGAGACAGTATCTGACTTTCACAAAACAATGTTTCCATGGGGTGACTAACCAATGTAAAAAGGAATAGGTTCTTTTATCATGCCTAAAATATTGTCCTCTCTTTCAAATATGTAAAGATTTTATAATGGTGAGTAATGTAATTTTGAACAAGAGTAAGAAATACATGGATGTATGTGTTCGTGTGTCTGGTTTGTGTGTAAGTAGGGAAGTCTAGCTTTGCACTTCAGAAATAAAAATCACTGTTCATTCAAGAGACCAAAGGGTGTTTCACCATCCTAATCTGACAACTGGATATCTCAGTGTGTGAGAGTGGTCTGTAATGCTGCTGTTGTTTTAACAAGACATTGGCTATCAAGTCTCTCCTGATCCTCCTTCTGTAGCCGAGTTAATCTCTGAGCATCACTGAGCTCATCTCCTTCTGTGTGTCAGTGCAGGCCACATGTTCGCTTTTGCCCTTAATCTGGGTCATGTTTAGCCTGCTAATGTATATCATGCGTGAGACATTTTGCCCTTAGGATTTAAAGTTTGGCACACCGTGAAGATTTAGGACCATGTGAAATATGTCTCTCTTCTCCCTGATACTGGTTGGTAAAATTTTCTCTCTTTTCTGCTCATTTTTGTTCTTTAGCAGTTTCCATTTATGTCAGTTTTGCCCTTATTAGAGATTGGCTTGTTTTGCGGTTTTGAGTGATCTTAGTCATCACAGAAAAATATCACTTAGAAAAATATCTTAGATAAAGGGCAATTGCACTTCAGTGCGAGTGGCTGGGGTTCTTTAAGCACGAGAGCAGCATTTTGATTCTGTGTTTTCTCTTGACTACACAATAACCTGGAGTTTCAGATGCAAACCAAGCTGTAGAAGCACCGGATATGTAGCCATACCCAACAACTTCACAAAACACAGATTACTTTCAATAGTCTTTGTTTAGCAACTATTTTAATATGCATTTATTGACCTTCATGAGATGGATTCAATCCCCTAGCTTGGCTTGACTTGATTCCTAGTAGCTACTCCTGGATAATAGTCATAAAAACATATTTCTATATATTTAGCAAAACTCATCTGAGTCTGAAAATGAAATTCAGACAGAAGGACCAGGAAAGACAGAAATCAAAGAGAGCTACACCATATGCACTTTGGTATTACAAGCATCTGGGAAGAGGGCTGCGTATTTTAAGAGTGCAAGGCAGACACCAACCCCCTGGTCTGTAAAATTTCAGCCTAAATCAGTCAAAAGGAGAAAGACCTTTCTTCCTAAATCTAGGGGGCTTTAGTATGTCCTATCTTTAATGTAGTTCACTGTCTGGATATCACAGTAACTTTTTCATTACTGCTGTGCTAAAAAATTGTCTCTAGTGCTGATTAACAGAAATGTTTGGATTGTCAGGTGCATGTGCTACTGCAGTAATTGTTAGTCTACCCCGTTTGGGACCACAGAAGTTTTTACTTAATGCATAGTGTACCACATATAGTCACAAAGAAAATATACTTGGTATTTCTTACATCTAACGCTACATATTGCCTTTAGATTGTTGGAGTTCACTTTTCTAATGCCCTACCAGAATTATCCACTGATAATGTATTTATGTGAAATAATTGGGAAAAAATGGGTCCTATGATTTTATAAGAAAGGAATCAACTTTTCAAATCATCATTTACATGTGTTTGCAAGTCCAGAATATATGTATAAATATGAGAGCATTAAGCATAAACAAAATACAAGCATTACATAAGATAATCTCTGCCTACAGAAGACTGTTGATGCCTTCATTAAAACAAGTATTTCTAGATGAAATTATATATGCAGTTCCCCATAATTTTCAGTAACCTAGGTTCTTAGATATCCTAAGTTTTAAATCAACATAATGTATTGATGCATGGAATAGATGTCGTCAGATTGCTGGAAGAGATGCTTCTGGAGGTCATTGTAGTCACATCAACAGCAACTGAATCGTTCATGAAGCAGGTCCAAAAGGCACATCAGTGCAAGGGAGGTAGCCTCTGGAAGATGGGTATGCTGAGGAACGAAGTGAATTATGATTTCCATCACCCACATTCATTTATTGCTTACAAGTCACAGGAAAGCATTGGTCTTGGGTGAGGTCTGTGAAGATGTGGGTCAGAGATGCTTGGCATTAGAAAACTGAAAAAGCAGGAAGGCAGGTGACAGAATATCAGTGTTGCTAGGGCAAGTTATCTCAAACTATTACCATATTGTACAATGTACAAAATTGCAAATGCCTGGCACAACATCCAAGCAACCTGTATTTGTTCTTAATGGATCTGCCTTTACAGGAGCAGAGCGTACACATGTATTCTGTCATACTTAACTATTGTGCCTGTTTATCAAGATTCTGAACCTGTGTGAAGGAAATGTGAAGGTCAGCATGACTGAAGTATCTCTACACTGTTAACGCTGCACACGTTATCCATGAGCGTATCATCATAAAGTATTGTGGGTATCTTACATTAAGGTGAACGTTGAACTCCCATTAACTTCAATCAAAGATTTTGTCTTCAATAGATTTCCAGTTTTACCTTACCTAGCATTCACGGCCTTAGCCTTTGAATAAATTCATACCAGTTTAAACTTCCTTTTTTTAAAAGGTGTATACTTATGATTCCTTTGAAGGGTCAAATTACACCAGAAAACAACAGCAAATCATCACTGTTATCTCAAAGCAACTATTAGTGCATAAATGTTATTGGTTGTACATTGATGCATTTTTTAACTTTGCAGACTGTTTTACATGTATGTGATGGTAGAGCAACTAGGGATGTGTTTGTGTAAGATGCTGAGGAAATAGAATTTTGTGACCCCCAATGATTTTCTTCCTCTTCTGTGAAATGAAGTTATGTTTTGGCTTGCATTTCAGACAGCATAGCACTGAGATGATTCAAGTAAGATAGGTTTAAAAAAAAAAAAAGATGAAAAATTGAGACTCAAACCTTGAGTCTGAGAGATTAATATTGAGATCTTAGATCTGCTGGGCATTTATGACTCTTCTGTGTTTGTGACAGAATGTTTACCTTTTGCTTGGCTTGTGAGCAATTTTTGCTTTCATCTGACTACATTATTTTTAACATTACATTGATTAATTTCAAGTAGTGAAAAAACAAATTAGGGTTGAAGACCATACTCAGTCTGTGTAGTCACAGAGCTGGGGAGAGGGGCACCTGCCATGGTAACGGCACTTTTTACTGTGCACTTACTCTTCCTTGACATTTTCCGATAAGTACATAAAACAAAGGAATGATTTGTGTTCAGTTCTGCACGTTAAAGGTTATAACATATCATGAGATAAGTACAACTTTGGGGAGTACACAGGTTGTTCAAAGAGAACCCATCTGCAAACCTTATGGGAATTCCAAAACAAGGGTGATTCAGGCTGTGGAGTGAGGAGGTGAGGAGGAAGAAAGTAGGTGGACAGCTATACAACTGACTGGCCGAATCATCATTCATGTGTATGCATTAGTTTATGAGCAAATCCAAATGATTTTCACTAATTTTTGTTTGCACCTCTCAATGTACTTTTCATCTTAAAGGCCTGTATCTGCTGGCTCACATTACCACATTTCCATTCAACAGGATAATAAAGTAAATCATTATTAGCTTCACGCAAAAGTTTTAATTCCCTTTGATAGATTAAATAATCTAGTTTCAAAAATTTTGGCCTCAGTTTCATTTCAAGTAATGGCTACTTCACCAAAAATAAAATGGAAATAAGAAAAAAATCTTGAAATTCTGAAAAACATAGTAAATGACAAAGTTAAATTGTTTAAATAGATTTAAATTCACTTTATTCTACAAAATGCTCTCTACAACCTAATTCCAATTTTTTCTCAAAGACTTTCTTAAGCAATAATCATGTCCTTCTGCATCTAAAATTATATAGAAGGAGGAAAAAACAAACAGAAAAAGCAAGAATGATGGAGTTTCTATATGTTGAAATTAAAATCTAGGAATTGTGCACCATTTTCCTCAGTATTTTCAAGAAAGCATTTGTCTGTGTGGATCTGTGTAAAACAGTGATGCAGTATAAATGTTTAAATATTAGAAAAGAGGTTTTGAATTGGAAACCATCACATCATTATTTTTCATACCTCTCCTTATTTGTTGACAATATAAGATACTCAATTGAAAAAAACAAGGATTGGGGTTTTTTTGCGTAATACGTTTTCACATTTACAGTTTCACAGGTTGATGTACTAACCTTTCTGACACTGGTATTAACCCTTCAAAGCAGAATTGCATCTGGTTTGTTTTTTTGTTGTTTCAACTTCCTTTACAGCACAGAAAAACTTCTTTTGGTTTATCTCTACTTTTTCAAGTGTCTTCAACACAAGCAGCCCCATAAAAGAATCCATTGGCTGAAAAGGAGCCGGTAACCAAAAAAAAAAATTGCTTGCACACATCAGGCGCTGAAACAGGCTCCCCAGGGAAGTGGTCACAGCACCGAGCTTGGCTGAGTTCAGGAAGTGTCTGGACGATGCACTCAGTCCCATGGTCTGACCTGGCTGGCCCTGTGTGGAGCCAGGAGTTGGACTCAATGATCCTGATGGGTCCCTTCCAACTCAGGATATTCTATGGTTCTATGATTCTATGAATTCAGAGAAGTGACAGTAGTATTAAAAAGCTAACATTTTGAATTTCCTGATCTTGGTGCCTTGTAAAAAACTAAAAATTTTCTCTGGACATGTTTGGATCTTAGAGGGAATCTGTGCCACCCACCTATGAGTGCTTCAGAATGAAGACAAAACTACTCAGCACTGGACAAAATAAAAGAAGGTTTGTCGTCTTTCAGGTAAGGGAAACCACTAAACTTCTCACCTTTCTGTTCTGGATCTTCCCTGGTTTGAAACCAAATGTCATATTATGAAGCAAACAAATGTGTTTGCATATGGTCTGATCACTAAAACAAATATGAGTCATTCGCAATGGTGTTTTCTCACCCTTCTTTTTCCGTGCCTTGGAACTGCATGTCAGCTGCTTTGTTTCAGATAGTGAAGTCCTTTGTGCCTACAGTACAGCATTTGCAGCAGCACAAACTACACATCTGCCTATATGGCTCTACTATGACTTGAGGGGATTTACCACCGCTCTGTGCACTACTGCCCACGAAGTCTGACTTTGAGCAAGCCATACTGTGTTCCTTTTCAGCAGCAATACAACTGACACCCTTTGAAACCCATGTAAATGCTGTAAAACAGAAACCAGACAGTGACTGGACACAAATTAGTTTATAATAGTTATGTATGCAGTTGTTTTTGTATTAATTCTGGAGTCACGTCTGCTGAAAATCAAGGTCCACACTATATTCTAGAACAGTACCCAAAGTTAATGAGCATTTGAAACTCTCTTCTTGAAGCTTTCCTCACTATATAGGATGCTTATTGAGCTTATCTAATGCTGCTTATATGAACTACCTAGTCCATCGATGAGAAATCATTTCTATGCTCTTATGAAAGAAAAAACAATCCATTGTATTAGGGATCTTTCCTATCACTAAAATCTATGAATAAGTATATAGAAGTAGAGATGTTTTCTAAAAATCTAGTTACATTATATAACTCCTAATGTTCTTAGGTTGACCCAAAGCAAGTTAAATTACTGGAACTTTATTCCCTTTCTACAGATTTTAATATACTGGCTAATATAATTTTTTTTACAAAGCATTAATGTGATGTATTAAATCTTGCCACATCACACAGTTGCAACAAATGTTAGAAGTGGGACCTTCCTCCCTTGCATATATGTCCTTGGCTTTGCGCTGTCCAGAGAGAGAGAAAGCTAAGAGAAACAAAGTAATATACAGTGAGATTTTTTTTTTTTAAACTCGGTTTTTCAGATTAGAGCAGATGCTGAATGGGCCAACACACCAGCTTTTTGGCACAGATAAGTGTCTACAGTCATATCAGCAATCTGTGTCCTCTTTTTGGGACCACCTCATTCTAAATAACATCATGACTTTACCTATCTCCTTGCCAATCATACTGCCATATGCATCCTGGCTTTGGGCGATTCCAGAAAACCCTGAACCTCAGCTGATTGCCAGCCGACAGCATCTTTTGTGAATTCACACAGGCTGCCTGTAAATACGCTGAAAACATTGCATGGATCCTGGGTGAAGAGAACCATGAGGTAGTCTGTTCCACAGACAGTGCACCAAGGCTGCTTCCAGCTATTCTTTGCATCTGTAACTAGATTTAAAAGCTAACAGAGGCTGTTAATTTGTAAATAAACATGCACAGGACATCCACATCTAGTCACTCTCCAGTCATTTCACATGGTTCAGCCTGGAGAAATCTGCCTTTAAAAAGTTTTCCAATAGCAATATATCCAGAATAACATAGAAACTTACCTCTAGTAGTGTATCTGTTAACCTGAAGGGAGATAAGCACAAATTTTGTTGACACTGTTTCTTTGACTGCAGTTGTCCACTCTCTCCCTCCTTTCTTTTCATGACTACAGAATACTCGGCCTTCACACTAATTCTTCACCTTTATTGTCCCCCAACAAAGTTGTAACAGACTTGGGAAAGGACAAGTTTCATCGGAGACTCATCAGCATCCTCAGACTTACAGGTTCATGCCCTAAGGAAAAGTAGGGAAAAGCAGGAACCTTTGGGAATTACTGTAACATCTGCAATCCTGCATTTCAGAGCACTTGCAGGAAGTGAGGAATGCGGAAAGGAAAGATCAAGCATGAACTCATTCAGCAGTGTACAAAGGATGCACCTTCATTCACTCTGAAACTACAACACTGCCTCAGCTGTCATTGACAGCAATATGAAGAGCAGTATGTGGTCCCATGAGAGTGCCCTTCCTAAAGACAGACAGGGCAGAAGTAAAGTGGTGGGAAGAAAGTGGGAGGTACCTTATGAAGAAGGAGGCATCTTTTTGTCTGCACAGTGCCCTGCCACTCTATCAAATTTACTGGCACTCAGATTATTTGTTATTACTTTTTTTTACGTTTCTGGCAGTGTGCCTGGATATAAAGAGTGGTGTGGTCCTGGGTGAGGCAAATTAAGCAGTCTCTTTAATATCTCTAATATCCAAGTTCCTTTTACACAGGCAACAATTGAAGGGTTTAAGATCTGAGAAGACGAATGCCATCCCATGGTGGGAGATAGCATGTTTTTGTGTGCCACCTATGTTGAGAAGGAAGAATAGCTAAAGATAAATATTCAAGAGCCTCCAGTGCTGATCCAGGGCTATAAAAAGAAGTCAAATTAATTACTTAGTCAAGCAGGACTGCTCAAAAAGGCAGGCTCATAAATTTGAGGGATTCCCAAATGTACTCTGAACACTTACTCTGGAGAGAATGAACCAAGGTGTCTGAGTCCAGCTCAGCTATTTTTTCCAAGAGCTGCAAGATTAAAATCTCCCATTATGGCCAAATCCTGTGCTTCAGACAATCCTGCTTATTGCTAACAAAACAAATAATCTATTTGATCTGCTTGGATCTGTGGCAGATCCCCCATTACGCCATCTTTTACTTTGTATTATTATTCAGATTTTCAATACATGTTTTCTGCTTCATTCTGAACAAATGAGTGAGATGTGTGGTACAATCTCCTTCACCTTTCCCCCCCCCCGTTGTTCCTGAACAAGCTGTGCTCTTTGGAATTAGTATTCCAGTCACATACTCAAATGACTTTGCCCTACCAAGTTTCTGTTATGTCAATTAAAGTTGCCGTTTTGCTCTTGCATTGTTTTCCAGCTCCTTCTATTATTTTCAATACATTTTTACATCAGTATAGGGACATCAAGGCTAGCACCATTTGGTTTCTTTTCTTATTCTTCTTCCTCCAATGGCATTTTTTAAAGAATCATACAGTTTTCATTTTTTCATCTTCTTTTTCTAGGCCCCCTTGGGCCATGTTTATTTGGACACTCGTGTCACCAGCCTGACAGGATATTTTCGCACATACCTGATCAGTTTATGAGATATATGCTAAATCTTTTCCTTCTTTCTTCATTAGATGGAGCCCATTTCTTCTCAGCAGTCCACCCCATCCCACTGTGGAAGCATGCGGTTATGCTGAGGAAACCAAGGTCTTCCTTATGTGACTGTTATGCATAGCCATGCATTCTCTTTCCCATGCATGTACTCATTTGAGATTATCTTTGTCTAAGTAGAAACTGCAATCATAAGCACTTATAGGCCTCTCTGTCTTTTCAGCCAAGGAGCATCTGCATCACAAAAACCAGAGACCACTTATTGTCAGAGGGCCACGTGATTCCCAGAGGCTGAAGTAACCTCTGGCTTTCTTAGGAGAGAAATAATACCTATCTAAAACTTTGTTCAGAACTTGAATGTACCAGAATCCTAATTCACAAAACACAGTGTAATATTATTACGAAGTTTGATGTTAACATGCAGAAAATGGAACAAATGAGAGGGTAATAGACATTCAGAAGCCCCCTACTCTTAACTCGATGCTCCAGTATAGGATCACCTCTATCAAAACTGCTCATGAACGATGGCTGCATAACCATACTTTTAAAAATAGACAGTAACAGGACACTGCAGAGTATCACAGCCTATTTCAGTACTCCACTCTCCTACCTTTAGTTTTTCCTATACCAAACAATTTTCCTCTGCTGCAGCTTACTTGTTCTAACCACAATAAATATGGATAAAAATTTATTCCTCCCTGTCTTAGCAAATTGCCTGTATCCCCTTTTTGAACTAAACAATGCAAATCTCAGCCTTTCTTCACAGAATCCAGATCATTCTCACTGGAACCCATACTGTTTCCAACTGACATTCCCAAAACTGATCCCTGAAGTGCAATTCTCAAAGTGCAATACTCAGCTGCCCCCTCACCAGCGCTGAGTAAAGACTAACACGATCATTTTCTGTGTACTACAAATAATATTCCTATTTATGCATTCCAGATTGCTTCATACAGTTCTCTAAGTACAGTTGGATGAACTTAATGAGCTCTAATTGATTTTCTAAATCTCTAACTTATTTAATACTTTTAAATATGTTATTCTAGCATTTACAGCACTGTAACACTTTGCATTCGTTGTTGAAGCTGATTATATTAGCAATGATGGCTCAGGCAGACCTTGCAGCAAGAAAAAAATAATCATTAAACATTTTGGCCTCTCTGAAGTAACCTTTCAGTATCATCAGTTGGTGGTCATGGAGAAACTCGTGTCATGTCTGCTATTACTGTGTCTGTTCTGTGGATTACATAAATTTCTTTCTCAAGAGCTGCGAACCTATACACTTTAAAAAGCATTTACAGGTGTTTTTAAAATCAAATGTTAGACTGTTAAGACTTTTTAGGAATTAACTGTGCCTCATAAACCAATCTCTTTGAAAGGAATCCCTAGAAGATCAAATAAGTAAAATTAAAATAGAGAAGATATCTGAAGAGTTACCGCTTTCAAGTGACCTCCTAACAGTTAGCTCGGGCTGTTATGGCCTCTGTTACCCATGCTAATTGACCTTGACATAGGTTAGTTGTTTTTTAAAGCTTCAGCTGCATAGCTCCTCTGATGACAAAGATGCAGCACTACAGGAAGATACAGGCTCTATCGCCTCTTGCCTTTTGATGCAGAAGTTGGTGTGAAGTAAAACCCCATGTGGTGGTCCACAGCAGAGCTTGTGGGCGAGCAGGGCTGGGCTGTGATCTGCTGGTGGAATGGGTGTCCGCCCCAAGCAGCAAAACCATAAGGGTGGCTGTACTGGTGGCTGACATGGAAATGAAAGAAGTTTGCTAATCTGCAATCCCGGCAGTGCTGACTGACACAGGGATGTGCATGGTACTCTCGGTTTTGTCTCTTTCACCGGGGTTTACGCTGGCGTGACCCCACCGAATTTTGAGAGGTAGTTCCCGATGTACTTCAGGGCAAGGGCAGCATCGGGTCTGATGCGGCACCGCAAGTCATACAGGGAAAAGCCCTCACTGGGAAGCATGTGGGGTATATTTAAGAGCACTCCAATCTATTAATAGCCTCTCCCCATTTCGCGAGGATATTTTGGATCTTTCTGGTACCTCTCATTACAAAATACCTCTCAGCTAAACCCAGGGCGCATAAATCACAGCTACGGTTCCTTTCGAGGAGGGCAGCCTGCCTAAATCACTGCCACATTCTTCCCATAGTAGTCGTTTAAGATTAATAGCACATGCAGGGGAAAAACTAAACCCTTTGACGTCACTGCCGAAATGAGGAAACATAAACAGAGAAGGCTTCACGCCGCCGAGCCGGCAGCGCGGGCGCGGATTGGCCCGCGCTCCCGCGCCGCTGGCAGTTGACAACACCTCCCAGCCCTGCCCGGCCTTCGGCGCGCGAGCGCAGGCAGCCAGGCGGGCGGGCGGGCGGGCGGGAGGACTGCAGCAAGCGCGGCTCTGCCCCAGCCAGCCCTTACCCCGGCAGGAAAGTCCACTCTCTTCCCGAGTCTTTTTGCTCCTCTAAGGTGGTTTTATTGGCTGGGTTTGGGGGACTTGGGGAGGTTTTCTTTTTCCTTTTTAATTTTTTTGGTTTTGTTGTTTTACCTTTATTTTATTTTTGTTTGCTGTCGTTACTTAATTCTGTTCCCAACCCTGGATGCAGTTACTGGATTCTGCAGTACAAGTCTTCATGAACAAGCTGCACCGCTTAGAGATTTCACGGCATTCAGAGGTCACAGAACTGCCACTATGGTTAAATGTCTTGTTTAATGGTTGAGGTATGTACAGCGAATCTAAAAGAGGCAGCATGATTAATTTTTTGGAGGGGAGCTAAAATTCTGAGGGGGAGAGGGAGATAATACTATTATTTAGTGGAAAAGATTTTTTTTTACCAGTGATTGTTACTACAGCAACCGGGTTTTTTGAATTTCCTCCGTTTTTATCTTTATTCAAACTAGATGAAAATTTTAACTTAGGTTGATTTAACCATTTGGCGGTGAGCGAAGGTAGTGGGAAGAATCTGTCGTTGTAGTCCTTTCTGACCCCACTGAGGAAGGTGTGATTGCTTTCTGGTACGTTTTCCTACGGCTCTGGCAGGAGAGGAGACCTGGGACTTGGCTGGCTTAGATGGAGGGGTGAAAAAAGCATTAACTCGGTTCCTATCCTGAGAGGACTGCGAGTTTGAGAGTTGGAGCAGAGAGAGAAAGAGTTAGAAATAAACAGAGAAAGCAGAAAAGACTGTCAGCCTCATTTTTAGGAGTACACGTACCACATAATTTATTTATTTTTTCCCTACATGCTAAGATTGCTTTACTCGACTCGGGTTCAGAAGTTCAAAATTAAGAAGCAGCCTGCACTTTGACTTACAAGCAGATCCTCAGTGGGAAGGGAGGGAGCTGATGGTCTCCTATCAACCCCAGTTTTCAGATAGCTTTTTGCTACTCTAAGCAGAGAAAAGTGAAAATTTGCTTGGAAGTTGAAGTGATGTAGCCTGACATCTGTTTGATGGCATATAGGTTCAATTCATATTCAAGCTGGTGAGCTGCCTTGAATGAGTACTGCAGCATTACAGTGGACAGTGCGCTGCAGGAAATGAAAGCAACTGCTAGCATAAAACTAACATTGTTTTCAGGAGTGTGATACTAAAATACAAGAGGAGGAGCCACTTGTCAGAGCTCATGTGTGTGTGTGTGTGTGTGTGAGAGTGGCTTTAAAAATAATTTCAGCCAACACAGCCAATTTCTGTTCTTAATTCGATTAATATACAGGTATGCTCAATGACTAGCAATCTTCATATTTTCCCAGTTTGTGAAATGAGACTTTTTAAAGCTCCGTTTGAGGTGATGCTGTAGATATAAACCCCCTGCAATTCGCAAATCTTTTAGTTTAACTTTAAAAATTCTACCTGAAAAAACAATTCATAGAAGAAGGAACAGAACATGAGCACACGCACCTCATGCAATGCACCTCAAAGGGTTACAGGAATCAATCACACCAGGCTGAAGCATACTAGCTTAAGGACTGCAAAAATATTAGCTCTGAAATGCAGAGGATGTGATATGTGCTGTGAATGGACAATTGCTGTTCTGCAGTGCCTAGTGGGAAAACAAGGACTTTGTGTATTGCAAATGCATAGCTGCAGCTCCTCCATTTCCTTTGCTCTATCTTCACTGATGACTGCAGAAACAAAGGGGCTTGTCACAGATAAACTCTTTAGTGGCCCATCTCTTTTGAGATACTTGAGGTTATCTTTTTCCTATCATCCAACAACCCCGAGTCCAACTTCGTTAAATCTCCACACCATTCTGTCCTCCCCAGCCCTCCTCTAGGTCTTACTACCTAAACTGCCAGCTGTTTTCAAAAACGGAAGCATTTCTTCTCTAGCCCCAGCTTTAGAAAGGTTCATACAGTGTTTGTTAGATGGTTAATTAGTAAATTTGACTAAGGGGAAGCCTCAGTCTATAGGAACTATAGCCTGTTCTGTGAGGAATAACACTGTAACTAAATTAAGATATCCAAGTTTCCAAAAGACAACCTGGGAGGCATTGGTTTATAATAATTTCCTAGAATTAAATTACTCACTTCTTTTGATAAGCATTTTTAGAGAAACTTAGTTTTTAAGCTCTGTTATCTACATTTTGCTGCATCTGTGTTTTATAGCAACTACTACTGGTGACACTAATAGTAAATATGCTAAGTGGACTTCTGTAGAGGAAATGACACTGGTTTTCTACTTTTGCAAGGAAAGTTTATCTGCAATGTTTTCTCTCAACATTCTCAATTCAGCATCAAGAGCAAAATACAATTTAAGGTTGGCCTCTCTACAGTGGATGAAACGGTCACTGATATTTCCCAGCTACATTGTCTCCAAAAAAAGGTCTGTATTGCAGAAGTTTTTTGTGTTATGAATGGCTGCTCATTCTGAGTTAATTTCTGTAGGGTAGACAAGAGTTGTCACCAGTGAAGTTGTAGTGATTCCAGCAGAGCATGGCATATTTTGCTGAGTCTGATCCAATGTATTGCAGATCTAATTCTGTTTACTGGTTTATAAACGTATGATTACAACATCAGCCATTTTCTCACCTTCCTCCTGTTTATGTGCTTTTCCCTTCTGAAATCCAGCCCTCTGCTTGCCCTTACCAAACCTCTGAGTAGGTCATTGAACCAAACTGATTTTCCAGGGTCTTCCTTGCAGTCATCAAGTAAAACTGAGACATCCAATTCCTCTTCACTCACCCCATGGTTCTACCAATACGTAAAGCATATTTTATGAGAAACAGTCCAAAAATTAATATTTTATTACATTTGGTTTTCTTTTAATTTTTCAGTCTCATAGGGAAAAGTCTTCTATTGTACTGGTAATTTTCTTTATAGGAATTGCATGAAGGAGAAATGCCAGCTACTAACCAAGCCAATGCTGTCAATAGACTAAAACCTGACAGCTCTTTATTTAATCGTAAGAAATGTTTAAGACCTAATCTGTCCTCTAATCAAGCTAGATATATGGCCCAAAGCTGTTGATGCAGTTGGGCTGACAGAAAAACAAGTCATTCAGGGCAACCAGGAAGACAACCATATAAATGAGCATTCTTAGCAACTCACTATTGTTCATCTTTTCTCTATTTTCATGCTAGAAATTATTACAGCGCTCCATGTGTTTGTCAGAGGGTGAAAGTGAAAGGGATGGCTGGGGTCCCACCAGCTGCCAGAATAAAATAAACTGGTTTGTAATGAAATAATGGCTCAGTATTCCTCTATTGGGTGGAAGATGGGACTCTGTGTTGGAATTGGAGCATTCAGTTTTCTTGTTCCTCAGCCAGAAAACAGGCTTACCATTGCAGGGACATTAGTATTTACACTCTCAGTGAAACATTGGATCAGGGACATCAGTTTTTACAATCTCAGTGAAACATTGGCTTTACATCTAGTATGAAAATTGTGCTTTTCAGTCACAGGCTTCGGGATGTGGAACTGATGTTATTTAGAGTTTATACCCTTGGAGGTACTGGGACACGGACATCCAGCCGATGTGTCCAAAAGCAGTTCAGAAGTTGTGATTCTTTTTCTTTCTCTGGCTAACACAAGGTGCATCCATTTAGGCAGCTAAAGATGAGCCATTGTAGCTGAAAAGCTGGGCCACGAAGCCAAGTACCACATATACAATCAGATGAGGGCGGCTGGTAACCTTTTTTCTGTGGTTTCACAGTTAATAAGTGGAAATGAAATAATGTGTTTTCTGATAGTAATAGGAAATTGTTGTGTGTGAAGAATTAGTTCTGTGTAAGTACTTGAGAGATAGAATATATTTGTGGTATTTAAAACCACATTTAATTAATTTATAGAAACTGAAAACTCAAAGTCAACTTCTGAAAGATATTTTAGAAAAAAGAATTCTTCTGTATCTTTCTGAAAATTGTATAGGGGACTCTCTTTATTATTATTCTTACTACAGTACCTTTCCAAGAAAATTGCATTATAAAACAGTATTTGAACCTCTGAATTTATCATTTCTGTCTTCCTGTAACAGACTGTGGGATCCAGGAGATACATTGCTAGGGTTCACACTGCTCAGATCTGGGCTAGTGATAGCTATCTGTTTCAAATCCTCCAGTTTTAAAGCAGAAAATTGACAAATCAGAGCCAGATCAGATAGAAGGGAGAACAGTTCCAGAAGTCTGACTTCAGTGGCAAAACTGTAAGTGAAAATTCTGGGGCAGAGACAATTCTCAAAAAACATCAGTCAAACGATTAAGCTTTTCTTTTGCATGCATTTAATAGTATGTATCTGTAGTCCACTGATGCTATAATTTTGATAAACCTTTTTTGTTTGTTCTGTTCTTAGAAACTGAAAAATCTATAGCTATTTTTATTATGTAAACAGTGTTGACCTATAGAAATTAAACTAATAAAAGAGCCCTATTAAGTTCGATTTTCTTATTCCTTTCTTCCTCCCGGTGGGAGGTGTGAGCGAGGATGGATGAGAACTCAGTTTAGCTACTTAAGCCACATAGTGTTATGGTGGTATATGATATGCATCTGCTAGCTTACTATCCAGCCAAATAAGACATCCAGGTTGCCTGGATAGATAAACATAGCTGATGATCTCTTCCTCTTAATAGGTGGGGATGAGCAGTTATGATTCTCCCAGACACACAGAGACAAATTTGTTTTAGTTTAGCTAAGGAAGAATTGCATGCAGACACAAACAGCAAGATTTATTTCTCTTTGAGTAGGTTATTTTAAAAATAAGAAACAAATATTTAGAAGAAGATACTTGCAGAGGTTGGTGGGTTGTTTTTTTTTCTGTAGCTGGTAAGTTTATACTAGTAACCCACAAAAATTTCTGGTATGAGAAAACTCACCAACTAATATCTCACTATGGTCCATGTTAATGCCGGCAGTGTAAGGTTTTTAAAAGTAGAGCACAGAATCTCCCATCAAACTAAGTTTAGCTAATTGTCACGGGGCATAAAAACACACTTGTGGGGCAACTGCTGTCCTGACCTATACAATTTTCTGCATGGTTGGTTGTAGTGGAGTCCACAGTACTAACCCATCTGTATGTAGGAAAGATATTTTGGAAAGGACAATCATTACATTTCCAGGAATAAAGTGGGAGGTAGGCACGTTTTGACTGAATATGCAGCAACTCAGAGACAGCTCAGAGAAACAGACATCTATAGAAGTGAAATTAAGAAACCTCAACTTCAACTAGGAAACTCCAGGACGATAATGATATTGAGCTACTCTGCAGTCACTTCTACCCCCTTTCAATACTGTCCTTTTTTCCTTCGGAAAGAGTGAACATCAGATAAGCTCTGGGACTTGTCATAATATGGGGTGGCAGAGCTACCACTGCATGGACTCATCCCTTGGAAAGGGATGGTGATCCTAGGTGTTTGCTGTGCTTTAGAAATGGCCACATACTGACATTAAATGCCTTAGTACTTCCCATGAATTCAGCTTTCATCCAGAGGGAGGGTGTAGCTATTTCCCCCTTTATGTATGGTGATCCAAGTGTAGAATGAGAACTGGGACCTCTGCATGTGATCTGGGTGGTGGGATCGTGTGTACACTGATAAAGTTGGTAGATGATGCTAAAGTGAGTGGGGAAGTAGGCAGTCTGGAAGAGAAAGCAGGAAAAGGCTGGAAAAGTGGGCTAACAAGAACCTTTTGAAGTTCAACAAGGACAGACAAAAGGTCTTGCACATGGGAGAACTGAAGCCTCGAAAAGCTATATTAATTGTCTCTTAAGCTACATCTATATCAATCTATTCAGCATTATTACATATCATTGAATCAAGCATAAGTCTCTCAGGTTAGATAGAATGAGGACTTGTTGTGTACCAGGCAACTGGGAAAGAGAAGTGCTTACACAGACACCCAGAGAGAGGTGAAAGCCGAAGTATGAGGTCTTCATAGAGAAAGCATGCTTCTGGCTTTGTGTTGACGGAAAATCATGCTGAAACAGGCTACTGCCCCTTTCTGTTTCAAATGTTGGGATATAACGTGTCTCTCTATTGCTTATTCACAGGCATTTCTGTTTCACACACTGCCATAATATCTGAGTGTCTATTAATAACAATGTTCAAGTGGCATCAGAATGGCCATCATAAATTTAATTAGGCAGTGTATCTCCAGTTTAATCAATATGGTCATTAGAAGACTGTAAGACAGCCAGGAAAACAGTAATTAGTCCTGATTAATAAAGGAGAACTTGCACACATCAGCAAAGGAGAGGAGGGAGCTTTGACTGTTCAAGGCAAGGCTTGGGAGGACAGTGAGTTGCTTTAGCAGATCTGAGCACACTGTTATTAAAAATCCATCTTGAAAATGCCCTTAAAGTACTAAATAAAGTGGAAAGTAATATACCGTAGAGTAAGAACTACTATACTGAAAATATATTTTTCAAATTCAAAAATTCTATTAAGAAAAACTTACGTTTTCTTGAAGAAACTCTGAGTGCCAGCTAGAAAGATAAAACTGGAATGTACTTCTTCACCAAACAAATTCCTCACATGCACAGTTGCTTTGTTTTTGTAGGACTGCTTTAAAAAGCAGAACAACTGAAAGATAAAAAGAAGACTCAAATGGGATTGATGTGTGAGAGTGTAAAATGGCATAGTTCCACTGAGATTAATAGTACTCCATCAGTTTATATCTATGAAAGACCAGACCCGCTGAGCTTTCAGGTCTTACAAGCACTCCTCTTCACCAGTTAGATCAAACTTTAGTCTCGTTAACTTAACCTGTTTCATACCAGTTTTCCACAACTTCCTCATCATTGTGGCACTGCTTTTGATGGATCTGCATAAGCTGTGATGCATTCTCTCCCTACCAGCCTTTCTTTCCTTCCCTTTCTCACAGCAAAAAATACGTTTGCCAGATTTTATTTGAAATCACAACCTCACAGTTTTTAGCGTATGTGCTAGCATCTGCAAAAGGAAATACATTTGTAATACAGAGGGGACTGATCTCTCTTGTTTTCAGTGTAGACCATGACCTGCGTCAATGACATGGCTATATAAGTAATAATTTTTAAAGCTGAGGAATAACAGGGAAATAGTAATTTTGTTTAGGGACCAACATGTACTGCACTGCATCACAAGATATTTTTCATGTAGTAAGGCTGCAACATCCTGTCTCTTAGAACCACAAAACTATACCCATAATAATAATATCCACTACCAAAATATAACCTCTGTAATAGTATGGTAACAAAACCCAACACCACATGAAGAAGTTGAATGAAGTTCGTGCTATATATCACCATCTGAGCTAATAGAATCGGTCAAGCTTTCATAAAACTTCAAATTCACATTAGTTTCTACATGAAATGACCAGATTTGAAAAACTGCTGTGCACAAGAGCTTGCCTGGAAAATGCTTTCTCGTTCTACCTCAGACAGAAGTAGTCAACAAGCCTGTGGTTAGTGATCTCAAGAGGGTAGGAGAGAAATACATTCAAGTTCTCTCTTTGCTTGTGTTGGCTTTCCTACAGTGGATTACCACTGTAGCGTCCCCCAAGGGTTGAACTCTGGTTTCATGGGGCCTGGCAGACGGTGCCCACAGCTCCACGCTGAGCCCCAGTGTGAAACCAGAGCTTCTCCTCTGCTAAAGAGGCACACAAAGGTTGTTTCAGGCAGATCTCCACCTGCAGCTCCAGGAGTTCTTTCCAGAAGCCGAGAAACCTTTCTAATGGATGTTTTCTCCAAATGAGCATCTCCTCCTCAAAGGCTTTTGTTCCAATAAATTGTGATTTTAAGGGGGAAATCCAGTTATATTTTGAGGGGAAAAAAATATCACTGCTACTACAGAATTCCCACTCGGTTTGTGAGGATTGAGGAGTGCAGAGACTTTGCTTGCTTTGGGTGCCTGCTAGTGGGCAGAGTTGGTGAAAATCTGGTTACAATCCAGTGACCATTTTGATAAATCTGCTTAGATCTTTTTATTCTGTGGTGCCCAGATTAAAAGCTCAAAGGTCATGGAAGCGCCTTGAATTACCACATCTTTTAGCAATCCTCTTCTCACCTTTCTCCCAATAGACTTGGTACTACTATTGCTTCTTATTTTGAAAATAAGTAAGAAAAAATAACAGCACTCCATGCCTTATGGGATAAATGTATCATGCTGAAGATACTATTTCTTCCTGTTAAGATTTCCTTGTAATGGCGACAGGTTTTGTCTGTAAAACACACTTGTTTAAAAAGAGGCTTGCCCATACATCCTTTCCCCCGAATTAGGCTTCTCTGGCACAGTAAAAGAGTGCAGGATTGTTTGGGTTTTTTTTATTTTTCTGCTCAAACACTATAGCAAACATTATTTTAAATCCAGTGATATAAGAAAGGGAGGATTATAATGTTTAAACATGCCAGCTGGTCAGAAAGCCTCTTGGGGGACAGCTTCACATTCATCTGGACCACCTAATACGTCACTGCAGCTTGGTCTCACTACGTTAGAATTTTTAAATTGGTATTCACAGTTCAGTTTAAAAATCCACAAAGCATCACTTTGCTAATACTTTTTTAACTTTTAATAATGATTACTAGTAACGTGAACAAGCCTGAGCAGACTTCTCTTGTTTTCTAAGTATTAGTAAAAATCATTTAATGTTTCATAACAGAATAAAGCAGTATGTCAGCCTGTGTTTGGCATTGCATCTTTTTATGATAGCTGATGAAAATTAATTTGTAAATAAACCATTCTCTAAAAAAGTCTCTAAAGGTCCAGATGTTTAAAATGTAGAAAACAATTAGCAGAGAGGCCACTCTTTAATTGTCATCTGTTGACAGTACTTTGACAGTTGACCTTCTTCAGCTCTGATTTTGGGAGAACCTCAAAAACCTATGAGCTACTTTCTCAATTTCTAGAGACTTTTTTTTTTCAAAGATTATATTAAAGGGGGATTTCTTCTGTTTGCCTCTTGGTTGCCCTCATTTTCTCCTGAGAACAGTTGTCTAAAAATTACCCTTTCACCACACTGATTTATAGGTTCTGGCACAGGAACTAATGCTGTTTCTCCTAGTAGCAGACAGAAAATTAGTCACAATCTGATGTTAACAACTTCTTCATTACCTAAACTGTTTTACACTTTATTAAGTTCAACAGAAGCAAATCTAATGCCTTTGATCAAACCAGGGGGTTCTTTTCCATGTTGCAAAAATACAAGACAATAATTTATAAAGTCACTATAGTAAGTCAGCCTCCGTGGCAAACCGGGACCTGAACTGTGATACCACTGACTTCTGCAGAGAAGTACCACTTGAGTGCAGCAGAGAGAAAAAATCATTTTAGCTAATTTACTAAGTCAAATACGAAAAAAACCTGTCAACACAGTTGCTCTTGTGGTTCCTGTCAGGACATGAGATTCAACATACTCTACCCTCATATGTGACACGCTACGAAGTTGTCTGTGCTGGCAACAAATAATATGCACTGTAGGGAGTGATAGACAGGTTCTGAGGTATAGGATGCCTGTATATTTCATCGACAAGGAGATCAGGAAAGCTTTTATGAAGAATCAGTCCACCACTAGATGTTTCTACCACCTAGAGCTCCCATTGGTTTGGCTCTATTTGGGAGATCCTCAGAATATTTTTAAACCAAAATGTCTAATATGTCACATTTGCCATGACTTGGTAGACCTCGGCAAAATGGTAGGGCAAAGTTTTCAAAAGGTTTGAACATTGTAATACTAAAAATAGCCAAATGGTTGCTGGTTAGAATTTTATTAGAATATTAATTTCTATTTAAAATAAATCTAATGCTATTTGCACTTTACTAGGAGAGGTAGTTATCTTCAGCTGACCCTCTATTCTGTAGAAGAATGGAAGGATGCATACTGGGGCAAACATATTACATCCACCACTTTTCAGAAATATAAAACCATTTTCTATAACTGATAAACATATGTGTTTTCTTTTTCCTTAAATTCCTAAGCTTTGGCTTAAGCAATATTTCCTCTTCTGTCCATATTCTATATTACATTCGTAGCAGCTGCTTGCTACTTCTAAACACTTCCCCCTTTTTAATCAGTATTTTAATAATTCTCCTTTTTGATTTAGAGAGTAGAAAACCAAAGACCGGGAAGCTGACTTTTTAGGAATAAAGAATTTTATACCTAACTAATTTTTTAAAATGTCAAGAAATCAAAGGAAAGAGACTCTTTTGTCTTCTGATTGCAGATCATTAAAACTACATTGTCCTTTTGAACTCAGAGCAGAACCTTACAGGAAATGGATGCATCATCTTAAGACAGACTGCAGGCAAGCATAAGGGGAAGGTGTATCCTCAGCTATCACAAAAGATCAGAAACATTTCTGGTTATGATTGGTAACAGAGTGAAAGGGAGAAAGGCAAGCAGAGATGGTCTCAGAGACTGCATCCCAAATAGGAACATGATGTCATGTCCAGACTCATACCAGATGTAATGCTAACCTAGGAAAAATTTTATTGACCTATGAGATTATTTAAGGCTGTTGCTCTATGTTGCAAAGTGTGTTGCAGTAGCAGCAGAGTATGAAGATGTTGTATGTAACACATTAGTCAGATCAGTAAGACTCATTTAAGTAAGACATCTCTATCCCACATAGATAGAAACACAGGAAACAAAAAGGTATTAAAGGCCACCTTTTGGAAATTATTTCTCTGTCTGTGCATAAATATCTTTGACAGGTTGGAAATTCAAGCTTTTCTCCAGATTTTCTAATTCAGAAAATTAATTTTTTATTAACTCAGGAAACTATTTAGAGTTTAAATATAATACTTAGGTCTTCTTTTCTCTCTGTGTGAATCTAATTATTTGGCTGCAGAACCACCAAACATTTGTATAAGCAGTTTATGCTGACAGAGTCTTCTATTATATAAATTTGCAATTTCATAAAATAAATAATTTGCTGTGGAAAATTACCCCATATCCTAGGGATTTGGAGTTCTTCCTAAACTGAGGATAGAATGACTCCAAGCATCAATGTGGTTGTTTGGTTTTTTTTTTAATTATAAAAATAAAGATCACCTACCATATGTGCACTGAGTGCAAAGTGTACCTGCCTCCTGCTGAGCCCAAAGCACAGACTGGCTGGAAACCTTACATTCCCTGGAGCTGTGTTCCCTGTGGGCACCTCCACAGCTGAGACTGCTAAAGAGTCTGACCGACCCCATAGCCCTGCTAACAGTGCACTTTTCCTCAGCACCACTGGACACATCCAAGGCTGTGTGGCTTCCACCAGAATCTCCCTCATGGTATTTGTCATCTCTAACCCAACCCTCCCGATTTTGCTTCAGATTGTGTGGGTAGGGCTTGGGCAGATAGTGAGTGAACAGGTGAAGAAGGAAGAAATAGGAAAGGGTGGATATGGACAACAATGGGGTAAAATCACAAGGTATCTTTCTATCGTAAACATTTGTAATAGCACACCTTCCTCTGTCCAATACCAAATATAAAGTTGCTGATATTAAGACTATTTCATCACCGTTTCTTCTTGTTTCCATCAAGTCTCAATCTTCTGATCTCCAGTATTTCTACACTGGCTGCCTATAGAAATAATCAGTCCAATACCATGGTGCTTGGGGCCTTGGGTCCAGTTTTACATAGATTTCTTTACAATGGTTGACCACACAATTCTGGTGACATAAAGGCTGAGTCCAGCATCAGGATAAAGACTTTTAGTATAGGACACATCTGTGAAATTTCAAAATGAGCTGCTGAGAAACTGAGGATTATTATACTCTTCAACATTTCCTTTTCCAAGTACAATAGATATTTCCTCTGTTTTTCAAAGAAAACATCACATTTAAAAGAATAATCAAGACAACCAATCATATATAACAGATACTAGTTTATGCAGTGCCAGAAGTATCAAAACCTTTAAGAATGAGGGATAAAATTGAAAAACAAATCTGAGAAGATTTTAACCTCTCAAGGGATCCTGAAAAACTTCACAGTACAGAAAACTTAGTAGACATACACCAAATTCCCTTCTTATATGTGCAAGGAGAAATCTACTTGACTTTCTGGTAATCTTCCTTGTATGGAAGAGGGTTGCATAAGTTACATTGTTTCCAGTTTTTGTATTCAGTTTATATCTCAGTCTGATAACAAGAAAAATCCTCCTCTCCTGTTTTATCGACCTGGCCTTGCTGGTTTATGTGTTTTACGTAAGTTCTATGTTAATAATCTGGCAACCAATCTCTACTGTGTTTTATTTTGAAGAGCCAAACCAGTTCGAGTCTTTCTGGGATCTGCCTTATTCTTCATGTATTCCCCTGCTATCTTACATTCTGAGATATCAAATTTAACTGCAGTTACATAGCCTTCACTATATCTCCAACAAACATTTTTTCATAAAAAAATGAGTTTGGCAAAATTATCTCCTCTTCTTGTCCCTAGCACGTCAGCAAACTGGGCTACACCTCTTTCCAGCTGCTTAATCATTCTGAAGAAATCAGTACAAATATAAAATAAGTTTGCCTTCAGGCACCTGAAATTATTGTAATTAATTAAATAAGTTCTAGAAACTGGAGCGGTTGCTTTGCAATTGTCTCTTCGCTCTCACTAGAAATACATATATACCTCTCTCAGTGTTGCTGTAGTCTTTTGGTGCTTGTGCTAAACCCTCTGATGCCATATTTCCCTTTAAGTGATTGCCCTTTGCATCTTCTTGGCACCAAGTTATTTTCAGCAAGCTGTACTCACAGTGCTGGCAGCCATCCCAGGGAAGCTGCTCTGCCTTGGTGGCATTTGGTACATGGGAATTCCAGAGTAAGGAATGCGCAAAGCTTACCTCATGTTTTACATCACTCTCAGAAACATCAAACTAGACTATTAGTGTTTGACAACAAACAATGCATGAGGCCTTTAGGCTTTGCGGTCTGTCTCATTCTTTGTTTTCCCTATTCTTGGAGCTCCACCCATACCAAAAACGCTGAAATACTACTACCTGTGTGTTATTCTTGTAATGTCACCCCATGATGTAGGAACCCTTGATAAAGGATGCAGTTTGACACGGAGTACTTAAAATACTAGGAAATAGTTTAACTGCTAGGATACAAACCAAGCACTCAATAAGATTAGGATATTTGTATTCTCGGACTTTTTCAGACTTTTGCTGTTCTAATATAAGAGACTGGTTTCAGCCTGGAAGTTATTCTCACTCTCTGTTCCAAAAGCAGGCTTTTATTGCACAGCAAAACTCAAAGTTCTTTATAAACAGAAATATCCTATCAGGAGCAACAAATAAGGCAGAAAAAATACACATATATATCTTCTGCTGAGAAAAAGGCAAGGCAAATTTGTTTCCACTATTTCATTCTTACAGCAGAGTACTTAATTGGACTTCTGCCTGCTGGAAGTTTAGTCTACAGACCTGTTTAGCTATGTCTTCCACACGCTTCCATCAAAGGCTGTTTGTGAATGGAGTATGCTCCCCGCTTTGCTTACCTTCAGACCATTACTTGCTGAGAAATCTGCCTGGCTGGGCCTCATAAGGCAGCAAACACATCAACGAGTGCCATTGGTTGCCTTTATCAGCCCTTGCTGGCTGTCCCTGAGGACTCTTCTGCCCATGATATGGGTGACTGAGGTCTTCGGATATACAGGGGTATAACACTGCTCTTTATTAGCAGTTATTACCTAATATTATTGAAAATTGTTTGTTGGGTGGTTTCTTTTCCCCTGTTGAAGCAGGTCCTGTGCTATTGAATTATGATGGTCCATTGAAGAACATTCTTTGCTGAGTAACTTCAGCGATTAATGTTCACTAAAAGAGAATGGAGAAAGGAATCAGTAGATCAAATGCTGAGGGTGAATACAGAAAAATTGGAGTGGTGTCATTAAGTCAAACCATGCTGGTGGAATCATCCTAGTACAAATTAGACTTTGACTTGTACTTGGTCCTTCAGTATTGATTGTTAATGTTGATATGTAGAAAAGCACGGATCACAACCTTAATTATGAAAAAAATAGGTCACTCTAATCTTACAACAATATCTGGAAAGGAGTTTGTTCCCTACAATATAAAGTTTTCCAAAAATTGTACAAAACTATCTGTAAAAGGTAACAATTTAGAGAAAGTACATGAATATAAAAATACTGTCATTTAAAAAAAAATATATATATATGTTCAATTCAGTACTATGATTAGCTAGGCTAGCCTTCCAGGCCTACTTAGAGATCTTCTTATTAAATCTTTATAAATTGATTTGTTACTTACAGCAGAAAGTTAATTTAGAATGCAAATGGGAATTTTTACATGAATGAACTAAGCAGAGCTCTTGTAAAAATGAGGATCACTAGGCATAGATTCAATACTACAAGAAGAAAATCACTGATCCGTAACATGCTTTTCTAGTACAACATGTAGGAAGCCTGAAGTGCTGATTGTCAAGTACAGAGTAAAAACTGCTTACAAAATCAGCTGTATCCAAAATATCTTGTTACCTTCGGTTTATCTAATTGGCATTTCCCATAGCTATTTTGAAACACTGTTTCTCTTAATTCGAATACAAATGTTGGATAGCCACACTGCAGTTAGCAGCAGCTTGCTACAAGACTGGTCCACAGAAGCAATCTATTTCAAAGCTGCAATGCTTCCCTGTAGAATCTGGGTTCTGCAGAGACCATTTTTGTCTTGCTTCATTTGCTTCATTACCTTTAAGGTGAGGAAGTTCATCTTACTGTAAACAAACTGGGTTTTTATAACAGTGTTCTTTTAAGTGAAGGATGGACTTGAGAATTATTATCTGAAGGCATATTTGCTATGGGAAATGAGTGACCCCTTACCTTTCACAAGCATTTGTGATGTTTGCAAAAGGTAAGGGTAGTGTATTCACATTTAAAAGTATGAATTTACTTCCCACAGGATCAGGAAGAAATTTTCCAGCACCAGCACCAACATAGAATCATAGAATCATAGAATATATTGAGTTGGAAGGGACCCATAGGGATCATTGAGTCCAAAACCTATGACATCAAGATATAAAAAGATGTATGTGAATAAATAAAAATTACCTATTCTTGGCAATCAGATCTATGATTCTTTTATGTTTTCCTCATCTAGTACAGCTTCTCTTAATGCAAGGTGTTTTCTCTAGTGGTCAGCTTAATTCTGACAAATAGAACTACTCGTCAGATAAACTGATTCTACTCCTGTATTCATCAGTAAAAATCAAATAACAGAAATAATCCAATCAACATCTTGTAGACCAGTGGACCTTTCTATTGTGACAGCATGTTTTCCTTTTTTTATACCAATTTTGTCAAAGATGATTTCTAAATTGTTTCATAATATAACTAAGTCTGCCTTTCCTTCAAAATATGAAACTAACGACAGACCTGGTGAAAAGCAAGGGAATATTTGTTTTCATTAAACATTTTTTCCTATGTCTTTACTCTCTATGTATTTATTTGCATTACAGATATACCTAAGTGTTTCCCTCTGCCACCTCCATTGTACTCACTGCTGTGAGCCACACAAAGTGCCACACAAAGAGAGAAAGACACCAGTTTGGTCATTTACTTTGAAACAACAGTCAAGCATAGCCAGAGGAGAAGCAATGTAAGCACACAAAAATAAAATTAGATTTTCACATTGGATAACTCTTGCATACGTTCACATCTTAATTTTTGTATGTTAGAATGAGCTAAGGAAGTACAGACCTTTTCCACATGTCACATTTTTATCGGTGATTTAGATGTTATCCTTTATATTTATTTCATAGCAAAAATGAAACTGAAATTGTTGGCCTTTTGAGGAATTCAAACTGTACCTTCATCAGAAGTTACTCTTTTTGATGAGTTAGATTAAGTTGCAAGCCTACCTTTGAATGAGTCTTCATCTAACAAAAACTTTGTTGGCCTTCTTAATTCATGATCTTTAGCGACAACTTCTGCTGAAATAATTAGAGGTAATGGTTTATTAATGATCCATGCTATGAAGCACTGGACATCTGGAGCACTGCATCCAGTTCTAGGCTGCTCAGTGTAAGACAGACATAGAGTTATTGGAGTGAGTCTAGTGAAGCACCACAATGATGAATAAGGACTTGCAGGATCTGTCATGCAGGGCAACGTTGAAAGAGCCGAGATTGTTCAGCCTGTAGAAGAGAAAGATCAATAGAGATCTTACCAGTGTGTATGAATAGCTGATGGAAGGTGTTAGGAAGACAGAGCCAGACCAGGGACCAGGTGATCGCCAGAAATCCAGACCCAGCCATCCTGTGACTCTGAGCAGCAGTCATGGTGCACATAAGATCAGAAGAGTGACGAGCCCTGCAAATGTGAAAGGACTGCCAGCAGGCACCAGCTGTAAACATAAATGCCAGTAATAATATTTAGGAAGAGGACAAAAGGAATGTCCCCCATTAACAAGTTTTCTGTTACAGGGAGGGCCAAGCTGACAAACAATTTCAAGAGAATGTAGAAAGTAGTATCATTAATTCTTTAGCAAAGCAATGCAGATAATTGAAACTTTGTTTCCAATATGCTTCAGAATATTTTGAGGATATTCTGTGATATGGCTGTAGCTGCTTTTCGTAGTCAGATCAAATTCTGTTTCAGTGCATCTTACCCATCAATTCACATTCAGTAAGGTACCCTTCTGCTAGTGGGCATTCCAGGTTCTCTGTGCTTTGATATTTTTTTGGCACATCTATTAATATACTATTAGAGTTCAAAAGGAACACTATAGTAGATGTTTCAAACCTAACATATGCTTTCATTCAGTATTTATGTTTTTAGAAGATGAATAGGAGCTCTATTTCTTATGATCATCCAAAGAATTTCTACTACAGGTAATTTGAAGGCCTAATTTTGTTTATGTGTATGTATGTGTGTGCACATGCCCAGGCATTGCTACTTGTACCTCTTCCAAAGACAGTGAAATCCAGAGGGAAGCCACATTGTAATTTGCACATCATTTAACTTTACAACTTCTAATTTTTTCGGCATGTCTGCTGCCTGTGTTTGCTGGATTTATTCACAAGGGTTAATATTTCTGAACCAATTGATTAATAGCTTGCATTAGAGAGATGGGGTTATAGAAAAGAGAGATAGAAAAGCATCAGCTGCATGTGCTCCGCTGTAATAGCCTACTGGTGCAAATTTTTTTTAGAATTAATAATGAATGAAAAGTTATAATTCAGAAATCTACATCTCTGAAAACTTCTAGGAATCTTAACTAATACAGTTTGAAATATACTACAAGGTTGAAAGTCCAATTAGTCCTCAGTCTGGGAACAACCTCGGAAAACCCAATATATTGTCTCCATCAACAAAGTAGAAAGCCTACTTTTGTGTGGCAGCCCTGCTTGAGAGTCTGCATTTGAAGATGAGAAGCAACATGCTATTTTGTGAAACTGATCTCACACAACACATTCCAGGTCCCTTGTTACAGTTATCTTTAATTAATATTTTAATTAAAGTGTAGAAAATTAATGTAATGAGCTCTGTAATAAATCTCCTGTGGACTACAACAGAGACAGAATATCACAATAACCATGAGGAACTAGCACAACACTAGGAACCAAAACTCCACAGAACTTATTAAGCCTGACATGTCCCAATATGCCCTGTTTGATTATTAGAGTCACTCATGTAATTCATCTTGATCAAGAAAGGGCAAGGAAACTTTGTTAGATTATTTTACACTCTGGTAATATGGAGCTCTACATCTGTGATCTCAATGTGCCTGAGTGGGATTTGTTCTGTTCTCATGTCAAAATTATTTTTCTATTTAGACAGTTTCTCTTTTCTAAGCCAATTGCTATACTGTGCTCATTCCCATTGTTAGGAACCTCTTCATTTGACTTCAGTGTGTTTGGCTAGTCAGCCAAGTAACTTCTCACCAGCATAAGAATCTGGATTCAGAACTATAAATTGGCCAAATGTGGCATTCTGACACTTCTCTGTTGTGGCATAGTCATTTTTCATAGCTATACAGTAAAAATATGGCTACATGAAACATCTGAAGGAAATCATACATATAGGTGATGGAACTGACTGCTTAACTTAATTCTTCAACATCATTACAAGATACAGATGAATTGCATTTGTCAATTCTTGACCACCTGCTAGCAGTAATTATCTTGGGTTTGGTGTTGAATTTAAGGAGCATTTTTTGTTTATAACACTGTTGGGGGATGCAGCTAAGCAGGAGCTGCAAACATGGCTTGTCTATTTAGTGACTGAGATGTGTTCACCATTTAAGATACTGTAAGTGACTGTTTTGATTCATATATTTTATGTATAGTCTGCTGAAATTTTTATTTCATTACATTAATATCAGCAACAGTTGAGATTTTGTTATAAAGTTACGTGGCTTGCTTACATGTTCTGTCCCAAGTTTTTACAGTCTGTTTTTAGCAATAGAACACTCAAGCCTTCCAAATGTGGCTGCATGTTCTAGTTATAAAAGAACTACTAAATCAGAAGGCTGTGTTGTTTGCACAACGTTCCGTGTAAATAGTGTTTTCTAAAATAGTCAACAGATTAGTTGGATTCTGATTTTGTGAAGTGTTTCAGTTTGACAAACTCAAAATGCTCTAAATGTGTTGATCCAGCCTCTCTGTACATGTCTATGACAGATTAATTTTTTTTGTTGTTTGTTTTCCTAGTGCAAATATTAGTTGTAATAGCATGGTAGCAGCAGGCCTGGATTCATATTAGGTTGGGAAAAGATAATTTAGTGAATATTTGATGTCAGACGACACTAAAACTGATAGACTTACTACTATTTCTTGATTAGCCAGACTTTTAATACTAATACTGTAAAAAGCTTTTAAGTCATACTTATCATATTTGTGGTCCTTGCACAGCTGTGTTTGTCATCTTGAAGAATCTTTAATTATACTATACTTGTAAATCCTTTTTTGGCTCCTGCTTAGTTCATTGACATAGAGAAATCTGCTGTGATGAATATACAGTATCGCAGTATTCCCTTTGTTTGCCAGAGACAGGAGGAGAATACAGTAATGCTACAAAATAGACAAAATCACTTCACAATAAGAAAATACATTCTCAAGTTAATAATTTTAGTGCATTATTCTATGAACTGTTCTTATTTCTTTAGGCTAAAATTCTCATTCTCAGCTGCAGTGTGATTTGTAATTTAAGAGCAGATCCAAAGCCTATTAAAATACAAGGAAAGTATCTCTTTGACTTTGTTAAATTTTGAATTAAGTCTCATCTGAGCATTTCTCACAGGTTCATAGTAGGAAAAAAGTGTCTGCTCAGTGTTTATTTTGCTTCTTACTAATAGCTGTCATTTGTAAATGGCATATAAATATTGCCATTTACCATATTTGCACAACCTGGTAATGACATTTTATGGTAGGCACACCGGTTGCCACATGTGGCTGCATTAACACTGATAGTTGCCACATACCACTTTTATACTTCCATATAAGAGGTGCAAAGAGTGCCCACATGAAAGGCAATTGGCACTTTTGTTACTGTTTGGTATTTGTAACAGGCTTTGTTGCACATTCTTCCTTCAGTCGCCTTTCGATATCAGCGTTTACTTAAAGTCAGACTTGCAGAACGAAGTATCTCTATTGCTGTATCATAGGAGCTTGGTGGAGTCTGAAGTCTTGGGTGTGTGTTTATAGACCTTGCCTTAAATAGGAGCAAGAATTTTGTGTGGTAGGGGCTCATGGTCTCGCATTCTAGCAGAATTATTTCAGCCTTTTGTATGTCTCTTTCTGTCTGTTTGGGAGTTCTTTGAGAATGTGCATATTTTATGTACATTTCCTAGCTACTTCATGCTAAGAGCAGGGCTGTTACTGTGATGTATGCCCAGACACATTCAAAGTGAGCTAGTACTGTGGCTTCTTGTTCTGCATAACAAATACATCTTACACAACATAGCATAACAAGTTGTATTGCCACATGGCATTCGGTACATGTCAGATATCCATGTCCTTCATGCTTTTAATATCTATAACATTTACTAATTTACCCTCTTTTTGAATTTTATGAAAACATTTTCTTTGAGACTTCATTTGTTGTTCAGTATTGTGACCATCGTATTTTGTTTGCTGGGCAGGCAAAATTCCTTTGTCTTCCTGGTTTTTATAGTGAAATTGTTCTTCTACTTCCCCTCCTATTTCTTAGCTACATGAGTAGTTGGTTTTTACTTATATAACCTGGCTTGTAGCTTCCTGAGGTGGGTTAGCTTCAAGGGTAAACTAATCAGTAGTATAACATCATTTGTACAATCTGAATCAAAGCTGAATCCTTCTGAGGTTCAAAGGGCATAATCCTCACAGATGACAAAGAGTCTTTTTGCCTACATTTGAGCACACTTCAGTCTGGTTTTTCCAATTTTAAATGCCTGGGCCTTAAATTATCAGATTACTTCTATTATTTAGACATTTATATGCTAAAAGAAAACCTAATCCCTGTTGATTTCTATTCTAGAAGAAAATATTTAAATTTCTTGAATTCAGCTCATGAGCTGAATTTGGACCCTGAGAAAGTAACAGATACAAATTCTATAACTTCTAAAAATATGTTTGAGACATTTGTAATGCTATGTATCTCATCTTGAAATCCCTGCTTGTGTCCATTTGCATCCTTATGAAACCAAGTAACAATTTGTCCCCCAATTAGGAAGTGTGACCCGGGGATGCTGTGGGAGCCGCAGGGACTGAATGATGGTTGATCCTCAGCGCTGTCACTTTACCTGGTAACTCCGGCAGAGGTCCAGTGGGAAAAAGACAGGAGGTTGTGGAGTTAGATTTTTTTCTTGGAATATAAATTCACAGGAGAGGGGATTAGGAGGGGTATTTTTGTTTTAACTGAATTAAACTGACAGTTACTTTTTTCTCTTTTAAATGCCTTGCAGTGCGGTCTTAATGCTTTTTAACAGAGAAGGGAGGACCGATTCCTGAATTTTAAAGAAAAACAAAACAACCCAAACTTAAGAAAGAGCGTTTCTGTCTGTTGTGGATGCAGTTCAGCAAGACAGCAGTAACCAGATTTCCAACATAGCCAATAGAATAACTTCTCATCTTGCATGGAAATCACCTCCAGACAAAAACAGAAGTAATTTGCAAATGGCTTCAAAGATATTTGTTGATAGCAGGATCAAAAATGTAAGGAGGGTCTCTTAATTCCACAAGGGGAACCTGAAAGTGGACACTTTCGGCTCATAATTCTAGTTTTACTAGCTGCAGCTCACAAAGCAACAGCTGCATCTACATTGCAAAATACCTCCCACACATACATACACACACAGTGTTTGCACACAATACTTATTTTTCTCCTTTAATGTGTGGGAATAAATTAGAATCTAAGATCTTACTGTAGAGAAATATGTACTGTTTAGTTTAAAGGGGTAAAGATAACACAGCTCCCATAATTTGATCATGCATGTTGCAAATGTGAGAGGGGATCTTGCAAAAAGAACCATTCCAGAAACCCCTGGTAGAGTTTTACTAAAAATCATTGGGTCTACATGATTCTCATTATGATTATTTTCTTCCTATGTTGCCTAGTGGTATCCCTTAATTAGGAAAGAGACTGCATAATCAAAATTGGATACTATGAGTGAGTACTAATGCTTGTATATTATCATTAAAAATGTGCATAAAGAAAGCAGAATCTGAAAATACTTGCAGTTAAACTTTGTTATGAGCTCGGAAGCAGGGCATCTTGTTTCTTCTCTTTGTCATCTGAAGAACTGATCTAGAAATTTCTCAAGAGAATAGAATTTTTGAATACTACCTGATTTTTTTTTAAGCTGGAAACACTTTGAAAATGTATGCTGACATTTTCTCATGAAAGTCATTAGCCAAGTATTTTTCCAAGAATGGCTCCAGTCTAATTCATTTTATTAATTAGTTCATCCATTGCTGCTATCAAAGAACGTAATGACTCTAGAGGATGGTTGGACTTTTCATTCTTCCTAGTTATGATACTTCTTACTATAGCATATTTACAAGCCCAGTGCAGAATCATGTCTCACAGACTACAGTGCTTTTATTTCAACTAAAACAAATTGTTGTCTTCCTCAAATCTGACAGGCTTTTTCTTTACAATTTTTTGTTGTAAGAATGGGACAAAGCACAAGCAGGTTGCAATGCTTGTTGTTGAACTCTGTTAATAATATTTTATTAAAACAGTTTCAGTGTTAGTAGGATGTTCCAGCATGAAATTTCTGATGAAGTGAAGAAACCCTTTAGAATGAGCGACAGGTAATGCTTCTTCAGATGCCAGGGAAAAAATTCCCTTCTTGATTTTATGGATGCTGTATGGTTGTTTTAAGTAGCCTCTAAACAATGTCCGTTGTGGATTTAGACTGAGTACAGCTTTATGAACTCACCTAGTTCAAAGTAGGAGATCAGAGAACGTTGCTATTGATTTGCAAGATCCTGGCAAGCATAAATGATTCATGTTGTGTGGTACTTGTCCCACTGTAGATTGAACAAACAGAATGAAATGTACACCTTTTAAAAGGTATATAGTTAATGCTTCTGGCAGCCCCATATGTCAGTCAAAGTGACTGGCAACCTTAAATATACATTAAAGGTACTTTGTTCTTGTCTGTTGAAGGAAATGTTGTCACCTTCATTGTTTGTGACAGAGTATTCGGACACAGGAATGGAAAGTCAGGTACTGCAGTTTAACCACATCTCCAAGTGACATAAAGAGACTTCGTAATGAGTAACCTTCCCCTGCTCTTTTTTGGGGAAAGAAGTAATACAGAACAAGGTAGACTAATCTGAGAACATATGCATTATTCATTGTTCAACTGGGGACAAAGACATCTTTTTCCACTAGAAACAAATTCCTCTGAAAAAGATCTGTGTTATATATCACCACATTCTTAACTGGAAGGCAAACTTAGTTGGAAGAGGCGCTGGAGAATTCATTTTGTTTCCTAATATCTCAGACTATAACACATGGTACAGTTGAGAGCAATTCTGTTCTACCTGCTCAGCCTTAGCCACGCTGAAGTTGATACTGAAAGACATAGCATCTGTACTTCATGGTGGCATCAGCTGCCTACAAGAGTAGGAACTCAACATTTTTTGGCTGTAAGCTTGGAGGTCTTTGCAATATCATAGAATCCTTCCAGTTGTATAAGACCTTTAAGATTGTCAAATCCAACTGTTAACCTGGCAATGCCAAGTCCATCACTAAACCATGTCCCTAAGTACCACATCATAAATAGAATTCTCTCATCACCAAAAGAAAAAGAAAAACCACCATAAGAAAATTATTTAATTACCCTACCCTTCTCCATTTATCCTCTGAGATCCTAATGCATTGTTTCAGCAGAACAGTCAGGCTGTAACTAAAAGGAAATCATGTCTTACTTGCCTCTCAGTCATTTCAAATTAGAAAGGGTTATAGTATAGCATAACCCTTGCTTACTTTAAGGTGGTGGAAACATAGCAGCACGAGGGTTTTAAGGAGCCTCTTTGTTCAATGTAATTTTGCATCTCCGTAATGTAGAAATGAATTGTCACTGAGTGAGGCAGCAAAGAAATGCAAGTGAACAGGTAGCTGAAATGTCAACTTCTTGCAGCATACAGAATTTTTGTGCTCAATTTTGGAACTGAAATGGCACAGATTGCATTAGCAGATAAGCTTCTCCCAGCAATGATGAAAACTGAGTCTCATTTCCTAAACTGATTTGAATGAAGCTCTAAATGTCTTTGATTATGACCAGTTTCAGTATTAGAGAAGATATGCTGCTTTTTGCCAAAATACCTTCAGAGAGTCATAAGGGGACTTTTTCTTCTGTAAGGAACATTATAATGTAAAGTTTACAAGGAAAGGCTGAGTGAGCTGGGGCTGTTCAGCCTGGAGAAAAGAAGACTGAGGGGGGACCTAATCAATGTTTATAAATATCTTAAGTATGGGATGCAGGGGGAATTGGCCAGCCCCTTTTCAGTAGTCTGTGGAGACAGGACAAGGGGCAATGGCTGCAAGTTGGAGCACAGGAAGTTCCGCACCAACATGTGGAAGAACTTTTACACAGTGAGGGTGACAGAGCCCTGGGACAGGCTGCCCAGGGGGGTGGTGGAGTCTCCTTCTCTGGAGATATTCAGGACCCATCTGGACACCTACCTGTGCAATATGAGCTAGGGAGCTGCTTTGGCAGGGGGTTGGACCCGATGATCTCTTGAGGTGCCTTCCAACCCCTACAATTCTGTGATTCAAGGTCCATCTTGTCATCCTTTCTGTTCAGCATGTGCTGGGATGCTTAAGGGTTCTATTTGAGGAGGTGTGACTGATGTCCAGTCCTGTATTTTTATTTTGTCATCTTATCCAGTTTACATTTTGATTGTCTATTGTAGTGCTTAAGGTCTTCGTGAGAATTAGTTGACTGAAGCACAACTGAGTGAGGCAGAAGTGCTGTTAGTGCGAAATACAGGAGACAGATGCAGGTGATAAGGTGAAACTAACATTTCCTGACTCAGGCAGTGCGTGTGGGTGTTACATGTTCACAAATTGGGGACATCAGGTCCTCCCTTACTGATGTAGCTTGAAAGAAATATTTTGTTATATATTTATGACTTCTCTCTTGATCTGTTGATCTGATTCTTACGACTGATATTTTATCACTCCAAGGCTACACTCTAAGAGCAATTTAAATAGTAAAAATAGCATAGAAGGGAACGAATTTATGCTTTGCCATAAATTTGCTTTGAAGTTGACATAACTTCAAATTATTTTATCAGAATGGAATTCCTGGGTCTTCATTTTATTCTTTTTTCATCTAAACATACTGCTTCCACTGTCTACAGAATTTTAACATGAAAACAAATCTAATTTACTTTAAGAAATTATTTTCATTCTGGTTTAAGCATGAGATTTGTCTTTGGATGTCTGAAGCTTATCTGATTTTTTTTCCAGCGATTAAGCAGAAACATTTGGAGGGTGGGATTTTTTTGAGATTTGGTGTTTTGGGTTTCTTAGATCAAGGACAAACAATTAATTCCACATAGCCTGAACATTCACATCCACTGAATTTAAGGAACTTCCCCATAAAGTTTACGATTGAAATTGATGTTCAAGATAGACTGTGCTACCTCTTCAGTTATATTCAAATTAGAATTTCTGGACATAAAATTATAAATTTCATCACAGAAATTAATTAAAATGATTATTAATTAAACTATTCTAAGTGGAAAACATTTTAGATAACAGATGTAGACAGATTTCTGAAGCTAAATTCTGGCAATGAAAAAAGAGAAAAAAGGTCAAGAATTGCAAGAAAACGAAAGATATTTTATTTTTCTAAATAATCTGTAGGTAATCTAGTTGAAGTACTTAGCAACATAGGATTTCAATAAAAATTCTGAGTATGTGTTTAGCAATGGTAATTGTAAGGTTAATCTCCACTATTTTACGCTTCCCTGTAAAATTGCCTTTCCCTTTTCTTCATCACTGTTCTGTTGCTTTCAAGGCCAGTATTTGTTTGGCTCTACTACAGGTTGCCTTAAGTTTGTATTTCTTCACTGATTCATCATCATCTACTTTTCAGCAGCTACAGGTGACTGGCAGTCATATTTTTGAGAAATGCAGGGAGTTCCTCTTTTCTGATTTCTCTTTTCCAATTCTCTTCTAAGATCTACCTCCTCTTTTACTTCCTTCCATGTAGAATTTACGATGATTCTGCAGCAGCAGCCTTGAATTTACCCTCATTCCTGTTTCCCATTTTCTGTGTCAAATACTAACCTTATCTGCTTTGTTATAGTCAGTATGTGTTCTTGCTACTGCATTGGGTGTTTCCTTCTGTTAGAGTTGAGTCAATTTCAGCAGACACTGTACCTAAGCTTTGGCCACCGTTCCTTCCATTTGTTTGGCAGCATTTCCCCTTCACACTAATTCTTGTTAAGGTTTATTCCATATCTCCACTTGTAGTAAATTGTTTCGTGGTCTCAGTATTCTTTCTCTTTTTCTGCATTCTACATCAGTGAGATGTATTTTGCAGTGTAGCAAGTTGATACTTGGTGTTTGAAGCATCAGGTGAGGAGCTTCATCTGCTGCTCTTCCAGCTTTCTCCGCTTTCTGTATCACAGCAGAAAGTTCCTAAAGCTTGGCTTACTGCAGCCTGTGTCTCAACCCCGAGTACTGCTAGGATTAGTTCCAGGAAAACATTTAGATTCCATATCTATATCTACTTTAGTGGAGCTTTCTTTAAAGTTGATGACAGAAACAGTTGATAATTACTCAGCCCAGTTTTTGTGCAACCAGAAAGAAATGCCTTCAAGATTTGTACTTGCTGACAATTTCATCCTCTCTCCCAAGAACATGTGTTTCAGAGATCCCAGTAATAGAAATGAAGCATGGAACATAGCAGAGAGAGTGCTTAAGTTGGTTGTACCTTTTCATATCAGGCTTAGTGATTAATGCATTTCTCTCAAGGGACTCACAAACAGGCTGCACATTCGTCTGTCTTCCATTCCATTGCAGCTGTGTGTTGACAGGGGGGATGAAACTTCTGTAAATAAACCAGTTTTATGGTGCACTTGTACAGCTGATGCCAGAAATGTCATGAAAATCCAGAGACAAATACTGCTTACAGAAAATTATTTCAAGCCTATATAAATGAACCGCAATGATAACTCCAAACAGTCAAAGCCAAAATAGTGACTTACCAGGAAGACTGTTTTCCCCCGGAAGAAAAAGGGAAAAGACTGCCCTTCCTCCAGGCACAAATTTAGGCACTGGCAAGGAATTTTCAATTTTGTGGACATTGAAAGATATTATTAAATATAACTGAGGATGAAATTTGGCCTTAGTTCTTTTAGAGGTTGTCTTCCCTGTATTACAATATAATATGTTAAGGGTGATGGTCTGTCTCCCCCCAGCTACAGAATAAAAATAAATTTGAAGTAGTTTCCAAAGGCCAAACTTCTCTCCAGTACTGAAATGTGAAACCCCTTCTGCATGAACCCTCCATTGTGGAGAGAAATGGTGATGGATGTTGGCATCCTAGTATCTCGGAGAAAAGCTTGTTAAGCAATATATCCATCCTAGCCACATTCCTTACTTGCCATGACAAGGTCGAGCAGCTAGTCCAGGCAGAAAGCAGCCAACCTTCTCTGGTTGCAGTAGACTTAAATGGATTGGGATTCCAGTTTGGAAAAAGGAATGGAGAGGGAAGGCAGTAGAAGAGAGAACGGGAATACTAGATACTTCAAAAGGTATGGAAATTCACTATTTTTCATAACATAGGAATTAGTGAACACAAAATGAGAATGTCAGGCAGCAGAGTTAAGTGAAAGGGAAGTACTTTTTCAAACAATGCGTAATTAAATCGTGGAACTCGTTTACACAGGATGTTGAGGAGGCCAAAAGTACAAATGAGTTCAAAAAGGGACGAGGAAAATTCATGCTGAATAGATCTATTAAAAAAGATGGCCCGATTGCAACCTGCTCAGGAAATCCCAGCACTACTGAAGTCCAGAGACAGGACAGCTTCTTACTGGAGGAGTTTTGCTCTCCCTGTTTTCTTGGTTTCTTATGGCCTTTACATAAATATCTGTTGCTAGCCATTGTTACAATAGGTCACAAAGAAGAAGGATCTCTAACCTAAACCCATTTGGTATCATTTTTGTTAATTGAAAACAGAATCTGATTCAGATACTGCTATACCTTCAGACACAGACAGGCAGGGATGAACTACCGTGCAGAAAAATTGACAAGTTCAGGGATTCCCACACACACCAGGCTTATTGGCTTTCTCCTAAACTCCCATGCAGAGCAGCCCTGGTACCACCATGTTCTGCCCTTAGCTAAACCAAATGTCTGAGGGAAAGTTCTGGGAACATCTTTCACTTTCCTAAAGCCTTTTCTGGCTTTAGTGTTATTAGAGAGGCAGACCAGAAGAACAAATTAATATGCTGTGACTATTCACATGTCTGCTTGGGTCGATATTTTACATACATGGCATTATTTCAAGAACTTTCCGTAGTTGTTTTTCCTTTATCAGAAAACCAAAAACTAAAACATTTTCTGTCACAGGTGGAGACCAAACTAGCTTTGACTCTCCTCAAGGAAAGCACAGAGGAGTGCTGTAATTGAACTGTCCAGACACAAATAATTTCAAACTCCCACCTTTGTTTGAAGCCTGATTATTTTAGTTAATAGGAACTCTTCAGATGCAGATATATTTAGATCTGGCGTAAGTGGTTGCAATTCCTTGGAACTCCATGGAGCCGCAGCTGCTTGGAGCAGTTCTGAGCCGCCAGTGCCCTTCAGAATAGCCTACCCATGCCTTCCAAAAACTCATTAACTCTTTGGTCACCAGATTTAAAAATAGACCAGCTAAACAAAATACTTATGCAAATGAATGTATAGCTGTAATTTCCAAATAAGAAAAGGAGATAACTGTAAAGAGATGTTAAGACTGGCTGATGTTTTCCAGTATTTCCTGCAAATTCATTATTTTGGTCAACGATGGTTTTCGTACAAGACTCATTCTAGGAAAACAATCTTCTATTTTTGGAAAAAAAATATTGGTTGTAAAGATGTTTGTGAATTTTCAAGACTTTATTTCTTTTTCTAATCTCTCCCCTTTGTCATTTTGCTATCTGGAAAAGACAGGAGAAAAAAACAAAGTGTGAAAAACCTAGACAAAATATCGAAATAATGGTCTTGTGTGTAATTCTATTAGGAAGAAGATGTGAAAAATTGGTTTTCTGCTTAATTAAATTTGTGAAAGAAATAACATTGGCACTTCTACAATTTTTTTTTTTTAATTGAGAGGGTTTTAGTCTTTTCTGGATAAGTAACATGTAACAAAACAGACAGGTGATAGATCAAATGCAAACCACATTTTATTGTGGTTTTGTTTGAGGGGAAATGAATAATTTTATCACATTTAAATTGTCTCTATAATTTGTCGGTGGAATAGATGGAAAAGTCTTAATAGTTGGACAAGCTCTGGATATTAGGTTGCTAACGCAGCTTGGTTTTCTGTTTATTTAATCATTTTGATTTTTAACAGTTCATCAGATTTATACAGTGATGAAACCAGGGGCAGCACTTTGTGCTACTGGAGCAGAACCAGAAAGTCAAAGATCCAAAATAGAAACCAGTGCCACTTAGTTATAGTTGTTTAACTATCAACGCTTAGTATGGCACTTTCTGATAAAGCTTCCATAACATCAAAAAAAATCCTGGAGGTTACAATAATCACAATTATTTACATATTAAACTAAACAACAGCATTGACTGTGTTTATCTCAATTGTATTACTTTAAAAATTCGTCAAGTTTTTTGGTACTCTATAGATTTGTACACATGGTCATATTCAAACTGACAACAGGATGTTGTGTATCTATACAAAAGACAGTGTGCTTTTGTAATACAGGCATGGAAAAATACATGCCTGAAGATGGTTGGGAAGTGTGATCATAAAAATTAGATTTCTTTGTTTATAGGCCTGGCTGGCTAGCTGTCAGCTGGATTGTGTTTCCATCCTTTTCTGGAGTGAAGTTAAGTGGGGTCACTTTGCTATTTTCCCAATTAACAAAGGAATAGTGACACCAAAGAATACTGCTGTTTTGCACAAGAGCTCCAATTGTTTCCTCTTTTTCTTCCCCCACCCCACCCCCCCCCCCCCCACATTGTATTTTGTAGAATATATTTTGCATTGACTTTTCTGCCACCTACTTGAAGTTTATAAATTCCAGTGTTTTTAATTAGAGAAAGTTCTCAATCTAGAGATATATCCAGAGGAACAATTTTCACCCAAAGTCTTAAACAGGAAGTAGTTCCATGAAAGCTCTTCACTTGGCCTGTTACAGTCTGGATTATTTTCTCTGCCTAACCTGTCCTTGAATATGTTAGCAACACCTACAACTGCCTTCCATGGACTTCTGTTTGACTGGCAGGTCTTTTGACTGTAGAACAGTTCTTCCTTCCTGTAACCAACTTTCTCAGCTGTTGTAAGCAGAGGGGTTCTGCATGGAGCCAGTTTCCCCCAATTTCAGGGATTCAGCAGAGATCTGCTGCTATTAAGTGTTTCCCTTATTGCAGTTCCCTTATTGCATGGCATAAAGTAATAAGCACCATTTAATGCCTCTGATAAATAACACTCAGCAGCACTATTAGGTATACCCAAAGAAGATTTTCACTGTTTTTATAGTGGGCAGGCACGTATTTTTAGATACTTCATCCCTAAGAAATACTTCACACAGAACAACTTCCATACAGCACATCTGTGGTGGAATAGTGAGAAAAATGGGCAGTCTTGCTTGGCTGAAAAATATTCATATCAGAAATACCTGGAACACACATCTTTAACACCAGTTCTTTGCCAGAACATTCATGACAAAGAAGGAAAGTCTGGTATCAGACATTTAAAGTGGAAACTACACTGGACCATGTCTTGCAGTAAACAATCTAGTGTTAAATGGAAAATTAGCAGGTTTTTACTATATCTCAATTTGTATGTTTCAAAATTGTCTTCTGCGCAGACAGTGCTCTTAGTGCATGATGGTTTACAAGCTTTCATTCAATCTGTTTATGTTCAAGTTAGTAAGATTCTTCATCAATATTTTATGTTTCTATTGAGATAGCACTTTGTGGTAAATAATCAGTTCCCATGTGTAAGATGTAAGTACTATACCCTTAACAGTCCCCCCCATGTTCCTTCTTTAACATGGGAACACTGGCTTTCTCACATACTATTTGTGCTGCTAGAAGGAGAAAATAGTCTATGTCAAGGTTCATAGCCAAGAAAAAATGACAGATCAGGTTTGAAAGGTCGTACACTATGATTGCTTCTGCTTGAAACTACATGGGATATGACCAGGCCATATTATGTTTACGTGGGAAGTAGATATGTTGAAATGTTGAATATATTTTTCTGGCAGATTTTCTAATTTCTTCTGGAAATATTTACTATAGCGACTTGTTAGGGCTGAAGAAGTGACATTGGCCAATTTATAACAAACCAGAAGGGCTCCTCTGACAGAAGAAAACACATAAAGGACAGCCATCGGTAGGAGCAGTTCTTGTAAGGCAAGTCTGGGAACAATCACTTTCGTAAGGCTAATGGATACCACTTTCCAGAAAAGCTCTTCTGAAAAGGCTGTGGGGACAAAGCTTACTCTTCTGGATCACCTTTCTACCTTTGTCATATTTCAGCTGTCACAGACCATCATAAAGAAAAGCAAATAATAATTAATTCTTTCACCAAAAATGAAACTGTGAGAAGTAATTGGGTTACCTGATACTGATAGACATAATATCCTATTTACTGTACTGTTGGAATGTATAAAACTTTTGAGATAATCTAGGTTTAGAAAATGGTAAAATTGTGCTATATGCATCTATTCATCTTGAAAATGTATGTAAATTATGCAATGTGTTTTTGTTAAGGTGTAATATTAGAGAATGTTTGTGAATACTAGGTGGATAAAATCTTACCATGTTTGTATAGAGGGGGAATGTTCTGAAAATTTGGTTGTCTGGTATCACTTTTTTTTTTTTTTATTAAACAAATAGGATTTTCTTTCAATTTGATAGACAGTTTTCAATGCCTTCATCTACACCAAGCAAGGAGAGTTTCATTAGGGACAATGGGAAAAGTATAATCATAGGACCACAAGCAAAGAGTAGGACTGCTATTTTAAAGAGAAGGTGTGGCAGATACGCAGATACAGTATGCCAATTAAGTCCATAGCCACATGCTGTGCAACATCCTGATGATTTCTTTTATAAAGCATTGCTCTGTCAGCTTGTCCAGCCAGATAAGGAAATCTCTGGTTCTCCTAGATGGGTGAGATCTTGCAAGAAGGAATCTGAGGGCTCTGCTAGAGATAGAATACAAGTATCGGGTGTACAGTGCATGTTATTTTATCTGGTGTAGCCTGTTTAAAGATAACACAAGATCTTTGCTTTCACTGTGATAAAGTAAATTAATTGTTTATCTTATAACTTTGATTAATAATCAGTGTGGTCATGATCTGAAGTGGTTACACCCATAGTGCAATTTGTTCTTACAGGTTATAAACAAGTAGAGAAATACACCGCCTAGACATACTTTGGAGGGTTCTGGAGTGGTGTCATGGGCCTCATACTGCAGTGTAAAACCTAGTTTGGAGATTGGTGATGACACCATCACAGCTGAGGAGATCAGTTTATTTTAGCAGAGGATAACAAATGCCTCACTGAGGTGCTCTTTGGAAGACAGGGATGAATGGTTTTTGATTCATAAAAATCATACCTTCTTTGGACTATCCTTCAATGGTAAATTTCTTCCTGATTAGCTCAAATGTCATGAGATCAATTATAAACAAAAATGCAGGCTAAAATGTTTTCAGAAATCCGGGTGTAATTTCAATGAAAGTTAGCACCTTTGCCATGCCTCTTTTTTTTCCCAAAGTTGTGTTTTGGTTTTGACTCGTGAAGTCTATTAGTGCTTCACTCCAGATAGAAGAAAGAGGATCTGGATTGAGGCCCAATGTCTTAATTTGTTTTTTGCTTCATTGGTAAGTAAAAGACAACTATATGGTAGCAGGCACGAAGTCATATGAGGAAGAAAAATTATTGACCACATTATACTATGTGGATAGACATTGGATTCCCCGTCATAAAGAGCTCACTGTAAAATACTCCAGGCAGCAGCAGTAGTATATAGCAGCCTGAACAAAACAAACCAGGCAACCAACCAAATGAAAAACAGCCCCAAGATTCACAACTGGTAAATTTGCATCTAGACTCTAGTCACTTCTCTAATCATGAGTACTGTCTTTTTGGCTGATCCAATATGGTGGGCATTTCTTCCAAATACTGTTGCAGTACACCATCAGTGATTTGAAGCCCCTGATGTTGAATCAAATAAGGCTTTTTGAATATACAAAGTGTACTTGTGGTGTTTGTATATCAATAATTAAGACAGAGAACTCTTCTGGGAGAAATAAGTTTCATTCTAAATGTACAGTAGGACAGAATTGATAATTAGCAGAGCCTCCTGTTCTTAGATTTTGAAATACTGTACTTCCTTTGCTCTTACATATTCTGATTGTATCTAGTTGCAGCAGCACATCTCCAATTAACATTGCCATCAACTGGGTCCAGAAGCAATGTGCACATCTATACTTCCATATATGCCCCTCTTACATTCTTTCTGTAACTATATCTTTAACTTACATGTGTCACCAGATTTATTTTTTAACAAGGTTAAGAAACATTAAGTCATAAAGGCAGATTCAAACTTGATGGCAATGACAAACTTGACTAGCATGAAAGCAATGACATTTCTTTAAAGAAATAATAAGGTTTAAGGTTGCCTGAATGCCACTCCATCACAGATATGTATTACAGAGTCTTTAATGGCACTATATACTTTCTGACATTATTTTACCAACGATTTATTATATACTTTTATCTCAACTTTCATAGAAATAAAAATTCTAGCTTAAATTGGAATCTGCATGATCTGCTGGCAAGGCTCGGACCTGTAATAAATCAAGGTCAAGGTGGCAGTCGTGAACTTTAATCATCTATGCAAAATAGCCACAGAAATTGTATGAAGTCTTTTTTTTCCAAATATTTTGTAGCTATTTTGCTTATATTTTAGGGATGGTTTCCAAGTTGGTACTTGAAAGGGAATGTATTGTACAGCCTACGTGCTCTTGCTTTTCCAAGATCACCTCTCAGTTCTTGTCCTGCATTTGTTCCTGTTGTTTACAACTTAAATAAGTTGAATCTGATTTTTACCATCTGTGTCTCCCCTCTGTCTTTCTTCCACCTCTTTATAATCCCTTTATAATGAAACAAATTAGGTTGCTTCTTCCTTGTCCTCTGCAATATGTTCTCTTCTACCTGGATGATTTCTTTATGGACACATATAAACACATTACACTGAAGCAACTGACATTACTATGGGGAAAAAGAAAGCCTTTATCTGCTTATTAAATAAGTAGATAAAATTTACCTTTACCAGTCCAAGAATAAATTGTGTCCTTTTGGGTGAACATCTTTCACCCCCTTTTGCTCAGAAAATCAGGCATGTTGTTTGAAACCATCCCTGAAAGCCATGGCAAGAAACTTCTACCAGCATGGGTTTGAGATGCGAGATTTCTGTTGAACTTTATGTTCTAATAAATAAATCTGTGGTGCCAGTAGCCACAGGACAAGAGTTTTTCTAAAAAAACATTAGCATAAATGGCTTGTGTGACTACTCTTCCATTGTTTGGCATTGATGCCCAGCGGTGGATGAAATGAGCACAGCATAAGTTTGCATTCAACTGAGAAATAATTTTTAAAGCTCCAATGACTTTCACAGAGAAAAGAACAAGCCCTGAGCAGGAAGCACTGGTCTGAGCTAGGTCTTGGTTTCTTTGAAATCTCACCGGTGACCAAGCGCAACTTGTTCCTTCCCCACAGCTTACTTGGAACTCCACAACTTTCACCTAACTGTTACATGAGTTCATTCCTTCTGATCAATAATAAATCAGGTCAACTGTTGTGGTAAGAGTGAGCAAATGCTACTTCGGGAATGAAACCGTTAACTACAATTGCAGAAAAATTACATAGTAGCTTGCAAAGTCTTTGTGGTTTATCCCAACAACTGCCTGCCTCATGGTTATTGGCATACCTCCCAACTTCCAAGATGTTGTTAGAGGCAAACAAAAGTACAGTACAGCTTTATTTTCTGAAGCATCTGCCATGCAAACATATTCTCACATGTTTTACCCAGTAACACATACGCAGTATGGGAAATGCAAGAAAAATAATGTTTCGGCAATAATATTTTATTTTCATGAAGAGACTTCCTTACAGTATCTATCCAGAGAATAACAGGGTTGATTTGATCTGCAGGATCAGCTGCTAATTAATTTAAAATATCAGAATTCACCATCACTCTACAGTCTTTTAACAAAGCTTATTTCATATGGATTGTGTTGCTTATAGGAACTGCAAGTCCATGTATTGCACAACTGTTCTTTCCCGTTACTAATAAACATTCAGGGCTTTCATATTCTAGTGTGCTCTTGTTTATTTCTCTTTAAATTATTTATCTATCTTCCCCACCAAACTCTTCCCTAAACCATTGCCCCTAATGTGGCTGCTTAAAAGTTGCTCATTAGCTGTTAAAATGCTGTGCTGCCCATAGCTCTAATGACTACCTCTGCTTTTTCTTTATCCTATGTAACAATTTTGCATCTGAATTTTTCCAGAGCATGGAATTCCATCAGGAAAGTATCTGAAAGCATCACAATATGATAGTAAAAAGGGTGATTCTCTGTAAACATTTTTTTTGGAGGCTTACATAAACTGAGCCAATTGTGTAAACAGACCACAGCCCTTCCAGGTAGCAAATAGGATATGTAACAATAAAAATGTTTCTTGAACATCATCTTTTTCATAGGCTTGTGTACTCACCTCTGACCAGGTTATAGTGCATAGTGCTCTCCCTCCATTTCAAACCAGTCCTTGACTCTTTACGTCCTCTTCAGTAGTTGAACTGGTTTTGATATCCTGTGCTGGCCTTCAACTTCAGTAAAAGACAGGATACTCACATCTTTTCATCCCTTTTTCTGACAAACTAGGCAGCTACATCAGTGGACAGGGTATGTAAGTGTATTTAGAAATGCCCTAAGCACAGACCTTTGAGGGCACGTGTGGGAATATGGCCTTAAGCTCCATTCCAGTTCTCAAATGAAATATTCCCATGAGACAGGCGGGGATTTTCTGGAGATTACTCCATTTAGTCCAGAAAGACTAAGAATCACAGCTAGTTTGTGAACAAGCTCTAAAAAGTTTACTTTCAGCAAGTTTCTTACTTTATCACCACTGTCATCTCTCAGGAATACCTCTGTTCAGAACTGGCTCAGCAGATAACTCCCCTCCTCCTTCCCTCCCCTGTTCAGTCCTCAAAATCTCTTCTTTGAGGAAGATCCAAGCTGATGTCAGGTTGATGTGCATTTGTCAGCACGCCCTTGGAGACAGGCAGCAAACTCTTTAGCAATGATAAGTATCCCCAGAAGTGCATCTTTAAGCAGAGAGGAAAAGTTGCTGGCAAAGAATTATGGAGTAGGGCTTTTGATGATGTCACATTCAAATATCTGAATTTCAGCTGTTCTACCTTAGCACCCTCTGTACTTTTATGGTCTGCTGCAATTTCTTTAAACTGTAAATGACAAGACATCAGTTTCTGGGGCAATTTGTGTTAATTTAGATCCAAGTTGGTAAAAGATAAATAGGAGGTTCAGGTAGTGGAGATACAAGAAAAACAAATTAAGGAAAGGATGGAGGATGACAGGAGAAAGTATAGCAGGTTATAGACAGAGGAGACTGAACAAAAACAATTCAACAGAGAAAGCTGGGGAATGACTGCAAAGCTCTGGAACAATAGGAGAAGAAATACTGTCCTGAACAAGCATAAGCATGTAACATTATACTAAATGACCACAATATATTTTAAAAAAATTATTAAATTCCTGGATAAATTGTTACAGGGATGAAGGATATGATTCGTCTCTTCTGCATAGTAAATTTATAAAGTCAGTTTAACTGATCTTTTAAATCAGGAGCTGATGTAATAGCAAATAGGGTCTAAGCAAGTTAGACACTATAACACAGGAGCAACATTAAAAATGGGAATGCTTGGTGAAAAATGTCTGGACATTTTCAAAATAAAATATTAATTCCCCTCAGATTTTTTTTTCTAAGGCGTGTCATGGAAAAATTAAGAAACACTGAATATAAAGTATTTCAGATGCAAAGATTTTATCTCAGTGATTGTGAAAGCATTAGGAAACAATGTTTAAAATACTTGTAAACTACAAAATGGTTTCTATAAATTTCAAATAAATTCTTCAAATTAAGTACTTACAGTACTGGATAAATTACTGTCCACGTATTATGAGCTAAATTTACTGTGATCCCTTATTCAAACGTAAACACTTCCTACAGATTTTTCAAATATTTTTTAATCTCTTTCCCCAGTCTTTCTTCAAGTTCTTATTTATGTATGGTTATACCCAACAAAACAGTGTTAACCACAGATTTTTCACTTCATTATTATCTTGTCCAGTAGCCATAAAAGATTTTCTCTACTGCCTGGCGGTAGAGAAATCAGAACTACCCCTGATATTTTAGTGAATCCTGATCTGCATCCCTAATCTCTTTTGAAGTCAGAGCTTGAACATCTCAGAATTGCCTACCTACCTTCAAAGGCTTCTACCAAGGGATTTTTTTCATCCTACAGGTGCTGAATGATCCTTCATCGAAAGAATTCTTTGCTGCTCCTGCCTCTTGAAAAGGTTTCAAATGGCATATTACATGTAATTCTTTCACCTCCAGTGATTTCCACACTATCCATAGAGGAAGAAGAGCATTTTCTAGGAAGTGCTTTGTTTACAATGGCTTTAAGCACTGTGTTGCTCCCGAATGGCAATGCTACCCCTGGAACTTCATACTGAAAAGGTCCATGAGCTTCTCAGGCTCTGGCAGTATGAAAAGGGGTTTTTTTGTTCTGTTGGTACATCTTCTGAATCATTCAACACCCTTTTTTCCAGGCAAAACAAAAAAATACTAGCTTTTTGACAAGAAGCAGATCATCAGAGCGGCAAGACAACAATATCAATACCACTGTAACATCCCAGAAGCAAAAGGTAGTGTGTGAAGACAAGCCTTCAAAGCTTCATCTCAGCTTTTCTATTGATTCTAAAAGTACTGACTAGTGCAGAAACACTTGACTATCGTCTTCATCCAGCAACAGCTGGATGCCCTCTCGCACACTTGGGACAGGATAAATTTTATGAAATTCTTCTTACTCTTAAATTCTTAAATTCTGTTGTTCTTTATTTTCTGTTACATAAGGTTTTTTTCTCAAGGCTGAGGGTTTTTATCTGTGTTACCACTCATCACAGGCACTCCCCATCTCTCTGTCAGGTATTAATAGTGTTCCTTCTGTTTTGGTCTCTTCTCCCATCCTAGAATTACTTGGCAGAAAAGCAAGTGAGTTGATGGGGTTTTACATTCACTTTAGGCCTTAGCTTCTAGCACTTCACAAATATACATGAATACTGGAGGCCTGTGATGAGCTTGGAAAGTTACATGTATTTTTTTCTCAGGTCCCAAGTTCAGGATGATATCACGAGTCACTCCTCTCAAATAACATGCACATCTCAGTCTACAGGCCATTGACCTCCATGCCCAAATCGAATTTTGTATTGGAAGGATCAGTGTGGTTATTAAGGCCATTGCCAGTATCAGCTTCTGCCATTCACTTTCTTCAGCATTCATGAAGTTTCCCAAAGCTCTGGACCCAGCTTCCGCCCGCCCAAAGACAAGAATAATGATTTAGCCTTTTCAGCATAGTTGAAATACTTCCTTGGAGTTTTAAGAGCAGTGAAGCTTATATCACTACCTCAGTTCCTGTTTCATATGTTTCTTGTCTTACCCAGATCTTCTGCCTGATCAATAATGAACAAAAAAACCTGGATTCACTACCTGAGTTTCCCTTCTCTGTTTTTTTTTTTTTGCCACATTTCTTGCTTGAACTGGTAGAAGAGGGCTCTCATCAACTCCACTTGCAGACTACCTGGCTGTGAACTGCAGGGAGATTTTTTCAGTGCAATTTTTACTTTGTGCTAAATGTATTCATCATAACACTTTTCTTATTCTTTAACAAAAATAATACTGAGCATTGAAATTATCTGTATCTTTTCATTTTATAAATATTTATGTTTTCTAGGAACAAGCAATTTTTTACATTTTCAAACTTTTCACAAATATTTTATGTTTATTTATACTTTTTATGCCTACCCCTCACATCATGTTCACAGAATTGTAGGGGTTGGAAGGGACCTACAGAGATCATCAAGTCCAACCCAAAAATTCTGTCCAACTAATTTCTATGTCTACATTATGGACAGTTACTTCTAACCATAAATATGAAATAGTAACATAGATGTTTTTGCAGACTTTAGTAATTACAGAGTTTTCATGAACAGTCCACGACTGTAACTTTAAAAATGTGATATCTATACCCAGTAACAATAATGAGTATTCAAGCAGCCTCGATGGTTTTTCAGGCTAGAAGTGGAATGTACAGGATGGGTGAGATCATTTAATACCTAAGAACAGATACGGGGAAAGTGAGCTGGGTAAATGAAATGCTTTCTAGAGTTTGCATCAACTTTTATAGACACTATTCATGGAAAGTCAAACTAAATTTGTACTAGTGCGGTTCTGTTGAATCAGGGGTGTTATATCCAGTGTGAATTTAGCCTCTCTTTTGTGCCATGTTAGCTACCAGCAGCAGCTGACACTCTCTCCCAAAGGAGTCATAAATCCTTCTACTTTGAAGCACTTGGCAATGCAGGGAGCCTTCTCCTTCTTGGCCCTTGCTGTTAACCTTGGGTGTAATTCCACACTGATTTCCACGTTGAACCTTGGCTAGGAGACACAACTCTCCCACCAGCTAAAACCACTTTGGCTTTTCATGAGCCTTTGCCACTGGGAATGGTACAGTGGATTTGAACAATAAGAGCCAGTCAACTGCTAGTGTGTCACTTGGCCATGCTTACCAGTTGTGAAGCACAGAAGTCATATTGTAACAGTGTGTGAAACAAGAAATAACAGAGGAGGGTGGCCAGTGTAAGTATTAATACAATGAGGGAGGAGAGGTCACACCTTCTGGGCCGTGTACTTTCAAATTTGCTTCAGACCGCTCTTACGTTCCTGTGTGACAGTGTTTTGCAAGTTCTGAAATGCCAGCAATGGGTTGCCTTATTCTGAGCTGCATGAGCAAAATGGCCTAAGTGGGAGATATGTGGGGATTAAGGCTACTTGTCTGCCTGCTTAGACTCTAAGGATTCAAAAACCAAGCACCAGCACTCTGCAATTCCAGCTCTTTTAATGTGTTTCAGCCAACATAGAGAAGGAGCTTTAAATTGTAGGATATTTTTGTTTTCTGTAGGGAATGGTTAAGGCAACTGAATTTTTTGTCTCCCAGCTCTCACTGTTCCCCAGGGAGAAGCAGGGTTTCCCACTGCTTAATAGGCATAGATTTTTCTTGCTGGCTTCTTTCAAAGCTGTCAGACAGAAGTGTGCGGTCAGTGGACCACGATGCCCCCTAAGACTTCCTCCCAGCTGTCTGTAACAGTAGCAATATTGTGCCCTGCTTAAACAGCCACCATTCATGCTAGATGCTCTGGCTTTCCCCTATTGCTGTGAGCCCACAGCGAATTCCTCTGAACATGGGCATAAACATCACTATAGGAGTCACCGGTAAGAGTGGTTACACTTCAGATAGGCATTATTTCTCTGTAACAGTGCTGTTTCCATGCATATTTCTCAAGCGGTTTCCTTGGGACCTAAAACTGCTTGGAGTCAGCACTGACTGGGAAATTCATGCCACTCTGCATGTACAAATGCAGTAGCTATGCCAGGACATAACATGCAGTGGAAAACAGCAGCAACTTGTAAGCAATCTGTAAACAGGAGTCTTAGATGTGGGCTCTCAAAACAGTTTATACCGAGAAAATAATCAATTAATTGTGAGGCTGAGCTATCTAAATGTCTGCAGCCAAGGTGCAAAAGCTGCCAGAGGAGGAAACAACAACATAGTAATCCAGAGCTCGATCGCCTGTTCTGTCTCCACCTCGGTGCCTGGCTCGCCTTTCTACTTTTCATGTACCGTACAGTGCTCTACAAACATTGCTTTGCAAACATTATGTAGGTGGGCCTCACAACATCTCTGTGAGGTAATTAAACACACAAACCTCACACTGCAAACAGGGAAAGGGAGGCTCACAAGTTGGCTTTCTTGCTAGGCTTGCAGGGAAAAGCAGTCTCAGGGTATTTTGGGCAGTTTCAGGCATTGATTGTGAGTTCTTTATTTTAGCAGTTGTGAGGATTGTGCTAATCCATGGTATTTGATTTGATTCACAGCAGGATAATTTTCAGGTGGGTTTCAGTTTGTCCCGGTGGACTGCTTTCAATCTGCAAAGAGAGACAGACACTTGTAGGGGTGCTCCATATCATCCTTAAATGGACCCCTGGAGCATGCACTGAAAACAAAACCTCCACTGACTAATAAAGCAACACTGCAGTAACTGCTCAGCTGCAGAGGCCTACAGTCGGCTGAGATAAACCCCACTCTTTGGTTATGCCAGTACTGTTAAATCAAGTTGTGCTAGAAAAAGTCCTGGGAGCTGTCAACTATAGCATTAAATACTTTGCAATAACTGGGTGCAGTTCTGGTCAGGGTTGACTAGGACTCTTCTGAAGATTTCACAGTGTGGCTTGAGGAGTTTGCACTGGTCAGGGACCCAGAAGCATTTTTGGCTGCAGCCCCTGTTTTGGAGACCTACAGAATTTGATTTAATGAATGTGAATTGTTTGCCCTTGAAGAACGGTCCCTGATATTTTTAATTATCTAGTACAGAGAAGGTCTTTATGTCTAAACTGGAAAGTTCAGCAAGTAACAATGTTTCACTAAAATCTGTGAGAAGAATGATTTTCTTTGATGGAAGCCCTGAGCAGCTCCTAGAAACTGATGTAAAAAAGACTATAAATCAAAGTATTAATTATTTGTGATTATGAGAGATTTGAAAGTACTTTTCACAAAAGCATGAATTTGAATTCCTCTTTCAGTTCTTTATTCTAAATCCTCTCCACAGACTGATATAATCTGCTGCTCTCCCCTTCTACTGAATTGCAGAGCTGGTACTATCAATCACTTGTTCTGCTCTTCAGAAGGATGGTTACACATTTCGAGCTAAAGAACTGAGGCTGTAGCTTGTTTGTGTGTTCACATGTAAATATGCACTTGTTCATGTATGCCATGTATACCAGGCTAAACATCTTGAATCACGTGAGATGAGGTTTGAAAATATGTTAATCCTTGCTGATTTGGAAAAAGTTCAACATACCTGGTAATGTAAGTGTTCTGGAAGCACAGTCCATTGATGCAGACAGTGAGAGGTGTTTCTTTGAAGGTTTGCTGATGCTCTCTTCACTGGGAGTAAAGCTGATTTGTTGTGGCATTGCATGGGATAAAGAGTGGTTTTGGCAGACTATTAAAGTATCAGTATTTTGGTATAAAGGCTGTAGGTGTTCTTTCTTTGTTTTCCCTGCATTAGACAAGGTAAGACAGTTCCTTTCTTCTTACTGAGTGACAGATACCAGGTCCCCCCAGATGTCAGATGCAAGGTACAGGTTTCCAGGATTCAAAACTGTGGTTAAACACAATTTTCAGATGGTTAGAAAATGCTTTAGAGAGACACTTTTGTGACTGCTGTTCTGTGACTTTTTAATAACTGCTTTTCTTTTTAAGAGAAACCTTGAGTTTTCACCATGATCTGTGGTTTTGGAAAAGATTTTTGGGAAATCTCCTAACAGCATGCTTTCCACATCATCTCTTCTTCCTCGTTCTCAAGCAGTCCTTGCACACTCCTGATCCTCCCATTAAAAATACCATATTACTCCTTTATGTAGCTGGCTGGTGGGTGGAGATATTCATGTCCTGGACACCTGTGGCGAAGGTCAACAGAGTACACAAGGTTGCAGTATTTTGTGTTTCTTTTGTGAAAATGTTCAGGAACAAAAATGTAAAATATTTATTTTATGTATTGTTTCAAGTATTATGCAAAACCAATAAAACTCAGTTGAAAGAAAACAGCATTTCTGATTTTAAATATCAAAGGACAGGAAATTCTCCATCCTTGATTTCCCATTGGGATTATAGCAATTTGCTGTTTTGAAATTCCCTGCTTTAGTGTGATATAATGTGTAAAGGATAAGCAGGATGACATTGAATTTCAGTTTTGTTTGGTTCCAGTCAAACCCTTCATAGTTATCACACCATTGTAAGGTGACATCCGTAAGCTTCCAAAGATATCGCAGCCTAAACACTTTTTGATACTGGATTAACATCCTTTCCATGGGAAAGACAAATTTTTAATCTTTTTCCAAGCTTCTCTTGTTACAATAGGCTGTTTTAATACCTCCTATGTAGTATCCAGATAAAAGTAAATGTGCAATCAAGCAACATTGAATCCCCATGTTGAGAAAGGGAGGTAGACTTAAGACAGACCTTTGTCTCATAAAGCAATATAACTGTGGGTAAACCAATCTGCTTCAAAATACTATCCAGGTTGGCCCATGTCATATTTAAAGGTGCTGTTAATGAACACCACCAGAGCAGTTCAGTAGTAGCTAAAGCACCAGTGTCTAGTGGGGATGAAGAGGCAGCCTTGAAGGGTTATGTCATCACAGAAATGTCCAGAACAGGACTGATGTGTGACGGATTCAATTTCTGGTGTATGTTCAGTGATGAACAGGACCTGTTATTTAACTTGTATGTGGTTAAAACAATAGAATACACTACATTTGTTCATTTATGTGGTTTAAGGGTTAGGTGTAGAGAGGAAAGCTGCCTTTCTGCTCTTCAGAATCTGAGTTGATGGATGCCACCTGATTTATCTGTACATGGGGGATGCTAAGCATTGTCCACATCAGTCCTTGGGGCAGTTACTGTCTGTGGAAGCTGGAATTTCTAAGCTGCACTAGCCCAGTGTCAGTAGACCTCCTAGTTCAGCTGGAGCATGATTTCCAGTGGCCAAAGAGGGCTGTCTGTCATCTGTAAATTGATTTAGCAGTGGCTGGAAACTGAGCTACTCAAAGAGCCAGCTTCTTGTGCTACAAGAGTTAGTATTTTTTTTTTCATTTATAGAATCTAATACTGCAATGGATGTTTCCCAGCATGCTGAGGAAGGAGGCCCCAGTCAATTGTGAAATACCACACTGAACACAAGAATAACACTGAAAAACCCCACACAATAACTCTGTTACCCTTCTCTTGGATCACTGTGCATCCAGATGGGAAGATTAGTCTTAGAGAGATTTTAAGTTAAAGAGTATTATTTGGTGATTGTTTTCAAGATTACAGTCTCTCTGGTTTCATTTTTATGGTATTTTACCCAGTCTGATTATTCTGAAACAGACATTTCATTAGGATAAATCCTTCCATGTTTCCCCTTGAAAAGTCCTGAGAAGGCATTTCTCATCTCACTCCTCATTCACATTTTTGAAGAATTCCAGTTCTCTTCATTCAAGATGAACAGACCGTCTGATAATGCAGAGCTGGCAGTGCTCACCCTCTCCATTAGATGTGTCCTCACTGTTTCTGTCACTGTGTGACATCCACTTATATTCCAGGGACTCACCCACTGGTTTCCAGACAGGGAGGGAGAGGTGGGGTTGGGGGTGATGGGCTTTACCTAAAGAATCACTGTTGCACCACCCAGGGTCTTTACTCCCTTTTCAGATCAGAGACAATCAGAGCCTTGCATATGCTCACCAATGTGTTACCTGCATGTGATGGATTTACTTACTTAAAGGTTCACAAGGAAAAACCAAATGGTCAATGAGCACAGAGGTGATTTAATAACCCCTCATAAGTCACCAAGATGCCTTTTGGAAATAAAATCTTACAGTGTTTCTGATCTATTGTACTTTTTTTTTTCAAAATATCTCCCCTCAAAGTCCTTTTTTCTGGAGTTTCTCAGTTGACTTCATGAGATTAGAGTGCTCATCAGACTGCACAAGTAGTTCCTGCATTTACTCCTCCATTATTCAACAACATAAATGCAGTCATACTTACAAGAAATAGTACACAGAATTAGAGGCAAATGGAATGCTACTCCCTGCTCTTTCAGTGAGTTGGCGACCTTTAGCAAGTTTGCGTAATCAGTCCTTTCCTCCATTTCCATCTGTACAGTATCTAACTGTAAAATGCATTCTGCCTCAAGGGCAATGTTAAAGAATATTGTTAAAAGTATCATAAAGCTTGAATTGCCAGCATTCAAATAATAGAAGTGCATCTGCACTCACAATACAGGTGTGTCTGAGCAACAAGAGTTTAGATCTGAATGCAAATTTTGTGTGTTTTCATAGAAACAGGAGGTACTTCAAAACCTCTTTTAATTGGAACCCCGTGCATTTCCACTGAAAAACTTCTTTGCACCGTACAGCATTTTCACCTGGGTTATTAATTAGGATCGTGTGGCATAAAATGAACAGCACCTCTGTTTTAAAGTAGGTTCAGCCAAGATAATTAGATTTAACTTCATTATTTATGCATTATGTAAATCCTGTTTCAAAAGAATGTTTTGTAATTCTAGGAGTATAAGTTTAAACAAGTTGCTAATTGCTGCTGTAAAAACCTCCATCATTCTTTCTTTGTAAGTGATACAGATGTGCCACTTGTAATATGTGCAGTCTTAGCAGAGTCGTGTGGCTCAGGTATGTTGCAATATATGGGAAACTGTGACTTATTTGTGGAGACTGGCAGGTGCCACCTGAAAATACTACAGACACCGTAAAAATGTATTAATGCTTTAAAGAGACAATTTTAATAAGTGGTGCCTTCAGTTTCTGACAAGGGAAGTGCTTCTGTTCCTTTCTCTTGATCACTGCACTGCACAGCTTGTAAATGTACCACTGCTTCCCACAAAGTATAATTCACTCACCAATCTTTACCCCCAACAAATTATAACTGTGTTTTTATACTTCATTGCAAGCACTATATGTTATATACAAAGGTATAAAACAAAATAAAAATGGGGAACTGGGAACATTATTTTCCCTACTGCCTTATCATTTCTTTAAAGCTAGGAGGAAATAAAAGGATTTACCCATAGCTTCAGAAAAGGTATTCTGTTTACTGTGAAGAAAATGGCATGTTTTCCAGTAGTTGTTTGTGAGCCTCACATGCTGTTCTCCTTGTACTCTTCCCAAGTGGTCAATTAGTCCTAATAATTATGACCAAAGCAGCATTAAAAACATCTTTTGAATTCCTTCACAAAAATACAATGAATCTAGAGTTGTTAAACAGCCCATCCTGGCCTCCCTCTGTAACCAAACATTCTGGATATCCCACATACCCTGGTGAGACCATTCACAGTTCCCTCATTTCGGCTTACCTGCCAGCCACCTCGCTGTCCTGTGACAACTTGGAGAACATTCCTTCTGTTGTGCTAATCCAGCCTCTAACTTTCAGGATTAATGCTGATTTTAGAGTCCAAATGTACCACAGATATTTACACTTGGAGACAGCTAAATCCTTCTAACTTTGAGGAAGAGTTAGCCATCCAGCCTTTCTCTGTAATCGGGTGGGCTATATCAGACTCCAGAAATTTCTATCTCTCTTCCTTTAAAAACTTAAAAATCTAGAGGTCAGCTCCCTCGAGTGAACTTCAAGGAAGTCCATAGTTTTAAATAGGGTGTAGATGTTAATTGTTTGGGAGTTTTATAAAACAGATGTTCTACCAAAACAGCGATTTAATTTAAAGAAATAACAAAGTAAGGCATTCATTATCTTAGCAGTTTTCTGGCATATACAAGGAGAATGATTTCTCTTGAAGCCTATCATGTAAGGGAATTCAAGAGAAAGTTCAAAACCAATAGGAGTTCTTTTTCAATCCCATCTTTAACATAAATACATAACAACAGTCACACTTAAATAGTACAAGACAAAAATAAAGTCTTGAAAATAAATTGCTACATTGTACACCCAGTTTCCCCCTTGGGGGACCAGCTAAAGAACAAACTATATTAGGCAGATATTAGTCACATTACTTAATGTGCCTACTGCAACAAATTCAGACATATGGCAGTAAGATTTGTAACAGACACTGAATGGAAATGATGCCATGCATATTAACCAGAATCAAACTGGTTAACACTAAAAATCAAAGGCATTTTCTGGTTTTGTACAGAGGGGTAGAGGATGTATGATAGAAGCTGCACCAGTAGTATGTTCACCGCATTGACTTTGGCAGCTAAACGTGGAAGCTACAAGCAAAAGCAGGCCCAAAGGCAATGTAAGATTATTCCCATGACAACAAGAGGTTAATAGGTTAACACTTTTCTCTTCTACAGACAAAGTACAGTTCTTAGTTTTCCCCCAGGAAAGCTGTATCCAGTTGAATAGGGAGTAACAGGCAGCATGGTCTTGCCATTTTTGAAAAAAACCTTAAGTTTTACTACATGCAACAGGCAGGCATGTCTCTTAAGAGAATTTATCTCAGAAGGTAAATACAGATGAAGGGAGGGAACCACATTCAACCAAATCCTTTTCTAACCTTCATTTAGCTCACATAAATAGTAGATGTTGCCTCCTCTTAGCAATGCCTGCAAGAATAGTAACTATTTCCTTTATCTTGTTTCTATTACAAAGGTAGTTTGTTTAGACAGAGGTGTTCTATGAAATTAATTTCTACCCTACTTTTTACTAAATATTACCTTTCTTATATAATGTGCTTTACTGTATGTCATGGTAATTTAAAAAAATACAGCTTTCCATAATCAAGTCTAAAATACTATCATGCTCTTTACTGATGAAAACTGGTTAAGAAAACAAAGTGTGGAAGGTGTGGCAGTAGGGTGACTTTAGAGGTCTGTTACGCTCTGATAGGCTCAGGATCTTACTTAGATTACACTAGCTATGAAAATATGATGGCTTTATTTTCTCTCCGCTGATGATTGACTGCTCAAGAAGAGTGAGTGCAGACAAAGGGGACATTTTGTTCCCATGGAGTCTTTTTGCTGTTTTTTATTCTAGTTGTTTGTGCAATCTAAAACAATCCTCTTTAGAATGAAATGCTTTTACAGTTTTTGTATGGGGAGTCAAGATGCACATCACTTGGGAAGGCCTTGGGCCTGCAAAAGAAAATGGAAGCTACCTGGGCAATTCATTCCTTGGGTAAACTCCTATGGTGAGCTCCTTGGGTAAACTCCTATGGTGAACTCCACAAGTAAAAGAAACATTTGCAAGAGCTATGGCCTATTTTTTTACCATCTCAAGGATAAGCAAAGATGTAGTCTTGGCTAAGAGTTTATAACCAGAATGTGTTGAGAATTGAGAGAAAAGAGCAGCTTTGTGCAGTACTTGCCAACCACACACCTGCTCTGCACTGATGCTTTCATGCCTTAAAAAAAAACCCAAAAAAACCCTTTAAAAAGAAGTCTTTGATTCTGGGAATTATTTTCGGGGAGAAAATTAGTCTTTTAAGCATTGCTCCATAAGACTGCAACCTTGGAAACTGTGACTAATATGTCAAAAAAACATGGGTTTCCCTGTATCTGAAATATGTTCATAGCGATTGCAGTAGCTTCTAAATGTTTCCTGACAATAATGGTATTTGTATGGCTCAAGATACGTTATTAATCCCTCTTTGAAAGTTGTCAAATAGAAACTTTGCTATCAATGACACTTTCTTTTAATGCTCTTCTCCAATGTCTAATATGACAATTTTTGAAATGCAAATTTTTCCTGTCAAAACAATTCTTTCTGGTTTTTAGCTCCATATGTTCTGCGTGTAGAAACGTGATGTATGCTGGCTGTACTTGAAGTTATGAAAGTAATCTTTGTAGTGCTAAGGTTACTTGGTTTTTTTTGTTTGATTTCTAACCTGCACTAATTTAAGAGTACTTCTAATTGTTAGCTATGACGGTAGAAGCATGTGTTAACAGGCTAAAATACCACTGTAGAAGCTCGTTTTTACAGGATATGTTTGGTAACACATGGGACAGATACCTGCAAAATTTTCTATCTGACCATGGGTGCAAAACAACTGAAGACAGTGCTTATGTATTAAGATTGCTTACAGTGGCAAAAGAGCTTAAAAATAAGTATGAGGCAGGAGAACCCACTGTGCCTGAGAAGGATAAACAGATTCAAATTTGGGAGTAAGTGGTTAGTGATAAGCTCAGGAGATACAGTCTGAAGTAAGGATTTAATGTTGTGACACATTAAAATAATCTACACAGCTAATGAAAACAAGGTCTGAGGCCATTCTTTGGTTGTGTCCTCTTTGCACAGCAGTTGAGCCCAAGTTTCCTTCGGGCATTGTGTGATGACGCAGTGCTGCTGAAAGGCTTTTCTTTGTACAAAGTTTTATTTGTAGAATCCCTCATGGATGACAGACATCAAAGTTACTTTAAGGAAAGAGAAAGGAGAGAAAGAGAGCGAGAAAAGAGAAAGGGAAAAGCTCATTTTTAATGGGATGACCAATTTTGCAGTCAAGGTATAGCTTTCCATAGGACCCTACTACCTTCAGACCCAAGCAGTGTGTGGTGCACAACTGAGGCATTAGGAAAATTTTGGTTTCCTGCCATCTGCCTCTGAATTCTCTATTTTAAATTCTGCTGACGCTCTCTGCTTGAACAGACCTTCCACATGTACTTTTTGTACTCTCCCCTACTTGGTCTGTTGGTCCAGTGCTAGTTCTGTTACTTAAGCGTCTATGCCAGCAAGTTGAGTGAAAGCAGTGGGCTTGAGAACACATTACCTAGTTGTTGGTGTTGTTGCATGGGCTGTTCTCACCAACTCCCATTCCTTAAAAATAAAGTTGTGGAAAGGATGAAGCAGGACGACCTTACTGCATGCCAATGTTTTAGGGCACCAAGAACACCCAGCTCTTGAGAAGCAGGTGGTTAGCAGAGCTTGGTACCATTCAGAAAGTGGTCAGGGAGACAGACTGACGGACTGACTCTGCTGCCTGTGTCATCCTACTGACACTCAGTCCTCTTGTCCTTCCTGAGACTGTGCTTTTGTATGCAAAGAGTACAGTGCGCAGACAAGTAAGCGGGTGCCAGAATCGATCCCACCTTGCCCTGAACTGCCTGAGGAGACTCTTCAGGAGATTTGTTCTCCCAGAGACCTTTGATTTGCTTCTTGGATAGAGTGGTGTGTCAGTTAGTACTTCTGAGGCTTTGACTCTGTCTTTGATCCAGTAGATCAGCGGGAAACATGTGAGAAAAACACATGGATGAACCTGAGACCTAAATTTTCACAAATTAATCTTATATTTTCCTCCCATTAGATATATCAATAGAAATTGGAACTTAAAATGGCAGTGACCATAGAAAGCAGCTAGGAGAACAGCCTACTCTGCAACTCCGAGGAGGAGGAAAGACAATTATGTGGTTGAGAAAATGTTTAAATACAGAGAACTTTGATGTTTCACATCAGAGCAACAATAAATAAAGACAACGAATTTGCCTTCTCTCTAGTATTGATATTTTCCTCCCATCTTCCCTCCCACTTAGAACTGGTTTTGTGGTGGGAGGATCCATTACGTAATCTACAGATGTTTTACATTCTTTAAAATGTAAACTAAAAAATGAACTGTAATAAAGATTCATCCCATAAGGGTGAAAAGTTAGTCTGCTCCTTAACATATCTCATATGATGGCACCCCCTCAGAACACAATGCCAGTGGTGCCCTGCCTGTTAATGCACATTCGACTGTGACTATTAAAACCCAACATTTTTATTGCTTCATAATTCTAGATTTGGCTCCCAGTGCCCATGTTATAAACACTTAAAGTTAGGGATGCCATACTGAAACACTGACAGATTCTCAGGGGGTCAGGGCTACTGGCGCCTCCCTAATGAAGTCACACACTGTTAAACTTTTTTTTCCTTAACTGAAGAAGAAAACAAAGCAGTTAAACTGCTATATCCATTTTCCAGCAACATTAATCCATTTCAAACCACTCTTAACCATAGTAAATCACAAGTATGTGAGAAAATGAACTGCCTAAATGTTCACCTCGGGCTATTTAGCCCACAAACACGTTGCTGACTACTGCCAGCAATGGTTGGTTGGAAATTATTGCTCAATTTAGTGGTAATTACTTACTTTGCTGTGTCTTCTGTTCAGACTAGCTGAGGGTCTACAGCATGATGAATTCCAGAACGAAATCCATTGCCAAGGTGCTGCTGGAGATTGACACTGACAGTGTTGAAAGGTTATTTGAGCAATGTGTTTTAACTTCCTGGAGGGAAGAGAAACCTTCTTTTCCACTGGGAAAGCTCAAAACAAGTCTGCCCAGACGGAGCTATTCTGCTCTGCAGAAAATCATCCAGATGTTAAATAGAACATGAATTTTCAGTTTAAGTATGCCTCAATTCTGATACGCAATAAGGAAACTGGAAACTTTACCTGTGAAATACTGTATAGCTGCAATACAATAGTTGTGATGTAGCAGCAGTCGTTTGAAGAGCATCAAATGTAACATTCTGGCTACTAATAGTATTTTAATGGCAATTGTCAATGTGCTGTGATTTCATCACATCTATAAATGGGTGGGCATATGCACAATGCATGCGAGTTCAAGATAAACATACTTTGTTGCAGCACAATTTAGTGGAACACTTAACTTGCCAAATGCAGGTCTAAATTTTCAGGTAAGTATAAGATGTTATCTATAATCACTATGGGAACTTTTAATAAGGCCTAGGGAGGTAATATGTAAACAATCACATTTTTTATAGATCTCGGGCAATTTCATTAGCTGAAAGATTCACGTCAAAGAAGGGAATGATTATATATGCAATTCTCAAACGGTGTTTATTGTGTACATATTTTCAACTAAGAAAGGCTAAGTAAAGTTCTTTTAAGAATTCAGAGCTGGCAACTTGAGGCCATATGAATACGGTGAACTTTCTGCAGTCATTCACTCCAGAGACCACTGATCAAACACGGGCCTGTTAAATTTAAAATCGGGTGTGATACAGAGACAAGAAGCTTTTGTCTTTAAACAAATAAAAACAATGTCTTCATTTCCTTTGCTAAGGCCAACAAAGGCCGTGGGTAAAGATTCAGCAAAATTAGAAGTATTTGACATTTAAGTGCATCTCAAGATTATGCAGAGTATTGGTAGGGAACTTCCTTGTTTTACATAAACATTGATTTAATCACTAACAGATATTATTACAAGGCTTTAATTTTGGGGGGAGGTGCTTGTGAAAAGGCTGCAGGCAGGACAGATTACATATGTCAGTCTGCTCTGGCAGTTCTTGTACTCTGTCAGAGAGGAGAGACAGAACGGGAAATACCACAAGTGTAACAAGGCATTGTAAATCCTACAGTTCCTACGCTGCTATTTCATCAGCATTGGGATGAATCCACCTTAAATCTTCTCCCAGGCAGCCTAAAGATGAAGAGCATGTGGTTTGACTCTGTGTGAAATATTGCCCTTAATTTTCAGTTATTTATAAGTGGACAGTTGTTTTTATGAAAGATTGCTAAGACTTAAGAAGTAGTGCTGCTTTTCATACTAACAGACTTTACATCTGTAAATCCTTACACAATTAGAATGATGTTTTGCCTCCTAGAGGACTTTATTCAAGTACTTTTTAAAGGTGACAGGAAAAGGAATGTTATAGGAAGACAATAATATGAATAACAAGCATTTTTTTGCCTCTGAGATCATCTGTTTCTTCATAGAAGCATAGAAGCTGTTTGCTCTGCCTTAAATTCTTTTAATCAGTTGTGTCTATGAGAGAATTTTTTAACTCTGATTTCTAAAGGAATAAGAAATTATAAGCGATACTCTGGGGGAGGGGGAAAACAAAATTAAAAACAAACAAAAAACCCAAGGGAAAAAAAAACCTGTTTTAACAAAAAATGTTATGTAGAATCTACATTTCTTTACTACAGGTAAGAGCAGAGCATATTAACTAACTAAAAAATGGAAATCAGGTTCTTAAAAATTTTTTGGTATGCAATCAATGTGCAATTAACACACCTCCTCTATTTGGCTGTATAATAATCCCTGTGACCTCCTGCAAAAAAAAAAAAAAGGAAAATTGTCCAATCTTTATTGTCATATTTGGCTGATCATGCACATCAAGTACCTCCCTGATTATTTCAGTGTTGGAAGAAACGCGTGTTGAACACCAGATTCGGGACACGCAGAACAGGACAGAGCAAAGAAGCCTATAAATACGGTTCCTACTCCAATAACCTTTTAACTGACTAAGCTGGCTTTTCAAAACGTGGTTGTCTGCAGCTTAAAAAGGTCAAAATTGTGCATGTTCAAATTTCATGCCAGAGAAAAACTCTTCCTGTATTTTTAAAATGCTACACACTCTAAAATTATTAAATGCTAATCATATGCATTGAATAAGTAGAAAAATAACGTGCCACTTCCTCCAGTTCTCATGACAAACAGTTTCAGAACTTTACCTGCTGAATTTTGTCATAGGTAATATTTAGCCTTATTTCAATGACTTCTTTTTGTCTCTCTCCTGCTCCTTAAAATGTGCAATTCTTTAATTTGCCATACAGATTTAAGTTGAACAGAATGACTTCAAAAACATTTTTTTCTGTAGATAAAGTTTTCTCCACATCATAAAAATAACCTGGAAAAAAAATCCCCAAAGAACTAAGGGCATATTGTGTCTGGGTTCAAATATACCTTGTTTATTGCTACATATCTGAAATCCTCAAATGCAGGTGGTATGAGTCCAGGCATGCTGGAAATGGAAACCCAACCTATGAATGATCACGTAATACCAGAGAAGTAACATGAGATGCGTTACTGCGTTAGCAGAGCTAACTGGGGTAGATTTTTCCATCCGCTCTCTGCATGACCTTTTTTTCTGCTGGTTGTGCCCTACTTTTCTGCAGTTTTATTTACACAGTTTTGACACAGGTCTCCTTACACAAGGCTTCCTGTTTTCATGTGTACTCCTCACAGTATCTTGCAAAGAGGTCATCTTGCCCGAGAACCCCATCTTCCACCAGAGTCTTTCCCTGTGCGGGGTGGTGCCTGTGTAGTATGGTATTTCCCTTTTCCGACAGGTGGTACTGGGCCATCTTAGCCAACCAAGCTCTCCAATTCACTTACCTCATCAAAGGACCTGAGTTCATGTCACATTTCTACTGAATATCATGTCCTTTCATCCCTACTCTCTAACAGCAACTCTCTCTGCTTTTTTTTCTCTTTGTCTTTTAAGCTCCAGTTTCAACTGCCATGATTTGGTCTTTTTTTCCATGGGGAACTTGTGAGCCCTGTTCTAGTTTACTACGTTTCAGCTTCAACAGCTTCATACACAAATAATGGCATGCATCTGATCTCAAAAAAAAGGAGTTGATAGTATATAATTTATGAATTTATTTTCTTATATAAATATACTTTCTCACATGCATAAGAAATTGCAGGCTGCAATCCTATGTGAAAATACAGCTATACTAATGAAAATATTTACTGAAAGTAACTATACTTTCCTCTTCTCCAGAATAAGAAAAAACCCCACAATCTAGTCCAGAATTCAGTGGTTCAAGAGATGTGATAGTATAATTAAGATTTGTAGAGGTGATTTTTTTCTGGTATTTACCCACTTTGTTAAACCTGACCACAACAGTGTTTTAAGATTTTCAACAAATCCCCTCACCTCAGAGAAGTGAAAACCAGTGGCATTACTTTCAGTTGGGCTGCCTCTGTAAACTCATCAACCCACATAGCGGAGCCAGTCCTACCAGTGCTGTAGTGGTCATAGCCATGAAGCCCAAACTGAGATTTAAAGAATCCCAAACTCAAGGATCATCTGCTTAGATGCAAGAATATGATTCATCATATGTTTAGAGAGTGAAATCTGGGAATTTTAATGAGCTTCAAATACAGGTCAGGACTGTGCATCCATCCCTGTCACAGATTTCAAGAAATTAAGTTGAGTCAACTGTTCTCTTTGAGTTCATTGCATTACCTAACTGCATAGTATGTTTGGTGTTTACAGCCCACCATTGATATTCTTACTCCTCTAAAATGGGAAGAGAAAACTGGGATCTTCTTCCATACCTGACTCCTGTGAGTAAAGCTAGTACTGCTTACAAGCAACTGCTTCTAGAGGTTGCTTAACCAGGCTTTAAAAGAGATGGCATGTTGCTCTCAGCTTCCCCATCAGACGTATATGGTGATCTGAACGCGTGCATATGTGCAGCAGGTATGAGTCAGGTTATTCTTCCTCCTCTTGCTTTCTGACTGCTTGAAACGAGAAAGTAATAACTCACATCTAATGTGAAATTCCTGTTCCTGCTCTCTGATGTATCCACTACTGGCTGTAGCCAACTTGGAATCTTTCAGGAGAGAATGAGCAGTTGCTTTGGGACTAGTTTGGCAATGCATTGGGACTGGAGAGGTGCTCCACCTCATCTCTCAGTACCAGCTCCGATATACAAGCGGGTGGAATAAACCCAACCCTGAAAGGGAAGTAATGCAGGCCAGAAAAAGGACATGAGAAGCTTATCCAGCCCTGGAAGGAATTCATAGCAGTGGTGGCAAAGTCCCAGTTTCATTCTAAAGATTAAATCCTGAAGTCATTCCTTACTTCTCATTCATGGAAGGTGTTTAGTAACACCAAAATGCCCAAAATGCTCTGATTTTTTTTTATGAGCAAAAATGAATGCCAGCGGCATTTCTGTGTCACTTTGCACTGTCAGGATCCAACTAAGACTTCTCAGATGCTCTGAACATTTTGGTAACACCTTATTTTTCATCATTTTTATTGATTTATACCTATGGGCTTTTACTGGCGTCAGAACTTAAATTGCTGTGGAAGCTTTTTCTCCTGGTATTTCTGGCAGGGAAAAATCTCCTAGGCTGACTGTTGTAAAATGATTTTCAGCTAGTTCTGTGGGTTGCAGGGGTTAAGGGAATTCAGATAAGGATGTGAACTTGTATACAGTTATCTGAATCTTACTTGCAAAGGTTTCAAAGTTCATCTATCATCATAATGGGTCCTGTGGGATGATAGTGGACTCTGGGGGACATTAGCCGTTTTCCCAATTTCATAACACCAGGACTGGCGAGTATTGTTAGATATTGTATGACATTGTTTGCCGGCCTGAAATGTGTTGTTTATATAAATATGTCTGAAACATAGAATATGTCTGAGAGACTAAATCAAAAATAGCCAAAGTTTTTCAAAGAGCAGCATAAATTCAGGGGTGAGATGTGCAGTGAATTTTGACATGCTTTCTTACATCTGTGTTTGTCTAAGTATACTTAGAAGAAGCTAGGAAATTTCTGTCAAAGGATACCCATATCTTAACATTCTCCCTAGAAGAATAAATAGCAAACTTCTATGTCTCCTGGCAGGTAGCTGGTAAAAGAGCATTCATAAAACTAACTTTGAAATGCTGGGCGGTGTTTTTCTTTTTCAATCTTTCAGTAGTACGTGCTCCCACCTAGGAACGTCAATACAGGCGTTTGTTTGCTCTTTTTAGATGTACTGATACATGAACAGACTCTGTGTGGGAGATGGGCTTTTGTTTGTTTGTTTGTGTTTATTTCGGTGTGAGGGAGGTGAAGGCTATTTTAAAAATAGTGAGTTCCCAATGTGTTGTTCATTTATGAAACTGTTGCTGTGTTTCATCTGCTTTGAAGCTCTGGGGATTGTTTTCTTACTTGATTCTTTGTAGGTTTTAATATTGCTGCAAATGTCACTTTTATTAACAAAAGAAGAAAAAGAAAAGAAAAGAAAGGAAACAGGAGTGCTAATCAATACTTCTGTAACAGAGAAAGCCATAGGTACTGAAAAGGGGAAGCTGCAGAAGAAAGAGGGGGAAGAGGAAGGGAAATGGATAGCTCTCAGTGATTTCTCCAGACTTGAATCACTGTGCTTTTGGTCATGGATACAAAAAACATAAGTATGTAGTTAAGGAACTATGGACCACTTTTACCTATAACATATGAGACTATCCTTAAGCCCCTATCATGAGATTTTGGGGCGGGAGCGATACAAAATTGAGTTTTGCTTTGTAGCACCTGAAGCAACCTCTGCTTCAGTGAGTGGGATCTGTACACTCACTGACTTTATTTGGAGCTGGATCACACCCATGAGCCACACCAATTATGTTTCTCCTGGCAGCTACACTGACGTGCCTGTGTGCATAAAGGACTACAAAATGATGTATTATCTTTGAAAATAACCCAACATTTCTGTATTCTGATCCTAACTATAATGCTATTTCTTCACTAGGTTTGTATAGGAACAGAACTCAGCCCTGATAATATATCCATACATATGAATATTACTTTTCATGAATGAAAAACCTTTTCATGAATGAAACACCTTTTCGTAGAGACATAAATTATTTGCACCTCACCAAAAAACAGTTCTACTCGTTGGTGTAACAACGAGTTCAAATTTTGTGAAATGACAGCTTTCCTTTTTAAAAATAAGAAATATAAAATATATTCTAAAAAAGAAATATAAATTGTTGGATCAGCATAGCTGGTTTGTTTTCAACTGGATCATTTCCCAGATTCAGGTTAGGGTGCTGCCATGTGGCAACTAAGTTGGTATGCTGGAGACGGCTTCCATGTCAACCAGTTGTAGTAAATGGCATGGCCTGTATAATTACATCTGTGGAAACAAACAGTAATGTGGATTAGACTGTAGCTTATGCCATAGATATAAAGGCAACAGGTTCTGCCCAGAGTTTTTCTTGGTGGACACCCTGGAGTACCGTGTTAACCCATCCTGGCACATTAGCAATGTCCACTCTTCTTCAAACTTTGGCTTCTTAAAAATCTTTTTGATTTTGACATTTTTACATGTCTTCGAGCATCTGTAGTTCCAAAACATAAATGGAGGTATCAGAGGACAAGGACAGGGATACTACCACAGAGTCTTTAACTAAATATATCTTTGGTTTTTTTCAGAGGTGCGGAGAAATCTCACTTGATAGTCCTGACCAGAATGCCAAATGCGTTCGCATGCTAGGTAAGGGTAAGAGTCTTTTCCCTTTTTTGATACAAATTTCTAAGTACATTTCACTGGGGATTTCTTCTCAAAAGTACATGATAATGGCTCTGACGATTCACAATGGCATTTACATATCTCATCCACATGTCGTCCTCATTAATATATTCTTTATGGTGAATTTTCAGTTATTGAAACAAAGTGTATATATAGTCCAGGAGTACCCATCTGCATGGATTAAAATGCAGCTGTACCAACACTATAATTGTAACCTCTGATGTACTCAAGTACAGAACTCTCTGTTTGAAAGCTGAAAATATGTACTTTGAAAAAGAGTATTTATTTCACAAATATGTATCAAAAGCCTCTAGGTCAGACCTTCAGCTCTATCAGTCAGCAAAATTATGGTTTAAACTAAAAATGGGTAGATTTAGATTAGACATGAGGGAAAAATTCTTCATTATGATTGTAGTGAAGCCCTGGCACAGGCTGCCCAAAGCAGCTGTGGCTGCCCCCTCACTGGCAGTGTTCAAGGCCAGGCTGGATGGGGCTTTGGGCAACCTTGTCTAGTGGAGGGTGTCCCTGTCCATGGCAGGGGGTGGAACTGAGGTCCCTTCCAACCCAAAATGAGTCTGTGATTGTATTAAAATTTCAATCACTGTGATTTTACAGATTCATGCTGGTGTAGCACTTGGCCTATAATTTGTAAAAATTAACAGTAAGCAGAATTTTTTATTCTTTGGAAACGATACAGGAATGTTCCGCTACGTTTCATTAATTTCTGTGACCAATTTTATTGCATTTGCTTGTTTCGTCTACAATGAAACATTAACAGCACCGCTTCTATCAGTGAAAGAAAGGAAGGAAGCATCTAAAAACCTAGAAGGTAATGTTTACTCAGAAAAAATGAAATCACAGGACACTTGCAGGCTTAGGCTTTAAATCCATAAGGCATTTCACCTGCCAGGGTGAGGTAAATGTGTGCGGTAAATCAGAGCATTGCCTCTGATAACATGAAGACTGAAATAGTCACAAATTTTAAAACTGCAACTGGCAGTTAGTCTAGGAACTTCATTCCCATCTGGGTGCATAGCTGTGTTCTGTAATAACAGATTATGTGGTCTGTTGTTTATATTCATTAAATCCTATTGTCACAATAGACTATAATTGCTGCAGAGGAAATCTGTCATGCTTATAGAGCATGGATCCCAACAGATGAACTGACACAATGGGCTGTAATGATCTGTTACATCAATGATCCATGGTTAGATGTTCTTAATGGAACAAGCTGACAGAAAAGATACACTTGTGATCCTTTATCATGCCAATTATAATATACAGCTTAAATGCCATTGAGTTTGTAATACTCTAGTTCTAAGAAAGTTATAACCGTGCAAATTCTCGCTAACAGAAAAAATAAAAGGGGGAGGGGGAGGCGGGAGGAAAAAGTGACCTGAAAAGTCTTCTGCACGGGTAGGTTGACCATTTGGTTTGGCATTTTTGTAACAAGTCAGTCCAATATTGGGAGTTTGGCGTCATCCATAATGGAAACGATTCTTTAAGAGCAATGAGCAGGACAAGATCTTGTTTCCATTACATAGATTCTTATCTATGTCTTGTAGTATATGCATGTGCAAGATGAGAACATATGCTGTGCTCTGTAAGGAAACTGCTATGAATGTAAAAATGACTCCATGGGTAAATGCCAAAGGTGTGACTGGCTCTCAGAGCTTACATCTCTTGCATTTAAATATATTTTGCCTGCTATTATTATTCTTCAGTGTCTCTAACAAATTAAGGACTGTAGTGTCATATATAATATAGGATATTACATTTCACCTCAAGGTACCCCAAATCATGTACAGAGCTGAGATCATTCTAAGTGCAAGTGGATACCCCACAACTATACCACAAGAGGTATGGGAAGTAGAAACTAGCCTTATATGGTGCTCTGAGGTCAACTCCTGGTGATAAACGCCACTGTCTTGATTTACCACAGAAATGTCCTGGTAGTGCTGCCAGAGGGTACCCATTCTGGTACTCCTGTTTTCGTACTGATCTCTGTACAGAAGAGCTGGAGTCAGAAATTGCGCAACCTAAAAGGTCTAAGACTTTGTACTGTGTAACGTCTACTTTCAGGTTTTACAAGGGAGCTGAATTTCCAATAGAATGCAAGACAAAGTTTGTCACTGATCGATGCAAAGCTGACATTATAACATCTGTGGGTGTAACCAGTGAACAAAGAACAATGTGCCTTCAGAGAGGGACATCTTTTTTTACTGCACAGTCTTTGAAATATGCTGAGAAAGTCGTGCTGTCATTTACTGTAACAGTGACCCAGAGCTGACAGAAATGGAGAGGGCAAGTCTCAGCAACAGCAATTACTTAGTAAAAGAAGAAACACAGGAGCCTGTAATACTGACTGTATTTCTTCAGGGATCTTTGACACAAGACCAATCCATATTTGGAACTGTACATGATTGAGCAGCATTCTAAAATGGTAACAGCTGGTTTTGTCAGAAAAGGTCTGTATCTGGGCTATACTACTGGTTCTGTGCTGGCTTAAATGTTTTTAGGAGTAACACTAGGCTTGCTAATGTAACTCCACATTCCTTGTGGTAACATGGATTATGTGAATGAGATTCTTTTTTTTATAGAGGTAGAGGAAGAGAGTTTTCAATGGAAATCTTATTGTGTTCCTATACTCCTCCTGGAAAACAAGAAATAAGAGATAAAGAAATGCCCAAAGGCTTACAGTGGCTATAGTGAAGTAAGTTAAGTTTTCAGTGGACTGACCAGATATTATTCAACCTGAAGTTAATAGCATAAGAACTTCATCTTTCAGCATTGGAGTGATGGATATTTGTAATCCAAGTGCGAAAAAGAACTTGAACAGCTAAAGTAAATGATCAGTTAGCAGTGCTTCCTGAGGATATAAAAGATAATAATAATGTGCTCTGCCTGAGATATGTTTAGTATCAGTGTAATAATGTATACTAAGGTTCTTACAGAAAGTGATGTTCTCCCTCTTATGCTTTCTATTGCGCTTGTTTCTTCGCACTTCTATATATTCTATTAGTTAAAGCAATGCATCTTTTGAAACTGTCACAGAAGAAAGTCACACAGTGGCCCACCTTAGCCTTTTGAAGACCAGTGTTTAAATCTATCACAGATTTCTTGAGCCTGGTATTGGCTTTAAACATGCCCACACACCCTGTCCTCTGAAAAATAGGAAAAGTGCTTCCTCACTTCTCAGGAAAAACAAGAATAAATTTATAAGTATAATGAGAAGCCGAAGTACTATAGTATTGCAGGTCATAAAAATACCACGCTGTCGTGTATGAAAGTGTGTTTTCAAAGGTTTGCCTTGAATCTCTGCGTCTCTCTGGAGCCACCGGTAGCTTATCGGCACTTTCAGTGCAACGTAGAAAATCTGCACTCTTCTGCTTAAATTGGAGCTGTTATCAAGTTAGTGATGCCACTCAACTGTGACAAAATTACTAGATAATGCTAAACTGGATGTCAAAAAGCCTTTGCTTTATGCTACATTCTGGAAGTTAGAATGCTGGGCTTCTCATGCCCTTTACTTATAATGATTTTGACTTTAAAAAAAATGATAGTTGGCACAACAATTGAGCATATAGCTGGTACTCAATATGTAGTTATTAGTCCAGATATTCAGATTTTTCAGGGCAGAAAGGAACTATCCCTCATCCTAGAGCACCCTCTGCTATTTTCAATGGCACAACCTGTGGTTAATTTTTCCCCAATGTAAACAGACATATTCTGGGCTCAGACATGACACAATGTCGTATCATGCAGAGATAATTGGGTTAGTTTGCTGTGAAAATTGCTGGTTGGATGCCTGAGCTAATTAACTCCGCTGGGAAGAATTGCATGCTAGCTCGGAAGAGTCCAAAGTTAAGGCAACTTAACTGGTTCTCACAACTTAACTAATTCATCCAAAGCTAACTCCGTAACCTCTACATGGCAGAGCATTGAGTTTTATTAATTTATCCCGGAAAGAATAATATTCCCATATCAGGCTCTAGGATTAGTACAAAAGGAAAAAGGTCTGACAACTAGAAGACAAACTTCAGTGGATAAGTAAATGCCAGTTTATACAGAATAGATGCAGTTATCCTTATACTGGCTACGTAGAAAGTAGGCAGCTGCACTCATCATAAGACACAGGCAAAAATAAAACAATCCCATCAGTTTTAATCTGTTCAACTTTAGTCATGACAGTGGAGTGAGAGGGGTGAATGATAAAAGCAAATTATCTACTTTGTTACTCCAGTAGCCAGTCTTGCACCACTGGATTTGATATTTACTACTTCCTGAAATGCTGAGTGGATTTTGAAGAGGTCACATCTCTTGCTGGCCAACTGTGCTGTCTGCAGAGATTTTTCCAGGGGAAATGTGAATTGCCCTCCTTAAGAAGCTAGTTAGCAAGATGAAAACACAAGCCTCCCAGACGGCCCATGGCAAATGGCTGAGGTGCTTTCTTTTCATTATTGGAAATTCCATGCAGACAGGAATAATGTGGGTGATTCTTGTTTCCCTTTTCGTGTAGACTTAATTCTTGCAAAAGCAGACAGATGAATCCTTGTTTGGAATAAAAGTAGTTTCCTCACAAATAGACATTTAAAATTCATCCAAGAAAAAAGCAATTAAAAAAAAAAGAAGAAAGAAGAAAAAGGTGGGGGGTGGCACCTTCCCCCCCACCCCCCACCCCGCGCGCCGACTAATATAACTTTGTTGCTTTGGGGCAATAAACTTTTCCATATTCCAGCAGAGGGAAGTGTCTACCTCCCTCCCCCTCAAAGAAAGCTGCTTTGTGGCATACTTCCACCATTTATTACCTATGGAGAGTTATGGTTGAAGGAAACAGCACTTAGCCATGAAATGAGTTTCGTGGATCCAGTCAGTCTTGGTGGCTCTTTGCCCACAGCAGAAAACCACCACACACTTGAACAGAGTTGGCAGCTGCTGCTTCAGAGAGAGAGACATTACTGGAATAACAACTGTGTTGAAAGCCAGGACCGAGGGGTACTGGCAGGGCTCTGGCTGGCTAGCCTCTGCCTTACATAACCGTTGAACTCACCTTCACTGGGGAAGGGGAGGAGGAAAAAAATCTATTAAAATTTACTTTGAGAAAACTAATCAGGTAAATTACCGTATAACTTAGAGGGGGAAATAAATATTGAAGAATAGTTAAATGTATCAATCTGCCCTGAAGCGGAAGGAGAGAAAGAAACAAGGCAGCTAGGCAAATGGTTCCGCACTGGTCAAGTTTTGCAGCTTTGCAAAGCTTTCTAGAGCCCTCGCTGTCATTATGTGAAATGTGACCCTGTATCTCTTGCACATGCAAAACTTCTACCGAAACTGATAGGCATGCATGAGCAATGGTGTTCTAAATAACCAAATACATGAACTATTTATATCCCAGTTGTTCAAAGTCTTACACGTGCACTTGACCTCATGCAGACCAAGTATTCAGTCTGTGTGAATGACACGGAAATAAGAAAAGTGAGTTAATTTTTGTAAAATTAAGCATTAACGTTTATGGGATAAAGGCCTGAAGTCTACTAGCAAGAAACCTACATTCATCACTAGGCTGCCTGTCAGGATTACTCAGAACTTTACAGCGGTGGGAGGGGAGAAGCTTAGCATGTCTGCTACAAAAAGATAGGCTTCTATTCCATGAGCGGCTTGCAACACGGGATGAAGGGAAGCAGGGTTTTTTTCCACTATAAAGCAATGGTGTGAATGCATCCAGAAAGATAAGCACTATATCTCTTTTTGATATCTTGTTAACGTAGATAAATTCAAGTCTAAACGTATAAGCCCACCCTGTGAGCTTTTCACTTAGGTTTCATTAAGTGTAAGTTACATAAATCTAACTGACAATGAAAGTATCTATACCAACAATTTGTTGGTCAAGAACAGTATGATGTAGATAAGATTTCTGGAACTGCAGTTCTGCTACCCAGTTGAGTACACAAAAGGTAGAGATTTTCAAATAAATTCTAATACTTTTTTTTTCTAAAATATCATTCCAGTACATTAAGACTATTTAAAAACAAGACTTAACTTCTGATATCACAACTATGCTTGTAAATGCATTTAAAAAGCAGTATCTCTGTGACCTTACCACCACCAAAATAGTGACTTATCGCTCCTTCATGGCACTTAAGACCTCCTTCTCCAGCTGACTGTCTTTGCCTGAAATACAGTTTCTAAATCTCACCTCTTTTCTCCAAGAATGCTCATGATTTGTTGGCTGTAGTGGTCCAGAGAAGGCTAAGGACTTGGTGCATCGCCCCATTCTTTATCTAAAAGGCCCCGGTCAAGATGCCGGGCTGCCTGCATTTCAATGTATCTTGGAGACAGAAAGTGGCAAACCAGTGGGCATGAGGCCACAACAGAGACTCCTTTGTCAAGTTACAGCATACACACACTGTCATTGTGCCACTTCATCACTGTGTTATGGTTTCATGCTAAACAAGTAGGAACTCTTTGTCTTCATCATTAAATTTGTGCCCAAAACCACAAAGAATATAAATATCAAATCCATCTTCTAGTTTCGTAACTATTTGTTTAACTTGGTTAAGGAACTATTAAAAAGATAAAACAAACAGAAAATTCTGATGCCTTCAGTATATTTTAAAGAGAAGTTCTCTAATACTATGTTATTACTGTAGTGATTTTGATTTAATTACTATTTTAGGTCCTTATATAGCCCAGCAGCTGAGTGACAGTGACCACCTGTTTATCCCCTTCTGTCCTGTAAATCAGGTCAGACTGTAAACACATGTCTTCCAGTATCCAGCTTTTCAAAAGGGTGTGTAAGGAGGCAAAAAATGGCCTTGGCATTTTGAATAGGCATATTAAACACATTTCTAAATGTAAATTCCTTTTTGTTTGGGTTTTTTTTTCCCCTACCATTTAAACATTAATTTGAACCATATATAGTTTCATCCTATGCCTGAGCTTGGTGCAGGAAAGAAATTGGGCTGTCAGGGAACTCGGTGGGAAAATTTGACACCATCTGTATGGTGTCAACACACCATAATAGTTTTCTCTAGAAGGGAGAGTCACTGCCTTGGCCAGATCTACAAAAACCATACATTGGGACCACAAGATCCAGTTGATATACCAAAGTTCAAGATATTATTAAAAAGTCCCTCTCTCCCCCAACTAAAACCACCCCAGACTCCTAACTCTTCAGCTTTTCTTTCTATCAAAAAGGCTTTTCGACTTGGCTGAGAAGCTGACCACATACCATATTTTGAAAAACAGCACAGGTTTGTATGTCCTTTCATCACCCTTAAGCAGCTAAAACCCACAGCACCCACTTTTTTGTCCTGCACCAAGCTAACCCAGGTTGGGGCTGGTTGTGGTCTGTTCCACCTATTGATTCTACACAAGGAGAAATGCTGCATATGGCTCCAGGCAGAGAGCAAACAGGCCTATGACTTGCACCTCATCTAGGCGAAAACACACACATAAGATAAAGAGAATCCTGAGGGATTTTTCAGAGGACTTTTTTTTTTTTTTTTAAGCTAGGGACTTCTCAGATAAAGCAGAGAAACAGTTGCTTGATTGATTTGCTGAAGATGATCTCATATCTCATTTCATGGTATTTGTCACATGAGTTATTGCTGATCCCCTGTTGGAAAAATTATTTCAAGTGCCTGTTCAGTCTGCTTCCTCACAGCTTGATTTTCCCTCATGCCTAACCTTATGTCTAAACATGGACTTCATTCATGAAATTTCCCATGTTCTTTGTTCAGACTGTTGTGAGTGGGATGTGTTCACCCAAAGTACTTGCTGTACAGAAAACTACTATGACTAACCGTACTGCTTTAATGGGAAAGGGGGAAAGGAGGGAAAGGAGCAATTGTTAGATCTATTAATGGGACCAAATTGTAGGAGAAAACATTTATCCAGTTTTACAGCCAGGTATGCCTTTGTGATAGCATGCATACAATAAAATCTCCAGATGTAAAATTTCCAAACTTAGATGTAAATAGTACAAATTTGTATGTTGTGGTTTGAGCTTATCTCTAGCAATTAATCTTTGTTTCTTTAATTATTACTTGGTGATACCTTGCAATTTCACAGTCTCTGCAATTGCCTATAGATTACTGTGTAGCTACCTTTAGTAAGAGTGATTTATGTCTGAGAAAGCCATGGAATTCCCATGCTTTCAAGCACTTAGTTTCTGGCTGTAAATGTTGATAAACTTCTAATTTTAAGAATGCATTTTCCTATATCTTTCTCCGCTCTCTGTTGTAAAGGATGTCCTGTTGTATCCTGGAGCTAAAAAGTTTCACTCTTCTGCAATGCTGCTAATAATTTTACAATTCTTACTGAGAATTGGGAGTATATTGTTTGTAAGATTTTTTTTCCACCTTTAGTATAAAAAAATAAAAACCCACAAAATCAAACATCTGCTGTTCTTTGGCCTTACTAACTGGGTAGCTAGCTTTCCCTGATGGCTTTACTTTCCTCCTTTTTTTTTTTTTAATAAATTATAATTTTATTTATAATCTATTGTTTTCTTGTACATCTCATACTTCTTAAAGCATGAAATTGATCTCTTAGATCATCCCTTGATCATCAAACTACTTAAGCAAGTATTTGCATATTCTCACTGAAGCAAAAAAAAAAAATGCGTGGGCTGAAATATGTTCCCGTGCCAGGATCAGTCACAGTGTCTAGCACTGTGCATGCTCAAGCCCAAATACTTGAGACTCTGGACTTATGAAATCATGGAGTGTGACTATGAATATTGGTAGTAAATTACAGGAACTTAATTTAGCAACAAGAAACGGAATTTCTGAATCTCAAATAACCATGTCAAGAAATTACTGTATTTCTTACTTAAAAGTTCAGAGTGTGTTCCTACTGGATTTCCCTTATAGGGCATTCCTCTCACACTGCAGATGAAATAATGCTGAAAACAGTTGGGATGCGATTCATCTGACAGAAAGCCTGTAAACATCTGTAAAAAAAATTTTTTTAAAGTCTACAGCCATCATCTAATCTTCCTTTTCATAGCAGGAAGGAATTAGAAAGAAGCACTTCTTTAAAAGTCAGGTCATTGCAGAATAGACGTCTAAAACTGGCCCGAGGATCCCTGCTCAGAGAGTGCCTGTTTCTCGCTGTTGTCTGCTAAGGGAGCTGAAGCGTCAATGCGAGCAGTTGGATATTAGTCTTACTCCTGGAGTACAGATACTGTTTCTTATGTTGTCCAAAGCTCTAAACTTTGAAGTATGGGAGATAACAGAAAATCAGGATAATCAAACTCATCCTTAAGATAATTTGGTTTTTTAATATACGAGCAATTTCCAAGTCTTCAGCATATTTCTAGTAATGTAGATAGCAAATTGATTTTATTAATTGAATTCTTTTTCTCATCGCCTTTGTGAAGTCTCAATTTCTCTCACCCTGTGACATTGCCATAGGACCTTTTCTGATAGCTGAATACCTCCTGACTTTCAGCTGAACAAAGTAAATTGAAAGCATTCAAAATATTTTTTCATATGCTTCATAGGTGTCCAGATTGTCACGCTGTAGTGTGGGTAGAAAATTTGACTGTCTCATGAAACGTGTGGACATGAAGACTAAATTCAGCAATTAATAGCTGAAATATGGGTTTTATTTTCCTAAAATTCTAAATACACATTTCTTCCCATGGAAAATCTTTTAAGGAGAGCACTCTATAGGCTCTCCTTGGAAAGATTATGTCTATGTGAGTGGTTTAGGTCAGATCAGGAGAGTGCTTTTGAGATGCTACTTTGGTTTGCATTATGGAGCAGCCTCAGAATAGACAAGCTAGATTCCTTTCACATGAAATAGAGCAAACTGTTGTTTTGGGAGCACCTCCCATGCATTCTTGCTGCTACTAAACATGTAGTCCATGGAAATAGATTGGTAGTACAAACCATATCCACCAAAGCATATACAGTGCAGACACCGGGACTGTAGCAGTTTAACTCAACCAATCTGCTATTCTTGTGCTACCTGCTTCTGTGAACTTGCCAGAGTCAACCCAGGTTGTGACTTCAACCCAACAGCTGATCTAAGATACACATTTCTGCACCAACACGTTCCCTTCAGGACTATGCATTTCACGTAAGGTTTAACTGAGGATTCATAGGATGTAGACAAATTGTAATTTATGACTGGTTGTGTGTGTTTTCCTGTTTGCCTACATGCCATCAATTTGTGTATGCAACTTAAAAACTTCATCAGGTCTTTCTCTTATGCTCTGAAATGAGGACTGATTTATGAGGAATGGCAAATGTGGCTTAGTCCAATGTTAAATAATATCCTTTTTGAAACAAGGTAAAATGCCTTTTAACTCTAGGTCAGGATTTTACAGAGTTGCTAGCTTAATATAGAGCAAATGTAATTTAACACAGTTCAAAGGAATTCTTAATATTCTAGAGCTGTGTTTATTGCCATACAATAGTGAAATCCTCAAATTGTATTCATTCATATACAAGACCAATTAATATTGTAGTATCTTTTCATTTTATAACAGAGTGCTAATGAAACAAACACAGAAATACTACATGGTACACTTTATTAGTAGACATTTCTTAACAGAAAGCAAGGACTAGTGGCCTAGAGTTGAGTACTCCATTGACTCCAAAATAGTGTAATACACTGACATCAGAATTGTATAACATCATAACAAGAAACATATTATCAATGCTGACAGAAGAGAGAGAGTTATTTTCAGTGTCTCAGCCAGCTAGATAGCAGTATGTAAAAAAAGCCCATACAGATATAAGTACTTTGGTCTTGTTGGTTTTGTTACTAAATAGTGTGTGGAATTTTGAACATCACCTTAAAAGGAAGCCTGTGCATTTTCACTCCATTGGCTGTATTTCAGGTTTATAAAAAAGTAGGAAGGTAAATTTATAGTTAAGCACTTTATCAGGTCTCAGAATGTGCCCTGGCACTTTTCTCCAGAGGGACATGGATAGGTTGAATCAATGGACAGAGGCCAATGCAATGAAGTTTAACATGGCGAAGTGTCAGGTCCTGCACTTCGGTGATAACAACCCCAGGTAACGCTGCAGGCTTGGGCAGGGTGACTGGAAATCTGTACAGAGGAAAAGGATCTGGGGGTGTTAGTTGACACTCACCTGAACATGAGCCAGCAGTGTGCCCAGGTGGCCAAGAAGGTCAACAGCATCCTGGCTTGTGTCAGGAACAGCGTAACCAGCAGGGCCCGGGAGTTGATCATCCCCCATACTCAGCTGTGCTGAGGCTGCACCTCGAGTACTGTGTTCGGTTTTGAGCCTCTCTCTACAAGAAAAACTCGAGGCCCTGGAGCGTGTCCACACAAGGGCAATGATGCTGGTGAAGGGCTGGACACAAGTCTTAAGATGAGCAGCTGAGGGAACTGGGACTGTTTAGTCTGAAGAAGAGGAGGCTCAGGGAAGACTTTATTGCTCTCTACAGCTACCTGAAAGGAGGTTGGGGTGAGCTGGGGGTCAGCCTCTTCTTGCAGATGGCTAGTGATAGAACAAGAGGGAATGGCTGCAAGTTGTGCCAGGAGAGGTTCAGGTTAGAAATTAGGAGAAATTTCTTCTCAGAAAGAGTGGTCAGGCATTGGAATGGGTTGCCCAGGAAGGTGGTAGATTCACCATAAAGGTTGGGTGAGGTACTTGGGGATATAGTTTAGTAAATAATAGAGGTGGTAGGGGGACAGTTGGACTAGATGATCTTGGAGATCTCTTCCAGTCTTAATGATTCTGTGATCATTGAGACAGGCGCTTCTCAAGAGACAGGTCATTGCTTGTCTAAGATAAAGACAGAAATTTTATCTCACTCAACTCTAACTGCCCTGCAAAGATACTCTAGTATTTAATATTCAATTAAAATCACCACAAAACCGCTCCTATGGAAGGAGTTATGAGAATGTGAAAGTAAGCTAAGGGGTAGCATAAATTATCTGTGTCCTTGGTTAGTAGCTACATGATGTAGTAACAATAGCAGTCACTGATAGAGCTTTGCTGGGAAAGGAAGATGAATGGCAGATGCTTCATTGCAATTTCTTGCTATCAGTGGAGAGCGTAACAACAGGAATTAATCCACTGGCTTAATCAGAGATAATAACATGTCCAGGGAGCTACCACTTCCAAGGCACAAGTGCAATTGCTGTCATTGCACATTTGTCCGAGAGGGCTCTTTAGGCAAGTGCATGTCATAATATTTTAGGAGCCAAAAGAATCTGAGCTCATGTGACTTTAATTATTAACATATTTCCCTTTTCTTAAAAAGAAGGAATGGAAGTGCCATAAATCATGATGTCTGATCTCATTTATTTTCTGTTGTTTGAGAACAACACTCAGGACTTTTGAAGTCTGTGTATTATTTGTTTCATAGGGAAAAAAATGACATTGTAATAACCCTCAGAACAGCTTAGAGAGAAATTTCTGTTGGTTTTGGACATTTTTATTTTAGTCTAATCCATTTTCTCTGTGCCATGAAGGAATCTGTGTTTGGTTTAGGCAGAACCATCTTAGATACCACAGTTGCTTCAAATTGTGCAGCTCATTGAGACAAAACAAAAAGTCTCTTGATAATTGATGGCTGAATAAACAAAGAGGAAACTGGAGGCAGATGTGTGCTGGAAAGCTTTCTGAAATCCTAGGATGGGACGGGAGGAGAGTTTGATTATGTTTTTAATCAGAAGCACCGCAATTCTCTCTTCACCCTGAACATTTCCTACTTGACATTTTTTGTTCTTCATCTTTGTTGGAGGAGGGCGTCACTGATGTTTAATTTTAAATGAATTTCCAGTAGTAAATCTAGAAAGGTTTTAGGCTGGCAGCTGTGCAGCTTCAAGCTCTCCCTCTGCAAAACAGGCTCTGAAGAGGGGACAGCATAAATCCCTCTAACACTGTCCTGCCAGAAAGCTTCTTCCTCTATGCGGAAAGATCATCTGCAGGAATTACTAAGCTACTAGCACCTTTGTCCATCTGGTTTTTATATTCTTGCTGAAGCTGCCTTGAGACTAACAAGATGCGCTGCAGGATCTCACATTATGGACGTATTTAACTCCCTCGGTAGGCGCAACACCAGGAGTACAGGTTCACATAGGCAGGGCCCGTCATTCTGCTCCTGCCTTTATTTGTCCTGCTGCTTCTCCTGCTTCTCTTCTACCCAGAAACTTGCCTGCCTCTGGTTACAAGTATGCAGCTAGACTGGGTGGAGGAGGAGCTTCTTCAGAAATGTTCAACAGAAAATTGTCTTCCTGAAATTAAATCCGGTAATTGTGTTCCAGTTAAAGATGAAAAATTGAGACCCAAATCCTTTATTTTTAGTGGGATTCCATCAGCCAGTAACAAGCTTTAGATTTAGAAAAGCTGCTGTGGGGTTTTACAGGCAGGGTCATCAAACGTCAGTCGTTTTTGTGTGATGGGCATCACTGCATCTCTCACTGAATTACTCCAGCGTACAACAGGAGTCCCCAGTGACACCCCACGGCAGGTACAGCTTGGCTGAGTAACCTCAGTCACAGAGAAAAATGGGATGAGACAGACACACTAAGGCTCACCTGAGGAATTTCTCTGCATCAAGTATTTCCAGATGGAAACTGAAATTGTGTTTGTGGGAGAAAATGAGCACTAAATTGCTCTGACAAGTAGAAACAATCCCTGTGGAATTCAGGCACTTTTTGATAAAAATATTTTGTAGTCAAAAGTTTCTTGATTGAGCTTCATCACTTAGAGTTAATAAGCAAGATCTTTACCCAAATGCAGCACCCCTGCCTTGTGATAGTAATTTACTTGACATAAAGTAAGGCGGAGTCGGGTTAACATATGGATGTGGATGACATAATGGTAGTGATGGAGCTGATGTAGAAAGTCAGGTGTAGATCAATATTGTTGTGTAGCTTGTGCATGTCCTGCCGATGGAGTAGCTGTCTGCTCAACGACATATAAAACACCCTCTGCTCACTGATGATCCTGTGGCACCTCTTTTGTAAGAGCAGCTATTACAGTAGTCTAAAAAAGTCTGTCTTCAGTTGTAAAATAACTAAGCTGGTCCTTTATTCCCTTTAATTGTTGGTGCAATGTGTAGCAACACATTTTTCTAAATTGGATTTAATTGGGCAACAGATGAGAATGAAGGAGGATTTTAGTTGTCCTCCCTCTATTTCAGGTTGGCCAATGCAATACCTACTCCCATGTTCCAGACTGATTTTTCCAATGAGTTCTGGTGCCCCATCGCCTGTCCCGTTACCCTTTGACTATTAAAAAAACCCTATATTGCTTTTAATTAAGTTTCCCAAAACCAGGCCATCAAAATGTGTGCATTTTTCTTGATAGAAATGGGGTTTGGCTATATTTTCCCCATCTTCATAAAGCTACCCTAAAGTGTTCGCTGGTGTGCAATGCAAGGCTTTGTGGCAAGTTATGTGTAATTTCTCCTAGGGAAAATATCAGAGCAATTTGTGTCTGAGTCTCAGCGTGTCTGAGAAGTGCAAATGTCAGTTCAAGGGGGAGCTCAAATATGTATCCACTAAATAAAGTAGCAACACTGAAGCAGGGAATTGTCAGGTTCTGCCTTCAATTGTTAGGAAGTATTGAAACAGTCACTCCAGTCCCAGCAGAGGTTTAACAGCATCTGGCTGCAGCTTATCAGCCAATTAGAAAAAGGATACGAACAAACTAATGACAAACAGTCCTTGTTCACTTGAGGACTCTCACTCCTGCATTTCATTTGGCTCACAAGCACCTGACCAATTGCTAAACCACAGAGAGCTACTGTAAGCCTAGTATAAAAGCAAAAAAAGAACTAAGTAAAAAAAGACTCACCTTAAAAGGCAAAAATAAATTCACTTTTTAATCTGCTCCGATTAAAATCCCACACTACTGAAGAAGTGTCCTACACTGTTGTCTCCAAACCAGAAGTTCCCATGAAAGTTGCATAACAAAATCCAAGACGACCGCTCTCCCTCAACCTAGGTGAATGTCATAACCATTACATTTGCAAAGCCATTTGACTCTTGCACACACATACACAATGAACCTTCATTTATTTTCTACATAGGCAGGCTTCTGCTTCTGCTGAACACACCTAATGCTGCAGGCATAGTGTTCTCCTGAGACCTCAAAGGAGAATCACACGACTAGCTGTCGTGTGTGTGTCGTGTTCCCCCCTATTTTATGGACAGGCCATGTAAATGCTGAACTGCTATATAAATGCCATGCACAGTTTTAGTGTTATATAAAGAAAAGGCACCTCTTTTTCTCCTGGTCCTAGTTTGTAATGGTCACCACTGGAGCTTGTAATTAGCCACACTCTGGATCTGGCCCATGCTGAGAATGCCAACTAGAGTGAACACAAGGGGATTTAAGCAGATGAATGCTTCAGATCTGGATACAAATAGGATGAACATGTGAAAACAGCAGTGGTTTCAGAGCTCTGTCCCAATCTGAAGTGCATTTGTGCGTGCTCATACTCAGATCATTTGAACACTGACTGGGGCTTAAGGTTAAAAAACATACAAGCAAGAAAGCTGAGCAAGAAATTTGCAACAGGCAGCATTAAAGCATTTTCAATGTCAAACAAAAGTTAAGTGGGAGTTTTTGGGATCTTACCCATGGAATTAAGCACAAAATCCTCTTCAGTTCTTACCATCTTGATGACCTATGCCACATTCTCACAGGCAGTGAGAAACAGAGACTGGTAGGTCTCATTTATAATATCTATGCAGCTGTAGGCTGCTTCTAATCATCAACATTCTTTAATTATTAATAAAAAATTTTATTAGCCATGAGTCAAAAGCTTCTCTTTTTCTGGCAAAGGGCTGGGAAGATAATTTTTCTTTCTACCAGTAGATGTTTTTAAAGCAATAACCCAAAATTTAAACCAGATTTAAATATATTAAATGCAAATCCCTGGATAATTAGCACATTATATAGCTAAATTGCTAAATACATAATATATCAAATAGCCATTTATATTAAAGAATATCCCAAACAATTCTGTAATGAAATTCATGCCTTGTTTTTCTGCTTTATAGAGACTGTTCTTATTCTAACACAGTACAAGATGTTACTGTACAAACTTCATTCATGCTACCTTCTAATCTATTCTTGGAAGCATTTTAATGATAACACCTGTTGTTCTAATAACAATTTTCAGTCTTTATTGCTGGTGAGATCTAAGGCTAATCAGAAATTTAATGCTTCACTATACTTGGGAGTGATTGATCACAGACTATAAAAGACTTTTTTTTCCCCCAGTGCAAGACATTTCTCTCTTTGTACTTTGCAAGTGCCAACATTAACAAGAACCTGGAATTAAATCAGTGCAAATCAGAAATACATACTGAAGATTTGCTATATGTATTTGCTGCTTTGTCTCACAGGAGATACTGTCCCTGCATTCCCCAGCTACATTATCACACGCTATAGAGGAGGAAGTGCAACGAATGCAGTTGGCTTATTCCCCCCAGGAGTTCCCTCTGGTAGAGTGTGTCAAAGTACTCCCAGCCATCAGTTTGTCAGGTCTGCTTGGATGTTTTGGAAGACAGCATGCTCTGAATGTGAATGTAACAATAGCAGGCTGATTTTTCAGCAGCCAGCACTGATAACTCTGATAAACAGTCTTCTTGAGGTAAGAAGTGACGCATATGAGAGGTTCCTGCCTTAGACGCCAAGGTTATTCGTCATGTAATTGGATATTGTTGGAGAAAACCATAATTATCTCAGACTTAAAGACATAAGGCCATCTAGTTGATAATATGTAGTTAAAGATAGTCATTTGCTACTGAATCCACTTTAATCTTTCCTATTCATTTACTTTTAAGAGATGTGACCTAACCAGGTCTTACTTAAACAAAGCTGTGACTTACTGGATTCATGATTATTGTTAAATTACAGATCTGATGCTCTTGGAATTTCATTGCTGTGTGGTGGTAGGTTAAAATTCAGACTCTCTTAATTCAGAAGTCCAGGAAGTTATCAGTTGACAAAAGTAAGGAAAATGTACATCCCCCAGCAGATGCGGAGGTCTAGCTCTAGCTCTGGCTCCAGCCAGTAGAGCAGTTGTCATGAATCCTGGCTATTGCCATCAAGTTCTTCCCACATGATGGCCTATTTTACTCTGCAAGTGCAATAAGAAATTCCAGCTGACATATGGGTGGCATCCCTTGTTAATTGTGCCTGAATTTGCCACTTTCAGATGACTCTGGGCTGCCGAATGATGGGAAACCTCACAAGACTAGGGAATCTGCTATTCCTGTCCACATCTACCTCTTGTCCTCATGTCTGCTCTCCAGCTGCTCAGTTGTCCCTCTACAGAAACTGGGTTAGACCTGGATCCCAGCAGGTTTAATCGCCCCCTTGGAACAGTACTGGGAGGTTTTATCATGCCGCCCGTTGACTATGCAGGCTGTCTCCTGCCTCCAGGAAGTCAAGGACTATCACGTCACAACAGATTTTAGCACCTGCCCCCAGGGAAACAAATACATGAAAGTTACACCAAACAAAGTAATTTCTTTTCTCCAGCCAGCTGCAGATCCCAGCAACCTTCTCTCACATCTCCTGGAACCAGAAAATCAATACGTGTCTTCTCTTTCAATGCTCTGCTGAATCAGGTGATAGGAAGTCAGGTTCCTTCGCTGGTTGCTCTCTCTTGTTCATGTGCTAACACACACTTCTGTGTTTCTCATTATAAACAGCCACAAACAATCCATATAAGCATCACAAAACTTTCATGTGAGTGCTATATGCTACCTTTAAAGATAGATTTCTATTTGAAGGGCCTCTTGTTTCCTCATTTACTCTTTCATATTCTTAGCAAGGCAACCATACGTACTTTCTTCCCTAAAGGCTGCACAAATAAATGAGCCTTTGGCATTTCTCCAGATATTTTCCCATTGTTAACAGGAATATCTGTTTTTAGGCCCTTTCCGTTTTTCCATAAAGGTAGCCTTATCTTCTTGATCCGTCAGTAACAGTTCTTTACTGATGTGGAACTCAGGCTCTTTGAGGTAGCCTTTCCTGTAATCACTGTTTCTGTCATTCATTGTCCCCTGGAAATTGGACTATCTAAATGGCATTTGATGAAATTCCTTAGGCTTATATAGGGAAAAAAATTCTACTGGAGCTCTTTTGCAGATATTCTAATTTGCTGTCTTATCATTATGGAATAGCTGCTAAGGTTTGTAAGCTCTTTTCCTGGCATAAGCTGTGTATGGAAATAGATAAAACCCTGGCTGAAGTTCTAGATTAGTTTTGATGAGTGAAGTGGGAAAAAGTTTGTAAGAGACGGGTACTGAGCCAAAATATAAAGAGTCATATAGATACTAGGCTTGTTTAGTCATGTTTTATGCACAGATCTAACATGTTTTCATGTATATTTTTTCATGCATAGATAGAACATATCAAGTAAATTTACAAAAGAAATTATGGAATATTATAATTTTAAAATCTCCTGGTTCTGAAGCCTTTGACTATATTGTCTTATTCCATTAAATTACTGTTTAAGAAAGAATTTCATCTAGGTAAAGGAAAGGCGGCAGAAGGCAGGAAGTGATAGGCACTGGGAGAAGTGATTGAAGAGAGATCTCAGCTCTAAGTGAAGAATTTATATTGAGCAATAACTGAAAGTGGTAAATTCTTTTCACAGATAGCACATGGCATGGCCAGGGGAGCAGCATACTTTTTCTTTACCTCTTTTGTACCTTTATATGTCCACAATAAGAATGTTTATATTTGCAGTTTCCTGACAGCCAAATGACACAGGCATTTTGAGAGCTCTTTTCAGCTCATAGTATAACAACATAAACACCTCACATGCATCAAATGAACTGTTTCCGTTGGTTAACTAGAGGGGACCTGAGGATGACAAGCAAAAGAATTTCCTCCTCCGTGAGGAATCATAGTAATAAGAGAAAGTAATAAGAGAGGGTAATAAGACTTTGAGAGGGCTCATACGTATGAAGAATTGGACAACCAAGACACCTATCACTTGTCTGCTCAAAATCTTCTGATACTCTTGTACTGAGGAGTTGTTTAAAATCAGCAGGTTCTGGTTATAGAATAATTAAGGGATATTTAAAATACTTGATTTTTTTTTTTTATCACAGGCAATTCAGACAGAGGTGTGGCTAGTAGGTTGCATATTGCCTGATATTTATGGTTTTAATGCCCAATGTCCCACATGTGCATGTATGGGAGTTGGTACGTTCACCTTGTCTTTCCATATCTGCACACATACATACTCCACATGCATGAGCATTAGTGGGAGTAGACGTTTTCTAGAAAGCATACAATATTTATTGTGCAGTATTAAGCAAATGCAAGGTAATATATTGTGTATGCAAAAGGCATTTTACATGGTCTAATAGAGAAAAATTGCAAAATTCGACATACTCTGTGAATGCAGAAAATATTTCATAACATGGGAGGAATTAGTCCAGCCAAGAGACATGATATGACATATTTAAAAAAGAAAACTTGGCTCTTTAAGGAACAATGATACCTTTTACTCAGCTTTTATATCTTTTCCAGCATAATTCAAAAACCTCAGGCTATTATTTTATGATACCAACATGCAACATATTAAAAAGATGATATTTATTCATTAGTTCCTGAAAATCAATTCATTTTGGATGCTTCTAACTGTATTGTCTGGAGTCAGGACACCAAAACCAGCAGTCCTCTTAGAAATCTGATGCTTCTAGGTTTTAAAATCTACAGATTCATAATGAAAATGAACTTGATACATTTAAATGCTTTTAGTGTAGTGGAAATGGAGGAGTTTTATGTAAATTCTTGGCAAAATTTAACAACAAAATGAAACAAGTATCTTCTGTAATATGGAAAATAGCATATGTGAAAAAAATGCATGGAAATTGCTTGCAGATATCCAGAATGACAACTTTCCAAATTCTATTACTGCACGTCAGTTCTGCTCAGAAATGAGACACGGTTACTTTCAGATAAGATGGGAAGATCTTCTTCCCGCCCAAGGCCACACACAGCTGGAGCAGAAATATCACACCCAGGAATTTCTGCCTTCCTTTATTTTTGTTTCACAGCTCTTCATACACTTTAGCTGATGTTGAAAAGCATTTAAGCGCTAGCTCCTCACAGAGATGCACATCCCTTCACTTAGCGTGCAGAGCAGACTGCCTTGCCTCAAAACCAACAGCACTTTTTCAGTATTTAGGTGAAAAGGCAAGGACCTGTTGCATCTGATTTCAGTGCCACAGCACACGGTGCTGGCGAAGGCCAGGCAGGCCAATTTCTGAGCACATCTCACTTCAGAACACCTCAGCTTCCAGGTGGGCCTAGGGCTTTGCCCAGCATAGGCCAGGCTGCAAGTGGGGGCTGTGGCTGCCAGATGTAACCATTTGGTTGAGCCATCAGGCGGGGCTGAAATGTAGGATGAATTAAGTAAGCACTCCTACCTGCGTTAAATTACAGGAAAGGACTTGTCTCAAACAATATAGATGATAAAACAACTGAGGCCTTTGTTACTGGTGTCTATGAAAGGTGGTTCTTAGAATCGGTCCCTATCCCACTTTTCTGACAAGAATTGGTTCTTGTCCCACTTTTCTGACCAAAATATTGCTTTGGCCCCAACACTATTTTAAAGTTTCCCTCATAATATATTTAAGTTACTTCAATACAAACAGCATTTATATCCACCCTTTACAGTAGCTTCAGCCAGGGGAGAGCAGGGGAGCAGCAGGGCTTATTGTTGTGTCTGTAGTTTGCAACTGTCCTCTCACCTAATAGCCCAAATTTTAGTGACAAGAGAACATAAATAATAAAAGAAAAAATCATGTTCAAATGTGGAGGATGGGCCAAAAAAATTCTTTTAAAATACTTCTTCAGGATAAAAGCTACAAATGCAAGACACTTTTTTGTCAATAACAGGTGGACTGGACAATAACATAGTTGGACATATCTAACATCTCTTGAACATTGTACCTGCTGAGCACTTCACGGGTAGTTGCAAATACCATGTCCCTGCCCATACCTGGCCCAGGGGAAGACTGCTCACCCAGACAGACACTCAGGCCTGGAGGTTAGATGGGGAGACAGCACTTTGCAAGGTAACATGGGGCTGCCAGTGCTCCCTGGCATGACTCACAGGCATTGCAAAGTGGTGAACTCCTACTCGACTCCCTGAAAAAAAGCCATCACCATTTCTGAACCTGGCTAACAACGTTACATTTCAACATGTCTTTGTTATTTGTACTGTCTTGCCAATTGCACTTGAACCCTGAGGGTGACCAGATAGCTATAAATCTTGACAGTCCAGAATAACTATGTTTGAGACCAGATCCTTAAAAATACATGTAACTAACTAAGACAAAGTATAAGGCCTCTGTTACTAGAGCATGCTAAAGGTTAGTTACTCCTAACATTTATGTTTGCTTTCTTCTTTTGAAGAAAGCTAAGACTATTGCTATATTAGCCATAAGAAAACAGCTACAGCTATGTAGTGTGGCAGGTACAAGCCACTTAGTTCTGCTTTCCTAATCAACCAACATTTTCCAGTGCAGAATGGTGCTTTGGCAGCTCACATCTCTGGACTTCTCCCCAGAGGAATCAGGGGGAAGAGGGAAAAGAGAAGTAGGGTCCAGATCTCAGCCCAACACTGAATTGTCTCACATCCCCAGCCCTGGAACCAGGAGGAATGCCTGAGTTGAGGCAGCTTAGATATAGCCAAAGTGATCAAAATAGTTTCTTAGTAGCACGCAGGCAATGTGATAGACCAGGGACCTGAATTCGAATCTGCTCAGAAAAGAAGTACACTGCTTGTCAACAGTGGGTGTGATGTGTGACAAATCTTTTGGATACTCTTAGGCTGACATCTGTAGAGATGTAAGATCATTACAAAAGTGTAGCTCATTTTCCTTTATTTTCCCATAAGGACTGTATAAAGGAGAGGGGAAGGGAGTAAATGCCATTAATATGGTGAAACTCCATAAATAAGAATAGATATTGTGAAAACTGCTGAAAACAAGACTGGTTTAGTTATTCTCTTAACTTATGAATAGTCATGCAGCCATTACAATTGCTGTTCTAGAGCTTCAAGGTCTGAATTTGCAAAATCCATACTTTTCAAGCAATACTTCTGGTATTTTTAAGTAGGTAACAGGCAAACTTTCAAAAACTTTGGTGAGTCCATTTTTTAAAAAAAACACCCACCCAAAAAACCCCAGACTTCAAAATCTGAGTATTTGTCTCAATTTATCTTAGCATCTTGGAATTCAGACAGCAAACCTAAGATCAGCATTTCCTCATGAGATTCTCCTCCGTGGCAACAACTGAAGGGCAGCACCTTCCACATCTTTCTCATCCTTCCACCTCTGATCTCTGCAGAAACCGAGGTGCAAAGCTGACTCTGGTATTGATTTATTTAGAAAGCAATGGAACATTGTGAACCTCAAAACAACAAGACTGAAAGTTTCATTGTTTGAATTTCTGCCTAAGATGTGATGAATTCTCCTAAACAGTTGTTGAACAGCAATTGTTATAATTTAGGGTGCTTGGTCTATTACCAAGCACTATTCCACCATACATGATTATAATTTAGGGTGCAAGCAGCCTACCCAAATATCAGCAGAAAACTTGGCTGGTTAAATTATCTAGCTGTTTTCCCATGGCTTCTCTTTGAGTCAGAGGGAAGACACAGCCTCAGTGATACAGTGATTCAGAGTTGAAGGCTAATTTGGGTACTCTGAATTGTACCCTTGGTGACTGTCTCATTCCTACTTAAGTTAGTGACCAAGCTGGGTATCTGAAGTTGGCATTGTAGAAGACTCCCTGTTTCTTACACTGACCTTTTAATGATAATTAGGACCCGTCTGTATAACATCAAGTAAAACAAGGCTCCAACCACACAGACATCTGTTACCAAATTGATCTAATCCAAAATGACTTGTACTCCCACATCCACACTGAGGTATATTGGCATTTAGTAATAATGGAAGAAAAAGCAATGAGGAAAGTTATATTTGGCTTTATGCTTCAGGGAAATGACAGAAATAATCTAAAATTGATGTACATGTCAAATAAAACTTGTATTTGCCTTTAAGATTTAAATAGATTAACTATCAACTGCTTTACAAATGTCTGCTCCTTTCATTATCTTTTTTTTTATAAAATAAAAGTAATTAACCATAGTAAATAGCTACCAGTCACCGAATGCATATAGTTCTCCTGCAGCACTCATTCTCTCCTGTTTATCTGTCCGCAGTTTAGCAATTGCTGCAGCAGGGAAATTCCTGCCAGTTCCTCTTACCATGGTACATAGTGTCCCGCTGGCCCTAGCCACAGGAAAGGGCATTAACTGCAGAGCTGCTAAGGCTGGGTTTGGGTTTTTTACCACTGTCAGTTCAAAGATATTTGAGTGCTACAGAGATGCTATCTGGTCTTCATCTCTCTTCTGTGCCACACACATCACCTGCAAGGCATTGAGCTCTTTGCCTAAATGCATCCTTGTTCTTGCATTCACATTGTCTGGTGTTTGCTGGTGCTTCCACAAAGTTTCAGATAGAAAATTTTCAATAAGATAGCTACAGCAAGCTGATTTTTTTTTTTGTTTGCTGTGGAGTAATTTTTCCTCAGAAAAGGCAATGTTATATTTTTTTCTTGAAAAAAAAAAGAAATTGTTTTTTTACATGGAAAAGTTGCTTCTCATTTCTCATTCTGTTCAGAAAACAACCAGCATTACATTCTGACCTTTTCTGGTAATTTTCCTTTGCTATTGTTTTGTTAATTTATTTAGACTTTAATATTCTAACATGTTTATTCAAATGTTATTCAAATACCAGGTTAAATGTTATTCAAATATCAGGTTATAGGATCTGCTATTCTAATACAGTGTTTTGAAGTTATCTCAATATAATACTTGCTACATCAAAAGGAAAAAATTTTTTCTCAGAAGTAACTTACTGCAAATTTTAAAATTCTGCCTGATGGACATTTGGTTTTCACTTCTAATTTCTAACAAAAACAAAGTCTGACATTTTCATAAAACAAATTCTGCTTTCCAACTTGCTACTGCTAACATCAGTTTTATTATGTTAGCAATTGTGCTCTGAACTAAGGAACTGTGTTCTTTAAAGAAAAATAGTAAGGAACCAGCAGGCAGTCCTAGATGAGCATGAACTTCTGTTTGTGCTGTGACTAGAAAAGGAAGTTTATGTTCATGCAAAAATGAGACTTACATAAGTATTTCCTACTGGACTTATACAAGCACATGCGATGGCATAGCTGGAAATCTGAGATTTAGCCGTTAAAAAAACAACTTATGTAGATGGCAAATGTCAGCAAAGGAGATGCAGTTCATTTTCCAATCCATTGGCGTAGGAAACTCGTGGTTTAATAGGGTGATAGGCCAACAGATGTTTGATTTTTTTTCCACACAGTCACACAATCTGGTAAAAGTTACATCACTTCCTTGCACGCTAGCCCCACTAAATTGTTTCCTGTGCCAATGTTCCAGCTGAAGTTGGAAATACCGGAGGATTTCTTTCCCTTTCTGAAAAGCTAAAGTTGATGGTGGCTGAAACCAGTTTCATCTGGTATTACTTGAACATTGATATTATACTTTAAAAATAACAGCAAAAACTATGTAATGGGTTTCATTGAAGTGCGTAAGAAAAATACCAGAAACCATTTTACTTACTTGGTAGATGCATAACACTCTGTTGAAAATACACATTAGCAAGAAGATAGTCCAGACCATCGTATAGTCTTTTTTTTTTAACTCTGATTTTAGGACTTGTAACAAACACTCTGTAACATCTCCACTTTTCAAAGTGGGCTCAAAAAAAAAAACCAAACTACAAACCAGAATAAAGAAGGAAAAAAGACTCAAGAACATGAACAGAGCTGTACAGAAAGTGAATACAGAACTGGAGAGCACAACTGTCCCTGGCAGTTCCATGCTCCCTTGAGCACCAAAATTTTTGTTCCTTGGCTAGCAGACACACACAGGAATCACCGTCAGTATTTTGCAGACTTCAAGATAGAAGTGTGATACTTTGCCAAGGGCACGCTGATAGAAACAAGTCATTCTAAGGATCTGAGCATGGTTTCTGAATCAAGCATCTTCAGACTGCAGCTGTGGTTGGAAGAAAATGTTTGTGGGAGCAATCACACTTAGGGTTAGTTCTCATGCTCATCTCACCCAAAGCTGGGTTTGTTGCAGTTTCTAGAGGAGCTGTGTCAGCAGAAGGCAAGCTAGAGAGAGCAACCCAAATGTCTTAAAATCGTGAGATTAAGTAACTAGCGGTGTTTTGTAAATGACTTGGCATACGATATTGCAGACCTCAGAAAATCAGATAAAGCACAGGCAAATGTAGTCCCTGGACTGAAAACTACTGAACTACTAGTGAAAGTGAGACAGAAATTTAATCCTGCCTAGCCCACCTGAAAACTTCTAAAATCACATTGCTATTAATGGAAAGAGATGTTTATGGATGCCAATAACACAAACTAAGCTCACATTTTGATGCAGGGCTAAGGTCTGGGAAAAAAAATCTGTTTCAATACAGTATTTGTATGACTATCTTATAATAAAAACCTGAATGCTTCCTTCTTTTATTAAGCTTTTGATCAATTATGTTGGTTTTTTTTTAATAATGTATCTTGCAATTACAGTGTATCTAAATTAATATTGTTATCATAAGAGTGGTGCAGAGCCCTGCAAAATGACGTGTGATTGCTTGGATTGAAAAAATATTTGTAACAGATATCTTAGGAAACATTGGAAAACATTTATGGTTTTACATATGGTCAGGATATCTTGGAAAGTGTACTGCAGCTGGAACTGCATTACTGAAAGCAGCCTGCCCGAATCCCAAGTAAGTCTGAGAGAAACAGCTTTTCCAGAAAACTTCCCCTCCATCTGTGGATCTAGTGGGTGCCTTTCACCAGTTATAGATAGCTTTTCCTCCCAGGCTATCCAAGTTTTTTTTCTTGCTGTGGCATTATCATTAAGACTACATTTCAAGTGGAAGCTGCAGCGAAGAAAAAGAACCGAGATGTGTTTGTGTGATTATCAATGGGGTTTGATAGCATGGTAGCGAAATGCCAGCGCAGGGGTGACAGCGCAGCTCCAAAACTGCTGACACTGGTGGAGCTACATTTACACAAATGCATTTGTAAGAAACGCAAAGAGCTTGATTACAGTAAATATGGCCTGATTTTGCAGTGATGAGAAACTAGGTCAGAGGGAGCTTAGTTTATCACTAGGATGTTTGAGCATCATTGTTAGACCTTTCCCACGGCTTCCCAGCTGTATCTCCTGTCCATCCCCATGGCAAACTGTACTCACTGCTGTCACGCAAAATGCAAAGAGGGAAACGAAGCTGTAGCACCTCTGTGAGAAGGCAAATAACCTCAGCTTTGGGATATGCACAACATCAGAAAGCTGATGTGCAGACAGGATAAAGATAAAGTGTGGTTACAGCGCAAGCACAGATGTAGAAATGGCACTCAGGTGCCATAGATATGTCATCTGAAATACCCATCTGGGTTTGTTCTGCTATAATGTGGTAGCCCAGGTATTGAACCTGACTGAAGTATCAAGCTTACTGAGTCACTGCTAGTAAGAAGCCCCAAATCAGAATGTAGGTGGCATCAGGCAAAACCCAATTCAGTTGTGTTGCTTTACTCTCACGTTGCAAATAGAGATACATTTGGGAGAGGTCTGCACAAGGCCTATCCCTAACCTATACCACCCTTCCAATCATTATAGGGTCCAAATGGGATTGTGCACAGAAATAAATTCACCATTAATTATTAAAGTGACTAGACAAAAACTGAAGAATAACAAAGGATTGGATACTCTGCAATATTAATAAGTGCAGCCAAGTTTTAATGAGTTTTAAAAGTCAATGAATATGTAAATTTTATTTTAAATAGTGTTTCTTTTCCTAATAAAATATTATTTCCTCTCCATTTTGAAAGCTAAAAGGAAAAATTGAGTTATCAGATCTTGTGATATCTGATTTACAAGTGAAGTATCAAGGCCTCTTATCCGTGTGTGTGTATACATATATATATATATATATATCTCATTATATTTATGTTCCATTTATTCTTATTCTACTATTATTTCTTTGACAAAAATTTAAACTAGACATCCCATAATGTAGATTTTTCAGCTACTCACCTTACTTTTTATAATTTCAAAAGATGGGAAAAGATAAAATCATCGTGGCAAGTTTTTTTACATATACCATAAGGGCAAAGATACCATAGGCTATACAGCCACTAAGGCTGTCTCATTAAGGCTATAGGTAAAAGAAGAAACACTCCAAATGTGGCGTATCTCTCATCTTTCAAACCGCTGCTGCCATAATTTTTAGATACTTATGTCCCAACTGAGAAAATAGACATGTATATGCTTAGTTTTAAAGACCAGCAGTAATCCTTTTGAATTCATTGAGACTGCCTGATACCTACCTACATTTTCAATTAGAGGCAGTGTTCTTAACCTCCCACTCCATAACCCTAGTTCATTATTAAGCATCTGTTGCAAAACCGTTGCAATGATCACTGCGTAACAGCTGCCTTTTGGGATGAGTTTTCCTTAAATCTCTTGACTTCACCTTGGCTCAGGTAAACCTCGCTTGTAGGAATTGAGGGAGGTTGTAAGCTAATGGTGTCTGTCAGATACATCATGGAACTCAGTTAAATATAATGCTGTCAGTTGCGTTCTTATTCATCCTTATAATAATTTTTATTTTCTTGATATGGTTTATTAAGGTGAGGCGATTCTATTACTTGTTTTCTGTTATTTCCTTCAAAGCCAGACAGAATTTCACCATTTACTGTGGGAGATTTTAAGCATCAGAGTCAGTACGCTGAACTTTTAATTTTCCAAAGCTGGCAATGGAAAAATTACACAACCTCACTGTTTCCAATTAGTTATGGACTTCTGTTTATTCCTTTACCACAAGCATTTTTGCTTAGTTAGTAGTACAAATTGTTAATCATAAAAATGTGCTATCTCACATATGCTAAGAATGAAAAAGAGATTGGCTCCTTGCCCTCCAGAACAAGCAATCCTCAGTTCTCCATTTCCAGAACCTTTTCCCAAGGTGTCTGATTGACTGATGGGAACAACTGAAAGATTACTGTGAACCTGTAGAACACTACTGCATGCCGTCAACATGTCCCAGTAGGTGAGGCTTTCAAGCAGTGATGCTGTGCACAGCTTAGGCAGAAACAAATAGTGCATCCTACCATTCCCTTTGAAATTCATTCCACTGCTCCTGGCAGTGAGATGGTATCAGATGAAAAAACATTCTAATACCTTGAGTATGCATCAAAAATAATAATTAAAAGAAGTTAGTGAATTGTTGAGAATTCATATTAAAAATATTAAAACAATTTAAGGGTTAGGAAAAAAGTTCTGAGACAGAACTTGCAGAATCCAGTATGTCCAGTCTAGAGCAAAGACACAGTTAACTGTCACCAGATGAATAGACAATTATTCATATTTATAAAGTAATGGCAATGATGGAGGTAACTAAGAGTAATTGTTCTTGTTAGTAAGAATAAAATTTAAGATCATAGATATCTGGAATGAGACTAATGTGGGGCAAAGAATAAGAAAAGTATTCTAAGATTTTTAAAGCCATGAAAGAATCCTTCCAGGAAGTGATCAATAGATTCTTCCAGGCTCTGCATAACTCTCCCTGCTTGTGTTTCTTCTGGCTAATTCTACAAGTCTCATAGACACTCTGTTCACTTGTCCCTTCTAAAAGTTACCTACCCGTGTTCTAGTGCTCCTTTGCACTGCCCTGCTAATGTGCAGCACTTTTTCTGTTCCTTTTTTTTAGTGTAAGGACTATGCTCCGGCATTTGCAGTCTTCTCTTTTAACTTAAACCCACATCACATCCCTGATGCCTTTTAAAACTTGGTCCCTTTGCTGGTGTTGTCACTTGGTTCCAATCCTAAGCAACAGCCCAGCCTATTGAGTCTGTAGGACTCCGTGGCCCCCTAGAACAGAGGAAAGACATCGTTTTCATCAGTGATTACTGATTTTCAATGATTTGGCAAATAAGTGCCATCTAAAGACAAGGGCTTTACACATTCTAAAAAATCAGTGTCTTACAGTCTGTAACTTGTCTTTACATTTGAGTACTTCCCATTTGCTAATCACTGTTGAAAAATTTGGTAGTATTTTTCCTTTTTATTTTTATAATACGCTGTATAAATAGATAATATCAAATCTTTTCAGGTATTTATTTGGGAATGTACTATTAAGTTGTGACACGGCGCAGTGGTGTGGGCTAGCTGAAAGAACAAATTTTCCAAGAGTAATGAATCTGCCACTCAACTAATTTATGAGCTATTTCTTCAAACATCAGCTATCAGAAGTGACAGGAGAAACAAAATCTAACTTCTTTACAATCCCTGTTAATACAGAAAGGCCAAGATGCCTGTACACTAAGAAAGCTGTCAGCAGCGTTGCCTACTGGAGGTACGGGTATCACTTACAGTGCTGGCAAGCAGGGGCTTATTGCTGGGGAATGCTGCTTGGGGAAAGAAGCGAAAGGAAAAGGCTGGGGAGGGGGTGGGGGATGGAGGGGGAGAATCAAGGATCTTTCTTCAACATTCTTTTTTTACAGCTTTTGTGTGTCTGGACTGATTTGTTGTGGGAGAGCTGCTGGAGACAGTATATTTGGCACAGGACAGGGTAGCTCAACGCCAAAAGAATGGTGCTATTGCCAGTTTAAACCATGGCTTTTCTTTTTCTTTTTTTCTTTCTCCCTCCCTCCTTTTTCTTTGAAGGAAGGAAAAGAAAAGAGGGGAAGAAAGGGACTTGCAATGAAAAGCAGAGCAGTGGGGTAATGATGGCCCTGCAGGCTTCAGTAGAATGGGAAGATACACGAGGCGCTTGCTCTACCATCTGGCATGCAATTCTGCTGCTGCCGCTCTCAGTACATAACTTTGGAGTGAATAAGAAAACAAGTAAAACTTTTTGAGAGACACCAATTATGAAACACCAACTATTAATCTGTCAGCTTACTCCCTTCCCTTTTCTCCCATCACAGTATTCCTTTCTCAAGTCTTCCCCAGTTCTCACATCTACCTGTGAAAATACGCACTGTCTTGTCAGGTTTTCAGATCTGACTCTGTTCACCTTCTCATGGGCATTGCTTCTCAGGATAAACTGGAGCCAGAGCTAATACATTTATATTTCTCCTGTAATCATTTAAGCTTCTTTGAGTTGGTGAGAAACACAGTTAGTAGCAATAAAGCCATTCACCTCTGTTGAAAGATTTCCTTCCAGTCTAGCTGGAAGTGAGAATGCAAAAGAGAGGTTTCAGGTGAGCTGAGCTTGCTCAAGGACTATTTAAGATGCAGTCACAAATGTCTGGCTACATTGCTGTGTAGGTGCATGTTAGGTTTTAATTCCAATGGCTTTTCCCAGGCGCAATGAAAAGTATTATGTTGAGGTCAGATCTTCAAGTCAGGTAAATCTTCACAGCACAACTGAAGTCAGAGAAACAGAGAACTTGTAAAATATGAGCATTTTGTCCCTTAAAAGTCTCTGAGAGTAATGCTACAGCTGATTTTTGATGCTGAAAACCTCATAATCAAATATGTATCTTCCAGGCTTTCCTTTGAACAGCTCTCATCTGGCTCCGTTCTTGTCACAAAAAAAAAAGACAAAAGGAAAATCAATCAGTAATAGCAGAATCTTGGATGAACTGCGGATAAGTGATCACTGAATTGCACTACTGTGAAGCACAAGTCTAGTGAGAATAAGATGTATTAGTTTACAGACTTCCCCATTGATGCCAAGCAACATTTTTCACAAAGTTTGGGTTTTTTCATTCAGAACTGCTGATCCTTAAACTGGCCAGAAAGCAGAGGGGGAAAAAAAAGAGAAAAAAACCCAAACAAAACTCCAGGCTATCCAGCACAGTAGATTTCATTTGACACAACACACTGTCTGTTAGGTTTATTACATAGCTTCTTAAAACACAAAAACTGTAACAACAGGTCGCATTTTCAGTTTGTTTTTTGACTGGCCTCCAGCTTTGCAGTGTAAAACCGTACGCGAAACAAACAAACAATGCTTTGATTCTGACTGTGTGATCCTATCCAGAAGGCAGGTACATGTCCAAGTGATCCAACTACAGCTGGCACAAAACATTTACATCTTTTTTTAAAAGATATAAAAATGTAGCATAGAGTTTGAAAACTCAGAAGATAGCTAAGTTCTGTTAAGCACTTAAATATTCAGATATTCATCTAAAAATTGGGCTGGGCAACTGTGAATGTATTCTCTTCCATAGTACCTGGTACTTTTTGCAGCCAGTGAAGGTGAAAGTGCCCCAAGGACAGCCTCCCTTTTGCCCCACTGGCACTTCTGCTTTTTGCCCCAGTGGGGAGCAGAAAGTGCAGAAGTAAATACAGAACAAAATAACTGGTGGGCGAAAATGTTACCACAACTCCTTGTAGCTCAAAACCAAAATGAAGCATTTGGGGTGTGAGGTTTAATTTGCCCAGTAGGCAAGTCTTCATCTTCTAAGTCTTTTGCCTAGTTTATCCCTCTCTAACAGGAACAGCATTGCTTTAAAAAGTAATTGCACAACACGCGCTAATAACCTAAAATATCACAAGAAGTCATATGAAATTAAAAACAATAAATTTGCCTTTTCACAAAATTATAACCATACACTGTATGAATGTGTTAATGCTTGTGGTACTACACATCATCTATTTGTTTTCTTTGTTCTTAACCCCTTTGTTCCAAGCGTCAGGATATCCTGATGCTAAGGACTCTGCAAAATAACAGTGCCACAACAATAGTATAATACGTTGGAAGCACTTCACGTTTTTCAGGACAGAGCCACCCAAAGCGTTGTACGCTCATAGCATGACACTACAGCCTGCAGTCAAAACAGGGCAAGATTTTGACTAGCGTTCAAGTCCTCAGTTTGAGGTGGGACCATCAAGATAAGCGTGGCAGAGGATCCTAGAACAGGGCAGCACTTTGCCCCTGCTTACGTTGGCATGGGGACAAAAGACTTAGGCACAAGTGTGGGTGTTTGTTAACTTTCGGTCCGCTCGCTTTGCTCCTTTTCCTCTGTGAAGATCCTGCTTGTTTGCCAATTTATTTTTCCATCTGGAGAAAGGGCAGAAGATTAATATAACCTGAATGTACCAAACACGTTAACTGTGCCTGCTAGAAAATGTTGCAATGCCCACTAAAGTCCTGTTAAGTAAGTCTTCTGCCATTCTACTGGAAACTAAGGGCTGGTACAAGAGCCCACCCTACACCACTCTGCTGTACACTCTCTGAATCAGGGCTAAAGGACAGCCCAGCACCACCGGCAGCAGGCTGGAAAGGATGTATCGTATGAAAGCAAAACCACAATTCTGAAAAGCGTAAGGACCCTCCCGGCCAGGGATCCCGAGGAAGGGACGGGTGCTGCTGCGGTGCCAGCCCAGAGGCAGCCGAGAAGCCCAGGGGCCCTGGGCGCCGCTGCCGGCTGCGGAGCCCCGGCAAGGCACTTCATTTCTGGCGGAGACAGAGCGCCCGCCCGGGCGGCTTTGCGTTGTTTTCAAAAATTAGCGATGAATAATTGCCTTCTCGCTGGAGTGAGTGAGTGATCGCTGCCACCAGGCAGTGTCCTAAGGTGAACCCGTTCAGGTGGAGCTCTGCAGCCAAACTGATGAGGACGCGGGTCAGAGACCGCGCCCCCCCTCCTTCGCCCTCCCCACCCCCAAAAAAACCCGTCTGTAGTGAAACTAGTTCCCCTCCGACCCGTGAAGCGCCGGCACTGTCGCTGCCCTTCTGTAGAGGCGTGTTGGGTACTTTCCCTCGGGTTGGCGTCCGAAAGCGGAGCCGGCGGGGGGCACCGCACACCGCCAGCGGACTCGTGCCCCGCTCCCGGCCCTCGCAGCGAGCGGCGGGACGTGAATCACCGCCTTTCCTCCCGGCCGAAGGGCAGCCGAGGATACCGCGGGGCTTGACTAAGAGGCCAAACCCCCCCCCGTAACTCCGTTGCCAGGCCGGCGAAGGAGAGGAGGAAGGCAGGGGGTGGGGGCTCCCCCATGGCATCACAGCGCGGATAAAGTCAAACCGCCTCCTCCCTGCCCCGCTTAGTGCACTTAGGGGCGTGAGGGGTGGCTCTGCCCGCCCAGCCCCGCTGCCCACGACTGTAGCTGCCGGGCTGCGCCGGCCCCCGCGCCGCGCCGCCGCCGGCAGCAGCGGCCCGAGCCCCCGCCCCCGCCCCCGGGGCTCGGCGCTGAGCCGCGCCGGCATGAGCGGCAGCTCCGCGCCTGCCCGCCAGCCGCTTCGCCCCGGCTGCCGGCGCCTGGCGGCGGGCTGAGGGCGCGCAGAGGGCGGCCGGCGAGCGCGGCGGTCCGAACCCAACGCTCCTTCTTTTCCCGTCCGCAGCGCAGAACCGGGTCCGGGCGGCGGCGGGGCGCGCCCCCTACGCGGGGCGGCGGCGGTGGGCGGCCGGGCGCCCCCGCCCCGCTCTGGATGCCCATCGCGGCTGCTCGGGCAGGGGGGTGGCTGCGGCTCCCCGGCGGGGGGCGCGGGGCAGGATGCCGGTGCTGGAGCGCTTCTTCCCCGCGGCAGAGCCGGGCAGGCGGAGGAGGACGGGGGAAGAGCCGATGCGCTTTCCCATGGGCAGCCTGCCCGGTTATCAGCAGGGGACCCTGGCCTGGGACTTGCCCGAGATGATCAAGATGGTAAAGCTCGTTTGGAAATCCAAAGGGGAGCTCCGCGGGGCGAAGCATAGAGGGGTTTTGGAGAGCGAGGATGCCTTGAGCGGTTCGGCAGGTAAGTTTCCCCCGACCTGCTGCTTGGGGTAGCCGGGAGGGGGTGTGTGTATGTGTCTGAAACGCAGCATGGGGCCGGGGATGGCGGGGAGCCGCGGCCGGAGCCGTTCCGTCCCGTCGTGGGGCAGATCCGCCGGGGCCCGGGGCTGCTGCCTCCGGAGCGGGGCGGGTTGGAAGAGCTGCCCCACGGACGTCCGGGTTTAGGAACGTGCTTTTGGAGCTCTCGCCCTCTCTCCCCGCGGACACGCACGCACACTTTATGCCGGGTCTGGAAGGCAGGTCCATTTGCTGATGGCGCTCTCCTCTGCAATCTGTTGCGTGTTTTTATAAGCGGAGTGATAAAAGCTCAGCTTAAAAGTAGCGCAAGTAGCTCTGCAGCCTTGAGGTTGACCTCAGCAGCTGGGCTTGGTGTCGGCGCGGGAGAGCCTCTACCCGGCCCGCACGGAGCTCCGCAGCGGCGGCCCCGCGGTCAAGGTGACGGGGGAGGGCGGCGATACGAGGCTGGAGCGGCGGCCACAGGGCGCCCCGGGGCTGCCGAGTACCTTGGCCGCTGCAGGACGGGGGCGGCTGCGCCCGCCCCAGCGCCGGGGGCTTCCCCGGTTGTCTTAGCTGTGGCTTTCTCAGCTCACGGCCCCTCGTCTCATGCTGCCAAACTTCACTCTCATGTTGGAGCGTGCTTAGCTCGTTTCACATGATCTTCCCGTGCTTCCCATCCGCAAAGCGGAGCGACACCCTTACGACTGGTGTGCTGTTAGCTACCAGAGTCAAAAACTCGAGACCCATTCTTGGAGTAATACTGCCCCATCCCAGCACTTTCTCTTGGAACGTGGCATATTACTGGTGAAAGAACACATGCCTTTTTTATTAACTGTGTAAATCTTGCACGTCAAGTTTTTTTCCTTAACTCACTCACGGCCGTGGAGCCATATGGCACCGTATCAGATGCCTTATTGAACTCCAGCTTGGACTTCCTGCATTTTCATTATGCAGAAATGAGTTGTCCTGCTAGCATGGTACTTCTGATTAGTTGATTCTGCATCTCATCCCATAATCTATGTGGCCTATGGCTCCAGACCTCTTGCCTTCTCTTGTCGGCAGCCTCTTGCCTCCTTCAGAACCTCCTGAGTTCTGCTGGAGCCAGGCTCGTAGGTCTACAATTGCCTCAGTATCGGTTGATAATTTTTATTCTCCCCTATCATTGTACTGCCATAACTTAATAGACTTACTGAGACTGCGTGGCTCATTCCTTCAGAACCAGATTATCTTATCTGCAACCTAAACTCTTCCAGTGAATTCGGTCTTCAAAGATGATGCCTACATCTTCTTTTGCTGTATACTGAGACTATAATGTATGGTATTTTGTACCAGGATAATGTAATTTTTTATGTACCATGTTGCAGGTATTTCAAAGTGGATGTGTGTGTAACTGTATATATAAACTTTAATAGCAAGTCAGTATTCGTGTAATGACTTTTGGATGCCCATGAAGGTTGGATGGCTGGTTGTTATATGTCCATATTTTCAGATGTTTGCAATTAAACTAAGAAATGCATGGTTCACTTCTGCTTTGAAAAAGGGAGGGTAAGTTCTCAGGTTCCAAGGAAGATGCACAACCTGCCACCCCACTCTTTGGGAGTCACTTCAGTTTAAAAGTTGGAGTGTTGTGGGTACAGAAATGGGAGGTCAAATTGCTCTTTAAGATGTGGGGTAAGTCACCTGGGAATGTACTGTAGCCAACCTGGGAGGTTGAGGTTTGTGTGGTGAATGGTGAGTGTTCAGAGATGGACCCTAATCAAACAGAACTTTAAAATGCTGCATTGGTTTCACCTCATGTATGAGTAATAGTGGTTTTTCAGTATGCTTGTGTTGTATCTGGTGAAATTAGTTTCATTAGGTAACAAATGAGATTCGCCTTCAGATTCCTGGAGGCAACTAAAAATGTGCATGAATGTACAGAGACAGATTAGTCCACTAGCAGGATATGAGTAACTTGCATTTACTCAAGTGTCTATTACTCGTATCCTGTGAAGGGACAGTCCTCTTCATGGTGCCAGATCCTATTTCATAAGCTCAGTTGACTTGCACCAGTACAAATCAGACCAGAAGATGACTCTAACTCTCAACACTTTAAATACGAATCATCAGACAGTTGGAGGGAACCAGACCTGGGTTGCTGGTTTTTCCTCCTCAGCAACAGTCATCCTGGTAGTTTTCCCTCTTGTGGTTTCATTTTAGTCACTTTAAGTACATTGGAGTATGTGGGAAAACCAGTAAATGCTGAATTCTAGTATATTTAAATAAGTGCAAAATCAAAGAATGCAGAAATAGGAAGAAAAGATAATCATTTGGAAGGATCAGTAGTTGAGGTACTCAGCTTTGTGTTTGTATGATGGTTTGCACGCCTCTTGCTCATTTAAAAAAAACCCCAAACAACTACACAACTTAACATCTACTGAAAAGGCAGCACTTCAATAGGAAATCAGGTTTTCTATGGGTGAAGCTAAAGCAAATAACTTCTGCTCAAGGTACTGCTAGCTAGGCAAATAAAGGTTGATTGTAGAGTTCACAGCACTTTCCACATCAAGGGCTTGTTCATTTAAATTTGTAAGTGTTCATGTGATAACTCATGTTTGGTTATCACATCCTCACGAAACTACTTTGCTTACAGTAGAAGAGGAGGAAATAGATATGGATTCTGGAAGGAAACTCTCAGGATTTCTGCCTTGCTTGATCATGTTAATAGAGATTTAGCTAAGCAAATTCCCTTGTCCTAGCCCAAGTTATTTGACTCAGCTTTGGGCTGGCTTTCTAGAAAGCACCAATCCTCTTACCCATAGGTAGTGAGGCGAAAGGAGAGCTATATCTGGACATGATGTCAGTTCTGTGGATGGCAATGTCTTGGGGACCTGTATAGCTGTAATTCATACTGCATTCCTCTTTCCTGAGGTAGGAGTACAGAGCTACTACAGACCAAAGCTGTCTGTGTGTTCTGGCATCTCCAGTGAAAGAGCTGTGTCTGGGTCTTTCATCTTCTTGTTCAGTACTGAGAATAAGCTACTTGATCTCCCCATGAAAGAAGGGCTTGCAGTATATGATGTGACATATAGTTGGGATAGTTGGGGTGAACGACAAACCCAGGTCTCATAGAGACTGCCTGCATGGAGTTTCTACTTATTTTGTTTTTCTTCCAAAGCAGTAAAATTCACATCTTGAGCCCTCTCTTACTGCTGCACTGCTTTTCAGTGTCAATTAAGACTGCAGACCTTTCTCCTGCTCCTGGCCTGCTGTTGCTTAGTAACTCTTTTTTCCCTGTTTCAAGTCCTGACCAAATCAGCACAGGGCCGTGGTTTGGTGAAGACTCTGGCTGCACTAGAAGCCATTTCATATACTCAAAGTGGCCATGTGAAAGTAAAAAAGTGCAATAATGGAACATAAATAATTTGAAAAGCATTGGGTGGGAAATGGGCATAATTCAGTGTCATTCCTTACAGTGTTTCAAATAGATTATTTGCAAACCAGTAGTTTTTACTTGAATAAAACAACAACACGTGTTGATATTATTATGACTGGATTATTCCAATAAATTTGAATTGAAATCATGTTGATTTCTGGGAGGCAACTGTTGTTTATGACCCTAACTTTCTTAGCACTGTCTCCTAAAGTTCAGCAGCAGCTTTGCAGATTAAGCCAACCTGATCAGGGGATGGTTATATAGGCCTGTCTCCAAGAGTCCTCCTCATAAGCATTAGGAGCCTCTGTTGAATTTACACTGATCATCCCAGATAACTCCAGTGAGATCTTTGGTGGTAGTGTTTGAGTCTCGCACGTATGCAGACACGAAAGACTTTCAGAGAAGGTGCAGTGGTACTTGGAATTATTGAGGTCCCTTGAGACACCAATCTCTGTGGGTTTTTTGAAATAACTCTGAATGTTTTTTTCCATCTATCTTTTTCTGTCTGTAGATGTTTTCTCAGAAATGTAGGTTCTGATTCATGCATGCATCATGCTTATTGTTAGCTGATGAGTCCCTTTGCCATGAGGAGGAAAAATAAGCAGTACCACACACCACTCCTGTTGCAGTTTGCTGCTGGGAAAATATCCCCCAATTACTGGTGTGTCCATTTACTTCTTTTCTGCAATCTGCTGTCTCCTTTCCAATTCAGTAATTTATTCAAATTTCTTGTGATTGTCCAAACTGACCTTACGCTTTCAAACCTTAGAGCTACGTGCTGAGCAACCTTGAGATACAGCTGCTTGTGAGGTCAGAGTAAAATAATCTGTGTGCTTCTTCAATGGTTGCTTGAAGGTCTTCCCTAAAGTTACTCAGAAGACCTCCCAAAGACTCAGTTCTTCTGTGATATCCAAGGAAAAGTGCCCTAGACTTAATTTTCCTTTTGTGATTGACACCTTTTATCACAGTGTGCAGTAGCTTTGCTCCACATGTTAAAATAAACTTCATCCTTCCTCTTCTCACCCTTACTTAAAGAATCACAGACTGGTTTGAGTTGGAAGGGACCTCAAAGCCCATCTAGTTCCACTAGACCAGGTTACCCAAGGCCCCATCCAACCTGGCCTTGGACACTGCCAGGGAGGGGGCAGCCACAGCTGCTCTGGGCAACCTGTGCCAGTGTGTATTTGCAGAATCATATTTGGTTGTGACGTCCTGAAGCTTATGCATGCTTTTGTGGTTCCACTGCAACAACTAATAATCATAAAATGCTTGAAATCTGAATCTGTGAATTACTGAGAACCAAACGAAGGTTTTACCAGCAGCTTAGAAAGTTCATAATTTTGTGTAGTTGATGTTGAGCCTCTAAGTGCTGCAGATGTAGATCCCAGCAATTGATGAAACACAGGAACTATCAAACGTCGTTGTCTTAGCATCTGACCAGTTTCTTGTGTTATTCCTTAGACTGAAAACAGTTTTATTTGTGTCCTGTTGAGAGATGCACAGCAGGCAGAAGGGCAGCTTGCTATATCTTGCTGAAGTTGGGTTTTTTTTGGTTTGTTGTTTTGGTTTTGGGGGGTTTTTTTAATTATTTTTAGAGGTTTATGTTGAGACTTGTTAAATCCATTACAATTGCTAGGGACAAAAAATGTCAGGTAGAGTCAAGTCTACCCGTGGCAGCCTTGATTGCTCTGTGACTTTTTTGTTGAAACTCTAGCCTCTGAGAAAAGGTAATATGTTTTCTATATTCTTGAGAAGAGCTGGTTAAATTAGTGGAACTGTGTGTGATGGTCTCATTCAGAACAGTGAAATTGGATTGCATGCAGTATCACTTCTATAGTGTGTGTATGTAGACCAAGTGCTAAAACTTAGAATTCAGATCATGTCTGTGGATGGTGCTGTTCAAACATAATTCTAGTTTCCTGTCTGAACACAGGTTAGGAATACATGTGATTTGGACTTGTGGGGTTTTTTTTTTAAATACTTTGCTAGTTAGAGAATTGGCTTCAAAGATCCAAAAAATAATTTTGAGACATTAAATGGTGGACATTGTTCAAATTGTGGTCCTTTTTTAGCACCTAACTCTTTACAAGTATTTTTAAATGTTTTATAGATTGAGAAGTTGAACCGATATTAAAAGTCTTTTGTTTTGAACATGTCAACATGAGATGATGTGTTCATCAACCAAATTATCTGTGTATTTTGGGGGTGAAAATTTTCACTCAACTCTAAGTGCTTAACCTGTCTCCCTTGCTTCATTCTCATGTAAATTTTCTGTTGTGGTTCTGTTAGGGGTTTGGGATATTTGGAAATAAGAGGTAGGCCAGGGATAAACATTAGAGAATAAATTATCTGAAAATCTCAACAATTTCTGAATGGCCTTTCAGTTGAGCCTTGCTGGCACATTTTTTGTTTGCTTTATTCTGAATGTTGGAAAACAAAATTTGCTTGCAGAAATACTTGGAGAAGCTCTTCCAGCAGCTGTTCAACTACGTACAGCCACAACAGAAAGAAAAAGATTACAATGTGGAGTTAGGATAAAGTTAGCAAACAAACTGTAATGGCCTTGGGTTGGGTGTTGGGCAGCATGCAGAAGGTAATGCTGCTGGCATGCTAGAAAAGTGACACAGGTTTTTTGATACGTCGACTCAGAGAGAAATCAGCAGTCTGCTAGAAACTATAAACACAAATAGAGCAAATTCCGGTGGGTTGTAAAATGGTGGGGAGATACGTGGTTTTCAGTGAAGCTCTTCTAAATAGCAGGAGCCAAAGATGGGGCTTTATGTATAGAACTAGTGTTTCTAAAGGAGCAGCTACTGTGCAATAATGCGAACAGGCTTTTTGATGTGTTGGGGATTTTTCCTGTATGCTTGTTTGTTTCACCGAGATTAAAGCTGATCGTTTACTTTTATCTTCGGTAAATTGACTCTTAAGTGCTTTATACTCTGTGAAGAATTAAATTGATGAACGGCTACCCATGGAAAAGCAGTGGTGATATTAGCCATGCCTGCAGAGTGGTGATAATTTTCTGTATTGCTTAAATGTTGTGAGAGAAACGGTTAAAATGCACCGTGGGAGGCTTGATGCTGCATCTAACTTCCAGTGCTTCTGAGTAGGACCAGAGCATTATATGCATCGTGCTTGCTCTTTCAGCGCTCATAACAAACTGACAACTTGTGGCCTCTCAGACTTCTTAGAACTGTTTGCTTGGAGATATGTGTCCCAGACAACTATCTGTCATTCTGCTTTATGAAGTGTGAGTTTGGCTTTCCAGGCAACTCAAGGAAAAGGGTGCCTGTGTCACCGTTTTCTCCAGTATGATCTGTTCTGACCCCCTCCCCAGAGCTCTGCACTCAGAATACGCTACACCATGTTACTTAGGGTGGCTTGCACGCTGTTTAACTGCTGCCACATTTCTAAGGGGCATCTTTATGAAAGGGCAAACTTGTGTCAGCCAGAACCATACTGCAGGAACTCCCCAGTGTCAGCTTCTTTAGGTTGGCAGAAAAAACTCAACGGCCATCAGGCTGGCTTTTTCATGTCAGTTATGCACCTGGTTCTGGCCATGATGCTATAAAACACGCTAGTCCTCCTGTGTTCCCTTGGTCTGGACTAGAAAGAAACCCTTTTGAGACTTTCAGCTTGAAATGTGCTTTGACATTAGTTAAAATTTTTTGTAAGTCATCCTAACCTTGCTCAAAAAGAACACTTTAGCCTGCTTAATTATGGGATAAATTGCAGTAACTTTTAAGAACTTGACTGGTTCTTGGTGTAGACTTGCAAATGCAAGACAAAAATGTCTCAGTTCTTCAAATTTTCCTCAGCTCATGACATTTTTCCTGTCATTGTTATGGCTACAGACAAACAAACTCTGTGTGAGAGAAGGGATAAATCCTTATTAGTAACCTGGATAAAGCATTTTTTTGGCTCCTCTGTGGACACCGAACTATGGTTTTGCCTCTCACCTCCCCCCACAATCACTGTAAGATCATAAAAGTCACCTTAACCTGTCACTTGGTAGGAAGAGGCAACATCCTGTGAAAGTTCCTGATGCTTCAAAGCTGAACGTAGTGTGGTCTAAGGCGTATACAGAGGAAGGTCAAACACAACAAGGGTTTAGCAGGCACATCACTGAGAATATTGCTGGTAGATCTGTCCATTACTGCAGTAACAGTAAAGCAGAAAAACTCTTCCATTTCTCATTTAACAGAATATCCTGAAATTCAGGCATCCTCTGAAGTTCTCTCAGCAACTGAAATTTTTTAAATCATCAGAGCAGAGGTTGCCGGCAATCCTCATGAGTCCTGCCCTGTATGAGCACTCCCCAGGTTCTGGGGAGCCAAGAACCTGGTTCACATGGCACTGGAGCCAGGGAGAGTCTTTCACAGACGTGGATAGGCTTAGTTCTAAACCGGGGTGCTCAGTGGTACTTGTAGGTGAAACCCTGTGGAAGGTGTACTCTTTAAGTGTCTCTTTATACACATGAGAGACCATTTGGTGAAATTGCTGTAAACTTCCCAGCTCTGATCCCTTCTGAAAGGGAAGTGTGTAAAGCTCGGCTTCCCTTGGGAGGGTATGAAATCCTTTATTCTGTAGCCAGCTCCGGTTGCTTGGAAGTGATGTCCTTCAAATATTGTTATCTCAGTGTTCTCCTGATATCCCTGACCTAAGATGAGGGCAAAGTATTAACTCTATGGCCTACTTACCAGATGCTCTGTGCAGGTGCAGTCAGAAATGAAGCGATATCCTGGAGGGTTTTCAGAACGCACTGTGCTGTGGCGGGCATTGCTTCATTCCCCGTTGCTTAAGCAGTGCCTTGAGATCAAATGTTTTGGTTTTAGCTCCTGGAATTACAGATCAGCTTGAGTAACTGTAAACTAAGTACTACAAAGTAGTGTTTGAACACCGCTCTTGATAGTTTAGTTGTAAATTAGGTTCATCTAAGTAGAAGGAATTAGTTATAAGCTTGGTGGAGCTTTGTTCCCAAATAGTCAAAAACTAGTATGTTGCACAGATGTGCCAGGTGAACATTCAATTAGAAACCATACAGAACAATTGGAAAATGCAGGCACAGAACATTTCTTAAGCCATCAAAACTTTGACAGGTGGAGAAAACATCTTAAGTACACAGTGCCCTGGCCTATTTTTAATAGCTGTTGGCTAAGTTCTTCCTTGACTAAGTGCTTCTCTGAACAAGCTTTCCGTTAGTTAAGGTTAGCAGCAGTTCATCCTGGTGGGTTATCTATGCATGGATCTTGACTATCAAGAGACCTGGTTCAGTGAAGCACCCAGGTGCTTATCCAAACAGTTGCGTGTTCCAAACTTTGCTTATCCAAACATCTTCCAAACAGTTCATGTGTGCAAAACTTAAGCTGGAAATCTCGTAATTACAGGCTTTCATGGAAGATTTCTTATTTCCTGCCTCCAGCCTGAGTGGATACACTGCAGGAACAGCTGCCTTCATAGTAATTCAGCAATTGCATTTCCAGTTCCAAATGGAACTGGGAGAATAAAGGGGTGAGAGAGACTGGGCTCCTGTGAAATGCTGAAGATAGTGATCTGATCCAGCTCAGGTTGTGCATGCAGGTTTGTCTCATTAAAAGAAGGGGGCGGGGAGGGAGAATTCTGTAGGCCTTGCTTGCAGATTATTTTAACGATTCAGAAGCTGTTCAAGCACATTAACAGCAAGAAATAGAAAACCACATGTGATTTTTCTGAACTTTATACATGCTGCACAGCTATTACACTTGCTTTCTTTTCTTTCTGGAAGCACCAGTGAGCATACATTTCATGCTCTCATTTGGGAACTAAAGCTCACTGAAGAAATTAGTACTGGCAATAGCTCAGTGCCTTTCTTGAACTCCAGTTCAGTGTGTGTAAAAGGTGTGTTACTGACCATGACCATTGGAAAAGTTACAAAGGAGAGAAGAATTTACTGCACAGCTGAGCACTAGAGCCTTAAAATGGCAGAGGAGCAAGGCTTTTAGGTGAGATGGTGTCAGCACACGCTTTCAAGTGAGGTCAGTTTGAACATCCTGCTTAGAGTCAGCTAGCTGAAAGCTCTGAAGAAAGCAGAGCAGCGAGGAACAGTGGACATTTACAGGAGACGAGCAAAGGATAGGAGAGAGGAGGAATTTCTTTGGTGCTCTTCGGTGTACCAGCGTGCACTAGCATCACTTAAGTTTCATCCCGAGTTCCCTTCCTGTCAGTCATGAAAGCGGCAACGAGCACAGCTGTGTATCGGCACTGACACAGCTTTTTCCCCACCTTTTTTCTGTCAAGTAGTCCTGCTCTCTTACTGGAAACCGTAATTGCAGCTGTGGATCAAGGGCATGGTGACACAGATAAGCTGGGCTTGGTGCAGTGATGCACTTGTGCATTGACTCCTAGAGACATTGTATTTTTTAAGGAGCATCTCGTGAGCTGTGAATTACCAGCTTTTTCTAGCTTCACGCATCTCAGCCAAAGAGAGAGAAAATAGCAAGAGTAGCAACTCAACTCACAGCAGTGTGGGGGCTCACGTTGAAGACATGATGCAGGCATGAGGGTAGAGAAGCTGTTACAGGACTGCATTATCTCAGCTCCATGAGTAATCAGAAGGTTTCAGTATGATATCTTCTGTTTCTTCCTCAGTACTCGTTAACTTACCCACAGTAGAAGTGAAAGGGATAGTAGGACTTAGCCAGCTAGTGCAGATAGCATACTGCCTGCAGCAAATAGTATTAAGCAGCTTAAGACAGAAGTGTGCTTTAAGACCCTATTTTGTCTGGGGAGAAAATAATAGAATCAGGAGGAAAGGATTTTCCTGTCCTAACTGGAATGGGGTGCGTTCACTGGGTGGTCTTCGTGGCTTACCCACTTGGCGTACTCATGAGAGGTGTATGATCTTTGACAAGATTTCACAGGTCCTTGGTAGGACCTGGATGCTCAGTTCTTTAGAAATAATTAGGTCTGAAGTTCTGGTTCATTAAGGTACAAGTCTGACTTTAAGTATCTAAGAAACTATCTAATTTATGTCAAATAAATACTTAGGTTACCTACCAAATCCAGTGTTCTGCTTTTCTGAATCATGAGATGGGATCTGTAAAAGACGATCATCTACTGAGGTGCATAGCCATTAAATCATAATTACATTAAAGAGATGTAATTCTGAATAAAGTTATAACCTCTAACTAGGCAGACTCTGCAAGCTCAGTTAATTTCCCAGTGGAATAGCAGGAGAACAGATCTTCCCTTCCCCCATTGCCGGCAATGCACATCATTAAATATGTACTTAGTAGTTGGCAAAACAGACTAAAAGTTAAACTAACTTTGCTAATAATGGGCTGGAGTTCTCATAATGAAAATGCAAGGTACCTTATTTAAATGTTGGCCCTTTGACAGAATCTGCAACACAAGCCTCACAAGACTGTCACTAATCTTTTTGTAGGTGCCCTGTAGCCAAAAATGTGCTGATGTCTGGCTTTGCACAGACTGGAGACCTGGGAGATTATATGTTTTGAATAGGATCAAATGACTAGAAGGGGAAAGCACTCTATACTTAGCTGTCTTGTCATAGAGACAGAAAAATGTTTTGCATGTGACCTTGTTAACAGCATGAGTTAAGAGCAACACTACAAAGTAGAGGCAGAGCTACTGAAGCTTAGATCATAATTGAGAATCAGTATTTTTCTTGTCACCTGCTGAGGTTTATTTTTCCCCGCTCTCCCATTTAGACTTTGTGACTTCCAGTTTCATGCTGACTCTAGATCAGATGAAGAGATGAGGGTGAGAAAATGTAAGACAGCTAGAAGATCCAGCCTCCTGGACCGGTTCTCCTCCATATTAGAAAAGGCAAAGCACCAGTTTGGTACATGGTTTCTTTTTCACCATCACTCTCCTAGTCCTCCTTTTCTCTCAACAGATATTTGTTCTTCTTTCCTACTGCAGAGTCTGTCCTGGCATATTCCTCAGCTGCCATGTCTTTGAGCACCTTTCTAAATTGCTATGACCTGGCTGAATACCTCACCACAAATTAATTCTCTTCTGCTGCAAAGCACGCCTCTGTCTTCAACCTAACTGGCTCCCACACCTGCAGTCTTATTTGCCTCTTCTCTATTCTAGATAGCCTTTTACATCTTCCCCTCTCGAAGCTTCCACCTCTCTGTACCACAGATTTTCACTGATACTTCTTTCAACAGAAGATTGACATCTGCTGTCGCCTGCTCCCCTTCCTCCTGGTTGCAAGCAGAATTTTATTTACTGCTCGTTTCCTTTACCAAAGGACAGCACATGGCAAAGACTGTGTCCTGTTGGAATCTGTAAGCACTTCATCTTCCCTACAAATACAGCTTTCACTGTCACTGTATGAATGGCTTGTGAAATGCCTCATAAATATCAAGTCCCCAGCTCAACTATTTTTTTCCCCAGATAGCACTCCACACTTTCTGTTAGTTAGGGCAGGTGAAGTTACGGGGATGACTGTCACCATGCAAAGGCACTCATGCTTCCAACCAGTGTCTAGCTGAATGATGTGTCTCAGCTGAATGATGTATCGTTCTCGCTGAATGATGTATTTTTTGCCTGGGGGAAGCTTCTCTTTCACCTTTGTCCAGAAGGAGAGAGTAGGTACTGAAACTTAATTTTCTATCAAAAATTCATTATATATGGGATCTCAAACATTGCAACCACCAAAACCATATGGCTAGTAGGAGTCAGCAGCTTTCCCAGGTGAACTGGTAATGTGGTATCAGTAGAAGCTTGCTTGGCTTTAATACTATTGCTTCAAAGTTCTGTTCCTGTTCCCAAAACCATGTTTTTTTTCAAGACGGGGCCTCAGCCTCTTGTGAGTGAGCAGAAGTAGGAAATACAATGGCAAAACTTTGTATCTGTCCCACGTTGCTCTTGCAGTTGGAGGCTGATACAATAACACAGGAGCATCTGAGCCACACACAGAGGCATAAGTGGAAGGAGCAGAGATCAAGTAATACGAAGCAGCATGATAGTAAAAAGAAAAGCATGTAAAAATATGAATGCCAGACAGATGGTTGGGGAGGGAGGGGAAGTGAAACTAATGCATGGGAAATCAGAACAGTTGGATGACTGTTTTAAAGTCTTTTATGGATGACTTTTTAAAAATCTTTTGAAGGGGAAAAACAGCAATCTAACTGGACCACATAAGGGAAGAAAAGCCGCACTAAAGTGAGGAAAGAGTGGCTTCTTAGACATTGCTTAAGTAATGCTGTAGGAAATCACAAATCTAAATAGCCCTTTTTATTTGAGTGCTGGATAAATCAAAATCTTCATGAAAGCAAGGGTGTATATCACCTCCACTGCAGGCTGTCATACTTGATGAAATAAGAAAATGGTTCTTTAAGGCTTGATATGGGTCCATAGATACACGTGGACAAGCTTCTTATAGAAACAGGTGCTGGTGGAAGGTGGCAAGTGGACAGAGGCAGCAATACACAAGTGGGGTGGCATTGTCTTCTGGAAATGGGGCTACTTGGTTTTTGGGGAAGAAAGAGAGATGGAAGTATTAAAACTGTTTTTTCTGTTACTTGTCTCCCTCTGTTATCAATGTAAATCTGCAAACACAGGAGTTACAATGGAACCAGGGAAGAGCTGGGCAAATATTTAATTTTGCTGTCTCTGTTTACAGGATGTTTCCACAAATTAAGAGACATGGGAGAAATTATGGAGAAAAAAAAAGAAAAATAAAAAAGAAAGAGCTGCTTGCCAGCTCCTGTTCTTGCACCTGGAACAGTATACCTTCCTGCTTGCTTTGAGGGGAAAGCCATACCTGAAAGCATGACCAGCTGAGAGGCGCAAAAGTCAAGCTGGTGGAGCCGCAGATTGCGATTTTCCTAAATCACCAGTGGCAGGCTCTGAAAATGCAACCTGCAAAGTATTACCACAAAAGATGGCATTCCAAGAGCAGTCCTCACTGCTTGAAAAGATACCTAGGACAGGTGGGAGGAGGGTGTGTGACCACTGCGATGGGTTTTCTGTATATGAGTCTGTTATAAGATGTAGGGTGGGGGAGGGAACTGACTTTCTTCTATTTCCTTTTTAGCTGGTGAAGGCATGAACTGGTTTACAGGAAAGGTGCTAGGGTTTTTTTTTTGGGGGGTGGCGAACAAAGAGTCTGTGTGTAACTTAATGCTTTCTGGGGGAAGTCAACTAGCATTTAGAGCTCTTAGATTCCAGTGTGCAACAGACCAGAAATGAGCTTGGAGTGTCAGCCGTCAAAATACACACAGAAACCACTTTAAGGAAGCATGAATTATGCATGAGGCACTCAGAAGTTGCTGAAGGCTAACCGTGTTGACATGTCACAGGTGATCTGTGCATCTGATCCGTGGTGGTCTGGTGGTGCCTTCTTGCTGTGTGGCAGGGGATAGTGTTTTCTGGGATGCAGGAAGACCTGGAGATTGAACGCAGACCTGCCTCTCTGGCTCAGGCTGCTTAGCACATCAAGAATATAGTTGTATGGAGCTGAGCGGGGTCACAAATACGGAATCAAAAGGAATGGTCTTTCCATGCAGATGCAGGCCTCTTTGTACAGCAGTTAAGCAACTTCAGGCAAGAGAGATTTTGAGCTGCTGTGGCACCTTTCCAGTAGCTAATAAGAACTTGAAATAGAGCCCAAGCCCTAAATGCACTTTATTTAGGCTTAGAGCGGCAGCTTTTCTTACTGCTGTAATTCAACAAGAAAAAGCTTATAATCTTGCCTTTGAGTTTCTAGCTTTGAAACTGGATGGACTTAGAGACCCTTCGCATTAGTTAACTGCTAAGATGAGGGCCAAACTCTCTGCTGGTTTGGATTTTCTTTGCCATCAGTACTGATCTCCAGTATAGAGATTATTATGCCTACTAGCGATGTGGAAGCCGAGTTTCGCTCATAGTGTCCTATGTAGTTCACCTCTAAAACCAGCCTGTAGAGAGTGGGTACGAGGGGATCATAACTTTGGGAACCACGGTGGTGGGTTCAAGTTACTGCCCCACGAGTTCATTAGTCAGGTTAAAGAACTTATTTTACATTGAGGGAGGCTGGGGGAGAGTGGGGGGTTGGCATGCTTATCTAACCTAACAGAGCTAGAGGGCTTGTACCGTCAGCAGCATGGCAATTACTTCATAAACCAATATGCACTCTGAGTACCGTCACTTAATCTTCTTCATACCTGAAGGCTGGTGACTGCCTGGAAGACTGTGCATTGTTGAAAGCAGTGGACTGCTAGCAAGACCAGCTACCAGTACGGGTGTTGTAACAGAACAGATGGGGATCCATATTTTGCAACTGACTCAACCTTCCCCAGTTTCCCAGAATGAGCCAGAAAGGAAAGTTTTTCACAGTCTGACCCCATTTTGGTTGCTTGAGGCCCATTAAATCATAAAGTAAAGCCAGCATTGTAAGAATCACTCAGTTGAAGCTGTGATCCTTCCTCAGAAAGATTTAATTTACTGACTTATAGTATCTTTATATATAGACTATACTATAGTATAGTATATATATCATTTTCTTTTGCAAATTTTAAAACAAGAAAAATTAAGATGGCAGTTGGCCAGGTAAATCACCACAAAAATCAGTTTTGACATGCTACTAAAGGGATTAAATGATACTCATCCCCACAAGATCATATGCCTAATTCAACCAATCAGTATTTATTTACACTATGTTTAGGCTGATGTTTCTAGAGATGCGCATTATTCCATGTTCAGGAAAAAATTATCAGAGCTTAAGACCCTTGTTCCCTTTGTGTTTATACTGATGATAATTTAAATCTTAAAAGTGTCAAATTAATGAAGCTGTTTCCCTTCTGTCCTCCTGTTCAGTAAGGCCCACTCTGCCTCACTTCGTGCTAGCAAAGGAATGGGGGAGAGGAGCTGAGTCTGCCAGGTCCTCTTGGAGCTTTGTGAAGAGCTGAGGCACGACTAGAAACTGGAAAAAGGAGACCAGGATCTTTTACATGTCAGTGAGAAAGGATGGGAGTCTTAGAAACTCTGTGTGTAGAACATGAGCCAAAAAAACCCCTTAGGTTTAAAATTTTGAAGATCTAGCTTCTGTTCCTAAGCATGGTAGAAATAAAGAATTAATTGAGCAATAAAACGTGCTTATTGGAATTGGCTAGGGTGTGATCACTTGTAAAAGATTAGTAACAACAGGATGATGGTTTTTTCCTCTGCAGGGAAGAGAAATTAAGGAATATAAAATACAAAGCATAATATAATCATGAGCATTTGAAATGCATATATGTATCATGTCCTTTAGCTTCCTTCTGACTTGCATTCATAAAACGTTTCAGCACTTCTGGTGAGGGAGGGAGGAATAAAACCTCAGCATTGTAAACAAGCAGTAACTTCACACTCATTCCTGCATGTCAGTGCTGCTTTGGGTGTTTTAAATCCGTGGGGTCTTGTTTCTGAGGTGCTGGTAAGCTATGTCAGGCAGGGAGTTCTGCTCTGCATAACTCCCAAAATAAACAGTGGGCTCCATCCTTTACTGTTCAACCTGATCATGGAGGTTAACCTATTGTGCAACCTAGATATCCATTACATATTATGCTGGGCACCGTACAGGTTAAAAAAAAAACCCAAACCAGTTATTAGGTTCCAGAGAAGTGAAAGGAAAATCTAAACAAACAAACATAATCAATAGATGTGTTTGGAACTGTTCTCAAATAACAACTACAATTTCTAAGACTAACCACTTTGCTCAGCAGTAAGTAGTTGTAGAACTGGACTTTAAAGAAAGACTGAAGGAAACCAAATTGCTCAACTGCCACAGATATCCTGCTCTGTTCCTGTAAGAGAACATAAACCAACAACTAATAAAATAAAAAAATTATTAACTGTTGGAAGAATTATTTCTATCAGCATTTCCCAGTAAAATTGAAGTGACTTAATTCCCCAAGTTTCTTTAAAAAAGGCATTTTTTCAGGCTGTTGGAAGTTGGCCACTGAATGTGTCTGTAACACATTAGGCAGTGTTTTTCAAAACACCTTGTGGACTGCTAATTGGGGTTTGCATAATACCGCAAAATTGCAGGCATTCCTTTGAAATAAGTAGGAATGAAAACTGCTTTTCTAGGGTAAAAGAAAAAGGACTCTTTTTTTATTATTTTTAACAAAAAGCCTTAACAAAAATCCTTTGTTTGAATATGTTATAATTATTGTTTGCCTTTTCCCTGAAAAAAATTAGAATCATTTGAGGAAAAGTTTCTAAGCAGTTTTTAGTTACACGAGTTCAAGGGGGCCTTGTACATACAGTACTACTGTTCAGGCCAAGAGGTAAACAATTATGAAATGCCTTTGAAATGCAGGGTTGGTGAGGCTTTTCAAGGTTACGTATTTTGTCACTGAACATAACAGTAAGTTGTTGGGAGCAGGAGTGAGTGATAGTTACTTATGCACATATGTGCAAATGAAAAAGCTATGAAATTTAATAGCTGGGGGTCCAGATTCTTAGTTATAACACCCTGTTGTAAATCTGGCTTACCCTGTAGGGACTAGGGCAGGATTAAAAAACAAAAAAAAGAAAATATTTGAGAAATACATTTGCATGGTCCAAATTCAGACTTACTCTGCTCTTTGGCTGGTGAGTTCATACGCATTTCAGGCCTGTCCTTCCTGCAGATCTAGGGCTGTACTGTGTTTGACCTGAAGGTGTTTTTAGGGCAGAACCAGGGCTGGAAAAGAAAAGCACTAGGCTGTATGCTTTGTTTCTGACCTTTTTAACCACTGGACTGCTGTGAGCTGTGAATCCTTTTCATGGCTTAGAGTTCTCAAAACATAAATCCAAGCAAGTTGGCTTTGGTTGTTTCCTAAGTGGCCAACAACTTAACCATGACTGGATGTGGGCAGCAACTCTCAGAAAGGAAAAGCTGGAGAAGCTGCTTTCAGAGCATTTCCAAAGAGTGGCTGAGCGCATGAGAGAGACGGTTCTGTCCAAATAACTCATATTTCTGTCCTGAAATTCTGAAGTACAGTTGTAGCATCTCATCATGCTCTGGGTGATGTACCCAGCCTGAAAGCATGAAAGTATTTCCAGATCTGCTTCACCTCACTGCATGATTCTGTGTTTAATGAAATACAGCAAAAGGAAAGCTTTTAGGCAAGTGCATGTGCTGGATGCTAATAGAGTTGGAAACTTCCACTGTATTTACCAATGAGAACAGTCTCTTATGGTCAGAAGCTCAGGATAGCAAATAATGCTGTAGTTTGGAGAACGGGGAGGTGTTTGGGAAAGGAGAATTTTTTCTATCGAGTGTCAGGTTTGACAGTACTTTTGTTTGTATCTAATACCTAATGCTTCTAAGACATGCTATTTCAGGCTTTTATGAAGAAGGCTTTAAATGAAAAGTACACATCCTTCACGTTAATCAATTACACAAAAATAAGGAAAGAAAATTACCTTTTGTTATATTTGAAGCACAGGAGGAGGCGGCAAGGGCAGATTAGCAGAGCTTTGTGCAGCAGTGCCTAGGTATGAAATAAACAACTTTTGACAGGAAGATTACAAAAACTGAAATCATGAAGAGAGAAAAGCTGTTGCTAAATGGTAAGCGTGAATTTGCTTTATTTGCCTACTTTTTTCCTTCCACTTAAACAGAGATACATTCCAGGTTCTTGGAGATTTTAATCACCCCTGAGCTGTCGAAAACTTCGTCACCTGCACAGTAAACTCAGGTTTACACCACCTGTTGGGTGGGAAAAGCCCTCTCTCACCTCACGTGGTACCTAACGGGCTCCACTGTGCTGCTGAGGCTGGCATGTGGAGTTCATGCACAAAAGTGGCTGCCAGCTCTACATAGGTTGCATAAAGAAAGAGTGTCTGATGCTGTATATTTTTAACTTTGTACATCTCTCTTGAAAAGCAGTCAGGTGAATGAAGGAAATGCAGGAGAACGGACATAGAAAAAACATCCTGATGAGAGAAAAAAAAAATATTCTTCTAATACAAGGTTTTGTCACCATGCCACGAAGTTCAGAAAATGATGATGAGTGGTCATAGGTATCTACAAAGTGTAGAATTTGCTTTAGGTTGAAAACAAGAGCAGGAAGACTAAAAAAGTCTGTCCAGAAGAGCACAGCATGCACCCGTCTCTCTTTGCAGCAGTGATGAGAATATCATCATCCTCTCCATACAATTCTTGTGAGCGTGAAGGTGAGAATCACAGAAAATAGTCACATAACGACTCAAGCTTTCCTTCTGTACAGGTCTGTCTGATTTTCTGTCATCCTGATACAACACACTAATAAAAAACTCCGGAGTTGAAGTCCTTTTGTTCATTTGCTTACTGTCTCTGTAGAAATTGATCCACTCAGAATTATGAAGAGCAGAGTTGCTAGTAATTAAAATTATCTGGAGGTAATATGTCAGTATTTCAGCACCTTTTTTAAAGGGCCATTTCTGTCATAGAATTTCAAAAGAATCTGGGAAAGCAGCGGAATGCATTTGTTTGCTGTCACAAGAGGTGCCTTTGCAAAATTTGTATTGAAATGCAGTTTCCTGTTGCAGGCACGCCCAGCCATGGTTCAAATAGATGCTGGTTTAGTGTTTCTTATTTTAGACCCACTTCTTAGAAATTGCAGGGGGAGACACCCCCAAAAAGCAGCTTAAACTAGACACTGAGTACAGTATCTTCTGAGACCTGGAAGAAAGTTTTCTTGCTTTTTGGTTTTTTCTGAAGGCTGTATATCATACAAAGTCCATTTACATGATCCTTCACTGGATTGGGACCAAAATAAGTGGTCTGCCTTAGCAGCCGACCTTACATGTGTAGAACAGCCATAGCCATAGATGTTAATTTGCGTGCTTGTAGAGAAATGTCTTAAAGTAATTTTACTCCTGACCTGAAGAGGGTAGGTTTGTTTAAGCTATTTTATCATAGCCCATTAAAATTCTTTGCCTAAAACCCAATGGAAACTGGACAAAAATCTGAGATGGACTATGCCCTCGATATTTCTAATCCAGCCAAAATGTGATTTACCTTTCATTGTGATTCTTTGCTAAGACAAAAAATGGTGCCTTTCCATTAGCCTACTCGACCTGAAGGCATTATTAAAGTAAAACCCTATCTCCAGTAATGGAAGCTGTTCATTCTAGGACTGCTTCCATTAAGCAAGCAGAATGACATTTATATAGGAAAACGGACTGAACATCATCTAGGTGACCGCAGCATTCCTCGGTTAGCTGTAAACTAAGATGTCATATTGACTCAAATTGCACACACACCTCCTGCAAATAAATTTCAGAGGTCCTTTTTTCACTCCCTTTTTTGGTTGAAAATTCTTGTTTTGTTACATACAGCTGCTGTGAAGGTGCAGTGCATTAAGAGTATTTGATACATGACAAGAGTGGTGATTTTTACATTTACATGTTGGGACTGAATTTGGGAAGATGAGGATTAGCATTCACTAATATGAGATAGCAAAGATTTATAGATTCAGGCTAGCTGACAAATGATGTTTTCCTGTCTTGTAATGGGTTTGTACGGCTTGAGAGCATCTCATAAAGCTACTCAGGAATGCATGAGGCAATGGTTAATGAACTGTGGTAAGCTATAGGTTTGTAAATATTCAGATATGGGCACCATACCATTTAGCTCGATGAATTTGGCCACAATTATTATATAATTGCTGTGGTCATGACTGCTTTCTGAGTTTTGACTTAACAAAGTGTAGTTATGTACTGCCAGTAGTTCGTTGCTAGGGTTTTAGTTTAATTAGTCAAGTTTAAACATAGCTTGTTATAAAAAGCAAATGGTTTAGTATGTTATGGCTTTCTCAAGGTAAAACCGGGAAAGTATGACTTTACAATGAGAAAGCATAGCGCAAACTAAAGTGTTCTTGGGTAATATCCAGAAAATAGGTTTCTGCTGAAAACCTATTTAGAAGTCTTTCTTTTCTGTTGGCACTGTTGAACTAGTAGTCTTTAAATCCAATTAGTTTTCTGTCAGATAACATTTGAAAATATTTCAACACATCCCTTCCACAAAAAAAACAAAGGTGACTCTAATACAATTTTACACATTATTCTAAATTACCCGCAGCATTTAACGTAGTTATCTCTTTTCTGTATAGCTTGTCCTGGACTTACAGTCCTAGAGATTTTTGTTCTTGGTCACTAGGGGTCAGTGATTCAGCTCCAAGTTAAAGGTGCTTCAAGGTACTGAAGTTAGTTAAACAAGTTCCCACTGTAGCCAGTGGAAATCGAGGGAACTAAATCCTTAGGCTCCACTGACTTAATGGCTTTGACTGTAATGGTAGCTGAGACATGTAGCTCACATGCAAATGTTTACACTTAAGTATCTGTAGTAGGGAAATAAACTTCTCTTAGCCTTTAGGTTCTGCTACACTCTGGTAAGGTTGCTTTGGGATAGTCTGGTCTGGAGCCAGCTCAAGGCTTCTCAGTGAAGAAAAGCAAAACTGGATTTGGCCACTCCTACAACAAAGACACAGGAGCATGTATTTTGTCTTTACCTTTGATGGCAGCAGAGCTCAGTATTTTGGTGCTGGTAAAAGAAATTCAGGACAGGAAAGGCTGAGAAAGGCTGATGGGACCTGCCAGGCAGGGAGAAGCAGATGGATAGGTGGAGAAACAGGCTGGGAGAGCTCAGAGGGATGTAGGGGGTGTGAGTGGGAGTTTCTCTGTTCCCCAAATTGACATCCCGACAGGTTTTATTGGAAAGCTGGGATGGGTCCCTGGGGGCTCTCACCTAGTGGCAGTACGGCTATGGATCAGATGCGGAAGAGAAACCTTAGCTTCTAAGTCTGCTCCCTTCCCAAAGCTGCCTTTATTTCTTACATTGCCAGAGTAAGCACAGCCAGGAGCACTCTCATACCCCCAGACGTCACATGCATGGCAGGCCTGGCCCTTGGCCTGCTCTCCTGCTCTGCTGTCAGCACTCCAAAAGCATAAAGACACCAGGCGGAGGGCAAGCAAGTACAGCTCTTGCTGCTCACCCCAGTCTCTTCCCACTGAAGTCATAAGGAAAGGGAACAGTCCTTTCCCCTCCCTCATCCTTCTGCTGCCTGAGTCTTGGAGGAGAAGTTGGTGCAGCTGGACCCAACGCTCAATGGGACCCAGTATACCACACAGATGCTTTGCCCATATGGGCCTCAAGTGGCTTGTCCCACTTCTGCCTAAAAGCTTATGAAGTTTTATTTAAGGATTTTGGCCACAAGTTTTTGGTAAATCTCACAGGATCTGAAGATTTGGCCAGTACTCTCCATCTCTTGACCTGTGCAAGTGTCCTTCCTTCGGTGTGATGTTGAAAGAACAGGAAAAAGTAAAAGAACAAAAGGAAATTTCGTCACACCTGAGTTACACCTAGCTATCACTTCTCAGGAAGTAACTGTTAGCAAATCAAACATGATTTTGATGTCTCTCTTAAATGCTGTGTGTAACTGTTGACCATGATTTGAGACAGTTTCCTGATTCTTGACAAATGGGATTCTTCTTCCATGTGCTAAAGCGCTAAGGCGATGTTGGAGGTTTATAGTTCTTATTTTTTGTGAGTTGGGGAGGGTTGTTGTTTTTTTTAAAATCTGTAATGAATTACATCCTATAACAATTCTAGCCTTCCACTTTTCTCTCTTTTTCTCTCAGCACAAACTAGTATCACAGTATTCTCCCCACTTTGGTTGTTAGGGAAAACCTGTTTGATGTAGTCTGAAGCCTCTGAGAACTGCTTCTTTAATTTTAATTGAAAAATTACGAGTTGACAGGTTTGTTTTTTTTCTCCAAGTAGGGTGTGCTACTCTTGATAGGTTGTTATGGACAGCACAGAGCCCTTAGGGGTGAATTGCTCTGTTCAATCGCAGCACGGCCAGTTCTGGCTGCAGCTGTTCCCTTTTAGCTCCCTCTGCGTGGTTCTGCCCTGATCTGCAGTGTGATCCTTGGGAATAACAGGGAGCGTCATCCTTGGGGCCAGCAGAACTCTCAAAACTCCCTCCTAATCTGCCTGAGAAGTTTGCCCAACAGTGTAAATGGTAGCGGTTTTTTTATGACACAGAGACTTGGCTACAGAGAACTGAACGCAAACCAACTTATTCTTAATTATTTTTTAAAGGAAAGCAGATTTCCTCCATAGTGATAATCAATGGGACTTGTGTTTGGAAGAAAGATGGATTATTTAAAATGAAACCAAATCTGCCCAGGGCAGATTTCCAGTGGATCTTACTCTTTTTAAGTTCACTTACGCTTTCATAAGTAGCTCTTAAATAATCTTTAGTAAGTGTAAATTTAAGAGCCATCCATACTAACAAAATCAGCCAAGGTCTAAATTTGCTTTAGGAACAGTCTTAAAAGCAGTGGTCCAGTTTTGTCAGCCAATACATTTTTCTTGCCTTTTATGGCTTTCCAGACGCTGCCATTTCCATATCTAAATGCCATTATAAAGCACTGTCATATGTATTTCTTTCAGAATCTTAATCTTCCTGATTAGAAGTCAGTGCTGCCTTTCACTACATTTGTCAGTTAAGAAATGCAGGCCATAACTTGCATCTTTCGGTCTTGAGAAGGTACTCTTAAATCTGTTGCAAACACCACTGTATTTGGCTGCATCAGTCAGACCCACCAATAAGCTGTACCTGCAGCCTGGGCTCTTGTACCCACCCCACCCCACCTCCAAGTTCAGGTCTATCCCATGTAATCTATAACAGCTCCTTTGTCAAGAGGATGCTTGCACTGCATCTTTAATGGGTGCAGTGTCTCACAGGTGTGCGTGCAGCCAGCACCTTTTAGCTCCATGCTGCCCTGCCAGCCTACCATGTCATGGACCAGCATGCCCTTCTCCTCCAACAGTGGGACTCATGTGGGAGGCAGACAACATTTCCAATGCCTGCTGCTTCTCCAGACTTGCTGCTGGGAATTAGAGGCAACTCGTGGCCTATTCTCTTTCTGGCAGCTTTCAGGCCTGCAGAACTTAAAGCCAGTTTTGGCATGTAATCCTCAGAAGTGCCTTTTATGAAAAGAAACTTCGGGTTTTTTGAGAAGCACTGAAGCCACATGAATTAAAAACATCACGTTACTGACTTTGTAAGTGGAATGACAGATTGTTCCACCCTGTCCTGGTGCCATTGTCAGATAAGAAAATTGAATTCTTCATTCCTCACGACGTTTCCTTGGGTGCCAAAAGAAATACAAAGTCTCCATAGCTGGAGCTGATTAATGTCAATTCTGTAATGACAAGATATTTCAAAATTACTGTCTCATGTCCTTTAGGATTTTTTTCCTCTTTAGCAGTCTCCTCTGTTAGAACGTGTTTACAGTAGGTGCTCTCTTAAACTAGAATTTCTAAAAGGATTCAAAGAAAGAAAACAGGGAAATTACCTTGACATTCAGTGACAGCTATAATATCATGTAAATCATTACTAATGGAGAACAATTATGGAGGCTCAGAGTCGACTGTAATAGATTTTTCACACAAAGGAGAAAGGATGTTGGACCTACTGTAGACCTGTGAAGAAGTAATTACATATCATCTTTCGTACCTAACAAATGAGATATTTTTAAAGATGTCACACTAGCCGTGACACGCTCAAGAACATCATGTTCTAGGCAGTGGAGTGTTTTGTTTGCATTTATGCCTTTTAGAGCAGCCATACTGCAGCATTTGTGTGCTTGCTGCATAGTTTGTATGCATATGTTACCATTTTAATTTTGTGCAGTTGTTGGGTAAACCTCTACTGAGTACATCTCAGACCTTTAGTATCTGTGCTGTATGTATTGGCTGCTGTCTGTTGTATTGGCTCAGCTAACATGCAAGTTCTTTTTCAAAGTGACTTCGTTACTACTTAGCAATGTGACCTCCTCAGGACTAATACCTCCCATAGAGGAGAGACATCCTATTTCTACAGCGGTATTTATATGGAGGTCTGAGAAAGTTTAATGAAATGTAGTAATCTGAGGTTCAAAACTCTAGTGAGAGATAATTATCCATAGCTTATGAAGATGGAATAGATGCTATTTGAATGCTCCATTGCTTCAAGGACATAATGCCGTTTGCTTCTGGCTATTCTGTTAATTTTAATCTGATTTTTCAGTTCTCTGAATCAGCACTTCCTTTAGTTATGAGTGGCTTTTAGTTAACGCCACTTGTCTCCTGCCTCTGCCTTACAGATTGTGAAAAATTACTGTAGAGCAGTGTGCATTGACCTGATAGATGGAAGGCTTTGATTGCACCTGCAATTAGACTCACCTTTTATTGCATCCAAGTGGAAAAAGAAAGTGGCACTAGGACATGGCATTTACTCTGCCCATTTGTGGACCAGTGCTCACATCAGGAGCCACCCCACCATTGGACGTAGTAGGAAAATCCCAAGACTCAGATCCAGCCCTGCGCCTTGTTCTGTATATTGTAGTGCTGTTTTGTATCATGGACCTGTATTGTGGGATCATTTAGTGACCTGAGTATAAATACAGGACCTTTTTCAATTTCAATATTAACTTACTTTTAAAACAAGTCACATTTGGAGATCATGATGGTTTTCCTTTGTTTGTCTGCTGCAGTCATCTGGGCACATCACTTATCTGCCTGTTGTAGGGATGATGGGTACTGAAAACCTGACATGACTCCCTGTTGTCCATGTTTGTCCTGAAGTGTAGGCACATGATTTAATTCATTGCCAACTTTGCCACTTGTTCCTTCGCCAATATAGATTTGTCCTGGATCATTCCTGTGCATTAATAGTTTTTCATTAGCATAATTAATGTGTGCCATCTATCCTGTGGTTTAAAAAACCAAACAACCAAACAAAAAAACCCCACCAACAAACTAACAAAGGACAAAATACTTGGGCTTTACTCCTGGGCAGAATTGCCATGAAAATGGTTCTAGTGGTCATGTTCACTTCACTGGTTCTCATTGGCATGCTGATGTCAAGTGATAATTGGGAAACTGATGTGGCTGAGAGAACCCAATTTGTTCCTGGCTGCTTTTGTTCCTTTTCAGGCAAGACAGTTTTCATCATGGCTGTCACACAAATATTTGTAGCAGTAAAACACTGGAGGCAGTTCAGGGACAGGAACCTTTGGATAATATAGAGAGGAGTAGAGATGACTTGTCCGAGCTGAGTACAAGTTAGTTAAGGACCATTCTCTCCAGCTGCTACCTTGAGTTGTCTTTGACTTCTAGACTAAGATGAGACTAGTGTACTCATCTTTACTGGTCATGCTATCAGATACATCACACATATTATCTATTTCAGGGTTTTACAGCATGTATTTTTAACTGTGGCAGTTAAAAAAAAAAAAAAAAGATCATGTGCTCTGAAGCAATTGCATCCTAAAAGTCACTTAATGCATGGGAAACTTCACAGATCAAAGCATGGTGTAATGTCTTATGATGGCATGTTGTCTGAAAGATGCCAAGCGCCCAAGTGGAACCTGAAAATGTTTTATTTTTCAAAGTCTTATAAATTGCTGGTGTGAATCTGCCTAGCTGAATAGCTCCAGTTACAAAGTATTGATTTGGTGTCATGCAACTGAGATGAAGCAACTTTCTCACAACATTTGCTTTATTCCTGCAAATATAAGTACTGATTTTCAGTAGTTGTGTTGGTTAAGGAAGCTGTTGCTCAAAACCTTGTCCCACTGATGACTAGCTAGCTGCTCCTCAGACACATCTAGGTAAGAAACACCTGGGAAACAAGATGCACCCTATATAGCAAGAAAAAAAGAATTACAGAACTTCAAGTAAGGACTTACAGAGGAGAGGCTAGGGTTTTAATATCAACCATATTCTCATCAGGAATTTGGCAGCCTAATCATTCAGTGGCTCTGAACAGAGGTTCAAGCAGGGTTTTTTCTGGATTTCTGGCCATTCCTTTAGGCAGCTGGCATTTTTTTTGGTGCTGCCAGGAAGGAAGCATTAATGAACCAAAAAAAGAATGGTGGAGGAGGCGGAGAAGGGGATTGAATTTTTTGATGCAGAGAAAAGCTATGACAGGTTGCAGAATGGCTGCCTGGACCCAGACCTTGTCTGTTGGGCAGATGGTGCTCAGTGCTGCACCTGCCTGTGCTGTCTGCAACCTGCAGGTTCCCTGTGCTGCCCATGTGCACAGGAATGATGACCAGAGGAAGAGGAAGGATCAATTTGAAAAGCTTTTCTTTCCCGAAAGAAATTCAGAACATGGTCTTACAACACACGAGGTTTCTAGGTTTCATGATGTTGTTCTGTTTCCTGCCAAAGTGAAGAAGAAAAATAAATTGACAAAATTTCCCAGAGATAGTCTTCATAGGTTAATCTCAAAAATTAAGTGCCTTGAAATCTTCAGCAGAAATGAGATTTCATGGGATTAAATGTGATGTAGAAAGAATGATCAGTGGGGCCAAGTGACCTGAAGAATGTTGGTAAGTGATGGGAGCAGAACTCTCGGAGAATATGGTTCATGAAAGAAATTAATAACATAAAAATGTTACGTGAAGAAGGAAGGTGCTGTTAAATGTTTTAAACAAGACCTTTTTTTTTCATTCCAGAAGCAGGAACAGCTACAGCAGTAAACCGTTCCACAGAGCTGCCTGCAACTCTGCTATTCTCTACTCTCAAACAAGCCTGGAGTCACACATCAACATGGGTCCCTTCCACACAGGTGGAAGGGCCTCTTGCAGGTCTCCAGTCCAGCCTGCTGCTGCAAGCAGGCTCAGCTGTGAACTCAGTTGCTCAGGACATGACCCAGACAGGTTTTAGGAACCTCTGAGGATGGAGACCGCTTCAGCAGGCAACATCTTGAATTGGAGAAAATTTGAGAGAGCTCTAGAGTCTTTGGACTTGTATGAAAGGACATAAGAGTGTTTCAGGCACTATCCCAGGCTACTTCAATGAAAAGTGGTCTCTGACAAGGGTAGTACGATGGTGGTCTCTCAGGGTAGTTGCCCAAAACCATCTGAAAAGGACACCACAACTTAGGTTAGGAGAGATAAACATCTTTGTTGCCAAGTTATATTGAACTTCCACATTAAGGAAAGAAGGGTAAAAAAAAAAAAGAGGAAAGTATCAGGTGAGTGTGATGAAATGGTGAACAAAGGTGGGCTTTCCTTGTACATTTTAAGGCGAAAACATAAACAAGGGATAGAAGAATGAGTCCTTACTAAAGAAACTAGAGAAGTAACCTGGGTGATGGTTATGTGTTACATCAGAGCAATAAAGGCAGTTCATCAATGAACTTCCTACAACAGTTGATGATATCCTACAGGTTTATGAAAGCGTCGGCCAGATCTATGTTTATTAGAGGAGTCAATATATGCCCTGTAGACAAAGAAAATAAAAGAGTAGAGGCTCAGTGAGTTATGGTGGAAAAGATCAGCTAGAAATAAATATTTCAGTAACTATTAAAGGGATGAAAAGCCATTTTTTACATGAAGCAGAGTCAGACAGATGTACTACTGTGCCATAATAAGGCATGCATTTACAGAATGCTCTGAAGGAGATATCTGACAGCACACGGACTGCTGCTGTGTGCAGTCCTCTCTCCCCAAATATTGGGGGAAACTATTTCCTGAGACATCTCTGTTGGCGGTAAAAAGGCAGTAGACAGGTTACAAGTCTAGTCCTTGATCGATGAAGATGACTGCTACCTAAAGTAACATTCAGAAAAGTCAGCTAGCTCATTACAAGGCTTGTTTAATCAGTGCTTTTAAGGAGGAGAAACTCCTTTCTCCTGGAAGAAAAAAAAAGGTGTTTGTAATACCATTAAAGGAAAGAAGAGGCTGCTTGTCATCTATGTTTTTCATTCATGTGAATGAACTAGTTGTCACTCCCCCCATATTGACAGAGTAGTAACACATTATGTATATATACCCAGAGTAATAGGGATTCATGGTAGCAGGACAAATTTCAGTTAATAATAGAAAAGCTCTATTATGAGCTACACAACTCAGAATAATAACAGGACAGTTATCTGAGCATCTGGAGGGGATATTTAGAAACACTGTGTTTAGGAGAATGTGGCTTTGCGGGTAAGGTGAGACCTGTGTTACTGCTGTGTGTAAGGGTTCTTAGGCTTTTGAAGTAGGGATTAGGAACATCTTTAATCTGGTTAATTGATGTGGCAGGAGCCTCCGTGGTGTCTACTGCTACAGCAGGAGAACATCTGTCTGCAGCAATTAGGCAGGAACTTCCAAACTAAAGGACCGCTCACAGATGGAGTGGGTAGCTTGCCAGGGAAATGATGTAGGGCTGTTTATACAAACCCACTTTTCCTCTTAAAAGCAATAGAATAGCAAACACATATCATTGCCAGTCTTTGGGTATAAAATTAGTTAAGATAAATCTGAAATGTTAAGTGTCTGCTATTTTGAAAAAATACACTGGGAGGGGGAAAAAAACCCTCAAATTCATTAAGTAGGGTAAGAATTCATACTAATGTGACAGAAAAACATAAGGTCTTATTGAAAGTTTATTATACTATATAAAATAATAAAACCCTTTGCAGAATGGGTAGAAATGCAGCTTTCTCGCTTCTTCTTCCAATACTTTGTAGTTGTAGAAGTAACTTGAACAACAGGCTCTGTGCTGGTTTAGCTAAGTATGCTTTTCTCCGATAAGCTCATTTTTTAAAGAAAGAAAATCCAATAGCCGATCTTTTACAACTGCTAGACCAGGTATTGCTCAATGCAATAACCTCCTACCCTAGAAAAAACCGTGATTTGCTGAAACACAGTTCAGTTTCTCCATCACATATCTCATCAGATTAGGCTGTTAAAAAAGTGGGGGGGAGGTGGTAGGGAAGAGGGGTGTCTCCATACCTGAAGGACAAACATTGCATAGCCAGAATCTTCTGAATTCCAATAGATATGAGTGTATTATACCATATTTTTCTTTTGTATGTATTAGTATGTTGAGGATGGATGCAAGGTTTACTGCTTATTAACAGTAACATATATTCCATTTCAGAAAGCAAATATTAACCTCATTTTCTTGAAATTTCTGTCTGTTCCACTCTAGTTTTTTTTACCTGACCAGGAAAGAAAATTGGTAGTAGGTGAATTTTGGAATTATTTTTTGAGAAATGTATTTGGTCTCTGCTGAAATGTCCACACAGCCTGGCATGACTGCCCTAGGAGTGCAGACAGCTTGTTTTCAGGAGATGGAGTTCTGTGGCTGCTGGATCAAGGTCTTGAATAGATGTGATTTTTTTTCAAGTTGTAATTTCCAACTCAGTTTTCTGATCTGAAATGTCAAGATGCCTCAGTAATGTGCAAACAGAATAGTGTGTCTTTATAATTATGATAGGATCCTGTTTGCCTGAGGTTGTTTCCACACAACTCCCCCCTCCTCCAACAACAACTTCTTTTCTTTCACTGACCCCAGTGGTTCTTGCAGCAGCTGCAGACTAGACTAGACTAGACTTTGCCGCATCCAAAGGCAGATGCATTTGCCCGTTGGTTTCTGGAGGAGAAAGATGTGGGAACAGTGACTGCTGTTTCAGGGGCTGGCAGATCACTAGCTGGGCTATCAGTCCATGGAAGGCTCAGGGCAACCTGCCCTTTCTTCTTTTTATTCCCAACACCACTCCAGACCAACACATTTATTTTTCCAGGCACTCCAGTGATCATGTCATTTACTGAGATTGGAAGATGAGGCCACAGAGAAGATCAAGCAATGGGAAGGTGGCTGGGTCACCTCCAGAACCCTGTTCTAGTCTCCACAGTGTTGAAACCTTTCCCTCTTTTGTATACAAATGGAAAGTCTGTTCAGGTAAATGAGATTTGGCTTTTCAGGTGAAAAAGCAGTACAGGCCATTGAACTTCCTTGTGGGGAGTAGCCACTTGTAGCCACTTCCACTGGCCCTTGCGCATGAGTTCTCTCTGCCCAGCGGCCATCTGCATCCAAGGCTACTGAGACACCTGAAGATGGGCCAGTAGATCTCAGAGCAACCACAGGAGCCAACATAAGGACCAAATGCACCAGTACTTGATGCCTCTGATCTTGGAAAAGGTTTTTTCCTACATCCATGAAAAAAAAACATTTCCTGAGCTTTATTTCATAAAAATGGAGGGAATAGGAACATCTCCTAGCAAAACAACAGTCCTGAAGTATGAGCTCACAGCTGCGTGTACTTGCCCCACAGATATAATGGTGTTGGCAGAAGTGACTTATTTTTTCAGTGATAGTCCCTCTGTGCTGCGAGGGATCCTGTTGCATTCTGGAGACAGGTTTTGGGGAGGAATAAAACAAGAAGCTTAATTTAAGGTGAACTGGAATACAAGTTCTTTGTTAGGATTTTAGACACGCTTCTGTCTGGTGGTAGAATTTTAATCAATGTTTTCCTCCATTTAGTTGACATAGGATCTGTGAATGCAGCGTACATTACCTTGCTACACTGGTGTGGGAACTATCAGAGTTACGTTTTTCCCAGTAACATACATCTGGTATCGGAGCCTGGTCCAAAACATTAGTCAGTTTTACAACTATAGACAGAATTTTATTACATTCTTCAGTAATGTGATAATGATGAGCTGATTCTTACAAGTCCTAGTGGACTTTCTCTTCAGTGTAGAACCAAATTAAAATCTTACCTTTTCTAAATTCTCAGTGTGGATCTCTTGTGTTGGTTCAGTGAGAGCTGGCCAGATATGTGGGGATAGAGGATTCTTGCGAGTTTTCTAGCAGAGTTCCTGAATTGCTTTTCTGTAATAAAGTCAAAAGCTATTTTTCAGAAACTTTGTATTAGGTGTCATTTGTAAGTATAGTCTAACCAGTTTAGAATTTTTTTTCATATAGGTCTTGGTTTTTCTTTGGTAACCAATAGCTGCTGAATATACTGTTAAGGTTGAGTCTAGGAGAAACTGAAGTTATATTCGGTGTTTATTCCAGCTGATCTGTTTTGAAGAAAATGACAATAATCTTACTGCTTTCACTTTGTTACCTCTTGCAATTCCCAGAACAAACAAAACCCAAAGAACCACGCCAATCTCTGCTTAGTATGGATTGCACAAGAGTATGGTGAGTCAAGAAACACTTCTGTGCCTTCACACACAGATGCCAGAAAGTCTTTGCCAGAGTAATTCCCTATTGGAATTTACAGGGGGTTGTGAAGAGCAAATACTGAAGTGCTTGTCTTGCTCTTTCTCCTTTAAAATGCTATTTGAGGAGGAGCCTGAGGAGCTGGATTGCTCAGAAAAGCATCTGTTCAATGAATATCACTCTTAGGCAGCACTCTTAGATTGGTAGCTGTAATTTAAAGGTAAATTTTGAGGCAAAACAAAATTAAATTATTGTTTGTACAGTTCATTTGGGATTTATAAAAACGTGTCCAGTATTTTCTCCCTCCACCCAAAGAAGACTGTTTGTTTGTTGTATTAGAAGTTTTAAATTGTAGTTTTCTCCTCTTTCTGAAAGACTTTAGCAATTATTTGAATTCCCTAGGAGCACACTAAAACACAGGAGGCAAAAGCCTCAGCTTCTGTTTTCAGCCCTTGTTGTGGGGAAGGGCAGTGTTTCAGTGTATGCTGCCAGTGAGAGACTGGGCACTTCTAATCTGAAATATTCATAATATTTTTGTTGCTGGTTTGTTGTGGGGTTTTTTCCTATATTAACAAAAAACAGGGATAAAATGCACGGGGCTTTTAGTTAACTTGAAATATAAAGTGATGTCAGTAGCACAAGTAGATATATTTACTAGTGACACTTCTTCAATGATGAAGGAATTGGAAGGCATCAAATAGGAAGTTCTTAGGGGTGTCTTGGCTTCCAGAAGGACTATGATGCTGACACACTCTGGACTTCCCTAGCATCCCCAGGAAGCTGCCTCGCTGCTTCCCTGGGACTTGGGGTGCCTCCACATGCCTCCTGTTTGTGTTCTTGACATTGACACAATAGATAAAGATTTGGCAAGGTTTATGCTGGTGGTGGGCCCCAATTGCAGATCTGGCTTCTAGGTATAGCTCTAGCATAGTGGTTCATAAATAGAGACTTTGGGGCTAGGACAGTTAGCTGGTAATTAGTAGTATGGATTTTACAATGTTGATTCATGTTTCTACCCATTCATGATGGTTTTGGAAGATTATTAAACAATCATATATTGATGAAAAGATTGAGCAGCAAGTAGTTGGGTACCTGAAAAACATTTTATTTCCTTCTTCTTGTGGAAGGATATACATTGTAGGAGGAAGGAGGAGAATACTTCCCTTTCTGTCCATCCACCTTAGCGAAGGACCAAGTGAGATCCATTTATGGTTTCAGGGAATGATGGGCTTTCCCTCCCTTCAGGCATGCCCTTTCCTCCGAAAGGGCAGGTTTGGTGCAGATTCCTCTGAATATTGCTATTCATAACTTCAATGTCAAAGTGCAGTCAAGACTCAGTATACATAATTATGGGGCGAGGGAAGAAGGTGGTGAGGTAAAGGATCATTGAAAGGAGCCCACGTTACAGTGAGCTGTGTATAACCCTCTCTGTGTATCTTGCTGGTTACTCTTCCTTTCAGGTATTATGGTTTTGCAGTTCCTGCAGTAAGGAGCTGGGGTAGAATCCCATATTCACGAGAAGTCAGGCAGAGGCTACCTGACAGGAGCTTGACCATTTGATGGGCTTTAGCAAAGCCATGGTTGCCAGCACATCTGCAGCACCAGCTGCTCCTGCCGCTCTTTGGCATCCTGATCGGGGCTCAGCCATCTCAGCCAAGGGGAAACACAAAACCAGATTCCGGGGAAATACCAGTCTTTGCCAATGGCAGGCACCTAATTAGATGTGTTTATCAACTGTTTTGTAATTGTAAAAATATGTAGCTAATTATTTTTCTTTGAGCTGTCTCATGCTTACCTCTCTTAAGGATGTGCCGTGAATAAAGAAGGTAAACTCCTATTTAATTGTACTTTAGAGAGTAAATATTTAATGCGACTGAACCATAACAGGGAATGGGGTTAGTGTTTGACTAAGATGAGATTGATACAGGATTTTCTCTTGTGCCACTTTTTTTTAAAGTTTTAAATTTTAAATGCATAGCACAGAGCAAAGATTATCTGTTTATGTGCAAGAGGTAGCACAATTCCTGAATTCTAGACAGGTTAAGGTTCTGGATTTGCTGGTTTGTCTTTCTTTCTCCTTTTTTTTTTTTTTTTTTTAAAGAGCCATTAATTATTTTTAAAATACAGTGTAAAAAGACAGGAAGAGGAAAGTATTTTCCAAGCAGTTCAACAGTCAAGCTCAGCTTCCACTTTATGCAGCTTTATTCCTGTGCCTAGCATCAAACTGGAAAAAGTTCCACTCCCAATAGTTGTATTATCTACATATGCTATTTTTATTTTTTCTAAACAGAAAAACGTTATCAAAATAGTATTTACTGATGAAGAAATATTCCATGATAAAATGTGGGCTAGCTCAGGAAGTACTCATCTTGAATAAGCAAATAATGCTGAAGTTACCTGCGGTTATTTTGGACAAAGTTCTGTTGCCTTATTGTTCAATAATTCACTGAGTTATGGAGGTGTTTTTATGTTCCACAGAGCAACTAAACCAAATTTAAAACCAATAAGAAAGAAGGTTTCCAGCTATTTGCCATAGATACTGCTTTTGAATACAGAAAAGAATTTATTGCAATACATGATGTACAAACAGAAGTCATACCATTAATCTCAAACATTTGTTCCTGCAGTCTCGTGTACAGATAAAGCTCTTAATCAGGGCAAAGCTGCGGGTGATGAGTAAAGTTTTCTCCTGCAAGATATTACAGGCACCTTCTTGTGCTGCCAAGCCAGCGCTCAGCACTTCCTTCTCCTTCGCCCTCACCCTGCTCGCTCCCAGCCATGAAGACTCCTGGGGCAGCCCCATCTGGAGGAGGAAGTGGCCAGCACAGTTGGGCTTGCTGCTGCAAAGCCGGGCGGCACTCCCGCCTCAGGAGAAGGCAGTGAGTAGAGCGGGGGCTGAATTGCCAGTGAATGGAAGAGAAGGGAAGGAAGAAGCAGGGTTCCACCCAAGTTAGGAATACATACAGATACACGTGTAGAGGAGTTGGAAAAGGGGAGGTGCAGGGGCGGGTAAGGAATGATCATCCAGTTGTTAATGTACTAGACTGAGACTCATTTACTTGACTGTATCTGGATAAAGTCAACTCTGCACTGATGTACCTTGAACAGTTGTGGTAGCACCGTACAGTCTCGAGACAGAAATGCTGGGTACAAGGAGACAAGCTGAATCTCCTCATGTGAGGCAAATGGCAGCCATGCAATTCTTGCGCAAAAGGGGGAGGGAGCAAACCCTACAGGTCTTGGGCTTCTCCTACTTGTCAGCTCCTCCAGAGGCAACTCTGCCATTCTGTAAAAGCTATCGACAGGCTTTACGTTTTGGCTGCTGCTAAGTGTTTCAGAAGTAAGTGATGTGTTGCTATAATGGCACTTGCTGCATTACTGCTTCCAGATTTGAACACATATCTTTTGTAGCTTCGTTGGAAAGGGAGGGTGTAGAGATCTCATGGAAAAGCTGTGGAAATAGAGGGAAATTTCCTTAAATGTCCTGTTGAAAGGAGCTGAAAGGAAATTATGGTCTGATGGCACGAGTAACTTGTCAGTGCTACCCATAAAATGCATATACTTGCAAACAGTGCTACTTGAGTAGATTGTAGAATAAAAAATGAAGAGTCAATTAAAAAGACCACTTAACAAATATTACAGGAAGGTAAGAAATTAAAATACAGAACGGTAAGGAACTTAGTTGAATAAATGCTTCACGATTAGCTCAGTTTTTTGCAAAAAGAGAATGTGTTCTTCAACTGCAAAACCCTCACTGGTAGATTCAAGGAGGCAGGTCATATTCTCACAGTGGAAGCATTAAAACATTGATAGTGTTCAAATCAGAAATGCATGTCATAGAATAAGATGTAGATGTTCAAGAGAATTTAGTTTGAACTTGCAATGCAAAGGGGTCTCTGAAAGAGCAGCTATATCTAGAAGGTTATTATAGTTAGGAGAATATCATTTATATTTTGGATAACTTAGGGTCTGGGTGTAACTATGAATGAACATCTTCTGCATATTGGCACAAGAATTATCTTGTCCATATACACTATGCATAGAGATTTGAACTCTGTATCTCTTTTTGGCATTGGTCTTGGACAAAACAGATTCTGTGTACTTTTTCTTTTGCACAAAATGAAAGTCATTCTATTAAAGTAATTAACTTGTTCTGGAAATTTTTGTATACAAAATTGGAAGCATGCAAGTCGTAGAAGTTTGTTACTAAATACATGTTTGTTTTAATCATTGGGAGTCTAACAGAATACTAGAATCCAAAAAGTACAATTTAAATAACTAATGTCTTTTTATTTATGCTGTAATTTATTTGGGAAAGGGTTGGGAGTAGCATGACAGTAAGATATTATCTTCAAAGTTGCCATGGTAATGCAACCTATTACCTGTTGCTAAGAACATGCTCTGGCTGTTGTTCGTATTTTTCGGTATTTTTCATATTTTTATTAAAGCTTTTAACATTTCAGGATGTTTTTAGGTGTTATTTTAGATTCAATTTCATACGTGAGAAAACCAGTAAGTTTTGGTACTTCCCAGCAGGGTTCTAGAGCAGTGATAGCAATGCAAGGACCTTATCCTTCTAACTTAACTCACGTCCTATAATGCTGAGTAATTCACAAACTATCTAACCATTTAGGAAGACAAGAATTAACCAGGAGAGTTCAGTGCCCTGTCTATATTAATATCTGCTTACCCTGGAAAGTCAGTGATCAATATTGGAGACCGAAAAGACTAAAGCCCTAACAGTAATGCAATATAAAATCTTCAAAAATCAGTCAGGTGGTTCATAGCAGTAGAAATGGTAATGGCCAGTGTACTGAGAGGATCCTGGCCACTGCGAGTCTGGTTTCATGATGCAGCAGAGTGCCCTGCGACCTCCTTTGCTACCCTGAACCCTGCTGAGCAACAGCAGTATGATAAGCCTCAGGTCAGCCAAAGTGCTGCCATTCACGACCACAGCAGCAGTGAGCCTCTCACTGCCACCAGTCATATGTTACTGCTTGTGAGTACTGTAAACTGGAGGCAAGGATCAGAATTGTAAATGGATCTCACAAAAAACCAAACCAAACCAAACCAAACCAAAACAAAAAAAAAACCCAAACCCCAGATTCATGTCTCCTCCTAGCTGCCTGTTCTCCCAGGCTTTCATTTTCCAGGTATGGAAATGGTGATGGATGACTTCTGCAATTTTAATGCTGTATCTATAGAAGTCTCCGTGCTTTCTGTTTGGATTCTTTTTTTCTGTGACCTGTCTCCTGCTTTTAGTTCAGTAATTCTCTATTCTTTGCTGCCAGATACCAACATTTGTCTTAACCTTTTCTTCTGCATATGAAAACCGTTGGCTGAAATTTCCAAAACTCATGCTGGCAAACTCCTATATCTGAATTTCTTATGTCTCCAGAATGAAAAGGTTGTATGTGAGTAAGCAGTCTGTGTAATTTGTCCATATTCTTATGCTCCTTTTCTGTCTTTTATTGCTGTGGTTTAGCACTTTATGTAAATTTTTTATATAAACTTTTGTATTTTTATCTAGAAAATACTGAAAAGTAAGTATCACACAGTAGTACTAGAGAGTGATTACTCTTTGCAGAGAACAGTCTCCATTACTATTGCATCACAAGTACCGATGTTTCTTTAACTGAGCTGTGGGATAATGCTACACTGTATGAGCATACACAGTGTTTTGAGGGTGTGCCCACATTGATGTGAACTGAAGGTGTATGTGTCTATTGTATTTATTACAAAATAAATAGTAACAGTCACAGGGATAATCCCAGCGAAAAGCATACTTACAGATAAGAGGTTTAGTGTGGTCTCAGCTGTCGGAATACAATCCTCACAGGCAAAGTCTTGGATTCTTTCCCCCAGTATGCTGCACTCATAACTGTGGCACCTAATTTAGAAACAGTAGTGTCTTAGATTCCATCTTCAAAGTCAAAAACATGGCAACCCTGAAAGGCAATTCAGTCTCTTTAAGTGTTAGTCACTGGGTGGAAGCACTGACTCCTCTCCACTGACTTACACCTACGAGTAAGTGAAATACATCTGAGCTTAAGGCAATACTTCATAGCCCATTATCAAACTCAGAAACAACTGAAAGCGCTTCCAGTGTAATATAATGTATTGGCATTTTGGAAAGCTCCCTTTAGCACATGGAGGATCACCTATTCTAATCAAGTGACCTTTATTTTTCAGTCAGCAGTAGCTACTTAGCTTTTTTGCAGTATCTACGTTTGCTCATGCAAGAACAAACAGGCCTGTGAGGAGGGCAGTGTGGGTGCTGCTTCGGCATCTGAGTTTCTGATGACTACTGTTACCTGGTTCTCTGTGGCAGCTTTCTCATCCTCTTGGATTTCAGTTGTCTGCAAGCACTTTTTCCAAAGTCTGTGTGTTGTAATAGCTTTGCCTCAAGATATTTCCGTTCAAAATCTTTTTACCAGAATTACTGATGCTATCAGATATGGTTTAAGGGAGGATTTTGAGAGTGCAAAATGTTAATTTATCTTTACTTTAGAAGTTCATTTGTCAGAATGGACCCGCCATTAAAGGCATGCCTGTGGATCTAAGGGTCTTCCTCTGGTGGTATATCCAGACGGGCTATGCATCAGCACAAAAGAGAACTTACCAGGAATCTTTCAGCATTGAGGAGGGTTTTATGGACAGATTGTCAGCTTCTTTTCCTTGCATTTTACTGATCGGCACAAACAGTGATACTAATACTGATTAAGAGATTAAGATACAGCAGTTGCATGGATTTTGATCAGTAAAAGAGGGCAGAAAGCACAGCTGGCAGATAGAGTCAGGCAGTGCCACTAGTTTATGTTGAGCATAAAATCCACCATTCTACTACAAAGCATGTTTGTTTTTAAGAAAACAGAGGATGAGTGAAATGTCTCATCTGTAACTGTTGCTGATGTGGAGGTGGAAATTTGAATAGCTGAAACTCAAGTAACTGACTGGTAATAATAAAAAATAATTCATTCATGGGGTAAGACCACTGCAGGGGGAATTAAGTTATTTCCTGTGTAAAAAACATCTACAAAACCAAATGATGGTTTCTACACTGTCATTTCATGTCCTTTTTGTAAAAAGGGAGTACTAACAGCTACCTTCCTTCACAGAGCACTCTGAAATGAAATTGCAGAATGCATTGGATGAAATACTACTTGTGAGCTAATTAGGGCTATTACCAGAAATAGTAGAACCAGGCATCGTATGGCACAGAGAACCTTATGTTTTGGACCATTAACATGGTTAAAAATTCTGTCCTTCCAAGCAGATGAAGCGAGGTGGCCGCCCCAAGTTGGTTCTGCTGGAAAGCTGAGTTGTCGCATCTCTGTAATCTCAAACATCATTCTCACCATGTCTGCTCAGAGGAAATATTCACTGAAAATCTTATGCACGTGAGAAAATCTCAAAATTTCCATGAGAAGCTGTGGCTGCCCCCTCCCTGGCAGTGTCCCAGGCCAGGCTGGATGGGGCTTTGGGCAGCCTGGTCTAGTGGAGGGTGTCCCTGCCCATGGCAGGGGAGTGGAACTAGATGGGCTTTGAGGTCCCTTCCAACCCAAACCATGCTACAATGCTATGATTCTATGATCTGCATAAAATGCTTTCTGCAGGCAAGAATTTACAACTGTAATCTTTGTAACACCAGTACAACCAAATGGAAATAATCCAAACAAGTGTATATCACCATGAACAAGAACTAGATGTCTTCAGATCAAAAGTAATTCCAGTAACTCTGCTACTTGTTTTAACTTAACGTCCTGTGTGAGTTTGCTACTTCTACACAACAACTCTTTTAGAAAGCTTTCCACCAAAACCAGAATGATGCTTAAAACATCAACAGCTCATCTTCCTTCATCTCAGAAATCCCAAGCCTTTTCATAACTGGAATAGCGAAGGAGCCAGAGGCTCCCGGGAGTCCGCAAGAGGCCTTACTACTGCCACTCGGTTTTCCATGGAAAGTACTCAGCCACTGCTGTATGTGTCCTAAAACAGTCGGCTTAAGAAATATTTGGATGAAAACTGTAGAAAAACTTGACTAGAATAAATACTTGTAACCTCTTGTGAATTTGCTGTGGTATTCTGGACTTACCACATGGAGCTGTGTACTAAATAAAATCAGTAATTTCGTGGCTAGTTTTAACTTCTGCTGCATGAAGCTGCTCTGTTGTTTTGTCACAGCTACAGCCCTGTTTTCTCTTCTAATTTGTTGTGCTTGCTCAGTGAAATTGAATCCCACGTCATTTCAGGCAAGTCTTGGAGTAGTTGTTTTCCTCGGTGCAGATGGCTCTTTCCTCCAGATGTGTCAGGCAGCTAAGTGCTGCCTCAGTCTTTTCTTAACCCTTCTGCCCATCCAGAAATCACGCTGATGCTACGGTCACCATAGTACCCTGTTTCTTGCCCCATTTCCACTTCTGTAAGCTGCCATGCATCATGAGCTGCACGGGTTCCTGTTACCTAACGTAGGATTCTTCGGTTTGTTTGGTTTCTTTTCTTGACTGTTTGTTTTAACAAGGACAAAGTAAAATTCCTGTGCGCCGCATCCCCTGGGAGATGTCCCCGCTGGAAGCTCTTGTGGCAACTTGGCTCTGGCGAGAGTGCAGCCCTTCGTGTTTGCGCCTGCAAATGTTCCAGCCTTCCATCTTCATCCTGAAGCAGTCAAGGAGAACCTGTACCCTTGCCGTTTCCCTTCACCCTGTTTGTTTCACTTGGGAACACAATGAGCTGTCAAAATTTCCTGCCCTGTTTCCACAGAATCCTTCCTTTTGCTCCAAAAAGGATTATTTATCTAAAACTGCTAATGGCATAAATTGTCAGAACAATTGTTTAGCTTGATTTTTAAGGTGGAGAGCAGAGATGTACAGGTCTGGTGGACTGATCAAAGTTGCCCTCAAAGTCCTCTGTCAAAGCAAAAAAAGAGAGTCTGGTGTGTTGCCATGAACGGCCCTTGTCTCTCAGAAATTAAAAATCATGTGGTATGGTGTACATCTGGTGCAATCCCTATTTTTAGTATCTGTGTTGAGTATGCTTAGAGGTAATTAAAAGTAATAGGGAAGAATATAAATGTTTTCCAGATAAGTGAGCCAAGAAAAAATAGAGGAAGGCAGGTGTGGTTGTTTTAACCCACCACCACTTCCTAAGTAATCTTTCTCTAATGATGTAGAAAGAGACTAGGTGGCACCTGGTGAGATATTTTGAAATAACAGATTCATGAGGTAGAGCTACTTGATAACATCTTTGACTCATCAGAAACTTGCCTTCCCTGAGGGTAAATAAAGTTAATAATCCTCGAACATAAGTATTTTAGTGGCATTTTTAAGACAGTGGGGATGCAAATTTATTCTGCAAATGGACTCCTATAGTGCTAGAGACAGCCCAAACTTTTATTATCTGTAAAAAATGCGGAATGACTCAAAGAGGCAAGTGGAATCATCAGTAATCTTCCATGACTTCAGGTCCACAGTTTTGCTAGTTAAGTAAAATTCATTCACATTTTCTTAGTTTGAAGAACATAGAACTGGTAGTAAGTTTATTGATCATCATGCAAAAGTCCTTCTTAACTTTTTGAGGCAATCCTTCAGTGCCATCTGCTGCTTTGGTTGCTTTCATCTCCTCCTTCAGGATGATACTCTTCTCATCACCCACATGGCTCTTTTACTACTCTGCTCCTTACCAACAGACGCCAATACTCCAGAGGGATCTTCCTTTTATGAAATGGCTCTCTGGTGCCCTGATCATCTTCCTAGACATACTTCTTTCCACTTTTTACTCAGAGACAGTGTTTCAGATTAACTTAACCCTGGTGTTTTGACTAATGGCAATCCCTTCCCTTGCTGTCCCCCTCTTTACTGGAATTTACCTGTCTGAATAGGTGATCCTGCTCTGGAAGGGGGTTGGACTAGATGATCTTTTGGGGTCCCTTCCAACTCCTAACATTCTGTGATCAGAGTTTTTCAGTTCTGTAGGAGAGACATCAGCAGCACCATGAGAGGAACCTGGGCTACCAGTGAAGTGAAAGTGGAACTTATAGTATAGGATATTGAGTAGGTGAGGCAAAGAAGGTGACAGTAGCAGTGAAGTTTATTTAAAATAGCTATAGCTGTATATATCTCCCAGCTTTATGCTGTCGTCACATCTCACTGGTGCTCTCCTAGTTCCATGCCAAGGTAATCAATACAAGCTTTTAAGACCATTCCCAATATGAACCTTCTAAAGACCGTGCAGTATTTGTTCCCAAGCAGTAGTTTCCCTTGGGCGCCTTGTTATCTTCTTAACTTATTCAAGGCAATTCAGTATCAGGTGTTCTCTTCTATGGTCTACTTTTGGTATGCCCGTGCTGTCTGTGTTTCACTTGTCTACCTGCCTTTAACATGCCCCTCATCAAAATTCAGGGTCTAACTGTTGAGATCAGAGTTAGGCAGTTTCTTTCTGTGTGCGTATGGATTTTGGTTTTCTCCAGTATTGTGGTACCTCTCTTGACCTGATTGACTCTTTAATCCCCAGAAAGAAAATCAGTCCTTCTGCATTTACAGTATTGCATGTCTTGGGCCTTTTTTTGCTTTGTTTTCCAGATTCTTGGAGCTTGAATTTCTCTCTATTTCAAAGTATCAGTTGATTTAGTCACAAGTGATATGTTCATCAGTGTATTGATGCTGGGGATTATTCGCAGTTTCTTATTAGTTCATACAGAAAAACAACCACCTTCAGTCAAGGCATCCTCTGCATTTACACCCGTTCTTAATTTGCTGACGCTTGTATTAGTGACAGGCTCAAGCCTGTCTGATTTTTTTGGGCTTATATAATGCGTATCATATGCTTGCTGTTCTTACCCTTTCTGCACGAATCAGCCAATCTGATGGGTCTACCTGTGGCAGAGAGCAAGGCTTTTGAGTGCTACCTTACAAGCTCTGACTCATGGGCGCTGATGGATCTTGCTTTGGTGTCTTACAAACTCTCCAGCTATTTGCTCCACCCTTCTGCTCTTTAACAAAAGGATCTGGGGGGAAAGGTTCATCTACTGCCGTTGCAAACTGCTGATGAAGGTAGACCCATGCTATTACCATGCTTTTGAAGCACGACAGCTGAGGAGCAGGCAGAGGTTTGCACCTCCTGCCCCTGCTATCAGGAGGGGTAAGTGGGGTCAACAGCAGCTTGAGTTGTTTTGGGCTGGTTCCTTAGAGCGAGCGGTTGGCAGGCGGGAGCCGAGCGCTGGGAACACGTGTTCTGCCTGGAAACAAAAAAGCAAAGGAAAAGTGAGTACAGGAGAAAATAGGTTTATATTTATAATCAGAAGTGACAGTGTTTGAGATACTCCTAACTGGAGTGCCCGCTCCTGTGTCCGTCGTACCTCTACGGACCCCTAGAGGGCACGAAGCTTTTCTCCACCTCCAAGATTTAGTTTAATACTTCTGCTTGGCTTTCTTCCCTTAAGCATGATCATGAGCGCATTTTAAGTGAAGGTGAGATAGAAAAAAAACCCCAGAAAACCAAACCCCAGCATCTAACTAGACCCTTCTTTTACACTGCAAGATGTTTTTGTCTTTTTAAACACAAGCAGTGGAAGCTAGCACTAGCAGCCAAATCCTTCCAATTATTTTTGCTTAGATTAGTCAGATGCTGTTTTCATATCCCAGAGGAAGCACAATTCAAACTAATTAATAATTCATAATTTTATTGCAAACTTTAAGAGGCCTAGGGGGTAAGCTGTCTTGGGAAATGCAGCGGGTATGCTTTCAGCACTGTGGCCTGTTTCCGTAGCAGAGGAATTGGTATTGTGAAGAACTAGAGTACTCAAAACCCAAACCTCTAAAATCTCCAAACTTCATTTAGTTAAGAATATTTATTATTTTCATCTTGTTATTTGCCTATGAAGAAATGACTAAATTACAGCAGAAGATATTTAAGGGTATGGAAATGTAAAAATGACATCTGCTTCCCACTACTTCCGATCTACTTGGCGAGAGGCTTTGTAACTCTCACTCATCTTGAGTAGCATTTTTGTCCTTCAGTGAGTTTTTACTATTTCATCAATATTACATGGTAAGTCAGGTACTCATCAACGTCAGTTGCACAGTGATACTAATTCTGAGTATGGTGCTGTCACTTTGTGATATTTAAATATACATTCTAAAGCTCTGGAGTAATGCTTATCTGAGAACATCAGGTTTCACTTACATAAAGCAGCTTCGATGTTTGAGGAGAGGGCTGGCATTTTCCAGAGTGCTCAAAGAGCAGAAAGTAAAACAAAGGCAAAGAATCAAACAAACAAGCAAAACCTTTAAAAAAACTTTGTCTTTTGTTTGGGGATTTTTTTTCATCAACTTGTGATTTTAAGACCAGCCCCACAGCTTGGAAGTCCTCTGGACAGTGAGCCTAGTCTCCAGGGCTGAGACCTTTGTGAGTGATGCCGTGAGAGTCGGAATCCAACTGCTTATGTCTGGGCAAAAAACTGGGCTTCTACCCTACTCCTGAAGCAGTGGGAGTCTGTGTTCTGGGTGAGAAGCTGTTCCACAGGATAAACACGGGAGTTTTTTGTGCCTTTGTTCCGATGAGAGGATCAGCTGTATTGCTTTACCCAGTTACCCAGAGATGTCATGGGAGATTATTTTTTGGACCTTGGTTTTCCCGTTGGAGTACCGTAACGTCATCATTTTGCATAGAAAATAGATGTAGATCTCAGCAGCAGAGAAAGGCAGCTGCCCTTTCTAATGTCTCTGGGGATTTTGTGTTTTGCAGGAGATGCACGGGTGAGAGGTCAGACAGGGGTTCTCTCCGAGCGCCGCGGCTCCTACCCGTTTATAGACTTCCGTCTTCTTAACAGTAAGTGCAACCCTTCCTCCAGGTCTGTATTTCTTAAATAAGAAAATAAATTGAGAAGTACACAAACCAAAGTATTTCATTTCATACATGTCCGTAGTTCAGCTGTCTTCATACAGTCAGCATTAATAGTTTTAATAATTCTGTTATTCCTACTCTGTGTTTGACTCTGAAATACTTCGGTCATGTGAATACTGTCTATAATGCAGCATCTGTCAAAGAAATACAGGAGTGCCATGGGGTGTGCTGGGGGAGACGGGGTGCTTCAGAATTAAAAGATAAACCTCTGTGTCCTTTAGCCTCTTAGCCAACAGTTGGAACAGATTTATGTGAGTCTGTTATCCGGTCATATAGAATTGGCACAGAAGGGGAGCACGTGACAGCACTGACCAGTGGTTTACAATAACATTAATTTTTCCAACAATTAGAACCCAATCCAAAGCCCCATGGAGTCTTCTCATTGACGTCAATGGATTTTGGGTCAGGCCAGCAGTGAACATCTGTTAAAAATAATCTTAACCTCATTTTGATTGAAGTTATTTTGCCACTGTTGTAAATAAAGGAGGGCAAATCTAAAAGGAAAAAAAAAATCAGGTCCTGTTGGGTTGTTTTTTTCCACCTGATGGATCCTCTGTACAGATGCAGACCTATTAGCCAGTGTGTGAAAAATAAAATAAAAACCAGAACACACTTAGTCTCGGGCCCTGTGGCATTCAGTCTGGATGCTGTGCTAACTCCAGTGTTCAGACACAGACAAATCTAGATGAGTCCTTGTGTACCGCACAGACCACTCTTTTGAAACAAAAGTTACTCATTGTCTTCATCAAAACAGAGAGAAACTCGGACCGTTTATTTAGTGATGACATTTTAAGCTTCTAGCAATTACGCTTTTCACTAAAAAGCAATTCTCGAACCAAAAGCTTTTCATCTCCTCCTTGTAACTGCTTGCCTGAGTGCCTGGGAAGGGGGAGGGAGGGAGGAACGGAAGAAAGGAGAAGGGCAGTATGAAGGAGATGACTGGGGCTCTGATACACTGCATTCACACAAGCTGGAAAAGTTACTGCTGTCTAGCAAAGTGTTTGCTTTCAGTCTTGGTGATAAAAGGTATTTTCTAGGTCCTAAGTCTATCAGAGTGCTTGCTGTGGCTGAGGTAGAAAGACATGAGGGGTAAGGTGAGGCCAGCAATTCTTCCCAGGACAAATAGGAAACAGCGTACTGGTTGAGCAGAGCTCTGAGGTTAATTTAACCCTAGCTTGCAAATTAAAATTGCGAAGAAAAAACTGGTTTAGTTCATGTGGAAATGCTACTGTTGCTTGCTTACAAAGACTGAAAGAAAATAAACCACTTCTTTTCATTCATGAAGTAGAAGTGAAAATGCATTCACATTTAAATGTGACTCAATTATTTCCTTTTTATTTTGAATACATAGATGCTACTTAAAATTCTCATTGTATGTTCTTTCCTCTCCCCGGTTAAAGAAACCAAAAACTTTCCAGCTCTTTTTTCTGGCAATAAAGACTTTTATCCCCTGTAGCTGCATCCTGCCATCCTTCAGATCCTGCCAGCTTCTGGGAAGTACTGGTGCTGTCCGTGGGCTGTCTAGGGAGTGATCCATGGAAAGTGCCATACTGGTGAATACTCAGCCTGTGACTGTACAAGGAGCAGGGAATTCTGCCTAACCCCTCTCTTGTAGCTGCTGAACTTAAACGTGGTGCCTCTCCTCCGTGGTGCCTCTCTCCTCCGTATTGTCCCACAGAGGTGGGGCACCCAGGGGTTTTACATTCCTGTGCTCACTGCCCCAGGGGCTCCTGACTTCTTCCTTTTTACTGCTTTTCCTTAATCTACAAGAAGTCACTATGGCTGATCATGATCTCTGTGTAAGGAAAAGCAGTGCTTCTGATTTGGGATTTCCCATTCTTCTCAGGTTTTTGTATATCTACTGCTTTCTCCTACTGGGAGAGGTTTTCACTTAATTTTGTAGATGGCAAGTGCCAGGCTCACTCGATGACCTATAGGTAAGTGGAGATGCTCAGTGTCAGAGCATGCAGATGTGTGTTTTGCCAGGAAGTAAGCAGACTTTAATATTATTCATAGACAGCTATCTGTCAAATCCATTTCTGCTGTGCCTACTGTATAAGAAGCAAAAAAAAAAACCTGACGGTGCTGCACATCCTATCAAGAAGAAACATACATGAATGTCACTACAGCAAACTTTTTGTGGGAAGTGCCTAACACTTGTGATAAGATTTTGGCACCATGTTCCATTTCTTTGGGGCAATAACTGACAGGCAGCAACTGTATCCTGAAAGCTGTTACAGTAAGGGAGGGATGAGAGGGGAAATTTTATGATAAATACCCTCAGAAGTTACAAAGAAATGCAGCATAAACATTGTTCCAGCTTTGCACTAATTCAGACAAACTGAGCTTAAATAGTGATTGTTCCTTCTACCATCTGAAATACTACTCCAGATAACAGTGCCACCCTTGTTTTAAGGGTAAACACTGAAGTTCATTCTCGAACAGAGTTGACATTCATTTTGAAAATCGACATGTAAAAAAAATAAATCAGAGCATTGCTACTTAATGTCACACTAAAGGTTTGCAAATGTAACTTTTTTTTTTTAACATTCTTGAAATTTCAGACAAACTAGCAGATTTTTCCCTCCTATGGCTATTCAGGGTTAACACTGGGCAGACAGTATCTTTTGTATTTTCTGGAGTCCTGTAGTTAAGTCGCTGAGTAACTTAAGACACCGTTACGTCTTTTTGGATAGAAAAACTTCCTGCACTCTGCAGATGGAAGGACTTCTGTAGCCCTAATCAAAGCCAACTGGATTACTATTGGCTTCTTGCTGTTAGAGTTAGCGTCTGTGATGCCATCTACGCATTCCTCCAGTGCCTCTCTGCAATATATAGAAACTTAGTGAGTGCTATTTCACCTTGTCAGTGCCAGGCTGTCAGGACGAGGAGGATTTTGCAGGATCCTGTCTGGAGTAGATGAGAGGCTTTAGCATCTTCCTGTCTTTTCTCTGCCTATTGACAAGCTTTCCTTGAGGCGTAGTTGCACTGGGAGGTTTTGGGACTTTTCAGACAACTCTGGAATACAAAATACTCCCGTGTCACCAAGAACTCCTTGGTTCCTCACTGCAAGTGTATGTTTGCCTCAGCCTCTTGACTCAGTCCCAGCAACTTGTAGAGACCTGCATGACACACCAGATAATCGCTTGTGTTGGCAGTATCAAGCCAGAAGCTTCAAGGGAGGCTACAGAGTAGCTCCTCTCCCCAGGGAAGCTGCTGCAGCCAGTGCTTGTAGGCCAGCCTGGTGTGAAGAACCCCTCCCCGCAGAGGCAAGCCAGCCATCCCTTTTCCCATCCTGTCATAATAAGGCAAGGGGACCAACCGCTGCTGGTAGCTGCAGATACACCCTGACAAAAAAATCAGCTGGACGTGGCAGACCTGAGGCTCCATATTCACTGGGGTGCTTACAGACAAATACTCAGACTTGACAAACTCCTAATCCAAAAGCTGTGAGTTTTGTACAGCCCTGTGGGTATGTAGGAAAACAGGGAAAGGGTTTCTTCTTCATGCAAATAAGGCATTCCCTAACGTGGGAGCTGTGAAATTTAAAAGGACACAGCATTAGGAATTTATTTTCAGAAGGAGTAAAAGGGTGGAACAAGCAACAGTTAGGGGCCACTGAGCAGCTGAATACAATGCATAAATGATGTAAGATTGATTCCAAAGCAAACCTCACAAATTTTAGGAAAGTTTGACTCTGAACTCGGTAGCTCTAGCTTGTAACTGAACCTAACAAAGGTTGAAATTAATGATGGCAGTTTGTTGGCTTTCTGTGAATTAATTGTGTTTCTGCTTTTCTGTGAATTAAATGAATCTTTCTGTGTTCAAAGGACAGAAAAGGAGTTAAACTGAGTATGTGCAGTGTAATAATTTAGAATTTGAAACACTTCTGCAGTGAAAATTAACTTCATCCAATTTTCCTTTAATCCAGTTTTCCTTTAAGCAAAGCATAGTTTGGATTTGAGAAATAAAGGACTGCAGGGTAAGGCAGCAATGATTTAGTTCTCTCATTGACAGAGTTGTTCAGTGAGTCATTAAACCAGATCCGTCCACTGACTAACATGCATTGAATAAAATAGATTTCATTATCCCATGATGAGTTGTGCTGGTGACAGAGAAGGTACACTTCTACATTGCATTAACCAAAAGTTTGAGGGAATTCCTTGTGAAAAATCTGGAATTGCAGTTAGGCATCCAGCAGCAACCAAGAAGACCTCATCCTGCTCCAATTACATTAGATACTTTGTTTTAGTGCCATATGAGATTGAGTAGAGTAATGGAATAATGCAGCTTACATCTGAGATGAGTAAGTTTTTGTTTACAAATTTGCTTGTCAAGCTTTAAGTCAGAACACGAGGATGTTCTTATGACTTAAAGAGTGGTTCTCCATTTCCCATCTTGTTTATGCTAAGCTTTTCTCTGGATTGAATTTTTGTTTCCAAATGGCAAAATTATCCTCTAATTGACTATATTTAAATGTGCCTGTCACAGAGGAATATAATTATAATTGTTTCTGCTTGCAGTCTTAATTTCTCTTGAAAAATTCTCTGTTAGGGACATTTCGGTTTTGTCACAGTGTCGGTTGTACCATTGATTTTCCTCCTGTGTGCCTACTTGTTTTCAGTAAGCTATCCGCAGTGTCTGATAGAATTAATTTCTGTATATATTGATCTAGGAGGGGTAACAAGGGAAGCATATACTGCATAAAGTGGAGTGTCTGTACCAAAATGGTGCTACCCAAAGAGATTTCCTGTTTCCTTAGCACTAGCTCAAGAGGAACAGAGAGTGGGATCTGAGAATATCTGAAAGGTCAAAACATGCCTGGCGTGACTGCACGGATGGCAGCAATGAGGCTGGCAGTGAGCAACAGCCTGCTTTTATCCTCTTATCCCCTGTGTCTCACCCAGGGTTGGCTGGTGCAGTTTTGAGTGCTGCAGCACAGGCAGAATATGGAGGTGCTGGAGAGGGTGCAGAGAAGGGCAACGAGGCCCCTCTGAGGGTCTGGAGAACAGGTCTGATGAGGAGAGGCTGAGGGAACTGGGTCTGTTCAGCCTGGAGAAGAGGAGGCTGAGGGGAGACCTGATTGCTCTCTACAGCTACCTGAAAGGTTGTAGCAAGGTGGGGGTTGACCTCTTCTCCCCAATGACTATCAATAGGACAAGACAAAATGTTCTCAAGTTGCGCCAGAGGAGGTTCAGATTGAATATTAGGCAAAATTTCTTCACCCAAAGAGTGGTGAAGCATTGGAACAGACTGCCCAGGGAGGTGGTGGAGTCACCGTCTCTGGAGCTGTGCAAAAAACAGGTAGATGAGGCACTTCAGGAGATGATTTAGTGGTTACAGTTGTGTAGAGCTGACAGTTAGACTTGATGATCTTGAAGGTCTTTTCCAACCTTGATGATTCTGTGATAGTTCTATGTCTGTAGACGTTCCCTCCCAAGTTATATCTGTGTATTACCTAAGATCTTCATGTAGTCATGCAGGCAGAAATTGAGTCCAAAAGAAGCCCGCCTGCTTTAAGCTTAGCTTAGCAAATTAAGTTAGTATAGATTGTATACTTTTCGTATCAGATGGTGATAAACAACGCTGCTAGGGACTATTCAGTCTCTATCCTTGATTTGCTTTCTGATTTGAGCCCAGCAAAATCCTCTGCTTTTCAGTTTGTCTGTGAATAAAGTGATGCTTTGCAGGCATGTGATGAATTAAGTACTACAGAAACAAGAAGTGTTGTCTAGGTTAGTAAGGGAAGATATAAACTCATGAAAAGGTCTCCATCTCAAAGAACCCAAGTCTGTGGGTGTTTGAATCTGTGGTTTCTGCCTGTCTACAGAAGGGTCCATTTGCAAAATTTACATTCATTTTTGGTTTTGGATTTTGATCAACTCCAGGGCTTTCAGGTAGGGCCCTTCTCCAGGGAAAATAAAACTTAACCACAGCCACCAACCCAAAACCGAACCATCAAGAAACCTGAACCCAAATGAGTGAGGTTAAAAGCAGTTTGGTTAACTGTCTTGTTTTGTTGCCTTTGGCTAGAAAAAGATAGTTGCCTTTTTAGATGTTTCTGACCCGGGTTAAATTAGGACACTAAAAATCTTGTGAGGAAGTTTCAAGGGCTGATTGGATTACTCAGATCCCAACCCAGCCCGTGGAGATGAGTACAAAGTTCCAGACAGTTATTAAATTAGGAAGGGAGAGATCTTATGAGGTCTGCATCATTTCTACATAATAAACTCCCTTAGTTCCTCATGGATAAGCATGTCCAAAAGATACTCATCAACATCCTGAAGGCACATGGGCTTCTTAAACTGGTTAGCTTTTGTCTGGTTTGAATGGGAAGAACATTTCCAAAACCAGCCTATGGCCTTTGCTTTCAGCTTCCTATTCAGGGAAGAGGAATTGTGATTCTCTTAACAGTATGTTTCAGCACAAACATTGTTCTGTTTTCTAGTAACACATAGGTATATTCAGAAAATCCTTCTGTTGTTTGAAGTCAGTCTGGTTCCTTCCTTTCCCCTTTTCATCAAATAACAGCAAGACTTGTTTTAGGGTGTTTTTTGTTGTGTTGGGGCTTTTTGGGGGGGAGTGTCTTTTACAGAGTTGTCTGCAAAATATAATAGCAAGGTAGATTGAAAATTATAGTGTTCTTCTTGCCATTCATGCTCCTTCTTTAGCTTTTACACTACATTTGTAGAAAATGAAAGCCAGAATGTAAAACTGATCGATGCATGTGCCCTCAGATGCTAACAAAATGCAGTAGTTTGGGTTATGAATGCTTCAGGAGAACTCAGAAGAGCAAGCAGAGCAACCAAAGAGCCAGATGTGCTTCACATGCAAACTCTTAGTGAACACAGAACTGATTATACAGGTTTGTAACTTTTTTTTTTAATGCAGATTTGGGATTCAGTTCAAGTGATAATGTCCCTTTAAAAGTTCCCAAAAGATGCGTGACCCATTCTGCCACCCCACCTTCTTTTCCCTGATTAGAAAAGGGAAAGGGTGTACTGAAGATAACACTGAGGATACTTTCCAAATGACCGGAGGAAAAGAAAAAACAAGGAGAAGGGATCATTAAGATGATAAATGAAAGTTAGGTTTGCTGTTATTGCAGGTTATGTTGCTTTTTCTTAAGGGGAGTGAGGGGGAGGGGATGTACCATTTCCTGTTGGAGAAACTATAATCAGCTATAGAACATTTGCAGTTTTAGGAAAAAAGGGTCCTGACTGTGCTACTGTACAAAGATTGAAGTGGCAAAGTGAAGACTCATATTGAAATGATAATGACTTTGTGGCGAAATGGAACACAACATGCCATTTCCTAACAACTTGCAGGAGGCTTAATAAAAAATGCCAGGGTGTTTGTTTGCATAAAGATGATTGATGACCCCAAAACAGGCTGCAAATTGTGAAGAGAAACACATCTGAATTATTCTTAAATTTTGATTTAATCTATTCCTCTTCCTGTTATTAAGGTTAATATTCCTACTGCCTAAGTAGTCTTTGAAACCCTAGTTTCTCCGGAGCTTTGTGTAATGGGATAACTTGATATATAGAGTGGGATGATCTGCATAGTTCTTAAGTTCTGTGGTCTCTTTCAAAAAGAACCAAAAGGAATATACTTTGGGATGGGGGTGGTGGGTGGGAAACTGCATGACTTGTGTTCTTCAAGATGCCAACAATTGTGCAGGAGCTTTGTGATTTGGAAACCGAGCTGTTACGAGCCACCATCACCTCAAGTGATGTTCAGAGAAGGAGAAGCCCCACAGCAAGGTGGCATAGAAAGTTGGCGTCCCAGAACCTCTCATGTTTTGTTAGTTACATAAGCCAAAGGAGCACACGAGCACCTCTTCTGTAAACAGAGTTCTGCACTGATTTTGTGCACTTGTGCAAGTGGTTGAAGAATGCAATCTTGACTCAAAGGGGAAGACGTTAAAGATCTTTTGTTTTACTTCTAATTTGCTACTTCTCTCTGATGTGTTCATATTGCCCTTCTCTTTCTCACAGCCTCTTCCTAATTGAAAAAAAAATTACCCATTTAAAGACAGATAATACTGTTGTAACCCATATGAACAATGGCAGTGAACAGAAAGCATTTTACCTGTAAAATTGGATGTTATCAAAAGTCAAGGAACAGCTAGGGAACCTGCTTTGGCGGGGGTTGGACTCGATGATCTCTCGAGGTCCTTTCCAACTCCTACAATTCTATGATTCCATGATTCTATGATTTTTTAGACATTAGAGAAACAAATGAAAACAAAATTATGATAAAACAAACCTTTTGGATTCTCATATAGTTTTGGGAAATCTAATGAAGATTTTTACATTTACAAGATTTCAGTACAACACTCGTTTACCCATGGATATGATAGAGTGTGAGGTGTTCATCTCTGTCGTCTTAGTTGTGGTGACCAGTGATGGTAAAATGGACTCGGTCTTATTATTTTTGAATCAAAGCTGTTTGTCAGCTTCTCACACCAGCAGCAGACGATTGAGAAGTACAGCTGGGATATTCATCTCAGACTCCTGTTCCTTCTACACTAGACTGAAATGACGATTTTCAGTGGTCTGTGGAGACAGGACAAGGGGCAATGGCTGCAAGTTGGAGCATAGGAAGTTCCGCACCAACATGCGGAGAAACTTTTTCACAGTGAGGGTGACAGAGCACTGGAATAGGCTGCCCAGGGAGGTGGTGGAGTCTCCTTCTCTGGAGATATTCAAGACCCGTCTGGATGCCTATCTCAGTGAAATGTCCTAGGGAGCCTGCTTCGGCAGGGGGTTGGACCCGATGATCTCTCGAGGTCCCTTCCAACCCCTACAATTCTATGATTCTATGATTCTATGATCCTTTTACATAGGTTTTTGGTGTTCTGTGTGTTTTCTCAGGCCTGTCTTCAAAACTGCAGTGTTTCCTTTCCAAAGGGTTTTTGGGCTGAAGGTAAGAAAAAAACCCTGGACAGAGAAGAGGTTACCTGTTCTCATTTACCAGTCCTTCTCCAAAGTTCAGATAATTCAGTCAAGCAGTGAGCATACCAAACAAAACTTAAGTAAAGAGGGTCTAAATGCCTGGCATGATTTGACACATGCAAAAAAATGAACAAGCACCAATTATTCCTCAATTGCATATCTCTCAGGCATTCAAATAAAAGCATTCTAATCAGCTGTCATGCTAGGAACCGCTGCAGGAAATTGCCTGTCTAACATATAGGACCACAGACAAATTGTTTCCCCGAGTCCTCACTGTTTGCACACAGGACAGTAAATGGTTGGTCTGATCCTCTCACGTTATCTTCCAGATACTCCACAATTTTTCTGCCAGCCCTGCCTAACTCTTCAGACATACAGTTGTAGAGCAGTGGCTGAGTACAGAATGTCTGTGCATCCTTGGAAGAGGGGAAAGGGTATTCGTTATAAATTATATGAGTCAAAGGCAGGTGCTTGATGACCTGATTGCTGTATGTTGGTTTTATTCTGCATCCTTTTGGAAAGAAGGAAGGGGGAGGGGGGAGCGGAATGTATTTCCAAATCAGTTGGCTTTTGAAAATTAATAAACCTGTAGTTATCCACTCATGCTGCTGGGTGCTGGTGTTTTTATTGTACGCTGAGGTGCAATAAACCAAAAAAAGGCAATACTGTGAAGGAAAACTCACAGGCTTTATTTGAATGCATAACCAAGTTTGTTTACTTTGAAAGAACAATAACAGTGTAATGAATGTCTGGTGCAGAGTTAAGTACATCCTTGTCCAAATTTGATTTATGTGATCGTTTCTGGATGTTAACTCAACCATTGTTAACATAACCTCTGTCGGTTTTATATTCATGCTGTCTGTAGGCACACGCTAGCATAGCAACGTGAAAGAAATCTGAAAGAACACTGGTAGCAGTTCCTAGTGCAGGAAACCTTCCTTCCCTGAAATAACAGAGGTTGGGGTGTAGTGAGACGTAGATCACATTAAGGCAAGCCAATCTGGGTAACTGGAGGAACTTTGTTGGGAGAAGAGAAGGCAGCCATTGATTTCTGTAGCTTATTAACCTCTCAAGTGCCATGTGCAGTATCCAGGCATCATCCATGGTCTGATAGCGTGTACATGGGTTGTGGAGGTAAAGTGACCCAAGGAGAAATGCATCCAGCAGGCCAGGAGCTCAGGCCACCTGTGTTTTTGAAGGCAGAAGTTAAGCTTTGTGAGGAGCGCTTGGGTGGACGCTCATGTAAATGTGTGTGTAATTCCTACCATATGGGTGTGTAATTCCTACAATAACCTTGTTCAGTGTACAAAGAAGGGATTCTCCAACCGCCGTGCTAGGCAGTAACTCCACAGGAAATGCATCTTTTAAGAGGAACAGAAGAGGCTTTTTTAGGTAAACAAAACTTTCAGAAGTTGCCACAATGATTAAAGATAAACACGGTTCTCAGGGGAAGTTTTATGACTATAAACAAAAGACATTCTTGTTCATCCTTCACGTTCATTTCCAAATTGCACATAATTACTAAATCCTTCCCATGTGGGCCTTGCAGCTTGTGTTTTTTAACTAGAAAACAGAGCATATGTTTTTGTACCCGTAGCTTCATTACTGAAGTTCAGTGATATCCATAATGATATTTTTGATTCATTTACTTGTAATTCAGTTTAAGCTAATTAGAAATAGCTATCAATAACTCTTTGTTTCCAAGTCATTATATCACTTCTATCAGGGTCATCATGGAAATTTTATATTTACAGCTTGAACTGAAATTTGGCATTATCAAGGAAGAAGGGGCATGTTCAGTGTGTTACTGTAAGTCATTCACGTAAGCCCTTAATTTCATCTTAAAACTGCATCTGGAATTTGTGTCAGCTGTTGGATCCCATATCCTGGGAATGGCTCAGTGTCGCTGGGAGATACGGGTGCAACTGCTGAGCTGAGGACCAAATTTCAGCATCACTCTCGGCTGCCTCAGTTTTTGCTCTTCTTTTCTAATCATCATTTTTCTCCCAGTTTCATATGGCTGTGCTTTTATTTTGTGTTTGACACTGATCTTGGGAGGGGAAAGGGAAAATGCTGATAAGATTATAGTTGTTTGGGGTGTATTGTGCTCAGAGTGGGGCATAGTCTTAGTCCAGTCTTACGCCAGACACCACCATAATAAGGTACATAGTAATAATGGCAGAGTACTCCATTAAAGGTTGTAGCAATCACAAGTTCTGTGATTCATGGACAAATCCATTAATACTGAAATGACCTAAAGGATGTAATTTTAATGTAATATCCACAGTTTGCATGTGGATGGACTCCAGTGTGAGATTTGGGCTGTTCTGTCAAAAGCCCAATTCTGAAAATACATTTTCTATCGTTTTTATCAGTATTATGAGCCCTTTCCCTTATGAATGAAAATACAGGGCAATGGATTATTGTGGGTAATCTTTTTTGCTCATCTGAAGCAGCAAGTCATGTCTCAGAAGCGTATCTGCTGATGATTAAATTCTGGTAGAAATCCATGACAGCCATATGGAGCAATGTGACAAAGCAGTGACAACAAGTTTGATGGTTCAATTCAGAAAATATGTTTCACAATAAGAAATTATTTAATTCAGCCTGGTGGTTCTGGGGGTTTTGTAAGTATTATTTGTGCTACTGAAATAATCTGATAATCCAAAGGATAAAATAACCACTTCTTCACAATCCAATGTACAGCTGCTTGTTGGGACTCATGCCAAACCTTCACCTTCAGATCATCCCCAGCAACTCATCTGCATGTGAATTTTAATGACAGTTCAGGGATAGGTAGTAATTTCAATCATCTGTCTTTCACTGAAAAAAACCCAGATATTAACATAGATAAAAATTAGCTGGAGTAACTACTTATTTTTAATGTACAAAAGGGAAGTTTTCCGTACTATAAAATTTAAACTTGCTACCTAAAAGCAGTGGCAGTTCAGGAGCAAAAATGGAATTAGGCAAGTTGGGAAAGTGGAGACACAGCTGACAAAAGTCTAAAAACTGAATTAATTTTGAGTGTTTTGTTATCTAGGAATGAACCTGAATGCCAGCCACTTCTTAGCAGCACTATATAAATGAAATGTGAAAACAAGCCTACCAGTTCCTCCACATGTTGCTGTCACTGGGTAGCTGTTAGCACCTACATTAGTCACTCCTTCAACCGGCCGTGAAGTTGTTCCAGCTTTTAAAACGTGTGAGAGAATTAAGGCAGGTGCTGGCACGTCATAAATGAAAATTGAACCTTAAGGCTGGTACAGTAGTGACATTGTTGCTGTTTGCATACGTGAAAACACGTGGCTTGTCAGGTTGCAGTAGAATTATTGTGTGCTATTGCACTGTTAAATCTCGGTGGGGCCTTTGGGCTGCCAACGAGAAGCATGAGACTTACAAGTGTAAGAAAATACATTAATTACCGATACTCACCATGTAGGTACATATTTTTTCTTGTTGTAACTGACTATGCATTGCCCGATGGTGGTTGGATTACTTAGGGGAGAAACTTGCCACAGAGGGTACTCATGCATCTGCTGTTAGGGAAATGAAATGCTGAACCATCTATGATCCAAAACCAACTTTAATATTAGACTTTGCTGAAAAACCTCTCAAAATAATAATAATACTCATGAAAGCAGCATACAAAGTCATATTCTAATTTCACAGTGAAACAAACGCTGAACATTTTTGCTTGAAAAGAAATAGCAGAATAGAGAGTCATCTTCAGGCCATGGATATTTTTCCTGAGCTCTTACTTAAACCTGAAATCCAGTGAATTGCTGTGCAGCTTCTTGTCTCAAGCAATCATTACTTTTTTCTGAAAGAAGTGCTTAATCTTTGGTTTCTTACAAGGTTCCTCTTACAAATAAAACTATGTTGAATCTTACCACTACCTTCTAAGATCTTGCCAGGTTCCATCCTCCCTTTTTTCCAAAACTCACACCAGACTGCAAAATGAAAATATCACAACTGTAACTGAGGCTCTGTTAGACTTTCAGATGAAATTACCCAAGTCATTATCAGTTTTAGGAAGCCTGCACATTATTCTTACTAACAATAAGGTAATTTAATTACTCTGATTGCTGATTTAATCACTGTATTTTCGTGTCATTTAGCCCTATATGAAAATGTCCTAATGCAGCATTAGGGAATTAGAATTATCCTAGTACTGGGTGAAAAGAACATTCTCTGTTCTGTAACCAGAAATTCACCTATTGCCTGAATGTACTTGCTTTCCAAATCAGAGAACTAAAGTATTTTCTTCATTTATCACTTACTGACCTATAGCATGTTGGAAGGACAGCAGCCGATACAATAGGATTATTAACCTGTTCTTACTTCTATCTCTCTTTCTTCTTGCTTTCTACAAGTGAGCCACACGCTTGTGCTTTCAAACTGTTTCTCTTGGTGTCACTTTCTTGGTTTTATATCCAAGATCGCCTTGTACGCTACTGCTGTGCTACTTTAATATATTCCAGTGGCACTCCTTCAAGGTAGCAAGGTAACGCTATTTTCAGTTGTTTAGGTAGGGACCAGAGGCACAGAAGAGTAAGGGCAACTTTCCCATACCTAACTCTGCCCAGTCACGTAGGTTCCCCTCTGGACACCTACAGTTAAGTGATGTATCACCCCCTGCAGTGGCATAGGCTGGAACACATTAAACTTTGTGGCAGGCAGTGTGCTGAACTCCCATCTTCCAAGTCCCGCGTTAGTACTTTTTTTTGCTGGAACGTTATTTCCTTTCTGATGTAGACAAATACAGTGGTCTGAAGCATGGGGATCGAATACTGCTCCTTCATGTGGCTTGGCAAGAAGTGTGAGCTTCATTGATTTTGTGTATCACTCTTTAAAAGGTTTTTTGCTGTTTCCCTTATTAAATAGTGGAGAATGTCACCTTTCGTCTTGGGTTTCACAGTTGCTGTCCTGATTGCTTTTCACAGATACTACGCTCTCAGGGGAAATCGGCACCAAGAAAAAAGTGAAGAGACTGTTAAGTTTCCAGAGGTACTTCCATGCATCCCGGTTACTGCGTGGAATTGTACCACAAGCCTCTCTGTACCTACTGGATGAGGACTACCTTGGGCAAGCAAGGGTAAGACGGGTCTCCAGATCTCCATTTCTTTCACTAATATTCCAGAGAGTGTCCGTTTTGTATCAGTGTTCAGATGGACAACCTGCCTCCCAGCAAACAGGCTGCCCATTCCTCTTTCATGGTTGCAGCTTTAAAGGCTTTCTCTCAAAGCAACAAGAAAGTGTCTAAATTTATTCAGCATTTTCAGAGTCTGTCAACTGAAATTATAATCTGGATTTATTAAAGGATGAAGGATCCCTGGCTGAGATACTGATTTAAGTGCAACCTCGACACAGGATTTAGTTCATCCGCTTGAAAAAAGACAGCTGTCTCTCAGCTGGTACGGAGCAGCTATCAGGCAACTCACAGTAGCTCTCCGCAGTGACAAAGCCTAGGAAACCAGGAGCAATCACTGCAAGGAACCTCACAGTAATCCAAACATGATTCTCTTATTTTGCAGCTCTTTGTACTTGCTTCTTTAAAATGATATTTTCTAACAAAACTTGCACAACTGATGGCGTTGGGATTACTTGCCTAGGAAGTTTTTATCCTCTGCAAGAGAAGGTTACATGCCAGGTGTTTGAAAGGAATTAAGAATCCAGATCTGGTTTGAATATAGACTAAGTGATGGGAGTGAGCCCACATTTGATTCACACATCTGCCATCGTAGCTCATACAGTTAGTCCAGACTCAAGTCTCTTGACTAAACTGATGGAGCTGCTGTAAAAACAGTGTACGTGGCAGTAGTGATGGATTCTTCCTTGTGGCTGAGAGGGGCTTCACAGAAGCACATTATCTCAGTTTGTAAAAGCTATTCCTCTGTATTGGTTTGTTTAGAAAAATCTAAGTCATATTCACCATGAGAGCTAAGACTGTGTTTTACTGGAATAAAAAAACCTAAGAGAATGTGTACTGGATCAATTTGGGGACATAAAAGAACAATTAAAAAGTTTTGCCGTAAAACGGAATATTTTAATAATACTTAGGGTTATATTATTCCATGTTTTGAACTCCATTTAGGAGGTATTTTTGGTGTCAGGTTCAAAACCTCCTCTGTTAAAAGTGCAAGTGATATTTTATGCAGCATAGCTAAATTTGGTTCCTGGTGTCTGATATTTCAAATACATCTCTACAGCTTTCCTGAACTTTAAAGCTGCAGCAACCAATCACGTGATAGATTAATGTGGAATAATAATTTAAATCTGCTTTACACTTGGACCTACCAGTGATTTGCCTTTTTGTATTTTTCTTCTAGCACATGCTATCCAAAGTGGGGATGTGGGATTTTGACATTTTCTTATTTGACCGCTTGACAAATGGTATGTAATTATTAAAAAGTTTTTATTTTAATCTCCCATATATGGCTATTATTAAAAAACCTAGTTAAATAATTGCTAAACGTTTTCAGTTTAGATTACTGAAGAGAAATTGGACACAGTTATCTTCTCTTAAAGTCATGTCCATGAACATTTTCAGGCTTTTGCCAGAACATTCACAACTATAGGATAATGCTTAAATCTCCTATATTTGTTATGGACAGCTTTTCAAGGAGGTGTTTCAGTTACCTTTACCTGGGAAATTCCGAATACACCTATTGGATACATTGGTTGCTAAGTCCAGACCTCCATAAGAAGTTGATTTCTATCAACATTAAATACCTGTCACCGAAGGTACCCTTGATTCTATTCAGTGAAAAAATTAGGAAATTCATTAAGACAGTAAAAATCTGTGAAATGTTTTGTCTAAATATGTGCTTGCAACACCACACACAGTACCCCAATATCCAGGCAATACCTCTTGATCAGGTAAGTGCTGAAGAGGGTCATGATCACATCTTTCTCCTTTCTGTATTGCTAAAAGAGAAGAGATCCCTCATTCCTGACCCTCCATCTAATTAGGTTTGGCTGGAGCAGGAGGCATAGAAAAAAGTTGGTTTAGAGGATACTTAAGTTAAGTGACTGGCAGCGCAGACTGGAAAGGACTGCAAATGGCAAGGGATGCAAAGGCATAACTCTTCTAAATTACTTTTCTGCACCCCTGCTCAGTAGTCAAAGCCAAATAAGTTTCCATGTCCTCTTCGTACATCTGCTTATTTTCTTTCCTGAGCTACATTAAATAAGAAGACTTCCTTCAAACAGTGTTTATGTGTTGTATGGGTGGGTTGGTTTGGGGGTGTTTTCCCCTAACTTTTCTGGACACATTGCTGCTGAATTACGTGGTTCAAACTTCTTAAAATACTGTGTGTATGTGTAGTTGATCATGTAATGCTGATGAGGCTCAATTTTGCCAGTGTTTCCAGTACTGGATTCACAACAAAGGCCAGTGCAACATTACTATAGGACTTGAGACCATAATTGCTACAATTTATTCTTCCCTGTTTGCCTCATCACTATCAAATGCAATTGTAGCTGAGCTAGGTATTACCTATTTGTACAGCCACGTGTAAAATAATAATAATTTAAAAATAATTTTAAACTGCTGATTTTTCAGTAATTAATGAATTAGCACAGTATAGCAAAGTGAAGTGGCAGAAAAGTCATTCTACTGTTGTTTCTGGAGTTAGACCTGGATTTGGCAGGTGATGTCTTACAAACAAGCCTGTTGAAAGACTTCTAGTTAAAACTTTGTGAGTTTGCCTTCCATGTCATGTTGAAGCAGTGTCCTGGTTTCAGTCAAGATAGAGTTAACTTCATTTGTAGCAACTGATGGAATGCTGTGTTTGGGAGTTAAAATGAAAGCAGTGCTGATAACACCCTGATGTTCTTAGTTGCAGTCAGACAGTCAAGGACTTTTCTCAGCTTCTTCGTATTTCTCTATTCATGAGAAAGGAGGGGCGAAGCCAGGACAGGTGACCCAGATGGGCCAAAGAGAGTATTCCATGCCAATTACGTCCTGCCCAGGATAACGGGGGGCTGAGGGGAGGAAGAAGAGGGGCGGTGGCGGGACGAGTGCTTCTTGGGGGGACGGTGGGGTTCCAGGACAGCTCTGGGTGGTACGGCCTGAGTTGTGTGGTTCGGGGAGAAACTGCATTGTGTATCAATAGTTTCATATTCTTTTGCTCTAAAGTCCTGTTAGCATTGTTATATTTTATCTGTCTGTTATCTTAGTAAACTCTCCTTATCCCAACCCACGGGCCTCTGAGTTTCTTGGTTTTGGAGTTATTTGCCCCTTCCTTTTCCCTTCCCTTGTTTCCCCCTTTTTCCCTCTTCCCCTGCTCTTTTACTTTAAGAAGGAGGCAGCTGCGTGGATCTCGGCCCACAGCCGGGGTGAAACCACGACAAGCAGCAAGCGTTTGTGGCATCCAGACACAAGAACGACACTCCACTGATACAGCTGTGCCATCAAATCTTGCTTATATGTAGGAGTCATTTGTATAAACTACTTTACACTGAGTAGTTGTGTCATCTAAACTCTTATGATGGGAGCTAAGGGGATAGGAGCTGAGGGAATACAAGCTAACAGGAAATTAACAAGACTTTTGGTCTTGGTTGCTTTCTAACTACATTGCTAAAGGAATCTAAGAGTTGTTCCTTTCTGCTTCTAGGTAACAGTCTCGTAACACTGCTTTGTCACCTCTTCAACGTGCATGGACTTATTCACCATTTCCAGTTAGATATGGTTACATTACACAGGTTTTTAGGTAAGTGCTCACCTCAAAGCCATTTTTGAATGCAGTTCACAGCTTAAGTAGGGTGTCAATGGTGGCACTGGGGCTTGCTCTGTCTATCTGTCTAAAATCATGATGTTGCTGCAAATATTTCAGTAAAACATTCCTATAGTATATATTAGCATACAATTCACAAGCAACCACGTACCTTGGTTCAGTAGCTGCAAAGTCAGTGGAGGGACTTCAGAAGGCTCTGCGCTGGGCTGGAGCATCCCAGTACCCCAGTTGCACTGGTGATTTTTAAAAAAAATATGCCATGCAGAGATGTGGCTGGCCAAGTAGACCCACACAGACAGGCAGGCTGACAGACAGACAGACATTGCAGAACCTACTCGTGCACAGTACAATTGTGGTGCAGTGCCATTATTTTAGTGACAAATAGACCACTGAGACTCAGGGCAGTTAAAAGCTTATGTGCAAAATTTAACAAATTATATCAAGCTGTCTGCACTGAACAGTGTTGATGAAAGCCCCTGCTGCTGTTACTGCCAACAGAAATATTAGCCCCATGCTGTCAGCGAACCAAAAGAAGAAATTGGCCAAAATCAATTACTCTTTGCATCATGTTTTGAATGCAGCTGAGTGCCAGCTGTCAGACAGAGCTTCAAAGGCAAGGTCTCTTCTTTAAGACTGTATAATTGTCACTTTGGGGAAAACGTTCCTCTGGTGTGGAGACAAACAAAATCTCCCTGCTGTTTCTGACTCCTGCGGGCAGCCGTAAAGTGGACACTCGGATAATTAGAGCTAGTGGGATCCAGGGTTTAAGGGATTACCCGCTGTAACTTCAAATCCCTGTGAAGCTGGAAACAAACTGAAGGCTAGGACTTTCTTTGGCATTCCCCATGCTGGAGACGAGTGCCATGGGAAGTTTGCCCGTCACCCTTCTGTTTGATTAATTTGATAGCATGTAGGAGCGTGCTTTCGGCAAGGTCACAGTCAGCTTCCACTGTTCACGTGGTGTCGCCCTGAGACCACCTAATGGTGCTGGCACTGCTGCAAGGAAGAGATGAGTGTGAAGGACACACCTTGGTGGTCTTCCATGTGAGTGGATGTGGAGAGTTAAAGGTTCTTGCTCAGTCTTCCAGCTGGGCCAGTTCCAGCACTGCACATTTAAATAAGAGGGACGAGTATTTTAAAAAAGATGCATAGACATGACTAAAATTATCATTATGCTTTATCTTTTACTTCTTTTGAGGATGTAGGAATGCCTTCAACCATTGCTAGTCACTCAAATAACGGGTGATGCCAGGATATTCAGGGCCTCACCCCCTGCCTAATGACATTACTCCCCTATGACAGCAACATAAATAATTACACTCCGTTGTGGATAAATTTGCCTCTCTTCCTTATTTATTTTACTCCTGAATGAGAGCCTTCACTAAGGCAAGAAAGAGCTGATTTATGAACTAGACCCAGCATATCCCCTTGGGCCTCACAAATCCTTTCATGCATTTTTTCTCTAAAGGTATTCCAATGAGAGCACCAGTCTAGGTAAGCTGCAGATATTTGAAGAAACTTCCTTAGGCAGCTGACTGTAAAACCTCAAATTGTGTTTTAAATCCAGTTCCCACTTGTGGCCATGGCATTCAGAGACAAAAGGATCTTTATTTTCTGTTTTTGTTCCCAGTTATGGTTCAAGAAGATTACCATAGCCAAAACCCGTACCACAATGCTGTCCATGCTGCTGATGTCACACAAGCTATGCACTGCTATCTGAGGGAGCCCAAGGTAATGACAACCTTTCACACTGATGTTGCTTTCAGATAATTTTCCTTTTTTTTTTCTCAGGATTATAAAAAAAATCCCAAGCCAAACATTTTTAGATAGCAGAAAATGATTGTGTACTTGAAGCCAGCAGCAAGGCAGTAGCAGACTCAGATACAGATTACAGGTGCTTTAAACAAGCTACTAGAGTCACTTATCACACAAGTGACATATCAAGTGCTGTCACATGAATTCCAGCAAGCTTTACAGTGACTCTGTGTCCCGCCTCCCTGCGAGTGCCTGTAGCCCTCCCAGCAAAGCCAGCAGAAGGCAGGGTGTACCCATGCCTCCGTCCCTTGAGGGCATAAGCCCCTTGCATCAATATTTCAAAATACCAAATTTGGCAGTGCAGCACTGCTGGAAGGGGAAATTGTTCCCTTTGACTGGGTCTGTTGCAAGGGTGTCCTCTGCACAGGTGACTAGCAGCTTTTGGTTGCTGCAGCAAGCCCTCACAACATGCGGATATGAAGTTTCTTTCTGTGTTGCTGGAAGGCACTGTAATACTGTAATGCTGAGCCACAGTGTGAGAATCTAACCAATCTTTCCTGGCTTGACTTAAGGGAAGTTCTGCTAGAATTACCAAATTGTTAGACCATAATATAGTAATGGCAAGCGAGGACAGGAGCAGGACCCAGCTCTCCTGTACTGCCATCTCTTGCAAGATCTGAAGGTCTGTGCTGTGAAAAAGTGCAGAGGACAGCCCATATTCAGAATCTGTACCATACTGCTCTTCATTTCTCCTCACAGGGTGCTTCTTTCAGCTCATCAGGCCAGTAATAACTACCTCACGCTCCGAAACAGAAAATGCTAAGACTTCAATTTTTTTTCCCAACGATAACACAATTTGCTTCTGAATGATAAGCTGTATAGGTAGGAAAAAATCTGGGCAGGTTTTCAAATTTGGATATCTGAAGTTAGAAAGGTAAATTACATTCTCAAATAAAATACTTCCATTTGAAATGAGATGATACCCAGCAGCCACGTTTGACATTTCAAAAGTTTCTAAATTCATTTTTTTACAGCACGGAGCTGTGCTAGAAAAATGAAGCCTGATGTATCATTGGTATTAGTAAATACAGTGTGAGGCTGAGCCCTTATCATGGGTGCTAACATATGCCAACCTGCTAGTATACTAATTTAATTTTTAAAACTTGACTCTTTTAGTCAGAGCTCAAGCACCCTTCTATAACAGTGATCCTTATGTTGCCATAAACAATAAAGAGATAATAGAAGATGTAATAAAATATGACTACACAGTCTGGTATCTTTATAGATGTTTGTTCAACAGTCACTTTAAAAACATTTACAGTTTATTTTATATTTGACGTTCGTGTACTGTCCTACAAAACTGAGCAATGCCACGATATTAGCTGGTTCCTTTATTTGCCAGAAGAAAAATGTGTACTGTTCATGTTGTTCTTGTGATTAACATGTGTGATTCAGCTTGCCAACTTCCTCACCCCGTCGGACGTCATGCTCGGACTGCTAGCTGCTGCGGCTCATGATGTGGATCATCCAGGGGTCAACCAGCCCTTTCTGATCAAAACTAAACACCACCTTGCCAGCCTGTACCAGGTAAAACTGCTCATCAAGTTGATAATATGTAAAATGGTGTCAAGGAGGGTCTAAGCAATTTGCAGTAAACTTTCATGCTGAAATCTGGCAGTGGAGGGGTGTTGGTCAAACCAACCTGCACTTTAGAGTCTGAAAGATTTCAGCTCAGCTCCTCACTGGGTGTCTCTCCTTCAGCAAAGCTGATACACATGAGAAAAAAGATGTAACTGTCAGGTTTTGTGGAGGACATTTAAGCCAAATCAGTTGCATGAGTTACTTCTGCCATAGATCATCTGGTGTAAGGAACTGTGGGTATGAGATTTCAAGTCGCAGAGAGACAATTGGTACTTCATCTTCCTTCAGTGAGCAAGCAAGCAGCAGGCATGTTCTAAATCACTGTTGCAGTAAAAGAAACTTTTGTTTCACATGGCTCTAGTAAAATTAAACACTTACTGAATACTGCAATAAAAAAAAAAAATAGAGGAAGCCAAGGGAAAAGTTGTATATATTTACCCAAACATGCCTAGAGATATAAAAGAAGTTAAAACAGCCACCGTAGGTCACACCACAGGCTGTCTAGACCGGTATCCTGTTTCTAAGAGCAGCCAGCAAAAGATCTCAAAGAGAAACATAAACCTGGGATAAGTACAGAGCTGTCCTTCACCTGGAATACATCCTCCCAGCTCTGGCAAGCAGCAGTAGAAGACTTCCTGAAAGAACGACACAGACCCTCTTGTTCAACACCTATCAATGAACCTGTCCCTCCCTGATTTTTGTGGCCCTTTTTTGAATATATTTGTTAGTTTTTGCACATGGAAATCACTGTAGAACTGAAATTTATCCACATCTGTCCTACGTCTATAATCTTCGCATGCATGTAGACAGGATTATATATGCACATTACACTTGCATATACACACTGGAGCAATGCCATAAATCATTTTCATCGAATCATAGAATGCTTTGGGTTGGAAGGGACTTCAAAGATCATAGATCATAGAATGGTTAAAGCTGGAAGGGACCTTAAAGATCAAGTTCCTACTTCCCTGCCATGGGCAGAGACACCTCTCACCAGAACAAGCTGCTCAAGGTCCCATCCAACCTGGCCTTGAACACCACCAGGGAGGTTGGCAGCCACCACTCCCCTGAACAACCTGTTCCAGTGCCTCACTACCCTCATAGTGAAGAATTTCTTCCTAACATCTAACATAAACCTGCTCTCTTTCAGCTTGAAGCCATTGTTACTCCCTGTTCTATCACTACACTCCCTGATGAACAGACCCTTTCCCTCTCTTCTGTAGGACCTCTTTAAGTATTAGTAGGCTGTAATTAGGTCTCCCCTTAGCTTTCTCTTCTCCAGGCTGAACAAACCCAACTCACTCAACCTGTCTTCACAGGAGAGGTGCTCCAGCACCCTGATCATCTTCATGCCCCTCCTCTGGACTTGTTCCAACAGCTCTATGTCTTTCCTGTACTGGGGACCCCAGAGCTGGGTGCAGTATTCCAAAGTGGGGTCTCACCGAAGCAGAGTAGAGGAGGAGAATCACCTCCCTCCAGCTGCTGGTCACACTGTTCCTGATGCAGCCCAGGACTTTTTGCTTGCATTAATCGTAATGCACAGCTAATAAATGGAGATGGTAATGGAGATGGTATTGCTTTTGTAGCTTTCAGAAGAGTCAACGTCAACCTCTTTAATAAAGTATCAGAAACACAATATCCTAGGTTAACAGTTAACCTGTCTGAAGAAGCCTCACTGACAGCTATGCACCTTTCTACATGAACTTGGCAAATCGAGAGTTGACATCCTGGACGTGTGCGGTGCATTTTGTTCTGTTTTTTTCTAAATGTCAGGCCAGCTGCATGGGGAAAGAGAAAAGCCAGGGGACTAAGCCAGGGGACTTTGGGAAGGTTGTGTTAATGATCCTTTGAAGAGTGGGTAGAGCTGTTCCACAAAAGCCTATGAAAAGGCATAAACATCTCCTCAAATTAATAGTGGGAAACAGTAATATATGAACAGGTTGAAAATTCAGGCTAATATGAAAGAAACATAGCTAAAAGAAGACACTACTATCTTGGAGAGATTTTTTTCTGCTCAGCAAACTGGGTTTGAATGTCATTTCAGATGTTGTTTAGGAAAGGCAGTGACAATAGTGCACATGCAATCTTTTAACCACAAATGTGTTTTTTAAGTATAATTTAAAAAGATTTTAGTACAGATTTTAGTAGTATACAGTACGTGAACACCCGTAAAAAAAAGGTTTTGCTGAAAACAGTTTTAGTCAAAAATTCAGATTCAGTGAATAGTCTTTAAAGCAATGAATTATATTGTTCTCAAGATTAGTACTTTAACATGTGCTTGAAACAAGAAAGTTGTAGGTTTTTGGCTTTTTAAATAGCAGAGCCACAGAACTGCTGGGACTAATCAGAAAAAGAATCAAGTGAAAGTAAGTAAGTTTTCAAATAGTCGGCAGGCATCTGTCACTGAGATAGTAATAACTGAGACTTAGGGTTATCTGTTTATGACACCTCTTTGCTCTTGATCATAAATTTAAATTGGAACTTCATGTTCAAATTACATGGAAAAAAGGTTTTGCAAAACGAGGTCAATCAGTATTTGACAAAGATGCAAAGTGTTTGACAGCTTCTGAAGGGCATATGTGAGCAGAATCATGTTTCAGGAAGGTGGGTGTCATTACCAAGGAGCTCACAACTTTCGATACTCATTTTCAAAGGAAATCCATATTTTATGATGGAAGACATTCTTTGGTAATCTGTGGGGTAATTTCCACAAGAGTCTATTTCATGTGAGGCACCATAATTTTCCACAAAAATAGAAGTATCTAGCATTTGAGTCTCTAGCATTACAAAGACAGCTGAGTGTGTAAAACATGACAGCAAGGACCTGGAGGTCACTTGGCCCCCTGTGAGGAGCTAACCACCATTCCTTCTTATGTGACACAGATTCACTTCTAACTTCATTGGCCATTAAAATGAAAAATGAAAGTTTTACTCATGCTTGAATATCATTGTCGTAGGTGTCTGGTTGATACATTTGTCTTATCCAACATCATTTCTGCTTCTTTTGTCTGAAAGCAGTGTACAATTCAAGGTTGCTCAGCCTGATACAGTCCTGTCTTGTAGTTATCCAAAACTCCACATCAGACCTTACACCAGAAAAAGTTGTCCTGCTTTTTAAAAAAAACAACAAAACAAAACTGTATTTTACTGAAAATTATTTATTATTTATTAATTTCTTAAGAAATCAAATAGCATTGATGTAAATAAAATGTTATTTTATAACTTCAGTAATAGAATGTTGAGATCTATCTTTGTCTAGCTCTTAAACAAAGGGGAATAAATTAGAAGTTTGCAGTGATAACGTACATCATCTGTAGGACAAACCAAATTTCAGAAATCTATGAAAGAACACTTTACAACTTCAATGTAGATGCATGTAAATGAGAAAGACAAATACATTTTGGGCATCAGCTATGACAGTTCTACTTTGCATCAGTCTTCCTTAAAAGCACCATTTCTAATTTAAGTACCATTTTCAGGTATTTAACATTGTGTAGTTAAAACAATTGCCTGATGACTAAGAATGGATGATCAGATTTGAAGAAATTTAGATTGCCTTCCACTCAGTTAAAATTGAAGCTTTCTCTGCACCTAGCTAATAGCAAGTCTGTCTTTCTTCAAGTTGTTCTTCTTTTCCAAATGCATATGTCAAGCATGGCGGCTTGAATGGCTCATAAAAGGTCACAGACTGGAGATTTTGTGACAGTCTAAGTGAAAAACTTTTTTTCCCCTCGCAGTCCTGAAGTCTGTGCTACAGCAATCCACCATCTTTAGGTGGTAGATGTGACAGAGGCTTCCTAGCATGTGACCTTTAAAACAAAAGTGTGATAGTAAGTTTTTTAAATAACCAAAAGTTAGGGGAAGAAAGCTGTCTGAAGACAGGAGCTGAGAACCCCAGTCTGCAAGACAGCACGTGGACTTTTCCCTGCATGAGTTATCTCCCCACCAGCCTAGTCAATCAGATAGCTCATGGCAATTAGTCTTAATAAGGTGGAATAGCTGACTCTCCTAATTGTTGGCAGCAGCTTCAGGGGTTCTGGCTGCTTGCATTTAATAGGGGAGTCATATGACTTCATGCTTAGTTGTCGCTTGTTAATTTGGCCTTTCCTTTTCCCTTTTCCATGTGCTTTGAGTGTGGGAAACCCAACAGCACAGCAGCTTTGGTTCTAAGTTCTTCCTGCAGCAACAGGCAAAGAGCAGAAGCTTACAGAACGGGAAATACTCTGGGGCGGATACCTCAGTTTGCTTACTCTGCCCTGGTCAGGCCCCACCTGGAGTATTGTGTCCAGTTCTGGGCTCCCTGGTATAAAAAAGACAGGGATCTCCTGGACAGAGTCCAGCGGAGGGCTACGAAGATGACTAAGGGCCTGGAGCATCTCCCCCATGAGGAAAGGCTGAGTGAGCTGGGACTGTTCAGGCTTGAGAAAAGAAGACTGAGAGGGGATCTTATCAATGTTTATAAATACCTTAAGTGTGGGACACAAGAGGAAATGGCCAGCCCCTTTTCAATGGTCTGTGGAGACAGGACAAGGGGCAATGGCTGCAAGTTGGAGCACAGGAAGTTCCGCACCAACATGCGGAAGAACATTTTCACAGTGAGGGTGACAGAGCCCTGGGACAGGCTGCCCAGGGGGATTGTGGAGTCTCCTTCTATGGAGACATTCAAGACCCATCTGGACGCCTATCTGTGCGATGTGTCCTAAGGAACCTGCTTTGGCAGGGGGGTTGGACCTGGTGATCTCTTGACATCCCTTCCAACCCCTACAATTCTGTGATTCTGTGATTTTTCCTTTGAGTAACTCGTAGTTGGATGTGAGAAGATCTCAGATACCTACACATTCAGGCCTGTTCTTGCTGGCTTTCAGCATGGCCAAAAAGTGCACCCATGGAGTGTGATTCCCAGGTTAAGGGAGGTGCTGCTGAACCAGCTTCTCCCAGCAAGTAGTGCTGTCCTGCTGGAGGGGACGTGGGAGCACAGAGTATTCTGAGGGGGATCTCCCTGGTTGGGATGTTTCAAGGGTGCAGTCAGACCAGGGCCACAGGAACTGTGCATGGGCATTGTCTTAAATCAGCGTAAACCTTTCCCAAAGCCAAAAGTGACAGTCAGACAGGGCTTGTCCGATTTACATTAGGGCAGGAAGATGGCAGCCTGTGGATCTGGGGTGACTGTTGGGGTGAGGATTCAGTTTGGAAATTAGGGAGGTGAAAGAAGAAAAGAACCAGTCTTATTACATTCCCTTATTTTACTTGGTCAGAGTGCAGGATTGCAAAAGTGCATCCTGATATATGTAGGCAAAAGGAGAAGAGGGATATTTAAGTTGGCTAACAAACAGAATTGCTGTCAAAAATAATTTAGATATTGCATAGCTGATTCTGACTCTTGAGTCTGTCAGCTCTTCCAAGGAAAAGGACTTAGTCTTTGCACGATTGTAAAGTCTTGGGGTTGGTTGGGTTTGCTTTCTTTTTTCCCCATAGTAGCTATGATTTCTATTAGGGAAACAGAAAAGCAACAAAAAAAATCCCCAAATAAAAATACCACAAAAAAAGAAAAACAACAAAAAGAGAAATTCCAAAGCAACATATTAGTGACTGTGTGAATACAAAAGCAACAGAACGTACTGCAGAAAATACTGTAATAGGAAATCAATCCAATTTGCATGGAAATTTCAAGAAAAAAACAAAGATGATCAAAATGCAAATTGGATCTTGGTTACTGGCAATGTTTACTGTTTCAGTAGTCATTAGATATGGCAGGATAATGGAGAAGAACAGGGAAGCCTTAAGGAGAAGTCCCTCTTGGAGAAGCATCACATCCAACAGGAGAGGCAGCCCTAACACAGCTACACCCCAGAGTTGTGGGGCTGTGCAGAAAGGAGCCAGAGATTAACAATGGCCGGAGAGAGGGATTCAGAGTTCTCACTGGACAGTGATGGGGTGGAGCCATAAACTTCCCAGTATGGGGATCAGATGCCTTAACTCTGCCGAGGGTGTCCCTATTGCCAGGTGACAGGCATCTTGTTCACATTGTGCATGCTGTTGTGGATAACTGAGGAGTGTGCCTTTCACTGGAGGGGTGCTCTGTTGGGCTGCTGCTCTGCAGCAAGCAGATGCTTTTGTGAATTAGAGGAATTGAGTTAGAAGTTTCCAGGCAAGTGGCGTTTCTGAGGTGCTCAGGGGTAGAAAGTACTCTGTGAACAAAATGAGCAATGACTGGCAAATGTGTGGCACATTAGGATAGTAATAGAAAGTCACTAGACACAAGAAACCTAATTTGTTCTAATTTACAGACAACCTAGAAAGTTTCTGGGTTTCTGTTCCCTAGGAATTTTTCCGCTTTGGTTCCACTTAGAAGCAAAGAAACAAAAACAACTCAAAATTTGTTGCAGACTAAGTTGCCTGCAGATGCTCAGCAATACTGATACTCTTCTTGCTTTCACTTGAGCAGCTGCAGGCAGCTCCCAGATCCCTAACTCCAAGGGAAATCTGGCAGTTTGGCTTGCTTTCTCATGCCCACTCCACATTCAAACTGTAGAAGCTGAGAAGTCAACCTTGGATCAGTAGGAGGTAAAAATAGGATTTTGCACTCCTGCTTTAATTCATTTGTTAATAAATCTGTTAGGATGCAAGCTACCTCCCACTCAGTCGAGATCAGCTCCACTGTTCACAGCAGGGCTCAAAATTTGTAGAACAGCAGGGCTGTAGGGGCTGACCTTACCTAGGTTTCCAGCACAAGGTTCTTAACTCTAGAAATCCAGACCAGTTCCCCAAATCCTAAAGGTGGCTAAAGAGCACATTTTAGGCTCATGCTACAGCATTTCCAGCCAGCTCTAGGTGTCATGTGATAGGGCAAAACTGTACCATGGATACCTGCCTGATCCTTGAATTTATCCCTTTTATTCCTCCTTAGAATGTTTCAGTGCTGGAAAATCACCACTGGCGATCCACGATAGGCATGCTTCGAGAGTCACGGCTCCTCGCCCATCTGCCCAAGGAGGTGACGTAAGTGTCTGCTGGAGGAAATGCATCACTGAAACTAGTCCATGGCTTCCATCACACTTCTTAAAAGGAGACTAGCAACGAGGCCCAGGCTTCAGAGTAGGCTGAACTTCCTGCCCTCACTTGGTGCCAGTATGAGATCATGAGATGAAGTTATACAGCAGAAATATTTTCTAAGACTTTGCCACTTCTGCAATACAGGAACGGTCACTGACAGTGACCATTGGGAGTCCCAGCAGGAGTGAACCTTTTCAGATCCATTGTTGGCAGTTTTTGTTTTACATAGCACTGACCAAATATGGAGAGATTTAGTGATTAAAAAGCATGAAAGAAAAATGGAGAAGTTGGTCAGGCAGCTCAGGACTTCCACACCTGACTGAGGAGGTGTGGCTCAGTCTTCACCATCGTTTAGGGTAAATTAAAAAAAAAACCCCACAGCAACATGAGCACCTTAGATGAGTTTATGCTAATTTTTACCTGCTGGTTTTGTGCAGTTGTACTCCCAGCAAGGAATAGAGATCAAGCCAGTGAATAACTGAAGTTTTAATCACGTCACCTTACCAAGAATATAAACAAGTTACCTGTAAGCAATAAGCTCCATATCCTTCCAGAAATCCTTTGCAGCAGACCAACAGCTTCAGTCCTACTTTAAAGAATTTCAGTCCAAGTCCTTCACAACTTCAGCTTCACAGTTGCAGTATTCACCACCCAACTCTGAGCAGCTGACGTAAGATGTGACCATTTTTCTAGATGCATCATGCTGTTGTTACCCCTGAACTGTTCCTAGCACTTTCCAGAAGCTTTCAGAACCACCTATGCCAGCAAGTATTTTTCTTCTAAGTTATCTATTCCTCCTGAACCCATTTAGGCAGCTAGAACAGTTGTACCCTGCAAACCACAGCAGACAGTGGCCAAACAGATCGGACTGGATCTGTAAAGAAAGAGGAAGCTTGATGCTGTGATCTGTAGCTGGTTGGTTTAATGGTTCGATGGTTCTGCAAATTGAAGGACCTTATTTTCCTTAATTGCAGGCAGGACATCGAGCAGCAGTTGGGTTCCCTGATCTTGGCAACAGACATCAACAGGCAGAACGAGTTTCTGATCCGTCTGAAATCTCACCTTGACAATCAGGATCTGAGGCTGGAGGATGCACAAGACAGACATTTTATGCTTCAGGTAACTTTAAAAAAAATTATTTTTTTCACTGTTGTTTTAATTCATTTTCCAAGCCACAGGACTTTTTATGTTAGAAAAGCTTACCATAGTGTATCTGGACATCAGCATCTCCTTAAGCATCACCAGTAAACACTTCCCTTCTGTCACCTGGCATGTCAGGCAAGCGTAAGGTGCCTCCAGTATTTCCTTATGCCGTTTTCTTGAGTTAAAAAGCTGTGAGTGCAGCAGATAGAGGAAGGGTGTCCAATGCAGAAAAATTAAGATAAGCTATGAATTATTTCATTTCCCAAATACTGATTCTCTTGCCAGGTGATGCTTGGATTGTAGCCTCTCGTCTGGTAAATGTCCCTTCTGTGGTGTTATTTTCTAGCACTGTACAGAAATGGAAAGAACACTGACACACCCCACACACCCCCGTCCATGTTCTTTCCAAGAGAGCCTGACATCAGATGCCCAAGTCCCGTTCCTGTGATGGATGTTCAGAAACTGCCTCTGCAGAGAGAGCTGTTGCCATGGCAGCAGGTGCTTCTCCAGCGGATATGACCAGCTAATGAAGAATCCATGCTGTATTTAAAAACCAAAATAGATTCGGACTGGTTCTTCCAGCTAAGCTGCAGTTGTCAACAGGCTCTTCAGAATAAACCTCTCCCTATTAAACCATTATTGTGGTAATACACGCTTATCCAGAGAAACTACCTTAATTTAACTCTTAAATATACAAAGGAAATACATAAAGTAATCATTACACTTTATAAAACAAAGGTCTACATGTTATTGCTTTGTTGAGCTTACAGGAAAGGTAACAGCTGCAAGGAAAGAATTGCTGATCTGTTAATGCTTCCCCCTCCAGCAGCGTGGGAAATGTAGTGATCTGCTTACTGCATCAAGCATGGTCTTCTGAAAGAGTCCTGAGTGGACCATGCAGGGCAGGATGATGGGCTCATCATATTTCTGAACATACTAGGCAAGGAAGTTGTGCAAATGCCAAAGGCAGAGGGATTGCAGATCTCAAATACAGCAAAAAGTTTCATTTGCACTTTCCTGAAGATAGGAACTAGGACGTAGTGAGATTTACTTATCTGGTAGATTAGTTGTGGGAGAAGAAAATAAAAAATTAGTATCGAGAAATCTTGACTGATCAGGATAAGTTAAAGAATGTTTGAAAGGTCCTTGTAATAGTAACATTTTGGCTAATGAATTTAATCCAGAGATAAAAGCAGCTTGGAGACTTCCCTCGTCCAGTTCACAGGCCTGAATTTATACAGGAAATATTTCTTATGTTTTCCTCCCGAGTGCCAGAATGATTTCTGACCTCTGTCAGGCCAACTGACTGTGTTCAATCTGTGAAGCAGGGAGGCACACGACATCTTGTTCCAAGGCAGTAAGGCAGAATATTACATGGTTTACTTTTCTGAAGCAGTTACTCGATTTTGAAAACCTCTTGCCCTCCTGTACTCATTCCCCTGCAAAGCACTTAAAAATACTAGTTAGCTAAGTGAAACCAAGCCAGGGCAGTGTGGAGAGCCCTGTGCTTAGCTTTGTAAACAAAAATACGCAGACATTAAGATGAAGTGTAATTGAAGTGAGATGGAAGGTCACTCACTGAGACCGCAGAGAAATGATGCCTAAATACACCAGCTTGGCTCTTCCCTTCCTTGTCATCAGCTGTGGATGCTGAGCCAGGGAGTCAGCAGGAGCCAGCCTGAGGCTTTTGTTGGCTTGTTCCTTGCAAGAAATATCCAAAAGACTTTGCAGCCTTGGAATTCAGCCTCCTCTTTTTCTCACTACAGTAAAGCGGAGGACTGAATGAAAGTTTTGTGTGCGGCTTAAAGAAATGCTCTTTCCTCAAAAGGCATATTTGGGTGAACCCGAGTCTCTAAAAGGTGATCTTAACCCTTACCAACATCAGGTGGGAGGCCTGGGAGTTTCATGGCTGCAGATGTACTAGCTGAAGCGCTGCTAGACAATCGTGTCCTTTCTCACTGCTACTTTTCCTCTTTGCTTTCAGATTGCACTGAAGTGTGCTGACATTTGCAACCCTTGCCGGCTCTGGGATCTGAGCAAACAGTGGAGCGAACGGGTCTGCGAAGAGTTCTACCGGCAAGGTCAGCCCCTTTGCGCCCGGCGGTCCCCTTTCACCTCGGCTTTCAGGCTTTTTGTGTGGCGAGACAGAGGTCCTGTTCAGCCTCCACAGGTTGCCTCGAAATCTGCCCCCAGAGCGAGCTGTTGAAGAGATCCTCTGCCCCATTTGAAAAGTGGGAAGGGATAGAAGAGCAGCATGCATTTCTTTGCCCTCACTGCTCCCACAACAGCGTCAGGCGGGGGCTGGGGGGGAGGGCGGACAAGGGGGGCTCTGCTGAGCCTCAGCAGTTGAATTTGGCTGGAGAGCCCACGGCTGTATTCATCTCTGAGAACCCTCCAGTCACCATTAGCTCTTGTGAGCTGGAACTGTGCCGGGTCTACACTGCACCAAAATCCCACCACTGTCCACTGAGTTTTACCTCACTTCTCATGCTCCCAGTACAACTCTGCTGGGAGCCTTAACCCAAGCTGCTTCCCGAATAGGACACATTCTTCTGCACATGAACTCAGAGGAAGGGTTCAAACGCAGTTCCCAGCACACTGAGCTCTTCTAGCCCTGCTGAAGGGGCCAAAGCAGGCAAGCCAAAGCTCAGCTAGGACCCATTGCAAATGTTTTCAAACCCCCACAGAGAGCACAGTCAGGCAGAGTTGTGGGTTTTTTTAAACGCAGTAATTACACCATTTGGCTCTATCTGCATAGGCAAGGTCACGCTGTGCCACAACGCAGGGTGCAGCGGAGTTTAATCACTGCTAAATTCTTTGTTCAGAGCATCCTGAGAGCCAAAGACAAGTGGCACAAACACAGGAAGAGCGCGCAATGAACCTCTCAATTCATTTAAAATTCTGCCATGCAAAATTAAGCCACATTCGAGCTGGTACCTGGTACAGTCAGTCCGTAATACTAACAAACAAGGACAAATAGGTCAGCAAGTTAATTTTCAGCCAGTGTCAGCTTAAGCTGGTGAAATGCCTTTGACACTTGGGAAGCGACGTAAGCAACTTACCAGATAAAGGTTTATTTAGTCAGACATAGAGTCAAGGCATAATCAACATTCAACACATGAAGATGGGGCCCCACCTCACCTTTAGTGCATTGGGAGACGGTGCTGAGCATGACAGCATTCTCAACTCTTAAAAAAGCATAAGCTTTTTTCCCCCCAAGACTCAAGATTTATTAGTATAACATCCAAAATATACCTCTGAAATGGAACACCAGAGCATATAAGACCAGTTAGATGCATAACAGGGAGAAAAAAAGAGCGTTTCTTGTGGGAGAATGTACAGAGACTGCGGTCTTGACTTGTCACTGGTGGCTTTGTAGTCTTGGCAGGTGATACAGGAAACAGTAACTACCATGTAATTAGATACCATTATCACTTAAGAATGTTATTGTAGACCTTGCTGTCTCCTTACATGCAGTGCTGAGGCATGAAGGTGTGTTTTGGCACTGAGATTAGCTTTTGAAAACCATAGCTCTTAACACTTTGATTTTTAGCTATCAATGATGCAGATAATGTAACAATTAGTGCCATGTTTAATCTTTCTTCTGTACTGTTTACAAAGTTTGAACATTTTTGGACCAAATGTTTCTAATACCGTTTTAATAGACTCTGATCTTGACCTTCTAGTTATCTGGTGTACCTACACTACACCTATTAGCAAATAAAATACACAATCAGGTATGTTTCAGTGAGCACCTGGTGCCTACAGCAACTCCTAACATAAAAAAAACCCTTCAACTTGTTCTCAAATCGTCATTTTAAAAGTCAAATAGAAACACAAGGTAAATAATGCAACTTGATTTTTTTTTATATAAAACTGGAACTGGCAAGAAACAAGTTTCAGAAAAATGGTTGATATTTAAATACCATTAAAAGTCGGTTTCTCTGGAGAGGTTTTTAAATTGCCTGGAAGGTTTTCCCCAGCATGAAAGTTCTCAGCAACTAATTCATGCAGTTACTTCTACAGCCACTTGAGACACAGGAAAATTGACCATCTTATAAGTTGTTACCATGCAAAGGAAAATCTTATTTTTGTCAATTGAAAGATTTGTGGAGACAAAAAGATGTTGATAGGCTTCAAGCCAGACAGATCAACCATTTTGAACCCAGAATACCTGCAGAGAAGATATCACTGGAGTTACACACTGGGGTTTTTTTTCTATCAAATATTTCTGGAAAGTGTAGAGGGGATGAAGAGAACGGACAATTCCCGCATTTGGAAACATGACAAACTGCTATTTTGTCTCAGTTTCGCTGAATTGTTCCTTTTGATTTTTTGTGAAGCTAGAAACATTTCCCTGGTAGTTTGCAAATACCTGGTTAAAACTGAAAATACACCCCTCCCTTACATTTAAGCAGCCATTGTGTGCTGCAGAGGGAAGAAAGGCAAAGCTTAAAAATGCACATGGTATTACATACGGGGCCACAGAGCCCAAGTGGCACAATACCATTTAAATCAAAACTGTCTCTTAGTGGGTAGAAAAGAACTTTTAAACCAAACTAGTGGATTTAGAGCAAAATTGTTCCTTTGGGGTTGAATATGATGCTTTGTCTGATCTAGCAAGTCAGCCGTACTTATTTAACCACCTCTCACTGCATCCTTATCTGTAAATCAATTGACCACACTATTGCCTGAGGGCAAGTGGCACAACTCAGTTTGCACACAGTTAGTCTCCTTTCTGTCCAGTCCCATCCATCGGAGAGGGTCTGTACCTCAGGCAGTGGTAGCCAAGAGCATACTCTGGCAGTGTCTTGGAAGAGGGCTAACACTCACAAATGTGTTGCGCTCACAGACAGTGTGCTTGTTTAAAAACAAAACAAAACAAACCCACAACACAAAACCCCAACCTTAGCTGATTTACACGTGGAGCACTGATTGCCTGGGGAAATGCAGTGTCTCCAGCAGGACAGGTGGTTGCTGTTTGGGCGGCAACAGCAGCTTCTGCTGGAGCAAATGAGACTCCGTGAGCTTGTTTTCTGCTGGATTCTTACTTCCATCTGGCCGGTGGTCCTCTGTGACCACTCCAGCATACACGTGATCGCTGCTGTTGTTCACCTTCAACTATATTAAGAGTATCTCCTAACATTCTTAGCTAAATGTGTGAGACTGTCTTGTGTGACCATTTCTGCATCGTCAGGAATAGCTTTCTACTGACTGTTTATAAGCATCTCCTTGGTGCCAAATTTGGTCAATTCTGCAGCAGGAGCAGTCTGAGGAGGCATGTGGAGTGATCATATCCCTCAGCTAGGCTGTTCTTCAGCAATCTGAAACAGACCCCGGGGTCGGTCACAGCAGGTGCTGCCTTGGAGGAGTCTTCAAGGCAGTCCCAGATGTACCCTGGAGGCCTCCTGCTCCTGTTAGTCAAATACCATCCTGTGAAGGGGGCTGAGAGTTCAGTGAACCATGTTGTTTCAAGTCTGCTGTCTCACATCAGTCCTGTGCAGATGACTCCCTGCGGGTTTTCTGGAGCACCCAGAAAATCGGTGATGCAGCAGCACCGTAACACCCTGCAACACCACAATTATCAGATAAACTTTTAAGTTCATCCTTTTTCCACATTTATAGCTTGAATTCCATAGCTCTTGACACTTGAGCACATGTTGCCATGGCCCGTGCTCTGGCCCTTATTGGCTCCCATCATTCTGGCCTTCAACATCAATTTCCACAAGCACACAGTACCAGCTCACACTGCAGTACTAATGGAGATGTGTTTCTTCTAAAATATATATATTCTGCATTTTCCTCTTAGGAAGACATTTGAACACTGAGTAAATGAACTGGCATGTCCTAAAAATCTTACATGTGACTCTATTTTAAAAACTAATGTCTTCAGAACATGTAAGTGCGTGCTGCAAATGTAATGTTCATTCAAGAGTCACCTTTCCTTCAGGAGGTTTGTCTTTGTTTGCATGCTCACCTTCTGTGAAGCTATTTAGATATTTAGCATGGTCATCACTGGTGCAAGATCCCAGCTGCCCAGATCTGCACAATTGCAGTCGCTGTAAGAGCCTAACGCAGGTGTGGAGAAGAGATAGTAGTGGCAGAAAATTATTTCCTCTTTTTTTTTTACTGTTTTTGCAGGTGATCTGGAACAAAAATTTGAACTGGAAATAAGCCCCCTTTGTAATCAGCAGAAGGATACAATACCAAGTATACAGATTGGTAAGTGTTAGTTTCTTTCTCTTCTCTCCATGTTTATCTCAGAATGGCACAAGCTCAAAGAGAAACAGTTCTTTTTTCTTTTTTTTCCCAATCCAGTTATTTTAACATTCACAACTGTAGGTATGGTAAGAGTTGCAATTCACATTCTAAATGAGACTGTCCAAAAAAGAAACCTATCCAAGCCACATATTCAAAGGAATCATTGCTTAGGGAAAAAGGTAGTCATTCTAATGTCTGCAGAGGAAATTCACATCCAACACATGCCTACACACCAGTTACTTGCTAGTCTGAAATCTCTGCAGTGAAGGGTGCTGATTTTACCATTGCATACACAGAGGGATAGAGCCACATCTTGTCACATGCACTGGTCAAATGCTGTGCATTTCAGAGCTGATGGCTGCTTGAGGGTTTATTGTTACTTCTCTTCAGGTTTTTTACTACTTGTATCAATGTATTCTCTGGAGGCACTCTGTGGGGCAGGGCACTCAGGGAATGATTTTGCTCCTCACCCACTGTTCTTTGTGTGTTTCCGCAGGGTTCATGACGTACATCGTAGAGCCGCTCTTTGAGAGGTGGGCCCAATTTACAGGCGACACCCCCTTATCTGAAAATATGCTAAACCATCTCAGGAGGAACAAGGCCAAGTGGAGGAGTTTGCTCCACAAGCAACACAGCAGTAGTAGGAGCAATGACCACTCAGGTCAAGTGACTGACAGCCAAGAACAGACTTTAAATGAAGAAGAGACTCCTTAGTGGCAGCTTTGCACTTTTCCTTATAGCACTGCTATCTCCGTCTTGATCGCAGCAGCAAACAAAATCCCGGGGAGCCTGTTGTCAAGACCACAGAAAGCAAAGAAATGACAAAGCAGAAGCTGTAAGGGTCCTCACAAGCAAGCCCACGGTTCTGCTCGGTTCCTTTCTGGATCTCCTTCACGTTCCTCATCCCCCTCTTCATTCTGCGCATGCCTGACGCCATTTGTCACTTCTGATCATGAACTGCCTGAATGCAGAGTTCCCGTGAGCAGCACCGAAGCCAGGCCGGTTACAGCTGCTGTGAAGCAAGGAGGATTAGTGAGAGAACAGGGGAGCTAGAGGCACTCTTGGTTATATACTCATTTACCACGAGTTGTACTGTGACACATGTATACAGGCCCAGAGCGCCACAGGCTTTCCAGGCTGGCAGCTGGGCTGCACATGAAACCACCAGCATCTTCAGCATCCAGAGGACACTGGTTGAGTGAGACAGTGCTTACAGAGGGCAGAGCGAGTCTGGTTATTTTAGTAATGAAAACAAAAACCTTTTTAACTTTTGTATTCTGTGCACTAAACAACAGATCTGTAAACCTTGGACTGAAGTTACTCTCCGTACACACAACTCCAGCGTAACAAGGCTCATTTTGGTAATCATTTTTATGCCACTTTGGATAAAAGACGGGCATCTTCTCATTGCAAGGAACGGTATTCCCTCACAACCAAAAGGGAAGGTGTTGTACAGTCTAAATCTTTGAAACACGAACAGATCTATCTTTTGAGTACTGTTTCAAGTAACATGTTTATATTCATAAGTGTACATTTTCTGTAAATACAAAGCGCTACTGATTCCCATGCCAAAATCCTGGAGTACTGTGGGATTGCTACCTGCAAAAACATTGGCACTGTGAACAGAATACTGTTAGTTTTAATACAAGAGAAAGCATTTGTAAATATGGTATAGAGTTTATTAATATACACCATTGTTTGTGGATAAAAGCCTTAACTTCTAGCGTCCTTCATCTTCTGATAGCTGCCAAAATCATATGATCACAAGATAGGATTCTGAACTGCCTTTCCACGATCCAAGGTGTATCAAAGGTCATTGAGGAATGAAGTCTGGCAGGATAACTTCTCCAAAACTTCAAACACATTCCATATGGGTCTGTCTTGTTAATCCATGGCACCTTGCACATTCGGTCTAGGCAAATGCTTCACAGAGCCTGAAATTTAACTTTAAAAAAACCCAAAACCAAAACCCACAGCAACACCACATAATTTGACAGTTCAACCTGATTGCCATTTATTCAAGAGTGTGAATTTGTGTTAAATAGCTTAGTGAGCTACAAAGCACGACATTCTAGTAGTTTTGGAGTCCAGTTGTTTTCTTGAGTGATGTTGCAGTGTAGCTGATTTTTTCCCACATTCCCTCCTTAGGTAGCCACCATGGATATGCCTTTGTATTTTTCTTTTAATTTTAAAAAAACCAAAAAAAATAACCCCCACCACAAAACCCCCTGACTTTTAGATCAGCCTCAGTGAAGGAGAAAAATTCATTGTAATCTGACCATTAAGAACCATCTTAACTATAGTAGTAGCTGAGGAATCTTCTGTTTATGAAAGATATATGGCCTTATCTATGCCATGAACAACCTCCGTTTGGATAGTCTTTATAAAACTTGCCCTAAACTTCCATCATTTCAATGAGATTGTATTGTTGGACACTACTGCATTGCACCAAACTGATTGTCTCCTTCTCTTCTGCCCTCAGAAAAATTAATTGCATTCAGGTAAAGTGTAATGTTGTCGTAAAGCTCCAGTATATCAAATCTGTACCCCTGTTTTCTGAAAGAACTAGCAGATACGGACATATCATTATGTTTGGACCTGAATACCTTTGAGAGACCAATAAAGAAGGATCTATTCATGCTGGTTTTTGAGATATATAATATTTACTCATAAAAGTGCAAGGGGAAATATGTATTTTTTTTTCACAATTACAGGGAATACTGACTCAATCAGGCAAAGTGTTCAGGCTCAAAAGGTGACTAATGTGGTTAAGGGGAAATAAAAAGCGTTAAGTTTTAGGAAAGGGTGTTTTGCTCTGCTAACTCATTGGACACTTACTTTCAGAGAAGGAGACTCAAACCCAGTTAAGTAGGAAGGTGTAAATCACAAAATATCCTCAGAACGACGATTTTCTTCTCTGCTGTTTTGTAAGCTATAAGTGGTAGAAAACATTCTTCTTCCTCCCTCTTCGAAATGGGACTCACGTAGTAGAAGTATCATAACAAGCAGAGAGAGAGAGTTGTAATAGAATAAAATTATTTCTAACTACAGGACATAAATGTCTTTTTAACCACCTGATGGTGGGGGTGGGAGTATCACCACTTTGCAGCTTTTTAGGTGTATCTTTCCTACTCCTGACAGATTTAGGACAATTATTAGGACATTACAGGAGCAGTGTAATGTGCTGCTTAGAAGCACTTAAGTACATACAAAGGGATATAATTTCCCTTGTTTTGTCTCTTTTACTAAGAAATGGAAGCCATTTTCTATCTATCTAGTTCAAAGAGATTCTTTTTCTTAAATGTTCTGAAGTTTAGTTAAACAAACCTAGCAGCATAAAAAGCTCTCGACAGATGCATTGTTGAGCTGTTTCTGAGGAGCTTCCAGAAAATAGGTCCAACAGGAAAGCTTAGGCACAAGGCAAGTTTCTGTTACAGCTCTAGTAAAACCAAGACCTTCTCTGTAATTAGAGCCTACAGGGTCCATTACAGGCCTGCTCTTACCAAGTTGAAACTTACCAACTTTAGAAAGCTGCTCTTAACACGAACAGGTTGTGGGGGCTTTTGGTGTACTGAACACACTTGCTGGATTTCAAATCACCTCGTCTAATGAAACAACACTTAAAATGTAATAGGTTCAGGGTGTCTCCAGAAACGCTTCTGTGCTTGTAAGCCAAGCTGGTCACAGGAGTTTGGGTCTGGCTCAGTTTGCCTCAGGTGCCCTAGACAGAAGTACACTGAGATTTTAAGCTCTGGCAGCCAGATTCACTGGGGTGTGTACTGCAAAGTGCTACCACAGGGTTTCCAAAAGAAGCTGCTGAACCCTACTCTGATACAGCCAATCCAACAGCACCAGTGCTCGGTATAAGCAGCTGTGATGTGTATTTGGTATTTCTAGTTTGAGGAACGTTTCTGTGGTGGGATTTCTCCCCAGGATGCCAACAGGATGCTAGGCACACAGGACAGAAAAACGTCTATGCAGATAACACAGATTTCTGTCTTGACTGCCCTCTTAGCAGCTTTACAGGAAGCCCTTATAAATCATTTTTATTTCTCATTGGGCCAGAGCAGCTAAAAGATTTTGAATTTTTAAAATGGAGTTAGGTTGGTCATGAAAGGAAAGAAGCAGAAAAATGCTAAAAGCAAGATCTTTAAGTCCTTTTTTATCCCCGCAAAAGGAATTCACTTGATTAAAAGCTAGTTTCTTTAAATGCAAATCTCATACCATCCATGAGGCAAATGATGACAACAGTACAAATGATAAACGAAAGTTGTGATAAGTGAAACTTTTAGGTTGGGTAAAATAATGCATATATTTACTAAAGATACTACCTACTGTTAAGTTTTTAAGGGTCAGCATTCCAGCCACCAGCCGATGGAGGGGAAATGGGGTTGCTGAAAATGTGTACTACTGAAATACACAGAGAGAGAGAGGAGTAGCTGAGAATAAGTAGACTCTATGGAGAAAAAAAACCCACGTGATCTGCAGTGTATCTAACCTAATCTACAATATGCATCCCTTATTTTTGTTTAAACTATCGGTTTTCATGGAGAAAAACAGCCTACCTGAACAATTGCTAGAAGGCTGCTACCAGAGTAAATGAGACAAGCCCATTTTCACACTATAGATGTCTCGACAGCTTTTCCAATCTGTGGTTGAAATTTCTCTTAGAAATGTCCAACAAAGCAGAGACAGAATATATACTAGCCCTTCCAGATAGACTCTCCTCAGAAAGGAGAAACACCCAAGTAGTTATGATTTTATTTCCAGGTGTCAGAGTACCAGCTGTAATTTATAGCCTTGTATTCTAAGTCACTTAGCTGAGTTGTCCATGAAGTACTCCCATTCCCCTCCTGAAGCCAACATCCCTCACCCATGGCCCACAAAAATGAGTACTTTGATTTGAATCAAGATCCTGCAAATCCAAAAAAAAAAAAAAGCCACCTCAAAACAAAAACCCATGGCAAGTTTCACGCCATGAATATGTATCCAACTTACTTTGATTGGTGCAAACTATTATTTTACTACTTGTTTCTATAATCCATCAATATTTTAGGTACATCAACTTCAAGTGCAGAGCATAAGTTTGACTTGGATGTAAAATATATTCTGCTTATCTTCGAATTCAAGATTGTACATGTCATGTTTATTGTAAAGCATTTTATATATATGCATATTCACATATCTTCTACAACTCTATGGGCCAAACACTGGTCCCACCAACTTTACTGGGACCAAGAATCAGCCCCCATATGTGCGTATATATGCCATATGCATCGTTCTGAAAGGAAGCACTAGATTGTGTGAAAATGCTGTGACTGCTATGCAGTGATGCCAAGAGACTTAACTGTATCTTTTTTAACATACTGCTGTAAGTATTCATCATGTCAAAGAATGACAACTAATAAAAAAAAAAGCAAAGGAAAAAAAAACCCAACATGAACTGTCCAAAGTTCTTTGATAGAGCCAGCTGATCCAGAGCATCTTCCTAGTGTGCAGAAGACATCCTGGTTCGACAAGGCAGCAAAAGTCCTGCTGCATCCATCCTCCCTTTGCCTCTCCTTAACCAACAGGATGATTGCTTCCCTAGCGTGCTGTTTCTGAGAACTTTTCTCTAAATTTACCCCTAGCCTTACTGTAGAAATTTAAATGGAGTTACCAGCAAGGAAAGTTGTTCCACATATTTCTCCTAAACATATGGTAGAAAGATTTTCAGACTATTTCCCTATTTAAATGTTTAAAGAAGAGGGATTTGTCTTTTACTATTGTTTTGGTTCCAGTAACTGGTTCTCCTTAATATCAAGGGTCAGTTTTCATCTCCATTTTCTCATTTCTCTGTTGCAAACCATGTTACATACGATAGGTGCAACATGACAAGGGCTTGTGAAGTTTAATTGACAATATGGGAACTACTGGCATTCTGCACTGATAAATACTTCTCAGTGAGAAATACTCATCACCACTGATGGATGTTTGTCACTGCAGGGACAACACTTGATGTTGAAACGTTTCTAAAGCCAGACTTTGCTTGTACCTCAAAGTCTTCAGTAGCAACACTTACATAATTCATGCAGTGCAAATGCTACAGTTGAACTGAATACAGGAGCTGGAAATCTATCTGGTTTCGTTGCTATTCAGACAATATTTTAAATTTACTTTAGAAAACAACACCCTTCAGAACTCTGATCAAGTGTTTCCACATGTCCCCCAGATGCAAGCCGAAATGCAGAACAGATTGCAGAGCGAAGAGATCTGTCCTTAGAGATGGATGGAGTTGTGATGGTTTCTCCAGGAGAAGTTTTACATAGTCAGCATTGGAAAATCACTCACAATTTTCCACAACAGCTTTGCAGTGTTATTTTCAAGCACAGCTAAGTCCACACATCTTCCTACTTGGCACAGCCATTGTCTGTATGAATGCTGAGATTTAATGGCTCAAAACAAATAATGCAGCCTAGCAAATAGAAATCATCACTGAACATAATAGCAAGAGAGAAAGTAATAATATGGCATTTTATGTGTCCTGTGGTTTAAAGCTCAGGTGGAGAATATTGGAAATGTAACTATTTATTAAGAAAAGCAGCAATACATTCTGCATGCGACCAACAATTAAGTGAGAGACACTCCTTTTCCCTAAAGCTGAGGATGGCAGGGTCTCTCCAGTGTCCAATGTCCAACGCAGTCGAGTCCTCTCTGAGCTAACATGAGTGCAGTTACAAAATGCACTGGTTTTACTAACAAGAGAGGCTTCCAGTATTCCTACTCCTACGTTTCTCAATCTTCCAGTGATGTTGTGCACAGTGCAGTCTCAAACAGCTATTTTGGGACAGACAGACACAAAATGAACCACAGGAGAGAGGAAAAAGGCCTTAAAGTGGTTCTGTCACTACCTATCCTTAGGCTAGTGTGGGTCTCTGGCAGTTTTACTAAATATGATGCAACAGGCCTAATTAAGATGCATATACATGTTCATGCTAACTGCCCTGGCTCCTGCATTAAAGGGAAACCTTTATCAACAATGCTGCTTCCCGAAGATTGCTTATGTAGAGACAAGACTTCAAACAAAGAAACAGATTTAATACTAAGCATATCCATTGCAGGGTTCGAGGCCACGTTGGCTGGGGTTTTGGGCAACCTGATCCAGTGGAGGGTGTCTCTGCCCACGGCAGGAAGGTGGAACTAGATGAACTTTGAGGTCCCCTCTAACCCAAACCAGTCTGTGATTCTGTAAATCAGTGGTGATGGTGGATGGGTACTTCAGCTACTGAAAACAGTTAAGTGACACTGGGACATTGTATGCTGTAGGTCCATAAAGATGTATACTAAAGTTTTAACATAGCAAATATGGTTCCTACATTTACCTTCATTACAAAGCTAATACACACGAAGTATGTTATCTGTAGGTATTAGTGAACTAAAGTGAAGAAACCTGGATAAGAAGCTGTGTAGTTGCCTGCCTTCTGCACTCAACACTCGCAATTCCTCTGCTGCTTGCTCTAGGAGTCATCCCATCTGGAGATGACTACAACTGATTATCAAAACCCCTATTTTTACCTTAGATCTCTTGCCCCATCCACACCTAATTATAATCACCTTCTTGAAGACATCAAATAGTCACAAGCTAGGAAAAAAAAAAAAGAAGCAGCTTTGGGAAAAGGGTATTTATTATGTTCCAAATCAAAATAGGGTATTTATTATGTTCCAAATCATATGTTATGTTCTTTTAAGAAGCAGAATGACTTTTTTCTTACCTCCAAAAGAGATAGGGAAATACTTCCTTCTCCAAGGTGCTCCGGATTGGACTGGAAGAGGGAAAGGTTGGAGACTGCAGGGTATTTCACATAAGAGAGCTACAGCAAGAAGCTCCAGCTCAGTTGGAGAAGGCAGCAAGTAAATAAAACTCTTGCCTCTTGTGAGGCTTCACTGTCACCTAAAACAGGAGAGGCCTAGAAGACTTCGCTGCAGCTCAGGAAGGTGCTGACTTAAGTGGAAGCAAGGACTCACATGAAAGGGCCGAATAGGCAGAGGAAGAGTTATTTCCAACACCCCTTTTATTTTCTGTCTTTCTTGAACATTTCTGAGTTCTCCCTAGTTAAAACTATGGAGGTTTCACAGTAAGAAAACCTGGCTTTCTGGTTTCAAAAGAAACATTTTCCTGAGGCTCTGGTCAGCTTCAATTCCCATCACACTTAAGCACATTTTACAGCAGTATAAAACCTAATTTTTTAAAAAAGACATTATTGTATACATATCAGTTTCCCAGTTTTAAGGATTTGTAGTTAAAAATGCTACTATTAATGTTTGCTTAGGAAAGAGTGTAGGAAAAGTGTCTGGACTTCAGCCGTCTTTTGCCAAATCCTCCATCTGCCCAAGACCCAAACACATCACAATACAGCCTGGCATTACTAACAGCCACCATTTTCTTCTGAACAGTCCCACTCCTCAGGCCCACGTTTGCAGGCTTTTAAATATAAACCACTAATAGAATTATTATTACAGCCTAACAGTCCTATTGTCCATGAAAAGCCAGGTAAAGGTAAAATTTATTCATTTGCAGATCAGGACACCACAAGGGGCACCAATATGGCTCCCACCACAAAATCCTCACAATAGAATCATAGAATGGCATGGGTTGGAAGGGACCCCAAGGATCATAGAGTTCCAACCCCCCTGACACAGGCAGGGCCACCAACCTCCAGGCCTGGAACTACACAAGGTTGCCCAGGGCCCCATCCAACGTGGTCTTAACATCTCCAGGGACGGGGAACCCACCACCTCTCTGGGCAGCCTGTTCCAGCACCTCACCACTCTCTCCGTAAAAGACTTCCCCCTAATATCTAATCTAAACCTTCCCTCCTTTAGTTTTAATCCATTCCCCCTTGTCCTGCCATTCTCCACCCTTTTAAGAAGTTGATTCCCCTCCTGTTTGTATGCTCCCTTCAGGTACTGGAAGGCTGCAATGAGGTCCCCCCACAGCCTTCTCTTCTCTAGGCTGAATAAGCCCAGCTCCCTCAGCCTCTCTTCATAAGGGAGGTGCTCCAGCCCTCTAATCATCTTTGTGGCCCTCCTCTGCACCCTCTCCAACAGTTCCACATCTTTCTTGTATTGCAGGCCCCAGATCTGGACACAGTACTCCAGATGGGGCCTCAGGAGGGCAGAGTAGAGAGGGACTTGGCCCTGCTGGTCACCCCTCTTCTGATAGAAGTAATTTAACAGCAGATTCAACTTGCTTCAAGGCTTGTTTTCAAAGAAGAAAACCACCACAGATCCTGTAGAGAGCTAGTTGTGAAAGGACAGCATTTACTTTAATGGTAAAGTAGCTAAACTTCTATGGTTCTGTTGAAAAAAGTAAATTGCCCACCCATAAGTACCTTAAAAAAAAAGAGAGTACATTTTTCTGAGGAGTTCATTCCTTCACCAATCCAACTGCAGTTGGTTCTTTCTGGTACCTCAGTGTCATTAATTTAAAGAGAGAACTTACATCATCACTCTTGAATTACTTGACAGCTTCAAGTTTTGCCTGTGGGTGTGTTACAATGCTCTCAGGGACATCTTATATAATAATGCAGATGCCACTTTTCAGCTGGCACAGCACATCTACAAACTTATATTTTACTGAGATCCACAGTAGTATGGAGTCTTCTTAAAGCTCTGAGTATCAGCATGGAGTTTGCACCTTCAAGAGCCGCACAGGCTCCACCTTCTGTGAAACTAAAAGTACTTTTGAATTTAGAACAAATATCTTTAGTAAGAGCAGATCTCTTTGTAAAACAACTTATGATAAATACATTAGAAATAAACATTCTTCAAAATTTCTCTGCAGAAAATAATGTGGGGGGAAGAGAGAAGGCACCCCTGTCAAAAGCTGACTCAGCCAAGAAAAATTTCACCTGATCCACATAAAACCTGAGCTTTTACGCCTGATAAACCTTGATTACTTAGATATCAGAAGCTACAGGGTTTGTTTGTTGGTTTTATTTGTTTAACTTAATAGTTGGTTCATTGTAGAACTAGCTTTTAGCTTCTACTACAGAGAAGAAACGAGAGTCACCACTTCCTACTGCTCATCACTGAAATACACTCTCATTCAAATTATTCTAGTTTCACTACCTGCTGCTGGTTAGTGTTATGTTTCTCTCTCAGAGACAGAAGCTTTTAGTATCTTTTTTTCTCCATGCATTTCACAGACAAATCAGGCCACTGCAAACAGATTTTCTGTTTCTGAAAGAGTACAGTAGAAAACCCTATAAATTTGAATAAAACTCCTTTAGAATTTTCCAACTGACTAGAAGATACTTTGTTTCTGAAGACCTAACATAACACAGCATTATCATTCTGGCTTTCTGCCATCATTCCCATCTTCATTATTTCTCACAATGTAATTTCTGTTTTTAATTATCCACAAATTTTATCACTTATTTAATTACTCAAAATATGGAACTGCACTAACCTAGAACCATTCCCCATAACTCTAGTAGAAATACTTCCTTTTAGGGATTGTTATTATTTGCCAGTTAATAATTTCTACATCCATTTAACATATACTTTGTGGATAATATGAATGCTATATCTATAGCAGTTATTTTTGTCAAAGATGATGAAAAGATCTGTTTTCCAATAGAGCCATAAGAGATCACCCCTTTTATCTATGCTTTTCCAAATCTGCAATAGGATCCCCTCATACAGATTTTTTTGCCAAGATGCATGCTAATTGGCCCGTAGTCACCTGTTTTATCACACTTTTCTTAAAAAGAACAAAAACTTAGATGCCACAATCATTTTCTGAATTTCTGTATGACTCCAAGGCAAGGTATGTCCATCAGTCAACTTCTTTAGAATTTGCAGATTCGTACTGCTTAACTATTCACAGTTCAAAGCTTTTTTCCTAGCAGACGAAGTTTAGCTTACACCTCCATTAGAGAATTACTTTAGTAGTAATTAGTGGTCCTGCTTTTTTGAGGTAAATATTAACTTTGCACTTTTCCTAATGTCTATGCAGTTCCTAAGTGAGACTTTGATTCGTAGTTAAGCAACAGTATGGCAAGAACTTCCAAATCAAAGTTCCAGTGGCCATTCCCAGGTGCGAAGATCACGATCCTCAATTTGTATCTTGTCCACTTTTCATGATTACTGTGCTCAGTGAAGGTCTGGCCATATACCATTTTCTTCACAGCTACTTTACCATTAGGGAGACCTGTATGCTGGAGAATGAAAAAGGACTTAGTCCTATTGATCAAGATGCAGCCTCCTTCATCCATGGCTTTTATTACACTAGAGAAGGGAAAAAGCACGGGTTAGAAAAAGATTGTCCATGAGTTAGTGCAGATGTGTAGTAGAAATAGCACGAGTTCCTGTGGGTTCCCCAGGCAACTGCTAGCTTTGAGAACTGGTAACGCTCTCTTCTCCTAGCAACAGCACCAAGAGCTTACAAAGCATGAAGTGGGATCTCCTGAATTCTGTTTATGCAACTTACCGAATGTTAATGTTTATTTCTCAACATCCAAACCCATGATACCAGTGACAAACTAGGTTATAGAGTAGATTATTTGGTGAAGATCAGTCTCATTAGCAGCCTCGTTGTTCTAACATACTAAAGAATGTTTCTATGTTTCTAACATAGAAAAGGCTATGCCACAACTGAGAAATAAGAAAGGGACTGAAGATTTACTAGAAGTTTTGAAAAATAAGACTTTGCAGAAATGTACTAAGTAAAACCTTAATATAATTCAGATACATGCAAACAGTGTGTATCAGAGGCACAGAAGGCATAGAAGCAAACACCACCGGATGAAAAACATCCGAGTGGTCAAATACACAGATAAAGAACAAGGACTGATGATAAAGCTGATGTTTCACCCAAGTCTAATCAAAGTACAGCCTCAAACTAGCTATTTTTACTACCACAAAACACTGACTTTCAGGTTACTTGCTCACAGTACATGCTGGTAAGACAACTCCTAACTTAAAATTAACAACAAGAACATTGAGCTTGACCTCTATTCAGAAACACTTCCTCACAGGCAAGGAAAGAGCATAACAAAAACAGCCCAGCTTATCAAGCCCACCCCAGCAGATGACTCTCAAACATGGTATCTAAGTCAAGCAACACACCTACTAGAAAAAGCGTAATGGAAAAAGATGACTAAAATACCAGCCAGACACCCATACGGCAACAATAACATGTGAAGAAACTAAAACTAAGCTTACTTTGAATTTCTTCCTACTCCTCCTTTATAGCAGCAGCTGTTGCTCCGTGACAACTGCCTCCCAGTGCATACAGCTGCTGTGGTACAGCATGAAAACTAAGAAGTAAAACAGAGAAGCAGGAACAATCTGGTTTAACTTTCCCCATTAAGTAAAACTCCAAGTATTAAAGAGGAAGCACAGAAGGCGAGGGTAGACAAACTAAACATGTAAGTTCTCCACTGTTCTAGGTGATAGGATAGACCAGATAATCCTTATTTAAAAATATGTGGCTAAATACTGTCTTTAGTTCCATTCTAGCAACTCTAATGAAGCCAATAGTGATGCAGAAGCATTACTGAAGGTTGACCTTTGCCCAACCCTGCAAACATATGCTTACTCAGCTTTATGAATGCACCTGAACTCATTCAAGTCACTGTTTACATGAGGAGCAAAGAATGTGTGTGCTTACAGGAGCAGAGAGCAATCTCATCTGGAAGAAAAGTGTGAATTTTTATGCCAGATGGTCACTTTGACTTTTAATAAGCAAGCAGCAGCATATTTTCACTTGTATAACCTAAAAGTTATGTAAATAACTCCCTGAAAATCCGTGGCAATGCTCACCCACTGTATGTGCATACTGCACCACTGACAGTTTGTCCTACTGGGGATAGGGGAGGACATTTCTTCAGGAAGCCTACTGTCAGATGAAGCTCTCCCCTAACTCACCACATAAAATCTTCTCTGTCTGTTCTCCTAGAAAATGAAGTAGCACATTTGCTTTGTGAACAAGAGAATAAAGTAGCCTGGTGTTGATCTTTTTACAAATCCAAATACACGTGAACATAGTTCACTGTTACACTAGCAAGTTAAAAGCACGTACTTATACGACTTAACGAACACCACTAAAAAGATAAAAATATAAAGGGATTACGATTCTGGTGTTAGATCGATTACTGACGAAGCAGAATTGCTTGTTGTCAGGCTCGCAGCGCGGCGCTGGTGTAACGCTGCTCTCTTGTGGCTACACGCATGCAGTTCATCCGCAGACTGCATCAGCCTTTTACACCAATTACCTTGGAATTTTTCAAATATCATTTATTCTAAGACACATTTTGCTGATTAGGGGTTTTCTCCAAGGGGTGCCAACTCCAGCCCACCACGCTGTGCTGCTATCTCTCTGTTACCTAGAGAGGGAATTTAGGCTCCTGCCTTTGGTTCTCTGATCCACTGAAATTAAAATGCCTAAATTAGCCTGAAACAAAAGGTACGAATACTTCCATCCCAATAGCAACCAGAGCGAGAGTCTGAACGCTCCTGCTGGCATACAGGAATAATATGCTTTTAAAGCCTCCTTCAGGCTTCCAGGCAAACAGCCTGAATGAAAACATAAGCAGAGATTAAAATGTAAAGAGGACTAGAAACATAGCTGGAACAAAAGCACCACATTGTTTTCCTTTCAACACACACACACAAAAATAAAACTCCTGTTGCAGAAGGAGAGATACTGCTGACAGGATTATTGGGGAAAATAATTAATAGCAAAAGAAAGGCCTTTTGATTATTATAATTAGTTATTAGAAGTAATTCTCTAAATAAAGCATACCATGGAAACTAACATCCAGCACAATCAAAAACGTCCGTCTGCTAAATAGCTGAATTACAGCTAGATAAAACAGAGTAAAGTTATGATATTTCACATGGAACAACTATTCTGATCTCCTAGAACAAAACATGACATTTGAAGTTAAAGAAAAATATCCCAGTAAGTTTTAGAATCTCCATTTTTTTTGCTATGAGAGCAAGTTCAAGTATCTACGGTGGGTGCTTCCCTATATATGGGATTCATAGTCACGATGAAGTGATTTTTGGTCATTTCTTTCTAGTTCTGTTAAACACAGGCCGTGATCATTTGTTTGAAACTTGATTTATATTAGGATGTCTCGAATCAAACAACCTGGGCACTTGGGTTATTATTAGTTATCCTATAGAAGATTGCTATTTTATTAACACACACCCAGAGATGGACAGGCAAAACATTTCTTCACGGAATAATTAGAGATATAAAAACTACACTGAAAACTGATGACAAACAGAAATTATTTCTGTTGATGACTTGTATTAAAAAGAGATACAGCATTTCTAAAGCACAAGAGTTTATAAGTAATCTGAGCAAGTTATTCATTTCAGATATTAAATTAGACATCGGGCTTCTAAACACAAAGTTTCTAGGTGTAACTTCTGAGCATGACCTGCACTGCCATGAACCACTGAAACATTTCCAAACAGCAAGGGAGGAAAAAGCTTGTCAAAGACCTGTCCAGAATTTGCCTTTCACATTTGTCAAACTGCGAGAAACAAAAGCAGAGTTGCTTATATGACATATACAACCATTATCAGGCTTGTTTCTAGTTACAAAACTCAACTTATTCTCTCTCACAACATATTATTTTTGACATCTTTATGAGATTTTTTTTCCTTTTCTTACAAAATTCCTTCTATACTTACCATCTTGTGCATTTTTAGCTCTTACTGCTCACAGTCACTTTAGCTTCATACTTGTGTATTCTGAAAAATAATGAAAAAATTCCCCCTTTATACATGGATGGTTTTACAGCATGTATCCTATTCCTTCTGGTTCAGCTACATGCTTCCCATCCAAATCTTTGACATTGAATTGGACAAATTAAAGTACACGGAGTTTCTCTGAGGGAAGCTCCCATTTATCTACCTCTGTAGAATTTACCTACTTCCAGCTTCTTGCAGGCAGAGCCACATTTGTTATCCAAGGCCCGTACGCTTGCTGACAGACGAGATGGTTCAAACATGCTTTCTTGTAATAGCTCCTCTCCTCCTTTTTAACATCTTTCTTTTATCCCCTGAGGGTTAATACTCTCTCTTAATAAACCTTACACTTCGAAAAGAGAAAATTCTGAAGGAGATAGTGACCAAGAGAGTCTGGCTGTGCCAGCACAGAAAGAAACACTGAGAGGAGAGATTGGTGAAATAACTGAATGGAATAGAACTGCAATACATATATTATACAAAATATATGATGCTGCATATAAGTAATAAGAAAGAGGAGGGGAAAGTTATACTAAATTATGTAAGTACTGCAAAGATCCAGCTAAAAAAAGAGAGCACACAATCCCATTCCGTAGATTTTATCCATGAACAAAGATTTTCAAAACAGTTTTGCAAGGAAAAATTAACAAAACTGTAAAATGAAACAGAGAAAGGATAGAATGTCCTTTCAAAAGACCTCCAGAGACAGAAAACAGTTCACTGTATTAAAACAGCAAACAAAATCACAAAAGCAAGTATTTTAACCCGAGTTAGTATCCTCATAGTTATTAACTGCCTTGTAAATTTTTTAACTACCGTTTAGCCTCTACAAAGTTTATTTTACTAGTACTTTGAAAGAGTTTGGTAATTAATACTTAGACTTACACTTCAAAGAAGTCTCAAGAATAATCTTTGATATCTGACAATAATTAAAAAGATAAAAGAATGGCCTGTTGGCTGACACAGGAGCAGATGTTTGTGAGATGGTTGACAGTAGCACTGACAAAGAATATAAAGCAAGATAAAATACATACATATGAGTAAAAATCTGCTTAGTTTTACAGTTTCAGTCACTGTCAGTTCTCAGATTCCAGGAGAATCAGCAAGGCTTCTAAGCTGAGTTAAATTCCTGAAGAAACTGCTGCTGCTTCTATCAGATCTCTTCAAGAAACACAGCACAATCACCAAGGCACTCCACCTGCTTTTTGTATAGTGGGTAATGTTTTAATTGTGATTTTAAAATAAGCTGCTAACAGATTACACTGAAGAATAACATGAATTGCTAGCATTTATAGAAGAAATCAGTAGCATATAATCTCATGTCTAAGCAAATAAAAGAATTCTCAAATTATTCTTCACATACACAAGAAACTCTACATCTATGATCTACTGAGGATCAGCCCTCAACACAAGCTTTTGGTTTTAATTTTATTTTTTTTAGGGGGCTGGACCCGATGATCTCTCAAGGTCCCTTCCAACCCCTACAATTCCGTGATAAGAGGAATCTTTTATGTAGCAATAAAAACATTTTAATAAGTTTGATAAACATACATGCCTAAGGAGAAATACTCATACTGAAAACAGTGCTGTAAAAAAAGTGCATTTTCACACGTAAAACTGTAACAATAAGGATTTGTATCTTAGAACCACCAGAAGTTATTAAATCAAATTATACAATTGAGGGCAATATGAATGTCAATTTTTCACTTGTTTCTCATCACAATGGGCTGGTACTGCCCATTTTGACCACTGGAAAACTTGGTGGGTTTATTATGTGCCTTTCAGCCAAGTCACAGCAGCATGATAAGCATTGGAGTAGAGTCTGCAAAGTGTTAAAATTTCACACAGATATGTAATGCCAACACTCTAAGTATCCCATGCAATTAATCCATAGGTTATTCAGATTCACATGGAAGGTAAAACAGATGTAGCCAAAGTCGATGTGACCATGGAAAATGTATTAGCAGATCACCTGGGGACCTGAGAATCTGCTACAGGAACCCAGATCATCAATGTCTCCAGACCACCTGCAACCCCTGTCAAACAGACTTCAGAGAAAGCAGACATGAAATCTGCCTGCAGACCTCCCTAACAGTGGGACAGACACCTGAGGCTTCCCTAGTCTCAGCCTGTAAAACTTTCTTCCCCCAAGGCTCAATAATTCAAAGGTTAATTTTGTTAGCAGGATCCCCTTTGTCAATTAGGCTTTTGCAAGAGCCCCATATATAATTTTATTATTTAGGAAGGAGCAAAAAGTTTAATTAATTCCCTAACAGTGGAACAGAAGCAGGGCAGGGAATACTATTGAATACTTTCTACTGTGCCTCACCTCTGCTTTGTACCTACAATCCAGAGAGATAGCAGATTAGATATTAATTGTGACTCACAAGTAGCTGGAAAGGTCTAGTATATTATAGGAGTCTGTCAGCAGAGCTGTTCTGGCACTTCAGGCAGTTAGCTGCATTTATGCCATGCAATGGGAAGCTTACTGCTAGAGAACTCAAACCTCTCAGGGTCTCCTAGGGAAAAGCCCTTAAGGGTGCTTTTAAACAACTGCATTGTACTTTTCCTTCTAGCCCTATTTGCTCAAAACACGTGAAACATTTATTCATTTCAGTTTTATCAATTGAAAAACATTTCTTAGGTCTTTCTAGTGGAAAAACAAACCAAACTTTTACTCCAGACTCCTCCCCAGCAACTCCTGATAGAAGACACCCTGCATAAAAATTCATCTGGAGTGGTAGGAGCATAATTTTTCCAGACTTCTTCAGTGACAAGAACAAGGCTGTTTCACCAGTCCACTAGAGTGCTCTGCTGCCATGACTCTATCTCCTCCCCCACATTGCTACTGCATCTCCAAGAGTTAAAAAAAAAAACCAAACCAAAAAAACTTCCTATGGCCCATAACTCACTCTTCTCCCTAAGGAAAAGATCAGCTACACAAACTACATTACTGAACAATTCACATCAGACTGACACAAAAAATCAGAGCTGCTATCCAGCAACGTGAAGGGTTACACAGCTCACTAAAATTTGCAGATGCTTCTGAATATGGTTGGTTTATGAAATTTCTGAGAGAATGCCCTTCCAAATTGAAACTGGACTCTCAAAGTGGAAATTCCCACTGCAAAATGCTCTTGTAGGCCATTGTTTGGCCTACAAGTAGTTCATTAAGCAATGAACTCTGGAGAGAACAGAAAAAAACATACAAAAGGAGTCCAAAGCAGTAGTTCTTCCTGAAGAGAAGAAACTGATGGGCAATAAAGCAATTGAAGTAGGAGAGACAGACCAGTGCATTCATGGTTTTGCAGATTAATTCAGTCTCTCACAGCAAGAATTCCACCTTCATGTTTCCAGTCACAACAGAAGAGCCAAGTAAGTGCTGAGATCACCTGGACCTATGAGTGCTTGATAAAACACAGGAGAACTTGCTCCACCTCATCACCATGCAGATACCAAGAAAAAGGGAACAGATTCCTAGGCTTTGCTCTCAGCAGGACTCACCAGCTCTTGTCTCCTCTTCTGTAGGCACAGCACAGCCTCCCTTTGCTCTTGTTCCCTGCTGCATCAGAGGCCAGAGCAGCAGACAAAAGACAGCAAACTTACTCTTGTATCAAAGCTCTGTGATAAGTGCAGGGGGTCAAGCTGGCTATTGTGCACAGACTGTGTAACAGGTGTAGAGTTTAGGTAAAGAATGTGGCAAACATGTATTTTGAAGGTGGAAAGAAAGGAAGGTCAAATTGTTAAGGGCTGCATGAGGAATGGGAGAATGGGATTGAAGTTCCACAATGACTAAGTTCAGGGAAAATATATCCAGATGACATGATTTTTAGAAGCATAAAGTAACAACTCACTTAAGCTCCAATTGTAGCCAAAGCTAAATTTTTAACATAAGAGATAAGTATGGGATTTGCACAGAAATTTCTTACACCTGTGCAAATAAGACTGAGCAGTAAAAGGAAATCCAGCTGCTAGTCTGCTCTGCGTAAGTGAGCTGGGAAACAGAAGACACAGGACATCCAAGGACACGTTTAACAGTCTGACAGGGTTTTGGTTTATACATCAGGATTGTTAGCCAGAAGATTAAGTGAAGGCAGCTACTCTAAGCAGTGTATCATAAAAACTTTTTTTAAAAGGAACTCCATTAAAAAACCTGTCAGGAAAAATGTAACCCATTTTAATTAATTTAGATAATACAACCTAAGAAGTAAGCTCTTAAGATACAAAAAGTTAGCCTGCAACACAAAATGCTACTATCACACACATCTGTGAGGTAAAGGAAGTTTTATTTTATAAATTCTGGTAATCAGAACAGACTTCACATAAAGAAACCAATGGAAACCAATGAGGGAGTTACTGTTTATTTATATACAGAATTTAGACATGTGCTAGCAGATCTCTCTACAAGGTTTTCTTTATCTTTGAACACAACTCCCCATTATTACAGACATTTGACAGCCTGCAGTTTACTTAAAGCACCACAAAAGTTTCACAAGCATAGAAGTTCATCTACTGACTCAAAATAAATTGTAATACTGTTTGTGCATGAAATATGGAGTTGCATCAGCAAATGGCAAAGAAAACTGAGGCAACTATACCATTCTAACAGCCAGTGTTCCCTACTGTTATATACAGTCAGTTATACATAACACACCAACAACAAATTTACACTTCCTCACTATTTACACAGGAGTGCACACAGAGCACACAGCTACCACACAGATCATTACTTTCTCTTTCACAGACACTTCTTTCCTGCATTTCCCAGCTTTCAAACACATTGCATCATAGCAATAGAAGCTGCCTTTTGGCTCTGTGCTTCTCATAAAAGCATCACATTCACAAGTTTGACTGCTGGGAAACTAGGGAGAAAGAACAGGCAATTTTACAAACCCTTCAACACCCAAACTGCCATTGCATTGGAGTGACACGTTCTAGAAGACATTACAGCACCTTACAGTAGCAGCTTCAAAGTGGACCCGCCACCTCCACACACTGTGAAGTCTCCTCAGAAGCCTCCATCCATCGGTTAGATATGAGCTCTTGCTTTCCATGTCGGCACCTGCTTAACTTCCTCAGGCCTCGTAAGGCTGGATTTCACACTTGGCTTCAGACTGCAACGTCCAACCTGGGGAGCAGGGACGGAGTTCCACAGAATTACACCCAAGACAACTGAATGAGATGATGCTTACAACAAAGACGGTTTGAAAGAGCTGTTGCACTTCATGTAGTAAGAATCAAATGGCACACCTGTGCAACTGCTTTAAGTAGATTTCTTCTTCAAAACACTCAAGGGTAAAAAAATTAAAGGCTTGATTACAAGCTCAGGACACTATTCAGCTTTAACCAGAAAAAGCCTGTCTTTCTGTTTCTACTTCTGAATATGCTGGTCTTAAGCAGTCTCTCTTACAGGACTTCATAATTCAGCTGTTCACTTTTGTTCCAGGATCTGTTTCACAAACAAGCTGCTTCAGGATCTAACTTTGATGTCTGTACCTAGAATCAGGTGTGTCAGCTATGCAATGCAATGGTCTGCAGCAGCCAAAACACAAGCCTGGCTACTTTTAACAAGTTTCTAATCTTCCTTTTTGGGAAAGGAAAAAAAAAAACAACCTACCATCAGAAAAATTTATTAAGGCTGTGCCAGAGCTGTTGACTCACTACAGTCTATAAAACATATGCTACATTTCACTTGTGGCAACTGAAATTAAAAAAATATATAAAATAATTATAGCTGGAGATAGAAACACACCTTCCTTCCTTTTCCTTAGGTTTTCAGCCAAGCAGCTAGCCACACAGAAGCAGCAGCCTGCAAAGAGTGCCTGGATTTCCATGGTACATTTCGCAGTATTATTTCCCTTTGTTTGCCTAAGAAGTGCTGGCTGCTCTACAGAAACCAGCACTCAGAGTCACCTTGGTCAGATGACTCTCTACTGCCCTTTTGTGTTCATGGCAAAAACCGTATTTCTCAGGGGCTTTGCTATAGCATTCAGAATCACACCTCACTGTGAATGAAGATGTGAACTGTGTGAAAACAATGCTACCTCAAAGAAAAACATTACAGGTGATAATTCCATTCTCATTTCTGAACATGTAGTATATCTTACTCAGACCCCCTGCACCTTCCCCAAATCTTTCTTTTTGAAATTAGTTAGTCAATAAGTAGCCAGTATTACTAACTAGACACCAGTTTCTATGCTTAGGTACCAGCTGTGGCCATCAAGCAAATAACTATAGATCAATCAACTACCAGCTGAATTTTTAAAGCACTGTTCTAAGTTTTCTCTCTTAGCACATCTAGAAGTGCATTTACCAGTCTAAATCCACCAAAAATCATTAATCTTGGAGATTCCCTGCCTTGATTATACTTGAAAAAGCACAACTACCTCAGCTGATGGCTTAAAAACACTGTAGAAAAGTTTTAGACTCACAAAAAACCCTGGAAGCATCCATGAAAACAGTTACTTCAAGAGTATAAAAACCACATTTTTTAATAAAAACGTACCAGTGGGATCTCTGGACTAGAAAATGGGGAGCTATCAAAAGATTGGTTTTCTTTGTCCAGGGAGTCATCTTCATCATCATCATCTCTGTGTGCAAATTTCTGCTTTAGTGCATGAGTTAGTAAAGCAACTGGATCCCAGTCTGAACTTTGCCTCTTTTTGGGTTTAGAAAGAGGAGTACCTCCAGGTGACCTACAAAAAAATGAAAGTTATTGCTAGAATCCTACCCCTAACCCTGTGCAGAGTGATCCAAAATCTAGAGACACGACTTCCATGTACACCTTATGCTCTGAATCCCCGATTACACCAATAATGCCGCCAAAGGTATTTTACAGCTGTTCACCAAGGACAATGAACACAAGTACACCCAACAACTTGACAGCCAGATTCTTTGCTTGACAACAAAACTTAATGCTGTTCCATACAGAAAAATGGCAGTAAATCAACACAAAGTATTACAAATAAATAACGAGAAAAAAGGAAAAATGATGCATTTTTCATTGCAGATCTCATTTGTAAGTTATATCCCACTAACATTTCATATGCATTTTGAACATAATTTCATTAAGCTTCATTAAATTTCAGTTCAGAACAGCATGTCTGTGTAGGGTCTCATGAAAAAGAACAAACCTACAAAATTCCTCAGAGCAATTACATTTGGAGAAAACCACCACTTCCAGCCAAACATGCAGCCATGTGACCATAAAGTAGACGTCGTTAAACATGAACCTTGAGAGGACTGAGTTCATCCTTCCTATAAAAATCAGGCTGTTAGAGCACTTGCCCAATGTATAAACTGCTTCTTGGGTGACAAACACCGGGATCTTCACACTCTCAACATTCAAGAACTGAGGTCTTCCCTTTACAATGCGCACACTAAACCATGTCAGATGCCTGCCTGAAAGATTGTAGCAATTTTGATAATTATTACCCCCTCCAATAACATAAATTCATTATTCACTTAAGTTCTACATGCAGATTATAGGTAGGTGTCTCAATCCAGAAAGCAATTTGCATGCACCCTACCACTTCCTACTAATTATGTCCCTTCTCAACACGATGGTTGTTAGAACTGTCAACCTGAACATTTTGCTTTCTTCACTCACTCACTGTACCTGCAATTAATTATCTGGAAGAAAAGTGTATAAAAGGAAACACAGAGGTTTACCTAAGGCAAATATAAAATGCACTTATTTACTAGGAAAACATCATCAAAAGTGTAAAGGTATGCTGCAGAATTGCATACAGATAATTTGCACATGTCTTGTGCTAGTTATTTTCAGGGATAAAGCTCACAGTTAAGAAAAAGCTGAAATAAGAATGCTGTAAGTTTTGGGAAGTGGCCTTCTTCCTACAGTAAGAGCTCCAAATATTCCTTATAGACTCAGTTGTTCTTATATTATTGTATGTTTTTTCAACTGAAGAAGTTCAGAGAAGACACCCAACAACCTCCATCACACCTAGTAAGACAGAGTAACACTGACCTGCAGAGTGACTGCAGTCTTCAGTAACATATTTTTGCAACATGTCAACTGTGCCTACCACCAAAACAGCAGAACACTAGAAACATTTACAATCCAACTGCACTATTGAAATACAAAAATCAATAAAAGATATAGCATGTCTTTTCTTTAACACTTTAAAGGTAGGACCAAAATAATTGGTGTACATTAGCAGTAGTTTTCCAGTGGTTCCCCAAAGGTTTGTCCAGTGAATCAAAAAACTTTGTTTGCATCAATTTCCTGTGACCACTTCGTAAGGGATCTCCAGAGAGCAACACACCCACCTCCCCACCCCAGCCCGAGATCTGTGTACTGAGGCCAGAGACTATTTTTAAATGCCGTGATATACGGCATGTTTTAAATGCATCTAGAAGACAGGTCACAAGGATCTCACATTCCAAGCTGTGAACACAGGAGCTGCCAACTTCAGTTGGCCAGCAGCAGCAGCTGCACAGTGAACGACGTTCGACACTGGGGTTCTCCGGTGCTACCGCAACGCCGCGATCCTTACACAGCCTGGTCGTACTCAGATGCACACTCAGCCCAGCCTACCTCTCAACAGCTCGCAGCTGAACTTTGTTCAGGTCTCTCAAAACATCCATCATTCTAGGAACGCTGGTCGTGCTCTGGCAATCAGCGCCACCGGCTGCGGCTGAACCACTGCTTCTCGTAGCACGACGTTGCTTTGCGAGTTCGACTGCGGAACTGCTAGCACCAACACCAGATGGTGCACCAGAAGGAAGAGGAGGCGGCGAGGGAATTACAAAGTGATTGTGAGAGACGGACAATGGCGTAGAAGTCATGGCTGGCACTGGGTAACATCCATCTCTACTGCCAAATGTTTTAACGGCTTCTGGACAGTTACAGAAGAAAAAAATAGGGATTTTATTTTTAGTCAGTATTCCTTCACAGTTAGTATTATTAAGCAACGTCTAGGATGATTCAGTTTTAAGTCAAGATAAGACAGCCCTCTTAAAGGGCTTTTCCTTTTTTTAAACACACCTGACATACCACAGAATAACGATACTTAAAAGCAAAGAGTATTTTTTATTTTAAAGCCCCTGATTCAGAACACATGCAGTAACAAATGTGAAGTATCTCGTGCTGCCCCAATTGTCTCTACCTGGGGGTTTCAAATTAAGCACTAGATGTATCAGCAAAGCAGCCCACTACTACATGCGTTTCATTCTCAGTGGTCTGAAGAGCTGAACAACCCACATGAAGTAAAAGCAAAGATAACCACAAGACTTGTAAAACAGACTGCAACACTAAGGGTAACAGAGAAGAGACAAAAGAAAAGCTAACCAAAGCACAGAGGTGGCTTACAGTACCACGCGACGGTAACTACCTCGCACCAGTCCAAATATTTCAACAACCACAGTGGGGCTGGTCTGCAAGTAAGATATCAAGAACTCGTAACTTTTGAAGGGATGGGGCAACCATCACAAAATAATTGGCCCCCATTATGAACTTTTATATTTGATATGCTAGCCACACCTCTAGTTGCAGCACTTGTTTTTGTCAAAGCCTGAACCTGACTCTTTTCTATCCGTTCTTTTGATAACTTTCCACAAGGAGTAAACAACCTAAAGGGGATAATTAATAGTAACTTTTTTAGCCTATAGGATTGCCACCAAGCTCCTTCAAAAACATGGACATGAGTATGAAAGATCACTTACGATCAACTGCATTCAAAACTGGTAAACAGGCCACAAAATAGAAGGGGGAGGGAGGAAGAGGACCAGCATCTAATACTAAAAGAGAAATAAAATACCACGTTCTGGACATTTAGTTGGTATAACTTCAGTTAGAGATGTTGGAAATTTTTTCTGCCAATATCAGATCTGGCAAGCTGTGAACAGGAGAACTCTAAAGCAAAAATAGGAAATCTTGGTTTGCTTCAAACCAGAAGGGCTTACGTGATGGAATGCTTCCCAAACCCTGCACTGAAACAATGGCAGCGATCTGAGCACGAAGAAAGCTCAGCTCATCTTCAAGTGCTGAAATTTTCTGGAGTGCTGCTTGATCAACAAGACTGTCTTTTTGTGTACTGTGGTTTGGAACACTTGACACTGAATCTGTGGATGGATGTAGGTCATTATAAGCTGTACTTTTTTCTTTTCTCCATAATTCATTCCTAGAAAGCACAAAAGACATACTTTCAAAAGGGTCAGACAACAAGGGAAACTTAAAAACTTATTTACCATCTCTTTAAGCAAGTTGTCATCATTCAGCAAACTATTTGATAAAACTTTACACTTTTTATACTCCTAATTTGCTCTAGTACACCACAGATCCTTGAAAGATCATCATAAAATAACAGATAATTCACTCAGGGATAGATTATACATCATGTGGTCATAACACAGGACTGACCCGTTCCTATTCAGTAACAATTAGACCAACACCACAAAGGTGCATCTCCCTCTTCCCTACCTGGAACAGCAGGTATGAAAGGCAGGGAGAGTCAAATAATGATGATCTCTTAATTAGGCTTAATTTAATTAGAAAATTGCATACAACTCTCATGTTCTCATTTTTAAAATTGTTTTAAGTCTGTACCTGTAGAAATAACCTTGAAATACAGAATGAGAGCAAAACAAATTATGAATCAGAAGAAGAAATTAAGTTTACTTAATTTATTCACAATGCACTAAATTTTGATTGAAACAAACCCAGATATTTTCCATTATATTCATCATCCTTTTACTTCAAATCAGACTGGCAGCATTACTTCCCAAATTTGCCAAAGCCCCTGGCTCTTCACACAGGCTCAGCAGAAAGGGATATCAACTATGATACTTGTTCTTGAAAAACATCCTACAGAGCCACAAGAGGAGGAAAGAATAAAAACAATAGAAGAAAAGATTCGTATGCTACTTGTGTCTGCAAATTCCTTGATAATCTGTTATCTCACAGTACCTGTAATTTTTTAACTGTAAAATATTTTCCTTTAGTAACATATAAAAGCTAGAAAGAATTGGAAAAAACACTATATTGACTCAACATCAAAAGGAGACATTCAAATATTTGTTCTTGTTCTCTCTCTTTATAACATTCATCAAAATGCTTGTAAAATAAAATGATAAAGAATAATCTTACTCTATGTTGCACTACACAAATTTTCCTTTAAATCCTTGTCTCACAAAGTACTTTGTGACTGAAAACAAAAAATACTGAAACCACATCTGATATACTTTTAGTCAGAGAAAAGAGGGGACCCAATTTCACAAATATTTCAGATAAGAATACTCCATGTAGTAAGAATTTTCAGATAAGAAAAAATTGCCCCCTAATAAACCAGTTTCCAGACTTGGGAAGGGATAAATAAAAAAAAAAAACAAACCCAAAAACCAAATAAACCAAAACCAAGCAGAAAACAGCACACCACAGAGATGACGTGTTACTTCTGTTACTCCTTTTTTATGTATATAGTCTACTTCTACTTACTTAAATCTAGTAAACGCTTGTCCCTCATCATTTGCCACCCAGAGGACATCAGCAAGTGATGGAGCTAGAGGATTACCTAACGGGCTTGGGTCTTGACCAATCTAAAAACAAGCAAACAAAAACACAGTATGAAAAGACAACAGTTTCAGCACATACTAAGATTTCTGCCTCTGCAAAAGGAACTTTTAAGCCATGCTGTAAACAAGTTGAACACAACAAGCATAAGGGATGCAACAGAAGAGTTACGTGAGATAAAAACAACAGGAAAACTATGGCTACATCAGGACACTGCAAAAGTTAAATAGCTGAAGCTACTTACTTGAAAATAAGGTCTTGGGTAGGGCTCAAAGGAAAGAATTGTCCCAAGTCGACGAACCACACTTCGAGTAGATCCATATTCCTTTTTTTGGCAAGCAGACATGATCTGAAAATGAGAATGCATTTTAATTTGAGAAGCAAAAATCTAAGCCTTCCATTCTTGCAATTAAAGCTATTTAAAAAGTTAAGGTTATATGTAATTAAGTATAACAGATTAACCTAACTTTTAAATGGTCTTCCCAAGTTCAGAGTCCAAAGATGCTTATAACTAGCTTTAATAGACTGCTTCCAAAACACCACCAAGACACATCCTGTACCCAGTATATTTTAGAGCGACACAGAGGCCAACAAAGACCACAGCAGTTACAGCTAGCAATATTCTGAGACCAACAAAAGAAATACATACTTGAGAAACTACATGCATCTATATAAATCCTGTGAACAAAAAAAAAAAAAATAAACAAATGAAATAAATTTAACACACCTTGACCTGATACTTTCTTACGACTGCATGTACCTGCTGCAAACGCCTTCTTGAGGTGATTGCTGAAAGGGACGATCTGACTGTACGATGGATATTGCTGCTGAATACGTGAAGCTCCAAAAACACGGCCTGTCAAAAAAAAACCCCCAACAGCTCCCGACAATGAAACCACCAGTAACGGGGATAATTCAGTCCAACTAACGCTCCCAGCGACACTTCAGTAGTTTCACAGAAGCCACGAATTTCCTCAGATCAGCGCGCAGGGGGTGGGCCTCACTCCTGAGGCCCATCACTGAAGGGCAGCCACAACCCAGGCCCCAACCCCCGACCAGGCCGTTGCAGCGGCTAACCTTCTCGGTCTCTCATGCAGCGCCTTCCCCGGGGCTCTGAGAGCGCAGGATTAACTGCTACTTGGAAATTATCAGGTACCCTTTTCCTTGAAACAGCAAAGCGTTAACAACTGGAGTTACTGCCCTACCCGCCCCGCGCCCCGTTCAGGGAGAAAGAGCCCCGGGAAGGGCTGTACCGGAGCAGCGAGCCCACGAAACCCCGCGCGGGGCGGCGCGCCCAGTTTACCCGCACGGACAAACCCAACCGCGTGTGAGGAGCGGAACTCGTCCCACCGCAGGCAGGCGGCAGCTCCGCGGCAGCGGCCCTTCCTCTCCTCTGGCTGCAGACCAGGCGCCCCGCACTAGCGAGGCTCTAGGCACTGTCCGGCAGGAGAAGGGCGCCGCCCCCCCACCCATCTCCACCTCTAGGTCTCTCACCTGGTCGGGCGGCCAGCCGAAGTACTCCAACACCCGCCGGAGGAGATCCAGCACCAGCGCCATGGCCGCCGCGCCTGCTGCAAGGAGCGGTCACCAGACTCCGAAAACAAAGACACCACACTGAGAAGCGCCCGGCCGCCCGGACACAACCGGTGCCCTCCCTGTTCCGTGGAGCCGCCAGGAGGCAGAGAGCAGCCCCCGCACTCCCCTCTAAGCCTAGCCAGAGGGGCCCAGAAGCCGACCCGCAGCTCAGCCCCCAGGCCGCCAGCACCAATCAGGAGTAGGGACAGGGCAGAAAAGAAAACACGCCAATAGGAAGTAGCCAGTGCTTAGCGTACAGCCAATAGAGGGGCGGGGGCGGGCCGCGCTCGCGGGGGCTGTCGGGAGGGGGGCACGTTTGAATGCTGCAGCGACGCCGACTGGGCAAAGTGCGGGACCCGGCGGCCCCTCGGACCGGGTGTGGGAGAGCGTCCACTCGCCTACCGTTACCGGAACAGCACCGCTCCCGCGGCGCCTGGGCTCCCAAGCCTAGCGAATCATGCCCACGGTCCCTCTGGGGCTCCCGTGCAACCCCAACGGTGTACCAGCACCTCACACCAGACCCCATCAGGGTTTCTTCTGAGCAACAACTGGGTTTGGGGTGCAGAGCTCAGATGGGTACTCCTGCGCGTGGCACTGAGGCAGTTTCAGTGTGTGCAACTGCAGCACAGTACAGCAACAGGCTGCAACTGAATTAATGACAGGGCCCTGTCAGGGAGCCCAACTGAAAGGAGGTGCTTCAGATCCCCAACTTAAGTCAACTTGCAGCTAGCCCGTTCCAAGAACTACAAAGCAAGATGGCAGCAAGGTTTCAATCCACAAAGTACCCTCAGCACACAGATGCATCTGACCAACCAGAGCAGTGAAATCTGGCTTTGGATACTGTACCTGCTTTCAATAGAGGCTGTTTGAGTTCTGCCTTGCTTGTCAACACTTCTGCTGTTTTGCTAAAGGAACTTTCAGATCTTCACGAAAGTCAGCAGTGTAGTAACTCAGTGCTGCTACTCAGAGGAAAAGAAACATAGAGGTCTTTTTCCTCCATCATCTCTGCATGTAACTACAACTGCTTTCAAAGACCTACACCACCTTTCCAAATAACATGAAAGCTTTGGTGGTGAGATTAAAGATAAATTATATTATCAGGCTTTTGCATGTATAGGTATGTCTCAGCAAACAAAAATCTGTACCTGCAATAATCGACTGCAATGCAACTGTTACTGCCTTGTCTTGCAGTCACTCACTATGGGCCGTAACTTGCCCTGTGGACTGGGTCTTCAGGACCTAAGACACAGGAGCAAACTACTGGCAGTACAAGCTGTAGTTAACAGTGTAAACCTGGTTCCAGGGCCAAGGAGGATTTAAGCTTGGAGAGGAAGGGCAAGACTTTTTAAAGGGATATTTTGAAAAAGTAGTTGCCTTAACACTATGTGCTGGTCACCCACTCCTCCAACACCTTCTTACTTGGAAAAGGAAGCGTCAGAAACAACTGCACAGAGTTCTGTCACGATGCTAGGAAATGGCAAGGTCCTAAAAGCTACTGCAAAACTGAGGCAACTCAGTTTGCACCATCACCACCACTCGGTAGCTGATTTGGAACTGGAGGTGCCAGGTGCAAACTTGTGAAGAAACACTGCAAGTCAGTGTGTACAACACTGAAAACCACAGGTGGGACCTGCAGGATCTCCTTAACAAAAACAGTGGTGGTTCTGATTTGTTCTGAAAAGCCCTGCTTTAATAACTGACATGTGGCTTCAGACTTAACACTGCAGCCTTTACCTCTGGAGGTAAATCAAAGCTTGGTAACAGCTCTGCTTTTGAAGCAGCAGCGCTGCAAAATTAATGCAGGAAAGGTGGTTTCATCATGTGTAGCTGCCCACTGTTTACAGTTCCTGGGAAGGGCATGAGAGACTCCATTCCAAACCAAGAAACTGAGTGAGTGCACAGAGTCTTGACTAACAGTGTAGCTACTGGATTATTTTTTTTGCCCAGTGAAATGAACATCTGTTTTTCCCTGAACTCCAGTGATAACTTTGAGCTTCATACCCACACCAGAGATGAAGTGGATTCAGAAACTGCTGCACTGCTGGAAAGCAACAAGTCAGAATTAATTACTGAACTCAAAATATAAACATTTTACACCAGTAGAATGCTTGGATACTTTTCTCCTACTGATCCATCAATGTTGGTCTTTACCTTCGAACATGAGAAGTGCAAAATGCACTGAACTTCCATGCACAACAGTCACACAACTACTGCAGCAGCACCTAGTGATAACCTCAAAACACATTTCCCTATCATGACAGTGAAAATTCAGTGTTACATTTTGGAGGAGTGGCAGCCTACATGCCACATTGCTGACAGACTGCAACCTGCATCTAATCTATTAGATGATGTTATTAAAAAGAACAAAGCTGCTTGAATTAAGTTTACAGTTGTCACTGTGTCTTCTGTAATCAAGTTACATTTTTGATAACTACACTGAAAGGAAGGATAATGAAAAAAAGGATTTTTATGATCTAACCTACAGACAAGTCTGTAGGATCCAATGCCATTATCAAAGTAGTCTCTACCAAATTTCCCTGGATATTCAACTGAAGCAGAAAACTTAGTTCCTGTATGATAAAGCAGACTTATAGAATCACAGAATGGTTTGGGCTGGAAGGGACCTTAAAGATCATCAAGTTCTACCCTTCTGCCATGGGAAGGGACACCTTTCCACTAGATCAAGGTGCCCAAAGCCCCATCCAACCTGGCCTTGAACACTTTCAGGAAGGGGGCAGCCACCACTTCCCTGGGCAACCTGTTCTAGTGCCTCACCACCCTCATAGCAAAGAATTTCCTTCTAACGTCCAATCTAAATCTACCTCCTTTCAATTTAAAACCATTCCCCCTCATCCTACCTCTACATCTTGCCTTACAACACACAGGCCACAACAATCCACTTTCAACTTGACCTAGGTGATACAGATGATCTGTTCTAAGGTTATAGCTTGTGTGTATTTTGGTCCAACTGCTTGGTTTCAGACTGATATTAAATTTAACTAGTTGATTTTTTTGTTCTTGCTCTTGCTTCTTCTGATACAAAGTGTAAGCTTTGCTATAAGGTTCAAGGAACCATTAGTTTCCCATTTCTACCAACTGCTACAAGATGCACTGTACATGTAAAAGCAGATCTTGCAAAAAATTCAGTTTGCCTAAACTTTCTGACAAGAGGCAGGAATGACCCGATAGTAACCACCACTAGAGGGCAACTATTCAGTCTGTTTCCCTTTCTACTACTGCAAACTACGAAACAATTTCCTCAAACACAGGATTAGAGACTGTACTACACTTTTTTTTTTTTGTGCCGTTGAGCTGTAACTTCAAACTTACACACTGTATACAGTGGAGTACTAAAGAAATTACTTCCAGGGCACTATAACAGAAATAATATTTTATGTAAATGTTTAGTATATCTGAAGTAGCCTTACTGATTCAGGTTTAACGTATCTTGCTTTACTTTGTTTAGGGATTTTTGTGAGGCTTTTTGTTAGTCTCTTCCCCCTTCCCCACCCCCACCCCGTCACTCCAATTTCACTTAAGGCTGTCAACTTGATAGAAGATTTAAAGATTACTCTTGCCAGCTTATGTACCTGGAGAGGTAGGACTACATAAAGAAACTAAAGAGGCAGTTTATTAACTGGAACAAAAATTGTTAAAAAGGAAAGTAGACTGATACTGCCACCAATTTTTTTTTTAACTACAGTGTTCAACTGATGATGAAGCTATCAACAGACAGTAGCCCTGAAAATGCCACTTGTATTTTATACTTTATGGACAGCATGTTTTTCTTGCAGTGAGTTCAAACCTAGGTGTATAAAAATATTCAAAATGGTACTATGCTACAAAAAAGGATCTTTTAATAACAAAGCAAGTCACTAGGTATCCATAATACACGACTGACATGTTCTAAGCACAAGCTATGGGAACTCAGCTAGGTGTAGGTAGCTCTGCACTAACTACAGGGCTGAGGGAGGGAACTCTAGATTTTCATATCTGTTTAAAAGTTTCTGGCCACAGAGACTTGGAAATAGGTTTTGAAAACTCACATTCCAGCAGGGAAGTAAATACACATGAAACTCACTTGCGTTTTGGGGGTGGGGGTGCACTTATATACTTGTGTATATTTCTCAGGCTACTAAGAGTGACGAATTTCACTCTCAAAGATAAAATTCTTGCTGCACTCTGACACAGTGAACTAAGAATCCAGGTTTATCAGTTTATCAATCACACTAGTGAATGTGATTTTTGTGAACTAACTGATAATCAGTGTTTTGCACAACTCTTTGTACTTACAGTATGACTGGATAACTACCCTTAAATACACTTCTTATAAAAAGGCAACACAGTAATCAGTTTATAAAAAATGCTGCTCCAAGATTTCAGGTGTGCAGAGCTGTAAGTTTACTTCAGAATAAAACACAGACATAGGGGAGAATCAAAACTTTTAGAGTTGTACTTGACCATATATTTGGACAAAGCAGAATTACACTGCATATAACAAACAGTAAAATTTCTTAAAAGTTGTTACAAATATTTTACTTTCTACCTGTACGATCATTAACATAGTTTACTATATCAAGATTTTTTTCTAAAGGCTTAAAACAAAAACAATCCCTCTAAACTACTTTCCAACAGTAAAATTTAAGTAAAATGCTTACATTCATTTGACAACAAAAAAACATATTAAAAATGTTGTGTGGGTGGTGCAAGAGCTGCTCTTTCAGCTATAACTGTCTTCCAGGGCTATTCCTGTGGAAAGAAAGGAAACAGTCTTGTTGTAAACTGTTAATAACCAAACTCCCAAACCTTTTAAAGTGATCCTCCCCCACGCACACAATGGAGATGTCTTACAAGATAAGCTGTCTAGTCTGCAATTCACTACACTGTTTACCTTTTCCTCTTTGCGTCTGTCCTTTTCTTCATTATTCTCAATTGTTTCTTCTTCATCTTCCACAATGCCATCCCCTTGATACTTGTCATGTGTCCACTTCGGACTGCTACCTGACTTTTTGAAGTTAAAACGCCCTCTGCCACGCTGGAAAGTACCACGGCCTCTTCCTCTTTTGGCCCAATAATCCACACCATCGTCTCTGTCATCATGCTGCAATAATACCAAAGAATATGGTTAGGAGACTTCTTAAACATACCCCTGAAACACTGGTACACTAGATAAAATTTATACTATACATAAGTATAGTTCAGACCATAATCTGTAGAATACCCTATGAAGTATATTCTTACAATTCATGATTGTCATTACTAGAGACACAGCAATAAAATTGTTTAAGAGCCTTTATTAGCTGTGGGTCTACTCAAATGTTTGTAACAGATCAGGTATCTTGTCACTTATCTTCAGACAGAAGAAAGAATTACTAGTTTTGACCAAAAAAATGTATTTGTGATTTTTAAAGGGAGAAGCTGTAGGAATGCACTGAGATTTATTTTTTTACTTTAATGCAGATATATAGTTCTTTAGACTTATTAACAGAAGGTAATGGAAGGCAGTTTTCCAAAACCCTGCTTCACCTGCACAGCATAGGGCAAAAGAAGATTAAACTGTTTTAATCTGACATTAACAAGCAATAGTTGAGTTTCTCTGGTTAATAAGCTTGAAGTTAGCTATCTTGCTACCAAATCTATAGCCTTACACAGTTTGCTACGTCTTCTGATAATCATTCTGTTCACTACACAAACACTGTAGACTATTTAATATAAAAACTGGTTCTATTTAGAAGAGTGAGGTACGCTTGCTTCAAAAAAATCTACTTTTTTTAAACTTGTGATTTGGAAAGAAATCTGAACTACTAAACACATACCACACATATATAAAGCCATTTACTAACAACTATATATTGTAAAAATAGTGAAAGGGTGGTCCTCTTTTTAAATTAAAAAACATCTTAAAAAATGAGAAAAAGGTATAACAGCTACAGTTAGTTATCTGTCCTAGCTATCACAGAATTTCTTACTGAATAATTACCTCTTTTTCTAGGTTTATAGGTCAGAAAAGTTTATATATGTGTGGAGACATAGGTAAAGGAGAACTCCTTGTAGAAACATCCAATCTGTAACTGCATTATTTCTTGGATTACCTACTAACATATTTGCGAGAAACTACAATGCTATAGGAGAAAGCCTAATCTTCACTGGAGATTTTTCAGTGGTGAAACAAGATCCTTAACAGTTTGCAGCGTTAAGGAAATCAACCGGAACAGAGACTATACAGTCAGTATGCTACACTGGGTGGTTACATCAACAGTCCTCCTTTTATAATCCAGAGCAGAAAATGGCATCACAACTACGATGACTTTCTTATGACTTATCACACTACTCAACTAAGCAGAAGGACTGCCAGTCACAGAGTCAGCCTACATACATCCACAAATACTGACAGCTTTTCCTGATCTTCCACTTCCGCAGACTTCCAGACAAAGTGTAAGAGAAAGCTCAAATGCCACAGAGACCCAAGTCCAGGAAAACAGCACAAATTTGGTTTTAATTATTTTAGTCTGAGTCTGCCTTCTTTCTCACTCACTAACGGAACTTTACAGATGGTTTCCCTGTCAAGGTGTCAGTTATTGCGAACCTGCTGCAGAAAGACAAGAGAGAAGCAGAACCAGGCCCTACAACCACGGGATGTTCTTGGAGTCACGTGACTGAGCTCCCTGTCGCTACATGCATGCTACTTCTACGCTTGTAGAAATTTTGAAAAAAAAACAAAAGCATGCATAAGGTATCGAGTTCTCCACACCCACCAAGAAGTATTTCTTGCTTTTTGGGGTATATTCAGGATCCCATTCCTCTTCCTTCGGTCTCTTCTGAAAAGTAGTATTTGAGTTGCTGGGACCAGTATTTGTTCCAGCAAAGACTCCTCTGGCTCTTCCTCTGCCCCTAATTCGAAACTGATTAACCAAAATGTCATTTAATCCATTTACATAAAACCACAAAGAGAATTCAAGTTCTCTATTACTCAAAATGCTCTTTCTGTGCTTAATTACAGTATCTGCAAGTTTCAGAAAATTCACACATTACCTCAAGCATTCACTTTGAAATGATTCTATTAAACTTAATTGAAACACATTTGAGTTCTTGAAATAAATTCACCCACAACCACCACAAAGACATTGCCTTTGACTGCTGGTAAACCAGGGTATCACAACAAAAGGTCAGGAGGAACTGCTGAAGCTGTTCAGAGACACAAAAAAACCCAAACAGAAAAACTAGACTGAAAGGAGAAAACTGTCAGAAGGAAAAAAAAGTTCATTTACAGAGTCAGTAATTCTGGTTATGAGAAAATGATTCTAGAATAAATACAAACAATGCAGTTGTAAAATAAATATATCTACATTGTGTTCCTCTTACACTTTCAATTCAGGTTCAGAAAAGTACTTTAGGACAAATTAATTTTCAATGAGTAAATTCTTTACTCAGGAAAGCCAACAATACGTACTGCAGAGTAGCAATTCTTGAAGTGAAACCAAGTGTCTTAAATAAGATTTTAAAATGTTAAGCTAAAAAACTCTCACAGCAACAAAAAACCCCACTTATATACACAGTTCTGTCAGCGTGTAAATTTTTAGCTTGTAGACAACATTAAGAACAAGCTTAAACCTCCACTCAGGGGAAAAGTTAGGTTGGGAAGACTGCTAAAACCTGCAGCTAGCACAGAACACAACTTCCATGAACAGCCTCGTTAAACACAGAACTGGGCCTTCAGACTAGTTGTCCAAAAGTATGATTAGAAATTCATTTAGTTTGTTAGAAGTATATTCTATAAACACAGATCAAGAGACTAAAGAGAAGCATTATGCACACTTAGTTCCACAAAATTCCAACACCTCTATTGCAGAATTTATGCTGTTGTCTTAAAACTACTTCAAAATCAGACTGAAAATAATCCATGGAGCCTCACAAGACCTATCCAATACACTGCAGGCAAACAAAAAAATTCTTGGAGAACCACTTGGAAACAGACTATCACCCAAAGAGAACTATACAAGAAGAAATATTACATGCTTTATTTCCAACAGCTTTCCAATATCTTTCCAACCTTTACAAAATCAGGACACAAGCAGTACCACATCAGGGTGGAAGGATGGAGAGACAAAGTTATGACAGAATTTAAAAAAAAACAAAGCAAAACCCACACACAAAACCCAAAACACCCCAACAACAAAGAGAGCACTTCAGCATCAGCATTTCCTGGCATTAGGTCATATGATCAAATTCCCTTTAAGAAAAATATCTAGATCTTTCCTCAACACTGTATTACACATACTTCCCTTCCCTGCCCCTAGGTCATCTTTCAGGTAAAGAAATCCACTATGTGTTATCCTTATGAGCTCAATTACTGCAAAGACCATCACAGGAAGGACAGAGTACATTTTCTATAGAAAGTTAAAACTCTTTTTCATCAGAACTGCTGCACATAGAATTCTTTAGGAGCTAGATAAGTGACACTGGCATTAGAGAGTCTATTAATTTGTACTTCTGCGTTTCTACTTCAAGCCTGTTCATATTTATGTACAAGAAGCCTAGAACTGAACATTATAATCTGTCATCAAGTGTTAGCCCAGAAACATTCATGTTAAATCAGCAAAGTCTCCCCTACCCAGCATGTCATGCTCTCCCAGCATATAAAGCTTCCTGCTTTAGGAAGGATTCACAACCAAAACCTATTTACTTCAAAAGCAAATCAGTATTTACTGGAATGCAGCCACAATGAGCACCAATTACAAAGACATTCCTCTGCTAGCCAGCATGTCTGTTTCAACACTGTCCAAGGTGTGCCCCTGAAGAGAAGATCTGAGTCAACAGGTTGGCCGGCCTATTCAGATTCTCCTGTTCGGACACCGTTTGCTTGATAAGCCTGCATGTGACCACCAGGGAACACTAACCAGTTATTACTGCACAGTCAGAGCACGCTGTCAGTAGTTAAAATCCACGGATGTCTCAAATTTTCGATTCACACCTATTTTAGTTTAATGCAAAGTAACATCTCTTTCAGAATACATAGTCTGATTTTATAAAGCTGCACGGCTTCCACCAATTCAGTTTCCTTCAACTGATTCTCTGAAAACAGAAAGGCTTTTAAGCTCTACTTTTGTTTAACTCAGTGCCACTAGCTTATACAGAATAGTGCTCATATTGACATATTTGATGCCTAGAACATCTACGGGTTTGCCACATAGCTCTTCCTTAGTATGACTATATAAAAAATAAGGGAGGAAATTACATATTTTAACATTAGAAATTTTGGACTTTGAATTTTCTTCTACGTATGGAAAACTGAAACCTTAACTCAATGTGTAGCTTAAAACTTTTTAGACTACTACAAAGATGTCAATGTACCTTGGCAGCAATGTCTTTTAGCATTATTTAGTCTTAATTACAGGCTACATGAAGGAATTAATGTGGAAGTATGAAATTACTCCTATTCATTATAATCCTATTTAACATTTTTCCCTCACCCAAACAGGCGAATTTTAAGGGTTGTGTGGTTTAATTTGATTTTGGGGGGTTGCGGGGGTTTTGGAGGGTTGGTTTGTTGTTTGTGGGTTTAAGTGTCCTTTTTCAAGGTCTTCTTTATTGATTCCTGGTCTTTGCTAATGCTTCTTCATATCAGTAGTTACCTTAATGCAACAATTTTGAATTTCAAAATTTTTTCTCAAGACTACAGTCAATATGTAACTTTCTAAATCACAATGCTAAAATACATTCCAGAGATAAATTAATGAGCTTTCATGCTCACTGTGGCTAGTCCAGGCCAAAGAAATGCTGAAAAATAACAAGTATACCATCTCCTCAATGCAGCTGTTTCAAGGTTGACAGGTGTATTTAATTACATGCCATTCTCTATTTAACAAGTTGCAGGCATCACCCACAAAGGAGGGCTAAATCAAATGAAAACGACAGGGGAAAAACAGAACCTGCAGGGATTTAAGAGGAAACAGACCACAAAATATAATAATTTTTACAGAAAGGTAAATTTTCAGACCCTGATAGGAAACAGCATAATAACAAAAGAGCAAGGAATAAACAAATCATTTTTCCCAACACTCACTAGGGTCTCGTTGCATGCTAACACATATTGACAAACTCATTAACTGCTATTGTGCAGCACTGGGGAAAACCCCCAACTTTTCCAGTTTGGCGTATCACAAAAGAATCCAAGAATCACTGCTATGAAAGAAGCATTAATCACTGCAATGCTTCCTCATTTTATTGCTATGCTGTTGCTATTGGCAAAGTGTTCATAATTTGGGAGAAAAGTAAGAGCCACTTACAAAGGTCCCTCTTGGTCTGTTGACTCCAGCAAAGCCAGAGTATTCTTTCTGTTCATGGTGGGTTTTGAACTCTTCGTCTCTCTCTTTCTTGCAATCCTTTTCTTCTCGCGAACTGGATGAGGAGGAAGATGGGGAAGAAGATGGGGAGGACCGAGCACGGTCTTGATCTCTTTTTTGTTTACTGAAAAATAAAAAAGATACACTGTGTGCTATTTAAAAAGTACTAGGTAGTCTGTAACATGCTATACTAAAAGGGGTCTCTGTATTTTATGAAAAACTATCCCCCTTCTGGTTATTAAGTCACATATATGTTATGTATTTCAGATGTTAAGGTGAAATAGAGTTCCACTTTCCAGCCTCCTCTTACATATTTAAAAGCACTAAATGTATATTATTGCTAGTGAGTTGGAAAGCAGCAGTCTGCAAACTGCACATACAGTTTCTCTATGCCATGAAGAGATCATTACTTTTAATCTCTGCCTTTCTTCTGAGGCAGAAAAACAGAATTTGAAGGGAAGAAAACCCTCAAGGCAGAATTTTACAGTAGCTTTACATAACTCAGTTTGCACACTGTTGAGATATTCTGTGTGGGCTTCCCTATGCAGATGGCTGTATGGAATTAGCCAGTGGAAGATAACGTGGATACCAAAGTCAGGAAGTAAATGGGAAACAGGAAGCATAAGGAAAACTTCATTGTATATCCAATACAAAGCAGGGGAAAAAATATTCCTACAGCAAGACTGTAAGTAACCCCATAGTGGCACTAATTTCACCCAATTTACAAGATTTTAACATGCTATTCAAAGAAGGTCATACCTGAATTCTTACCACTGCTACAACACAGTATCCACTGAGATATGCTAACATTTTTGTTCTTTAAAAACCAGCCCACTGGCTTTAGGCAAAATAAAAATTCCCCTTCTCACCCATGTTAAAACCTAAGTATCAGTAAGATTCTCATACTCTGGGTGTTATGAGTTGAAAAAGTGCGGAATCAAGCATAACGAACCAAAGTTCTTACACAAACTGTTTATAGAAATGTATTGCATTGAAGTCCAACCTCCTGATGTAGCCTGGATAATAGGACAGATTAATTTGTCATTTTTTTTTTCAGTGTTAGCTTGCTATTCCAAAGTTTTTGTCCTCATCCACCATAAGCCGTGTAAAAGACAGATAATACATATTTGCTGTAAAACAAATAATTTTAATTGTTTAAATTTAAATGTTCCATTACACATTGAAAATTGAAAGCAATTAAGCTTACAATTACAAAAGGCTAATTAGAAGCTAAAAACCTATACAGAGACTTGAAATATTTACCTGTCATCTTTGTAAGATTTGTAATCCTTGTAATCTTTTGGAGTTTTCTCCTGCTTTCTTGACCCACTGGATTCCCTGGAACCCTTTGAGTCTCCTCGCTCTTTACTGCGCTCTTTTCTACGTCGGTCAATGTCATGCCGAAGATCAGCAGAATCGCACCTTAATTTTTTATCTCCCTGTAAACAAATGTGTACTTTGGAACAAGCATTTGAAATAAAACACCCAGAAGATTAACTAAACAAAAAGGCAAGCTGTACATCAACTGGCAGAAAAACAGGAAAAAAAAATTAAAAATATCAAGATAGTATTTACTTATTTTTTTAACAAACTCTTCAGCAGAAAAAAATATTACTTTTAAGTGAATGCCTTTTACATACAATGCCTAGATTTAAATAAAGAACAACTAAGATTTTCAGTTTCAAGCAAGTATTCCCACCAGGCCAGTGAGTTATCTATTTTTTGATGCAGACAGACCACAATGCATGGTTTGGAAGGACTTTTCTTTCTTCTGGTGAAGTGCTTTTAACAGAGCATAAGCACCTTTGCAACTCAACGGTACTACTCACTGATGACCTCAGCAGGGTTCCCCCCTCCTTTCATTCTTTATCCTTGGGCAGCTTGGTGCCACAAATTCGGTCAAAAAATGTCCAAAAAGGAAGGAAGAGTGGGAGAATACTTGACCTTATACGTCATGTTATCAATACTACAAAGTCATACTATGTAAACTGGCTTTCTTGGTAACATTTAATCAACAGAAAAAGAGTTGTTCTAAATGCAAGTACACCAGACAATAAACTCAAGTTATGTTTGTATTTTACACACAAACACAAAACTGAAGTTCAGATTTAAAGAGAAACACAATAAATTAAGTTTACAAATACAGACAGGACATTTACTTAGAACCTACTTTTTGACTTTCTTCTTTAAATACTCTCTCTTCACCTGATAAACGGGTATGCTTCCTCAGGGTACTTGGAGAGATGTCAATCCTCCTAAATGCAAAATAAAAGCAGTGTCTTGCCATAGGTGTCTCTGAATGTTAATGGCCTCAGACATTCTTTTCAACACAAAACTGAGAAACACAGCATTTCTGCAGTTGAACAAAACTTCTTGCACATAAAGCCCCCCAATTAGAATACTGCAGCAGACTAAAAGTTAAAAACCCTGGTTCTTTTCTGTTTGACACATGCTAAACAGACAAATACAGAAAATAGGTAGCTTGCTTTTTCACATTTCAAGTACAACTCTGAAGAAAGGAAAAAATAATTTAATCGGTTATTTGAAAAGATCAGTACATGCATACAATTGAAAATCCATCCCCCCCCCTAAGAAATCATCACTGTTACCATTTGCTGTAAAGACAAAAATACCTTATTACGAAAAAACTTAACACAGTTGGACATTAGATATGGAGATATATCCTCACATGCAAGACAAATATAGTACAGTGCATCAGAGAACTATAGCACATAATTGGAAATTACATCTGCACAGCTATCTTCTTACCTTTCAGGCCCTCAGATTTTTCAAAAAATGCTGTAAACAACACAAAAACTAAAGTAGCACGAGATGGAACATTTCACACTGAAGAATAAAGATGCACGTACAGGGCTTCTTTTCATCTCCAAGACATATGCCCCTCAATATTTGAGCACTGCATGTGAGAAAAGTAAATATATCTCAAATGAGGTACAGAGGTAGAGCAGACATCTGCTACAAAACCACAGATGAAGCCACGCTTGGCTCAGATGAGTTCTCTTTTACAGAAGGAGGTTTTGGTGGGTTTTTTAGGTATTTTGGATTTACACAGGAATTGACAAATTAATCTGTACAGATTAGGAAAAAAAATCCTGGTTTCTTGAAGTATTAGCAGACATTATTTGAAACACAAAGCATCTACATTTTCAGTTGACATATACCTATGTATTTCTGGGCTCTTTTGCCGGGTGCAGTGTTCTTCAGTAGCTTTTTGATACGCAGTGAACCTCTCATTTAGGGTCATTCCAGCTGACTTGAAGTATTGCTCTGTTGGTTACAATAGAAAAAAAAAAACAAACACAACACTGTTTCATTAGTTTAATTCAACTGACAGGTATTTTACTCCTGACAGAAAGGCAAGTAGCAGGCAAAACCACAGTATTTTCAATAAATCTACCAGAACAAGCAAATGTGGTGTTTTCCCTATTTTTACACATTCTGTGACCCAAGCAAAGTAACAGTGCACAGCATCACTGCAAGTCTATGTATAACTATGCCATCACTGTACTGCATCTAATTAAAGTATCATTTACTGACTGGACTTGCTCATTTTCAGTGACATTTTCCCCTAACAAAAAGAGAAAGGAGCAATTTTTACAGTTATTTTATATTTTGCCCACAGGAGAAAATGAAGTTACTTTTAGTCACAAATACTTGCAGTAAGTACATTTTACTGTTCATCTCATCTTTAACTTAAAACAGAAATTAATTCAGTGGAAACACTTAAGTAATGTATGCTTCGATAATTACATGAATGACCTAACCAGTAATTTCTTAAAGGAATCAATTTATTGACGCTGTGATGATAAACAATCCCAAGACAATTAACACACCTATATGTAAATGCATTCATTTAAGCATCTGGCATCTTGGCAAACTTGACAGCTCTGACATATTTTCTCTTTCCTTCAGAGACAGTTAAATTAGCAACAGTAAAAGTAGTTTTTTAAAACCAGCTCAACAAATGTGTTTAAATGTAATCTAGAAATACATAAAGTCATGAGCTATGAAATGTTACATATGAAGCAAGCTATCTGCTTAACAGGTCAACATACATCTGTATCAACTTACCGCCCGGCATCCAGTATTTGTCTCATAACCAACCATTAAAACTTGAAACGGCCACTACAAGGGTAGTGCCTCAATCATAATTCCATCAAACACAGGAATTTGAGCTAGCAACTCTGTTTTTATGCCATTTTTGCCAGGAAGACAGAAGGTTCAACTTTGCCTGTTTGGCATCTGTATCTTTCAACAGCTATTTTACTTTTGTAACATGGATTTTGCCATTTCAAAACACATTCCAGGACCTAGTTACAATGAAAAAGAAAACATCACTGGGCATTTTCAGCTCTACATTAATCAAGAGCTGTTCAGACTGGTCGCATCAAACCAATAAAGAACACAACTTCCACTTGTCAAAAGAGTTACTAAAATCTGATCACAGACCACAGTAAATCTGAAACTTAAAGAGAGGTTCTGCTTTCAAAAACAACCACAACTGTAAATATTCTAATAACTTCACCAGATAGGTTGTTATACTGTTACATTTACCAGTATTTCTTTAACATATAGACATTTACAGAAAAACAGTCTATTCTGTGGTCAACATGTAAGAGTTTCAGGAACATTCTTTCACCTACAGCCTACATATGTACCACATAAGAAAAAACTTACAGAAGGTCTCACTGGATTGAGCCTTAAATATCTTTACACATCAATAAAATAAATACTGTCACAAAGAGACACTAAACAGGTGTCCCAATATTATTTTTTTTAATCTAATAGGTTATCATAATCTACAATTATTCATTTTCTTCTAAGTAATTAAAAATGCAGGAAACAATTTCTGAATTTTGCCAAAGAAAGGTTTTTAAGGGAACCCTAGCACATACTTCTACCATGGAAATCTTTGCAAATTCAGAAGTGAAGTATCTTAAAAACAATGCTTGCAGACAGATACACTGAAACCAGTCAATGAATTAAGCATTTCCACATTTCCTTTTTGTATGATCAGAGGGCAAAATTATTTTCACCAACCACTTCCTCCCTATTATCTCAGCACATTAAACACAAAAACAAGACAACAGCCCAGCGAAATAAAGTAAACGCTATTTTTAAAAAAGACACTTAACTCTCCAAATATCCTCACTAGATTATTTTTTTTCCATCAGAAAATGGACAGGATGTGTGACCTAAATGAAATGCATATTCTTTCATGATTTGGGTTTAGTTGTGGGGTGTGCTGTTTATTCAGTTGGGGGTTTTGGGGTGTTTATAGTAAGTAGTCACTAGCTGTTAAGTAAGAAAACAGTATGCAATTATTTTAAGGGAGGTTTATTTAACCACTGCCAAATTCCTCTAAGTGAAATTCCTGGCTCCAGCATTACAATATTGTCAAACTGGAATGCAATTAAATACCACACCGTCATTTAGTATTATTTAGAGCACGCTTTTTTCTTAAATATTATTTTGCAACTAAAATACCCCTCTAAGAAAAACCTGGAAATGAGCTCTGGGGTGCTCCAGAAGTAATGCCACTGTATTTACAGTACGGAAGATATCTGTAAACCATACTGCACCATGTAATAAAAACATGTTAGAGCTATTAAAATAAATCTAAGATTTATCAATGTAGTAGGTTTAAACCACACTGAAAAATTCAAACTTTATATGCTACTTAAGCTCTAAAATGTATCTAAAAATACAGTAGAACTACTATGATCTACATTGATTGGGGTTTTTTTCGTACTAGCTTCTGTGGCTATTGTTTTTCTGTATTTATTTTTATGTGCACATCCAAAGGAAGAGAATCTGAATAAATCAACATTAAAATAGGGCTGAAACCTTCCTGTACTAGATATAACCAACAGGCTTAAATGACATTGCCAGGTGTGCATTCGGTATGATTAACTGAATACGTACCTTTAACGTGATGAACCAAGGACACAATGTGTTGAATAAATGACTCTGACGTGCTTTTGCTGGCCTGTGGCAACTTAATGTGGTCAAAGATGGATCGGAACTCTTGCTCCTTCTTGACGGAATGGACAAGTGTGCTAGCAAGCAGCCTGTCTTTCGTCAAGGAAGCAGGTCTAAAATGCATCAACAACAAAAGACACACAGAAAGAAACCACTCGTTTAAATAAGGATGAATGATACCGCAGGCAGGTGGAGAACCACACTGTAAAGCAGGATAATTTACCTATTGGAATCGTCAAGAGGTACCGGTGCCATTTTGAGTTTAACTTCAGGACGATGGGAGTCACTGGCTATCATTTTGATCCTAAGTGGGCTCTCCTCCCTGAAGGTGGATTTTTCTCTCGCATCCAGATTCTTGTGTAGAGGGGGACTGTAATCAAAGAGTTCTTTGAGCTTTTCAGACTTTACCTGCTCAGGTGACTGAGTTTCTTTCTTCATCATTAGTCTCTCAGAACTCTTGTCTTCTTCCTTGTGCTTATCTTTTGTTGCACTAGGCCTTTCCACTACATAGCCAGTCTCTTTAAGCTTATAACTTTTCTCATCTCTAAATCCATCGCTCTCTCTATTGCCCTTGATTGATATTTTAGATTTGTATTTGGCTCCTTCCTCCTCAGTATTCCGGTGAGATGCAGTAGGAAAATTTTTACCCTGATCTGCCAGGACAGACTTTCTGAACTGTCTGTAATCCTCTGTCTCCTCTGTGTCCTCCCCTTCAGAGTCATTAAACTTTTCTTTCCCAGTCTCTTTATCAACGAAAAAATCTAAAGTTTCCTGTTCCTCCCATTCCCTTTCTCCCTCTGTCCTCCCTTTTTCTGATCCTCTCTCCTTCTGGGCCTCCTTCTCCCTGGTATTACCCCTATCAAGCAGGTATACTCTAGACTCTTCATCTGTGTACCTGTGGATAGCAAAGAAGAGACTGGTAACTCTGGATTGCATTCATTCCAGTTCACTTGCATTCCTCTTTTGCGTCAATCCCACACCAAGAAAAAGAAAATATATTTCTCTGAGCAATTCAACTTAAGCATGCAAGGCTTCGCACACCATTAATGCTGGACTCTGTCATTTAGGTACTACTGGAGGCATCTGAAGATTATAATGCCCTTCTGTAAACACCTAGAAATTCTCTGCTTGACTTTACAAAAAAAGCTAGTGGTTTGTTTGTCCTTTCTTAACTGGCACCTGGCTTTGCATTCTCATACACCAGTCATTTTTTCCATCAATTCACGTGAAATTTGACAATTCAAACTGCATTTCATTTTTGTACTTCTTTTCGTGACAGAGTTACAGGAGTATCATGAAAAAAAAAATGTTTCACTGTATCATACACAAGCAGGAAAACTTTAGGAGGCAGCTCTCTCAAACACAGAAACACACTTACCAATTAATTCAGCCACTGCCTTACCTATGCACTATTTTCACATAGGTCCTATTACGTTCACCAATCCCAATACATCTAACCCAGGGGAAGTTCTATTTTCTAAGCGATATATTGTTTCATAATAAATCACTGATTGGACAAATTCATTAAAACACCTACAATCAAACCTAAACAGCACATTCATAGCTTTGCTGTGTAATTCATTTTATAAGTAATCCACTGAAGTTCTATCCACATTAGAAAAGAACAGGCTAGTGTTGGTAAGATGTTTACAGCTTTTAAAAGTCACTATTATAGCAAGCATTTTAAGAGCAAACTTCAGAATTTTACATTAATTGGAAATTACACATTCAACTTTAAATATGTTGCCCTTCACATTAATAGAATTATGTTCCACGAATACCAAGACCTACCCTCTTTCATAAGTAATGCAAGCCAAGGCAAAGTTTTCATGTTGCAACACACCACTAGCAATGAATGTTGCATTTTTTGACTTCCGAAAGATGTGCATGTCAAACTGCATGAAGCATTAAAATCTTAAAATCCCAACCAGAATTCACTGTCAAAAAAGGAACTCTGATGCACTCTTCCAATTAAGATACTTCTTAACAGTAAATGGGGTATAAATATAAATGCAAACACAAACCAACTCTTCCTCAATGACACGTCTCTATCTCCACTAGACAATGGCCAAAAACCTGAAGCATCTCAGAAGGAAACCTACGAACGCGTTAAGATTCAAGCTCAATTCCAATCAGACTACAGCACTGTTTCTTCCATATTGCATTTTCCAAGGCACAGTGATGATCTTGTCAAACTCTATGACAGCATTTTAAGAGGCAACATCAGGCTTGTAATTTAATTCTTACCTTTTCATAAACTTTCCACCTTTTGCAGTTTCCTGTTCACCACCCTCAGGATAAAATGACCGCACTCGAGCCTCCTCCCGGGGAGCGCTCTGTGATGGGATTGTCTTTGCAGGGCTTCTCCTCGAAGGGATGTGATGCAATGGGCTATTCTGAGAAGGACTGTAACGGCTAGAACCATTTCCAAGAGAACCAGAGCCAGACCTCTCAGGACTATGCTGAATGGAATGGGAATGTTGAGGTGTGTCCTTTGCTGAGTGGGCTGTACTAAGCAAAGGGGCATCAGAGCAAGATGAACTCTGACTAGGTGGGGTGGCAATAGAAGGACTATGGGGTGACCTTGGACTGTTATCATACGCTGAAAGGCCAGGCCAAATGTCGCCAGAAGCTGCTGATGATTTGTTAAAATCGTCAAGAGACTCTGATGGGTCATGTTCAAATGTATCTTTCTGTTCATCTTGTGATTTATTTTTCAAAGGGCTATCTTGCAAAGGAGCCCCTTCAGTTTTCTTTGCCTGCTTTTCCAGAGACGGACGTCTTTTGGAAGAGACAGGTGATTTGCTGTATGGGGATGAAGAACGAGATGAAGAGGACCTTGGGGACCTGGAAGATCTGTAAGATCGACGAGATCTGCTCCGGGACCTCTGGGAAGACACAGACCTTCGTTTTGGACTTCTGGAACGTGAACGGCCACGCCTAGGGCTTCGGGAGTGTCTTCGGTTCCAGACAGGCCTATAACCTCCACGATGGTATCTACCACCTCCTCCTTGATAATACCCTCTACCTCTTCCTCTGTAACCATAGGGACGTCTCATTCCTCTATTATTTCTGTAATCTCTGCGATAATCTCTAGAATAAACACGATCCCTGCTGCGAGATCGTGAGTATGTCCTTGACCGAGACCTAGAACTAAAATTAAAAAGCAAGGATTAATGTTTGACAATTGGAGAACTGGGAAAAAAAACCAAACCAAAACAAAAGCCTTGACACTGAATACTAGATTCCTCAAAGGTAGTCAGGATGGTAAAGACACAGACTAGTGCTCTTACAGTAACCTGTACAATTTATTTTTTAATATTACTATTTCTGTCTGAAAGGATTATAAAAATACATGCCTATATTCCTTAAGGACTGTGAAAATCAGACTTCAGCATCACACAATTAAGACATTACCAGCCTCAGTGGCCTGCCCTGCCATTTTATTAGGAGTTTATCACCACTCTGGAACATGGTATTCAGCTCCTCAGCCACCCCGATTCACAGCCTGGAACATGAGGTTACATGACACCCCCCTCCCCAGACTAATACGCCGGCCTGTGGACAGTAGCTGATGAAGCACTAAACACTGAATTCAGCCACTTCTTTTATGGGAGATGGTAATGTCCACTAGTAAGAAAGATGAGGAAAAAGTTGGAGCCAACTGAGAAACAACAGAGCAAAGTTTATCTGCTGAAGCCTTAAGTTATTCCAGATCTGAAAAGCTGCACGAGGAATACAGAACAAATCACAGGAAAGAGACTGGACAAAAATATGTGAAGAGGAAAATCAAACAAGCCAGAAATCAAAAAGAATCATTAACATTCTGAAATTATCTTGAAATACAGGAAAAGAGAAAAACAGTTTAATAATAAACAAAGACAACAATGTAACTGAAATTACATTCAAAGAAGTTACCTACTGCCTAAAATGAAATAAGATGCCAGGCTCATTTTTGCCACAGCATGATGCAAGTGAAAAGTAATTTCCAGACATAATTCATTTATTACACCAACTTTCCATATGCTGAGACAGAAATTTACCTGTATCTCTTTTTTCTAGAATGTGATCTGGATCTTGACCTAGAGCTGGACTGAGATCTGGACTTTGATCTTGAAGAATGTGATCTAGAGTTAGATCGACCCATTTTTCCCAGTAGATATACTCCTTCCCAAAAGGAAAAGTAGTCAGGAGAGGGGAAGAAAAAAAAAACAAAGCAACTATTTAGAGCCCATGAAGTTCACATAAATGAACAAAAATTTTATATGCTAAAATGGTACAGCATTTCATAAACAATGTAAAGTACACTTACTAATAAATTAAAAGCTCTACTACACTTTAAAGAATTTAAGGTAACTACAGCGCACAGAGTTTGTCTGAAAAGATGAAATATAACAATGTAAGGTTTTCCAGGTTTAATTGCAAACTGATCCTGTAGAAAGAGAAAGGAAGGAATGGGGGAAAAAAACCCTGCAAATTAAAGCAATAAATATCATGAGTCTGGACAATTACAAATTTAAATATATTTTAAAACAAAATTCTTGCTATTTGTGTAATTGATCGTTTCCTGAAGAAAAAGCCCTGAAGTAGTCTGTCCAGCAGTTGCTGGTTTGAGCCAGGGGTATTACTTCTCTTAACCACATGTATGTACTAAAGGTAATCACTCTGATCCGATTTTCCACCAGTCAATATGCCCACCCTTCATCTTCTTAGGTTAACCTTGCTTTTTAAACCACATATAAAATGCATGGCCAACTTAAAAGATTTTAACAACTATTTAAATAATATGGCTTGTATCAGAATTCAACATTTTTCAGATAAAATTAAGCTATGAAAGCTACAATTATAAAGCAATGAGTCCTAAAAGAAAATAAACCAATAAACTATAATTGCTTATGTACAGTCATGATAAATATTTAGAATTAGTGTTAACCATTAAAAAAATACACCTTTTTCTTTTCAGATCCGTGGCTAAAAGTACACAATTAATAAAAATTGACCCATTACCATTTTCTTTTGAAATTGCCCAGCTTTAAAAAAAAAAAAAGCTTCTATTGGACATCCTGAATACAAGACTGCTGACAAGTAACTACATATTTTCAAGCCATTGTATGCTCAATATCTATAATCATCGTTTAATAATTAAAACAAAAAGAATAAACAAACATTGAGCTCTTGTATTGCAAACAAGCATGAAAGCCTAACGTTGTATAAAATAAGCACTCTCACAAGTTACTTGGTATTCCTTTTCTTGTTACTAGGGTGATATTTCAATTAAAGTTAAGCAACATTAAAGCGTAAAATAAAGTTAACAAAAGTTCAGAGTTTTTATCTATACATCTATACACAAACACAAAAAAAAGAGCAGACCAACTATTCCTCTGTCAGGTGGTCCCTCTATGTCCCACGTGCACTTCCCCACCACTGTAACATGGGAGATCCCATGGCCCCAGCGATGTAACCTCATCACAAACTAACCCAGCAAAAAGTTAATTTTAACCTAAACTAGCTTTCCATTTAACTATGAAAAAAGTATTTACCTTGGAGAAGAACAGTATGTTGAATGCCATCTTTTAGTGGCTCCTTCCATTAAAAAGCAAATGTACATAACCTATACTCAGAAGATGGTTTCTAATTCACTGTATTCAATTAAACTCACAGAAAATGGCTTCTCTCTTACACTCATCCATCTACTCACAAGCAACATATATTTAGAGGTTTAAAGTGTCACAAGACATGAAGCATACTGATTTTACAAGAGTAGTTTTTTACTATTACAAGTAATTTTCAGACCAAACTTCAAATGCACAAGAAGTTTATGATACAAGCCAATCTCAGCTTTAAAGGGTATTTGATTTTCCCTGTATTTAACAATAACATTTATACCTTTGCATACTATGTACGACAAGTACATATATACCATGCAATAGTTGACCTTTACAAAGATACACTGATTTCAGCAAGTTTTGTACATTACAGCTCCTCATTGCAAGCACAAATTTTAGGCAAATAAAATCAATTCTTTTAAACTGGGTGGGTTCAATCATAACATTTAAAAATAGAATTAAGTTAATCTTACCTCAAACTGTGAGATGGTGCCAATGAAGCAATTATTTCAAAATTCTCTGTTTGTGCTTTCAGCAATACTGATCCCTATAGAACAGAGAGAGAGACTGTCAAAGATGTGAACTTTTACTAAGGGGCAGGCAATACCTTTTGCTTAAGTGGGTTCAAACATGTATTTGTTTATCATGAGAAGAGAGCACTTTGAAAATGGCAAATTTATTCTTGGACTCAGCAAAGCTGAGACTCCAGTAACTCAAGAACTAGCCACTGCCACAGGACAAACCTTCCATACATGATCATTCCTCCTTCAGCCTTGCTGACATGGCTGGACAAGGCACTATCCTCGTGTCCACCACAGCCCTGACACCATTTGGGTCCTTCAGTGAGTAGGTTCTTGATACCCAGAAATCACTTTCATATGGCTAGTTATCGGACTGGCTTATTGAAAGACCAAACAAGTGCCATGCCTGGGTTATGAGGGAAAGAACAGCATGCAGCCAAAGAGGGTGCAAAAAAGACAGTGGGAAAAGCATTATACCAATTTGAGGTCTAACATGCAGCTTTGCACTTAACCAGAGCTACTTTTTTTTGAAAAAAAAAGAAAAAAAAAAAGAAAGGGATGAGTACTTAGGACAACAGTGAAAGCTTTGTTCTTAGATTTCGTTAGCTATGCTTAAACAAGCATTATTCTGTTACAGTTTCTTGTCTAAAATGTATACATAAATGAGCTTACCTAAATAGCCAACATCTTCAAAGATAAACTCTTTTACAGACATACAGAAACAAAGCATAATCGTAATGATGTAACTAGTCTCAAAATAACAAATTTTTCACCGGTCTCAGCTTTTAACTACCTCAAAGCCTTAAGACTATGTATGCATTTGAAGTCTGACCCAACATCAAGCAAACTTTCCAATTCCACTCAACTTGGAATTTTGTCCCTCTTCAATACAGATGGGATAGATCTCCTGGAAACTGCATCTCCACCATTTATTAATTAAATCCAAAGCCATAAGACATCCACTGCTCCTAAATGACACTTTCACACTTTTTCACAGATGTTTTCTTCATCTAAAAGATTTGTAGTACATGTGTTTGTAAACACTGCTTTCAAACATCCACTTACCGTTCACTAGCAGTGACCATGATATACAAAATATATGTCTCAATAAGATTTAAGTTTTTACTTATCAGCAAGCATGAGCCTGTGAAGGAGCACAGCAGTGTATCAGACCATTTCAGTTCTTGTGCAGACAAAAGGCGAGATGGTATTAGCCAGCAAAGGTTAACTAAGGTATTCAGAAGTCTAGTACAGAAAAATACAAACTTCAGGTAAATGGTTGAAGTTCAGCCTGAGATTTTAAATAAATCTTTAAATTATCTCTACTTCTGGCTTCTAAAAACAACACTGGTGCTAGCTGAAACCCAAAAAAATCCTAATTTAGACAAGTCTTAAGATCCAAACAAGAGATATCAAACAAGATTAAACCACTAGGCATAATGCAAGATCTTAGATTACTAACTCAAACTCCAGCAGCGACTTCCACACACATTTTAGGAAGGTTTTCTACCAACTGGCAACAGTGAGAAGTAGCCACATTTATTTTTTTTTAAACAGCCATTAGATACACCACATCCAACCTGAGCAGCCAAAATCTATTTGCTACTCTTCTATTTTATTTTTTTTAAGAGTATGGATACAACATTTTAAAATAGAAAAAAAAACCTAGATATTGAACAACAACAAAAATATTTAACTGTTTGCAGCTTTTGTCTCCATTTAATAGGTAAAAACTTGGCACACAAAACTCTCTTTTCCATAAAGTGTCATATTTCGGAACAGAAGTGAGAAGACTACATAGCTTGTCTATGAATCTATGTAAATATTCTCACAACATGCAATCTAAAATTTCATTAATCTCTATTAAAAACTAATTTACAGAATAGTAGTAGATACAAAGAAGCTGTTTTCCCGTGTATTTCTGTAACAGCTAGCTTCTACATACTTCACTTTCCTCTGACAGCATCACAACTACAAAATATTGTTTCCCAGTATCAAAATTACATCTGGCCTCTTCCTGTACTTTCATGCTCACTGTCAGCCTGAAGTGACTACACCATGTCAAACAAGGGCAGGAGTAGTAACAGGCAATGCAAAAAATCATGCTAAGCATTGCGTTGCTACACAACAGTACCACTAAATTAAAAAACTAGTAGCCCCTCTCACTTTGGTACATGAAGTTTCTCTCCAGGCAAGTCTCAGAAGATGCACAGTCTGCCAAAGGTGTGTACTAACAACGTGACACAGGACATTATCACCATCACAAAGCATTTTTAAGAAAGGACAGTGACTGCCAGGGACACGGCCTACACGAAACACCAGAGCTGTAATCCACCTTTTTTTTTTTACCTGCTTTCTGGCCTAAATATTGAGGGGAGGGTAGTGGGGCGGGGGGCGGGGGGGTGGAAAAGAGATGCTTGCCTGGCTCTCAACTGTTTCAATCCAGTGCTAGAAAATCTGGATACTACAAAGGAAGCTGCTATATAGCTCAACAATACTTAAAACCAGAATAAAATTTAAAGAAAAAGTCCAATCTCTCTTACCCTTTTTTTCCCCCCTCACATTCTTGACAACCACCTCCCTCTTGCCAGCGCAAGTATTTCTGCAGCCACATCATGAATTAGATCAGAAAATGTATGGACCACCTGGGTTAGTTTCAATATAACTGTTTTTTCTCTTACAGTTAACCATGCAGGCCCAGAAACACTCAGGCCACCACAGGGAGGCTGCAAGAGCAGCCAGACAGGACTGCTTCTTTTGGCAGCACTGCAATCTTAAAGCTTCCCTGCAACCAGCTTGGTAAAGTCACGACCAGCAACAAACTTCAAGTTAAGTTTAACAGTAGTAGCAAGCAGCTTTAAAAAATAAAAACAAAACACCACAACTCCCACAGAAAAAAACAAACTCAAAACCAAAACCTGAACAACTAAACCTTACCACAGAAGCCTAGACATTTTTTAAAAACGGGTAATTCATTACCTGTCAGCTACTGGGTCACATTCATGACCAAACGGGGAGTCAAGAAAAGTTTTTTAATAACACAACAGCAGGATCCTTGGGTATCTTACATCAGTTTGAGCCAGCAAGTGTGATCATCAAGCAAAGATATAAAACAGAATGAGGCTTATGCCATGACAAGGAACACAATGAGGAAGTAAATGTCACTCTCAATATTTGCTATGTTTAAAATAAAAAATGAAGGGCAAAGAAAATTGTTTCCAATTCCTTTTAAACATTATTTTAAAGAGCCTTTACTATACCACTACTGTTGAAGTTTTCCCAGAGCACACAGGCTGTTAAGCCATTTTTAAAAGTTCTACACCACATGGAAGGTTTTAAAGACATTTTAGGGCAGTCACCCCCACTTACACTAGCAAAACATTGCTTTCTCTTAGATTCATTATTTTGGCTATCCTTCATTTACAGTTATTTTGTAGTCTACATTTCTCCTGCTTAAGCATTATTTGAAAGCTGTCAGTAAGACTTAAATCAAAATCCTGTTGAAGTAATTTACAGACTGTTGCCAAAATGCATCTTCATTCAGAGAGTCAGGCTTCAAAAAAAATTAGGATTATACAATCAGGACAAAAGATGATCGGACAGTCTTCGTGAAACCCCAGAGAATTTGTAATATTCTCTCATAATATGTATGCTGAATTAACAAAAGTGAGTCTTATTGAGACAGTAGTGTAAGGAATCTATTCAGTGCCTGTACATCTGCCATGCTTTCTTAGCCATTCTTTACCTCCCCTCCCCCACTATTTTTTTTTCAATGCCCACAAACTTAACAGCAATGCAGCACAAATAAGAATAGACTGCATTTCATTAGTGACTGTAAATCCACATCACTCAGATCATCAGTGACTAGAATCCTACAAATACTAAAATACCATAGCAAATTTGCCCACATTATCTTTGAATTTACATGTAAGAGCTGGGGAGCTTATTCCCACCTCCACCTGTCTCTTACATTCCTGCTACATAATACTATCTTTGCAATATTGCACAGTTACGAAGAAGAAACAGACACGGGTAAGAATCTCAACCTGAAAAGGCAACTGGAACAATAAAACATACAAAGGCTTATTTTCCTCATTCATTCATTTCTTAATTTGCAATTATTTTATACTGCTTTCTCTAAAGTCACAAAACCAGCATCCCAGTAACAATAACATCAACTCTGAAAAACAGTCATATGATTGGTAGCTGTTCTTTTATGTAATACTATTGGCAAACAAAAGCACGTTTCTCCTCTAACTAAAACCACAGAAATCAAAGTGACAATTTCTAAGAACACTGTCAATACAAAATGAGGAATTAGCATGCTTTTGGAAACACATTGTTTTGGATAGCAATGGCGGGGGGGGGGGGAGGGGGTGTTAAACACCGTTTTCATACACCCTTACAAAGCGCTGAAGTGGTTTTCACAATCTCTTTGCGATAAACTCTAAGCATGCTGCTGCAGAAAGGGCTATCTTTCCCTCTCTCGTTTGTTACAAGCTTGGTGAGCTGGAGCAGTGAATTGATCCAGAAGAAAACTACTCTAGACACACACACAGCACTGACTTTCCAGCCACATCACCTCCCAGATCCCATTTACGACAAGGCTTCACGGGTGCCAATGCCAGCACAATGCACAATGAACAAGACAGAAACACACTTTTCAGAATACCTTAGGGAGAAACACACAGATAAACAGAATAAAGCAGCAACCCAAAGATTCACTTTCTTCAGTAGTTTCCTTCACCTATCCCCACCACTTGCAAACAAACCTGGCATTCCTCAACCCCCCACACCACAGTCTCTCCTTGACAACCATCCCAAATTTAATCCTTCCAAATACCTGTACTCCAGCTCCGAACAACAGCTCCCTACCAACCCTTTCTAAAACCTTATAAACATCCCAAGTTCTCTGCATTCCCAATGGTAACATGCCCTTCCCCATGGTTCGTGCCTCCCCCTGTCACCCACCTCCCCCCCCCACACACACACAGTAGTCCCCCTTCTCCCAAGAAAGATTCCCCTCAGTCGCAGCGTACACCTGAAGAACTGCTCCTTACCACCTGGCCCACTAAAGCCGTGCTCAAGTCACGGAGCCTAGAAAGCAGTAGGCACACCCCAAGAACCAATACATGTAACACATTATAGCTCTTTCTGCCATTCAGCACAGCCTGTCACTCAACATCAAAAGGGACGTCTGGGAGGAAGCAGTTTCTTAGCCTCTCTGCCACACGAAGCTTCATGCTTGGAGTGTCCCTATGAGTTAGAGCCTTTACCCCCCTTCTTATTTTGCCAACTTTTGTCTACAGCAATAAGATTCTTGGAGAGGAAAAAGAGGAGGATGGAGAAGAAAGACACCGTCTAGACAGCACTTTCCTGGAACCCCACGCTCTTTAATCAATCCTTCCCACACTGAGAACAACTATTCTAAGGCATGTCTTTATATATTTATAATAAACCAACCATTACTCAAAGAGTGACTACTTGCAGCATTGAGAATGCCTTTGTTTTGCATGCCCCCAGCTCTTTCTATACTAAAATTTAACTGCTAACGTTAAGATAAAGCTTTGAACTCCAAGACAAACAGGTGACAAATTGTACTGACTTGGTAAAGGATCACCATGACACACAAAACAAGAAACTGATTTTCATAAGAGAATTAAAGGCGGGAAGTAGAAGGCTTACAAAGCAAACGAGAAATAAAGCACAAGATCCTGCAAAAGTAGAATACTACAGTATGATCAACACCCGGGAATATAATAGTCCTTTTCCGCAACGGGCGTAAAACCTAACGCAGCCCCTCACCAGCTTTTGTAGGCGTTTCTAAACAGAGCAATTAATACACAGAGAGGGAAGCAGGAGCAGAGCACTTAAGGCACAAACACTTGAACAGCAGTCATGCCCGAAGGGAAGGAAGTTCCTCTAGCATGCGTAAAGGCTGGTCCAATACCGGGAAGCATCCTCTCACCTCAGCACCGTTTCCCTCCTTAGAGTCACACCCGCGAGAATAACGGGGAGAGCCTACATGCCTGTAACCAGTGCTGCATGGCGATCCCCTCGGGCTGATCTCCCACGGCGAGGGCGGAAAGGCAGCAAACCCAGGTCGGTCGGGGCGGAGGCCCAACGGGGCAGGCCGCCCATGCCGCGCACCCCCCCCCACCCCCCGCACCCTTCCCGGCGGGCGTCCAGAAGCCGCAAACCAGCTCAAGACAGCTCCGCGGCCGCCTCCCGCCCCCCTTCCTTCTCTACCTTCGCTCCCCGAGGTGCCGTCCAAGGCCCGGGAAGGAGCGACGCCGGCTCGGCCCGACTCCCGCAGGAAGCGGCGGCAGCCCGCGTCAGGGCGGTGACGGCGGCCGCCCGGCCCCGCCAGCAGCAGCAACGGCTGCCCGGCCCCTCCCCGGAGGAGCGGCTGGGCCCGTCGCCCCGGGGGCTGGCGCGGCTAGCGCGGGGAGCGGGGGCGCGGAGGATAATGGCTGCGGAGTGCCGAGGTCACGCGGCGAGGAAGGGCGGGACGGCGCGGCGCGCGGGCACCGCGCGGCCGCGGGGGGAGGGGAGGCGGGAGATGCGGCCGCGCGCGCGGGAGGCGCGAGCACCGCGGAGAGGCGGCGGGGGCAGAGCTGCTCCCCCTCAGCCTCTCTCCGTGCTCTGCCTCCCCCTCCCTCCTTCCCTCCGCCCTCGGGGCTGGCCCGGCCGCGGGCTACGCACGCCACAGTCGCGCAAAACCTCCCCGCCACCCCTTCCCCTCCGCCCCTTCCTCACCTGGCGGGCGGGACTCCCGGCGGCCCCGCTCCCTTACGGCAGCTCGGCGGCCATTTCCCGTCTCGCCGGAGGAAGAGACGCGAGGCCCAAAGGGAAAAAGAAAAAACCACCATAGAGAAGGGGGAGGGGGCCGGCCGGCCGGCCGCCGCTCTGGTCACGCAACTTCCGCCCTGGGCGGGGAAACAGCACCGCTCACAGCCCACGCGCCATCTTGGTTTTGGGTAGCCGTCCGCAAGGAAGATGGCGGCCCGCGGCGCTGGTGGCCGTTTGCAGGCCGGCCCCCGGCCTGTGTCCCTGGGGACCTGCGGCGTAGCCCTGTCCTACGTGTCCCCTCACACACACCCCTACCCCATCCCATAGCCGGGGCCTCTGTGCTCCGCCGACCGCCGCTCTTCACGTCCTTCCGCGCCACCACGAGTAAAAACTGCCGCCTTTTATCCTCTCCTTCCCTGAAGAGTGATGCGGGGGGTGTCGCGGTGACCCGGCCGAGCCGCTGCCCGGTTACCTGTCGGGCGGGGAGCGCATCCATCCACAAGAGTTGCTTGGAAGGTCCTGTCTGTAAAGGGGAGGCCAGGCAGCGGCTCGCTATCAAGCGGCATTGGCATCCAATGCTCCCCTGCGCCAGGAAGGAGCTCGCGTAGCAGCGGCACTTTACTGCAGCGGCTTTTGCGGCAGCGATGCGCGTACCGCCCGGCTGCGAGGCAGCGACGGCAGCGCGGCCTTCCGGGAGAGCCCGCGGAACTTGCCCGCGGGGTCCCTGTGTCACCGAGAGAGTGCAGCGAGGGGCTGAAACGTTACTGACTGACGCGCAGAGATGCGTGCCAGCAGAGCGGGCCCTGCAATGTACAAATCTCACACAGCTTACTGCCTTTTTTAAGGCTCTTGCAGGTTACTTCTGAGGCAAGGAAGAAAAAAAAAAAAAAGCAGGAAAAGATGCACATGCACAGTTTTAGCCGAGTTTTTAAATCCCGGGGACAGTGAGTGGAAGGCAACTAGAAACCAGCAGTGGAGGAAAAAGACATGGAGGATGGGAAGCAAACATCATCCCCGAATGCTGGTTTGCTGTTTGCTGGGTAGGGAAAGTAATGCACTGCTTAGATCTTTCTAACCTATGGTGGTGGGTTAATTATACAGTGTATAATTAATTACCTAATTTTTTTTTTTTGCTACCGAGTTCTTTATCATGTCCTGTGGAATGCAGCAGAATGGTGCTCAAACATAAGCACATCCAAAGTTTTGAGTTCTGACCAGTTGTGCAGCCTGGTCTAGAGACACACACAACTCCTTCTCTTCTTTTAAGCTTTTTCTTTTATAAAGGGATAACTAATATGTAGCACAAATGTATCTCATGTGCTGCAGCATTTACTGTTACCCAAGGCCAAAAGCAAAATGTTTTGCAAACACATTTTTAGGTATGTCAAATATATTTGCCTAATAGAAGGATGTTCAAATTGTTTCACGTTTTGCGCACTCCTTGTTTTATCAAGAATTTGACAGTTACGCTATGGCTGTGAGATGCTTTGGTGCAGCCCCTTGCTAGCAAAAACATTCAAGATAAGCACCTGAGCCTTGAAACACACCATACCAGTGGTATTTTTAAGGGTATTCTCTATGAAACACAACCTGAAAGGTCTCAATTCACCTTTGTTGTGTAAGCTGATACAGTCCTTCAAATACCTAATGCCCTGCCTTTGTGGAGTGATTTACCCCACAACATTTCCGTTGTGGGTTTGGGTTTTCTTTTATACATTTTCTACATAGGCACCTCTGACCTACCTTTGGTGTTTTAAAGGCACTATCTTTTGTTACAAAGCAAAAATGATTAATTTATGTGGGCTTTATTATCATAGGAGAATAGGAGATAGTAGCTCTGGGAATTACACAAAGCGCTGCTGTATTCGAATACATCAAGAGTCTGGAAGATTTTCAATAAACAACACGGTTCAAGGCAACAGGAAGTTAGCGTGTAGGCAAAGCAGGATGAGAATACCGTGTCATCACTGGCCAGAGCCAAACTCTTGCTGACTGTTAGCCGATGTCCTCACTGTTCAGTGAGTTAGCCAAGTACTTGCACATCTGAACACTGACGTAGAAAGGGGAGTTGGAAAGTTCATAGTTAATAGCCAGCAGAGACGTTGGATTTTCTATCAGGGAATGCTGCCCCAAAGTGTTACAAATTATAATGTACCTTAATTCCAGAGATTTACTAAGAATGAAGAAACTCATAAAACAGGAGCACAGGCTTGCACAAGGCAGAGATGTTAATTACCATCTTTGTCCTGGTCTTTTACATCCATCTGTTATTTTGCAATCGAGATTCATACCTAGAACAGCTTCTCTCCTGTCAAAACATCACTCAGATATACAGACCCCTTGTGTAAATTTTGTCAATCCATGAGTGGGACAAGGCTCAAGGGAGCCTTGTAAAGGGGATGATGCTTCAGTAGATGGCACTCTCCCTCTAAGTGAAGATGAGCAAATACCTCAGACAAGAAATTCCATACAGTGAGAGTATCTTCCTTTATACCCTAGAGAAATTGCAATGAGTGAATACTAAGCTCTGCCTAAACTCTGCCTAACTATGCAACAAAGTAACCCCGAGCAGTTTTTCACAAATCTGGTCCTATCAGGTCCTTGCATCTGACTTTCTCCCTGCTTAAATGATCATAATCTATTTCTGTTCAGCCTGAACTCCTCCTGAAATCTTAATGATGAATATATACATATATACACACACACATATATATATGAAAAAATATATACATATTTATTACTTATATATATATGTCTATGTGTATTTTAAAGAGCTGTGTAGTAATTTAAGTAACACACATCAGACACTGGGTTTACAACTGTTCTGCCTCCTCAACTATTTCTCTCTAATTCACAATTTTACATCCCTATTCTCCCAATGGTAGGCCCAGTTTAAGAACTTAATGCCTTTGGTTTGTTGATTGCTTCTTGTTATTTTGAAGCCACAAAATTACATAGATCCAGCTCAAATAGCAGTGGCATTGAATTACTACTACAAGTGAGGAGGCCTTAACTGCAATATGGGGGCAAAAAAGGCATTAGGGGAGCTATCACCTTTTAAATCAAATCTGTTACTAACCAAGCAGGAACACCTAGCCACCATCTTACAGCTTTCTAAACAATATGGTGTTTTCCTCACCCCTGAAGAGAAGGGTGAGAGAAGAGAGTAAAAGAAACATGTATAAGACAAAGGTGGCAGCAAAAAAGTACATGGTATGAATTCATAAAATGCAAATTTAATTAGTTCATTTTTTTTTAAGTTTGGGATTTTTGAGTGATATAAGTATATTCTTTCATTTTACTGCTTTTTAATCACACCTTTAGGTATCTTTTCTTACTTGACTGGCACACAAGTCAAATAAGACTCCATACATTCTTAATCCCTGTCCTTCTACACTCCCCAAAATTCTTGTTCCCACTGATTAAAGTAACAGTGATAACTGTACTTCAAAAATGTGGGACCTGGAGCTATCATTTGCTTTCTTTAAGAAGGAAGCATTTCCTAACATAGCTCAAATAAAGCTGTTGACCTGTTTTTTCCAATATTTATGTCAGAGCCTGAGGGGATTTTTTTTTTGGCCTGTTAGAATGAAGGGGCCCTAGGTAATGTACAAAAGGGGAGTATAAAGAGTGTTTGTGCCCATCTCTCCAGTGCCAGTCAACTTCAGAGCAATCAAAAGTTATGCACCATTGTGAACTAGAGAGAGGAATTTCTATTACAAGAAGTTCAAGCAGTGGCACGCTGCATGAATTAAATGGTGGATTAATTTAGTGATGAATAAATGTATTATTAGATTTTTCTGCTACTAAAACAAAGCAAACACACTGTGAGTGTTGGGTGCTTAACTGTGCCTGAAAGCAGTATTTTCTGTCCTTTGCAGAGAAACAACACAGCAGGTAAAATGCTGGACTGGTAGAAGCTCTCTGCTGAAAGTGCCATTTAGCTTTCAGCTGTTGTTTGGCAGATAGGCTTAAACTTCCAAATGCATTTTATACAGAATTCTAAACAGTATTCATACAGCAAGGTTGCTACTTGGAAGCCTCCTTTGCACACAACTGCATGAAAATGGTTTGGAGAGACTCTTCTTTTTTAACACTTTATAAAGAAAGTTATTATTTTTTTCCTTTGGGAAAACAAAAAATCAGGCTGTGTGGTGTGGGGCTTCTGTTATTGGAACATGTTCTTTAGAAGAATAAAAGCAAAATGGTTTAACAGTATTACAACACCACTATTTTTTCCCCTTCTACTTCTGCAGTCTTGAGACAACATTTTTTTCAGTCAGATGAGAAACATATCTAGGTCATAAAACTTATCAAAAACATTGGGTTTATGGTTGCCACCTTTTTTTACAGCAGGTATTATGAATTCAGACAAGGTTTGAAGACTCACAAACGAGCCTTCTACACTAGCTTTCTAGTCATAGTTTCAAATCAAAGGCGAACAATTTCCTGACTGAATCATCCAACTAGGTATTGGGACACCTGACTTTTATGCCTTCAGGCAAATTATAGCCTAATTTCTAGGTCTGGTGCATTTCTTTAACTCCCACTTACTTGAAGTGGAGGTACAAGAGCTCAGCACCTCTGAAACTCGTTTGTACGCTATTTTGGGAGTATCTTCCTTACAGATAGATTGGAAAGCTAGTTTAGTGTTTGTAATACATTTTGAAATGCTTAGTAAGAATATGCTACAGAAAGTGTTTTCTCATCTCAGTGCAGTATAGTTCAAATTATCTTGGGAAAAAGATAATCTCACAACAATTATATCTTACGGTTCTGACAGGGCAGAGCAAAAGGTGAAGAGCAAGAGGTGGCAGAAGCAGAACCTGACAATCTCCTGGGTTCCCTATACTTTAGAAGATCCCCACTTGAAAGAGTTGGGAAGACATGGTGAGAAAATAGGCACATTAGCCTCACTTTTGATAATGTTAAGAAGCCAGAGAGATACTGGAGCAAAGTGGACTTGCAGAGCTGGTCAGTAAAGTAGCCAGAAAAAAATCAAAGTCTCGATTCTTTGTAACGGATTGCATGTGCAGTGGAGGTCTCACACCTTTGGGTGATACAGCTGTGGGTGGGTTGATCCGTGCCATGTAGGATTTGTGTTTAGGAAAATGACATCATGTGCAAGAGAAGAAAAAGCAGTAGCTGGACAGACCAGTGAGAAGTGGGTGAACCAGTTCATCAGTCTTTAGGGATGGGTGCAGAGCAAAGAGTTGATTTTCAAATGTTTATTTAGAAACTTAAGCTCTATTAAAGAACAGTAAGGCTAAAACTTACCAACAAATGTGTCACATGGAACAGTTAGAATAAATCCATCACATCCATGGATAAAAAGAAGTTACTTAAAGTGATCAACACTCAGTACCTACTGGTTCCCTAAAGAAGGTGATCTTGAATAAAACTGTATTTTTCTGGAAACCTCAAGAGTATGGCAAATGTCACTTCATGCTACATTAATGAGACCCAAGTCATTTGTAAAACCATTCAGCCAGGGGTAGGAACAAGTACCAAACTGGTGAATTAAGCAAAAGGATGGAGCAAAAGGAGCACTGCTTTTTTTTCTTCTTGCTACATTTTTCTGTATGAAATCTGCAGATGATTTGACATCCTCCCATTGCTAGCTTGTCCAGCTCATTCTGGGATTTCCGTGACAGGAGGAAAACATAGTTCTAAATTTGGCCAATGCATTTTATATTTTTTTTCCAGTTTTCTATTCTTGCTGATTTGCAAAGACTCAGTTGACTGAGTTATGAGCTGTTTGCTCAACAGGGCCTTTGTTCTGGTCTCTGCTTCAGAAAAAACTGGAAAAACCTGCTCTTTTTTCTTTTTTTTTTTTTTTTCCCTGATCTTCCTTTCCTATTGGCAGCTGCAGCTTGTACACATGCAGAAGAGGTGGTGCCTACCTTTAATGTGGAAAGCTGCCTTACAAAAGCTGGGTTTGCTTCTTCCATCATTCCAGAGCTTTTTCTAGCAAGGTTCTGGTGGATGTTCTCCATTAAATGTGTCTAGGTCATCGTTTCATTTTTCCTCAAGCAAAGGCAGGGTGTTTGAGTGCAGCTCCAGTCCACCTTCTTAAATGATAATTTGTAGACCCTGGGAGATCTGCAGAAGCCAGCCTTGTTGTGCAATGTAGCTGTTTGGATACAGAAGCTTGTCTGCTTTACAGCAGCTGTAGACAGTGTAGTGTGAACATCTGTTAGAGGGGTTAGATACTAAGGGAGCAAGTTAGTGCAAAAAGTGGACAAGTTGAGAAGCTTCTTTCCTCCTTCCTTTTCCTCTTGTCTTGTGCTGCTGTTGTAACAAGAATGGGTCAGCTGTGTGGACGATGCATGCAGCTGCTGCGGGACTTTGTGGCCTTTGTTCAGCGGATGTCCTCCGACTTGGTACACAGCATCAAGGAATGCTTAACTGTGATAAGCAAATGCTCCTGCTTAAACCAAAACAACTCCAAAGCCAGACAGCTGTACAAGCCCGTACTGCAGCCTCATGAGAGGGTGACAGCACAGGAGTTTCTACAACATATTGAAACAGGTAAGAGGGCTTGGTTTTTGTTTGGTTGTTTTATGGTGTGGGGTTTTTTTTTGGATGGGGGGATGTTTCTAAAGGGTTGTGAAAGAATAAGGAGAAAACAGGTTGCTTGTTGAACTGCTCTGGCATGGCATGGAGCCACTTGGTGATGAGGTAAGAAAGGCCAGAGCTAGAAACCTTTTTCTTTGTGTACAGGACGCCAAAGGTTCATGTGGCTTAATAGCTGGATCTAAGTAGAAATGATCAGTCACTTTCCTGCCTTGCCACCACTGTTAACCCATGTAAATATGTTTCATAAAAGTGAGTGCTTCTGCTAATTGAAGTTATTTTTTTTTTAAGTTGGTCGCTGAGGTCACAAAACTGGAAACAGGCTGTGTTGGCACTGGATCTTACATGGGTGCAGAGCTGTGAGCAGGGAAATCTCAGTGTGGTCCTGACTGAGCTGTGCACTGGCTGGCTGCTGAACACCAGGATCTGTGCTGCAGACCGTTGTGCTGTATATGGGGAAGGTCATAGTCACTCTGGGACAAACACCATTAGACTCCCAGGACTTCCTCAGATTGCAAACAACTGTCTGCCTAAGTGCTTTGTGCAAACGTTTTACACACAAGTTTAGGCTTGAACACAATAATGGGATTCAGCTTGAATCAACGTAGATCGATAAGCCTTTGTGTTACCACCTCTGCTTTACAGGGTACCTGCCTCATTCTCCTGCTTTCTGTGCTTGTGATGTGCTCGCTATCCTGTCCTGGATACAGCAGTATCAGTAGAAAAATCTTGCACCCACAGAACGACTTCTTGAATGTGCTTTGTTAGCTGCCCAACCTAAAAACGTTCCTTGTCTCAAGCTTAGACAGGGGCCATTGCTTGGTCTCACAGCTAATTGGGTGCATTGCTTTAAGTTTCACAGCCTTCAGCTAAGACTACTACACAAAATTGCATGTCCTTCTATTTTCCTTTGTGTGAAGGGTGTGGAACACAAACTAATGTTTCCATATTTGCCTTTTTGGGGACATAAAACCATCCTGTGAAGGGGACCAGGAGAGACATTTTTCCTTGGTGTGACACAGTTTGAAATGATCTGCCATGGAACAACCTTTGGAGTAATTGCTCTGACGATGGTGGTTGGGAACATGCATGAATTAGCCTCAGCTGGTATTAGCCTGTGTCATTACCCTATGAATGTGGGGGGTCCTGTGCTGCTGATAGGCTTCACTAATTGTTGCACATTAAGTGCTGGCTGAATCCTGACATCTGTGTCCAGAACATTTCCGCTTAATGTCCGTGATAGGAGATACACAGCACCCAGGAAGAGGAACCAAGGTTAATTCTCCGAGTGGCCAAACCCTGCTGCCAAGATAGATGAGGCAGGGAAGTCTCACAAAGAGAACTTTTTACTTTAGTCCTCACCTGTGTATTTTATTCTGAGATGGAGCAAGCCTGTCTTTGGTTCTGGACAAATGATAATAAGCAGAGAGCCAACATTTGGACAGCTTAGGTGCAAGGAGAAACTTCTTAACTCACCTGTTAGCTAGGGAAACAAATGCTTGATGTTATAAACCAGTGAAGATTTTGAGTGACTTCTGCTTTATCGCTCTCCCAAACAGGTATGTGAGAGATTCAGAAAGTCAGTGTGTAAAGAGCAGAATTAAACCATGTGAAGATATTGTTGCTTTTTTCCTAAAACCTTGCACACGCAGTCTAGTCCTTTCTTTGGTGTTTATTGTTAATTATTAAATGAAATTGATATTTATATGAAGCTGTTCTGTGAAGTCCACTCACCTAATGATGGAGGTAGAAGTTTGTTATTTGTGACATATCAGCAGCTTCTAATGGCTTGAGATATTGGCTGAGTTTTGCCATGAGGTATGAAAGCTCACACCCCTCACATCTCTTTATCCCATGGGACGTAAAGTAGCTAGATCTTGTTCACAGAGATATTTCAATCTTTAATGCGCTGCTTTAATCTCATATCTGAAAATATATCTTATAACTGTGCTCCACCAGTCAGTTTATCATAGAATCATAAAATGTCATGGGTTGGAAGGGACCCCAAGGATCATAAAGTTCCAAACCCCCTGCCACAGGCAGGGCCACCAACCTGCAGGCCTGGATCTACACAAGGTTGCCCAGGGCCCCATCCAACCTGTACTTGAACACCTCCAGGGACAGGGCATCCACCATGTCTCTGGGCAGCCTGTTTCAGCTGTAAAAACTTCCCCCTAATACCTAATCTATGCCACATTGACTTTTCAGCTGTTTACACTATTGAGCATTGGTTCAGTGGACCTTTTTTCCTTTATGCTGCTCCATTCCATACATTCTAAGTGCATTATCCAGTGACATACAGAAGTCCTGCTTGACTGCTATTTCTGTATTCTCAATGGCTACTGCTGAATATCTGGTTTATCACAGGGGAACCCTATACTCCAGAACAGGTAGATTCATGCTAGAAATTTGAGCCTGAGGCAAGCCCATTTACAATCCGTGTTGCTATTCTCTGAAATCCTTTATTGTAATACCCAGGATAGGAAACATGATGAATGTAAAATGTAGTAAATTAAAAATATGTATTCTTTCTACAGCTTATAACTAAGAATACCGTGTTCAGTAGATATATTTTAACAAAGATCTTCTATGGTTCAGTAAAAGATCAAGATTTTTTTGGAGAACAGGAACACCTGCATATATATATTGGATAGAATAAAAGTGTCTAAAATTCATAATTTATTTTACTTCCAATCTCTATCTTCTTAGGCTTCACAGGAGGCATTGCCAAGGACAGGTTATTCCAGATTCATTCATTGCTTCTGCTTATGGAAGCATGAATAAGGATAGACAGGCTGTATGGAGTTGTTGCAGTACAAAAATCCTTGTGTTTGGTTGGCTGTAAATCTTAATTTATTTTTGTAAACTGGTCCTTTTTGGGTATAACTGAATCTGTGTTGTCATTGTATATCTTTAGATTTTGAAATGTCACCTCTTGGAAAAGACTCTCTGGAAGCTTTGAGGACTTTGGCCTTTTCAGAAAACCAAGGTTTACAGCAATCTGCTGCCCTCTATTACTTGCATATGAGTCAGCACAGTAAGTTCTCTCAATGCATTAAACATTTTTCACATAATTATAAATTATTTTTTTCCAACTGTGAAACTCCCTTTGATTCATTAATCAAAGTTGGTTTGGTTTGGTTTGGTTTGGCTTCTTTCATGCTGTGTTGTTCTCCTAGGAAAATGGTAATGGGTAATGCTGTCATTGCCATGTAAAAGCAGAGTCTTTCTGGGTTTGCTATGGGGAAATATCCTTCATGATTATAAAACACTGTAATTTATCTAATTGAAATACTTACATAAAGCTCAGCAGAATCACAGGGGTTGGAAGGGACCTCTGGAGATCATCTAGCCCAACCCCCCTGCCAGAGCAGGATCATCCAGAGCAGGCTGCACAGGACATTATCCATGGAGGTTTTGAGTATCTCCAGAGATGGAGACTCCACAACCTCTCTGAACAGTGTGTTTTGGTGCTTTGCCACCTAAAGGACCCAAAGTTGTTAAAGTCAGCATATACTGAATCCCCTGAAAGCAACACAGTCAAATTATGGTGGAAGGAAATGGACGTCATTGTTTAAGGTTTTATATTACATATTTTTTGGAAGAAGGTGGAGCTCTAGAGGCCAGAATGTAGTGGAAATTTATGAAAGAAACATTCTTCTTTGTCCCAGCTATTCCATGGGAGAACTTGGCTCCTGAGGTAAATTGGTCAGAAAGCAACTTAGATATGCCAGATAAGATTCCAGCATGAGTTTGGGTCCTACTAAAAGGCAGAAATACCAGCAACAAGCAGGCTGTGATTTATTTGCTTTTTTATTTCTTTTAAATTTACTTCAAAGGAGAATATTGTGCACTTGGCTTAGTAGCTTTATCCCATGTATTTTTTGCTGGATGAAAAGTGTGGATAGCCACAACATGAGGACCTGCTAGGAGGTGGATTGACTTGTTTGGCATACTGCTTCCCTTCCCATGATGTCTTAGGTTATTCAAAACCTTTCCAGGAGACTTGCCCTGTTTTGCTAGTAGCAGTGGAATTTAAATGAAGGGGAGTACCACTCAGCCTGTGTATGGCAGCACCTGAGGCTTAAGACCAACAGGAGAAAAATGTGACTGGTGAACGATGAGACTCCTGAATGTTTCCTCTCATTCCTGCAGTGAATGTCCCCCTGCCTGTGGAGCACCTGGAACCCTTCTATGCCTTGCTACGGTCTTCTGACCTGGAGGTGCAGCAGATGTCTTCCTTGTCCCTTGTCAACTTCTTGCTGGAAGGAAATAGTGAGTAATTAACTACACATCTCTGCTCAGGTGAAAAAGTGACTCTTCAGCCAGACTGAGACAGAAGGAGAGCACAACTGCGCACCCAAGTCTACATGAATCCAAAATCCTTTTTGTGCTCCTGATAGGACAGGTGTGAGTCTGTTTCTTTCTGCATGCCACAAGAATTCTGGTGGCACCAGCGTATGTAAGATCACTCCAGACTGATTACATCATGTGGCAAGAAATCTTGGATTTGTGTGCAAAGGCTGGTAAATTATTCCTAGGCTGGTAAATTATTCCTAGACTGCTGTGGGAACAGCTATATTGTTCTCATTCTTGGATTGAGAGCCCACTGTTTACCCTTTCAAGCCAACAGACGCAGCTCTTAGAAATAAACTCTGCATGTGAGACAGTGCTCACTTTGTTACTTATTAACTGAACTTTGATCTTAAATTGCTTGCAGTTTTAAAAAAACAAAACATTAAAGTGTTTAATAGAATTAACTTTCTTCTGTGGCTAATAGGGCAGATGTAATTGAGATAGGATCTGGGCTGCAGATGAAAACTTCCCAGTAAAGTTTATGTTGATAAATGGGGCCACAACAGTTAAATTGCACTATCCCCTAACAGCAGCAGATAGATAAAGTCAGTCTTCAATGAAGCTAACTGTTTTCTTTTTTTAAGGATCTCGCTGAAAATATCACTTTTTACAAGTAAAAAATAATATTTAAAGGGTAGACTTCAGAAGCAAAAGAGGAGGGGCTGAGCCTGAGTAAATTTGGAACCTATTGCTAGGCCGCCATTGTACTTTCCAAAACAAACCTTATGTTTGAAATCAGAATCGCTAGCAGAAATATTTGGGACTGAACTAGAACCTCTGAACATCTCTTACGCTCTGAAGAGGAATCAAGCAAACCAAGCTAGGGACTGTGACTGCCTTTTAGGCTGTTTCTATTTTAAGTCCTATTATAGTCTCCAAAGCAGTCAAAGGAAGAGACATTCTTTTCACCAATGCATTAACTGCATACTTTTCTGTTTGTTCATTTTCTCTTGAATTTCTGAATAGTTGACAAAGAGTTAGTTGTCCAAATGGGTTTACTTGAGCCAATTCTGGATCTCCTTGAGTCAGAGGATCCTACTGTCCAGTGTAACTCCTGTGCCTGCACCATGACTTTGGCTGTTTTAGGTGAGTGTGCTGTTCTTTCCCTTTATCCTCTGCTGTGATTTTGTTCAACTCTTACATTGTATTTCAGGGTGTATCAGCCTATTTAGTTTAAGAGTCACAAGATGCAGCTGCAAATTTTGGTATTCCCGCATCAGAAATTCAACCTCTTAAGATAAGATCTTTTTCTCAGTGTTTCTGACCTTCATTCTCTTATGATTAAAAACCTTTCTCTAATTTCCCACCTAAATATATTCATGACAAGCTTATCTTAATTAGTGTCTATATTGGCTTTTACTTCAGTAGTTCTCCTTCTCTGATGTCTGTGCTGATGAGGCTCCTTCATTTTAGTAGACTGAAAAAGCCAAGCTCATTTAAGACTGTTCTCGTAAGCGAGGCTCTCCATTCATCTTCATAGCCCTTCTGGGTGTAAATGATATGTTCCAGAAATGGAACATAGCAATTACATCTGCTGCTTTGTGATACCACAGACCTCGGGCATTGTTATAGTCCCAAGTTGTACATAAACGCTGCAGGAGTTCCAGTTCATCTCTTCTGAGGGAGAGGTCACCAGAAATGTGCAGTGTTTCAGCTGGAGTCTTGCCTGTTTCTTTTAGGGTGACATCCAGGGAAATATTTTTTTGTGTTACATCTCACTTGCTTTTCTTGGGATTGCATCATGATGGTGATGTCATCTTGCAGCTGACTTAATCACTTCTCTTTCTTCTCCTCTGCTGCTATTTATAGCAGACACCAATTAATTAAAGATCTGCAACAAATGTTTCCCAATGCATGTCCCCACATTTTATACTATAAGGTTTCATTCAGTTTCTGTTGTTTCAGTCTTCTAGCTTGTTTGTTACTTGTAAAATATTCCTGTCCCCCACTGCATTGACAGTGCTGCTCTCACACCTTTCCATTAACTTTCTGGTTCAAAACCAACAACAGACCCTGTGGAATTCCAGTTGTAGCCTCCTTCCAGGTGGCCATTCCCACTGAGCAAAACTTGCTGCCAGCTTGCTTTTAGTCACTTGCTTTTAGTCCACCATGCACTATTTGCATATATCACCATCTCCTCTTGCACAATTATGCATATTTCATATCAGGATACAGATATTATCCTGGCATCCAGGCAGATAAGCTCAACCACAGTTACAAAAAGAAAGGTTACCAGGTTAGCCTGGCTTATTCCACCTTTTCTTAATTGTGCAAAGTCCTGTGGAGAAGTCAGGAATAAATATTCCCCTTCCTCCAGAGTTTATTTCACCAGCTTCCCTCTCCAGTATGGGAAGTTGCAATTATATCTTCCAGAATGCTGGGAGAAGCATGTTGAAAATGTTACTTTCTCAGGTATTTCTGTTGTAAAGGAGGAGTGGATAATCAGCGTCCAACAACATAAAAGTGCTGATTTGCATTTTATCCCATCTTTTATTTATCTGCAGGTTTAAATATTTTCCCTTTGAATTTTTTTTTGGTAAAGTGTTGCATACAATTATGATCAGGTTAAGAACCATGTATATTACATTACTTTGTGTGGAAGGCTAATTGCCTCATTTAAATGTCTAAAATAAACATGGCATCCCTAAAATTTTAGTTGCTTGGCACTAGAAGGTGTTGCTTTATGTATGGCCACTGAAGTTACACACCTGAAGATGTACAGAGGGATCCCTTCACCTGTTTTAAGCAGCCACAGAGAAAACAACTTGTTTGGACACCTAAAAATGTTCCTTAGTTCTCGAAGGCACTGTGGCCCTCCTAGATGTCCCTGTCTTTAACCCAGAGGATAGGGAACCCTCAGCCACTCCAGATCCAGTCTCCCTTCATTCTCTGTTGAGGGTGGTCACCGAAGGCCATTGCACACTCTCCTGAGTGTCAGTGTTCATCTGGGCCCAAGTAGTTCAAATTAAGTGCTCCAGGAGCTTTCAAACTAGATCAGAAGGCACCTGCTGAACATGGGGGTAGACAGCCCTGTAAGTTGCTGGGTTGCTGTGTGGGATTTAGGTCAGTTTTGAGGATCTCTGTCCCAGTGTAACTAGCATTTAGGTGTGCATTATGTTTAGCTACCACAGCAATGAGACTAAAGCAAGAGACAATTCTTTAGAGTTTATTTTCATTTTAACTTGCAGAATCTGATACCTTCACAGGCCTACTTGAAAAAAGTCTGTTTGACCATATCCTTCAAGTAATCCATTCATGCTTAGAGTGATTTAACAAAGATAAATATAAAATTAGGGAGATCATTTAGATAGCTTTAGGGTGACTAAAATTCTAAATCCAAGAATAGTAACGTGTCTTAATTCTGCTGCAGTAAGAGGGCAAGTCTGTGTATGGAGTGAAGCATTCACAAACATTCATGGAGTGTGTTGTGTGAAAGAATGAAGGAAGCAGCAGTATCTGAATTCTCAATCTTTTTACCTTTCTTCTTTACTCAACCAGTTAGAGTTTACACCACACCAGACTGGTTTCCATCAGTTGGAACCACACAGAAGAATTTCTGCTTCCACGGAGGGGAACAAAAGAACAATATGCAGGCAGATTAGATTGGAGAAGGGCTTGTCAACAAAATTGGCCGGAAAACTTCACTGGAATAATAGCTTCCCACATGGAAAAGCTATTTCTAAATACATGACTGTTCCAAGAACAATTATTTTGCTCAAAAAATAGAGTAGTTTTTTCCAGAGTAAAATGTATTTCCCTGAGTATGAGCTATTCATATGAAGGCAGAAAGGGACTTATCCTGGAATACTAAACTGACAGTGGCTGAACTATACTTGAGTAGGTATCCTGGATAATCTCTCAGTTCCGCAGTATAGGCAGGCTCTGGGTATAGAAATAATGGCTTTGTTCTCTTAACCCTCTAAGTTAGGTGGCTCCTGAAGAGTTGATCTCATCTAAATATGTTTCTTGCTTTCTTCTGCTTCATGTTTCTCTCAGCAAACTTCCAGAGACTGGCCATTGCTTAAAGCTGTCTAGAAATGTCCATAAATGAAGCAATATTCAACTAAAACTTCTGTGATTTTCAGTGGCAGTTTGGCTCAAACAAACAACAAAAGACATAGACTATGGATTTTGCCTTTTTTTTTAAATAAAGTTATCTGCAGACTACTGTGATATTAAGAGAATTCTTCATCAGCTTAATTCCCATTTGAATCTCATCAACCTCAAAGAACACAGCTGCCAACCCCTTATTTCTTTCAAAATCAATTGCACTAGAATGTTTATAAGATACAAATACAGATAATGTACAGATATGAATAAAACAGGTCAAGGGGACCATAGGTATCCAAATGTGGCAGCAAGTGAGTTGTGGCAAATGTTTTGATGGCGTCATGGTGGAGGGGTAGGGAAGAGAGTAACAGAAGGATTCTCTTCCATGCAGCAAAGCTGAGGCTACTATCAGTAAGTCCAAAACAAAAGTAGAACTAAAAGCAGACTAAATTGTATTATACTTTATAGCATAGTATAACTTTATCATAAGTAGCATACATATATACACAATGTGTAAATATGATATATAGTTTTTTATAGGATGTAGTCAATTTTATAGCATTATTTTAAGTATTGCCATTATTTTTTCCCCTATTTTTCATTCAGGAGTCTCAAGGGGCTCTGCAGATCTTTTCTGATTTCTCCTTTCTAGTCCATGATGTTGAATACAGCAGCACAGCTACTTCAGAGGAGATGCATCTTTTCAAATTCCAGTGGTTAAGTCAAATTCTGTCTTTAGAAACCTCTGTGTTGTGTGTAGCTTTCAGAGGACTGACTCAGGCACATTCAGAGACATAAACTGTCCCTGCTAAATTAATTTGGTCTTACCTGCAGTTAATTATGTAGCTTGTGGCTGGCACAGTGAATAACTTGAGCAGATATACCAGGAGTACAAGGCAAGTATGACACCTTGCTAACCTGTTTAAGGGGAGTTACAATCCTTTCATTTTGATCACCTCAGATGGAAACTAAAAGCACTGAACCAGCTCTGATCTCTGGTTAATCCAGAAGTCATGAGTTAGTTTCTTTCCCATTGAGCTCTTGGAATTTTTAACAGGTTCCTTTGAGCATACAGAGAAATTGTGATGTATGCCAAAGAATCAGAGAAGCAAATGCCAAAGAAATCTAGTCCTGCTACTTGTCCTGCTCCTGGCTCACTGCAACTCTTACTTCTTCCTCCGATTCTTTTCTCCAGAGTCAAACCGAGAGGCCATTGGTGCTGCTCGAGGAGTCACACCCCTACTGTCTCTTGCCAATTCCTATGATCCTCGAGTCCAACAAAACGCCGTGGGTGCGATTCTCAACCTCACACAATCAGGTACTTACTTTCTGGCTGTGGTTTAACTCGAATTGATGAAAGAAAATTTCTCACCAATAGAAAAAGAATTCCAAAAGGTTAAGGCAAAAAACAAAAGCATATCTGAGCAACAAATTATTTCCTTTGCATATATCATTCTGGTGGATCCCACAGGCTGATGATTTAATTTTTAGCTAATACAGACCCTTTTTTGCCTAGTACCAAAATAGAAAGCCTTGATTTTTCAACTCCAAGGGGCTAATGTCCAGGCACTTAAAATCCTCATTCAAATTGATGGGGGGCAGGGGGTGGGGCAGGGAATTGTTAAAGAAACAACTTGGTCGAAAAATTTAGCACATTTGATGGTACTTTGAAGCAACCTTAGAAGCTTATCCAACAAGGTCAAGCTCTAGGAATATTTGGCTTATATCCCTAATTTGATGTTGAAAATGCAGAATATAACTATTATGGACTAGACATTAAAGGCTCCTGGGATATCTGCCAGCAGCTTTAGCAAAAGTGGTATTTGGGCCTCTACAACGACATATATACACTGCCATGCATTAACCCTGAAACAAACCATCACTAAACCAGTGTAGATGATACCATTATTCTGCACAGCTAAATTATACAGTCATGAGAGATGTCTTCTGTCTCTGCATGGTGGAAGGCTATGGTTGGCAAGAACTTCTACAGTTGGCTATTGTACTTCTGTTATTATTCAGAACTTGTGAAACTTTTTTTTTTTAAACACAAATCATGGTGAATATGGTAGGTTTTTTCAGCTTCTCCAGCAATTCAAATTCTCAGAACAGTTTTTTAGCATAAACCCAGGAAAAGCTTAATCAGCCACCCTGCTAGTCATTTTGCTAAAATGTCTGTATACTGCTTTATCACATAAGCTGTAAATTATATGCTCTCTAGCCATACTGATTGGCATATATTTCGACAACTCTGCCACTCTCTAAATCTGGTGATTGTGCATCTCTTTCAAAAGATACCTCCAGATGAGAAGGAGGGAAGGAGAAAGGCACACTGACAGTACCTTTTTTTTTTCTGGTTTTGTTTGGTTGTTTTTTTAATGACAGAGAAAATCCAACAGATCCTATGCAAGGAAGGAGCCCTACCAGTTCTTGCCTTGCTGCTGGAATCTCCTGACTCAGAAGTGCAGGTATGGCTCAAAGAGGTCAGATTTTTATACAGTAACAGTGGGGCTGTGAGGACAGCACAAACCACAGCATGTGGAAATTAAAAGGTAAAGAGAAGGGAAGCTTTGTCTACAGAAAATGGGAAACACGTGAGAGCACCTTGGTGAAACTCAGCTCATAATGTATACTGAAACCACTCAATTTGTTTAGCTCCACAGGAGAAAGCTTATGACACAGAATTGCATCTGCCAGTACACACTGATGCGTGCACACAGTCTTTATGTGGTTACATGTCTTTGTCTTTTAGATCATGAGACAAACTGCAGATAAATCTGGGGTTTTTTGCATCCTAACTTTGATCTAACACTAAGCAATTTTACTAAGCGTTCTAAGAAAGCACTTACAGATACTACTACTATTATTATTATTATTATTATTATTATTATTGTAAATGTCTGGGAAATCTTCCTATTTTATGCCTACCACAGACACCTCTCTGATTCTGCATGGCTAGCAGAGAGCTGGTGTACTTTTAGTTCAAAAGTATGCAGATGAAAAACTGAATCACTGAATCAGAGTTATAAACTTTAAAATCCACTAGTTTATTCCTTTGGTCCTCTGAACAGAACAGGATTGCTTCCTCCATCAGTTCTGTTACCTCTACTCAGTTCACCTTCAAATGTCTGAAGTGATGGTCCCTCTGGAATTGTTTTCTGCACATTGTTTCAGTGTCATGAGCTTTCTCTGAGATTCATCTTAAAACTTCCTTCACTGCAGTTAAACCTGTTTCTTCTAATTATACCTTTCTAGTAATGCATACTCATATATATAATCCTTGCATGTGTTAATATTTAAATCCCTTGAAAATTATCTTTTGGCATGCTAGAGCTGGGACTACATCCAGCTTGAGTAAACTGATGTAAACATGTAGTACAGTACATGCAGATGAACTAACTTAGGTGCCAGCAGCAGTGTTGTTGCAGCAGCACAGTACATTCCCAAATACCTGGGGTCCTAATGGGTTTGTACAGCATGCAGTGGCACAACAAGCCTGCTTTTGTAGTGACAGCAGATTGCATCGCTGTTCCTGGAGGAAGCCCACTGAAGCTCTTACCACATCTACCCAATAAAACAACCTTAAGATGAAAAAACATATTATTTTCATCAGCTCTAAATCTGAGCATTTCTCCAATTTATTTTGTCCTGAAGGCGTCACCACTGTGACCTCCTCTCTTTATTTTTTTTGTTCCCTGAAGTATTACAGCTGTGCTGCCCTAAGTAACGTGGCAGCCAATGCACAGCACCATGAAGCCATGCTGAGACCTGGCAACAGATTCCTGCTGCGGACACTCATCTCTCTCCTGTCCTCTTCTGTTGACAAGGTAAAGCTGTAGCTTCCCCTTTGTATAAAGTAGAGCTATAAACTTGGGCTTCCACTTAGTCTTGCACAGTTCTGCTCATCTACTTGTACAGGTGCCTATGTGGCATCTTTCCCATGAGAAAAGCCATATATATTAGAAGACACACAGGTTCTGCAAGGTCAGCATATAGAGAAAGAGAAGGGAAATCATTGAAGTTGTTCCACAGCCCTGGACACTTCCTCTATACTAGAATGTCCTGCATTATTTAAGCTTCAAACTATGTGTGTGAAGTGCTCTGTCCAGGTTCTCAACTATCTTTGATCATTGTGTCTGCAACAGAAGGTATCTGGACCATCTATTATGCTACTTTTTTGTTTGGTTGGGTTTTTTCTGTTTGATCTCCATAACTTTGACTGTATGACTTCAAAGAATGTCTTGAAAACTTTGCTTTGTTGGGAGCCATGCCAAAGAAAATTCAGTAAGCCACAGTTCAGGATTTAAAGGATGGAACCTTGAATTCTGTAAGAGGTGAAAAAAAGGCAAAGCAGATGAGACGAATTCACTCCCTTCATTTTTTTATAACTTAACCTGACATTCCTAAAATAAGCCGACATCTGAACCCCATTGGCTCTTCCTCATCAAGGACGAGATGAATGATGGAGATTGAAACTAAAACCATCAAAACTTTGAAAGAAAAATCACATCCTATAATTTGTTTCCTGAAGTTAATGTAATGGCTTGCTAGCATTGTCATGGTTGTTTTGTGAACACACAGTACTGAAATCGCTCTTTTTCCTCCCTCTCTTTTCCCACCCCCTTCCCCTCTTTGGCACAAGCAGGTTTCAAGCCAGGCATGTGTTTGCCTAAGAAATCTGGCTACCAGTGGTAAGCAATATCCTGGAGATAAACAAACCACGCTTTCTTTTTCTTTCTCTCTCTGCCTTTCAGAGTGAGCGCTGTGGGCTGGGAACCTTTCATGTTAAAACCAAAGAGAGAGACCCTCCTTTCTGCATATTAATTGAATGTGAAGGGGAGAGGAGGTGTAGTGCATACACTATCTAAACCAGCTTCAGAGCTTCCAGGTAGTGAGGGGAAGTATGTGGCCAAAGTGAGAGATAGAGCAGAGGTGGCATTAAGTTTTTTCCTCCCTTCTGTGTTTCCTAAGCATTAAACCTGATTAGGACAGAATGAAATTGCTGCTTGAGTGAGGACCTGCCTTCTCCCAAGGCATGAATCTGTCTGTCATTAAATATAATTTTCTCCCAAGCATTTGTCATCCTCTTAAAAAGAATCCTACCCTATTAAATGCCCAAATCCATTTCTACAGCATACTTGGGAGATGAAAGCAGAGGACTGGCACGCTGCTAGAGCCCTAGGGTCCAGGGTAGAGTTGTTCATCTAGAACACGCAGAGGTGCTGCTTTCTCAAGCAATCACAATGACAGCGGAGCTGGAAGTAAAGGAACTGCTGCCTGTTTGGCTGAAAAGCCCGAGAGTGCATGGCCTTTTAGGGCTGCCACTCCATCTGCTGGCTGCTCTGGCCGTACCTGCAGTGCCAGAAGCAGTCGCTGACCTCCCGGGGACAAGGAGGATATACGGGTTCAGCCAGGACAGCTGATGTCTCCCTTGCCTAATCCTAACTGTAGAAGACAAGAGTCAGAACAAATGAAGGTTTATTTTTACAACACAGAGATAGGGGGGTCCTCGCTAATTTCTAATTTTGAGGACATCAAACTTGTATGGGTCAGGGCCTGAATGTCTCCTCACAGTGCTCTGAAGCTCTCTGACCTTGGCCATTCTCCCAAAACAGCAGACATCCAGGCCGAGATGGTTGCTGAGGACGTCCTGCCCAAGCTGTGCTCTCTCCTGGCATCTGGCAGCAAGGACGTGCGTCACGCCTCCGTCGCTCTGCTCTGGATCCTCTCCCAGCACCCGCATAATCAGGTAGAGGAGGTCATTTCCCAAGACCAGAGGGAAAAGAGTATTTCTGGCCCCTGCCTGGGGTAATGCTCTTTTATGGCAGAACTGCCAGGGGAAGGCATTTTGTGAAGGACTGATAAACTCTGTGAGGCTTCCCAACCCTTCTCTTTCCCATACAAATTGATGAGGTTTTGTCTGAGGCATCTGTGTGTCATAAACTGCCCAAGGAGCCTGTCTGTTGTGAGTGGGATCCAAAGGATCCCATAGTTAATCAGTTACCTGTGATGGGTCTAAGGGGAGGGTAGAGGCAAAGATGGGTGTCAGCTTCCTTGCGTGCATGGATACTTCCCTGCAGCTCCTCAGGCCGCAGGTCTCCAGGCGGGTGTAACAAGGGGCAGGACGCAAGTTTATCACCATGAAACACTGCAACCATGGAGGCAACTGAAGACGTTATTCCTTGGCTACAGAGCTTCCCCACACAGTGAAAAGCAAGCCCATTTATAGAGCCTGCATTTAAAGTGCATCGGTGCAAAATAACATACAAAAGTACTTCCCAGTATGGACAGTTATTCCAGAGCCCATTTGCACCTTTTGAATTGGGATCAGGACAACAAGGGGAGCTAATAAAACTTGAAATCTATCTATCTATCTTTGGCTAATTCACCAGGAATTTCCTGTGTCTCCTCATGTCCTTAGTTACAGAACAGTTCTTTCGTTCAGAGTAAACACCACCTTTAACAGTGCAAATACTGTGCAAATATATGAAGGAGTCTGACTTCCTTGCAAGCTGGAGCATAGGAAGTTCCACATGAATATAAGGAAGAACTTTTTCACTGTGAGGGTGACAGAGCACTGGCACAGGCTGCCCAGAGAGGTTGTGGAGTCTCCTTCTCTGGAGACATTCAAAACCCACCTGGATGTGTTCCTCTGTGATTTAGTCTGGGTGATCACACTCTGGCAGGGGGTTGGACTAGGTGATCTTTTGAGGTCCCTTCCAACTCCTAATTCTCTGTGATTCTGTGAAATAAATTACAGCAAACAAACAGACCAACCAGACACTCCTGCTGTACTTTCATGCTCCACATAAAACCAATAAATAGTGACTGACAAATTAGGATTATTTTGTGCTTTTCCATTGCAGGAATTAAAGGCATCCTTAGGAACAGGGATATGAAAAGGTCTTTGATAGGTGTCTTAAGCTAACGATAACCTTTTGAGAAAGACAGAATTTGGGTAGATAAAGTAAAAAAACAAACCATGAGGACCTTTCCTACCACCTTGCTTTAAGCAGTAGTGACAGGCGATCTGAGTAACCACAGCTGCACTTAGGTACTTCTCTTGGCTGAAATACACTCTTGATTTGAAACATCCTCTAGGTACTGGAACCCTGGTGCCTTACACCTTGGTTGTACACCCCGTACTCAGCACAGTACAAGCCGAAATTCACCTCCTCTAATTCTGGGACATGATGGAAAAAATGGTAAGCTCGGTGCCTGGGAAGCAGCAATGAGCACACAGACTTTTAGAGGCACTGTGGCTTCCTAGGTTTTGTGCTGGCTGCATTAGCACCAAATGTCCTCATTGCTTGTCAAACCACCTCATGTAACCAAAACACAATTTGCACTCCACAAGCTTACAATTGAAATATATTTAGTTAGTTGAAGCCTATTTACACAGTAGAAATGTTACTCAGTATGAGGCATTATGCTGGAACATTGTCCCCATTCCTATTTGATTTTCTTGTGCCCAAAAATCATTTACACTTTTTGTTCTCCCAGAAAAGAATATCTGCAGCTCCTTTGCTCCTTGATCCTGAAATGTGTCTTTACTGGTGCTTCAAAGCCCAGCTACAGAGAGCAGGGACAGATAAAAGCACCAGGAGCTCACACTTGTTACACCACCAGTAAAACAGCTTGGCCTTTTTTTGGGGGGGAAAGGGTCAGTGGCAGGAGGCTGAGAGGCAAAGCATCATCCTCAGGGGTTTAGTCTCCAGTGGGAAGTATCTACATCTCAAAATGAGTTTTAGTGAGCAAACATGGCTCAGCTCTCCCTGACTACTGAACGTTGCTGCTTTGTGAGAGTGAGCCCTGGGCACGCTGAGAAGCAGCTGACCTCTCCTTACACATATCCTGCCTCCCCACCTCCATGCCTTTGCTGGCCTGTTTTTCAGATCTTTTCAAGGTTTCTTTCTCTAACTCAGGCTGAATTCCCAGTGAGTGAAAGAGGGACTTCTCCATGGGAACAGCTGTTGGAAAACAAACCACTGAACAAAGCTAACCTTTACAACCCAGTCAAGTGATGCTTGAATTATTACAAATACTGCCCAGGATACAATAGGGCAGAATTCATCTGCCCTTTCGTTACCATGAAGCAAACCCTCGGGAATGCTTCCCAGGAGCACCTCTTCCCTTCCTGCTCAAAACCTCTTTTTTGCTATCCCCTGGCCAGGCTGTTGACAGTGATTCCCAGCAAGCGCTGGAAAATTTCCCTCTTGCAGGGGGAATTTTACTCAGTTCTCCAAAGGACAAGCCCAATCCTGAAACACTAAAGAGTGAGCCAGGCTTTGTGAGAAAACAGCCTTTTAAATCACCTTCCCTGGAGCAGGCATCAGGGTGGCAGGGCTCTGCCCCCTCCTGATGATGCCACTGACTTTCCACGCCAGGTACAAAAGAACTTTGCCTTCCCATCTCACTACCTGATAAACAGTGGATAATATTTATTTTGTCAAGGCATCCCCAGGGAAGGGATGCCAATCCAGCACTGCAGTTGTAAGCACAGTTGCTGCTGGAATGCTTTTTCTTGTGTTTTTTTTAGATCAATATCCATCTGAACCACTCTGTCCATTTTTACTTAGATTTTTTTTTTCTTGTGATTCTCTCATGTTGTGCAGGATAGAGCCAGGAAAGAAAATCTGGATCCTAGTCATATACCAGCCAAAAGAGAGGTTCAGCAAAATTTGGAGTACTGTCACTTGCTAATGTAGGTCCTAAATAAATACAAGAGCTTGGCAGGAAAGTCATTCCATATTAGAAAAATCCCTTACAGTCCGTAGACGATTTCCTCCTCTCATGCTGTAGCAAATCAAGTCAAGGCACTGTAGTTGATGGTTTTCATAGAAAAGAGGATGCTTGGGACAAAAGCACAGAAAACAGTCATTTAAGGTAATATAACTGGATTATCTAAAATACACTATTTCAGCCTTTGGAGCGGAAGAACCTAAAACTAGAGAAAATTTACAGCCACACCTGCATATGGGATTCTCTAAACACCCAGAGTTTCACCATAGCACTGCCCTGTCCGTCTAGTTCTGTGTTTTATTTTAGTTTTGCTGTACTTAAAAACGAACTTAAGATGTCAATTAATATTGCAAGAATATAGACTTTCGTAATTTAACCTACTTGAAGGATGCAAGTTAAAGTTTGGAGACATCTGCCTCTCACGCTGCTTCAGTGATGCCCACATCTCACAGGTTTCAGAATTATGTGATTTTTCACACCTGTCTATAGGACTGGTGCTTTGGTTTGTACCAAACACTCTCACCACTGTGTCTGAGTTTCTAAATAACACAGGTAATACAGTTCATTGCTAACAAACATAAAAACTGCATAAAGAGCTCAAATTCCTAAGGGAAAGAGACTGAAATAAATCTCCCAAGAGGAAATTGTATGTTGCTTTTAACTGTGGACCTAACCCAAAGCCCACTGAGAGCAGGCTGCTTCTATAAAAGCAGTGCCCCCTTAATCCATGCCGATACTGAGGAAACAACCTGGGCAGCAATCCAAATTCAGAAGATCTGATTCAATTAATAGTAGTGGTAATTGGAGGAAGACTGCATTCAGGGAGAGAGGGACGCAGTACTAAGTCCCTTTAAAATTTCCACCAGACAGCAGAGCGTACACTCAGGAGCTGCTGTTCAGAACAGCTCCTTAGGCGGTGCTTCATCGATACTCACGGTCCCTTGCTGTAGGCGAGGTAGATTGCTGAGGCACTCAAGCACACGCTGCTGCTCCACTGCGTACTTTGCCTTTCACACCTGTCCTGACTACTTCTCCCTCCAGTCAGGATCACACATCCTTCCCCCGACTACCAGCAACCTCTGGGAAGCATTTGATGCAAACAGACATAAACTACCAGACCTTGAAGACCCCAGGTTTCCATAGCCAGTGCTCTGCAGATCAGTGCCAGCCAGTAGGCCATATTTTGAGAGGAAAAGCACCAGGCCCTGCTGCTACACCATTAGTTTAGATTTGCTAACTGATGCTTTTCTTTCAGAGCGAAGATCTCTGCATCTCTAGTTTGCTGCAAAGTTGCATTGTGTTATGGGTGCTGGATGTAACTGAGGAATGGGTTGCTCTTTTTAGGACACTCTGGCATGTGCCGAGCTACTACAGAGCCTGGGGATGCTACTGTCAGTGCATAAAACGGACCCTGTGATTGTTGGCCATTCTGCTTGTATCATCAAAAACCTGAGCCTTTCCAAAAACAGACAGGTAGGTACTCAGTGTTTTTCACTGAACTGTACCCTGGGAGGTTGCAGTGACATTCATATCAAGTCAGCATTACCACGGAAACATTTCTTTTTCATGAAACATACACCAAGGATACTCTACACAAAACTGTGTGTATGATCACAGGGACCTGATAATGAAAGGGGCTTTAGTCATATTTTTCCAGTATGATACAAAAATGCTAATGAAAATAAGAAAAAATAAGTGATGTGGTTGCATAATTTGAAGGACCACATCATAGATATGAAAGATCTTTCTAGCAAAGACTTTTCACACTTACTAAAGGAACTGTGCAGGGAAATCTGAGGTTTGTTAAAAACTGAATCCTTATTTCCTAACTCTTACTCTTTGGCTGCCTTTAAGTTATCCAGTTATGGGGTTCAATACTGATCTAATTTCACTCCCAGTTTGTTAAATACAATCCTAGCTACTGTTTGAGAAAGTACTAGGGGTGCCAAGAAGATATGAAGATCTCTGTCACTTACTTTGCTTCTAATGAAACCCATATCCACAGATGCATTTCCCTTCTCTTCACCTTTTAAGGGTACCTTGATCAAACAGTGCCACTATTAACAATCAACATTGGGGAAATAAACCTGCCCAAATCCTTGTCTCTGCTTTGTCCCACTTTCTAGTGCACTAGTACATGGTTCTTGAGACTCAGATCCTTTTTTGTTTGTTCATGACCTAGTTACTACTACTTACAGAGATTTAAACCAGCCAAAAAGAAAACTATTTCCAGTGATTTTTTTTTCACTTATATCAAGATAAGAATTATGTGAAATTTTGATAGTTGTGAAATCAATTTTTGCAGGGAAATAGATTGCCTCAATCTCAAGGCCCATAGTAGGTGTAGAAGTCGATCATCCTTTCAAAGTTTGCTTTTAAAAACCCCCATATATCCCAGTAGAGACATGCTGACCATCACCACCTCTGGCATAGCAGATTGAACCTAAAGAAGCATTTCCTTCATAACATTTCTCTCTAGAAACATAATTCTCCTTTGCTAGTGAGAGCTCACCTCATATTTTGGCAGATCAGAGCAGTTCAACACCAGGAAGTTTTTAAAGCCTTGGAGGCAAATGAAAAAAACTGCTAAAATCGCCCATTTCCCAGGGCTTTGCTCTGGAGCACTCAGCTGATTCATCTCTGTAGCGAGACTTGAGCAGATGACAGTTTAACACTGACATACAGCCTGGTACAGCAGCAATGGGGTCAGGATAGTCTTTGAGCTCAGAATGGTCTGTGATCATGAGAACATCCCAGACAGAGCAGAGCAAGCCCAGGGAAAGGTCTGAAATTGGGTCATCTCTGAACAGTCCAAGGTATTTACCACCTGGTTGAGGTAGATGTGGGAGGAGACGTTCCTGTTGCTGATGTTTTAGCCCCCAGTATTGCTGGGAGGTATAGAGAACTTCTGAAGTCCTTGGATACCACCAAAACATAATGGAAGTGCTAAAGATGCATCTCTTCCTTGTTGCAGAGAATCATTGAGAGCCCATGTATTCAAGGTCTCCTCCAGACCATGCTTTCTACCGACATTGAAGAAGACTCTCTTCATTATGTGACATCTTGCCTTGCTGGGCTGGCAAAGCAAGGTAGGGAAGTATCTTCCCCACTCCCACCCCAATGGCTTAATCCAAGAAGTGTGCCAATCCCATTTGTTTGGGCTATGGGTGGGTGTACAGCCCAGGTCTTTCCCTTTACATTCACTGGGCGTTTTGCCATAAACTTCAAGAGCAGCAAGATCTGACTCACTGGAGGACACAGGGGCTCTGTTTGTGCTTTGTGCTGTTGAACAACTTCACCTTCTTTACTCAGAATTGTCTGTGCAGAGCTTTGCTGCCGTGCAAGGCCCATCTGCTCTCATTTCTAGTGTAACCCGGTTTGTCTGTCTGGCTTCATTTCACAGTAGCAGAAACCAGTTTAAGAAGAGGAATAGACTAAAACACCAAGTGTCTCTTTCTCTTTAAATGTTTTGTGCACAGGTTTTGTAAGGCCCCCCAAATTAGCACCCAGAGACGGAAGGTACAGTACTCCTGGTGGCAAAGAGCATCAGTGTAAATTCTCCCAGCCCTCCCAGCGTTGGATATTGTCTGTCAAGCATTTCAACTCTTGCACCTGGTGTAACTGCCCTGCAACTGGTGCTGTGTCACTTTTCACTTTGCAGGAGGTGCCCAGCAGCTGCTGGACAGCCTGGGTCCCTAGGCAAGAGCGGATCTTGTGCACAGAGTGGTTCTTTTATCCAGAACACAAACCCAACACAATCAAAAATCCACCAGCTTCTCTATGAATCAAACTGATGGCCCTACCTACCTGAGAGCACAACCTCAGGCTGTGACCTTTTCCCCCAACCTAAACATACTTACTGCACGTGTTCAGCACTTACTGTGCTTCCCTAGCTGCAGGAAGGTTTCCTGTGTAGGCAGGTGTGGTTTCTGGCAGACCTCAGTCTTTCTTCAGTCCCTGCTTACAGACTGCTCTCTTACCTTTCTGTCTTGTAGAAGGAGCCACCTTGCACATGGTGCAGTGGATGGACGAACCCTTGACAAAGTGCTTGGTGAGACTGGCTGGCCAACTGGAACATACTGAGCCTTCCTTTCAAGCTGCCTCCATCATCCAGCACATGACAGGTCACGGTAACTGTCAGACAGCATTAATTCTGCTTCCAAAGATGCTTGTGGCTGGCTGGAGTGCAATGGGCCTTTTCCCAAAGAAGTCAATTAACACTGAACGTCCTGTAACGTTTCTGTAGCATCCCCAATCTGGTCTCTACAAACCCATCAGCATGACAGTGCCTGCAGTCACCTCTGAAATACATGTAAAACACACTCAGAGTGTGAGAGAAAGCTCAGGGATGAAAACAGGCCACAGATACAGATCTGATTCAGGTGTTTGTTGCCTTCTGCAAGCAGCACCACTCTGCAGGAGTAGTCTGTAGCCAGTTCTGAGGCCCTTAAGGACCTCCTTAGGAAAGTGGGATAATGTAAAATACCCCTTTGCCAATGGAAAGGTGAGTACACCTTGCAGATGAGGCATTGTTGTGTCTCAGTATAAGCAAAGTGATGACATTGCCCACAGGTAGGAGCAGAGGTTGGTAGAGACAATTACAATGGGATGGTTGTGTTCCAAAACTTCAGATCAGCTCTGCTCCCTGACCAGCAAGAGGAAAGCACCTTAGTGAACCAAACACTGCTGCTGTAATTCTAGACCTGATTAGCGGAAGCAGTGAAGTGGCTTTTAAGAATGTAGCCAGTGTTTTTTAAGTGTCAGTGAGAAGGAAGAGAGACACTATTTTTACCTACAGAAACCAAATAGCTTCATGCTTAATATACTTGTCTCATGCAGCTGAGAGCCTTTAGGACTTGTGAGAAAAACATGTTGGGATGATTCTTGCCATATTCTCCAGAAAAGCACTGTCAGATTGAAATTCTTAGAGGTGAGAGAAACTCAAGCTCATAGTGAGTCTCCAGCAAGGGGGAAATGCCAACCTGCCATCAAGGATTGGCAGCAGAGCAGGCTCTTGAGCAGCAGCGTCCAGCAGTGTAACTGCTTCTTGGAGAGCTCAGGACCACAGGCTCATCAGTCAGCCCACGCCCCAGCTCTCTGCCACAGCAACCCTGTCGGCACTTTATTTACCTGCAACGCCAGCCATGCTGCTGGCAGCTGTAGTACACACAAGTCCTTTGCCATTCTTGGCAGGAACACTGGTTGTTGCTGAAGGGAGATGAGTCATTAGCCATCGTAAACGTTGTTACAAAAAACAAAGTGCTTTAAAGGCTCCTACTGATCTCCAGTGGTTTTCCCATTTATGCAGAAAAAATGATGCTTTTGTTGAAGCGTCACAGCGGAGAGATTCAGGCCTACCTCAGGAGTTTCCTTACACACCAAGAGATCCGCTTTCAGCAGCTGGGCATCTCCACGTTCTGCAGGCTGCGAGAAGGTACTTCCTTTCTGCTGGGCTGTGAGCGGCGGGCAGGCGCTGCTTTGTAAGACACGACTGTACCGGGAACTTCCTCTGGGGACTCTCTCTGCTCTCCCGAGCAAACAGAATAATCTGAAGGGCAGCTTCTACCTTACCTGCTTTTAACTAAGAGTGTTTTACGATAAAGGCGGGGCTTTTCTTTCTTTGTTTGCTCTAAACCAGAAGGTTTTGTGATCAGGAGGGAGGCAGGACATCAGCTACAGATGTTTTTATCCAGGATGTCCGGCACTAAACAGCCTACAAACTTTTCAAAGATTAATTTAGTTTATTTTGATAAAGCAAGCAAATATGCAAGTAAAATGTTTAGCTGGTACTGAAGCTGGGAAGTCTCACATCTTTTTCATACTTCAAATTCTTTTCCTTGATTTTGTTTCTGATTTTTATGAGTTTTTTGGGAGACAGGAGTACAAATGAGAGCTATAAATATGGTAACACATGCCTATAGCGTGTATCTTCACATATGTAGGGCCAGAGCCAAGACGTCTTGACATGCATGTGTTGCATAAAGCTGAATCTGGCACCCGAGCTTTAGACACCTGGATCAGGAGGATTTAGCAGCAAACCATCTTGAAGTGTCATAAGGATGAAAACTGACTTAGCATCTGCTTGGTGTGGCAGAAGAGCATAGTCCTACCTTCTCTGTATGATGCAATAAGAACCAACAAGTGTATCTAACCTGAAATAGAAGCTTTCTAAGCATCTGCATTAAAATACAGTGAAAGGTAGCCTAACACTTGTTTTTCCTCTTCAGATCCAGACTTTTCTTTGGCATTCAGACAAAGCCAAATGGCCAAGCTCCTTGAGCAAGTCCGTCAACAAACCGAAGAAACTCAAGAGCTCCTTAGGGCAGCTATTTGCCATGAAGACAGTTAATGTTTAAGCCAGACGACTTATGCAAACTTCCCAGATCCCAGAGCCTGGACTTTCTAAGAGGAGGATTCTTTTCACTGGTTCCTGTAGTTAAAGTTTTCCTGCTCCAGGCAGTTAGAGCATACAAAAGAGATGTTCTGGTCACAAGAATCGAAGCAGATCTAAAGACACTCCCTTCAACGCTTTGGGGGGCTGCATTAGGTGTGCTTGAGGACTACAGCTGCCTTCCTTCCAATGGCTTGGAAAACCCGTTACACTTCAGTCATCTTCCACAGTTTGTATTTGATTTCCTCACACCCCCCTCCAAAAACCCAGCGCTGTATTTGTGAGGTTCTATTCACATAACAGGCTGACCCTATGCAAGAGGCATCTCCCCAGTGTGCAGGTTCCTCTGCATTCATTTTTATTTTCTGCTCCAGGTCCCTTATTTCAGACCACACTCAGGCACTCGACTTTAGAAAATAATTGAATTCACACATAGCTTAAAGGCAGCACACTACTATCAGCTTACTGCAGGATGTAACTGCTGAGGGACAACTCAGAAATTGTAAGGTACAAGAACAGGGCAAGTCTTAAGACTGATCCTTGCATACACTGTAGGCACCACTCTCCATCAGAAGAGCGAAGGCACATTGAGGTGCTGTCATGGTTTTGCCCCAGCTGAGAGCTGGGCACCACGCAGCTGCTCACTCTTTGGGGAGGGGCAGGAATTGAGGGAGGGGGAAAGGGAGGGAAAAGAAAACCAGAAAAACCCAAACCTGACGGGTTGGGATAAGGGTAGTTTACTGGGATAGCAGAGAGAGAGATATAATAAAGATAACAGGCCTGGTGACACACAACACTGTTTCTCACCAAACCACACAACTCAGGCTGTACAGCTCAGAGCCATCCCCAAAACCGTGTGTCCTGAAGCTGCCTGCTCCTTCTCCTACCAGTCCCCCTTTATGCTGAGCATGACTTCAACTGGCATAGAGGGCCAGTTGTGTCACCTGTCCCAGCTGTGTCCCCTCCCAGCTCCCTGGGAGCTCCCTCCCTTCTTGTTAGCAGGGAAATATGAGCAACGAAAAAGTCCTTGACTGCTCAGCAATAACTCAAACATTCATGTGTTTATCAGCACTGCTCTCATCCTGACTCCCAAACACCAGATTCCCCCTGCTGCTAGAAAGGAATTAACTCTGTCCTAGCTGAGCCCAGGCCAGGTGGGTAAACACAGGATATATCAGGTACACGAACAACAGGTGAGAGGTGTTTGGGTACAGGAATCTGTCCTGCAAAGGGGAAGTTCTTGCCAAAGGTACTTGCAGCAGTGGAGAAGTGAACAAGTTTGGCAAAATTAGGAATTGATCTTATATTTTGATACTGATATTTTAAAATGGGTTAATGTAACCAAGTAGTAGTATGTTTAAATGCAACTGATCTCCGTACATGTGTAGAGAACACTCCCTTCCCTCCCCTCTCCTCCAGAAGGAGCGTGTCTCTCAGACTTTCAGCCAATCAAACCGGCATTTCTTAGGAGGTGGGGGGAAAGTAGCATAGAACCTTGAAATTATAAGGCAGTAGTTTTTTAATGTAGGTTTTAATTTTGTAAGAGAATTAATCATAATCTATTAGTAATCCAGTTTCACCTTTGCTCAATACACTGCTTTTTAAACACAAGAATCTGGCTGGAGATCATGTTCCGCTGGGGGAACACCGAATCATTGGAACCAGCCTTCCGCCCTGCACCTGCTCCCAGATACTGCGGTTGCTTACAACCACCTTTCACACGAGTCTTCCATCTTTTGAGGCACTTACACCAAGGTGCAACTCTGACTTAGGGCTTTAGAGCTGCTGCTGGCTACAAACATGGAATCAAAGCAAGAGCAAAATAAATTTATTTTAAAAACCCAACCCTGTTCTGCAATGCAACGTTCCACGCCAGCCCAAATCTCTCTATTTGCTTCTGGGGGGTGGGGAGGGACAGGGGGGCATTTCTGTAAGAAATTCCTTTTAGTAACTGTGAGCTCCCTCCAATAGTAGTATTTAGAAACATGCCAGGAGCCAAAACTGCACCCAGAAGCCCCCCCGTAAAGCACAGTGAAGAGACCTGTTAAAGAACAGGTCGGGGACTTTGGCTGGAGCTGTGTGGCATTTGCAATACTCACCTGTGACAGGAATTGTCTCTTGAAAGCTCATGTCAAAGACCCACATGCTCCACGATGAGGAGCGGCGTGTATTAGAGCAGGGGGCTGCAGAGAGCTGAGTGACACAGCTAGGAACAAGGGCAGAAAGCCTCCAACTCCAGGCCATTTGCCATGAAGAGAATCAGTGCAGTACAAAGTAACGACATCAGAATCAATCTGTCTCCCTCAGGTATTTAGTTTCAAACATTACTCCAAGGTCTTAGCAAGAAGGAAGATGGAAAAGGATTCTTCCTCAGGAATGAGATGAGGGACATGCGGAACAAGCAGAGCTGACGGTGAACAACCCTGCAGTTGTGACATATGGAACTAAAAGCACTGAATGTCCCCCACCCGAGCAGGTCTGTTGTGCTGTTAAGTCCCAAGCAAGAAGCAGAGTCTTTCAAAGCCCAGTGTAGCTGCTGGGACAGGTTACTGCTACGTACCTGCAGAGCAGCTCTGATTTCTACAATTGCTAGTTCGGCCTCACCGAGTTTCTCTGATAGTACCAACAGCAAAGCCAGTTGCAATAGCAGCAGAGGAGCTGGCCTTCACTTTGTACTGCCTTTTATTATCGAGAACAATGTTCAACAGAAGAGAAACTCTTCTTTCCTGTGTTTAGAGAAAAGAGACTTCAACCAAGACTTAACATGTCAATCCCATTTTTAGGTGGGTTTTGTTGATTCTACCTAATTCTACCCCCAGTTCCCCAGCTTCTAGTTTGTGTGTCAGGCCCTTGACAAGGTGGAACGCTTCCCTGGAATGAATACAATTGAAAATGGGGTTCACTGCAGTCCCATTAAAAAACAGCAGAGCACACATGAGAAGGGAAGCAGACTTAATCTCTGTGCTGCCAACAGTGAAGAAGGCATCTGCAGTCTCACAAAAACCAATCGGCACAATTTATACCTGAGCTTAAATAGACCACGAGCAACATAATTTAAACTTGAACTTAAATGGATCCTCAAACCTAACACTGAAACTAAACCTTACTGCCTGTTTCTTTGCTCGATTTCTGGCTGTAAGTGACCCTGTAAAGATTTTCTAGTGAAGAGCTTAGAGGGAACCTGAGGAAAACTTTTCAGCAGCTCAGAAGTAGCAAGAAGAGTTCCCAGCACAGACTAACCCCTGTTTCAACTATGCAGGAAAATGAAAATGTAAGTAGAAGGAAATATTTCAAACAAGTTTTATTTGGTACTTACATGCTATATATAGGTATAAAGAAAAACTACGTATCTGGGACACTTCAAAATATCGTGGCTGGCTGTGTACATGGAAAACTAAAGAAAGCAAGAAAGGAACCCAATTCATTTCACCGTGTCACAGCTACTATTGCAAGCATTCTGACTGGCAGGTTTTTCCCTTCTGTGTAGATTCTGGCAGGTAAAGTCTCTTTCCGTTGCATTCCCATCACTTCTATCCCAGCTCCCGTGCAAGACGAGTACTTGGCAGTGGCAGAAGTCAGTTCATCAGACATTCTTCAGCCTGTATCTCAGAGGCGTTGTGCTGCCAGCACAGACTCTCCGCGCAGCTTCCTACAGGCGCAGCTCAGCGCTCGCTAGAGGCAAGCGCAGGAATCACAGCGGTGCAGTCTCTGGCAGCGTGAACTGAAAGTCCACCAGCCAAGGATCTACCCGGTGACTTCAGCCAGCAGTCCATCGTGCCCTGCTTGGTGCTTCAAACCCAGGCCCCTAGGGCAAGCTCTACCGGCAACGGCACTGCTTGTCAGAGCCCAGACAGGTGCCCGGTTTTACAGTACTGCCCAAACTACAACCCGAAGTGAGGGATGGAACAATGACAGTGGAAATCAGCATCAAACCATGGAGAGAGCAGCCTGCGGCGCTCCTCCTCGCACTCAGACCGTGCTGCTTTATAAAAATCTCACGCTACATAAAAAGCACAAACAGTGACCATTTCCCATTTGCTCTGAAACGAGCAAAGCCAAAAAATGCCCAAACAAACCTGCTCCATCATCCAAAAATCAAATGTGTCAGGTTTCACACAGTCTTCAATAGTCTGATAAGGCAAAGGAAAAGTCTTCCATCACTGGGAACAGCAGCAGTTTACAGGACTCCGACAAGGTTATTTCCCTGTGTGCGTACACACACGTGTCCGTGCATGCAGCTTTTGCAGTATGGTGAACATGGATGTAACAAAAACAAAATCAAGTTTGCAGTATCATTTTACCACATTTTTTTCTAATTTATTCAATTAAACGATTTCTCTCTGTACGGAACAAAATTCATAAATACATCATCTGGGAGAACAGTCGGGTTTTCCTCTTGTCAGTGAAAAAATAACGCTTTCAGACTGTCACGTTTTAAACCCTGCCTTGTTCTGTGTTTCTAGAGAAAACATGAGAGGATCAGAGCGACGTCTCCATTTACAGAATGTCCCTGGAGGAATTACATTTACAAGAACCTGATACAGAAGCCGATACTTTGCCCCCATAATTAGAGTTCTCTGCAATAATATTTAAACCAAGAGGTTTAAATAAAACACCCCATTAGCTCTACTTGTAGAGCAAGGAGGTGTTTATTTTTCAAGTATTAGAACCACAAAGTGTACAAGATTCTTTGCCAATTTTATAATTATGCCTTTTACACCAACACCCAACCTTTTTAAAAAAGAATCAGTCCCACCACCCAAATCAGCCCATTGCTTTCAGATTCCAGTGTCTCGTGTCTTAAGGAATGCGGAAATATCCATGTACTAACAGAAAAAGCTTGTTGGAAAAAGCCATATTAAGTAATGCACGTGAAGCGTGATTTCTCTAGTGATGAAAGCTATTAGAAAGGTGATCCAAGTCTATTCCCATCATTTCTTCTGCTGGTTTTACTAAAGTCCTTCCAAAAAAAGGTATTCAAGATATCTTTTAAAAAACGGAGAGGAAAAAAATAAAACGCTCCTTCATTGCATGGAAGAAACTCCACTGGCTGCAGAGATGCTCATCACCACCTTTGGTTCTTCAGAAGAAACGATCAGATCACTTCTACAACAGAAGGTAACAAAAGTTCAGGTCAAAGAGCGACAGCACTTACTTCCAAGGCCTCTTCATCTCTGCAGACATTGCAGTGAGATTATTTCCCCTGCATTTGTCAGCCACACAAAAAGAAACCTGTGTTCCAACAGAGCTTGCTAAGTTAGCATTCATTCCCCTGACGTCCTTTAACAGTTGTGATGTAATTCAGAATAATCTAGAGTGCTGCACAGCCTCGGTGGCAACAAGGACTTGAGGAGGGGAAGTATGCCCAGAATTTTATGCAGGAGGTGAGTACCAGCTCCCTCTTGCACGCACGTATCAGCTAATGGTGCCTGCAGAACAGGAACGCTGTGCCTGCTCATGAGCTGGAATGGCCGGTGGCACCGGTACCCAGAGCCTGGCAGGTGGCACTGGTACCTGGAGCAAACATTTTCAAGCGGCTTCAAATAGCCAAGCACAGTGTAACTGAGCCCGCCCCCCAGGAACGAGGCGGCCTCGCCATCACTCGCACAGCACTCAGCGTGCACCGCTTTACAGAGAGATGATCTGCGCCTTTCCCCAAATATTACTGGGTTTAAAAATGCTTTAATTAATCAACTTGTATCAATTAAGAGCTCTAGGTCCGCTGCAAACTACACCGCATTGCAAGAGTTAATGAACCAAGGCAAACCTACCTGCTGTTTGATGTGTTTGAACACTATCTACCTGAGGCAAGAGAGTCCCCTTATCTTCGAAGGCTAGAATTGGATTCAGAGGGATTTCAGGACTATTGCTTCCATCGTTGTTCAGGGCATCCAGCCGGGATGGCTTAGAACCAATAGGCAGGTTTATGATCTCCTCAAAGTTATCGTTCTGCACAGACATTCCGTTCTCACTCGTGTTCTTCTCTGGGTTGAGGTTGCTGGAAGAGAAACAGGGGCGTTTCCTCGTATCCGTCACGGAGCAGCTCAGGTGGGGAAGGGGCACTGATGCAGAGCTCTCTGGGCCAGCAGAACCAGACCCACGGTTCTGTGACAGTAAAAGACCTGGTTTTGCAGCCCAGTATCAGAAATGCCTTTGCTCAGACACGCGGCAGGGTCACTGACGTGGCTACACAGCACCCCGACCCGTGGGGTCTCCTGGCCACTGCAGTTCTGAGAAGCGACTGCAGTGGGAGGCAGGGAACACACCCCTGCAGCAGCACCACCACTGCCACCTCCAGCCACCCACCTAACTTACAGCCTCTGGGAGTTAGTCTCCAGCTCTGTGCCAAATCTTCGCCAAACCCTTCCTCTTACTGCAAATCAAAGTAACTGCCCTTAGGTAAGGCCACTGGCATATCTGTTACCCTCAGACCACCTCCTGCCTCTAGTTCTGGCGCAGCCTCTTCTACCTGCCACTCATGCAGAGACAAAATTCTCCCCCTCCTAGTGCAGTTCTCCTTTCAGTCCCTCCTCCCCTGCAAGTTCTTGGGGCTCATTTCTCCACGGAGAAACACCTCCCAGCATCCCTCCTGTCAATCTGCACTCCCTCTTCCTGTCTCCCCACCCGCCACAGACGCCTTGTGAGGAAGCTCTTGTAGGGCTCCCCTGGTCAGCAGCAGTACAGACAGTCCTCTGTCTTGCCAGAGGGGAGGAAGCAAGGTGCTACTTTAGTGAACAGGGTGACAGTAATGGACTGTAAGCTCCTTGAGAAAGAGCAAGTACTCAACCCAGACTCAAAAGCTGTGTGATCTTTCACAGGGGCTCCTTAAGGCCCTCAGCAATCAATCAGATCCTGGCACTCTTGGGCACCTATTCCCTATTCAGACCAGATCACAGCTGCATCACAGCTGTTCAGATTGTTTGGAAATCCTTCAGCCACAAAGGCTCAGATGCAATTTTCCTGGATTGAAACTAGGCCATCAATTTCCTCAGGCCATCTCTGAGCAGGTGGCTCTGTTTCAGGGGCTGTTTTTCTCCTGACAGTACATTTACTAGTCTTTTAAAAAACAAACCAAAACAAAACTGCTTGTAATCAGCATATGGCTTATTTTCAATTCCTGGCATCTTCTCATGTTTAACAAAAATTTTCAGAACGGTTTTACAGCACTTTCCAAAAGACAGAAAACAGCCACTGTGCTTCTGAAAGTAGCAGCACTTTATCCAAAGCCCCTGTGAGAAGGACAAGCTGGTTTCCATATCAAGCCTTTCCCAGTTTTTCCAGTCACTGGTTCTTTTTGAGAGAGGCATTCCCTTTCTTTTTTTTCTCTGTGGGTACACTGAGTGGCTTTCAAAGTGACATGTTTCACTGCGCTGAGGTGGACAGCAGACACAGAAACGCTGCTGGTGGCCTTGGGAGAGGTCACAAGTTACATCACCCCTTCGTGCCAGAGAGTCACATCTGTAAGATGAGGAGCAGAAGCTGTGAGATGCTTTAGGACTAGTAAAACCTACTCTGTGGTGTATCCTTATTAGGTTGTTATTCACCATCAGTTATCCTATGATTTCTTTCATCCCCATCTACTGCCAGTCACCTTTACCAGAGCTGGGATATGATGGCAAGTTTGATGGATGAGGTAAAAATGAAGAGGGAGAAGAAAGAAACTGCTCATTCATGTAAATGAGGCAGCACAGTACTTCAACAAGCACTGGTACTACAAAGATGACTCTTCCTTCTGCAAACAGATATTGTTTCTATCTGATTGATCAGTTGATTTAACAGATAAATAGTTCTTTGTATTTATTTTATCATGGCACTGCCAGTATTACACACTGAGACAGGCCAGGATTCACAGACTCCAAAGATGTCTTTTGAGGCAGGGGAATCTATACAGTCACAAAGGGGGTGCAGAAAAAGAAACCATGACTACCGATTTCTGTATTTTATGCTATAAAAACTTCTCTATTTTATGCTGTATTTGCTCCACCAGATTGCTAGGGGAGCAAGCTTAGAAGAAACAAAGGGAAAAACAGAATTGTGGAATTAATTCCACTGGCCATCTTACAGGCCACGAGCTCAAAAGGAGATTAGAGGAATTCCTGGGAGATTGGAATGCCCTTCAGCTTCTGGTAATGAGCAGCTTAGGGACCTACGGTGCTTAGTAACCCTTCACTGACCAGAGGATCCCCAGGTACTTACCTTTCTTCCCTTTACACTCTCTCCCTCAGCGACTGCTACAGGCCACCAAAGCAAACACCACAAACAAAGTAATGGATTTGTGACTTGCTGCAGCCGTTCTTACTGCCTCATGGTACATCCTTAGCGAGGTCTCGGTGTCCAGAACAACACTGGAGAAACCTCTTCAGGCACACAACAATGCAGTCCCGTTTCTAAGACCTGGACAGTTTTGGCACTGTAACATACCCCTTAAGTGTGCTTGCAGCAAGACACCTCTGTAATAATAATAGTAATAATAGAAGTGCCTGAATTGTTGAGACGTAACAGCCTTGCAAGCCTCTGAAGCAAGGCTTCATGGCAGCTAACAAACACCCCAGCGTCTGTGCAGCTTTGCATTTTGAACTGGACACATGGATATGAGCAAGATGGACTGGAGGCAGCTGGGAGAGGAGCAGCTAATTTCATTAAAGGAACTGGACTGCCCAAAAAGTTAAAAACTACTGAAAAAAAACATCTGATGTAGATAATTTTAGCCAAAACTCTGTGTAGACTATACATGTGTATAAAGAACTTGAAGAGAAGAAAGAAAAATGACCAGAATTCAGTATGTCTGGCTTTCTCATCACCCCTCTGAAATCAACACTGAATAAGGAGAAAAACACCCCCCTAGTGATTTGCAGGCCTTTGGGATGTGCCAAAATACTTCTGCACCTGATCTGAAAGACAAAGTCAATTGTCCTGTTCACTGACATCATTTTTGCAGAGAGGTCACAGATAAACATTAATGGCCAGAGGGACCCCAGGCTGGGGCCAGATTTGAAAGCAAGGGTGTTCATTTCTAAGCCACTGAGACAAGAGCACTGAGATCAGCCCATAACAAGGAGCTGGAGGCCTGAAGAAGGAAGATGGTGCCAAAGAAGGTTTGAGGCACAGTATTATCCTCCAGACTGAGCAATGAACATAAGCATTTGAACCCAGGAGCATTCTTTTCCAAGGATAAGATATGGAGGCAATCGTCTCTGTACTTCTAAAACCTCGTTACCTCATCTACCCACCCCCAGGTCCCTGCAGGCAGGATGGAGAGACACAGAGGACATGTGCTCCTCTCACCCAGGCCTGCTGAAGGCATTTAGAGAGAGCAGCAGAGGAAGAAAAAAAATGGAATTACAGGACAAGTATCATAAAGACCATATTGTGGACATAAACCACCATACTGAAATGACTGCCTGAGAAGCAGCAGGCAGGACCTAACTTCAGCAAAGAATTAGAAAGCAGAGAACAAGCAAAAATCTGCAAGTAGGAGATGGGTTAGGCAGCTGTATTGGTTTTCCACCTCCAGCTTCTATTGCTGTTTCTTCCAGGGTTCCACTATTCAGTGAAAGAAGGAAAAAAAATAGAATCTGAAAAAAATACTATAATTCACAAAAAGTTTGAAAATGCTTGAACACCATATCTTCTTATCCTGTATTTCAAACAATTGTTTCCAATTAATTTTCCCATTTGTTGAAGAAACCCCAACCCAAACCCCAGAATCTAGCCAGAAGGTAACATGCCATTAATAACAAGCTACAGGTTGTCTTGGTCATTCTTCATACGCTACCAACTGGGACATTCCCATGGTAAGCTCTGTTTTAGAATCCTTCAGTGTTGCCCTTCCCATAGGAGTCCTGGCTTTTTAGTACACCTGGATGAGAAATGTCTGCATTGAAGTTCAATTGTGAGGCTTCTCACCACAGACTGACAGGTCAGACATGAGGTTGCTCCTTCCCCATAATAATTCACTGCTCCTCATGAGCATTTGAGCATGAAAGTGTTTAACTAAATTTACTTGCAGAGAAGATACCTGGAGCAAGCATAGGGGACTAAACCCTTAAGCCTCACAGCACGGCTTAAACCTTCATGCTACAAAAATCATCGCTGGAACTCAGACAAGTAAGAAATAAGGAGGTTATCCTATAAGCTGAGGATTCAAGTAAGATCCATGTGAAAACCAGCTCACTTCACAACCAAGTTATCATCTGCTTGGTTCTTTCCCGATGCAAAGTGAAGAAGCTTTAGGCCCAAGGAGAAGTGATTCTTGTTCTTCTGTTTAAAACACAGGAGTAGGAATGAGAATAAAAACATTGACAATTATTAGGTGGGACAGGTGATAGTGCCAACGTATCACTTGCAATAAGCATTTATTAATCAGCTAATAATTACTGTCAAGAGATATGAGATAACTACTGCATCAAATCACAGCATTTTCACTAGGGTTTATGAAGATTAATTGCCTTGGAAAGCTGATGAAGTTCCAGTACGATGAGAGCTGCAGTGTTGATCAAAAGCAGTGACAGAGAATGCTGAAGTCCTGAAATCAATTGCCTGTCTTAACTGTGCCAGAATTCTTCTAGCTTTTCTCACCTGCATTGTACTCCTGACCATGGATGATGTGATGGGGAGAAGTAGGGATGAAGGTTTTAATCTAGAAGAGGGTATCTTTAGATTAGATATTAGGCAGAAATTCTTCCCTGTGAGGGTGGTGAAGCCCTGGCACAGGCTGCACAGAGAAGCTGTGGCTGCCCCCTCCCGGGCAGTGTTCAAGGCCAGGCTGGATGGGGCTTTGGGCAACGTGGTCTAGTGGAGGGTGTCCCTGTCCATGGCAGGGGGGCAGAACTGGATGGGCTTTGAGGTCCCTTCCAACCCAAACCAGTCTGTGATTCAGCAGAGCAGGGGGTTGGATTCTGATCTCTTGAGGTCCCTTCCAACCCTTACAATTCTGTGATAAGCAGTCAGACAACTGCCTATTATGCCCCACAGTAGAACCTTCATCTTAACACAAACCTCTAGTAGCCTTCCAAGACCCCCTCCTTCAACATTTCTGGTGCAAGAGACAGAGCATGTTCACTGTCTGGAGAATGAACCCAAATGCAGGTACCCTAGGTTTGGTCCCCCATCAGTCCTGTTTGGAGACACACAGTCAGGCTAGACCTGGGTGCTGTACAAAACAGACCCAGTGACACACTTCTGTCTTGGACCCAGTGAAACTCCCCACACTGTAAGCAGAGAACAAGACTGACTTGCTCTAGGCCTTAAAATGACTCCTCTCCTTCGCTCTCTCCTCTCACCCATAGGTGCACATGCCACAGGTGCCCCACGGGCAAAGAGTTTTTTAGTTCTGGTCAGAAGTCTGAGCTATCTTGCCCTTAAAACATGCTCAAGTCTTTTCCAGACAAAACCCACATTTTTCTTGGAGTGGAGAGAGGTGCTCTCTCAAGAGACCATCTCCACCTCCTGCTTTGTGTGTGCTACGACGTCAGGTACAGCTAGATGCCAGACAGCCGCAGCACATGAGATGCAGTAGCAGCAGTGTTGGTACCTGTGGCTTTGACCACATGATAAACCCCATGCTGCTATGTATTCCTTAGCACAGCTTTTCAGGCTACCTGCACTAAGGTATCACCAGGGTGCTCCCAAGCACTTCAGCCTTTGCCTTCCCAGTCAGCATGCCTCCAGAGTCCTTCCTCACCATAACGGGACATACCAGTTTCACCTTCCACACAGCCTTAAGACACGCTTCCTCCTTCTGCTGCCATTTTTCCACCTCACAGATTGGTTCCCCACCCTGGCCACTGTGAGGTTCCTTCACAGGCAGGACAAGGCGGCGTGACAGCCTTCATCAGCACGGCACGGTCTGTGGTGCACACCCCCAGGTGCCTCTAAGGCTGGGAGGGGTTAACACTCAACAGCCGCCCAACACAATTACGAGGCCGCTCTGTGCAGCTCCCGAAGTGCAGCTCTGACGCTGACAGCATTCCCCTCAGCAGGAGCATCCCTGTCAGCGTGACAGCAGGATAAGATCCCCCAGGCGTATGGAGGGATCGAGAGAGGGCAAATTCCTCCCTCAATTAGTGCCAATCACACCCTGAAGCACACTGCCCGTCACAGACTGCAGGGTGGCTTCCCACACGCCAGTTTTCCCATGCATATTCTGGCACTGCCTGCATAAAACATGGAAAGACCAAGGGATCGCTGGGCTCTCCACATTACTGACATGGAAACCACTGACAGCTCATGCTTATGTAACAGATCCCACTCAGTTTAACTCTGAGGTTTCAGGCATTTCAGCAGTTTCTCAGAGTCTGAGTGACTTGCTTCATGGCTACAGACAGCTCCCAGCATTGAATATCTGCAGCTCTAAATGCACCTTACCAGGTTTTTTTGAAAAGCAACGCAAAAATGAGCAGCTCTCTCTCACATGAGGGACTTTTCTTCCTTCGAGCAGCTCAGAAATGGCAACATCTAGGCCGAAAGCACAACATTCACTACTCCAATCAGGATGACTAGCACTGCAAACCCAGAGTGGGTGTCTTCCATGAGCTTACTTCATTGAGAGGTACAGGAAGAAAATGCCCTTTGCGTTAAGTTTCAATTTATGCACTAATTGTTGGCAAACACCACATTGTCCCAAACCTTGCAAGGAATGTGTTGATCCTCTCCCCTATTGGTTGGGAAAAGTGGATGACTGCTAATGACAAGGAAGATGAAGAAGTTCAGAGTGGTTCCAAAGAATGTTTATCAATACAGTGATAGGTGCTTTATATATATAAATATAAATATATATAAAAAAGATGATGAATTTTTTTCCTGAACACAGGAAATGATAAAAATAAACGGGAAGCCAGGCAGATTGAACAGCTGTCTCTTAGTTAATGAATACACAGATCTGAAACTCTGTCTGGCAGCCCTGATGCTCTAAACACCCCGTAGTATTTAGCAATGTTCTTACGTGTCCATATTTACGGGGGGTTGATGCGGCACAGTCACACGGGTGCAGGGGGTGGGCGTCCCGTTGTGCGGAGGTTGCGTGGCGTGCTGAAGCTGAGGTCCTCCCGCAGGCTCCAAGGGAGATGCAGGACTCATGATGACTGGAGAGACAAAACAGGTTTTCATAAAACCAAGCAACATCCATCTACCTGCAGGTTAAGGTAAAACAGTTCCTACAAGAGACAAAGCTCCAGTTTTCAAAAGCAGTCACTCAAGGGCTCCAGCATTCCCTCTGGAAATTGAAGTGCTCAGTCTCCTAAGGCACAGGAGAATTTGGACCTCAAATTGAGGTCCCTTGTTAGCACTTGTCTTCTGCCTCTGGAGAGAAAGCGCTTGCCACAGGTTGTAGAGCCACTTAGAGTTTCAAGACTTATTTAAATGGTTTATAGCACCTTCAACAGTCCCTGCAGCAAAAGGTGGTATCCCAGGTGCAACAGCAGTTCACAAACTTTTCTCCCCCTAAGACAATACGCAAACAAATAACTTCCAAAGACACCTGATGAAATTGGTGTCTGGAAGTTTCCTGGCAGCGCTAATTCCAGCATTCACTTTAAACATCAAGAAAAGGAGTCGCACATCAGCCTTATCTAACTTCCCCACTACTCAACTCAAATACAAAGGAGAAAAAGAATAACCTCAATTATTGTTACCCTATGACACTGTGACAGGAGAAGCCATTAGACAGCTTTACTTCGGTACCTTTAAATAGCACTAATTCAGACTCAGTGATTGTTGAATATGAGATACATTTTATTTTTCTTCCTTTATTGTAAATATTAAAGTCTTATATAAAACCTTAACTAAAATTATCAAGGAAGAAAAAAAAAAAAAAGAGGGAACAGAACAGAAGGGAAGACTAAGAGTGTGGGTGTGAAAGGGAGATGAAGCTTTTCTAGGAGCTGATTTTTTTTTGGGGGGGAAACCAGAAAGGAGAAATTAAGATCAAGTGAGTAAGGCAGTAGGTGCAGAAGTCATCCCAGGGAAATGCTTAGAATAAAGAATGGTTTGTTTTGATGACTGAGATGAAATTATCCTTTAAGAAAAGGACTAAGTCTGCATCAACCACATCTCTAGTACTATATGCAAGAGAAACCATAGAATCAGTTTCTTTTATGATCAGATTGTAAAATGATTTGACCTTCACTTCATAAATAATTAAACTTGGTTTAACGATGTTTCCTCAGATTTCAGTTAGACTCCTCTCATTGTTTTCTTCACTGCAAGTAGCATGCCACGTTTCAGAACTCTCATCTCCAGTCCCTGTGCTTAGTCAGCATTTATTCACAGGTTGTGCTGGGGGCACAGTTAAACACAATACCTGTTTCTCCAGAAAGATTTGCCTTTGATATGTGTCCGTTCTGCTGGTCGCTGGGTTTCTACAAAGGAAGGACAGTTTTGTAAATTAAAAATGGCACAAGGGAACAGAAGTGAAATGTGTCCAGTATTTACATGTTAATTAGCAGCACTGACCTTATCTACAGCTTCCACACGCCTAGTTCTCTTCATGATCTCCTCAAGCCTCTACAATGAAATAAAAAGGGGTAAAAGAACGTTTGCTGGCATTTATTTAAAAATCTCTCTCCCAAACCACAACTGGTCGTCATTTATCAGCTGCATTTGTTTATTGCCAAAAAAGATGAATTATTTATTACTGTTGCCAATATTCCCCTTGCTTTCACGTCAGGCTGTGGCAGCTGAGGACCACAGCTTTTCTGAGAGCACATATATATCATGGATAACTTTCTACAGCTGAAGTAGAGGCAAGCTGCTATGGCAAAATGCATTACAGTTTCTCTGCATGTACTGAGTTACCTTCTTCCTTTCCAAGCGCTCCTGCTCTTCTCTTTGGAAATGCTTCTCACGCTCTAACCGAATGCGCTCTGCCTCTTCCCGCAGGCGAGCTTCCTCTTCTTTCTGAGGTGGTGGGGAAAGACAAAGCAGCGAGGAATAACGTGCTGTTTAAGGACAGATACACACTGATATCTGCTTCACTGACACAGCTGCAACACCCTGAAAAGACACTTCTGGAGTTTACAAGTCACCAACGATCTTTTCCGACTGAATTGCACGTGGCTTGATTAATGTCCATGTTTTGCACAGCATTAAGAGATGCATAACTAAACAATGGACATCTCATTGGGTCCTGTGCCTGTGCAGGGACACGTCAGCATGAAAGCACAACAGATGACATAAGAAATATATTTCCTAACCTTCAGCACTGACACAGCAGTCAAGAGAGCATTAAAGATTCATGTTTTGAGTGGTGGATGGTTTTGAGAGTCAAGTGAAAGCAGTAGAAGGATTTATTTGGCCAATGTAGTCGTCACTTCAGGAGACCATGGACAAACTATTCACTTCATATACAGCATTTAAATTTTAGATATCCCCCTAATCTAGGTGCTGCATAAGATGTGTTGCTTCTCCCATATGCTGCCAACCAGACTGGCACAGAAATTCCAGGAGGGGACCATACTTGTTTCTGAATGCGCTCCATCTCCTCTCTCTCCCTCTGCTCCCTCTCTGCTGCCTGTCGGCGCAGCCGTTCCTCCTTCTCCCGCTCCTCCTCTGCATCCTTCCGCTTTTTCTCTGCCTCCTGCCTGCGAGCTTCTTCTTCTTCTCTGCGAGCTCTTTCTTCAGCTATCCTCTGTGACAGCTCCTCCTTCTTTTGCCTGCAATTATGAAACCATCAAGAAATAAAAGTTAAAAAGGGGGGTGGGAGAGGGAACCAAACTACTGGATTACTGACCCAAGACACCAGCAGTGCAGAACAGATTGGTAAAAGTTACACTGGTGCCTTATAAGAGCATCAAAACATCTGAACTGTGTCAAGCCAAGTTGTTCTGCTTCCAACAAGAAGAAAATATGAAGCCTCGTGGAACATAAAAGCTTTGCAAGACAATACCAACACTTCTCCAGCACATGCCTGGCTTCCACTGGTCTATGACTTTGATACTTTCTGAATCAGAAACTTCAATACATTACGCAAAACACTCTGTAATTTCATTTAAACGTATTTTGAAGCAGCATACATTTTCAGCACCCATCATATCCTGTGGCAACGACTCCTGAAGTATCCAGTCATGCTGATTTCTGAATGTTCCTTCCTAACCTTACTTAATGCCCCCTCCTCCTTGTATTATGGCAGTGAATAACCTGTCTTCTTCACCTTTGATGTTAACCAAATAATTTAGGATATCATCTCTCATCATATCTCCACTCGGAAGTTGAGGGCAGATGGCCTTCCCAGCTGAAGAGTCCTCACCTGTGCAGTAGATTTTTCAGATGAGAGCTGTTCTGTACTTGTCATCTTCCTTGATATCTGTCTTCACTAATTTTTCCTAGTTTTACTGATTTTACTATCTCAAAAAATGGCTTCAGCCCGGATAGATCAGAACATTTGCATTTTGTTCTCTTTTCTAGCAACTCAAAACAGTTCATTTATTTTGTTGACCATTGACTCCACTTATTCTTCCATATGGTCAATGCCAAACAAGATCTCTTCCCTCAGAAATGATTAGCCCAGAGACCACCACCACATGAGCTGTTATGTTAGGATTATTTCCTTATACACATTGCTTTGTGCTTAGCAGTATTCCATTTCAACTTCCATTTTATATTTCAGCAATATATGATACATCTGAAACTCTTCCCAACTGCTTTATCTTACTGAAGACCAGCGTTATCTCACTGGCCACAGTATTTTCAAGTTCATTTCTGAAGGCACTGAATGGAGACCAAAAACTCCTTTCACTGTGAAAGCTGATTACTCTTTACCTTTTATTTTCCATCAGCCTTAGTATTTATTCACTATATTACTCTTATGCAACCGCAGTTTATTTTCTTTGAAACCATTTTTGAGAAGGGCTGTGTTGTGAGCCTTTTGGAAAGCCAGGCTATTTTAACCGGCTCCACCTTGCTACCAGGTTCAGCAACGTGGTTAAAGAACAAAATCCAGAGGCATGGCATCCCTCTAAAAAGGTGCTCAACTCACATAATAGCCACAGGCAGAACTATCTAGATAAGGTACTCATTTGTTAGTAGAAAAGTGAGAAACAACATCAGTGAAGTTCTTCAACATGAGGGTGATGGATCACTGGAACAGGTTGCCCAGAGATGTAGTGGAGGCCCCATCCCTGGAAATACTCAAGGTCAGGCTTGATGGGACTCTGAGCGACCTGATCTAGTGAAGATGTCCCTGCTTACCGCCGGGATGTTGGACTATGTGGTCTCTAAAGGTCCCTTCCAACCTAATGCATTCTATGATTCTACTCTCCAAAACTGCTGTGGGGTCTTTAAGAAAACAGAGAGCTTTGATTCACATCTGTAGGACACCTAAACACCACCCACTGTAGAGATCTTGCAATGCAAAGTAGGAGGCTTTGTCCCACGTTCTCACAGCTGTGCCGAGTTCCCTAGCTGGAATAAAAAAGTATAGCTTTGTTAATCTCTAAGGCAACAATGGATCACTACAGCAAGGATCTGCTGTCTCCTCCTGCCCTATTTTAAGAGCTCTTTGTAGGATAAATTTGAACCTTACAGATCCATGTAGAGTCACATCACACCTATGAAAGACCCAACTGGAAAATTCTTTTTTGGGGTGGGGGAGCCAAATTTGCATCTTCTGCACTTCAGTACTGTGCTTCATATATCATATGTAAGACACTATCAGGAGGCTGCTAAAACCATCTCTTCTCCCCTGCAGAGGTCTAGAATTACCTTTCAAGCTCTTCTCTCTCCCTCCTTTCTTGCTCCTCCCGTTCCCGCTGCTCACGGGCAAGGCGCCTCTTCTCAGTCAGCAGCCTTGTTGCTTCTTCAGGGTCAGTTGTACCTGCAGAGGTCTTGGTGGGGGCTGGGGGTGGAGAAAGAGCTGGTGGAGCAGGAGGTAGGGATGGGCTGGCTGCTGAAACAGATGGGAAGGAAAACTAGTTTGTACAGACACAGCAGCCAAGATGACACTTTTCTTAAAAGGAAAATAACTTCAAATACTCTGCTAAAAGCTTAGATGGTTTTATAAGTGATTCAGAGGAGGAAGTAATTTCTAGATGCTAGGGGTTCTTATTCCCTAGGGGATAGTTGTTCTTAGAGGATATGTGAAAGCAGATGCAGTTGAAAGGTTAAGCCACCTTTTCTGTCAGAAGAATAAGTGCCAACGGATGCTCAAGAGGATTTACACTGACTCAGCAAGTGCCTACCACCGCATTTCCTAAATTTGCCCAAATCTATTTGGAAAGCAGAAAGGAAACAATGTGGTATCATATTTTCTTATATCTAATAGTCTACATCTGAAGAGAAGAGCCATACTTTTTGGTGATGGGCCAATCACTTTTGGTGACTTGGTGACCTCAGACATCAACTATCTGAAGTGATCTGCAGTAAGGGCAGGACACAAACTATGGTCAATGTTGCATTTACTCCAGCCTGAGGCAACTTGTGGGACCACAACACAGCTTCTTAACAAGTTTTGCCACTACTGGTGAACTAAGGCTTGTGGCTCAAATCTTAACAGTGCCTTCATATGAAGTCTTTTCCCAGGACCAGATCTGGCCACCTGGTAGAAAAAGTTTTGCAGTTCTTTATTTCTGAACTAAAACACTAGTTAACATGTCTGTAAGTTTGCCTGGCGCGGGTACAGAGTGCTTCAACTGCACATTATCTCTAGAGGCCAGGGACCATTACCAACATACAAGCTAACTGAAGGAAGCATTCCCAGGGTGACCACATCTGGTAATGCAAACACAGATAAGGAGGACTTAGAACAAGCAATGGAATCAGATTCCGAGCCTGGGAAGATACACGTAAAACAAGTCGTCAGGAACAGCCAGGAGATTTAAAATCTACATTTCTAACCATCTTTTGGGATGTTGCAGTATTTCCCTCACCTCACTAACAATTTCCAGGAGGAGTTTCCTCCCTGATTGCCCCCCAACACACACCCTGTCAACTATGCAAACACAAATTCAGCTGCTTTCTCTGCTGAATGCCCACATCTACTGACCTCTCTGCTCTCCTATTCTATCACATAAAAACTACGCAGGTCCTTCTAGAACTGCTTCAGGGCTTTCACCTTGAATTCAAATGATACACATACACCAATAATTTAAATAGTGCCATGGCCTGTTCTCTAGCTCAGAGGTAAGGTGACACACTTCAGCCTCGACCACAACAGCGTAACTCCACATTACCAAAACAGGTAATGTGAACATTCCACCCCAAGGGAACAGTCCTGGCCTGGGCTAACCTCCAAGATATAGTTGAGAACTCCAAAAACTGGGGCGGGCAATATAAAAAGTTACATAATTTGATGACTCTAAAGCTTGGGAGCCCTTTACAGCTATGCTTTAGTAGCCCTGGGCACAGAAGGTAAGAAAATGCAGTGCTGCACTTACAGCCGGTATCAGGAACATACCAGAGAGCCTGGCTGCAACAGTCAAACGGCATAAACAACAGAGTTCCCGCACCTTGGCCCCTGGCATTTACTAACACCGACCAAGGCAGGGCCACACTCCTGAAGGAGGCACCCCTCCCTCCTTGCCTCAGGTGCTGAAGCTGGCAGTGCAACAAGTAGCCTGCTTCACATACACCTACCTGGCTGTGAGAAAAGGCGGCAACAGCTTGCACAGGCACACCCAAAATACCTTTAAAACTCTGCTGGTATTAGTAAAGTCACGTGAGATTTGCCTCCAAAAGCTTGCATAGCTCCACCAGTGATCACTACCTGCTGGCCTCTGGGCTCCTGTAACTACACAGATAGTGGGCAGCTGAGCCAGACAGGTTAAAAGCTAGTTCAGGTACCTGGCAGAAATCAGCTACGTTCACCTGCAGCAGAGACCTAGGAGAATCAGCAATGCCCCTCTATCCCCAAATGCTGCACTTGTCCCTCTAGACTCTTGCATTCAGCCAGTGGCTATGTTCTGGCAGTTTGGGCCTCCATCTACAGAACAAAGCCTGTCCTCTCACCTGACACGTAAAATGATTAGCCTGAGGCCTCAATATTTGATCCCAACCATCACTTCCTCTGGCTTTGGCAAAAGTCATCCAATTTGAAGTGCTGCTCACCACTTTGACCTATAGTACCCTTCTCTTTTGCCCCTCTCCACCATGTTCTACTCTGCTGTGAATAAAAACTACTGCACTTGTGAATATCTTGTTCACACATAACCTGCTTCTATATGAAGTGACCTTGTCAAGAAACCCAAATATTGACTGACTGCAAAGACAAAGCCTCTCTTCCTCCTGAACCAAACTGTCAAACAAACATGAGGATGTTTTCTAGGGTCTGCACCTTGCACTGGGGAACTACAGCTTGTAAACATTTGCAGTTATCTTGGTGGTAACCCTGAAATCCTTTTAAAAAGGAAGCTTTCTCCTTAATAGGAAGTGGGCAAAACGTTATCAGAAGAGCAGTGAAAACCCATGTTAACATGGCAATTATATCTTCTTTACATCCCAGGGACAATTTATGTGTCAGTTTATTATCATCATCCTCCAAGCTTTCTGTGGGGTTGCACCTTGTGCGGTAGGACCTGGGTATCAGACCGGAACTACTGTAGAATAACCTATTAGCCAAAGAAATCAATTCACATCGGGTCTTCTTGCAGAAGAACAACCCCCATCTACACAACCTGTAATTAAATGCAGGATTATTAGTACTTAAAAGTGTTTTCTAAAGGACAATCACAGGGGAATCTATGAATTTTAAATTCAGAATCCTAAGTAATTTGGGAAATCCAGATAGTCACAATGGCTATTCTATCCCATCTGTGAGAAGACAGACAACTTATGCTGTATTTACAATGGACTGAAATACCTGCTAGAACAAACATGCATTTTTCAGTTTCAAATTTAACCTTTTGCCCTTCCTTTTATATATATATATATGTAACACTATATATATATATAGGTAAGCTAGTAGTGTTACCAGCACCACTGTACTGAGTGTCTAGCAGAGCTTGACACACTCACTGCTCACACTACCTTACTTGATGGCTTTCTGTATCATTAGTCTTCAGACTGTTATTAACCTACTTCAGCACTTGAAAAGACGTGACAAAAACCACAGTCCAAAAGGGCAGAGAAGAGGGCAGCGAAGTCACATTGTGCAACACAGGTCTACCTGTTGGTTTGACTGTTAGAAGCAGGAGAGTTTAAACCTGTTTACACTTTCATCAAGAAACGTAAATCTGGAGGAATGTTCTGAAGAATTTATATTAACATTTGATAGAAAACTACTGAAAACTACGTTGTTTTAGAGAAAGGGAGGGAAGAATGTAAGAGACTCTCAGACATTCCTTTACCTAAAGAAGAATCTTTCCTTACCTTCAGCAAGCTCTGCCTGGACACCGAGTTCTTCCTGTCTTGCAGATTCTCCAGCAGCTGCTGAAGTTCCTTTACCCTCTTCTGTTCTCTCCTCATTGGTGTTTTCCTTCTCCTTTTCTGGTCTTTTCTTCTCACTCTCTGGTTTGACCTCTTTTTTGACGGGTCGAATGTTGCCAGGAGAAGGAGGACGTGCCTGAGCAGAAGAAACTTTGGAGGAACCAGGTGGGGAAGTTATCTGCTTGGGTGTGCCAGGCAAAAAAGGCAAAGACTTTGATGCATGCCTGTGTAACCACAAAGAGTGACAATCACTACCAGACATGTTCTGCTGGACACCACCTACGTATCACCTCTACATCTACAATCGCTAAAAGTGAAACAACTTCTTTATTTCTCCGCTATCAAGCAGGACTGCTGGAGCAAACGACTGGCTTTCATATGCAAAACGCTTCTCTTTGCAACTCCAAACGTGTAAGCACTGAGCCCAGTCAAGAGAGAAGAAACCAGGTAACTTCTTCCTCCTCCTCCTTCCACAAAGCAGCAGTAATATTTTTCTAAACGCAGGACTGTCTCGTCTTTGTTGCAAAGAGAAAACATCTGCATCACCAGATAAGATTGCACTGTTTCACATTTAATTAATAGGACAATCACAGCTGCCTAAAGCTCCACCTCCAGCTAAGCGTATATTTGGCTTACCAAACTGGAGAGGGAGCTGGTGATCTAGCTTTGGGGTTGGAAGAAAAATGACCTCCTTTAAAGCTGGTTGAGAAGCTGGATGAGAAATGGTCTCTCTCCTTTTCTTTTTTGTCAGTCTACAGTTCAGCAAACAAAAAGACAAAGTCAAGCCAGAGTTCACACGGCTAAAGGAAGCAAAGCAAGCTCAGTTAAGGATGAGGGGATGGGGTGGCTGAGAAATTGCATCGCCCAGTCAGTAGTTTCTCCAGCCTGTTTAACAGGTTCATTAATACAGCTCCTGTAATCTGCCACCACCGATCTTAGGGCAGTAAAGACACATTTTACAAGAATGCTTCTTAATGTGTTCTCTACTGTCCTAAGATGTACAGGCCTGACTTTCAGAGGCTTATTTTTAACACACCTGAAAAACTACCGTGTAAGGTTTGATCTTTGCCAGTTGCCACACAGCACCTTCCACTGCTCCCATACACCCTGCCTTCCATTTGAAGAAAAAGCAAAACACCCATTTCTCCCTCCCCCAGAATTCACACTTAGTCACGGTCCCCATATAGAACAAACTTTCTGCTTTCAGGCTTATATGTGAAGACCACAGATGGCCTTTAAGACCTCAAACATGGTACAACAGTTACCCTACTCTCTTTTACTTGGATGATTCCACAGCACATACTTCGTTGGCATTGACTCTTACACTGGGTAGTGATTTCCTCTTTTTTTCCTCCTTTATTTCTCACCTCAGGATTTTGGTTTTTTTTAATATTTCTCTTACAGCTCTGGTATGTAGTAACAGAACTAATGGAGTAAAGGAATATATCAGAATTTAAGCAACTACATACTTCCTCCATTTAACTGTAGATGAAAATTTCAGGGGTTTGGAATAATGAGCTCAGACTCTGGGAGTCTAAGGAATGGGAATGCTGGAGAGAACACAGCTGCCACTCCGCCAACATGATGCAGAGGGACTGCTACTCACCCCCTTCTCTGGGGCTTAAGCACAAGCCCCACAACACACAATGTCACGCTGCCTTAGCGCCTCACTAGTAGAGAGCTCTGCAATGCTCAACTCCTGAGCCGAAAACCAAGTTAACAATTGGAAACAACTTCATGAGCACATAAACCCTTTGTTTATCTTCATAAATCCAAGGGAGGGGGTTTTGGTCATTGGGATTAAAATCAGGATTTTAAATTGCCAAACACATTGCCTAATATTGGCAATAACGGTCTCGATCCTCAAGTCATTACTCAAGAGTAATTAGTTAGCTCTTTGGCATTATTATTTACCAGACATTTACTGATAAATATGATGATAATCACCTGAGTTATCAAAGCAGAGACAGCCAGAATAAACACATTACAATGAAGACGAATTTGGGCTCTCTAGCAGTAACTCTGTATGCTGTATCTACTTCATTAGCCTCAAAAATACCACACAGGCTGCTGAAAACATCTATTAACGTCTTCATTTTGTATGAACAAAGTTTTTATAGTATCTCCTTCACTAAAATAAATCAACCTTTCTCTCTTTTTTTTTTTTTAATTGGGGTGTGGGGTGTGAGGAAAGAGCCCAACGCCAAAACACAAAGATCCTACATGAAAACCTGACACACTCACAATGAGAAAGACCCAAGAGGTGCTAAACAGATCGCTCTGGAGATTGCAATGCACTGTGCACATATACATGAGATTTCTCTACAGATACATTCCAATGCTGTGCCTTAACTTAAACATCAATATACTACCATAAGCCTGAAAGATTACATACTGGCTATGATTCATGCGGCTTTCATGAACACTGCTTCCAACAAAGACGTCATTAGCAGCACTGCCTCTTGAAATTTTGCCCATCAGGGCAAATGAAAATGCAAGCACCTCTTACACAATCATTTGAAGAGATGACTTCACTCTTCCCACGCTGAAGCAAACTCAGGCTGTGGAGCACAAGGAAAAATGTAACTGCTCACATTCAGCAAGCGATATCTAACTGGAGCTGGATGCATCCTGTTGGCTTGGAGCACAGTCCACATGGATTCGGTCAGCCTGTACCACACTGTCTGATCTTCCCTGAAAGCTCAGATCAGTCACAGTATCACTACCAAAGCATTCAGAATGAGCGATGACCTGTGGGAAGCCTCGCTTACAAGCTGTGCTCCTAAGCCAACCTCTTCCTTCTCAGCAAGGAAAAGGTTATTAGCCTGGTCTCCTAAGAAAGTAAAGCTGAACTGAGTGTTCTGTGTGCTTATATACCCAGACATGTGTGAGTGTATGCCTTTCCCCTCTCTTTATCCCAGAACCTCAGCTGAATTTCTGGAGGTTTCAGAATTTCTATAGGCTTTCTAAAAACAGGCTGCTGGGAAAAAAAAAACCCAACGGATTCCCACTGAGGGAAAAGCTGCAACACCTTAGAAGGCAGCAAAAAGTCCACCTGAGAAGAGGGCACACACTCTGTCTCTGTGCCTCCTGAGGAGCCAAGGCGGCCACTCTGCAAACACGGTGTTTTTCCATGCAGTTCTGTGGTGGACAATCAGGCTGAGCCACCACATACCGTCATCTCAGTTAAAACCCAGCCAACTATGAAACAAATCGGAGAGGGTGGGGAGAGGAGGCTCAGACTCAGTCGAGTACCCTTGCAACAATTCCTGTTCTAACAAGCAGCGTTGGCATGGGATGAGGCACTAGCTTACATACAACTGGCATGCTTACCCCAGTGTGATGTGTTGTTCTCCTACGGCCAACAGCATCAGTAGAGGCATAAAGTTTTGCTCGGTCTCCTGGATTCCTACAGTTCATGGCCTTGTAGGACAGAGGACTGATGGGGCTGCAAGATGCTGAACGGGGACAAATGGGGATAACTACGGTGTTGGTTGGTTTTGTTATTTATTAATTTTAATTACAGAGCAGCATTGGAGAATTGAGAGAGGAAAGCCAGCAGGAACAGAAACAACCGAAAAAGACAGAGAAGAAAGAAGGTGTTAATACACAGAGGAATAAGTCAGAACCATCATTTGATACATTAGCTTGGCCACACATATAGTAATGATACAATTTCACTAGGCACTCAGGTCCTTTTCCATTTGTAAACTAATATTTTCTTTTAAATAAATTAAGAAATATGCCAGGGAACTGGGTAGTCGAAAATAACAACGTTGTTAAGTTCTCATACAACTGGTGGTTCTGAAAAAGCAGCGGAAACAAAGACTGGTCTGACTAGCTAGTTTAGTATATGCATTGACATGAGTTTTAATTACATTCAGAATAGAAAGCAATCGAACTAAAATCAGAATGCCTATTAACTGGTCTTGGAAGTAGAGGAAAATGAAAGGAGATATAAACATAAAGTCAAATAAACAGTAACAATACAAAACAGTTTCACCTAGGAAAACCAAAATTGTTCTCTACGGTTTCCAGCAAATTATATGTTGTCTGTTTTTCAGGAATATTTGAAAACCATCAATTTAAAAACTTTTAATATTTCTTGATAATCCTAGAGTAACAGCTGGCTCAAACATGTCCTCAACAGCACATTATTTTACACATTACAAAAAACAAGCTAACAACCACAAATAAACTTGGAAATTAATATCTAAGTAAGCAGGATGGCAGTTTTTGCTGGCTTCAACAAGGACAAAGGTTATTACCAAAAGACCTGCCAGGGGCAGTTTACCAGATACACAGTCCTCTGATTTTGTATTCAAAGAGAATTGTAACACTGCTAAATGTATCTGGGGATCTTCTTGCACAAAGTATTCTTAGGACTTCTCTTGATTTAACTGAAGGAGAAGCCTGGGGAAAACTCTTTTTATTACTGCACAGCTTTATCTGTCTGCTTCTGTTTGTCTTTCATTGTCATTCAATATAGTCTTAGCATAATTATTATTCAGCATGTTACTTGTAGAAAAAGCAGGGCTTCTATATGGTATCTTCTCTACACACTTTTTTTTTTGAGTAGAAGACAATTATATCCTCAGTTTCCTTGGTAAAAAAACCCAACACTTCTAGCCTGCAGATCCCTCTCTGAGCACGCTTGGCAGAATGCAGTTCTACATACAGTTAATTCTCCCAGTCCTACAATAACACAGCTGCTGTTACAGGAAGAGCTCACAGATGTAACAGTACTAACGCTGCAAAGTCGCCTGCACTGAGAGATTACCATTAGGAATAAAGAGAGCCTCCTGTAAGTGTTAAAGCAATGGCACTCATGCTTGCCTTATCATTTATAGGGGTTTAAGTTTAATGAGGTATTATAAGGTGACTGAGTTAACAAATATAAATAAAAATTGAGAAAGGAGTAGCTTGCAGGTTTCTATTTTGGGGGGTTGGCTGTATCTAAACCAGATAGGAAGCGGTGGCACAACATATGTTTTAAACAGTTTATAACGTATGTTGTTCCCACCCTCTGTGAATCAATTCTCTTGCTGCGTGCTGATTACCTGAAGTTACCATCAAGGATGACATCATACACATTAAAAGGCAAGCAGTTCATTTTCACTTATGATGTTGCCAAACAAGGGTTTAGGAAGAAGCACTCCCAGTGAATCCTGTACCAACAAGATTATAGCTATTCAGAGGAGCTTTTGGAGAGTTATTTTAAACATGTTTTGGTTTTGGAGGGTTATTTAAAAAAGATCCAGCATACTCTTATGATGGATGTCCCTAATAGCTCACTTAAATTTTAAGGGCATGAATCCATATTTAATTTGATTTTGATCTTTTGCATTGTAATTTATCTTTACAGCCAAAGGGCAGGGTAATTTTCTAGGGAATAATGACAGGCTGGGATGAACGGAGTGCTCGGAGCACCGCTGTGAGCCATTACCACCACCTGATCATTAATCTCCAGGAAGCTTCCCGCATGAAGGACCTGCAGTTATTGCTCCTAGAGAATAATACCTGGAAAACAATGAGCAGATGGATTGTTCTTCTGGGTGGTATAGTTCCAGTTAGCACAGGGAAGGCTTTTCAGGGAATTACCTCAGACTGGTGACTGACAAATCAGTCATTCCTCCTATTTGTTGTCTTTCTCAACATTCTGCTCAGTTTAGAGCTTACTGTGCAGTACAAAGAATAGCAGTCACACAAAATAAAATTCCTCAAGCTTCCTCCAGTAAAGTAACCACTTAGAAAACTGACACTGCTTTCTCAACACTTTGCTAATGAAGAGCTGAATTTCCAATATCCTGCTTGGAAGATGACATTAAGTATTCATTTTACGAGCTGTTGTTTGCAGAGTGAAAATGAATTATGTACTTGTTAATTCCACTGTTTGCAGAATAACATCCAGGCATTTTGTTCCTACAGTACCACCCCTGTGGAAGTGTACTGCAGCTTAATTAGTCATAAGAGTTCTTAAATGAAAGCTTCTTTAAAAGTAATCTTAGTAGATCTCTATTCCTTCTTACCTTTTACGTCCTTTAATTAGAATAAAAATCCTGTCCATTTCAGACAGGAAAGACCTGACTAGACTTGAGCATTCAGCATGTGCAGCAACATACTATTGTAATGGTAAAGTCCCCAGCACATGTTCATAAAACATCCTATGATTAAAGAGGAGGTGGCTGTCACCTGCCTAAAACATGTGATAAGCAAGTATGCCCTGCTCATCTTTGCAATACAGTTTTGCCTGGGCTTTAAGTTACAATATTTTCACAGTTCTGCATGTTAATTCCCCTCCCCCCTCCCCCCAGTAAGTACATTGGAGAACTGTTCTGGGCTTGGCAGAGAACTTTACAGTAATTATAACTTCACTAAAACGCCGCATTTTATTTCATATGTATAAAATCCACTGCAACCTGGACTTAATTTTCTAGAAGTCTAACTTGTTCCATGTGGGAAATGCCCTGGTAGAGAGTGAGATTAATCTTTGCATCAAGCTCACAGCCTTAGCAGTGGGTGTGCAGAACCAGCTCTTTACAACATTGTGCAGGTTTCCTTAAACAGCCATGGACAGCATGACATTGTTGCCCTGAGTGTGCTGTATTCATTTATTGCATAGATGAAGAGGTAAGAGGAATTAAGAAAGAGGTGGTGGGAGAATGAGAAAGGGGCAAAGGAAACAACCATACAAACGAGCTTTCATGCTGTTATGCTATGTAACATTCAAGCATGGGATGCTACCGCATAATTAGAACAAAAGTTTTACAACATCCCACAGGGAATCTGGAAAAATAAGGGGCTGGAGCCATGGGATCTTCTGTTCTTAGAGGTTTACCTGCATCTCCAGACAATGCAGCTGTGCTTTTACTTCGGGCCAGGAATGAGTGAGTGGGCGTCAGGAGCCTGCTAACGATGCTGCTCTCCCATGGACTGAGCTGCAGGCGGCGAGCTGAACAGTGCAGCACACAAGCAAGATGTTAGATCAAACACTTCACAAATTAAATACCTGTTGCAGAAGCATTAGTGTTACCTCCTCACTACTACATACCATGAAAACCTTGAAATCGTCCTTCTGAGATCAGAGGCATGCACTCATTCAGTATTTTGCATTTAATTCTTACTACATTTTAGCAGGGAAATTCCTATAGGAACATACCTATCTGAACATTTAATTTGTGTTGCTGCCTGTGGCATTATGGCAACTTGTTATCAAATTAATACTGATATTTTGCACATACACCACATTCCCTATTAGGAATGACAGGATAACTTCTGTACTGGGACACCAATTGCCACTCCTAAATACAGACTTTGACAGAGATGTCTGTATCGCAGTCTCTTTCTACAGGTAAGGTATACAGTTTCAAAAAGGACCAATTACTAGAACACCTTCCAAAGCCTGCCAGGCTAGCTAGAAAACACAAAAAGGTTGCTTACTGCCACAAAATTGTGTCAAAGGAAGAGATTTTATCAAAGCATTGCAAAAGGATACGATGCACCTCAACTGTGCATACCAAGCTCAGCAGCTACAGTTCTCAGTAATATGTAAAGCCACAGAACACAGTTAGAACATCTGATAGTTAATTCTCTGTCAAAAAAAACCCCTGCTAGTGATAGTTTTCGGTTTACAACAGTAATAAAAGCCAACTTTTTGCATTGTTAGTCTGCTTTGAAAACACACTACATCCTGATCTGGCTGCTATCACTCCCTTGCCTTGCTTTTCCCAATATTGCCTGGTGCAAATTTAGTTAGTCGATATATTAATTTTGCCTTGTAAAAGTTCTTCTTTTGTTTCAAATTTAAAAACTATTTAAACATTGATCAGGGTGAAATAGTCACCAAAAGAGCCCAATAAATTACTTCTGAAATTGAACTAGATGTTTCTTTGATACTCTGATGCAACAAATTGTATTGCAATGAGCATCACAAAACAAAACGTTCAACTAGTTCCCATAGTAGTTCATTATACCAAGCTTAGCAATAATCTTGATGTTGCATGCAAAATCAGGTCCTCTAATATCTCAGCATTCATTTGCCTTAGTTTGGTGTTTATAGCAACACCACTGCAGCTTGAATTTATGAGGCTCCATCTCTAAAACATTTATTGGAGTGACTGGCTGTAATAAACTTGAGATTAATTTGCATTTTTAAAGGCAGAGATCCATCACTTTTAACAGCCATAAACTCTGAATCTGTCTTTAATCTACTCCACGCTGAGCCCCATGAAAAGAGGGGCCGATCTTAATCTCATCCTATGAAAACATAATTGCCTAATCTGCGCTCAGTGCTGTTTTTCACTTCTCAAATTGCTCCCCTAAATTCTGCTAACTCAATAAGGGGCATTACTATAGAAATATAGGACTCTCAAACACAGCAGGCTCTCTGGGTAAGTGTCCTTACACAATGTACTACTGCCAGAGCTCTTTGTGATTAATGGTTCCGTTCTGCATTGGTACAGATTAGAGAGACACACAAAATACCCTACCGAGACCTCCATTACAGCACAGGCATTATCATTAAGTTTGTAATTTAACAATGAAGAAAAATCACAGAGCTACCATTAAACTGGATGCAATAATGGTAAAATCTTTGCTGCCTTTCTTCTCCGGGCCCCATGTTCTGTGTGATCACTGCTTGAAGCTACTGTTGCAAGACAACAGACTCTTTTTTTGTTTTGTGGTCTCAGGCTTTACTAGGTGAGGCTCACAGGCACTAATATGGATGAATCTGGAGAAACTCTTCTACCGTAAGTTTTAACACAAAGATCATACAACTTCAGAAGGTAATCCCTGAAATTTTAGGCCAAGAAGTAAGTTCTACGTATACTGCCAACTTCTTGGAGTTCATCTGTACAGCTGCAAACAGCTGGTAAGTAAAGGTCACCACGTAAGATGGCCAGCAGCAGATCTCACATGTGAGGTGCCAGAGATGAAGTAGCCTCAAGAGGACACAGCTAAGAGGCCAATGAGTTAGAACAAACTGCCACATCTTACCTATCCCATGTCACTTGCCCTAAAGATGATTATAGTTTCATTCTCTTTTCTCTTTGCCCCTAACACAGGGAAGCTTGTGTCCACATCGCTTACTGGAAGCAACTGTGTGCCCATGGCACCCAGCTAACAGCACTGAGGCAGAGTTTGGGAGCGAGCTAGCTGATATGCACCTACAGCGGGGTAACAGAGACCAACAAAACCTCTCTTCTCCATGTAAGTAACAAGCCCGATTCAGGGGTGTCAGAATAGTTTTAGCCAGCAGCTTGGAGTGAAGCCTCCCTAAATCACTGAAATGGGTTTAGATCAGAGTTCATTTAAATACATCTTGTCTTTGTGGATCAAGATCATCATATACTGAATTTTCCAAGCATACAGCTTCCTGAAATCTTCATATCTGACCCTTCCAATACATATTCTAACAGTTACTGGCATCACCAGTAACCTAGAACAGCTAAATAAACTTTTGCCCAAGCCTAAGAGTATTAACACCTAAACGCATTGAACAACTTATCTTTGATTCACACTGAAGCCAAGTGAATACAAACCAAAGAGGATCCTAAAATAATAAGACCCACTTTAAGACAATGAGGTCTGGGGTTCTTTATTAATTTTTTTTAACACCTTAGAGTGATGTTTTTTCAAAATTTGTCCTTCAAACCGTCTGAAACACAAGGGGAAATTATATGTTTTGTTCTCATGCTGTCTTAGGCTATCACTCTTAGGGCTGTTTACTCCTTCTTTCCACACAGGAAGCACATTTGTCATAGGGTAGCTGGTGCAAGCAGGTTAGTTTAAGCAGATTAAAGATCTTTATAGACTAACTTGTAACTGAAAAACACACAAAGTCCCAGGGAGCTGGCAACAGGAAATTGATTATAATTATCTGTATTTGTCTTCAGGATATACCAACTCAACTCTGTAAAGTTGTCTTAGCAGCAGCAGAATAAATTGCAAGTAAGCAAACAGCAGCATCTGATTAGTTCTAGGAACAGATGGGAGACAGGGATTGAACGGGTCTCCTGGTGAGCACCACAAAGGAGACTCTCACTGATAACAGTGGTGTTCCCTCATACAGCGCCACAAGCATGCTAAGGAGTAGGTAGGGGGAAACTACTCTGTGCTTAGATTCTCCTTCAACAGTCCCCGAATTGCTTCTACAAAAGCAGCAGGTAAGTGTGACACAATGACTGAGACCATCACCTGTTACAAAGAAAAAGTACTGCGTAGAGGAAGAGGAGCACAACTACGGTGCAAGCGTTGTTTTTCAAAACTAAGAAAGTGTATAACACAACCTCACCTGAAGCACTATCAGCTTGCTACGTTTCTACATTTCCTTAAAGAGCACAGTTACTGAAATTTATTGGTCAACAGCAGCTTTCTCCACTTGACCGTGTGTTCACTCAGACCTGTGCCGCTAACATAAAAGCAGAACGAGGAGCCTGTTCCACCTGCACGCTTGTAAAATTGTGATAAAGAGCTATATTGCAACACTACACTTGAAAAGGGATTAATCAGTCTTTTATTCAGTTATTTAATGAAAAAAGTTATCTTTTGCTGGGAAAAAAAAAATCCTGTCCTTCAAATGGTAAAAAAGTGCTGCTTAGCAGAAGACACGTTCTTGATGACAGCTATAAGCCTCTTAGGGTAAGCTTATCATCCTCATCTCCAGCTCTCTGTATTGCAGGTAGGAGAATGCACTACAGGCAAAGCCTGACCGGTGCCCTTTGGAAGGTGAAATGGGGAGCAGACAGAGCCTTCCCTTTAAGCATTTGCCTTAAGATGCTGAGGTCGTTGGAGAGACCAGTGGCACTTCTCCAGATACATGCTCATCCAGATTTAGGTATAGGGCTTTGCACAAGAAAAACGGTATTTAGTGTTTGAATTTGCTTTCTGTCTTGGAGTCTTCTAAAGAGTTCTGTGCTGTTCTGATGAAAATGCCAAGCAAAGAATGCTTCAATATTTTAAAATTCTGACATATGGCCATCACTTCCATATTCTTTCGCTTTCCCTACCACTAGACTGTCTGCTATTCAGTCTAACAGCTCCTGAATTTGATGAGTTAGAAGCCATAAGAGACAATCCTTCATATTTAATGCCTGCTGCTCTTCTCCCACCAAGATCCCTCCTCAAACAAACACACCCTGGCAAAGAACAGCAGCCATCTGGAAAAATATATACACACCTGAAAAGCTAATAAAATGCAAACTGACTGGATTTCAACATTTAGAACAAAACACTGCTGGATTTTTGGAATAGATAATTTCCTAATATAATGGCATATTTTTCACAAGTTACCAGACTTCACAACGAGGTCAGTCCACTAGGATTAACATGGCTCGTCAAATCAACCAGATACACACATACAAACATACACATAACACATGGTACTTTGTTAAGACACACAAATAATGACATCTACCAATCAGTTTTGCAATGCAAACAAAATTCCATTTAAAAAAAATTGTTTTTTAAAACATGCATTGATCTGGATTGAAGTGGGACAGAACTTCTCATTCTCAGTAGAGGACAAAAAAATCCCCACCAAGTACTTTTCTGTAAAGCTTTTTGTACCAGTTATACAAGAGACATTCTTTTATAAAACTCCTTTAAGCTCAATACTTCAATCTCATAAATCCTCAGAACAGAGGCAGCAATTCAGCTGTGTTAATTTTTAAAAGCTTGGTGGTTTATCATTTGAGCAGAGTTGTAAACATCAAAAACATACACTGAAATAAAGCAAACTTTGAAAAGTAACTGGACACAAAAAGTCAATAAACAGACCATATGAAAAACACCCATACCTCTTCAGTAAAAAAAAATTTTAAATGGAAATAAAATAAGGCTTGAAAGCTTCATGCAACATGTTCTTAGATATTCAAGAACTACTACCAAAGGAGGAAGGAAAACAAAATAATGACAAAATGGCCTAACGCAAATAAAAGGTCACACATGATTGCATGCACTATGGAGTGATGTATTCTTTCAATAGTAGTACCTCATTTACTAAAAACCTGACAGAAGCACTGCTTTTATCGTTTGCTGAAGTAAGATTGTTTAGGTAAGTTCTCTTGTTTTAAGAAAAAACCCAAGAATTATATATTTCTTTGCACAGGAAAAAGTGTTCAATCATTTACGTTTTACATTTCAAGTCTTTTCACTCTCAACTTAGATGAAGTACAGAAAATTACTTCAGAAGCTTGTTTTATGTGCCACGTAATAACACATCAATATAGAACATTCTTTCTTGCTCTTTTTTTCTTTGAAACTGTACCTCTGTCTGGAGAATTTAGTAATGTTGCAGATGAGGAGGAGAGCCGCTTGTTAATGACTGGATCAACATGTTTCGAAAGGTTCATTGTTGAAACAGACCGCCTGTCTGGATCTAAAATAAATGGAGATAATGCTAATTGACAGCCCGCATGCAGTACTGCAAGTTCCTAGCTCACTAGTGGGAGGAGGAAAACATGACTACGTCACTCCTGCTCTACCACAAGAACTTTCAAAATAGAACAGACTTCGCAGCAGACATTGTACAGGTGACTCAAAGACTGGGCACAAAAGCATTTAATTTAAGTTTCAAATGTCTAAAATATTCTGTTCATTGATTATCATTCAATCAGGCTGCAATCCAAGGATTTAATGGAGGACCTAAGTGGATTCTAGTAGACAAGATATGTCCTCATTCCTTTCAATATTCTCAGAAAAAGCTTGCTCATGACTTAGAATAGAAAGCTTCAGGGAAGGAATATAAAAGCTTCAGGGAAGGACTAATAGGCTTGGAAATGTGAGGTTACTCATAAAAAAAACCCCAAACCCTCAGCACCTAAATAAAAGTTGGCATTTGTCAGGGTACTGTTAGTAGACTGAAGGTCAATATCATGCTAATAAATGTTGAAAGATTAAGGGAAGACTAGTGTAACAAGGGAAGCAAGGGTAAGCACAAAAGGAATTAAAAGATTTAGTTAAAAATCCTGTCATTATGTGTAAGTGTTAAATTTGCCACCACAGGGTGATTTTCTACCAGCTGCGAATGAAGTTGTAGTTAGTCAATCCAAAAGAGCACATAGCTTAGCAGATAAAGAAAATGAGTCTCTCTGGAAGGCTAGAGACAACTTGTAATGAACATGCATGGTATAGAATACTGAAGGGGTTTATTTTGCTTTTGGATTCTGTATACATTAGAGCAAGATAACATCATTTGCCAGTGCATGTGCTGCAGAGTCAGAATCTGCATCCTACTGAAGGGGCGATAGTTATTTAAAGAATACAGATCCCACACACTGTGTGTGTCATGTGAAGGTTGCTAGCAATGGCAGAAAAGGAAAGAGCTAAACAGGCCAGCTATATGCTGCTCTCAAACAAATAAGAAAAACTCCAAAACAAAACAAAGAGCTACCTGCATCAACTACAAGTTCTTCATTGCAAATTTCCATTTGGAAATCTGACACTTGGAAGATGGTGGGAGAGTCAGTTCTTCTTTTGCTTGTGTTTTAGCATGTGCTGAACCTCAGCACTACTCAGCAAAGCCTCCAACCACGCTGAAATGCAAGGAGGCTTAACGTGTGCCTAGAGCCTCTGCTGGTTCGTATTATGTGTGTGCAAAAATAAGCCCACATTCTGTTTTGGAAGCAGATACAAACTCAGGACTCTGACAGCGTTAAGGAGGATGTTGCTGAGATATTATGTGCAATTGTTTGACAAGCACATCAACATTATTCTCACCAGATATACAAATTACAACTGGAATACATAACCAAACTACAACTGGTTGAGGGGAATTCTTTGCTCTCTGGCAAATGTTAGAATGACTCAGGGTATAGAACCAGGAAATTGGGTACTGCAAGGGGGTTTTAAAACTAGAAATCTAAATGCTATGGCTAAGAACAAGATCTCTGCAGGCTTCCAAGATTATCCCCATCGATCTAAGGGGTATATGGAAAAGTACTGTGTGCGAGTCAGTACAGAGACAGGGTACTCAGGCTTCATGTGTCATTGATCTGTCAGAACACTATTTGTAGAAATGGGATTGTGTTTTAGATCTTGTATCTAACCTACAGCTGAGAAAACATGTGCCAATACAGCCAAAAGATTTCTACATCTGGCATTAAGAACATACTGCATAAAACAGATTTCTGAAGATGACAAATTACTACATGAATCCTATAAAGGTAGCATAGGCCAAATGCAATCCAATCCATTGCCTAGAAGATTGCTGGTTTCTTTGTTCTAAGCAAAACCAACCAACCCACCCACACAAAAAAGCCCCAAACCAACCAGCCAACCAAGAAAACCCACAAGACACAAACAAACCCCGAAACACCACAAACAACAAAAAAATTCAAATACCAGTCCGAGCAGCTGGTTACACATGCAAAATAATTTTAAATCCCATGTATGTGTAGCATGCCTAAAGGGTTTCTGAAAAGACCAAAGTATTCAAATTGAGTCTCCTTGAATTCCAGTAGACCGAATATTATGCTTCATGTCAGTGAATTGTGCCAAGTCTTTGGAGTCAGCCAGTAGTAACTCTCCATAGTAAAAAGAAACAATAATGAAAAGATCTGGTACTAACAAACAGTTCTAATCTATCAGCATGATGTTAAGCATGCATTGCAACTACATGAGGGTGGTTTAGTTACGAATGATCTCGCTTCCAGAGAACTAGCTATGGGTAAAAGGATCAACAAACCACAGCAATTATGTACCAGGTTTTCTAGCACCACCCAGAGATCTGAAGTGGTGCTCCAGGCCTGCTAAATCGAGAAAGGTGAATGATGATTCAAAAAAATAACCTAGGGACAGAACGCAAGACAATGATTTTTCACAGTAAAGAAAATTAAAATCAAATAAGTTATACAGAGTTAAGCAAAAAAGTAACCTTTTATGAAAAATAACTGTTTATTGAACTTATAGATGAAAAAGATTTCCACGCACTCTTTTCTCAAGTTTTTTTTTTCTCCTTGAAAGGTTAGACACACTGAAATGTATGCATTATAGAGTAGGAAGAGAAGAATTATAAGTACTACTTTCTGGTGAAAGGAATAAAGGACAAGTTCTCTTTTTTGGGTTTGAGTCATGTTTAGCAGGGCAGATACACATTAATGATTGGCAGATTAAGTTAGAGAAGATAACTGGGGGGAAAAAGCATAGAACTAAAATTCGCTTAAATCTAATTTGTCCATTTTTTTTTCTAGGGAAAAAAAAAAAGACTTCTGCATCCCAAAATATCTGCACAAAGTACAGATAGCTTATTACAAAGAGCAATTTTTCTTCCTTGTGTCTGTTTTAAACTCAGTATTTGGTCATTTCCACCAGACCTGTTTTTTGAGTCACAGTGTTTGGCATTTGCACACAGCAGCTCTTATCACAAGATTGACACAGCACAAGCACACCCACACATACACACACAAACAACTGCAAAGCAGCAGAAGCAAGAAGCTGTAGCAGGGTAGAATTACAGAATTAGTCAACTCCTACAACAAGTTTTAACTTTTGTTCAGATTTCTCCTACAGGAACGTCAGCAACATGCCATTGCTAACAGTAATATCAAGAGCAAAGAATTTAAACCAGCATACAGGGAATCCTCCTTCCTTTTAACAGAAGCAAAGTAAATTCCAGTTAAGTGGCAGGGCAGGGAAACTGGCTAGCAAACCAAACCTCCCTCTTTACCTGTGTTATTAATGCGGTTATGTAGTGCTCCTCCCCAGGACCACCTGTTTTGCTTTTGTTTTGGCTTCTGGCTTCTTTCAATTGTGCGACGTACAACAGCTTCATGTCGTTCCTTAAGTACAACAGGATAACACGTTTGGATACTATTGGGTGGTTTTTAACTTAATCTTCTCAGCAAACTCTGCTATCCTCCACATGGACAAAACCTAGCAGGCATATTGGACTTGCCTTCAAGTTTATGTGCTGTCTTTTAAGGCACACACTAGAACAGGATTAAGCAGCAATTAAACCATAAATAATTTACAATGTTAACTGCAATTTTGAAAAGGTAAGATCTGTTTGAGACCTGCACAACTGCAGAGAAAGAACAGTGGTCCTGTTACCACAGCCACTGGACAAACACACTCTGGGGCTGCATCCTGCCTTGTATGTCCCTCCTACTAAATACTAGAACAGTTGGGAGACAGGAAACACAAAAACCCACAAGGATGGAGCTGACTTATGTAGGATCACACCGCACATAGTTCCCAGCTTAACTGAGACAAATCAGCCAAGAGCGTATTTCATTACACACTCACTTTCTGAAAGGTTTTGTTAGAGCAAGTAATATTTAGCTACCTGTATACTGAATGACTAAGAATTAAAAGATAACCCCAGAAATCCAAATTATATTTTTCTGCACGAGTTTGTGTAGTGCCACATGTTGTAACCCAGATGTGCCCAACTTAGCTGCATTTGATTCATAAAGGGCACTTTAAGAAGCAGCATCTGTGCGAGTAATGCTTAAAATCCTTTTTTGCATGCTCTCTTACACTGATCATAATCACAGAATCACAAGGTTGGAAAAGACCTTTAAGATCATCAAGTCCAACCATTCCTGTCCTCTGCTAAACCATATCCCTGAGTACCTCATCTACCCTTTTTTTAAACACATCCAGGGAAGGTGACTCAACCACCTCCCTGGGCAGCAATTTCAGTAAAAAATTTTTTCCTAACATCTAATCTGAACCTGCCCTGGTGCAGCTTTGTGCCATTTCCCCTTGTCCTATCACCTGTCACCTGGCCAAAGAGACCATCACCCACCTTTCTACAACCTCCTGTCAGGTAGTTGTAGGTGGTGATAAGGTCTCCCCTCAGCCTCCTCTTCTCCAGGCTGAACAACCCCAGCTCCTTCAGCTACTCCTCATATGATTTGTCCTCCAGCCCCTTCACCAGCCTGGTTGCCCTTCTCTGGACTCGCTCCAGGACCTCAGTGTCCTCCTTATGGTGAGGAGCCCAGATCTGGACACAGTACTCAAGGTGTGGCCTCACCAGTGCCAAGTACAATCATGTTGCATTCTTTCCATCAAATCTTAATGAAAAGGTTTGATAGTACCATATGGTACTTACGGTAAAAGCAAACTGAGAAGTTTTTTCATCACATTTGTTCTTACCTTATCTTCTTCTAGTCTCTGTCTTCGCTTTTCCTCTACAGCAGCTCGCCTTCTCTCTTCCTTTAACCTCTGCTCTTCTAGCTTCTTTCTGCGTTCCTCTAGGTGCTTTTCATAATGTTGCCTGGCTCTCTCTTCTCGTTCTAACCAGACAGATTCTCTTGCAGCTGTGAAAAAAATCAGAAACAAAAGTATTAACATACTATATGTGATGAAGTCAATACAATTGGAATAACCAAGCTAAGTGGAAAAAAAAAGGTGTGAACTCATTTTCTTAGAGAAGTTATACACAACATCCTAATGTCTCCTCATGTATTAAAATATCATGTACCCTGGTCACACATTCATCTCATCTCATCTCTGTTTTACTTACTGTAATTACCAGCAGAAATACTTAAATTATTTGAGCATATAGTTTCCATGTGGTAGACAGAATTTTGTGTTAGTTTAAAATACCTGAAGCCAGAAGTATGTGTACACACTTCTGTGGTACAAACCACAATAACTCTCTGTAGTCTTTTACTGTAAAAAGAAATGTAATAAAAAGATAAAACTATCACCAATCAATACAGATCTCTTTTGACAGAAGTGGCTGGGAGGACGATTCCAGCATCCAGACTGTTAGCTGTACCAACAGCTGACCAGAACGGAAGTTACCCACCAAAGAAATCAGTCCAAATGGGCACTTCGATCCATCACAGAACTCAACTGCTGCAGAGCTCTGAACATGTTTCGTAAGCAATAATCAAAACAAATCAAAAAGCACTACACAGGGCAGACTTAGCTCCTTGTCAGGGTCTGAATTTTCATGAAGGTACTACCTGAAACATGGGATAACAAACTGTAGTCCACATGAAACCATTCACACACAGTACTCTGGACCTCCCCTCATTGCTGCCTTGGAACTTTCAGGTGCCCAGAATTTCTGAGTTCTAAAAAACCCTGTTACTTGGTTTTTAAAAATCCCAGATATTCGATACCTCTGAATCATCTCCATGAGCTGACAGATGGGAGTGTAGAAAGAGATGCACATGAAGCTCACAAGACAAACATTACCGAGAACCACATTAGAAAACCATACACAGAAGGAGCTCATTGATAACAGCAGCAGCAACAGGGAACCAGGACAGCAAAGTGTCAAAAAGATTTTTGATTCCAAAAGACAACAATGTAAGGAAGTTCTCTACCTGAGACTATTTTTTAATTTAATCTGAGGGAGGAAAGAGGAGAAAAGAGCCTTTTGTTATATATAATCACATACTCTATAACAGCCACTCCAGCCTTCCTTAGCAGAGATACTTGTGTTGACATCGCCACATAACTAAAAAACCCAAATGCTTCTGGGCCTTCACAGCAAACATTACAATGGCTTTTTATAATGCTAAGACTCATCTTCACCTGTCCAACTCAAATCCCACCTGAGCCAGTAAAGAGCTTGGATTGCACACTAAACCTTACGTACTTGCATACACAGTCTCATGACATCGAATGCTTTGCTGAAAAATACAGACAGCATCTTTAGCATCGCTGTGGTATGCAAATTAGCAGAGAGGTCTTTGTTCAGAAGCCACAAGCAGCCATAGGACACCCTCCTTGGCAAGATGGGTTGAAGTTCAGCAAGATGTTTGCAGGAGATTTAACACTCATAGCTAGAATAATTACAACAACAAGGCAGAATACAGTTGCTTAGATAATTACTAACAGTAGGTGTGAAAAGTGACACAAGTGGGAAATAATAATGCAAGAGCCACTGGAATATTTATAGAAATGCTCTTCTATGCTAATTCAGTTAAGAGACTTGAAGAAATGTGAAGTGCAGATTAAAGCAGGAAAGGAAAAAGGTCTACGCTTCTCCTGGAGAGCCTGAGCCCTCGCGATGCTGTCTTTGTATAGACGAGGTCCAGAGAAGACTGAACAAAACCTGCAGACTGACTCCACCTTTTCCAACAATGGGGGGAACATCCTGAACAACTGAAGTGTAAGACATGTCACCTCTGGGGAACTGTCCTCTCTTTCTGTGTTTGCCTTCTGCTTAACCAATGCCTTGGGCAGAACCACTGGCAGTCTGTCATCAGAAAGGCAGTGATTTTTGCAAAAGCTTGCTCTTCCTATTAGCTTCTGCACAGCTAGACTGGAGAACAGGGCCAGTGCAAGAATAGGCAGCTACATCTGAGAACTGTACTGTTCTTTCCACTTATTGTGCACAATATTTATCTCATTTTCTTCAACAAATAAAGAAACATCCTCTAAAAGCAGCAACCCAGTTGAAAGCAACTACTCTTTCAAGAAAAGGAAAAAAAATACTTATCTTTAATGCCATTTAAAGCTGACAAAAGACATTTCTAAAGTGCTCAGAAAGGCAAAAAGAACGAAGAGTATCACTGATTTTTGAATTCTGCACTGCAAACACTTCACATTAACTCCTTTCTCCTGAATCTTTGAGATTCAGATGGAGCAAGGAAACAATCTGATTAGAAAAAGAGGTTGCTTCTGTGCCATTTTTCTTCCAGCATTCTTATCTGCAGCTGGTCCTATCAGAGATTGGTCAGCTTGGACAGATGGGCAATCAGACACGCTGCTGACTGGGTCTGGGGGTTCTGAAACCAGAGGAAGCCTTGGGTCAGAAATGGGAGTGCTGGGCAGTGCAGCACAGCCTGCCAGAGCTCTCCTAAAGTGAGACAGGGCGTATCAGCTTGCTGAACTCAACAGCATGTCAATGCTATACAGAGAAGCTGATTCCATCTTGTTGACAATAGACTAATCCAAACTCACCCCGCACCTAAAATGAAGGTTAGAGAATATGGCTTCTATTTCACAGATTTATGAAAGCCCCTGCCCCAAGTTCTCAACCACTCCCTAATTCCACAGACATTAAATTCAAAAGTTTTTGACACATCTTCAAAGACCTCTGTGTCCTGTTTTGAACAGTATCACATTCCTGTTTCACTGATAGGTGACACTCCTAGCTTAGAACGTATTTTCTCCAAAAGATAAATTCTTTCTTCTCCATCAACAGAACAAATGACCACACACAGGACACTTGTCTGAAGACAGAAGTTTCATAAAAGGCACAGTGAGGCTTGGAAATAACACCTGTTATTCAAGATGACACAAAAGGAAGGAAAGTGACACTCAGAGTTTGACTTTACAGGTCTAACAGGTAAAACCAAATTTCAGCAGAATAATACACTGTGAACAACAAGATAGTTTTGATAATTTTTTTAATTCTAGCTTAAGTTTTTATCTTCCTTTCTTTCCTCAAATCATAGTTCATCAGTGCTAGATTGCAGTAATATTAAATAGCTGTTAATATCACTCCTGGAGGATGTGGTATTACTCTCTCCTTCTGGTCTTTCTGTTTAATTACTTCCTGTGAAGCTTCTCCTGTTAATTTTCATCTTCAAGATTGCTTCCTACTTGAGTCCACTGTTATGTTTCCCCTCTGACATTTGTTTCAGTTCTGAGAACAGCGCTGCACAGATACATATAGATGCAGAGCTTGCAATACTTCAACTTTAAAATGGTATATGATTCTATGGACTTATTTTATTGTAACATGCACAAATTATAACATTTATTTCAGTTATTTAATCTCTATTATTGGTCTATCTGTAGGTGTCACAGAAATTGATAGTGGAAAAATGTGAGAATCATTCCCTATCCTCTTCTTGAAAGGAAACCTGGGGGCCATTTCATCTACTGCATGCAAAAATTGCATAATTTAGCCTTTGTTATAAGCTTTAGCTTCCCTAGCTAACCATTCCAGGGTGGAACCAGATTGGTCCCTTACACAACATGGTATGTTTGCAACCTAAGCCATACCTGACTTCCCATAGGAACTGCTCTAGTTAAGAGTCTTACAGCATCCAGTCACCATGGTGCTATACAACTGAATTTAAAAAGAATAAATGCACACACCCCATCACACAGAGCCCAAACACACCAAGTACAATGTGCTTGCTCAAAACCAGAATTCAGTCTAACCATTTTGCTCAAGTTTTGAAACAGCCATTCCCTTTGAAAAAGCTAAGAGCACCTAAGGAGCTTAGTAGCACGTGTGTCATCAGAGTTCATCTAGCTGCAGCACGTTGGCTTTTACTCAATAGTCCCTTACGTACGAACTGTAACCATCATTATCAAGACAAGCTCCTGCTGCGAGCCAAAAGATTTCCTCGGAGCCTCAGATCATCTACGTCTTTTGTGCCAGGAATCTGCTTACAATGGCAGCCCTGCATGAAAATGCTTTTTGGTTTTTTTTTTCTACTGAAAATAAAGTACTTCCTGAAGGATATGAGAAATTAAGAAAAGCAAAGAATAAAAAAAAAAACAACCCTCAACTTTTTAAACTGATGCCACCGGAATATTATTTTGCCTATAAAAATCCATGGGTTTTGTTTGTTCTTTCTGTTGTTCATGTAAATGTTTAGACCTCCCTGAGGCATTATTTGTGGTGGTTTCTGTGGGCTGCAGCCTGTCACATTGTTTAGAAAAAATAACAAAAATAAGATATTTGAACTTTCAGGACTAAATTCAGGAAGAGAAAGGCTGAAAATGTGTTTTAGTATATCAGAGCTAACTTTTACATACACTTTCCCTACTGGGAAGACAATGAGAACACCAAGCCCCTGGATAGAACAGTAATCTTTAACTTCCTGCTCCCCAGAGAAGGGATGACAACAATCATACTTTTTGATAAGAAAGCTCAACAACAGAAACACACCTCAGTGATGGATAACCCAGGCAAATAGAGGTCCTAGGCTGGAAAAAATTATAACAAAATAAATAGGTCTGATTTCAAACAAATACAAAAGCTATGGCTTTACATCACTTCTAAGTCACAGGCAAAAGGCAGCGGAAAATACACACCTGTCTTAACATGGGGAAGCTACTAATTTTATGCTTGGGCTATTTACCAGTATTTCACTATTACATAAAAGCCTGATTTAATGACAGACATCTATTTTCTCAGAAAAAGCATAGTATCTATTTTCATGGATTTAACTTTTTCCACAGATAGGGAAAGCTTTCCTGCATTTAAATTTATTTTAAGATTTATTAATTTATTTTTGTTTTATCCTAACTAGAGAATCAAAGGAGTCCATCTATTTGGTGGTAATAATTTTGTAGTTTCTTTCCCCAGTCACGCACACAGATGGAGTGCTGCTCTTGGGTTTTAGGATGTAAGGGAAGGGGGAGCATGCTTTAAGGGTCAAAGACTTTATTTTCTGTTGATCCAGGCGAAGCAGAGGGAGGTGCCCGGCACTTCAGCTCCTCTTTTGCTATCCCATCTGCTGTCATCTCTTCAGCCCTTTTTCCTTCTGGTTTACTGCCTAAATAAAGGCAGATCAGGTGGCACTGCCCTTTCTCAACCTGCCTTTTGCATCCACCCTGGAGAGACAGCTTACCGGAGTAAAGATCCTACAGCCTTTGTCAGTCATTCCAGCCTTGATCGTTTCTGACTTTAGAGCACTGACCTCAGCAACACCTTTCTCCTCTGACCGCTGACTCACCTTTCCTCCCTGCCAGGCCCACCTGTCTGAGACTGTGATCACCTCCTTGCTGCCTTAGCAGGAAAATGGATCAGTGATGCTTTAACTGTACCTAAAAATGGGGATGTTCCATCAGGCCACAGAAATAGCTGACTGAATGAATTAAAAGGTGGAGTTCAAAGCTGTAATTAAAGTTGAAGTTAACGTTAGATTCCTTAAGCCAACCTCCCCCACTAACCATGCTCTGAGGGACACTGACCACAGAAATCTTTAAAATCATCTTCCTTAAAAACTTTTTTCTTGTCTTGTAAACCCTTCTGACACTCAAGTCCTCTAAGAACATCCCAAAATGACTCATATGCTAGGATCACCGATTCCCACTTTCTGTGGGGCTTCTGACCGTGGAAATGTCAGATAAATTTCTGTCCCAAACTGCCAGAGCCAACAGGAATTCGTGGACATAAAAATAATTGTAATTTATTAATACAGTGTTTTGCCATTGACAACTTTCAAATGGGAGAGGAAATTGTATCAAAATGTGATCTTTAAAATGTTTTAATGGTTATGCATTTTAAGTATTGAGAGTTTCATTAATTCAGCCAACCTGAAACTCAGTCATATTGTAAAAACTAAAATTAATAACATATTTCCTTAAATGCAGGGTTGTCAGATGGCAGGATTACCTATCTTTTGTTCCCAGAGCCAGAAACTAAATGAGCCACGTGTCTTCGTTGGGATCATAATTGTGATTAAAAAAAGGTCATCCTTCAGGCAGGAGTATTGGAGATGAAACAGGCACAGATGTAAGACTTAAAATGGTTCTCTCAAGAATCAGGGACAGCTATCTCCCTCACCTACCACAGCCTCTCTTGGGATTCCCATCTTGTGTGACCCAGGAGGATTGAGCTCACACAGAGAGACCTGATATTCATATTTTAAAGGACAGATGTTAACCTCACACATAAGCCTGCAGGAAAGAGTGCACTGCAGGAACAGCATAAAGTGAAAACAGGATTACTAAAAGAGCAAATAACACATTGGAAGCATTATTTATAGAATCAAGTAAAGATTACCCTAATAATCCTGTAAAGGTTTGAATGTGCCTATTAACAACTAATAGACACATGACCAGAGGGTCAGGGGAATAAAAACTCGAAGCATGGCTTCTAAGGATTTCCTTTGTTTCTGCCAACATGAAAAGACAAGTCTAAGAGAATAAAGTTAAAAATCCAAAAATTGACACAACTTATTAGTCATGGAAAATGTGAGTAGCACAGAAAAATCCCAAAGAATTAATGTTTCAGAAGCGTTGGGATAGCATTTCAAGAGCAATGCCTTTCCTACACCAAAGAAACTAAAAAGTTCTTCCTTCTTGAAGCATACATGTTCCTCTGTGCCTTCCACATTTTTTAAAGAAATTCTAAAAAATAGACATGAATATGCTGACATGAAAGGGGCACTCCTGTAGAAGCCCTTTTATTCTTTTCAGTTAGATAGCATAACATCATCCTCGAGAAACAGCTGATAATCAACAGTCCTACCACACATACGCTTTATGTATCCAGACAACAACAGCACTCATCTGCTCTACTCTCTAAACTCTCATTAAAAAGAGGTAGATGCTTAAGTGTGGTAAGTAAACTGAGACTGCCAAGATACCATTGCCAGATGCAAGCAAACCCTCAGGAGTGGAGAGTATATACTGACCCGTTACACGACAGTGAAAGTCACATCTATCACAGCATAGTGGAATTTGAAGAAAAAAAAGAAAGCTTGATAGTAAAATAAAAGAGGAAAAAACAAGCTTCAAATCAACCCTACTGTAATAGCAGAAATATTGCCCAATAAAGAACAATAATCATTAATAAACTGGTACTTCACATGATCTCAACAGAAGGGTCAAACAACTTAATTTTCATGAAAAGGTAAGTAACATGACCTCATTCCGTTCAAGTTGCTGAAAAGTCCAAGGCGTTGTTACAGATTCCTACCAGTGCTACACTGACAGAACTGAATACTGAGTTTATATGGCAGCAGAGAATAATTTCACTGGAGTTATGACTGAAATCCTCAACTTCTGTGTAAAAAGAAGCCTTTGCTAAACTTGACAGATCCCTGGAATCAAAAGGGGAGGAATTAGGTTTAAATCCAACTTAATTCTATTAAAAAAAATTCCTTCAGTTGCTTTACTGTTGCATGACTGATGCCCCAGTTTTAACAAAATCCAATGCTAATTTTCAGCAAGACACATTTATGTAACAACATTATACAACTTGAAGTTTAAGATAGACAGCTTAGGCATTTTTTTGCTATGGTTCACATGACATGAGTGACTGATTATCTAGGTTCTGCACTTAAAAAAAAACAACCCCAAAACCACAAAAAACCCAAAAAGCTTGTATACTGTTGTAAAAAATCATTGCTCTTCTGTACTTGAACACAAATCTCAAGAGACAGCTCCTAAATCATAGCATCAGAAGACAAATATACGGATGAAAGGACAACATGACTGAGTTTTCTTGCTAGTTCAAAATACTTCTTCACGCCAGAACACACAATAGCCTCATACACTCTCCCACATAGGAATGAAGGATTCCACATCAACATAAAATCCTACAAAGTCTGATGCTGTTTTTAAAATATTTCACACAAAAAGACACGTTTCTCAAAAGAAGTCATGTCATTCCAGAAACAGATAACCATTTATCAATAGCTAGAAAAATCTGATTTCAGGAAACTTGAGAGCATCTTTACTGAAATATTGTTACTACAAAATATTTGAACCAGAAAAATAGTAAATTCAAGACACAGAACTGTCATCTATGAAAAATTAATTACAATGGGCCAACAGCCTCCATTTGCTTTGGAACCTTTAGAAACTAAGCGTAATACCATGGACATAAACTCCAGGAGCAGCTTTTCAGGGATGGACAAACATCCTGTCACATTTGAGCAAGCCAAAACCAAAGTTTTCTTTTCCCCCTCCAAAACCACCCTTGTAATTCACACATGGCTACTACAATACCATAAGATGCTGTAAAGAACAGAGGATATTGATGCTATTAAGATCTAGACGGCAATAAATCATGGCTTTCCAAGGTTAGAAAAAGCAGCATAAATCTAGCTGGAATTATGATATAGTTCTATAAAATTACAGAAGGTATAAAATGGAAATAAAGAACTTCTGTTGCTCAAAGCCACAAAAACAACACAGCATCCAAAGCAATCAGGGTGAATGTGTGAAAAAATAAGAGGAAATGCTTGTGCTTCCCAGCTTCCCAATTGCCACAGAATGTTGTGGCAGCCAATCATATAAGTAGTTTTCAGAAAGCCTTGGCTTCACATAATTCTAGAGTTCTCCCCACCACCACACTCAGTATACTGCCAATCACTGATGGCTTGTTAAGTAACCTTCCCTCTCTCCATATTCCCTGGAATAGAGTTATGCGCATTTTATAATAGTGAGCGCATCTATTTGACACCTAATAAAGGTTTTGCCTGACAAAAACCCAAGTTTATGTAGAAAAATTCAAACCATACATTGGCATCACATTCCACAATTCTATTCTATGGCAATAATGGATGCACATGACATATATAAGTAGTCTAAGCTTAATTGGAAAAAAACATCTAAAACTTGAAATTCCATTTACATCAGTGAAGCTCCTTGTATGGTTACAGAAATCAACCCATTTTTCATAACGATTCACAAAGGTAAGTAATAGTTATGTGATAGGTATATCAATGATAAATCCCAAGATGCACATGAATTAAAAGATCCACTTTAAAGATGTAACAGTGTAGTGAGAATGACCTCATTTCATATCTAGCACAATCAGTTTGCAGAACAGCCCTAAAAGCAAACCAACAAACACACTGCATGCAGATGACAGTCCACAAAACCCCTCAAACAATTAAAGCCCAATACACAGTAGATCTTACCTAGTTGTTTTTCTCGTTCTTCTCTCCGTTCTCTTGCAAGCCGTTGTCTGTCATCAACCTTTAGTATTGTTGGATGATCTGCAAATGGAAGGAGGGAGAAAGGCATAAAGCATAAAATCAAATAGCACCATAAACAAGCTTTTAATGGGATTGACCAAACAGTTACTTTATTTTTTTAAATAGATCACATTTCCAGAAATCCATCTTATGAAAAAGAGATGGAACAATTTTTAAAATATGAGTGCATTCTAATTATCAAGATGTAAAACACTCCCAAAGAATGCTCTGAATAACTCTGAATTACAAGCAAGACTACTGCCTGTGAAAACCCAGGAAGTTTTGTTTTGTTTCCAAGCCTGTAACAACTGGATTGCTTATGTGTACCCTGACAAAACACTATTCTTCATAACATCTCTCTAAAATGCATCTACAGGAAACTGTTATAACACAGCACCCTCTTCCCACCAGTATTGCCTCAAAAACCCCACTAAGGTCTACTTCCTAAGACAAAAGCAGCTCAGTACCCAAGCAAAACATGTTGGATCAAAACACTAGCAATTCCTGTTGATAGTGAGATGCTGATCTCCACAGGTGTTTGCGTGCACATGGGTTAAAAGCCCTGGCAAACTTATTAAGACAGTGTGCTGCATGCATGGACTGGTATAATACCAGGTAAAGTAAGATGATAGCTTCCTCAACTATCCTTGGAGACTTAAAGTTAGGGACATGATTTCCTTAATACTATCCACAACACAGCAATAAGACTAAGAAGAAAATGAAAAATCATTGTCAAAGCCCAGGCTTGACTATAAAAGTTCAGGTTTGTCTGGAAAAACAACACTTGTTCAGCGAGTCCTCTGGAAAACAACAAAACACTGAATAGCATCCTACTTCCAGCCCCAGCAGTGGAGCTGTTCCAGGCAAAAAGGGAACAAAATCCAAATTACCAATTCATCTCAGCAGGCTGCCAAAACCAATTTCCTACTCATCCTTAGCTTGTTCCGTTAAACCTGGAAAGCTGTTCATGTCATGCCTTTTTCACTAGCACTGAAAGAGTCTGCTCCAAACACAAAGGAACGAAAAACACCCAGAAGAATAAAAAAAGATTCCTGGGTATAATGCAATGGTCTGATTTGTTTTGTTTTCGTATTGAGGGAAACTCTGTTTTTAAATATTTCAAGGAAAAGATCTACCAAGAATCCTGTCACCAGGAAAGTGCATATAAATAGAAAACAACAGATCCTTTTCAATATTCAGTGTGAATACACAAGTAAGCAACTTGGAAAAGCATGTAAAAGGCAACCTATTTTTGTATACTTTTGAAAACAAGTTACTAGCAAAACAATACAATGGATAATAAAAATTAGGTTAAAGATATTTGCAAAAATCTGTGAAAAGAGGATGTGCTAGAGAATTATTTCAATCAGATGAAAGAAAATCAGTAGCGTGCATTTCATACTCTAACACAAGTTTCTGCATCAGGATGACAGGATTTCTTCTATGAAAGAAGACTTCACTAGCATCTATCTTCAGTTTCATTATTCTTGAAATCTGATCAGTGAAAAACTGTCATCTCAACAATGGTCAGAGACTACAGCCCCAACTACTGGCTTTAGCAATGACACAAGTAAGAGCTGCAAGGAGAAAACGCATTGCGTAGTTGGTAGGAAGAACAAGATTCAAACACTACAGCCCCAGTGAAAAGTGCAACAAGTGAGCAAGTCAACAGCAAAGAGAAAAAAACCCATCACCCAGTTACAGATCAAACCTTTAATGTGGGTTGAAACAATACTTAGCCATGCCACTGAACAGATTTGTCCAAGGTATGGTGTAGATTAACACCTGGCTGATGTTAACAAGTGTGCTGACTTGCATGCAGTCTATTCAGCACCCAGACACAGGTCAAAAGGGTAATAATATTCCTTTTCTCTCATGGCTGGCACATGAGATTCACAAAACATGAATTTCTGTTGCATATGTAATCAGTGCTAGTGGAATAATGCACACCCAATATGAATTGCTCTGGAAAACAAGGACTCCCCTCCAAGGGCTGTCAGCAAAGTCAATGTAACATCGAGTTGACAGAGAACGATGAGACACTGGGGAATAACATAAAATCCTGCTTCTTTCAGTATATACTTATTCTCCTTCCAGGTTTGGGGTTGGCCTCTTCTCTTTACATGAGAGGACAGATTTCCCTATCAGGGAGAAGCAACAATTCTTCAAAGAGGCAGGAGAGAGACATGGTCAGGCAAACTGAAAAGGTGTCCCTTAAGAATTCCTAATTATAGGCAAGGGAAGGAATAAAATAAATTTTTAAAGCTGTCCTCTGCCATTCTTTTTGAAGATACCCAATTATTTTTCTCTATCACACACCTGATAGTGTTCATACACGCAGCCCCTCTCCCAACACCCCAGGATGTGTTAGAACAATCCTAAAGAATTCATACTGAGTTGCAAGCTATGCAAAGCCTAAGTATGTCTTCAGTAACAAGCTGTTTTGCATGTATTTGGGAACACAAAGAACTAAATCAATATTGGCACAGAGATGGGGATAACACCTTTGTGGCAATCCAGCATTACCTTTGTTCTCCTAGAAGGTGAGCATACAATGCTGGAGAAAATCTTACACTGTTTATTAAAATATCTTTTTTAAGCCTTGAAAACGATAGTTTCATAGTTTGGCTCCGAGCCAAATCAACAACTGCATTCTGAATCCAGCTGATCTGCTGACAGCCCCAGTGCAAAGCTTCAATAGCTTCAAATTGTGGCAAAACAGGAAAAGTTCATCATCCCTGCTCCCCATTTTATTCCTCATGTCTCTGCCCATTAACAGTCCCTGCCAGGCACATATCCAGGAGACAGGCATTTCTTGTCATTTAGTAGGAATACCAGGACATACACACAAAGTACTTTGTACTCATCATCAGGCAATAGCTTTAAAGTTGTGGCAGAAGGGAGATGGGAAATATGTCACAACAAATCCTGCAAGAATTCCTGAATTCTTACAGAAATAGTTGATAACTGGGCATATACAAAGCCTTACAGAAACACAGGAAGACCCACACGCTGCTGTAGAAATTGCAGTCTGGTTGTGATGCAACGTGTGTGGACTCAAACTCAGCAACCTACTTCACTACACTTATATAACATAAAAATGTTTAATACCATGCCTGAGAGAGATGTTTGGAGATTAAACAAGCTATAGCTCTACAAAGGGGAAATTAATTTTGTGTCTACTGCTGGAAAGTAAGCCTCTAAACTACATACATACAAAAGTATTTTTTATAAATTTAAAGCAAGTATTGCAAGACTAAAATTATTTTAAAGACTGTACTAGTTTATTGAGAAGAGTTTAGAAGCCACTAATGGCATTTTGCAGCAAGGAAATGTCAGTTGGTGTTGGTTCCTAATTATATTAACAAACTGAAAAGGCAAGCTTTTAAAGTCTTATATATAAATTAATATTCACCAAACTCTTAAACATAGTTGATATTTGTAGAAGTCAGGTTGTAATTTTGCTAAATCAGTAATTGCAGTTTCTGTGGCTGAGATAACTATCAGCTGCACGGCAGTGTGACTTCAGAAGTCAGGCTACTGTTACTCTTCATTTCCATTTATAATCCTCTCAATCTCTGCTCACAAATGGCTGCTTCCGTTCTGCCCTTGACTCCTAGGGTGCTAACTTCTTGTGTGAAAGAAACTAAAAGGGATATCAAGTGGAAAACAACAGCCAGTTTGTATGTTAGTTCACAGGGGTGCTGTGGGGGAAAGAAATGCGAGCCACAGCATTATTTGAAAAGATGCATTCCTTGGATCTCAAACTTCCTTCCCTTTGTTCTAGCTCCTTTTGCACTGCCATGCCTACATTCAGTTGCCTTGGACTCCTAGTGTTTGTTCAGCCTGTAGACACCTTACAAACAATAATGACAGTGTTAATCATGACAGCTGTCACTCTTGCTGCAAACTCTTTGGCTTTTTACCAAAACACTGTTTGACATAAAATCCCTGTGCAGTCTAAATTTAAAAACAACATCAAACCCCAAACAAACCTAAATCAAACCCTGAGCTCACAGGAGCTCTCTCCAATATGGACTCTCACCAGCTGGGTGCTGGGCTAAACCCTTAGAATGAGTCTGCGCTCTTCCCCACTCCAGTCCCAGCTATTTTGCCTTCCTTTCTATGCACCAGCACAGATGAAGGGAACACAGAAGCAGGTAGGACACCCTCATGAGAAATTAAAACCAGGATTAAACTACTGAACACTTCCAACACAGAGTTCTGGGTTTGCTGTGGAAGTGAGTAATGTTATCTCAATCTTTTTCCCATTTCTTTTCTGACTGTGAGCAGCCACAAATGTTGTGATTTGTACCAGATCAAGTAAACAAAGGTGTAATCTGGACAGACAGCACTGGGATTGCTTCCTTCTGGGGATTTAGGCCAGGTACCCAGTTTGGGGGTAGGGAAGAGTCTGTCAGTACAAAGCAGCCACTGGGCTGCAAGGCTGTCAAGGTGTGCCCAGCCCTCAGCAACACAAGCACCTATGCTTTCTCAGGCACCTACACATGATCGTTACCATTCCTGTATTTTAAGCTTGGGTACCTGCATTGCAATACAGGCAACTTTAGATATTTAAGTGGTCTTCTGGATCTTAGCCTAAACATGCAAGCAGAACAGACTCACAGCATCAAGGACTGCATTAAGCATTTCAGTATATAGACTTTCAACTGTGAAAGTGAACAGTGAATTAAATCTACAGAATGGGTCTGGCATGGTGAAGTAATGACGAAGATCTGCACACTGCACAGAGTACCTTACAGAGTACAGCATGCTTTGCAGTAAGTGAAGAAACGTCTGAACAGAAAAACATTCATAGAAAGCTGTAAATCCCTGCCTACAGCAGGTAGTTCTCACACAAGCACAAATGCAGCTAGAGTGGCCTCTGTTGCCTTATCTCACTTCTCAACCTTCATTCCTAAGCTGTACTAAGCTAAGTAGATTTTTTTTTCAATTTTACTTCTCTGCAAACAATCAGAGATGCTGGCCTAACTAAATACAAACAGTCAGCGATACCAGTTTTGACTGAACAAGTCAGAGAAGTACAAGAGCATCAGACACTTTAAAAATTCCTAAGACGACAGCTGGTTTTCATACTCCACTGATTGAGACAAGCAGCCTTATAGCACGAAGCATGGGGAGTGGCCTACCTGGCTTAGTTGCACTGTTGCTTTGCCCTGAAGTGACTTTCTTGTCTTGTATTTTAGAACCTTCAGCTGCAAAAAAAAAAAAAGAAAGAAAAGAAAAGAGAGAGGTTAATTAGCCATATTACTAAACAACAGTTCTATCACTCTACTTATAATGCAACTTAAACATCGCCCAATTCCCTTTAACACCAAACCTCTGTGAAATACCACTTTAATACCTTTCTACACCGGTTTGTATAGAAATAACCCTGAAGGTTACACAGAAAACATTGAAGTCACAATACAAGCTCCCCATTCAAGCTGGAGAAAGGACCACAAGAAGAGCCCTTGCTAACAATGGTAATTTTTAATAAGGTCTATGTTTTTTTCCATGCCACGATAATGCTACACCCACAGCTGAGTTTTCTTCTCTCTTCCCAGTGAAACCACTACTTGAAAGAACAGCAAACTTTTTTTTTTTTTAAATTTTATTTCCCTTGGAGTATTTTGAAGTATATTGACCCTGAATTCATCACGCTGATAAAAGCAAGTTAGTGGAAATAAGAGAATGTAACTGCAGAGTGACTCTGAAGCTCCCAACTGCTGCAGTAATTGGATGGGATGAGGAACCTGTTGCTAAAGCTGACTCGCAGATCCTAGGCTTCTCAAGGTATGGTGCCAGATACTGGTAAGAACTTCATAGGCACTTTACAAATTACTGACATGGTCGTTAATGCAGAACTGAAGACAGAGCAATTTATGACCTGAATGAAGTCTAACAGAGGAGATATTCTTGTTATTTTCAGTAGAGTTTTGGTTGGGTCCTATCAGTCTAGAAAGAGATAATTCTGGGGCTCTGAATGGTCTTTCATCAAACCTTTATTAAAAACACCAAAACAAAACCCACCCAACCCCTTCCCAAAAAAGATCCATTATTATACTTTAAATCACAACCCGATCCTTGGCTTAAAAGCCAAGCCAGGAAATTAGATGACATGATTTTCTCATCTTACTACTTCTCTTCATGTCCAGCAGCTCCACCATAGGAGTGTTTGAGTCTACAATGTAGCAAGCTGGGAAGTCTAAAGACAGACTATAAAAATTCTAAGAACCCTTCCACAAAGGGCTTGAAAGTATTTGCAAGCAAGGATAAAGAGACAGTTATATCAATAAAGCCTAGGGGAGGAAAAAACCCCATGTATTTAATTTAAAATATCACTAGAAATGACAGTTGGAAAAAAATATGGAGTAATAATGGTTTAAAAGCTAAACAGACATTACTGTATTAGATCCACTTCAGAAAACAATGTTAAAAGGTTTTGTTTTCAGAAGGCTCCAAGCAATTTCCTACACTTGTCAACTTTAAGAATAAAATACACACTCAGGCCTTACTGCTTCAGTGAGCTCATTCCCTTCATGGCCTGACAAAAGTCTTTTTATCTCCTTTACCTCCTTCCACTGGCATGTTGCAGGATGACCATAAAGGATAAAGGGTAGAAGAAGGAGCCTATGTGACACTGTACCCACCCTTTTTGCAGGTGGTGTGATGTAACCTGGCCAGCAGCTGAAGCCATCCCAGCTGAAACCAGGATAGCTGTGGGGAGGCAGGTGAGAAAAAAAAAGGAAAAATAGCATTTATCAAATGTTTAGTGATCATGAGCAATCTTTTGCTGAGAGCAGCATTCAAAAAAAATAATAATCACATCATCTCACAAAAAAAGGTATGAAATTTTAAATAGTTGCAAAAAAGATACTCCCTTCCCTGACAACTGTGTTAATTCTCTCATGACCAACAGAAGCACTGAACCAAGCAAATAACTGATTTTAGATCACAGTAAGAATTGGCACACCTTAAAGGCAGCCCAAGGAAATATTTTAGTATTTCACCCTTTTTCAGGCCTCATACAAAAGATTAGTTTGAGCTATAGATAGATGGATTGATTTATTGGCAGGGTAACCTGAAGAACACTGAGCACTTGCAGCTCCAGGCTTTGTAGAATCTATCATTATCAAAACCCATACTTTTTCCTCTCTGTGTTCCAAATTTGTGCTACCAACCCCAGAAAGAAGTGTTTTATTCACCAGAGAAAGTGCATTTGAACTCCTTACACCTTAAAAACTCTTTATATCTTACTACTACCTTAGCCTGGAAGGAGAGGGCAGGTAAAACAGATTTGCCTCCTGGCTTGCATCAGCCATTTAGAACATTCTCTCAGAAAACATCCTGCTGTAATGCAAGGGGAACCTACATCATGATTCTAGGGCATCATTTGGAAGAGGAAACTGTTATAAAAGAGTAAAAAATATTGTTTCTCAGCATTAGTGAGACCACTGATGTTCTGGTAGCTTCAGCATAAATTTCTCTGTGTATCTTACCAGCGCACATGCATTTTTTTCCTTCAAGCCCTGTGCCACGGGTTTATGCCATGCTCTATTAAAACAATGGCTTAAATGGCACCCAGATAACACACCTGTATCAGAGCCTAGGTACACAAGGTAGTATTTTTTCCCCCCTTGTATTTCCTCTTGTCTGACATTTCCTTGGAATATGTTGTGATCCAGTTTGAGTACACATTCATGTGACCACTCATGTGACAGGCGATGAAGAACAGATGGCACAAGCATGAATTTTAATGATGCTGGATATCAAATAAGAAATGGCACAAGTATTTAGTAACTCGTGTAGGTGTGTGCCCACACAGAATATACCTCTTGCTCTAAGATGCAAACTGATTAATCAGACAACTAAACATCTAAAATCCAAACCTAAATATTGACAACACTGGTTCCAGCAAGACTCAGTAACTTAACACATGCCAGGAGAGACATCATTCAACTACCTAATACTTGCTCTGTTGCATATCTTGAACCACTATCTTTACATGGAGGGAACAGAATTTGCATAAAGAAGTGTTGAAAGTAAGAGGATATTCTTCTGAGAAGCATTCTGGAAACTGCTGAAGACAGCCTGGCAAATATTGCATATATATGGGGAAGAGAATCACAGAACTCAAGCTATTGAGGCTGGAAGGCGTCTCTGGAAATCACCTACTCCATCCCCTCTGTTCAGAGTAGGCTACACCCAGTTGGTTTTGAATCTCTCCAAGAACAGAGATGCAAGAACTGCTCTGAGCAACCTGTGCCAGTCTCTGACCACACTTCACAGTGGAAAAGTTTTCATATGCCTGAACAGTATTTTCTGTATTGCAATTATGTGCCCATCATCTCCTGTCTTGTCAGTGTGTGCCACGAAGAGTCTGGCTCTGTCTTTTATTCCACTCTATCAGGAATTTTCTGATATGCAGTTCTTCCTACTCTTTTCTCCCCCCCCCCCGCCCCATGTTTCTAAAGTTGAACCACAACACTAAGTGATTTTCCCAGAGCCCACCTTTACTTTGTAAGGACCTGTTTCAGTAAACAAGTCTTCCAACAGCCAATGACAAAGGAACTCTTCAAACCAGGATGCTCTGGTCAGTTATTAAACTTTTTTCTTTGGCCTTTCTCCCTGGGTGAGATGTTTTCTAACATCCATCCTATTGCCTAATGATTTCAGATAAGAAATTCAGATGAAAAGCTTTGTCTAATCAGGGTCTACAAAGGCTTAAAAATATGCAGCTATACCTACCTTTCCAGCACATGGATTTCAGAGACTGCACAGAAATCACCCGCCGACTGAAGCACAGGCAGAATCAAAACCTTGCTTTCTTTCTATAGACATCAATGCAACACTGCATTTATTATGGTTGGAGACTTTCCTCCTCCCCGTTTTCTAAAAGTAAGTATGTATTTTAAAATTAAAAGTAATTTTAATAGTGAGCTGGATAATCCATCTTACTTCAGCTATTCTGTTAAGTGCTCAATGACTGGCTAGCAACTGATGGTGGGAGCATTGGCCCGGTGCAGGAACTGCTCTCAGGTTACTACTTTTATTGACTGAACCAATTCCCTTACTACCTGTCGTGGTTCAGCGCCTGCAGCAGCTGAGCCCCAGCACCACTCACTATCCCCTCCATCCCCCAGCAGGGCAGGGAGGAGACACGGGCAGGGAAAGGGGATCAGAAGGGTGGGGGAAGGACAGATTGTTGAGACAGCACGGGGAGAGGGGAACAACAACAACAGGACCCATCACACAATGCACACAGAGAGATAGCACAAAGCACTCACTGACCCTATGACTGACCGGGCACTCTGCTCACACTCAGCCTGTCCCGGAGCCCCACAGACCTGTCCTGTCCTCCCCCCAGCCAGACCCTTTTATGGAGTGTGGGAACACCTATGGCCAGCTCAGCTCACCTGTGCCAGCTGCTGGGGGGTTAGCAATGGCCTCACCCAAGCCAGGACACTACTATATAACTACAACTTTGGATGCATTACAGATGTTGAGCATAATGTCAGTGATGCAAAAACGCACAGCAGCTCACTACAGGTTAGTGAAACTCCAGTTTGCTATGAAAGGAGTTCTGACAAACTTATGGAATTATCTGCTCCAGCTGTCAGAAATACAAATTCCTTCAAGGAGTCAAGTACTTTCTCCCCTCATTTTTTAATGAGTTTTCTTTCCCTTTCACCACACACTTCTCTGCTGGTGTTAGTTACACAGGCCCGCCTGAAATGCCTCACTGCAAGCATGTGAAAGGCAAATTTAGCTAAGCAGTAAAAGCCCAGACATACCAAAAATGCACATCTACCAGATAATTAAGATATGTGCTACCAATAATCGCTTAAAAGTATAGAATAGTATAGAACTTGAATTTTAAGGCAGCTTTTGGGGATTAAAATGCAAGTGTGAATGAAACAATACTGTGAACAATACTGTTGCTTCAGCAACACAAGTTAAAATGCATTTTGTGTTGCCTAAATACTTACTGATATACTCAGTATGAAGTACCAATCACAGAAACCAATGGAAAGAAAAAACCCAAACCAAGTTACATTATCAACATTTAGTAACAGTTAAGAAAGAAACTTAGGTCATGCACTTGGGAATTTAGAAAAATCAGTCACAGAATTGTTTAATTTGAAAAACCCTTAAGATCATCCAGTCTAACTGTTAACTCTGCACTCCCAAGTCCACCACTAAACCGTGTCTCTCCGCAGCTCATCTATATGTTTTTTAAATCCCAGCGATGGTGACAACTGCCTCCCTGGACAGCCTGTTCCAATGATTGACAACCCTTTTGGTGAAGAAATTTTTCCTAATATCCGATCTAAACCTCCCCTAGCACAACTTGAGACCATTTCCTCTTGTCCTATCACTTGCTACTTGGCACAAGAGACCTATACATACCCTGTTCCAACCTCCTTTCTTGTAGTTGTAGAGAGTGATAAGTTATCCCCTCAGCTTCCTTTTCTCCAGGCTAAACCACACTAGTTCCCTCAACAGCTCTTTGTCAGACCTGTGCTCCAGACCCTACACCAGCCTGGTTGCCCTTCTCTGGCCCGCTCCAGCACCTCAATGTCCTTCTTGTAGTGAGGGGCCCAAAACTGAACACAGTACTCAAGGTGCAGCTTCACCAATGCCAAGTACAGGGGGACAATCACTTCCCTAGTCCTGCTGGCCACGTTGTTCCTGACACCAGCCAGGATGCTGTTGGCCACCTTGGCCACCTGGGCACACTGCTGGCTCATGTTCAGCCTGCTGTCAACTGACAGCCCCAGGCCCTTTTCTGCCAGGCAGCTTTCCAGCCTCTCTTCCCCAAGCCTGTAGCATTTCCTGGGGTTGTTGTGACCCAAGTGCAGGACTCAGCACTTAGCTTTGTTGAACCAGTTGGCCTTGGCCCATTGATCCAGCCTATCCAGATCCCTCTGTAGAATCTTCCTACCCTCAAGCAGATCAACATTCCCACACAACATGGTGCTGTCTACAAAATTATGGAGGGTGCATATCATCGATAGCGATATTAATTAGAACTGACCCCAGCACTGGGCCCTGGAGAACACCACTTGTAACCAGCAGCCAACTGGATTTAGCTCCATTTGCATCTTTAGGCGTGGCTATCCAGCCAGTATTTTACCCAGCAAAGCCCACGCCTATCCAAGCCATGAGCAGCCAGTTTCTCAAAGATGCTGTAGGAAAACACTATCAAAGGCTTTACTGAAGTTTAGGTAGACAACATACACAGCCCTTCCCTAATCTAAGCAGGTTACCTTGTCATAGAAGGAGATCAGGTTAGTCAAGCAGGGCCTGCCTTTCATAAACCCATGGTGACTGGGCCTGATCACCTAAGAAGTTATATCTGCAAAATAAAATGGAGGACTACATCACCAAAGCAGCAAAGAATTCGACTGCCCTCTGAATGCACACTACATTATTGCATTTTGGTCTTCTAAGGATGTAGCATGGTGTCCTGGGTTTGGCTAGGGCAGAGTTAATTTTCTTTTCAGTAGCTAGTACAGTGCTGTGTTTAGGATTTAGGATGAGAACAATGTTGATAATGCACTGATGTTAAGTATAATAAGATCTATAATAAGATTGTGAGTGGGAGTCAGAAGATCCTTAGTTCCTTGTTCTCAGCTCTGCCATTAATAAACAGCATAGTACAAAACTGAAAACTAGATCTCAGTTTCTCTATCTGGAAATGCAGAAAAGGAATAAAAAAAAAGAGATGCACTGCTGCTAAATGCATATGCATTTATAAACAACAAGATCTGAGAAAACAGTTGCAGCATGGAATTCAGAATCTAAACATTCCAGAGACAGAGGTGAAATAAAGGGATGTGTAAGATTGGCCTGTGTGAGGGAGGATCTCTGTACATCCAGCTTTAGTTTTATCTTGAACCAAGACAAGTGCAAAACTACCTAAGAAAGCAGTTTTATGATGGGAATGACTTCTATTTACAAATCTATGATCAGTTCAGATATGTCTGTGTGTTCATATTCAGACATGTTTAATCAATGCTGCTGTTAGCAGGATGAGTATAAGCTCCTGAAGGACTGATAAGCAACTTCAGAAAGGACCTCAATTTACCCCATTTCCCATACAGCCATTATCATCAAATTCAGTCATTTCCCACAGGAGCTAAGATTCCCTGTCCCAAGTACCTGTACCAAAGCCTACTTGCTAAAAGGGGAAAACTCAAACATTTTGTAACAGAAAGAAGTATTTAAAAATCTGTTCCATGATCAGTATCTGTCAGATAGAAAAAATGCCTTTAATAACATTACAGTCTAAGGTGTTCCTCTTGAAGCAAAGAAACCGTCTCTCTTCAGCTTCTCCAAAGGTTACACATGTGAGCACAAATAGGGATTACTAGCAGTGGGAAGCAAAAAAAAAAGTGCAAAGAGAAATTCCACCTTAGAAGATGCAAAGCTGAGGAAGTGTCTCATAGGAAACCATGAAAAAGGAAGAAGACAGTAAGCTTTCAGCCCTGGTCAAAGGAGACTGGTCTGAGAGACTAAGCAAGACAGTACAGCCAAGGGGAAAAGTCTGACTGAGAAGTAAAGCCCCTGGGAGGGCTCCCTGGAAAGCAGGAGGATCATTTGCACAGACCCCAGGGAAAAAAAAACCCAAACCACCAAAGGAAATAAGGAACTGGGATGCATCACACCAGCATTTTGACAGGCTTTTTCAAAAGCATAAAAACTGTTCAGATTACGAACATTTTGTGGCAAATCAAGAGCAAGTTTGCATAAACAACATAAACCAGCTGTTTATGTATAGCCCCCCCCCCCATCAGCGAGATAAATAGCAAACCAGACAGTCCACAGCAAGGCTGGAGACCTGGAAAGGTGACTTTAAAGCTCTGTTCAGCTGAGGAAGGACATCAAGCATAACTCTCCATTTCCAGAAGTGGAATCATCAACAGATGCAGTGGGACAGGGCACTTGGGAACAACAAACCCAAGATGATGCTCAGACCCATGCCAGGGTCAGGATGTGCACAGCTGCACTCACAGAACAGCAGCACCCTACCAAATGCCTGAGAAGAGGAACCATACAAGGGCTGCAGAACCGTGGATGAGATGCATGCATGCAGACAGCTACACGTGCCTGACAGTTCAGGTACACCTCTGGGTAAAGGGTGTACTGAGCAGCCAAGAGGAAACACTTCCTTCCAGTTTCTTGCTCTAATTCCACAAGTGAGAGACAGAAACACTGAAAAGCTAACAGGAGAAAGTAAAAATAGCTAGAACAGAGGAAGAGGGACTAAAGGGGAAAAAGAAAAGAAGTCTAGGTATTCCATCCCTGCCGTTTGTCAGCTAATCCCCAGTTTGGGCTGAACAGCTCCCCAGCTGTCAAAGAGTGCTAGAGGGTGCCTGCTGGGAGACAGAGAAGACATCAGAAGTCACTACAGGAACAGAGTAGTGTCTCATTCAAAGAGTGTTACCAAAATATAGCAGAGAAAATCCAGCATTAAACAGGGAAATTTAGAACACAGTTACCTGGGAACTGCTATGTTGTCTACTCCTTAACATCCAGTTCTGCTGCCTCTATTTCCTTAGCAACATTCCTCCAAAAACAAACAGAAAACCCCACTCTTTAGTTCACATGCTTATTTTATATAGCACCTTATGCCTGGCAGGCAAAGTGTAAAAACACATAGCTTGAACTAGCCAGAGCAAAGTAGAGAACAGAGAGAGCCCCCTGGGACTGTGTAAAGCAAGAAAGAAGTAGGGCTACTCTAGATAGTTTTATGTAGCCACTGGGCACAGGGACTGGCTATCAAATCAGTCAAATCAGAGGTGCTGCTGTGCTGGGTGGAGTCTGTTCCAACTGCAGATACAGGCCAGAGCTGGCAAAGTTTATTAGCTTAAAACACAGAATCACATTAAGTCCAAAATCCCGAATACCTGCCTTGGAATAAGAGTCTGACCATTCAGCAAGTGGCTGTTCTAAAGCAAGAGCACTGAACTTTAAGACCAAAGAGTAAGCTTGGGTGTGAAACTCTCTAATAGTAAAACTGAAGTGTTTATCCTACTAATAAATTGATGTGAGCCACGATCTAGAGGCTGGATACAGGGAGAAGAGAGTTCAACACAAATAAAAGCTTTCCTGCTTTTTCCTCTTCTTACATTTGCAGTTTATGAATAAGACTGGTAATATATATAGGTAAAAGCCATTCTCCATATTTACAGTAAAATACATCATGCAAGTCTTTAGCATCTCTTATCCTTCTATTATGGATAGCATCTTTATATGTATACTTAGACAAACAATACACTAAGTAATATTTTAGCACCATTTATTGCTTTAAAGTTAAGTACTGTGTTCATTCCATACTTTTTTTTTTGTATTTTAAAATTGGAACCTTGGGAGCAAAGGACAGCAATCTGACTAGACATAAGTAGGTCTGAAAGTCCTATGGCAGGCCAGAAATTACCACGATGCATGCAGCTCAGCAGATAGATGGATGCCTAATATTAAAATCTTCAGAGTAAGTCAGGACAAAGTTATGATCTGCTCTCCTTTTTCAGAAATGTGGGAGGCACTAAGTCTTAAAAAGTAAACAAGAAAACCCCTGTTATCTTTCATTAAAGATAACAGTTTTCATAAAATCTATTTGTCAATAACAACTCTGAAAGTACCCCTGAAGAAGAGCTTAGGGAGAAGCAGCCTGGCAATCTGTTCCAGCACAGCTGGAGACAATGTTTTCTGGTATTGCTGTGCTGTACTGGAAGTTAGACTGACCTTGGACAGACCAGCTTCTTCACGCTGCTGCTGCTGCTACCAGCTGTGTCTGAGCTGAGCACTGAGTCAAGGCCACTCCTTGCTTTTCTTTTTATACTGTATCAGCACACTTTGGAGCCCTAAGCTTGTTCAGGACCTGTTATGCTTTTTCATAAGATTATTATAAAACAGCATTTTGAGTGTACCAAAGTTACACTGCAACCAGCACTAGCTCTGCTTTTGTATGCATGTATACATACGTAACAGTTATCAAAATAAAGTCCTTCAAAACAAGTTACCAAGGAAATTCTTACTTCCAGCTAACACATGTTATGACCCTACAGTGAGATGTGTGGTGACAGATCAAGCAGAGATACTCAAAAAGCTTGAACACAAAACCAAACCATCTTCTCCTCTCATGACTGAAATCCATTTGGACATACTGCTCAGAACAGCCAATCTGAGACGTTCACTCTGACACCTGAGCTGTGCAGGAACACAGGAACTAGGCATCAGCATTTTCTTCATAGAAAACATCTCCTCAAAACGTTCCTTCCCCGCAGAAAGTGATAAATGGTGGGTTCTGGGTGCATTCTGAAGCAAACTTCATCCTTTAAAGATCAGATGTACTATCTAGGTAGCCAGCAGGTGCTCCCTGAGCAGTTGCTAAGGTCAGAAGCAAACCAGCACAGTAAGAAAGAAGCCCCTACTCTCAGTCACTGGAGACTGGTGTCTCCAGGAAGGCTCAGGGACTGGTTCACCGTGGAGTTCAGCTGGGAGGCTCAGAAGAGTGCTGGGGGTGGGCTCAGAAATCAAGATTATTTTTTTTAGCACAACAGAATGGGAAAGCAAGGGAATACTTGGGGGTGGGAGGGCTGTAGGATGGAGCATTACAGTGCAGAAAAGTTGATGACAGAATCAGAGGATTCTGATAGGAAGGGAAGCCTGCAGGACATTAACATGCATTTTGCACCACCTTGGGCACAAGACACTGAGAGTGCACTGGCTATCTTTCAGGTTAATCCTTTGGGGGAGGAACAGAACTGAAGTATCAGGATGAAAAGTACACTCTGCACACTTACTGTCCAGCCTCCTTCCTCCCACCCAAAAAACCCCAAGCCCTCTTAAAAGCCCTGGTGTAGATGGTTCATGAAGGAAATCTTTCTGGTGTCTCTTATCAGAGGTACTGCTTCAGAAGAAAAACAGGAACACAACCAAAATAACAACCCTGGGCTTTTAACTGTCATTTTTCAGAACTACTAGCAGAATGGGTATGGTTATACCAGTAGACCTACAATCCTAATTCTTTTGTAACAAAATGTTCTAATAAGCAACACTGACAAGATTATTTCAAAAGATCTTTACAAGGTTCTGTTTATTACTATAGCAGTGAGGCAGTAGGGACTGTGATGTGTGAATTCTCTAAAAGACTTAGACCTAATGCAGTGCAGTGATTTAAAATAAGGCCTAGACTTCCATTTTGAAAGAACAAAGAGATGTGCCTAATTGTGCCTAGATGTCAACACTTCAATTTTCTTGCTAAGGGAAGTATGTCAAAGGAACTGTTGAAGGAGCTAGGGTGAAAGAAAAGAATACTTGCAGACTGTAGACCAAGTTTGCTACTCATAGAATAGTATAGAAGTTGCCATTGTCTTCAGTATGTTGTAGACTAGAAATATAAACAGATTATTTTATAACTGTCACAGTTAATTCAGCACAAAATTGTAAAACACTAAAAACAGAAGCACACATAGACTTCTTTGGAAACAATCCACAGACATAAAACCGGATGATGCAAATAACTATGGAGAAAGGGACACTTTTTTTAGATTAGAACTGTGTAACTGCTCTACTGGGGGATGCATATTTATAAAAGATTACTTTTGGCTGATTATGCTGGCTTTAAAAAGCCTTGCATCCTAAAATATTAAATAACAGAACATACCAAAATGAGTGCCTTTGTAGGGAGAGCTCTTAGACTACTTAGTCTCCTACAGATGCTAAAAGAAACACAGTAACTCTAACAGCAATAATGAAACAGCTGGCCTTCATGCTATTTCCTCTGGATAATTACATTGTATTGTCTTACTGCAATATAAACCAACGATATTAACATAAAATAACCACTAGGAAAAAAGGTCCCTACTACCTGCTGTAAGAGACCTGTGCAGTGCAGCAGTGGTTCTGCAGCTGACCAGAAGGCTGGTAAGCCTGTTCAGATACAGATACATGAATAGAAGCTTTTTAATTACACATCACCAAAATAAAAGCTGCGATGCCACCACCTGAGGGCACGCAGGACAGCTTCAGTTCCAGACACCCAGCATGTTGTGCTGAGCAGCCTGTCTTAGGCAGTGTGTTCTTCAACACTGACTGGGCAATATGCTACCTGGAGTTTTATTTCTGAGCCTATTGCTCAAGGGAAAATACTTTCAGCCAAGGTACAAGAATAACAGCTGCCTCTCCTCCTCAGACCGACTGCTGCAGGCAGCATTTGCTACCAGGATGTCAGACAGATCCCCACATCCAGGACCTGTGTCAGTGTAGTTGTAGTAACTGCACACAGAAGGTCACTTCTGATTATGAAATGGAGCACCTGTACATTTTTCTTCACGAGCAACTTTTCTGGACTTCAACTAGACAGCTTGCTCCAAACTGTGAGGTAATTCCTGTGAGCATTTCCAAGTCACAATAAAGCTTACACCTACCGCTGAGAACTGGAGAATTAGGCACAGACCAGCCTTTCAGTATCACACTGAGCCCAAGGTCAGATCACTTGAGCTGAGGAGAGCAACTTGAGTATTCATTATTTGATACCTTTGTTCAGAGGGTACAATGATCAAAGGGTACTGCAGCATTTGCGTTCTACAGTAACTGCACTACAGTAAAGTGAATATGGGGACAGAAAGAACAGGAAAATGGATACTTTGCTATACATTTCTCTATGATCAACATGATAAGCAACTCTATAAGCAACTTGATCTTGAGATCTAAACGTTTTGAAAAACAAAGCAATCTCTTTGGTCTCAGTTTTGCAATAAGAGAAGGCAATGATTTCTCCCCACAAATAAAATAAAACATTCTTTTCATGCAATATGTACTTTTGTAACATTTATTTTCGTTAAAATGAACGGCATCTCCTGATTGATTCAGGAGACTCATATAAGCTCCCAGAGCACCACAGTCCTTTCTTCTTGCCAGCACACTTGCATACACAAACCATCACTACTGGAATCAGCACATATCTAAGTTTTCTTCTGTGCTTTAACTCTTCCCAAATGTGTTCAGGCTGTGCTAGTCTGACAGGACTTCACACCATGTGCACAGACGTTCACAGCTACCATCCTAGTAACTCCACGTTTAAGACTCAGAGCAGGCCTGTTAATGGCTGTATGTCTGCCATGGCAACAGACTGGTCGTTCAAAAGCAAAGCACAACTGATTGTTTGTCTCAGTAACTAATCCCTTCCTACAGTAAGGGAGTGATCCTCTTGCCATATGGGGACCTCACCATATACGCATACCGTATTCAGATGCAGTCCAAGTATGCCCCGCATAACAACTGACAGCTCAGTCTGCTGAGCTTTGCTCTAGACCATGGAAGCAAGGTGAGGCTTTGGAACCACTGTTTTCTATAGGAAACACATTCAGATAAGTACTAGCTTTCTGGATATTATATCGAAGAGACAGATTTCAGGAGCTTTTCTGCTTTAATGATCTCTCTGCTATGTGTAACTGCGGGCATACTCTGAACACTAGGGTGCTTCTAACAAAGACCTGCAAGTACTGCAAAGTGGTATAAAACATTGCAAAAATGAAGTGGTATGAACTTTATAAACAGAAGAAAAGTGGTTGAAAAATAGCATATTTCCCTTCAAAGCTTTCTTTCTGGTTGGGTTACTCTGCAGTTACACAATTATGCACATTTATGCAAGGGACACGTATAACATGACTCTCTCACAGCATTACTTTTAGGTCACATTCACCAGATCCTTGACCTTCTGGTTACCTCCAACCACTTTCTTTCCATAGAGCTTCTACCAGCAGCTCTCGCTGAGTTTCAAGTTACTAACCTGCCATGTGAAGGACAATTCCCTCACTTCCCATCCCTATTAAAAGACACCTACAATAAAGCTTAAGAGATTTCCATTATCCAAGATTTCCCCTGCTCTGCTTTCAATTACTTTAAACTCAGAATCACGGTATCCACTGAACTAAGTGGACTCCTGGCCTTCATCCCATAATTGCTTTAAGCCATCTTCAGTCTCATCCTATTGCTTCTATGAAGAAAATTGGGTTGCAAGAGAAACTGGTGAATTACCTCATTTGTGGGAGAATAACTAGAGGCCTGTCACTAAGGAGGCTCAAACCACAAGAAGGGGAAAACCAGAACTAGTAGTATTGTTTAATGCTAACAGTTAAGGCATTTAAGGCTCCATGCTAAGGAGCCTTAGAGGAGTATAATTGGCTGCAAAAGCTGCCTAGATTTCTGCAAAGATGCAGCTTCTTAATGAAGTACCATGTCCCTGTGTACTAAGGAAAACGTTCATTGTCACGTTGGTTTCATCTCCTCACTCAATATCCTGAGCTAACTCAAGCACTGAAAGTAGGAGACCCTTGTGAACACTAGAGTCCAACACAGGAGCTAAAAACTTGGCTAAAAATCCAAGTTAAGCATTATACTGAGATAGCTACAGCACTATTGGTACCTAGTTATCTTCACACAACACCACATTAGGCCACTTTGATTTATGCCTGGGACATCTGCTGGGATTTCTCTTCCAGAGTGGTGAGCTCTCACCCACCTATTATATAACTTTCAACAGAGAATCATAGAGTGGTTAGGGTTGGAAGGGACCTTAAAGGTCATCAAGTTCCAATCCCACCTGCCATGAGCAGAGACACCTCTCATGAGACCAGGCTGCTCAAGGCCCCATCCAACCCGGCCTCGAACACTTCAAGAAAGAGGGCAGCCACAGCTGTTTTAGGCAATCTGTTCCAGTGCCTCATCACCCTCATAGTGAAGAATTTCTTCCTCATATCCAATCTAAATCTACCCCCTTCCAGTTTAAAACCATTCCCCCTCATCCTATCACTCCATACCCTTCTAAAAAGCCCCTCCCCAGCTTCCTTGTAGGCCCCTTCAGGTACTGGAAGGCTACAATAAGGTCTCCCTGAAGCCTTCTCTTCTCCAGGCTGAATAACCCCAACTAAGCCCATCATCTTCACAGGAGAGGTGTTCCAGCCCTCTAATCATCTTTGTGGTCCTCCTCTGGACCTGTTCTAACAGTTCCATGTCCTTCTTATGCTGGGGACTCCAGAAATGGACACAGTACTCCAGGTGGGGTCTCACTAGATCGAGTAGAGGGGGAGAATACCCATAACATGCCTCACACACAAGTCAGTGGGACCAACACAAGTAACACAGGTGACTTTCACTGCTGCAGTTTCCTGGTCAAAGCTCTACAGATAACAAATTTTGCAGAGAGTCTTCCTTCCAGCCTTAGAAAAATAAAACATGAGTAATGCCTGCCAGTCACTGTATCAACATCAACTTCTCAACTAAAGACAGCAGGAAGATTCACAGAAGCTGCACTTTGTTTATATAATCCACTCTGTGCAGACAATGATTTCTGACAGTTAGAACTAGAGAGACTGCATGCTGTTATTTAGCAGTTAAGTTCCTGGATGAACACATTCAAGCCATTACCAATTGAGAGTACACTTGTCCAAGGAAAACAGGCAGCTTTCTGCTACGCTGCCTCTACCTCGCTAGAAGGGATGCTGTAACTACTTAGAGCAAGTACAACACTCCATTTTCTAATTCTTCTCCTATTCTTTACACAAAAGATATATCCTATTACTCAAAGCTACATAAAGCAAGAATTTAATGTGGTACAAAATGCATATATCCAGAAACAGCGAAGGAAAAAGGAATGCTTCTTGCTATTGCTGAGCTGAAACACTGACTTACAAAAATATACTTCTGTTGCATGACTTACCCTTAATAACTTCATTCACCATAAAAAGAAAAGCTGTACCAGGACTACACAGGAGGCACAAGGCACATACAACTACCACCAGCCAGGAGATGAACTAAATTCTCAAGACACCATTTACTGGAAAACTTATGTTTCAAAGTGATCATCATAAAAAATTGGAAAATTCTATTTTCAATTCAGGGACCAGTTCTTTACTGTAATCTTTATTGTGATATTTACTGATATAAAGCTGCAAGAGACAGGACTTCCTGAGGAATAAGATACTGCTTGGCATAATGGCAGGAGACTAATAGGTAAGTTGGACCCGATGATCTCTTGAGGTCCCTTCCAACGCCTACAATTCTGTGATTCTGTGATACAATACTGCATACGCAGAACTGATGCTGCACAAACCACATTAGTTATTTCTGAGCTCTATATCTTTGGAAAAACTATATAAATACACATTTAGAAAGATAAAGATATATTTGAACAGGAAGCTACTCACATACAATCTTTAAATAACACTACCATTTAGAGTCTCTCTAATAGGAACCCATCAAACGGTTATTAGAGCTCTTTGACCTTTGTGTTGTAAGAATAATTCATCACTTCAGTTACAATAGCAAAACCAAAGTATGTTTTTCCCCAGGTTCCTTCTGTGATCTATCTTAGCCTGAGTGTTACACCACTAAAAAGCTATCTTTATATGCTGTGGCTCCCCCCATGTGCATAAGCATTTTAAAAACCCAAACTTCTTTCTCTATAGAATCTCCATGGCAGTTGATTTCTCTTAGACACCGACAAATTATTGGCGGCACAAACATTTGCCAAGTCCAGTACTATATCAGCTCTTTATACATCATGAAGCATAAATCTTTCCAAATCCATGTAGATTTTCTTTTAGTTCCTTAAGCATTGGTGTCATTGGCTTTTCAAGCACTTGCTTGTTAGCTCACTCACTAGTTAGATGATTGCATTGCCTGAATTTGCAGTTCTCAGCCTCTGGAGACATAAATTTCAGTTGTTTTCCCCTCCAGTCTTCAGGGAAACCTTTTGGCTCTGACTGACTTAGCTTTTATTTTAAGCATGCTCCATGATCTCAGGAACAGTCTGAAAGGTTCCAGTCATAGTTCAGGTTTTAACAACCCCTGAAAAAAATCAAGCATTCTAGAAAAATAACACACGTAAGAATGGGTTTCTACAGAAAATAAATAGAACCCCACATTTCTTAGTCTACTTTCCTAACAGGAACAACAAAAATCTTACCTTGCCTCATCCCATTGCTTTTAGACTGATATACATATGTAGTCTGTCTATACACCTCAACAAAGCGGGTGTTAAAAAAAGTATCATTGACATTATATTTGGTGCCTTAGCTGCCTGGGGAAAATCCACAATGGTGCTGGTTGGATTGTGTCTAACATAGAACAAAGAACAGGGTAAGCGTAAAGCTTGTTTTGTTCTTCAGATTTTATTTTTCATTGTTTTATATGGATGACATGAGTGAATATATAATGTAAAACACCTGACTAAACTGTAATCAAAATAAATCTATTTAACACCAAGTTTTAAGTATTCAAAAATAAAAGGCAAACACAGAAGTTGCTTTATACCAAAATGCTCAACTGTTCAGTATCTTGCAGTGAATGCCTCTCATTCTTGATACCAAAACTTGCACAATAATTTGCACAATAATTTGGACTAGTGTTTCTAATAACTAAACTACAACCTTTTTCAAATCCTGGAAGGTTTTTAGACACTAACCTAGAAAACATTCCAATGAGGTTTCCATGAGGCCGTACTCTACAACTTCAGGTATGCAGTACTACCAGAGAGATCAAAGCCTGACTTTATTCACAATTGTTTAGCCAACCTGATGAGAAAACTATTAACTTCCAAGAGCACAATCACATGCTTAACTATTCAACAGTATGTACATGCACAGGATATATTAAACCAAGTTGCATGGCCAAGTTTAAATCTGAGGTTTCCTAACTTTTCAGCGCTTGAACTCCAAACCTTAGAAGTTAGTAAGAAGCTTGTGTTACGTACTGATATGTATCAGTCACCCAAAATTAAAAACATACAAACAAAGACTGCAATTTAACATACCACTATTCCCCCTCCACCACCAATTACCAAATTAGCTCAGGAAATCTCAGTGCTGTATTCTCTGGGATAACAAGGGTGATTTGGCAGACTTACCAGTCTGCCACTAGATGGGGAGAACATGTTTTGCCAATATTTTCCATTCCTTTCCACCAGCTGCACTCCTGCTCCCCTTCTCTATCGATCCTTTCCTGATCTTGCATCCTCCTCCACACCTCAGGCACTGCCTCAACCTCTTTCTTTTGTTTCTGACTGTACTACCTTGCAACTCACTTCTCCTGCCTTTCTACTTCTCACCCGAGTAGTTTTCTGGCTGGCCTTGTTCCCATCCAAACACCTTCTCCTCCCCACCTCTCTCAGCTGGCATCAGATCGCTTTTCCTGCACACCCAGAAAGCAGCAGGTACCTGGGCAGCGCCGGAGATGTAGGAGATGTACAGGCCTCTGCCCATAGTCAGCGTGCCTGGTGCCGAAACAGCCTGCAGAGCCTGGAAGCAGCCAGGGAAGGAGAGTCCCGCTCAGCCCCGGGAGCTCCGGGGAGGAGCGTGCTCATTCATTACATGGGGATGACAAATCATGTGAACACTGATGAGCCCAGAGCCTTTGAAAAGAAAGGCCACTGTCTCTGTTCGGTCAAAAAACCCGGACAGCAGCACAGCACTCAAATGCCGAATGCATCCCCATCAGGCACGAGCTGACTGACTCTTCATGTGGCTAATTTGGATGGTTTTTAATAGGGAGAGAAGGAGGCAAAGCTTTAAAATCAAATTCCTAGTTTCAAATCTTTCCTCTAAAGCCCAGTGGCCTGAGGCTATTAAGATTTTTTAAGACTGCTATTAAGATTTTTTTGTTTCAAGAAGCAAAAGTCCCTATTACTTTCCCGTGTCTCATTCTGTAGGAACTGGGTCCATTTCCTGAAAATGAACAAAACAAAGGGAAGGGAAGAACCTGGCAAAAAAGAAACAGATCCCAAAACATTTAAATCTAGCAAAGTTATAAAGAGACTGAAACAAGGCTCTTTTAATGAGAAATGTTATGCAACCTTAATTGTTTGCCATCTGCCTTGTAAAATTCAAGTCAAGCATGAGGAGGATAAAATTCTCACTTGAGGTTATTTTATTATGCAAAACATCTTGGTTTTACAACACCATCACTGAAGTGCTTCATGGAATTACAGCTTTTTAATTCACACTGGCTTCCTCTCTATTGTGGATGGAGAAAAAGAATTTAGACCTCTAAGCCACATACTAGATTGCAGCAGCCTAACCATGACAGCCTGGCACCAACAAAAATGAAACAAATACCACTCTCTGCGAAGGCAGAACTAAACATTTTATAAGGAGTGCTTGAATTCACCCCCAGAAACAATGAGAACAAATTAGCAATATTTAGCATATTAGTTGGGTCCCCACCTTTAAAGATTACATGTTTTACAAGGATTGTTAGACTAAACTATAGCATATCATGTATATCTCTAGAACTTTTTATAGAGCATGTCAATGATTCTTTTGTTTGGTTGACAGAAATAGAAAAAAGTGGACTGCCAGGTGTTGCAAATGACTTAACTATGTCAATGCAATATTTTAAAATACAATGTATTGCTCTCTAATATGCATTAAATATTCCACTTCAGCACAAGGGAAAAAAAGCATCATATAAAAATATATACTTTACATGAAAGGTACAATCTAAAAAGAGAAAAGGGATGAGCAACATAAAGTTGAAATCATAGCATCTGACTCCACACAGCAATGCGTCATTCACCACGATTGCATCATATTTCTGAAAGTCCTGGCAGCCTGTGCCAATGCCTGGTAGCCAGGTCCAGTTACTTCAGACTGTGACAGGGCTTCCCCTATTTGTCCTTAATAGGAGACAGAAAAGTGCTGAAGCCTGCTTCACCTTCAGGCAAGTCACTCAAGCTCTGTCCTCCATCTCTTCCCCTTGCTCCCAGAGACAGCGGTTGAGGCTGGCTGCCAGGGCCATTAAGTTTTCCTGTGCACAACCACTGAACAGAACTGGCTCCATACCAACACCACAATGGTTCTCAGAAATTACCTTCAGCATCCCTACACTGTCAATTTCCTGGTTTGACTACATACGATGAAGTTTTTGCTTTGCTCAAGGACAGACACCAGGTTTGGTTATGTGAAACTCAGGGCCATGTAGATCAGTTAACAGCTCATACCAGGCCAGGCATTAACTGCTTCCTGGGCTCCCTGCACTGCACTAGTAGACATTATTTTTAAGGATGTAAGTGGCCTTGCTACAAAGCTATTCTTTGAGCCTTGCACTTTTGATTGCTACTCCACAGGGAGACAAACTCACTGAGATTCCTTCAGTTCTTCATAAAACTACTTTTTATCACAAAAGAGACAGTAATACAGATCCAAAATGACCAACTCGCAATATTAAACACTCAAAAATGCCCACTAGTATATCAGACAAGGCTTTCATAATTAATGGAGTTCTCACCAACTGCAAACAGCTCCAGACCAGGGCATTAATGCTTTCCATCATTCTGGCAGTCTTCCATAGTGAACCAAGGCTAGAATAATTTGATATGCTGAGTTTACCCTGAGAGCAGAGCATTAGTTCCTCACAACCATGCTCCATAAAACTACTTACATAGTCTCTGTCTTTCTGTTTATCTACATGACCACAGAGTGGTACTTGCTTATATCCTGTACCCGTTTACCTTCCTATCACACCCCTAGTTCTGTATACATACCTGTTGCACTATATCCAACCAGACTTGGGACATCACTAGTGAGATCCCAGGCCACAAAAAGCTTGAAACCCTGTGGAATGTGACTAAAAGAACATAGCATACAGCCACCTTACTGGTTTGTCTTCATTAATATAATGAATGTTTAAACACTTGCAAATAATCACACAAGGTGCTTCTGTGTACCACCTTGCTCCACAGCCCCTTCATTGGCACAGCTAGGAAACTCCAGAACATAGCTGCTCATGCTCTGAACCATTAGGATTCACATCACAGCTATACAACAGAGGACACAGTAACAAGATGCACTCTGTTTCTGTCCAAGACACTCTAAAACATTAGCTCCAAAAACTGAAGTGCCAGCTCACTTACTTTCATTAGTGCTTACCTACTGCTGTGCCAGCTTTGCAATTTAAAAAAAAAAAAGACCAAAACAAAGTCGTCAGCACTTTACTTCCAAACAAGCATTTCACTTGCTTTTAATAGAATATCAATGCCAGAAGCTGATGCAACTAGAGACAAGCACTCTGCAGAACCAAGGTTTGCCAGACAGCAGTTTAAAGGTGCCCTCAACCTTTACATCATCCACCAGTTTATATCTGTGTCCCCTACTCAGTTCATTGATCACTCTTCATTTTCCAAGTGACTGACAAAAACCAAACCTAAATCCATGCATTTTAAACTATATGTAATTAACAGTAATTAATGCCACAGTGAACTGCTAGTCATACTGCATAATTAGCAGTAGGTTGTTGTAGCTGTCAACTCTTCCTAAACTTCTGTAAATTAAGAGCAGTCCAAATTTAGCTATACCAGTTAAACCTCTTGCTATTGCTACATTCAGATAAGGAAGCAACTATAAATAAACAATATTAACTTAATTAATTTGAGGTTGTAGGGAGAAAATAGACTAATTTACACTCTATATAGAACTTCATTTTGTCTACATTTGAATTTATTTTGACAACAGTAACTATGTCAAACCAGTAAGGTTTGATACTGAGTTGGAAGTTAATTTTGAGACCTTTTTACTTCAGTAGAAGTGTCCCTCATTTCTGTTGGTAAATACTGTGAAATAATAATACAAATTAAGCTAGTCCATCTTTTCCCTTGGCTTAACAGAAAAAAAAGATTATTTTAGTTTTGGTAGAAGACCAGACCTATGCCAAGTAGCATTATGAAAGAGTGCATCACTTCATTCTTCTCTCCATAGTTGTACTCAGTGTATGTTGGAACAAAGTGCAAAACAATATCATAGTAATGTTTATAAATATCTCAAGTGTGGGGCACAGGGGGAAATGGCCAGCCCCTTTCAGTGGTCTGTGCAGACAGGACAAGGGGCAATGGCTGCAAGTTGGAGCATAGGAAGTTCTGCACCAACATGTGGAAGAACTTTCTCCCAGTGAGGGTGACAGAGCCCTGGGACAGGCTGCCCAGGGGGTTGTGGAGTCTCCTTCTCTGGAGATATTCAAGACCCGTCTGGACGCCTATCTGTGCAATATGAGCTAGGGAGCTGCTTTGGCAGGGGGGTTGGACCCGATGATCTCTGGAGGTCCCTTCCAACCCCTACAATTCTGTGATTCTGTGATGATACTGCCTCAAAAGAATACTGGTGAAGAGGATGAATCACTTTGTCAATGCCCTGTTTGGAGGAAATTCAAGTAATGTGCTGAGCTACATGTGCCAGTGAATACAACTGAGAAGATAACTCTGGTAATACTATAAAAATAAACAAATGAAAAAAAAAATCTAGGGGTTAATAAGATCTTCCTCTTGGCAGAATTAATGTTATATCTAGATGGCATGACTTTGTCAGTGATACTATCGGATCCATACTAGAACAATAATCTTCTATGGATGTTCCAAGGAAATCATCTTAAAAACATGCTAGTGAGTCATCTGCTCAGGAGCTAACGAACACTATGACTGGCTTTGGGAACCGTTCTTCTCCCTCAACATCTAATCAGGGATTAGATATTGTAATGATTAAGAGACTGTAAGCAACCTGGGAGAAGGACACTGTACTCCCAAGTAGTCTATGCGTCAGAGTGTTACTGTGAATCAGGCTATACGACACATTCAGTAGGAAGATAAACAGCTTATATATTTTCATATATTAAAATCTTCTCTGCATAGTAGAATGACTCAAAGCTCCTACCCTGCAAGCACTTCCTCCTATACATAAACTTAGATCTGTGGCCCTTCTTGAATCCAGGAGACCATTATGCATAAACTCAAGCACATTCAGTCTCATCAGGGCTGGATCTGAACTGGCTGGGGAACCCAGAACTACCACAGAACATTCTTACTGCAGGTCTGCCTGAGGAAACAGGAAAGTAACAGGAAGAGACAGAACAGATAACTACAGCCGCCTCTGAGCTAGTCATGAATAAGAAAGATCTGCTGCAGTTGGATGGAAACAAAATGCCTCTGCAATTTCAATAATATCACCTAGAAAATGTTGAATAGGTCCTAAATCCACTACCACCTAAGTGCTGCTATAGGACCAGTTACCATTTTCCCCCAGAAAAACTTTAATCTTGAGAGCTCAGCTTTCTAAGCACATGAAATGCTGGACAGATCATCCACTATGGACTATCAACATGCATATTTTCCATATTTTTTCATTAAAGTACTTTCAAAAGTATCATGTATTCTTTTTAACAGGTACTTTGCATGCCTGATAAGATCTGAAGCCCACTGCATTCCATGGATCCTTAACTATTAACAATTCCTATGACAAAACATTCTGGATATGAAGAAGTGCCCAAGATACTCCATCCCACCACCTACCTCAGGTTGTCCCTGATCCTACCATGAAGATATGACAGCCCCTTTCCCTGCAGCTGTGGCAGCCAGAAGAGCTCTGGCTGTTCCTGCTGAGAGGTGGCAAACCAGCCAATGCATTTAATTCACCACCACCAAAAGGCAACACACCACCAAAACTCACTGTAACGCAGCAGGCAGCCCAGGTTGTCATGCTCCATCTTACCCTTAAAAGCAAGTGGTAGAAAATATTTGCATTTATATTGCTCTCCCTCCTTTTGTCTAAGCCATGCAAGTGACCTGAAATAATAAGTGTGGGCTGATTAATCGCTGTATGTGCTCTCCTCTGCAGAGCTGAAAGGTCAGTTGGGGTAAAAGCGAGGCTGTACAATACTAAACACTCCTGTTTTTAAGCAGCCACCTTGTTCAATGAACCACAGACAAGCCAAGAAAGAGTTCTTTTTACTACATGCGCTCAGGCTTAAATGGACCAGCTGAGAAACAGGTGCTGAACTACTAACTCAGAAGACGGAGAAAAAGCCTTATGTGGGCCTCCCTCCCCAAGGCTAAGCGCTTAACGGCATATTAAAATGTAGCCATCTTAGTGCAGATTTCTAAGGATTTCTCTACATTTACATAACAGTTGGCAAGTCTCATCTGCAGTTGAGAGTTTTGGGGGTTTTTTGTTTGTTTTGGTTGATTTTTTTCCACCCAGTCTTCATAAACCCATTTGCAACAGGGTACTTGCCTTTACAATTTTGTTTGTGAAGAGATGTCCAGCTACATCTTCTCTTATTAAATGCCACAGATGTTGTTAGTACACTGCAGGGTATGAGGCCTGAGATGTAACAAACAGCAACAACGATCTTAAAGTGGTTTAATCTGAGATTACATTTTTGAAATTTAATTTCAATTCTTTCTCTGACATGACTTTGTTACAATGTTGCTGTAATTGTTTATTATTGAAGTGTAGGCAAACTTAAAGTTCGTGTTTTCCAGAAGCACTTCATGTTACGCTGATTGTGGACTAGCTGAAGGTGAAACCCAAGAGGACAAGTAAGGTAACACAGAGTTAAATCAGAAAATTCAAAACATTCAACCAACAAACAAGAAATATTTCATCCTCCTATTTAAGTGATTCTCACAAGCTAGAGAAAACTTACTGTGAAGAGGCTTCAGCTCCAGTCTAACAGAGTCCCTATAGTCCCACAAGCTAGCACTGAATCCATTCTTAGTTTTGCCCTCAATAATACCATATTCTGTCTTTCCACAAAACTAACCGGAGAGCAAGTAAGAGAGCTCTGAATCTAGCAAGATGATTATACAAATGAGTTTTTCAAGGTATATAATTACCAAATTCTTAAACCACTTATTTCAGAGGCTGTAACAAGAGAAGGCATGCAGGCAGGCAGAGCTCTGCAGATTGAGCAATGTAAATATTAATTAAGAGAGCTGGAGAAGGGAAAGGAAATCATCCAATTGCTCTGCGTAAGCATGTGGAGCCCTGTGCCCAGTCACCACATGGTAAGAGAAGGCCTTTATGAGGGAAAAACAAGCAGAAAGCAGAGGTCAGGATTGGAGAAAGGGAAAAGAGAGGTTCTCATTTCTTTGTGGTGTTTTCTGTCCTCACCCCTGCCACAGGCTTTTTTTTTGTGCCCAGGAGATAGAAGTCTTTAACAAAAAAAAAAGTAGAAGCTGATGGTAATGCACACTCTAGTCTTGAGAGGGTCTGCGGCCATTGTATCAGCAAGCTGCATGGCTGAAGCAGTGAAGAAAGATCCCAAACATAACCTCTATTTTCCTGTCTTGTTTAGATTTTACAGATACTTCTACTGTTGTAAATAAAGATATTTCACCATGTCTAGACAGAAGAGGTAAAATGTAGGGTTGTTTTTTTTTCCAGGAATGATGGATGGACTTCATAAATCACGGGTACACCAACTGCTTGAGGCTGACAAACTGAACAAGGTCACACTAGCACAAAGAATGCTCTACATCATGCACAAGTTTACAAGCCCTGGGAGTCTGGGGACATAGCTTCATTAAGCAAAAAACACTTGCTAACGCTGGCTGCAAGGCCTGGGGGATGAGGTCTCACTTGGACACTGTGTGAAAGCTGCAGAAAGGGCCTAAGACTCACTGGCCACTTGGAGCATCAGCATCGTTTACAGGTCATGTTTAGGTATACCATTTTGGTCTGCCACACACCTATGGAATATCATCTTTGCTTCCATGTATGCATTCAGGCTATTAAAGTCTGCAGGATTAAGAGCTACATTTGCATTTCATACAGCTGAGGGAAAGACTTGGTAATGACTTAATCAGGCAAAGTTGCTAGAGTGCCCCCTCCCTCCAAAACTGCCCTCATGAGACTATCAGTGCCTCTACGCCTTGGTATAAGCATAGATTAAAGCAGCAAAAACGTTGTATTTATCATGGCACAAAACAGTAACACACTTCAGCACAAATACACTATTTTCCTCAGCTAAAAGCACACAAATAATCTGTGGCTGCAACAGTACCAAGTTATTTCCCAATAACCTAATTTCTGAACTACTCATCTGGTAGACCCAGCAAGAATACTTGTTCAGGACATTCCTAATGGATGTAACTCATTCAAACCTCCTACTCTCTGTCCCAATACCCCTCTTAATGTGCTCTTTGCTTGCTTCACAGTTGAATGCATCAGTCTAGCTGAAGTAACATTAAGGAACTGAGAATAGGACCACGTCACCAAGCTGAAAAGCTCTCTCAGTAAAGTCAATACAGTAGGGTGAAAAATTCAACTGTGTCACATCACCAACTTTATAAAGATTAAATCTAGCATGTGCCAACATGCCTAACAGCAAGCTGTCACTGAAGTCCAGACAAACTCAGCTTCTCAAGTGACTAAATCTACAAGGTCAGCTCTCACCTCCTACATGCCCTCTTAAGAGCTGCCCAGAGTCAGCCTAAATTTTATCAGGACGTAGAAACATTCCCAGAATACTAAGAAATATTTTCGTATGTATATGGTCTTGCTAAGACGACACCAAAGTTTAATGTGTCATCAATAACCTAGTTATTTATATATTTGCTCTTTTCCAAGTGCTATTTGCAGGTATTAGAGCAATAAACTAAGGACACTTAAGTAGGCTTTGCACTAAGAACCTTAGAAATACCAGATACTGTGAGCCACCAGCTTCAAGGACTTCTTCAGCCTTCAGAAAAGAATCTCTCTGACATCTCTTGAAGATCTTGTATATTTTGTCCTTCAAATTGCTAGGAAGAACCTACACCAAGTTATAATAATTAGGGGAACATAACGAACTTTGCAATGCATCTCAAGATACCACGTTAAGATTTTATGTTCAAGAAAGCAGCCTTCACTGCCCCATAGTTCAGGTCCCTTTTTACCTGCTATCAAGCTACTTGTGATTTCTCTACCTGTCAATACTCATGTAATTTCAGTCCCCTGAGTGCTGCAGCTGGTAGCAAAATGGAAGTGAGAAGGCAGGTGCAAATGCTCAAGTACTTCTGTGGAGAAATGATGGCACAGCAGTGGCACACATACATTCCTGGAATACTTGGTCAGTACTTGGTCTATACTTGGGCTGCACTCTTCCTGACACTGCTGAACACAATATATTCCCTTGAAAGGTATGTATTTTATAAACAGAAAAAGAGTCAAAGCAGGTGTTTGTATTTTCTAAGTTTCAATGTATTTTGGTGCAATTCAGGTGTTAATCTGAAGAAAGACTGTTACTTCTGTGTCTAGATGGCTCAAATGATCTATGGTTAACTGCTGGAATGCACTGGGGTAAGTTGTAACTACTAAGTGATTTAACTGTAAAAACTTAAAGGTGTGTCAACACGTTAAAATTCCACTCATTTGCCTCCTTTTAAGATTAAAAAAAATGCCAGAAACAAGCACAGTGAAATAGCACGCCTTTCTTCCATTAATAACCAGCTATATTGAATTATTTCCAGTTATCTGAACAAGAACACCAATGCTCTTGTCACCACCTCCAGAGCTGCTACTGTAGTTCTATAGATACAAGACCCAGCTGTCCTGCTAGAAACAAACCAGCCAACCAAAACAAAAAGAAAGAGGTAAAACCAAACATGGTGTAGTTCTATGTAAGAAAGATTAACACCAACATCTTCCTCCTCACCTCAGCCCTATCCCCCTAAACGTTCCTGGGCTATGCTTACATACAGTTAGAACAAAAGGTTCAGGTTGGATTCCACCCCTAGTTAGGCAGCTCAAGTATTACCAGGAGTTAAAGAATCCAGCTTCCTGTCTTTCCTCTCTCACAGAAGAAAAGCTCAGGAACACTTAGTTAACACCAGCTTCCACATTCCAGTATAGCTGGGGAAAAGATACTATACAACACAAGCTAAAAGAGATGAAACTAACAGACAACATTCAGAGGGACTCCACAGTTCCTGCAGCCTTCTGTTTTGGGGGGGTTTTTGGGTTGTTTCTTGCGGCAGGTGGGGGGGTTGGAGTGTGTGCATGTATTGGGGTTTTATGTTTTGTTTTGGTTTTTTGAACAGCTTTGAAATTGGTTTTCATGTCCCAATTCAGTGATGCATCCCTGTGTCATGGCACTGGTTTCAGCACCAGGTAAAAGCTCAAATCCTAGCGTGGGATTTTAACTCACTGTAGCCATCTGGTTCAAGAGGATTATATGGATTTTTTAAAGTGCTAGGCACATTAAAAATAGCAGAGAGTGATTTCAAATGCTTTTTCAGCTACCTTGTGTTAAAAATATCACCTAACCTTGAAAGTCACAGCTACATGACCCTGTAAATTTGCTGTACCTATTGATGTCTGCTGACATCTTAAACCACCCCAAAACAATATAGTAAAAGCTGAAATACAAGTTGCAGCCATTTATAAAAATCTCCACATGCACTTTTTCAAGACAATAGGAAGCACACACAGTCTCAGCTATTCTCAAGCTTTCATTTAATAGCATAATTATAATTTCAAAAATGTTACAACTTAAAACACTCTGCTTTTTTTGTTGTTGGGTTGGAGATTTTTTGACAACTTAAAGTTTTCCAAGGAACATTTGTTACCAAATCCAAAAGTCTTGTTTTGCTTCCTGCATTTACTATATGCTTTCAAAGAATCAGCTGCATATTCATTTCATGGAGGTGAATAAATGTCTTTTTCTAAGATGCTCTGTTGCTGGGCAACAAGAGTATTCCAAATCTTTTCCTGCTTAGAAAAAAATCATACAATAATTTTGGTTCTTTTGCTTCAGACACCTGAAACAGATCTGCTTTCTGTCTGAGCTGGGACTTGCTCTGCAAACATGAGAAAAAATTGCTTCCATCCTATCCCTGCAGGCAGAAAAAACAGCAATTCAGTGACTACTCTGCCCATATTCTGTTTTATGGATTTACTTTGGGTTTTTTCCTTTTTTTTCACCAAGGAATCAGCACGCATTTTTTGAAAGGAAAAAAGAAAAAAGAGAGACCAAAGGAAAGCAGAATTATCATTCCTATTTGAACAAAGAGATTTTTCAGGTTTTGAGGATGTATGATGGGCTCATAGCGATGTGATACAGTAATATCACATCTTCCTAACCACAAACAAGAAGGACACGTGTGAAGTTATACTTCATTACATGACCCCTAGTTTTGAAAAGTGATGACAAAGAGCCAAACCTTCTATTTCATAGGAATGGCAGCTTCACTTGTCCCTATTCAATACCATCTTTCTGTCAGTACAGCTCTGCTTTGCAACTAGGCCAGGGGGGCAGGGAAGACAAGTACTTAGGAGATGCATATAGAAACATGCTGGCTAATGTAAAGCTACTTCCAAGCCTCCTCCTCCCCCTCACCTTACATCATTTTATACAGCCTTGGCCTCTGCTTTTGTTTCCCATTAACAGATGCCAGTCACTGTACGTGTGTTTTTAAAACACTATGAGCTCTGGTTTTTTAACACTGCTGATAAGTACACGACAGCTCTGGCCAAGAACAAGCTAAGTCCAAATGCCTAATTTTGTGGTATTTTATCACTATAAATACTGGAAAAAATATACCAGCTGTATATTTTTCTTTATAATAAAACAGCCTCCAAATACAGGAAATTCATGTTTAATTTGGCAATTCTATCATTATGTTTATTTTTTAAAATAACCAATTAAAGAAATTATATCAACATAAGTTTTAACAGCCTAAAGGTTTGCCTTGTTTTCTATCAATTCATTCAATCAAGGCCTTGTAACATAATGCTGTCTCTGCTCACATCCTCCAATAATTTTTTAATTGTATTATATTTCCATTTCTATTTTGCAACGTTATCTGAGAGCTGCAGAATTCTACTGCTTTTACAACCAATATTAATATTTCAGACAAATTCAATTTCCAGAGATTTTTGGCAATAATACAACAAATTAAAGAAACAACCTTTCACATCTGAAGTTGCCAATTATGTTTGAAATTAAAATGAAGTAGGTGGTCTCAACTTATTGGCATTGCTTGTTCCTGTCATGGTTACTCCACAGCTGGCACCCCTTTCTTCCTCCCTCCTTAAATCCTCCACTCCCAAGAGAAAAAACCTCGCAATTTAAGCTCAGGCGGAAAAAAAGGGAGAAATTCTTGTAACCATCAGGGAAAACAGTTACATGTGCATGTACAGGAGTAAACCATCAGACAGTGCTCGTAACCCTTCATTTCCAAGAGCACTACATTCCACTTGGCCCACTTAAATAACACATTCAAAAGAACACAGGTTAATTCCTTCTCATAACTTCACGACATGAATTGTAGATTAAAGACCCTTCAACTCCATTCCCTTTCAGAACAACCCCAGTATGACAGCCCTGATCTCAGCAAACTCAAGTTTTCAACACAAAATCACCAACACTTCCTAGGACCTCTAACTGCGCCCTGAGCGCACGCGCAGCAACCTGCGCTGCCTGCAGTTAAGCCGTATGATGGGCGAGCACTTATCAATCACTGCCGTGTGCTAGGGCAGGCACCACGACATAAAGCAACGTCTGGAGGTGCTGAGCCCTCACAGTTGGCAGACTATATGCTGGCTTCCACCCCTCTACGTTAGCTCTGGAGCCTGACACACCCGGCACCAGTTGTCAAAAAACCACCCCAAGAACTAACCATGGCAGCTGGCACCTGGGATACAGAAGATGAAGAAAAGCCACAGTATAGGGACAGTGAGCTCCCAACACCATAAGGGGAAATAAGGGTCAGGTGAGGGTGTTGCATATAAAACACATCATAACGTCCAGTTACTATTCAATATCAAGCTTCTTTCAGGTACATTAAGTAGTACTTATAGCAAAGGAAAGAAATCGTCACTTCAGAGAGAGTTCACAGCAAACAAAAAGTACACCCAGATGGCATAACCTGAAGTTTACAGAGTAAACACAGCAGGCAACTACTAAAGAAGGAAACATACATGCTGAATGACAAAATGAAACTGCAAAAAAGCGTCTTCATCAAAAAGAGTATTTTTTTATTAATATTTTTTGCCTGGTTTAGTCACCAGAAAATAAACCAAGTGGAGATAGAAAGGGAAACACAAAATAATACCCTTGTGTTGATGCTCTGCATGCACAAACTTGAATAACTCAGGAGGTCAAGAGATGCAAAAAGCTCCGTTAACTCCTCATAACAAGGAATAATTCCTCACACAGAACTTCTTTCTCTGGTTCTCTGGCCTAGGGCAGATCAAGGAAAGGAAACGTTCTGATACCAAAGTTCCTACTGTTTAGGAATTGGTACCTTGTGCTGTAGCTGTTTTAGCAACTGCAGTCCTTAGCTTATGTAAAAGATTTCATCACAGACAAACAGGCCCCTTGCTGTGCTGCACATTACCATCCTCAGCATCCATCAGTCTCGCAAATTTGAAGTTAAAACTAATTAGACCAAATGATGTTGTGAGCAAGTAGATAACCACACTGTATCTCAAGAGTATGGCTACTTGCAACCAAGAAGTCAAGTTAAATAAGAAATCCAGCAGTTTTGGAAATCAATCAGTAGTGAATTAGTTATTAACAGCAGATACTGAAGAAAGATTAAAACTTTCATTTGATAACTTATCTTAAAAAAATCAAATCAAAAGGTCAGTGTACTCAGAGTACTCTTCTGCAACCCCTTGCATCAAGTTAGATTCCATACACTTAATCAGAAAGTGAAAGTACAAAGAAAAAACACTACGTGAATCTCATGGCTAGAGATAATAGTGTTTTCCATTTACAAATTTTAATTGGCAAACCATTTAAAACAATTATTTCTGGAAATACGAAGAACAAGGTGCTTACCTATTTCGTCCATTATATTCAGTACCGTACACTCAATTGCACTGCAGAGGTCTACTGTGAATCCATAGCATGACCTATGTCCCTCATGTGCACGACTTCAGTCTCCCATCCTACACTTGAAAAATTCAGGCCAGAAATCATGCAAACCCGGAGCAGAAAGGAGGAGGAGTCATGAAAGGAAAAGCTGCAGCCTCAGAAAGTGCCAAAGATGCATGCCATCAACATATCCTTCAGAGCTCAAATCTGAGCCGCTCTCACCATTTCTGGCCCAACATCTGATCAAAATGGAGTTTGTCACATCCACAGCATCATGAGATTATATGTAAGGACAGGGAGGGGGAGAAGTCTGCCGAGCACTTCCCCGTGCTCTGCGTCAATAGATTTGGGCTTAGCCTCTGTTAAGCAGCTCAAGCCACCGGTTATTGGTGCTGGCAGCTGTCTACCACACTGCCCCACTTCCTATTTCAAAACACACTGCCTGGGACCGAGGCCTTGGTCAGTCAGCTCCAACCTGACTCCAAATAAAACAAAGAAGTAGGACAGGAGAGTCTCCGTGTTTGCCTTGGACAGTCCTTCAATAGTTTAAAATACCATCCCTCCCCCACCCCCCAATAGCTTAAGTGCAAAGAGCAGTTAAAGCAATGCCAAAAAAACCAAAGTGCATTTCAAGATAAAAAACTAAACCGAGATGGGACCTCAGTTTCAGTGAAGGATTTTTGCACATGTACATAAGCACCTTGTTTTATTAGGTATTTCCAAGATCCTAGCTTCGGGTATGCTATTCAGCACTTCAGCATTTCTTGGCCATCAGGTACTTCCTGACATGTTCACTTGATAATAAATAAGCCCTTTTAATAAGCACAGTACAATCATTAATGTCAACACTTTGCCCAGTATTACAGCAAATCAGCTACTGGCAGTTTAATGGCAACTGTTATATTATGGCCCTTGTCCTCAAAAAAGGGCTAACAGCACATTTAATCCAGATTTTAAGAAATGCCTGCACTACAGTGTCATGTTTTCTATCTCATGTTCTACTTGCACTTGAAGACACAAACCACATCTGTATAATATTCTTCTCTGAAATGACCTCATTATAAGTTTGTTACCAAATAATTAAAATTGGATTAATCGCAACATGCCCTTATTAGACCTTCCATGTCAACACCAACAGTTGGTTCTACAATAATCATTTGTCAAGGCACAACAACTACCATACTCATGCACTGCACAAGGGCATTTCCCATCCATTCCCCATGCTGGCCAATCCAGGAGAGCTTAAAAAGACCCACAGAAATCAAAGCTCTGTCCTGTCACCACTGTCAAACCTGGGCTGCAGGAGGAGAAACAGCCTTATGGCTAGGGAGCCTGGAAGGATGAGATCGAGCATCTGGTCGTGCCAGAGCCTTCCCATTCAACTGTACCTACAATAATCCCAGTAGCACTAACACTATTTAGCCTCTCACAACTTGGACCTATATATTTAGGTGAAATTCTTTCAATTCTCCACTCTTTTTTGGCGTTGCATTAATTCATATTACATTTCTGCTGGGACCAATTCTCCTTTAGCCCCACACAACTGGAACATCCAGGCCCAAAGTTTTGTTGGAGGACCTGGCTTCCCTGTGGTAGAAGCAATAACTAAGGCTCTAGAGCTCTTGTGAATCTGTGAGACTGAAGCAGCTATTTTTATGGAATATTAGGGAGGTAAATTACTAAACACTGTTTAGTTTGAGTTGCAAGCTCAAAACAGAGTGCAAGCATTAATTGTCTTTGATTATGAATATTAAAGATTAATTACAATTAATTTTACCATCCTTGTTGAGATAATGAGCAGGTAACTTGCTGTGTAAGTGGTCTCCCTGAGGTACAGCACGAAGTATAGTAAACACACTAACAAGAACAAGCCGATTCAGAACATGTCCAAAAACACTCCACCAACACTAACTATAAAACAGAACAAAAAGCCTAAGAGGAGGTTACACTAACAGGTTACACTAACATACCCCACACCCTGCCACTGCAGCGGTTCTAAAAATAAAAAGCAGTGTTTGTGTGTTCTGATAAACTCACATTGCAGTTCAGATCACACAGCCTGAGGAGGTAGAAGCTATTCTATCACTGACAAGTAGGCTAAATTAACTTGCTAATTCACTTTCTAACACACAGTCCACTGAGCATACAGTTACATAAAAAAGGAAAACAAAAACTCACCCTGTCAGGCATATTCAATTTGTATGGTTTATAACATTATATAGAGCTGCTTTTATTTTTTTTTAAACACTAATACTTTTCTAAATCAAACCACATCACTCGCCCTTAAATCAGTCACATGCACAGCGCTGTGCATAAGCCACCCTTCTCGAGCACTGCCAGACAAAAGCTCCGTCACCAAAAATAGCCACACAGTGTGCTAGAGCTGTTGCAGAATGCCCTAAATACATTTAGGCCACGAAGACTGAGCAGCTCTGCTGCAAGGAAGGGTTAGGCACTTGCCTTGATAATAGGCCAGGGCTGAAAAAAGGGAGGAAGATGAATTTCCACTCTTTAAGTTAATTTTTAATGAACATTATTTAGCAGTTTAAAATGGAGAGTCATCTGAAAGCTATTTCAGAACTGGAATGTATGTGTATATACACAAAATGTAACAGACAAAGGGTGTATTAAAATATTTGGTACAGGCTTTCTTTGAAAAGGTCAGGTAAAGAAAAAGTTGCTTTAAAAAAAATGAAAATGTATGTATTATTCAGAGTTGATATCACAAGAACACAGCCCCAAATTTTGACAGATAGATCCAGTTTCTCAGTTGTTTTATTCAAATGTGGCTTCTTCCTGCTTTTCTCTTTTGGCAGATTAGAAAAGCTTACAGTTGTTTTTTTGGGTCTTTTTTCTAGATCAGGTAAAATACTGTAAGCTGGAGGAGCTAAACAAGTCAAGATCAGTGTGCTAAGTGTTTAGAGGGATCAAAGATTGATCACAGCTCAGCATGCCAGACAGGCCTCATCAAACCCCTTGTCAAATTTCAGGATAATAACCAGTTTATCTTTCTCCACCATCCCAACTGTCCACTCGGCATGTTAGGATGGAGTACTCTGATCCAAAGGAGATGAGTGTTACAGCACTGCAGCTACAAACACAAAGCACAGTTATCCATGATCAAGTCAGTAGCAGTAGGTCACCTAAGGTGGGAAATGAACCAACAATCCAATGACATCTGATAGTTCTCTTTGTAAACTTCAGCCATTTCCTCTTAAGAGATTTTTGATGCACTGGGACAACAGCTGTATGTTTCCAAGTAAAATACTGAGCGTGACCAGAGTGAATGCACTATCAGTGGAGGGTGCAGTGGGCTGTCTTTCTAATGCTATCCTCCAAGCTACCTCTGGGAAAGAAAGCTCAGCCTAAGCGAAGGGATCGCTGCGGATATCAACTGACCAAGACAAAATGGATTTCCCCAGATTAGCAGAGGATTGCCCTACACTGGCAGGCAAAGCTTCACCTTTAGCCAGATGAGCAGTTGAAAGACAAGCACAATCTCCACCCACTTAACTGTCTTGACTGGGCAGGTGGGCCTTGTTACCTTGCCAGTGAACCACCCAGCTTTAAAAAAACCCCACAAAACCAAAAACCCTCCCACGTACTACCACCAGCTTATTCTTAGCACCCCCTGAAATCAATGTGATGGGGAGCAGGAGGGGTGGAGACTTCTCTTTAGCTAAGGTAGTCTTGCAGTACCACATGTTAAAGTTCAGTCATCAACCTTTACAGTGTAAACATTAGCCTACATCACCACAGCCCTTAAAAAGTAAATAACATGAAAGCAGTACTGTATTTAGTGAGCAAGCCACTATTATAGCTTGAGGCTTAACTTTCTAAACCTTTATCTCTGAAGGTTCAGCACAGAAAGCATTAAACAGGAAAGAAAAAAAATAAAGGGAAATCATTCAAGTGGCAGGGAAGACTCGGTGCTCCTGTCATTCTGTTAAGGCTATTGTATGTCTAGGGGATCACATTTGTAAAACCAGCAAGCTGTGTCTGCTCTACCCTGTCTTCACACAGAGCAACAGGGTTCAGGAAAGTACAAGAGCCAAAAAACCAAAGAACCCCTTAAAAAGTCAAGGATATACTCTTCTGCCTATCCTAGGGAGGAAAACTTATGCAGGTTGGCATTTGATATTTGTCTGAGAACAGTTTAATTCAGTCTGGTGGTTTTGGCCCTGGCCAGAGGCCAAATGCCCACCAAGCCGCTTGCTCACTCCCCCTTCAGCCGAAAAGAGGAGAAAATATATTTTTGGAGGCTTAGGCCCTGAGCTAAGGACAGAGGGATCACTCGCCAATTAGTGCCATGGGCAAAACAGACTCGGCACAGAATAAAGGAAAGAAAAGTGATTTATTACAACTACGACTAATACACCCAGTGAACAGGAACGAGATCAGAGTAAGAAGCGGCCAGGTCTTAAAGCGCCTTCCCCCCACCCCTCCCCTTCTTAGCAAACTTAAACCTCATCACAATTTTACTCTCTTCTCCCCCCACCCCAGCACAGCGTGGGGAGGGGCAGGGAATGGGGAGTGAGGTTCTGGTGGTACCAGTTGCTTTCCTTCCCCAGATCTTAACACTTCTACTTCCCCCACCCCTCGCCTCTTAGCACCCTTAGCTTTAATCATCAATTTTGCTCCCTTCTTCCCTCCCATCGCAGCACCAGGAGGGGCAGGGACTGGGGAGTGGGGGGTTTCAGTCCGTTCCACCCGAGCTGTCTTCTGTCTCAGCTAGGGGGGGCATTCCATACATGCACACACACTTCCCTTATGGTGCCGTGGGGTCCCACCCACGCCAGAGTCCACGAACTTCTGCAGCTTGAGTCCTCTCCATCGGGGAGTCATCTCCTCACCACAGGCCTCTCAGCAGTACTCCCTTCCATAGGGTTCTGACATTCGGGCCCAGACTCCCCCAGCCTGGCTCCCCACAAAGTCACAAGTCCCCCAGCAAACCTGCTGAGGCGTGGATCAATCTCTTCACAGGGTGTAGATGTCTCTGCTCCCTGTCCTCATCCATGGGCTGCAGGGGGACAACCCGCTTCACCATGGTCTTCTTCACGAGCTGCAGGGGAAACTTTCTCTCCACATTCCTTCCCCCCACCTCTTCTTTGGGCCTGGCCTCGGTATAGGTGCAGCTGGTCACATCTTGCCACTCTGCGTTCCAGTGGCAAAGTGCCCCAGCCTGCAGGTTTTTTTCTCCTATATGTGATTCACAGAGGCGCTATGAATCCCTCTCTGATTGGTCAGAGGTAACTTTGGCCTTGAATTGGCCGGTTTACTGTCTGGATTCGCAGAAAACTGTAACTGCTGCTTTGCAAAAGCCATCTCAGCAGCACAGCTACAGCAAACTGCAACAAGTCACTGTTGTCAAACAGCAGCAGAAAGTTATGGGTAAAGATTTCCTCATCAGTTAAGAGTCCCTGGACTACAACTGCTACCACAGTTTTTCAAAATCCTAAGAGTTTCACTCCATCTCCTATAAAAGGATCTACAAACAATATCTTTAAGAATTGTTTATTCAAGAAAGTGTTTGTCCATGAGAAGTTTTCCTCATATTTCCATCTGCTAGTAGTAAATCAGAAGACACTTATACATATGTAATAGCTACTGTACGTAGGCTTAGTATTTCAGAATTTAGTCCCCCACCCTCTGAGTCTATAGCACTCACATTTGTGAGAACTGTATAATCCTGTGGAATTAACTGCAAACAGAAGTGTCATTCTTTCCTTTGTGTCAATGTCTCCACAATAAATTAGCCCATCAGTTATAATACATGTACAGATTTACTCAATTTCCCCTCACACTCTTTATATATCTAAACATACATGGATATCTTGCAATGCTTCCTTTTTGGTAACCAGAAGGCAATCACATTTATAAAGTCTCCTGACAAGACACAAGCTTCCACTGTAGATTCAATGTCCTCATGAAATTATTTTAGTACATTAACAGAAAAAGCTCTGGAAAATTTTAAGAACTTGTCACTTCCCCTGCCAACACCAACAGTAATAACACAACATAACTTTTTTTCCTGAAGTTGTCAATATTCACTGTGGCATGAGAATAAGCATAAGTCAGGCTCCTTCACTGTACTGTTGTGTTTGCTCCTGGCCCACTGTGTGTGGCCTCTCCTACCTTTATTCCCTAAAAAAAACCAACCCTGTGTTTTTTAAAACAGAAACAAAATCCAAAGAAAGACCTTTTCAAATCTTAATAGTTTGGAGTGGGTTTTTAATGCTTTGCTAAAAGCCTCCTTTCCCTGTATCGTGCAGGCTTGCAATTGGACACACAGGGCACTGGCCTCACACTCAAGAGCAAGCTGGTATATGAACACCAAAGAGAACAATTAAACCACCGCATTGGCACTCTGAGAGCAGATCTCTCATGTTGTAAACACTCTCCAAACTCCAAAAAGCATTTGCTGAGACCAGCAGAGTGTGATGACTTCAGACCAAGATGTTTAACCACTTCCATGGCTGTCCTGGAACAACCTGCATAAGGCGAAGTATAGCCAGAAGAGGAGAACAGCAGGACAATTACCTGGCAGCTGATGGATACCAGAAGTGCTCTGTGGTTCTCATTCCAGGAAGAGAAAGAAGTACAACATCTTTCTTTGAGTCCTCATGAGCCATTTGCCAGAAACAAAGCCAGTACATGACCCAGGTAGTCCAAGAAGTTTCATTCAAAGCTGAAGAAATCCCTCTGTGCCCAACAACATGATCCAAGTGTGCAGCATGGGGCTGTTTTTATTCCATAATTACACATTTGGTTACAGAGTTTTAGCAAAGGAACTTTCTTCAACTATGCTGTTATGAGCCATAGAATGGCAGTTCAGTGTCAAGCATTTCTACAGTGAGGTTTTTGTACACATTTGTAACATTTCTGTTAGACCTATACTCACAGAATCCATATTTTTAAAAAAATAAATCAGCTATTTGATCAAAAATGTAGTTATGGGGAAATTCACTTGAGTCAGATCTGCTTCCCTCCTACCCACTGCACCAGAGGAGGAGAGAACTTAAGAGGTATTTCATACATTTATGTACCTAAGCAATGATACATTCTTCAGTAGGAGCCTGTCAGGAGAGTCACAGCTTTGATTGTTGAGCAAAAATAAACAAATTTCAGTTACAAGTTAGCATTAAGCAGTATGTGTAAGCTTCATCAATAGGAATAAAAACAGACAGAATCTAAAAGCTTGAAGTGACATCGTTTACCATCAAGTAGTCTTACGATATTTATTACCATAATTTTGAAGTTCCTACAAATGCAGGCTACAGTAGCTAAAGTGGTTTTCACTAGGATGCTATTACTGCAAAGACACAGGAACTTTAGCCAACTATTCAGGGGGTAGGCTGTTTTCCTTGGGAAACACATACATTTTCCAAAGTAATGTTTTAGTGTAGTGTCACAAGGTGTTATACACATAACTATCATACAGTATCCATACCATGCATGTACCCTTTTGAAACACTATCCACTCAGTTTTGTTTAAGCACTAGATATGATAGGCACCTACATATATTCCCTGTGAGAACTGTCAGGAACTGCACCTTAAGTGCTGATGCACCTTTCCTCCCTTTCTCCTAGCAAACAAAATGCTGTGGAAAGAACAGCCTCTTCTGCATGTAGCTAGGCTGTATGTTTGGCAGCTCTTCGAGGAAACAGCTCTGAACCCAGGAATTTGGTGAACAGATTTTGAAAACAGAGCGACACTATCAAACACAGCAGTTACTGGACAGCAAATAGAGACTGAGCAACCATGCAGCAGTTCAGTATTTGCTTCAATAGCCAAGTAGGTAGTCTCATTACTCCCAAAAGTGTTATTTTAGGCAGTTTCTAAGATGCAGCCAAAGTCTGGTCTTAAAGCAGCAGCCTCATTAGCACAAATTAGAGTACTTGCCACAAAAAAAAAACCCAACAAAAAACCAACCAATCAACCAAAAAAAACCCCCAACAAAACAAAAAACCCCCAAACTTCCCCCAGCCCCCAAAGCTAGCCAGTAACTTTTGGGACCAATTCATTATTGAACAATGCAAAGTGCCAAGACTACACATGAAACAATTGGGTGTACCCCAACTTTTTTGTGATACTAGCCCTAAGGCATAAGCTAACTGCATCACTACAATCGCTTCTAGCTTTTGTGTGTAGAAGTGCTGACTTTACACATAGGGGATTACATTCACAATCCACCACTAACACTTCTCTCTCTCTGACTCATAATGCATTGTTTGCAATAAAATAAATGCAGCCCAGTTGAATCCAGTGCCAGGTCCCCACCACTCAAGCATCCCATAAAATTGATAGTATGGCTGCAAAACCACGTAGATTCATTTAATGCCAATAGCATAAGAACAAACCCGAGGAATCAGAACCTAGTCGGGCACAAGAAAAGTCAGAAGAGCTCATGGCACACAAACAGAGGCTACTTTGAGTAAATAGACAGTGCAATCTTGTGGGAAGGCCAGTGAAGTAACCATTTCAACAAAGAAACATCAAGGGTGAAAAAGTAAGATTTCAGGAATTAAAAAAACCACCCTAAAGTAGAAATAAGTCTTCTTGATAATGCCTTCCTTTCCTGTACCACTCAACTTCCCACTAAATCCTAAGGAGCCCTGTTCTCTGATGAGTAGCAGGCTGCCTACTTCAGGACTGAAGCCCTTTGTTTTTCAATACAAGAGATACCAGCCTGTGCAGGAGCAGCACGGGGCAGCCTCGCAGCATGCCTCAGCCCTGACTGAGAAGAGAGATGACTCAGACCAATTTACAAGTGCCCTGCTCCCAACTCCTTTTCTGCAAGTTGTCTAATAACATAACAACTCCCCACTTTCCAGTAAAGTATTTTTTTGAAAGCAATTACTCTAGTGCAAAGTTATACTGCTGTTTCAAGTCCTACGATTTTGATATTACGACCAAATGGGACAGCAGGATATGCAGACCCATCGATTCAGAACAAACAGATCTGGGATTCAAAGCCTAATGAGAAACTTGCACCAATTTCTTCAGGGCAAGTTCAGGTAATGCATCCATACTTGTGCTTGGAAGCTTTCTCATTTTTCAAGATGGATACTATAAGGCTATTTCTTTCAAGCAAGCAGTAGACCACTAATTGTTTACTTGCAAAATGCGGTTCAGTTCAATAAAGCCAGAGAGATCCAGAATAGAGCAGTAAGTGCTTTCAGTCCATTACCAAGAGAAAAAGATTAAGTGCTCTAAGCCTGAAAACAGGAGCTCAAATTCACTACTTTTTCAATTTACATTGCTTCTGAAGAACAACAGGAACAAAGTGGGCCTAGACTTTTTATAGGTTTTGCACAAGTCTTAAGGCATATCTTCTTGCCAGGCTTCTTTTAACATTCCCCACACACAGCACCTTTTCTTACAACAGACTTAGCTCCACACTACCCATGAGTTATAACTACAAGGACAGGATTGTGCAAAGTGCAAAACATCTGCAGCTCTGAAAAGAGCAAACCATTCAGTTGCAACCATTCCATGCAATATTCTAAATTCTTCAAGGTCAGCAAGCCTTGTTTTTTTCCCTCATACATCTTTTTAATTCTCAGTTTCAACTGCTATTCAGAGAAGGCTTTATTAAGAGGCTTTGGAAGAGGCTTTAAAGACTGTAGGAAAGAAGCACATGAGAAGCCTAGCTTTTCAGTGCTCAAACTGGAGTACTTAAGTCTTTTAGTAGGTGGGCTCCAACTAATAACACAAACATCTTTTGAGTTGCGGTAGCAGACTACAAAATTTCATGGTCATGGCAGAGTTAACTACAGCAGGCAACAGTCCAGCAGCGTTTTTCACATTCTCTTCAAAGTATTTGAATTAACAGAGCAAGAACAGGATCTAGAACCACTGTCTGCAAGCTTTGTGTTTCATTCTACCAAAGCTTGTGATGTCATCTATACTATAACTTCTTCCCACACTCAGCTGCCATTAGTACTCTGCCTGAATCTCTGTTTGTTTAAAGACAATGGACCTTTAAAAAAAAAAAAAGGATGACACCCCCATATCCCCCATAGATGTGTTCCCACTTTGTTTACCTGGAGCTAGGGGAATACCTGAGTAATACTTCCCTATTTTCTTTCTCAAATATGCCAGTACTTGAAATCTGATTATTTGTCAATGATGCCTTGCAACACTTTATTATAGTATGTGAGCAAAGAGTAGGATGCACCCTGAAGGGTAGTAGGTACCCCACTTGCCTAAAGGCAGACACAGGGACAAAGGCTTCTCTTCATGTCAAAAAAAGTCAACTTTCACCCTAAGCACTTCACCATAGCACTGCTTTCTGCTTTGCCAGAGAGACTGGGATTAGAAACACTGGTGCAGTAGCAATCCTTGCTTGCAGAAAGCTTTGAGGATCAGCTGACATTAAGACGTCCCCCAAAAAGTACCTACAGACAGCCAGAACAGTTACAAAAACACCGGTGATGAGTAAAGTTTAGCCTCTATTCTTCACCAAGATCACAAACCACACCATAACATGTTATAACGCTGTGTGGGACAGGGAAAATAAGTACTTTAAAATTTGCCATCTGTTATTTGTGGTATCTTAGGCTGACAGCAGCACTGTACCTGTAACATTTAGCAAAAGGAATTAAAACTGTTAAAAGACTGTAGCAACGGATTTATCTACAGCTCATGAAGTCCACAAATAGGCAGTCCTATGCAGTGGCAGCAGACCTGCTCAGCAAATCACCCTGGCAGGCAATCTCCACTGCCATCTGCTTGGCCATCAGTACCTTTTTTGTACCAAAAGCACACACAGCTTTTGGCTCTGCTAGCACATGAAAGGCAGAGCTCAGTGGCCCACAACTAGCGTACTACACAAGCAGTCCACTGAAACAGCCCTAGTCTGCAAGCACTAGCTCCTGAGCAGCTCCGATAAGCTACATCCCACGCCAGCCCTGCCCAACTGGGTCACAGAGTACAGCACCGGGGAAACAGCAGATTAACATGACCCTCAATGCAGCGAGCTGGATTCAACACAAATTAACTTCTCTTTCAGCAAAAGGTCCTAATAACTCTTGAAGGCATACCAGACACCAACTTACCCTTCTTATTTTTCTCTTTTTATTTTTCATCCTTTGAAAAGCAAAGCATAAAACACAATGTTATTGCACTACTTAATAGCAGCACAAAATAAAAGTATTTGGAAGGTGGCTTCTGCATTTAGAATTGGACAGCACCATGTTATACAAGGAAAGTCAGATGCCAATGAATTTCCCATTTAAAGATCCAAAAGCCCAGTAGAGCATGAAAGTTAAGCATATGCAGACAACGATTTCACAACCTCTTTTAATACCTGCAAATAGCAACATCTTTGGAGAAGGTTTATGGGCAAAACACTTTGTGATATACATACACACACATATCACAAACACACACGTTATACTCCAAGAGGGTTTCATGTGTAGTATATAATTAATGCTGTTTTAATTTTAAGAACATTCAAGCAAAAGGTCAAAGTTGTGACAAAAGAAAGGGAGAGAAGGACTGTGCAGAGAATGGGAAGTAGGTGCACTGCTACTTACTCACAAGTGATTAGAATCTCACTGACGGGCTGTTTCTCCAGAGAGAAATACTCAATAACCCCTACACAGCCTGAAACATCTGTGTGAGAAGGGAAAGCTCTCATTAGAATTACTATGGTCAGGATGCCCTGAAAAAACAAGTTTCCCCTCCCCAGAGAGGGAAACAGAGATTGTTCCTATAGATGTTACTAGACATGATACTTCTCACCCGTTATTCTCTAAGTCACAAGAATTTTCATGTGAAAAGACAGTCTTTGCAACACAGGTCTCAGAAGGCCTGTTAATCAATACGTGGTTTGCCAATAACCTGTCTCAGAAGACAGTTACATTAAAACTCAAAGCCAAGCCTTCCTCAAGTAAAGAGCTGCTTCCATCTTTACATTGTTACATCTTGACTTTCCTGACTCTTGCTCACTCCCAGCCTCCTATTTTGGTGTACTTTTACACTACTTTAGTCTACCAAAGCAAGCACTTCAGGTTGGATATTCTGTTGCAAAGAACCATTTGAGAATGAAGGAGGACAAAGGCTTTCCAAAAGAATGGTTCCCCACAGACAAAAGGTTACAAAAGATTTTGTAACCAAGAAGAAAAACCTCAAAGTCTTATTTTGAGTTACATCTGTTGGATCCTGCTTATTCCACAGAACATCCCATTTATTAGTATGCAGCAACTCTACCAACCCACATCAATTGTTCTACAGCGTCACTGGAAGAAATATCTTGGCTTTAAGGAATGATGAAAGTTCTTACCAACATTACAAACACAGAAGTAATTCTTCTCATCACCTTGTTCCGCTTGGGTTTCTTTCCAAGGCGATGTTAGCTTACCTTGTTTCAAGTCTCCTTCTCTGACTCACTGGTTGCAATGTGTCAAACCACATTCCTGGCAGCCACCACAAGGGCAACCAAGACTGAAGGGTAACAAACAGAAGAGGGTAACCTCTCACTAATGCAGATCCCCCCTACTCAAGGCTTTTGGTAACCTACCAAGTCAAGTTTGCTAGGACATATTGTTGTTTCCCCCGCTTTAAGAACTACAAACCACAAACAAAAGGGCTAAGACATCTTAAAGTACCTCTGCCTGAGAACTCCATTGAAAACTGGCCTGCACGCTTCTGCATTTCAACAACAGAACTTCCTTGCCTTGATTTATTGCTAAAAAGACCCCAACCAACCATACATCAAAACCCAAAACAAAACAAAAATGCTACAACCTCGTTATCTCAGACTGGGTTAGTGATAAGGGCTTGCTACTGGCAATTGTCTAGACCTTTTTGAAAAGAAATCCTTGGGCAAGTTTAAGAAAACTCCATAATCAAACCTTAAGTATAAAGACCAAAGAACAACATTTCTCAAAATTTAAGTTAAATCTTCACTGAATGGTAAAAGGGAAATCCCAGTAATAGCAAAACACACTGAACTCCTGTTTACAGCCAGACAAAAGCAAGGCCCATTTGCAGAGCTGGGATAAGCATAAATCACCTCCACAAACCTTGGGGTCAGGAGCCTATTCACAACTCCAGCACACTGTAATCATGGAGATGCTGTCTTCATTTCTCAAGAGAGAAAGATCAAACCATCACAACTGTCACCTGAAGCCTTGGAATACTGCTCATCACACAGATGCCATAAACAAGTGAAATCTGTAAGGGTGGTGACTCAACAAAGGTCTAACAGAAAAAGGAGGCATCCACAAGCATCACCATGGTGTGATCATCAGAGTCTTCCCTATGCTCTCCATCAGTTATTGACTACACAGTTTTGTATTAGACATATTGCAATGAAAAGCCAAGCTACTCTGCATACAGTCTTCCATGACTGGGTATCTGAGATGTGGTTTACAGAAGCAATCCAGGTAATTCACAGGGAGAGCGAGGCTCACAAACTCCCTGAATACAAACTAGTTGACAGATGTGTTTCTTAAACCCGATAATAACCTGGTCAAGAAAAATCCTGGTACAGAAGTAAATAAATACATTATGGAATATTTCAGAACAGACAGATTGGAACTGTAAGAACACACCAAAATTCTGATAGCCCAGACACAAGCTGCTTTGTCTACAGCCTGTTTTTACTGCAGATACCTCACTCAGCAACTGGTTGTTGCTGTCCTTTTCTGGTTTACAGATGGCAACTGCCATCTGCTTTTTCTTTTCCCCTTTACCCTCTTATTTTTCAGTTCAGACTGCAACTAAGCACAGCAACATAGCTGGAGAAAGTTTTTGGTTGCCAGCTTGTGTTTTGGTTATTTGTTTGGGTTTTTTCTAAAAACAAACTACTTTTTCTTCCTTTGCTGCAGGGAATAAGAGAACAAGGGAAACATGTTTTGGGTTTTTGTTTTCCTAGTGAAAGGGCAAGCACACAAAATGTGAAAATAACATTGTTCAGAGTATGTGGACTGCATGACCAAGATGGGGCATACATTCCTCAGTGAAATAGTTATTACAATTAAGAAGGAACTACAGGCAAGAAGGTTCATCAGTTTGTTGTCCACCATGCTGCCACTGCTGCACTCAGAAGTATAAACAAGGGCAGGCTCCACTGCCACAACACCTCTGTGTCTTCATAAACAGCTCAGACACATTTCACGTCATTCATGATGTCTTGGCATACAGGCCAAAATTTAGTATTGTACTTTTCATCAGTACATTAGTCAGCATGCAGGCAATGAGGAAACTGACTCTGAAAAAGGAAAAAACCCAAGCTAGAAGTGGCTGCATAGAAAGATGACTTTCTCACGTCAAAGGCGGGTAACTGGATAAACCTGCATTTCCAAAACAGCTTTCTGAAAAGCCCTCTGAAGCAGAATTGAGAAACGAGATCGCTTCTCACACTAAGGTACAACAGCGTGAATCAGGTTCTGTCAGCACTTCTGTGATAAATCTTGCCTGTGCAGGAGTTTAAAATGAAGCTGGAAAAAAAATCTGGAATTCAAAAAAGGAAAAACCAAGCCACTCAACAGTATGTTTTAGGGTGTTGTGAGATTTTAGGTCCAGGGTCTTTCACTGGACTTTCAACTAGTCAGATGCTCTCTCCCCAGGACATCAGCACTACGATCATATTCCTACCAAATAAATCAGAGCTCAGGCATCCTGCAGAAAATGTTGTTTCCGAAAGTGTACGGTACTTCCTCACTCCTCTTCCTCTTTGTCTTCCAGCACATAAACAATAAAAATTTTTCTTAATGTTTTCTGTGTCACCCGCTACCCTCAGATCCTTCAGAAGGAACCCCCATTCCTGGTAAGGACAGAGAGCATATTTCCAGTCCAGCATTCCATGCAATAAGAGGTGGCTACGGCACTAGGCTGCAGCAAGGCTCTTCTGCCCACCAGCCAGAGCATTTCCTGGCTGCAGCACTGCACAGCAGCACCAGCCTTATTCCACAACCCTCCAGTACTAAACAAACCAACAAGCAAAACCATCAGCAGTGAGATCTGCAGTTGTATCTGGCATGCCAGATCACAGAAGGCCAGTTACTTCTACATCTGCTTCGGATGTAAGAGGAAGACCCAGAAAAAGGCTGACTGTAAAAAAGCCTCCATGTGAAGGACAGGGCCAATTCGTAGGCATCAATGGAGGTTCGGCCTGTAGTAGTATTAAACAAGAAATAGACTGAAGAGCATGTAGCCAACAACCAAAGTACAAATTCAGATTGTAAGTACATCAAGTCACCTCTGGGACTTCTGGTACCTTGAATATTTCTCCTAGGTTGTAGAAGGTTTTTGGTAATTCTCAACTCCTTAAGCAAACTGACTATTTGCCTCTTCTATTTGCCTTTTCTTCCAAGTTGATTGTAAATCTGAGCTTCAACTGGAAGATTTCAAAAATCTGGAATCTCTGCTACTGTCCACACTTTGCTTTCCACCAGTCTCAGCAGATACTTTAATTTGAGCAAATCCTTGATTCTGAAGCCAGTTTCCTCTTGTTGACATCTGTACACATAAACTATAAATTAGGTGTGAACTCAAATCTACAGAAGCATAGATAAACCCTGAGAAATACCATATTGCCATGAGCCAGAGAGTAAAACTAGGTAGGCTTCAACAGATCCAAAATAACTAGAAGATAATGTATTTGTTCAGCATTAATAAAGGGAAACAAAAACCTCTATGAACTTTTAACTTGGCAGACAGAGAGAATCTTGTACCATCATTCCACTGAATGCCATTATTCTAGTTCAAGCCAGTTCAACAGTTCCCCAGCAATCACACATGCACAGAGGACAGCCACAGGTCTGTCAGTACTGACGTGGCTTTCCACTGATATAGCCTGCCCCAAACCCCTTGTCTCCCCCTATTACAGAGGCACAAGTTCTACTTTCTGGAGAAACTTGCATCCAGGTTAAGCTGCAGTGACCTCCCTACTGGACTTCTGTTTATTCTAGTCACTATCAGCAAGTTAATCATTTAATGGAGAAAGGAGACTAACATTTAAGTGTTTCTCCACTGACATTGTTAGTACGGAAAGAAAATTTGAACAATCTACATGTTATCCTTAGTGATTCCTACCTTGAGCTTGACTAAGCAGTTAGGCTACATCTGTACATACAGATCACCAAGACAGTGTCCAGGACAATTTGGCTGTTCATTGTCAAACCTATAAATCAATGAGATGGGAGGTTTTTGTAGAATTTGGTAAATGTGATTCCACTCCTCTGAAAGATATTTTACCAACAGCAACAAAATGTGAGAGCCCAAGTTTTAAGAGTACTCCCTAATTTCACCTCTGATGTTTTATTTACTCATTAAACATTGTCCATAACCACCCTCCCCTTCATTATATAGATCTGACCCACAGATGCCAGCATCTACTCAGATCATGCTTCAACTCAGTGCTAGTGAAACTCCTATGTTCAAGTTTCAAGTAACGCCTGGCTGCAGAAACTGTGTGCTGTGAGCTGCACCTTCAGTGAGAGAAGGTAGTTGATTAAAGTAGAGCAAACTGCATCATTCATTGTGGCACTTGTTCTCCTGGCACACTAGTAGTTCTGGCCTGAGGTTGGGTAAATAATTCCTTAATGTTCCTTAAAAAGAACACCACAAACCCCACACAAATTACTTCTGAAAAGACTTCTGATAATAATACAAAACTCTTTTGAGATGCTTTCACTTCGAACTCTTGATTCTCAAATACCAGAAAAACAAGTTCTCCATTTGTAAAGTACAGACTGAATTTTAAGAAGCAGGGGGAAGAAAAAAAAAAAAAAGCACAAAAAGTACTCTGTGTAGCTGAGTAAGCAAAGAATGTACACGTGTGAGTGTGCAAGAAGATAAATGATGTACTCCCAGTGATTCAGCTGAGCCTAGTAATGAGTGGGGCTCCTGCTCATGGCCACAAGCAACACTCTAGGCTGGTGCTCATTAATTTCTCTGAAGTTCAATATGACATGCAAAAGGTTTTCTCCTCAAAACAGAGGCAGGCCTCTATGCATCTGGATACAAAGGCAACTTTGAAGGAGTGAATGGATGCAACAGTTTCTGAGCAAGCTTCCAAACAGCAGCAAGACTGCCAGGACTCTTGACAATGCCACAATCTACAAAAACATCAGGGGATTTAGATGCAACAAATTCCTTTTAAAAAACACAGGCTTAGCTATTGCCTCGTTTTTCCACTGCAAAATAAATACACGGTACTACCCAGGGACATGTAAAATGGTACAGATAGGGCACAGAGGTCCACTTCTTCTTGCTGTTCATGCTCTTATTCCAACAGCATGCTACTCTGTAAACCCCTTAGAAGAGTACCACTTTCACATTTTCAGGAAAAAAAGAAGAATGCAACAAGACCTCAGAGAATTTCAAGATCCTGGGTCAGATCTACCACTTTCCAGGTCTCTCTCTCTCCCATTAGAAATGGCCATAGACCTACATTCCTTCTACATGTATTTTCTTCACAGCTGGAATCGTATTCCCAATTCAAGATTCTCAAAGCTACTACTTTTGCAGTGGTAACAGTGAATAAGCAAGAAACTTCACTGCTTGCTATCAATCTTTCATGAGTGATGTTTCTTATTACATAAAGCTTTCTTGAGGGTTGTCTAAATTAAACTGGAGTCCCATCTTCTTGCAACTTCAACAAGCTTTCTGTCCTGCAACTACAGTACCAAGTACTGTACTCAGTTCTGACATGGACAACTCTGAGGACTACACTGTCATTTACATGTTGGTTGAAATAACCCTGTTATTTACAAAGTGTAACTTACAAAAGTTACATTGCAAAATTCAGTCTTTCCCTAATTGGGATTATCCTCTCTTCACACACCAAGTTAACCCACATATTGTACTTTTTTGGAGTTTTGCCACCCACATACTCAATATCAAGTATGTTCCCTCAGCTTGTCAATAGATCACAGCCTGTTTCCCCCCACAAAAACTGTTGGGAAAAAAAAAAAAAGAACACAAACAGAATCAGCAGTGGAAGTCTCTTCTCACAGAGCCAAACTAGAAAGCATAAGATGATTCTTACCCATCACAGATAAAGTCTCAGTAATCCAAGCAAAGACTTTTACGAACAGCCTGTGTTACAACACAAGCCAAGTACTCAGACCTGGAACTTTCACTCTGAAAACCAGAGGGACTGAACAAATCAGATTTGCTCCACTGGTCTGCAGACACATTCCCTGCTATCCCTGGGACTACCAGCACGGTCTCTTCCCTTTATTGCAAATAAATTACTTCATGTTAGGATCTCTTTGTCTTTCTTACAAAAAAAGTTGTTTCATGCTACTTAGCACCTACCGCTATGAACAACAAAATCCAACCAAGGAGACATCTTTGTAGTAGCTTCCTGAGAAAACAACTTTCTTCTACACCTCCAACAGCTGCAAATTAGGTAATGAATGCAGAGGATTTTTAAGAATCCTTCCCAGATACTTCCAGAGTTGTTTTAAAACCACTGTCCAGAAAAGTCACAGATACTTTTGGACCATTCTTCTCCTGGCCTTGGCTACCAGAAAAAAAAAAAAAGAAAAAAAAAGAAAAAAAAAGAGGAAGCCTTGGTAAAGTTAGGGGAAAGAGTGGGTGGAATGACAGAAAGAAAGGCAGTAGTTCTCATTGCATTTGCAATACATTGTTCAGGCTCTGAGCCCTTCCCCTTTACACACCCAGCACGGTAATGAGAACTACTGCCTTTCTTTCTGTCATTCCACCCACTCTTTCCCCTAACTTTACCTCAAATGCAGATGGGCAAGATAAGGCTATAAACTGTCATGAAAACCTCAAATACTTGATTTTGGTGAGGCAGTTCACCAGCCTTTAACAGCTCCTCACTGTTCCACCCAAACCAAACTGGAGGTCATCCTGCCAACCAGCATTAAGAGGCCCCGTTTGGAGAGCTGCCATCCCAGGTAGTTTTGCTGGTTTTGAAGTGTGGTGGAAGCCAAAGCCCAAGCTGTCATCCTGCATCCAGCCTGAGGCACAGACTCAGCAGCACCAGGTAAAATTACACTTCCACGCCCCATGCAGTACCTGTTTTGTAAGTATGCAGTTTCAGTTTCCAGGACTATCAGCCCTTCAAGACGCCAAATTTCCTTTTCTTTCAGGTATCTGAAGTTTATGCTTGGGTACAGGTACACAGCTACACAATACTGAATTAAAAGCTAGCCAATCGGAGGTTAACAAGGAATATGTATTTCCCCAACACATACAGAACACGGAGACTAAGCACATCAACAGTCACATTAGAAGAAACCTTCCACAACCCTCTGGATGAGCAAAGCTTACATTTGAAATGAGCATTACACAAAAATTATCCACACAAGCAGCAGTAAAATCTGCTGGAAATCACAGACATCACTGCTATGCACCAAAGGACTGGAAAAAGCCCTTCTCTTGTTTGCTTTCAAGATGACAAAGAATCAGTGTTAGAGAGACATAAAGCACATATAAAGCTTTGTATATTAGCAGCAGCACTCACTCAGCAGGTTGGATGTATATACGCCCTTGATCAGTTTTACATGGGCAGGCAGGTGAAGGATTCCACTCTCAGCCTTCTCATTCATTTGCCATAAATCTCGTACGGTGGCTATTTCAGTTATTAATTATTCACATTTATAATCCAGAAATATGAGCATTACTTTTCTACACTCTTCAAATGATAATTTTAGAAACACATTATCAAGAGTCTGAGGTGTTCCACCCCTAAGAGGAAGAAAAAGAGGCACAACTTAAAAATTTCATGAAATTGAGTAGAGTTAAGATTACATCCAAGGTGCACAAATTGAACAGGACAGAGGAGGGAAGTACTAAGGTGAATTGAATTGCTTGTGCCTGAATTCAAAGAACAGCTGTGGTCAAAGTTCACACACAGAGAATGGATACCTTTAATTAAACACTGATCTACCTGTACACATCCTGGTGATTTACATAGAGAACCACATTCACACACTACCTTCAGTCACAGCAACTGTTTTACAACACAAACTTTACGGGAACATTGACTCTGGTAAGTGTGTGGTTCTGTGCTTGTTTTATTTGGTTTCTCTGTGGCTTTAGCTGCAAAACTGGTGGAAGGCTGCTGACTAAACCCAAAAAAAAGAATTCAAGTGCAAAACAAGCTTCTCTAACTTGCACAAATGGTATTTGAAGAGTACATAGCAAAATTCCCATATAACAGGGAAGGAGAACAGAAGTTGTTAATAAAAATTAAAAAGGCAATCCAAAGCTCGTTTTATTTGCACTGTTCTACTACGCAATAGTTGGACCTCAAGCCTAAGCAATAGTGAATGCTAATCAGACAGGTAACAAAAACACAGGCCTTGTCCCATAGAGCTGACAACACAGCCTTTGCCACAGTAGCACACTTGGGATGTAAATATGTAGCCTAAATAAAATACACGGCTTATATTTCATGCATGACAAGAAGTCCTAAGTTTTGAAAGGGAGTCAGATTTTAAAATCACACTGCTTTAAAAGGAGACTTGGGATAGCTGTGAAAGTGAGGCTTTTCTGTCAGGAAGTGGTGTTTATGAAATAAATGACCCAGGGAAAAGTGTGCTCCAAATGCCAACAGTGCACTAAGAAGCACAGCTCTGCCAACTGGAAACGCAAGCGCCGATGTTAAGCTATCAGAAATGTCTCTTTGGAAACACTAGTCTATTACTTTGCTGTAAACTGATTTCTGAGGCTGCTTAACAGAACAAAACCAGATATGCCTGCAAGATTGTTTTTATGTAGATGCTGATCCCACTAGGAAGTTCATCCTCAATTCACATTCAGACTTCAACCAACAGAGGTCCTTTCCCACTCCTACCATTCTGTGATCACAAGTGGAAGTACACACAGCCTGGATACCCGTGCCAATTCTCATTGCTTGCAGCTTACAAAAGGACATGAATTTTACCTCCAGTAACACACAATGATAAAAACACCTCTTTAAAGAATCAGGCAATAACAATCCTAAATTATTCCTTTGTAGATGTCCAGTCATTTATGCACTTGAGCTCACTAATTTAAGTTTCAAGCATCTTAGGAAAGCTTGCTTCATTGAACTAGTATTTTGCCAAAATGACAAAGGAAAGCAATAAAACTGGAGAAAAATCCCCCAAACCAAACAAAAAAACCACAAACACAGAGACACACACACACCAAGCTAAAAGAAACTGTCAAGACCACTAAAACAAATGGAAGAACACCAACCCCAAAATAAGGGACATATGAACGTCCATGAGAAAAGACTTGTTTCCTGAGATCTGTGAAAACAACCAACAGCTTTGAGGACTTCCAAGGAACATATTTAGCCAAACAACAGTTAGTTACCTACTGGAAAATACCAAGGAAATACCCCTACCATCTCCATACATCCACCCATTGTGACCAACAATTTCAGTCAGCAATCCTCTGAAATTTAATGAGTATTAAAAAAATTTGAAAAGACACAGGCTCATATTAAATTCCCATTCAGGCTTGTAGAAAATTCTAAGGCATGGACTGAACAACAACAACAAAAAAGAAAATCTCTTACCTTTCTAACTACTGGTTAGCTAATTGACACAGAGAGGCAAGTAGCCACATTATTCAGAATCCAGAAGTCAATTACTGTCTCTTCCCATCCTCCTAAAATATGCATTTAGCTATTAGAGAGGAAGGGGGTGGGGGTGAAGAGGAGGAAAGGATGTTAAAATATTTTGTGAAAAAGCAATTAACACTATTCATAACAAAGGAAAGGAAGCACAAAGAGCATGTAGCTGCAAAGATCACTGCCAGATTAAAAAAAAAAAAATCCTTGACAAATATTTTCAGTTCATTATTTATTTATTGCCCACCACACCTCTGAGATTACACCAGAAAGCCAAAGACAAGTAAAGAAATGGCTGATACCAAAATCAATTTACAGAAAATCTTACAAATGTTAGCCACTTTATGATCCACATTTTTTTCCCCAGATGGAAAAAACAAATCATACAATCTCTAATCAAGCCTTACTACTCTGAGAAGACCTGAACTACCAAAATGACAACTATTTAAAAACTTGTGATGATGTTCAAATATCCTTAACAGAGTAACGAGCTGCTTCATTACTCTGGAGTATCAGATCCGTTGAAGACCTCTGGGTTTTGAACAGCTGTACAAAGACAGGTCCAGCACAGTTATAGAAAGTGCAGATGAAGATGACATGTAGTCCACCTCCCATGAAGATGACACTGACTCAGTATGTGCTAGAGGGAAGGGGGAAGGAAAAAGAAAAATCTCAGCAACTGCAGCTGCTTGCTGAGCAAATAGGAGAGGTAAGATGATGAAGCAAACACTGTAAAGTAGCAACATAACAACAGACTCTAAAGACTCCAAAAAGCCCCACATGGATCCATCACTCATGATTCTGCTCAGAACTGTACTGGAGTGGCCTTGCTGGGTACCAGGTAGGGAGGGGAGATCACAACCCTGAATGGACTCCCCATGACCGGGCAGTCCAGCTCTAACCCACCTAACCACTGATAACCCATATAAATGTACAGAAGGGTATAAAACTACAGCCATCAGCATGCAAATGCTATTCTAGAGAAACTATGAATCATTTCAAGTATTTAGTAAAGGAAAACCAAAGTATACTGCCAAAATATTTTGTACAGCCTCCTGTTATTTCTCACTAGGAGCATTCAAGGCAGCCCACCAAATTTTTATATTAAAACCACAGACACATGTTAGTTTACTATCTGTGCTCCTATGCACATTTGTCTACTTACACTGCACAGCAACAAGAGAAAAAAGGACTAATCAAAAATGGCACATCACTAATAAGGAGAGGCAAAGGATAAGCACATCAGTGTAACTGTTGCAAGTAGACTATACTAGCTAATTCAACAAGAACTTTTACCCTGGGAAACTATCAGTGCCATTGAACAAACCCAGGAAAATTACTGATTCTTAGCTTTGCAGACTGTTGACTCTGGAAGTCATCCAGTGGGTGATAAAGGAAAGTAATATGCTTCTTAAAATATTAAGAACTCAACCTCACCTTAGAGTTTGTATCCCCATTTTATACGGGTGGTTTCAAATATACAGAAGAGCAAGTAACTATGTACACAAGACCCTAACACATTAGGCATGTTAACAGTAACTAGCAATATATATTTTATCACAATGCTCAAATCTGTCAAGCTCTTTACTGTTCTGAGGGGGAGGAAAAAAAGCTGAAAACTCAAAAGAAAACCCCAACAGCTGTAAATGATTCAGCTCTAATAAATATACATACTATAAATTTGCTATTTAAATACTTGCTAGCCTCTCCCATTACACAGTATAATGGTAACATCTGAAATGTGAAACACTGTCTTGAGGGCGCAAGCTAACATTTGTTTTGTAAACAAAAAAAGTCTGGTACAATTCTTCCCCCCACAAGACAACAAAAAGGAGTATTCAAATAAATGGAATCACTTAATCACAAAAAAGAACAAAGATTCTAATGATCAAACTTTAAATTCCAGTCACAATTGCAAGGTGCAGGATCCCTGCCAGACTAACAGAATTTAAGCACTAGGATTCATGTGGAAAACCTTAATTACACGATACAAGATAGACAGTGGCTACACAGGCTTGACAGACCTCTGTTCTAAATCAACAGCCATCAGCATCCCTCTGCTGCTGCCACTCACCTACATTAAGCACCATAAATATTTTTCTTCAGCAGTTACAATTTGTTTGGGTCTTTCCCCTCTCCCCCCCCGACTTGTCAAAGTTGGCATATTTGAACAATGTATAATTCTCTATATTCTGGCCGAAGGCACACTGCCTCTTGTGCACAGGAATGAAAGTATAACTAATTTTACATTGTCTTTTGCAAAGCTGCTTTCTGTAACAAGCTGGTATTGCATTCTCTATCCTCCAAATCTACAATCACATTTTTTGAAGAAAAACCCAAAAACAACCGCACCTGGTATTTATCCAGACTGTGGACAGAAATCAGATAAAACACACAGAAATCCACTGATACATTTCTAACGCAGGACCCTTCCCCTCCCAGAAGAAAAGGTTTTAATAACTGAAAAGTACTTTTTTTCTTCATATCCAAAGCAGATGATTGCATAACAGTCCAGGGGACTTAGATACAGACGCCTATCACGCACAGCGTATTTGCAGGTGCCAGTACGTACTGCCAAGCTGCACCAGTCACTTTACACTCCCCACAGCACACAGAAGAGCTAAAACATGATGCCTGCTGTGCAGTGTATTCCACACACAGCCCTGATCACGCTGCAGAACCATGACATACCTTTCAGTCTTTTGGAATTCCCGTTCCTCTGCTGCTCATCCTCTTCGTTAATGGTGAATAAACCCAGGGGATTTGGCCTGGCACTTGTCTTCTTCAATCTCTCTTGTCGGAGGGCAGTAGTTGAACCAGGCATGTTGCTGTTGTCTCTTGCTTATTAAAAAAAAAAAAAGTAAGAAACTGCAGCCCCTGCTTAGCAGCTAGCTGCAACACTGCCTGTTCATTTGAGCACTTGTAATAGATCCCCTATGGATAAGCAGTATGCAAACAGCTGACAGATACAAACATCCACTCCACGGCAGAAGGCTTGCAGCCCTTCCCCACCTTCAAGAAAGCCCTAATTAAAGGCACATCGGTTTGGATGCTGCTCGACGCTGTCTTAACCTGTTCAATCAGATCCCAGCCCACAGCTCCGGGTTCCTCGCTGCAGCACCTTGTTTCCCCTGCAACCCTCTTCCAGCTACAGCACACTAAAATATTCAGCACGCAACACAAGAGGAGGGAAAATATGATACGCCGCTGTTAACAGTTGCCCTGACAACACTGACACATCCCAATCAAAGGGGGTCTATGAGTGTTGTCTCCTCAGCTGCAGCAAGCCGGCCTCGGGAACGCCGTCTCCCACAGGCTTGCGGAGAGCTGGAAGCACCTCGGCAGCCGGGGCTGCTCCTTCCTCCTCGCAGGGCGGTGGGAGGATGGAGCTGCGCTTGCACAAGCAGATGAGCACTGAAGGCTCCAGGCACAAACCTGCATTTTGCCAGCTGCCCTGTTTATTCACATTTCGATATTTCAGCCTAATCTAAACTAAGACAATGATGATGAGTCTTCTCCATATATGCATGTGTGTTGGGTGTCACAAGTGCACCCCCCACTCCTTAACTTAATCACCTTCCGATGCAGTGCATACCTTTTGCATTAGGAATGCATACACCCATGGTTACAGCCAGGTGTTGGAACAGTCTTCTCCACGTGTGAAAACTCAAATAGCAGGATTTCCAGCTCGTACAGACAACACAGGGCAATGAAAGGCCTTTTGGAGTGAAGAGTCTGTACCGCACCATTAGCTTTACAGCACCGGCCATTAACATTCACTTTGCAAAATGAACAAAATACAAACAGCCTGGGCAGGTTTAATTTGTTGGCTTTCCTTCATAAGCTGCCATTCTGGATTTCCTTCAGCTGTTTACAACTGAGTGCTTGCTCACAAGTTTTCCAATCTGTACGCTTCATCCTTCACAACTCTGAACACCACTAGGTAACAAGCTGGATGTTTTACCTGTGAGACCTCAATCTTCATCTGCCTTCAACTCTAATTCAAAACGTGCTTACCATTTCAAAATACTGCTGAAGATAAACTGCAAGATAGAACATCTCTATAACGTTTAAATTACAGGATTTTCCCTACCAGCTTTTTCTTTCTCTTTTTTTTTTTTTACTGTTAAGGAAAACTTCATGTAATATGATTGCCTGCTAGAAGATGGCACATGCACTACTTGACAAGCCTCATATTGAAAGTGCAAGATTATACATACATATATGATCACTCAATGACATGGGTAACAATACTGAAGAAGAAAGCTCAGAGTTTATGACAGTCAGCATCCCAGTAGTCCAGGATGCTCTTCACAGAGTCACCCTGAATTGTGCTCAGCTGGCAGGACAGTTCTGTTATCACACCTCAGGCTCAGCAGCCAGGAATCCTGCTGATGGAGAACACCACAGCACCACCTGAAGGCTCGGCCAGACCATTCTTCTCCAGCATGGGCAGAAACCAGCCAACCAAAACAGACCTATTCTGCAGGAGGGTAAAAGATCTGAAATAGGCCCACAGCCCGCCTCGAGTATGTATTTCTTCCTGGCTATGTCCTGCCACCTGGTTACACCTTGGACTCTCTGGGTGTACACGGAAGTTATACACGATGACATCTGTCTACAGTTAAAGACGCTTTGTACTAAAGGGTGTGGATAAAAATAATAATAATAAAAAAAAAAAGAGTAAGAACACCCCCCAACACAAGCTATTTAGCTTTGCAATTTGCCTTCCAGGGTATAGACAGGCGGCTACTCTGTCCTGTAAAAGAAACAGCTCCATTCCTTAAATTCCATCCACTTTATGCCTACCACAACTACTATGTTACAGTACACAAACAGAGCCACAAAAAGAGGGCAGTAGTTAGTACCACAAATACTATGCATACATGCCCAAGACTCACAAACAGAAAAGCAACAGAAAACAGCACTTATATGGCACCTTAGTTAAATATCACTTCACTCCCTTTCACTGCTTGAAGTCCCTAAGACAGGATTCCTGCCCTTCTGAACATTCTATTCAATCAATCACCTTTAACTGCTAAACTACTTAAATAGGCATTTAAAAATATGTAAGAGGTATCTAATGCACAAAAATACATCTGACTGGAGAAGCTTCCAAAGGGTCTTCCAAGCTTACAGGTATGGTAAGTGTTTTAGCATCTCCATTTTCCCTATTATCTGAGAGGTCATGGAGAATAGCTACAGGACTGAGAATGCCTTCTCTGATCATTGCAGGATCCCCTGCACCCATAAGAGTGACTTGTTCCAAATACAAAGCATAGTAATGACTAATTTTGATGCTTCAGGGGTTAGTGAAGACAGATTGGAGGTATGACACACAGACAACTCAGGCATTGGTGCATAATGTCTTTCTGCTGATATACTAATGCAGAGGTGAATTCTGACAGAGGAAAAGGATCAACAGCACATTCAGTTTATGCAGCATGATTTTATTTCAAAGCTCCTGTGGTTAAAAACTCTGCTAGCCTACAACACGTTTTGAAAGGCCTAGTAAAATGGCACCCTAGCAAGCTGAAACCCATTACAAATATGAGACACCTATTAGAAGATATCACATAACTTTAGTAATTGGGGTTTTGTAAAATATCTTCTTGAACATGCATAAAAAGCTACTAATGCTGCAAAACAACAGACTGGGCTGACAAATCCCCTCCCATCCATTGGTTTAGGACAGAAAAAGAATTTCCTGAGGCATCCCCAGCGGGAAGACTTTGCTTTGAGCTGAGTCTTGTCTCAGCTATGTGGGAGCTTCTATATGAAAACTGAGATGAAAACAACATTCCTTTAAGAGAACAAAGTGGTGGACAGTTTTAGTATTAAGGCTGTTCAAGTATTAAAAGAAAAATAAAATTCTTACACAGCCCCTATCAGCGATCTCCCCCTTCCTCTAACCAGTCATACTGTGTACCAATGCAATCATAGCTGAGATCTTCCTGATGGGGTGAGACTCTCTCAGGATGGAATGAGGGCAACTGTATCTTGAGGGCACTAGATAAAGTGTTGTAAAATGGGAAACCAAAAATTAAAACTTATTATCAAATGAACTACTACACTTAAACACACCCACTTTCAGACTCTGGGTTCTACAGTTGTAATTGCCCACACAATACATTATCTGATACGCAACAGCCTTAAACAACAGTTTGAACAAAGACTATGAGGATAATTACACTGCGATCTGGGAAACGTAAATATTTATAACAACATGCTAATTGGTGTTTCTGCTTTAACATCAGTTATTAAGGCTTGATATCTCTACCTGTGAAATAAAAGGCAAGTTGAAGCCAGTCATCAGAAGAGTCCCCATGATATCTATGTGCAGTCTACTACAGGTAATCTGATAACTTTCAATGACCCAACTCTAGATTTGCTATCTTCTTTCATTCACAGGATTGTTTCAGTTTCTGTAAACTATCCAAAGGCTACATGAAGCTCATTACTGTGATTCAGAGTGTAAGTTGCACATGGTAAATTCATATTCTACAACCAGTGCCTTACAAAGCACTCTGCCAGTCCAAACTTCCTGAAGGGAACCTTTTTGCTCTCTCATGGAGGGACAGAAGACAAGAGGCTGCGTTCAACACACGTCAGGTAACCAACAGAGAGGAAGAACCTTGTGAAGACAGCTTCTGTCTTCCTTCAGAGTTGCAGGCTGTGATAACTACGACTGCATATGATTTCAAGAATAAAACCACTTGACGTAGCACTAACTGGAAGCCACCTTATATCATAGGCAATGTCAGGTTATGACACAGGAAACCAAGCCAACTGAATGCAAGATCATATACTATCGCCAAAGAAAAGTATAGACTAACTGCCTATGAAAAGCTCTGCAATCCAACAGAAACACTCATACGACACTCAAATCACAATACACAGATTTTTTTTTTCCCTCCCACTCCATGAGACACACATTATGTGTTCATCAAGCTGCATTTTATAGGAATTTCATGTCTTTTTTCTTAGGATAAATACAGTTAAAATACTGTTTTAAAAGAACACCATACCAAAAAGAGCAATCGACCAAGAAATCAGGGTTTGACAGAGGAACCTTCCCCCCATCCCTCACCCCCTGCAAAAGTAAAAACAAGAAAATACCCACCTGAACTCCCCAATATTCCCAGGTCTAATAAGCTTTCAATCCTAACACACACACAAGAGTCTACTGTCTGTCACATTGTGAAACCCAGATATGACCATCCATTGAACTGACCACTAATTAACCTCCAGCCTGCAAGCTCCCTTTCCTCCCCACTGCCAGACAGAGGGATTACAGAAAGTTCAAGACACAGATGAGATGCATCGAGCCAGTTTCAGAAGCCAGGGCAACCTTCTCACCACTGCTCTTCTTCCTGAACCTCGAGCTCTCTGAAACCCAAGGTGAGTTAGAATGTCCAGCCTCAGTTTCTCCAGTTTTAAGATGGGATGAAACTTTGAGAAGTCGTCCTCTTCTGAAAGAACTCAGTGATTCTTATAAAATACTTTTCTCTTCTAAATACTTTGCATGACCTTACTGTTGTAAGAGCTACTCAGCACCTATTAAACTACTGAAATAATAAAGAGAAGAAAAGCTTGGACTGAAAACCACAAGCTGAACAGGGAAGTGCTTTAGAGCTTTTAGAACATTATGCAGAATCCTTTTCTTATCCTGTTCTCCAGTTTTATACAAACCTGCTAACAGCTGAAGATCATTTCCTTATAGGGTATGAAAAAAACCAAATACACCAACCTAAAAACCCTATGAACTTGAGACAGCTCTGGGTCACATTATTTGTAAAGCAAATTACACACTGTTGTTCTGCTGCTTTTGGATGCTGATTCAAGGCCTTTTAACATAAAATAAAAGCTTCCCCTCAACTTAAGTGTGTTTTATATCAAGAATAGATCGAGTCAATATATTATTTTAGCATATACTTACTTCCAGATTGCCAGTATTTTATTGTTACTTCTGATTTTCTTAGAGAGGTATCTATCCTATACAGCAACATCAAGAAACGATATGACATTTTGAGTTTATAGACAAGTTTTCCCATCATGAAACAACAAGGTTCTATTTGGAACTGGGTTCCAAGTGTTTATTTCTCAGGAAGAAATATCTGGATAATCAAATAACAGTAAAAGGCTCCCATCTTGTTCTGTGAAAACTTTTCTGCAAAATTTCTGTGCATTCATGATACTAGCACCAAAAAAATATTTAAATGTACCTACCCATCAAAACACATAATCATATTTTGTATGGAGATTTTCAACATTAATAATCTATGTCAAAAACTTTTAAAAGAACTCATTTCAAAATACATAATATAAACAGTGCTAGATCATGGAGCATCTCAAGTTGGAAATTACCCATAAAGATAATGAAGTTTAACTCCCTGCACTTCACAGGGCAGTGTTGGGATATATGGACACTAACTAAACTCCAAACTCAATCTCTCTCTAATTTCCTTCAGGAGACTCATCTCTTCACATTTTACTTTCTACTTCACTAGGTTTTAAATCAGGCAAAAAGAACCAAGAAAGTAACAGCCTCTTTTGTTGGGTTTTTTTTTTTTCCCCCATGAGAAAACAGCTATTTACTAGCATCAAAGGACTGGAAACCTCCTTTTCAATGCCATGTAAATCTAGGACAAAGCAAAATAGCCTTAAAAAGACAGAGAGGAATTTTTTCTCTGCTAGTGGAAAGACAGAAAGATAGAAAAAGTTAAATTGTAACAAGTGGAAACAGCCACTATATGAGGAAAAAAAAACTTGTTTTCATTAAGCCAACCACTGTCTCAAACACCATGCACACTTAATTTTTTTCCACTGCTGCTCTTGTATTCTTTCTTCCTTCTTGTCAAAAAAGGACAGAGAATAACCTCATCTTTACAGGGGTTTTTAAGTCTTTCTTCAAAGATATGTCAAAGTACTCACTTTTATATACAATAAAGAATGTTAGATTATTTTTTTACAGCAGTACATTATTAAAAAACACCTTCAGTATTTAGTGTGTAAAAGTCTGATGTAATCATTGATTTTGTCTTTCTACCTTCTTGAAAAAAAGACCCCTTCCATTAATCAATATGATTGAATATAAAATGTTAGAGAATAAGAAAGGAAACCTTCATCTTTTTGACTAATGAGAAGCCTGCTGTCAGGAGTATAGTTGCACTCTGAATAGCTTTAAATAAGCAATGAGTTAACTCACTTCTAAAAGTCGAGGCCATGAATAGCACAGTAGTTTCATAAACTTACTCTTCATCCATTGAATTAGGTGTTTCAACTCAAGAAAGCAGAACCATGCCAAGCAAACACACACTTAAATATGCTGGAGAAGCAGTGGATTCAGATTCTTCAGAAAGCAAACTTAGAAAGGCAGGTTTAGCTTTTCTCTCCTTTCTCTCCTGAGTTTGAATAAAACACTCTCTGTTGTGGTTCAGTATTCAGTATGTCCCTTTCCAATAAAGTGAATTCAGAATTACTATCCATATCTAAGGGATTATGAATTTTAAATAAGCTAGGTCTGGAAACGAAAAGCAGACACCAGGTCTTTACTTTCTTATCACAGAATGGTCTGAGTTCAAAGGGACCCCCAAGGATCACAGAGCTCCAACCCCCCGCCACAGGCAGGGCCACCAACCTCCAAGCATGATCTAGACAAGGTTGCCCAGGGCCCCATCCAACCTGGCCTTGAACACCTCCAGGGACAGGGCATCCACCACCTCTCTGGGCAGCCTGTTCCAGCACCTCACCACTCTCTCTGTAAAAAACTTCCCCCTAATGTCTAATCTAAACCTTCCTTCCTTTATTTTTAATCCATTCCCCCTTGTCCTGCCATTGTCTACCCTTTTTAAAGAGTTGATTCCCCTCCTGTTTGTATGCTCCCTTCAGGTACTGGAAGGCTGCAATGAGGTCCCCCCACAGCCTTCTCTTCTCCAGGCTGAACAAGCCCAGCTCCCCCAGCCTCTCTTCGTAGAGGAGGTGCTCCAGCCCTCTAATCATCTTTGTGGCCCTCCTCTGCACCCTCTCCAACAGTTCCACATCTTTCTTGTATTGGGGCCTCCAGATCTGGACACAGTACTCCAGATGGGGCCTCAGGAGGGCAGAGTAGAGAGGGACAATCACCTCCCTGTCCCTGCTGGCCACCCCTCTCCTGATGGAGCCCAGGATACCATTGGCCTTCTGAGCTGCAAGAGCACACTGCTGGCTCATGTTAAGTTTCTCATCTACCAGAATCCCTGGGGTCCTCAGCAGGGCTACTCTCCAGGAGCTCTTCTCCCAGTCTGTAAATATGTCTGGGATTGTTCCAGCCCAAGTGCAGCACCTTACACTTGCCAGTGTTGAACCTCATTAGGTTCACCTGGGCCCACCTCTCCAGCCTGTCAAGATCCCTCTGGATGGCTTCCTTTCCTTCTGTATTGTCCACCACACCACTCAGCTTGGTGTCATCCTCAAACTTGCTGAGGGTGCACTCAATTCCATCATCAATGTCATTGATAAAGATGTTAAAGAGCACCGGTCCCAAGACAGACCCCTGGGGGACCCCGCTTGTCACCGGCCTCCACCTGGACATAGAGCCACTGACCACCACCCTTTGTCTACGTTCTGTCAACCAGTTTCTTACCCACTGGATGGTCCACCCATCAAATCCACACCTCTCCAATTTAGAGATAAGGATGTGGTGGGGGACTGTGTCAACTGTCCCGATTCCTTTAGCTCACCCATCTATTTACGGGTCCCGTCATACACGCTGCAAAGCCTGTGCACATTCTAGATACTACTTTGATCAAATAAGCAAGATGACATATTCTGCAGCTGCAGAACCGTAGATGCTAAGAGCAGCCACAGCAATCCTCTCATGTGACGTGGGAGACTTGCTTCTCCAGTCCCCACCTTGACTCTACCCACCACAGTCCTGGTGAATCACAGGCAGGCAGCTGTGCCAGCAGCCTTGCTGCCTCCAAGACCCTGAAGCAGAAGGCAGCTCCACCAGGAAATCCACCTCCACATGCTTGCTCAGGTATAGGAAGCACCTCTTCCCAGTGAAGGTGACCTCTTCCCAGTTTCACCTGTCCCTCTGACACAGGCAGTGCCACACACCAGACCAAGGAATGTTAAGAGTCCCTCAAAAGTAACTATACAAAAGGTAGCCATTAACTATTTTCCCTTCTGTCAACTAAAACTGAATCTGTGTGTGTTCCCATGCATAAAAATTCAAGAAGGCTGGGAGCCCTGCCCTGTTCTGACTCAAACTCCTTCATCAGAGCAAAAGACACATCAACATGAGGGCAAGAGTCTCATCATCCACAAACACTTTGAACCCACACACACACCCCAATAAAACAATATGTACATTAACAAGTCCTGTTATTTTTTTAATTACACGGATTTGCATAGTATGACTAATTATAAAAGTTGCACAATGGGTACCATGATGAATAGACGTATATTACATCATTCTTAGCCAACATTTTTATTTCTATATAAAAAATGATACTGGATCAGGCCCTACAGCAGAACATACCACCTAACTTCAGCCAACACTCAACAAAATAAGGAAAGGCAGCAAGGAATGGGGACTTCACAGGACAGTAGGAAACAGGAATTCAACAGAAAACAGAAGTCATCAATGCTAGTTACCCTACTAACCAACAGCCTGAACAGTGTTGTGCTGCTTCTGTCTGTAAAAGCAGCTGTTTGTTTTGTTTTGTTTTTTTAATACCTAGCTTGTATACATGTTTAAGAGAACCAAGCACTTGTGAAGCACTCAAAATTAGGAGTGCTTATGTACGTATTAAGCTTTTCCATAGAAATGTGAACATACTTCAAAGAACTGGCACCATGCCAAGACCAATTAAAGTTTTCTCCATTGCTGTATTACTGAGAGCATCCAATGCACGGAACCCTGTGAACTACTTTGTGCTGTGTTAATTACCAGTGCTCTCCTGACATCTTCCTTCCCAACTGTTTCTTAGAAGGTGTCCTGGTTTTGGCAGGAATAGAGTTAATTTTCTTCCTAGCTGCTGGTGTAGTGCTGTGTTTTGGATTTAGGGTGAGAATAATGTTGATAACACACTAATGTTTATAATTGTTGCCAAACAATAAGGACTTCACAGCTTCTCACACTGCCTGCTAACAAGAATACAGGTAGGCACCCAAGAAGCTGGGAGGGGACACAGCCAGGACAGATGACCCAAACTGACCAAAGGAATATTCCATACCATATGACATCATGCTCAGTATGTAACTGTGGGATTGGCTGGGAAGCAGAGGGGCTCAGGAGTTAGCTGAAAATCATCTTCAGGTGGTGAGAAGTTTTGCTCTTCATCACTTGGTTTGTGTATTCTTTTATCATCTGTCCTATTAAACTGTCTTTATCTCACCCCATTAGTTTTACTTTCTCCACCACCACCACCTCCCTTCAATCGTTTTGCTCACCCTTCCTCTGGCAGTTGCAGGGCCTCTCTAATCCTGCTCATCATATTTGCTACTCACTTTTTGTAAAAAGGACTCAGAGGTCCCTTGAAAAGGATCACAGGTATAATCAGGCCTTTCACAAACTCCAGTGGGCTGCCCACTGGAAGCAGGTGTAGCATTTTCCCAGGAGGAATCCCTTTTGATGACTCTTTTGCTTTCCAGCTCATTTACTCATGCCCGGAGGGTTGAGGTAGGTTTCCCATCCCCACTTCCTCCTCTCCTCTCCGTGGTCACACAGGTAAAGCCACAGGATGCCCCATGGTGTGTATCTTCTAATAGCTGAAGTAGCACCCTGTACAGGTAGGGAGTAGAACATGAGGAAGTGGGATGAAATCCAATGGGGTTTCCCCACACAGCACTGTGAGTTTTGCTTCCTTTGAATAGCCACAGCATTTCCCTTTCAAATATTCTATCAAATAGGGTCCTGTAGCTGTTCAGGGGTGAAGCTCCAGACCATCAGGAGTAAGAAAGTCTCTAGATACCTTCCTGTACTCTCCCACATGCCATGCCACCCCTGACTGTTCAGCCCCGGGGAAGATCTCTGGGTGATACTCTTAAAGCAGTTTTTTGTAATACTAAATGGGACTTGAAAAACATTCAGGAGAACGAGCAACAGGAACATACTGACCTGAACATCCCAGGGATAATTCAAAATTCTCAAAAGCTACTGCAACAAGCCTGGAGGGAAAAGGGAAGGTAAAAGAGTAGGAGAAAGCACATCCCCCACACCAACTACTGGATGCAATTTTTAAACAATGCTGAGAGTTGTTGTCCAAAATACAGGCATGACAGAAATACAAATACCAGCTGAGGCTCATGATTATTGATGTTATCAGTCGATATCACAAAGTATGACAAAATTAGAATCTGGACCCCCCTCCCCAAGATGATAAATGACCCAACAGGGATTACACAGAGCAAGTACTGTGTCTACATACCACAGCCATGTGGCCAAACAAAACATCATCATGACCAGTGACTGTTTAAACACGGTGGTATCACAGCTTGCTTTCTAACACTCTCAGGTCAGATTCACTGTTATCCCAACCCTCTGTGCCCCACACTGGGGGCCAAAAAGGACTGCTGCAGTTCAGCCCCAGCACCACTCACTCCCCTTTCCATCCCCCAGCAGGGCAGGGAGGAGACAGGGGCAAAGAAAGGGGAACAGCGGGGTGGGGGAAGGACAGTTTGCTGGGACAGCAGGGGGAGAGGGGAACAACAACAGGACCCATCACACACACACGGAGATAACAAAAAGCCCTTACCGACCCAATGACTGACCAGATGCTCTGCTCACACTCAGCCCATCCTGGAGCCCCACAGACCTGTCCTGTCCTCCCCCCAGCCAGACCCTGGTATGGGATGTGACATTACATAGTGTGGGAACACCCTTGGCCAGCTTGGCTCACCTGTGCTGGCTGCTTGGGGAGGGGGTTAACACCGGCCTTACCCAAACCAAGCTGCCCCATCCCACTGCAGGTGGGAGGTGAGGAGGGAGCAAATGACTGTGTGGTTGTTCTAACTGCCTGCTGGGCTAAATGTTTACATGATAAACCACCGGGAAACCTGGACTTTTGGATTCTATTAACTTTATGAGAGAAGACCTTAGATTATCAGACACAGATGTAAAATACTGAGACATCAATCCTTTATTTCCCCTCTCCATCATCTAGTCTCAGAAGTACTATTAGTCCAAAGTATTAATTATGCCATCAGTTACATCTCTGAAAAATCTCAAATTCAACAGGGTTGCAAACTCCACTTGAGTAGTGAGGCAGCCTTACACACACACCCCCATCACTTCCCCCCTGCCCCGCTCCCCACAATTTTAACAGACAACTTAGGGTCATTTTCCCTGACCTTTAACAGATGTCCTAGGATAAGTATTTTCAATATTTTTCTCCAAAGCCACAAAGGTTATAGATATACCTTCTACTTATTTTAATGAAAGAAAATATTTATTTTAATGAAAGCACTGACAGGGAGGGGGCACAGCTTCTCTGGGCAGCCTGTGCCAGCCCCTCTTAGAAAAGAATTTCTGTCTAACCTCAATCTCCTCTCCTTCAGCTTAAATTCATTACCCCTTGTCCTACCACTACATGCCCTTATGAACCGTCCCTCTCCAGCTTCCTTGTTTAACAGAAGTCTCAAACAGAGACTCTCCTTCAGGGAGGAAAGGTGGGTGTGCAATATTAGCAGCATGCTGCAGCTTGTATTGTGGGTCTAGACTTAAACACGGTTTTTCAAGTGGAAAAGAAAATATTTTGCAAGAATATATAGTATTTACATAATTGAGGCAATTACTGCACTGATCATCTTTAATTACCTTTAATACCATAAATAAACAAGTTTAATACTTTACAGCTGAAACTTACCTGTAATAGTAGTAAACCAGCCATCATACAAGTAAAACCGTAGCCATCTCAGATTACTGCAAACTTACAATTCTTACAGTTTGAAAAAGCAGGCACAAAAGAACACATTGCAGCCCAAATAAAATGATGTGTACTACTTTAGCTAGACCAGCAGTTTCTCTTCCTGTAGAGAAAGTGGCACATAAGCCAGCTGCTCCAGCATCATTTAGCAGGCCTCATTTCTTTCCCACAGACCCCGGAGTTTTTTTGTGGTAGTGTTTGGTTTGGGGTTTATCTGCTGGGTTTGGCTATTTTATTTTTGTAAGGGTGTTTGGTGGTGGTGGTTTTGTGTTTGTTGTTTCCCACCCTGCTGTTGTTACCCGACAGCAATGCTGAGAGTAGGTGTGTGGGGAAAGACAGCCTGGCTCATGTTACACAATACCCGTGTAAAAAAAACAAGGCTCACTCAAACTTTTCCACAGTCCTTGCACAAACATTACTTGACCCATGAAAGATACCAAAAGACAATGCTTTAGCAGCTTTCTAAAGCTGAGGGATGTCTTTTAACCCCCTCACCCGCACTTTTACATTTAATTGTATCATTTTCATTCTCTGAGTTACTGATAAATCAGTCTCTAGGGATTCAGAGCTACAGTACCGACTCAGGAGACTCTTCATGTAGGACCAATGAAGTAACAGTTAAGTTCTGTCACAGAATTCCAAAATTTAAACAGGTTTTAATCAGAGAAGGGTGGCAACAGAGGAATTACAGATCTCAATGTACGTATTAAAAGACAGGAAATATTCACAACAGGGCTAACGTTTAAATAATTATGGATGGAAATTGGAGTACTCTAACAGCAGACACACTGAGCGCTAATAAGCATACACCGTCACGGCAATACAATGTTGTGCTTCGTGACGCCCTGCTCCCTGATAGCCGAGGTCTAAGACACGGGTCAGAGCAAAGAGCAATTCCCGTAGCACGGGTAACTCTCGGGCCGTGTATCGCACGCAGCGGAGAGCCGGGCCGGGGCCGTCGTCCGCCCCCGGTGCCGGTTGCCGGGCACAAGCCGTGGCGAGGGCGGCGCACGGGACCGGGTGGCGGGCGAGGGACGGTAACGCTGTGCCCGGCGGGGCCGGCGGCTTTCCTCACCGGTGCCGGGATCCGGCTGTGACGGCCGAGAGCCGTACGAATCCTCCCCAGCAAAACGCTTTCATCCCTGCGGGGAAGGAAGGAGCCGTGAGGAACCGGGGAGTGTATTTCGTTCCCAGCTGCTGCATTCCTGCCGTACCGCGGTGTTCTCCCCTGCAACGCGTCGGTTTGCTACAAAATTAATTAAACACGGCAACACAATAAGCTAAAGCTTCTCAGATGGAGAAAATACTGGGATAAACAAGCGAGAGAACCCCTCAGCGTCTGACTTTACCAACCAGCTGGATCTGACATCAGTTACGGCGCTTCAAATAGAGCTGTCGCTTAGAAGCGAGTAATAGCGAAGCCAGCAGCCCGCTCCCCGCCGCCTGTGCGAACCGCCGCCCGCGCACAGCGCCCGCGGGCGGAGGAGGCGGCGTCACAGGCGGAGGCCCGGCCCGTTGGTGGGCGGGTGGCCGCGTCCCTGCCCGGTGCTCTCCGCGAGAGGGACCCCTCCCCTCATCTGGGGAGCCGCCGGGAAGCCTGGTGGCACGGCGAGGTGTTCAAAACAGCTGTACTCAAAAATTCTAACCGCCCTAAATTAGCGTAACCGGCCCCCCCGGCACTGCCCTCTATGCGTCTATGAATGGCAGAGTGGGGAAAACCCCCAAACCCTCGCCCTGATAATTAAGCCATTCGCCTGAAGAAAGCTCGTTAAGTGCAGCAGAGCAGCTGCCCGACAACGAAGGGACCCACTTGTAACATGTCTGCAAAGGCCTCACAGCGCTGTTGAAGCCTTCCCCGGGATTAGCTCTGGAAGCCTGTACGTACATCGAGCCGCAGGAGGGAAAAAGCCCCACCAAGCACACAGCACAGTGTGAGCAGCTATTGAGCCGGCTTGTTTTGTTTTTTAAACACGAGCAGTAAGTCAGCCAGTAGGTAATTTCACAGAACCAAAACGGGAGGCTGACCTTCCTGAGGAGCCGGATGCAGACATGAGCGTTGTGCTTGCAGAGCAGGCTGCAGCCAGAGCCATCTGTGTGGCCCTCCCTGGGCACACACCTCTGCCTGCTCGCAGATGGACCAAACCGATGCAGAGAAGCTCCTTGGCAGGTTACAAGGGTGTTACTGTTTGTGAATGACTGGAGAGAAGCCCCTGTGATAGCTCAGAGACCTAGAGAACCTCAACAGACAACAAGCAGCTTCACAGAAAGTTACCTCAGGCATTTCACAGTTGAGGAGGTTTTGAATGATCTTTGATAGCACAAAGCAATTTAAACTCGAAATACTCAGGTCCAGCAAGCAGATCTACCCCCTGTCCACAAATATGCCCAATGAGTAAATATTCAACACAGTAACATGAAATGAAAATACACAGCAGCTCAGAATAAATATGGCCATGTAAGTCCTTTTAAAAATACATTTTACGTATGTATAGATTGCCTGGAAGCTCATATCTAGTTTTGGTGATTAAAAAAACCCTGATAATACAGGTAAAAATATAATCACACCAACAACATAAGATAGAGAACTTGAAAAGAGTTTGTTAAACATGGCTAGAAAAATGCACCGATAGCCTGCTCTTCCCTTGGAAAGTGAAATTAACATGTCTGCAAACTCTGAAACACACAGGACAACAGATACACATCCTTTCTGAAGCTGAACTTCAGAGTCACAGCTGGGAATGATTTGTAAAAAGGATTTCTGAGCAAAGGCACTCTACTTCTAACTTTAAGAGACAGGCGGCATTTGGAAGGATCTGCCCACAGTTGTTGCTTGTGACTGCACGCCTATGTTATATAAAATATGTACTTAAAATATTATGCCGTGGAAACACAGTTTATTAACCAAAAGCCATATGGCCTATTCATATGTTGTTTAGAAGGAAAAAACCTCCCTCTGTGATTCAGAAATAAACTTGGACGTATGTTAAAGTACTGGCAAAGGGCGAGTGCAATTGTATGGTGGAAGGAGGCAAAACAGAAGAAAGGAGAAGGCTGAAAGCTGGAATCAGACTTCACAGTCCAGCAAGCAGCACTTCCAGTTAACATGCCAGAAAGGCAACCCGTGCATGGCCTGCAAAAGCAAACAGCATCTGTGCCTATAACAGTGACACAACGGGCGCTCCAGCGCTTGCGTAAGCCAAAACCTCCTCCCTGCACCCTCCTCGCCCTTAGGACAAAATAAAACGGTTTTAAAATGGTCTTGCAGAGTACGTCCCTCATCATAGATGTAAAAGCACCTCCCTGTTTTCCCCATAGGAAGCACGGGTTGCAGAAGCCCATCGCTTGTACGTTTTTAAGGTGCAGCCTAAACCCCGGTTCTTGCAGTGGGGCGCAGGCTACAGGCCTCGCTCGCAGAGGCGCCCGCCACCTCCACCAGGTACCTTAACCCCACCCAGACGTCCCCCGTCTCTCGCCGGGGCTCACCTCGCCCCTGTTCCCGTTAGATGGGCATTGCAGGCATTCACCCTAACTGCGGGAGCTCGCCTCTGCCTCAAGTGCCGTTCGACATCCGCCGCCTCGCACGCCCACGCTCCAGCGCCGCAGCCCGGCGACCGCCTTCGCGGGCCCGCTTCCCGCCGGCTGGGCCGGGCCTCCCCCGCACGACTCGGCACCCCCGCGATAGCCCTGCGGCGGTGAAGGCGCCTCCCGGCACACCGAGCCCTAAAAGCGGAGGGTTTCAGAACGGCAAACGCTGCTCTCGGCAAGACGACGCGCACCCGAAGGCACCCCTCCGTGAGACCCGTGGTGGGGGGGCAGGGGTCTCGCCGGTACGGCAGGACACGGGCCGGACACGCCGCCCCCGCCGGCACGGCACAACGCAGCTCTGCCCGCCGCCCAGGCGGACAGCGGCTCCCCTGCGTGGGGCTGCCCCTCCGGCTGGGTCTGTAGGCGGCCACCGTCGGCGAGTGGCACCCGGGGGAAGGGAGAAAAGCCCCCTCGCAGTCCGACGCCGGCGGCCCCGCACCTGTTGCGACAAGAGGCCGCTGCCGGGCCCCGCCGCGCTCCTCCTCACGGCCGGCGCGCAGCCGGCCGAGTGCGCAGGGCTGCCCGCAGCAAGCAAAGCAGAGCAGAGCCGAGCCGCACCTCTCCCTCCACCACCCTCAACCACCGGCGGTACCTCACCTGCGGAGCGCCGGCTCCCGCCGCCTCTGCCCGGGGCCTCCGCCATGTCTCCTCGCCGAACGCGGCTGCTCCGCCCCGCGGATCTGCGGCCGCGGGCAGGTGAGAACGCCACGTCCCCCTTCTCCGCCGGCAGCGGCGGGATCTGCCCGGGAGCAGGTGAGGGCGGGCCCAGCGTGAGCAGCGCCCGCGGGCGGGTAACGGCCGCCTCTCGCAGGCTCCCCTAGGCGGGGGCGGGCAGCGACCACCCCCCGCACAGCCGGCTTCCTCGGCAGCCCCGCTCTAGTTGGTAACCCGGCGTTTCCCCAGGTGTTTTGGTGGGTTTTTTCCACCCACCCTCAGAGAGGTTCCCGCCGCATTGGCGCAGCTCATCAGGTACCGGCTCGGGAAGAAACGACAGGCTTTCCGGGATCATTACCAGTTCCTCGCCGGGGACTCGGAGGTAGGTGGGAGGTGTGATGGGCACCTCCCGAGCCCAGGCAATGTACCGCAGCGTTTGGAAGAGAACTGTGTACTGCTGTAGTCTCGTTATTACGGTACAGGCTTCTGAACTGCAGGGTATGTACCCTGGGCTGCCTGCGACACTTTGCTTCCAAAAAAAGGGCTCTGTGAAGAGTTGTCAGTCTATCAGCCCTTGTTGTAAAGGACATTGTCTCATTACCTTTCCTGTGAGTTCCCCTAAACTTAGGCTAAGGTGCTTTCCAAGGTCATAGAGTGTTTCCCTCAAAAATGTTATAGGTCTGGATTAAAACGTAATTTTATGTTGGATCTCATTGCAGGTAGCACCAATGATCAGAGCTGCAGTCAAAACTGTGAATGAACTGAGGAACCTCTGGTACACAGCTGTGGCACAGACACAGGCAAGAGGTGCAGCTCCCTTGGCCTGGCGCACTGGACAAAGCAAACTTCCACCACTGTGCAGAGCGTCCTTTTTTCACAAACAGCTATGTTCAGGGCAAGAGGTCTTTTTCCAGGGGAGGGAAGGATTAATATCATCTTGTACTGTGCTCTAAAACAGGAGCCGGGGCTTCCATGACAAACATGCCCTGTGGTTTGTGTGGAGAAGAGAGCAATACAAGAACAGTCTGAACTCTACACCAAGAGGCACGAGAGATTCCAAAACCATTATTGCCTATATCAAGTTTTCACTTCTGCATTTTGCTTGGGTATCTTAATGGAGATAGATGTGGCTTAGTCAACCTGAGCCTTGGATTACAACAGTCAAGGACTCAGAAGCTATCCCAGTTTAAAGAGAATGGTATGTCCTATAGTCAAAACATTGTTCTCAGCAAAATCCGTCATTACAACGTAACATGTTCTTACAACACAATCTCACGTCCCTCTCTTAGGGTCCACGTAGGCATCCACCAGCTTATTCAGGGGGCTAGGATGATGAATCCCATGCTGACTTTCCCAGTAGTACACGCTGTGCCAAAATGTTTCCTCGATGCTCTGTCCAAGGATATAGAAAGTAACATGTCTGGCACAATGCAATCTATATGATGTAGCCTCAAGTGGGGATTATTACATACATTTTTGTGCACAGATCTAGTATATATATGGAATAAGCTGTCCTGTTTGGGGAACCACATTCAGGCTAGTTCATGATGTCTCAAGTAGCACAAGTATACATGGTCCAGCCCAGGCACACATCAGACTTGATATCAAGTCTCACAGTGGAGGATACAGAACCAATTACTGAGCAGCTCTGCAGAAGCCACCTTTGGTCTGGTGAGGTCAGCAGGCCTTAACTGAAGGAATTAACTCCCAGCTAAGCACCAGGGTAGGTCTCACAGGGACATTAAAATCATTCCTTGATCACACTGCCTTCCCTTACACATAGCTGAAATTGCTGTGCACCCTGAGTCATAGATAACAGAGAACAGGCTGCATGCTTTCAAAGTATAATAAACAAAGCAATGCAGTTACACTGTGGTCTATTCACGCAGCATGAAAGTAGAGGTTTTCAAACTGCAGTCATGGACTGGTACAGGATCATGTTTCACACAAAATTCAGGGTGTTCATTGTACCAGAATTAACTCTCCCAGGGGTAGAGGGGTTTTTTAGTTGCTTTGGGGTTTGCAAGTCAACTTCCACCACTGGTCTTCCCAGTGCTGGAAATGGAACTGCTTGAAATTGTACTGTTTGCTGCTGTAATAACAGTAGAAATTGTTTACCAGTAGCTATGTTTCCCTTGAAAATGTAGTTATGTTTTGGAATGAGTTGAAAACAAACATCAGTGGAACCACCTTCAGAGTAAAAAAACAACCCAACCAAACCACAAAATCTACATCTAACTAAAATTATTTAATCTACCGTTGTTTGTTTAGACTTTTTTTATATATATATAATTGTTGGTGTTTAGTCAGCAAAAATTACTACATACAAGTTAGGACAACATGTTTATGTTTAGAAAAACATATTTCATTTTCTTTGAAAAACACTTGCTAGACCTGAAAAATCCAGCTGTTCACTCATTACCAAGGTTTATGAAGAAAGAAGCAGCTTCTGTTCAGGCAAGTTTTACAATGGAATTTTTTGCAGCTGCTGGATTAGGAATCTGAGTGCTAAAAGGCTGGAGGGACAATGAGAGTGGATGGATGGGGAATATCCACCATCCCTCTTCACTGTGTGTGAGCAAAGGCATATTGCATAAACAAAAGCAGAAGAAAACAATAGGGCCCAATGACTGCTCGGTGCATGGAGCCAGGACTGGAGTTCAAGTCTCCAGTACGGCACCAGAGAAGAATTTTGTTTGCCCCTAACTTGTCAGTATGGGAGTAAGTCTGAACAGGAAAACCAAGAAAATATTCAATGCTGTGATTATCAAACTCAAAGCACAGTAACTTTAACATGTCAGAAAGGTTCCTTGATACTCAGTATGATTTTTTTTTTATTCCAGTATTTTCCAGTTCTACAACTTTATTAATTTAAAAATCCAAAAATATAGGAAAAAAGTAAGTCTTAGGTTCTTTTTATTTTCAACTGCGTATGTCAGAGATAGCTTTAGAACAAGCTAACATTACTGTGGTTCAGGTGTATGCAACTGGTACAGTTCAGTAGTACATAAACAACTCTAAAACAAATGGACCATAGAACTTAAGTTACCAAAAATAAACAATATTAAACTATATAGGGCAGTAGGTAAAAACAATTACCTTTAGGTCTTGCATACTAAAAGAAAAATATCTAATTATGATTGAAATTATGAAGTTCTACAACAGATTATTGAGATACATTACAAAGAAATAGAAACTCGAGAAGTTGTTGTCACATTTTGGTTTTGTTCCAGTGATGTACAACAGCCACATGAAATCTTTCATCAGTTTTTCATGAAACTAACAGGTTCCTCTAGCTACAATATTTCATGAGTTTATAATGTGGGGGTTTTGGTGTTTGGCGCTTTTTTTAATTTTTGAAAAAAGTTGCATGTAAAAACATTTTCAGTAAAATAATGTTGCAGGTTGTTTACAGGTTCCTTATGGATTACAGGAGTAAAAGCAGTCAGGAAGCTGCAGTGTTTTTAACATTGGTAAACAAATACTGGATTAAAGTGCAACAGTCCTTCTGACAGCACACCTGCTCTGTGCCGAAAGGAAATCTTTCCCTCTCTGCAGAGAAGCGAAGAAAAATTTCAGTGTCAGGCGTGTTTCTCTCTAAAGTCAGTGATGGCCTTCCAAAGCGTGCATAGCATTCCTCCTCTGGAAAGAAAAATCATAGATGCTCAGGTACAAAGATACTCTCTAGCCTGAAAGCATTCCCATTTAGGTGCCTTCTGGTATTCTTGCTCTGTTTCTGACCAATGAAATTCAGGGGGAAGGCTGATCAAAGGTGAAATTCAACATGTGATACTCAAATAGAGAAGAACAGAGTCCTTTTCTGATTACAGTACAGGGCAATCTTTCCACTTTTCAGATGCCTGCTTTCTGGAATTCAGACTTCTGGTCCAAAGGACCTATGTAACCCACAGAAGCCTTCCAACATGATGAGGAAAAAAAAATCTTAACACCTGTCTTTTTAAAAAATTATTTGTATTTAGTTATTTGAAAACTGGCTGGGCACACACAGGGTGTTTGATAGCTTCCATTGTTTCTACCTAAACTCGGTTCTGCAGTGACACACACACCTGTTGTGGTAAACCCAGGTGTTAGCTGCCATCCATGAGTAACATTTACAAAGTTTGATTATTATGATAAACTGCAGAAAGTTTTGCTATCTCTACCTTTTAAAATAAAAACAAGGCTGTAATGGGATATCCAGCGTCTTCATGTGTAAGGTAAAAAGCTTTACTTTAAAATTTCCCCTTTGCTTTCCTTTAATAGGAAAGCTTATTTTAAAAGGTATTTATCAGGAATGCATCAGTACTCAAAGACATAGAATCATAGAATGGTCGGGGTTCAAAGGGACCCCCAAGGATCAGAGAGTTCCAACCCCTCTGCCATAGGCAGGGCCACCAACCTCCAGGCCTGGATCTACACAAGGTTGCCCAGGATCCCATCCAACCTGGCCTTGAGCACCTCCAGGGACGGGGCACCCACCACCTCTCTGGGCAGCCTGTTCCAGCACCTCACCACTCTCTCTGTGAAAAAACTTCCCCCTAATATCCAATCTAAACCTTCCCTCCTTTAGTTTTAATCCATTCCCCCTCGTCCTGCCATTCTCCACCTTTTAAGAAGTTGATTCCCCTCCTGTTTGTATGCTCCCTTCAGGTACTGAAAGGCTGCAATGAGGTCCCCCCGCAGCCTCCTCTTCCCCAGGCTGAACAAGCCCAGCTCCCTCTGCCTCTCTTCATAAGGGAGGTGGTTTACATACTGTAAAGTATTACATATTTTAAATTAATTCTGCCCAATCCAATAGAGACTTGGTATTGGTTATTTTCTCTTGTGACAAAACACAACTCTTGCTCAGCTCAGTTCAGCATTACCTCAGTCTCAAACATTTCAGATCATCTCGCGTAACGTAGCAGAGAACATCCATCAACGTATAGTCTTCAGCCAAGAACTACAAAAAGAAGTTCAAATGAACATTTTGTTAGAAATGTCATCCAACGTTCTAGGTTTTATATACCATCTGTCCTTAAAAAAAAAAAAAAGTCTTAAGTTTAGAAGAAACCTGAAATTGGGCCAAAATATGCTGCATGCAAGAGATTAATCCACACTTAATAGGCATGCCAGGCACAACTTGAAAGGTGTAATGCTTTTACAGCTACTCAGAACTTCTGTCAAGTGGCATTTGTAACGTTATCATTGATATCACAGTCACAGACTTTAATGAACACAAATTAGATCATAATTAATACCATATTTTGCCCATGACAAAATTACAACAGTTAAGACCCACCTTTTAAAAAATGGCATCTAAATTGGATATACTTGAATTTCAGGGAGCCTTTGATCTGATCTGTAGGAGTGGGAGCTACATGCAGGTTTTCCTGAGCTGAAATTCTGATGTGTTCAACACCTCTAAAATTATATAATTTGCTGCAGAGCAGACTGATCTACTTCAGGAGATTTCACTTCAGCACAGCTAGCTAGGGGATATAATCAGCAGGAACTGCTGCAATGTGTAAAGACACTGAAAAATTATGAACCAGATTAGTACCAGGATGTTTTATTCCCTTTTTCCTAATGGGACAGAGGAATTAACAACAATGCTGTATTTTTATGAAGGCTTTCATATTCATGCCTTTTTTCCTATCCCCTGAAAATAAATCCATCCCTCAAAATGCACTGGAGTAATGGAAAAGGCTTGGTATCTTCTTGGATGGAGTCACGAAATAGGACTGCAATCCTGTCAGTGAACAGAACCATCGCTACCTTGTTTATTGTGGCCTCATCAGCTCCTTGAACGCTCAGCCAGTTTATGAGATCAGGGTCTTCATTCCCTGTGCCAGTGGAATGACGATGACAGACAGACAACCCAGGAATATCTAAGAACAAGCATTTTTGAGAAAAGATTTTGTGTTGCCAGAGCAACCTCTGCAGCTAGCTTTCCCTTTAAACATAGAATACCGGTATCCCCATAGAGAAAGATAATTGTCAATTCCCAAAGCACACAGTTAATTACAGTTTACAGACAGTTCTACACCAGTCACTCCACTTGCTTAGGGGTACAGTTGAAGTACTGTGCACACTGATAGAGATACACTTTCTTTTTTCTTCAGAAAATGACTTCACTAGCACAAGGCACATCCATTTCACTGTAACTGTTTCTACACTAAGGCTGTTGTACTTATTCAACTGAACTATTCGGTAAGTCACACAACTGGTGGATCACACCTTAGATTGAGGATCAGATGCTTTTGGAAAACAGCACTCCTCTGAAATGCATTGCACCAAAACATAAAACTGCATTAGCACTTCCACCTTCTGCAGGTGTATCAAACACAGCTTCCCTCAGCAAGCTTTAAGTTGTATTTACATCTCACCAATTAAATCCTCATGAACTTTCTGTGTAACAGAACAGTCTGTAATTCAAAGAACATGTACCTAAGCGTTTTTATCATCTTCTTTGGAAATAATATTTATCCTGTAGGATATCAGCCTTTTACCTTTCCATGTAATCACAAAGATATTTAACTCATGCAATTAACAAGTTCAGTAATTTATTTCCATAATTATGTTCTTTCTTCACAACAAACCCTACCAGAAGCAGCATAATAAAGCATCTTTGCTGAGACTACCTCAATAAAAAAATCCCAGAAGTTTAACTGCCACTGTCTTTGTTTGTAGCCAGGATGTAACTTTTATGTGAAAAGTATTCTTACTTACCTATTGGCTGTGACCTAAGCTGTAGGTTTCTGATCTCTTGATCTTTTTCTTCTATAGCTTGGTGTAAGAGGACTTGAAATTCTCTCTCCTTTTGAACCAACTCCTCCAATAACCTTTGAAGTAACAAAAAAAAAAAAAAGCACACATTTCCTAAAGTAGTTTCAAATGTATAGGAAAGCAAAGATCTTGCTCCACTTAAACTGGAAACTTTCTTTATAGATAGAAAAACAGACTTCAGCTCTCATAGGCATATCTTCTTGCTATAGATTTATTATGACCTGTATCAAGACATAAACATTAACTGGTTCCTAAAACTATAGCTCTTAAAGAACCAAGCCAGAACAAAACACACCAGCCTCCATATACACATCCACCCACTAAACAGGTGGCACGGTACAAAATTTCAGTGAAATTTCTACAGCCAGCATTCTGTTTTAGACAAAACTCTGTAATTAAGAGGAACAAGTATCATAGTGTTTCATAAAACAAGTGCTAAACTTCGTGACATGATCCTTTAAAAAAAAAAAAAAAAAAACAAAACCCCACACAGTTCACATCTCTCTGACAGACATTTTCAAAGGTATGGCAAGGGTGGAACTGCCATGAAAATGTGGTGAAAACTTAAGCTTGCATCTCTTAAATGGGGAAAATAAGTTCTCATCCACAAAAGGGCTGTCCCTCACATACTAGGCACTTTGTCCCTGCCCTGCTATGTTATACAAAAAGTGAGAAAAGAGTAGGCAAAATACCTTGTGTCCTTTCCTAAGCAATTACTTTTGAGAACTTGAAGAAGAAACTAATCAGAACCCATATTTGATTCCCTTCACAACACAGAGAGAAACCCAGAGAGATTCAGTGGCCAGCATGTTTCAAACTGATCAAAGTATGTGAAACTGCTGCAATTTGCTATTTTTTTAGTGTTTTACTAGAAAGGAGGACTCATGAACAGTTTGTATTCAGGAACTTGGTCAGAGAACAAACTCATAAACCTGTCACTAACTTCCAAGTCTTAGCCAGTTTTGCTTTGAAGGAATTACAGCACCTTCATCCTTTCCTTGAAGCCTTTGTCAGCCTGAGAACTATGCAGTAACTGTTCCATTTTAGTACAACTTTTGTTGCCTTTTTTTTTTTTTTTAAAAAAAAAAAAGTATCTACTGCTATCAGTTGAATACTGCAACTTTTTTCTGGGACACTGAAAGAAAGGGACATTCTGGGATTCATCTAGCAAATGTGCCACAAAAGCACCATACCTGTCTTTGCGCAGACCTAAACTGCGTCTCATATGATTGATTTGTAAAAACATCCAGCCCTACTTTCAGCTTGTGTGCAGGCCTACCAGCATTTGAGTCCTTCCACACCTGAGCTAAAAATTCCCACGTCCACCCTGCATGGGAACAGAACTGCTTTGTGCCTCTTCACACACCCACCGCTTGGCTGATCTCAGTGCAGACTGAGATTCTGTCCAGACAGGTGTACAGTCACCTTTCAGTTAATTTATTCCTCCTCTATCCATTCTGGTTAAAAAATGGCCTCTAGGTCCAATAAAATAATCTTGATAACAGCTTACTGCTTATGCCAACAAAGCTTTAATTAATACTTAGATAACTGTCCCTATTATTTACCTCAACATTTCTGAATGAATGATAGGATGTGATTGTTTGGCCAAAGGCTTTATGTCGGGCAAACACACAAAAGCAAAGTGCTAGAAAACAGCACCTCAACGAATTGATCACTTTTGATGTCACTCCCTGTCTTAAACTTGGGAAGTAAAATAAATACATAAGTAATTTAGGTTATCTTAAGCATATCAATAAGGAATCAAAATATTTCGCAGTGATCATCACAAGGAAAAAAATTCCTTGAAACAGAAGAACTCAAAAATAATGATACTTTATCAAAAACAGTAGTCTAATGGCAAAATTCTTGGAAACATTGAAATGCAAAGTGCAGTTTCATTTAAATTGGAACACTAACTACAAAAAATGTTCTAGCAGCATAACAACTGTCTTATTGAAGATGCTGTCTTTCTGTCAAGGTCATTCAAAATTTACTGAGGTCAGTAGGAAATCCAAAGTTATAAATTGGACTCTGTAAAAGTAGCTACTTTAAACAGTATATAGTACTTTAAACAGTATATCCAGTATATTTTAATGAAGACAAAATGATGTAGAAAATTATTCAGATAAAATAATGGAGAAAGATTTGTTTCTGACATTTCTTAAACAAACAAAATGCCTGGAAGAGCCACATTCTCAGGTTTAAATATGTGTTATTTCTGGGGAAAAAAAATCCAGTATTGAAATTTCTGTCTTATTTCTTCTTTCAAAGAACACAGCTATTTTCCCCATCTTTCTCTGATAAAAAAGTTAATAAAAATTTAATGCTTGCTGGTAAGCACAGATCCTGCTGCAGTGAATTCTGTGCACAAAACAAGTCTGAAGCCATTTCCTTGTGGAGCTCATGTGTGGCTGTTGACTAGCTTGAGTTCATTCCCCAGGAATAACTATAGAGAAGAACAGCAAGTTCTGCCTTAATGGAAACAAACCAGAACACCATTCATCAGCCATACACAGCATATGAAGGAGAGAAAAAGCAGAAGCTTGGCAGCGAGCTCGATTGTGGTTTTTTCAGACCTTCCTTGAAAAGGCACTGGAAATCAAGTCTGACCTTAACCGGCATCGCTATTGTTCTGAAACGAATAAAGCTAAAGCTAAACAATGACCATCATGTAAATGAACAACTTGCAGTACTACAGAGCTTTGATACTGTCACTGGTATTGTAGCACATATATTTTTAAAAGCCAAACAATACGTACTGGCACAAGTAGGCCAGTGTCCCCCGATGTACAGGCTTACCTGTTCGTTTCTAATTTTAGCCTGCCCAGCTGGACACTCAGTGACCTGTGAGCAGCCTGGGAGTCATGGGATACCGTAGAGCTGAGTGTGCTTACACCTGAGGTAGCTACTGCATCTTCCAGGACAATGCAAGGCTGTTGGATAGTTTGATTCTGAGGTGGTTCGTCTTGATCTTCCTCAACTTCTATATCATCTTGATCTGCTGTATCACTTTCAGAAGCAAGACTAAAATGCGGCCTCAATTCTATGAGTAACATTAAGATATAAGCAAACACAACCGTTAAAGACATTCAACCTTAAAACAAAAGCAGAGCCAAGTGACTGTTTGCAGATCATCACAGAAGGCTTGGGTAGAAATTTTTGAGATTTCTGTAGCAAAAAATAACAACTCCATTTTCTAGGGGTTTAAGACCACTCAGACGATAACAACATCTTAGTTTATGCTGATTACTGTTCCATCTATTGAATGTTCAAAAGCTCTAAAAAGAAAATAATAGTTGGATGAATATGAGTCCAGACTTGGTTAACACTTCATGTCAAATTGTGCTGAAGTACTACACGCAGCAGAAGTGCTTTCTTCTACTTCATTCCATTCTCAGCGGTTTGTAATTCCTTGTGTGTCTGACCTGAACTTTTTAATAAACAGTCAACCAACCAACCATTATTTCTCTTATATCCTGTTGTTGCTATCCTCACACATTTAGTATTCTCTCATTATAAGGATGCTGTATGTACCAAAAAACTTTATCAAAGATAAATGGAGGAAATAAAAAACAGACCCCTCTTCCCAACAATTAAAAGTAGCACACTTCCCTTCTACTTATCAGGGAGAGCACTGCCTATTTTGTAATCCATACCACTGTGGACACAAAGCTATTTATGTACTTTGGTTTTTGTTATTCCCTGCTTAAATTACCTACCAGAGCTTTCCAGGTATGTAAGATATGTAGAGAAGATCTTATACTCCCACAAAGCCCATTATTGCAACATCTGTTTGTTAATTCTAACCATTTAATACCAATCTTTCTTCCTTCCTTCAATTGTGGCTTCTTACTGTTGAGCATTCCCTTTAGTCTCCTCACTAAAGCACACTTTTCCGGAATCACACTTGGGTTTTGTCCTTTCTGCTGAAGAACAAGTACATTTTCTCCTCTTTACAAAAGGAACATTTTCTCCTTGATCCATTTAAGTCCCTTAATTTCAATGTTACAGATCTTTTTCAAGGATGAACATAGTAAGAAAGATCAACAGAGCTGTGCTTCCTCTAAGTTAAAGATTTATTATATAGTGGTTACCCAAACATTGCTGAGCAAATACATCTGAGTTTGCTTTGAATAACTACGACATCTGCTTCTTACCACTTCCAAAATATCCTGTAACTTTTAGAAGTGTTAAGGCCAGAGATAAAACTTCACAACATTCATTGGGGGAAAAAAAAAACCAAAACCAAACCACAAAGCAAACGAAGCCAGACAAAGGCAGAGGGAAGCAATCAGGCATTGGGTAAGGCAATTAAGGAAGAGGAAGATGATCACTGCCCAACAACAGCTAGGGCACAGAGGCTTTTGTTTAAGCTTGACAGTGTATAATAAATGCTGATACTGAGCTTATAGGGAAGAAGAGTCTATTATGGGAGCACTCTAGAGTTCTTCCTTTTTACAGCAATAAAGTACACCCCTGTTAAAGGTGTTTGGCATTATGGTCAAAAGACAGATTTTCCATATGACTTGAAAGTAACATAGAAACCCTTACTTATGCCTTGCTGGTCCTGCTGGGGTTATGGAAAATACCCAGCAGAACAGGAAGAGCTGTAACTTTTGTTGGAGTTCTAAGATCCCCTGGTTGATAATATAAGACCTAACCCACTGCAGAAAACAGGAACTTAAGTATTCTGACTTCAGACTTAAAGCATTACATCATTTATGTGACTATTTCACCATTAATTCTAGTGTAAGGAACAGGGGAATCACAAACCTAGAAGTTAAAAAGCATCAGAGAAACTAACTCTGGAAATAACAGAACAGGCTACAGTTTTATTCTACACAGACTCCTTCCCTCAGCTAAGCCATGCATTCTGATTCCACAACATTCAAAATACAATATTCAAACTGCAGGCAAAACAGGGTTGTTGTTATTATTATTACTTATTTATACAGTTTCTGACGAGGAGTGAGAGGCACTCTGAAAGACTCTTGAGTGCTCCAGAAAGCACACAATTAATCTGCACTTTGAAAAACACCTTCCCAAATCAGCATATGCTGGCAAGTGGCCTGTCCTTTTGAATTTCAAGAGGCAGCATTGTGCACCTCCAAAAAATTAGGCCCCAGAACACTTTGGCCTACTACTGCTCAGTGCTGTGGGGTCGTTTTGATTACACATCTTGGAAAGGTGCTTTCCCAAATGCACTAATTAGTTTTTGAGTTGTAAAACAGGAAAAAGGTCACTGCTCATTTCAAAATCATAAGTGAAGCATCATAATCACAGCTCTAAAGCATGTTTCAAGACACAGCTAATAAATATTTGCTGAGTATTAACAAATGACTCACCTGGGACCAGAATAGTAATAGCAGTCTGCACAGCTTTTCTGATGATGCTGTCCAATGCAAACATCCAATGTGGCTTGATGTTATGATTTCGGAGAACTTTATTGACCTAGCAACAGATAGTTCAGATATTATATTCCCCCTCAACATAAAGCCATAATATAGGTCAGCCCTACACAAAGTGTTTGAAATTACAGATGCTGTATCAAAGCAGGCGATTAAAGCTATTTCATGTTGTCATTAAAGAAAGAAAAGAGCAATGTTGCCAACTTCTACCATTTTCTTTCAAGTCATCCAGTATTTCATATTTTTTATCAAGTACTAGTTCCTGTGATACGTGACTTTTGATGACTGCAATCCTGAGGTTTATTTAACTTTCATGGGCGTGGAGATAAAATGTACAAAGATTGCAAGACAAATATCAAGGACCACATTATATAAGGCTTGTAACTTTAGCTAATTAATCTTGTTAATTTTTTTTGGCATCATTTTCTCTGAGCAATACTTACATATTTTAAAATACAATTGTAGGAAATATCAAAGAGCTAATGTAATGGTGCTGCTTCTTCATTCATAAAATAGTTAATTACCATTAGTTTAAGTAGTCAGGGAACTTAATTTGTATGCTGTGGTATTTTCTCTTTCCTTCTGCTTTTTACTTGATACAATCAAATAGGTTTCTGCACTGGGTTGTTCCTAATGCCCTACAGGCTTGCTTTCAAACAACTGTTAGCCATATTGCCAGGTGCCTCTGCGGAAGCTCCGTGCTGTTTGTAAGAATGTCTCTACCTCAGGGGAATTGTTTTGCAACCCCCAAAGGACAGGCAAGAAGCAGGTGGGGTGATGGTGCTACCACGGAATGTCTTGCCAGGGTAAGTGGCAACACCACAGAACAGCCTTGGTGCTGCTTTCCAGGCACAGAAGCAGCCCAAGGCAACAGTCTCTGTAGGAGCAGCACTGGAGAAGTTGCAGGAAGAAACAAATGTAATTTGATTTAGAAAGTTATGAAGTTACTCAAAGCCTTATACAAAAGGTAGCAACTATTGCTTACTGAAGAATGCAGCAAGGCAACTTCACTCTTAGGTCTTCCAAAAAGAGGGGTTAGTTTAATTCTCTCACACTGGGATAACCTCCCCATAAAAAAAAAACACAACTGAAGTTAAACAAATGGTGCCTTTGGAAGATGTATATGTGTTAATAAATGTTATTTATCATATTATTTTCACTGCCCCAAAGCAGCATTATTCAGCAACGCAGTAATGTATCTAAGTACCTGCACAGGATTTGGCTGAGATGGAGTTAATTTTCTTCATGCAGCCCACACGGTGCCATGTTTCTGGCTGGTGCCTAAAGCAGCCGTGATAACGCACCTATGTTTTAGCTATCGCTGAGCAGTGCTTACACAGCGCCAAGGCCACCTCTGTTCCTTACACTGTCCCACCAGTGAGTAGGGTGCGGGGCACACGTCTGGCACGCCTGACTTGAACTGACCTAAGAATTACTCCCACAGAATATCGCGCTCGGCAGTAAAACCGTGTGTGTGTGTGTGTGTGTGTGTGTGTGTGAAGCTTTTTCAGGGGAGGCGTTGCTCAGGGACTGGCTGGGCATTCGTGAGTGACTGATGTCGGAACGTCGGAGATTCGGGCTGGGTTGCCCCTCCACTTAGCTCATTAAAGAGCCTTTATCTTGACTCACAAGTTTCCCCCCTTTTCGCCCTTCTGATCCTCTCCCCCACCTCACCGGGAGGGAACGAACGAGGGGCAGGGAAGGGGCTTTCCTGTATCTGCCCTCCAGAGCCAACCCACCGCAGTGCCCGTGTCTCCGCGGTTCTGCCGCCAGCGGCCACCAGGTGGCACTCGGGCACCGCGCTTGGACTCGGCGAGCTGCCGGCAGCGCCGGGGCAGCAGCTGCACCGCTAAGGGCCCGAGGCCTGCCCACGCTTGCTCCGGCCGCAAGCGCTCTGCCCCTCCCCAGCCGGACCCCGATCGTTAAACCTTGGTACCTGAGACTGCCTCAAGTCCTAGGAACACGGGAACTACCTTCCCTCGCTATCAGCAGTATCTCAGTTTCTTTAGCACCTGAGGTCTGCGTACTGACCTGGGTGTCAGCGTTCTCCTACAGAAGCCTAACGGATGTCCCACAGAACTAAGGCTGGGCACATACAAACCAAAGGTTTTCACTGAACTTTCTGTGGGCTTAGTAAAACACCAGCAATGCAAGAAACATCAGTTAAAAAGCAGCAACTTGTAGTGATGAATTTAGCAGAAGACGGTAAAATTTTTATTCAGAAGAACACAACCCAGGCAATTACCACTGAACAGCTGGTGACCAGCAACATCTCCACCAGAAAACCAACCCAGATATTTGTACTTTTTCCCTCCCCTCAATTTTTTTCTTGACCTAGTATGTTTGGTTTTTCCTTCCAAGGGTCAAAATAGTATTAATACGAGATTAAGTAGAACAAACAGAGAGATAAAGTGTACTCAAAGTGAAGATTCAATGAAAAAAAAACCCACAACTGATTTGTTTTACAACCTTTCTTTTACAGATTAATTTCCTACATTAGTTTGGGTGGTTTGTTTTGGGTTTTTTCCAAATAGCATCGAATTCTTGCCAGTGTAGTCTATGCAGCAAAGAGTTTACATGCTATACAATCCTTCCTGACAGCTCTTTTACTTGTCAGAGTGCCCCAGGTTTAAATGCTAACAGAATCATCCACCTCAAATGCCTACTTGAATTGTCATTTCATTTTTACTACATGACTTCAGTCGGAACAAGTGATGCCCAGCTCAACTGTACCCTCCCATGTTGGTTATTCATCTTAAGCATCAAGTCTAACTGCTTGTGAGCTAGTATTTGAATACATAGCTTAAGAAGAAGAAGGAAAAAAGAAGGTATCCATGTTGCTCACTGTATGAAATAATAAATTTTGTATTAATTATTGACAGAAAATTAAACTTTACTTCCTTCTTATCCTACTTACTATAAATGCCAAGTTCAAGCTCCTAACCAAAATACTAGAATAAGAACTCAATACAATATTACGAGTTGACAGGCCACGATTTGGGGCACAGATTGGTTTAATGTATTGGTTTATTAGAATGGTCAAGTTCAAGACATCTTAATTTATATAGAATAAACCTGACATTCAGCATTGTTCTTATTTACCAGAAAAAACTCCAAAATTAGTTTTAAAAACTCTTTCCTGCTTTAGTATTATGACATAATGTTTACACAACTACGCTGAACCATCTATATCTTTAATCAGTAAAATGTGTGTCCTGCCAAAGAATCACACAGCAACCAAACCAAGTTACAGCTGTGGGTTGGGTTTTTGTTATTACAGCTTCAAAGCCCTCAAATATTATTGCTTCAGAAACTCTGGGGGGAAGTTAATCAAGTTCTATTTGCTTCTGGCTTCTACATTACACACACACAGAGACACACACAAACAGAGCAGTTTTGGTGCAAGCTCTTAGCAAAAATGACAACTTACAGCATCTTGAAAGCCAAACAGCACAAGCTGCACTTGACTGATACCATGGCTGTCGAAGTCTAACTCCAGTTTCAGTTTTGAAAGTGTGGTTGCGATGATTTTACGATCGGTGGACCGTACAAACTCTCTGAGGCTGGAGACCAGCGTTGTGATATGGTCCCACTTTAGCTTGGGTTCTTCAGCTCCCTGTTTAGGAGAGGAAAAGAAATAGCTTTGATAGGCATCTTTTGAAATGCATAGTCAGAGGGATTTTAGCCAGTATCAGATGGGTTTTCAGAAACTGGTGCTATGGTTAAGGGAAAGGTGCAGCTGCAGGTGGCAGCATTAACTACAACAGCACAGAGATCTATCCTTGAGCTCCCTGACAATGTGGATTACTTGATGAGCAAATAGCTGACTTCATTTGATATTAGTGTGCACATGTACTTCAGCAACTATAGTCTGTAGTCTCACTGCAGAGGAGAAAAATTATATGAATAAATATTCTGTGCACTGAAGGCTACCAATTACTCTGTGCAAATAAACATGTACTCTGCAGTGCCTCTGAGAGACAACATACAAAGTACCACAGCAGCATTTAAGAGAGGGGATCAGTCAGTTTACACTGAAGGCTCAGAAAAGACCGATTCTTTCCTACATAATTTCCCTCCATACGGAACTTCTACACTTACCTGTTACAGCAAGTCTACCTACACATCTCTCACCTTTCTACTATAAATACTCATATTTATATATGCCTATTTTTAAAAGCTTTTGGGGTTCTGCATGAGCTACCAACATAGCAAAAAGCTCCAAAGCATTCATGAGAATAACCAGCATAAGTAACTAGAATGCAGAAAACCGTATTTGCTCCCTACAGCAAAGTTAAGCCAACTGAATACTAATTTCAATTGCAAATCTTAAAATCAAGCCATAGAGAGAAAACCATGCTAGTTGTTCAACATGAAGTATTAGATGCTTACTCTGAAGGAAGCTAAGTAATTATTTATATAGACTAAAGATATGGAACATTGATTTCCATAACAGAAGGACATACGGTGTTTGCTTCTGTTGTATTTGCCAATTTCATGCCATGAACATTACAGCTGGCCAGACATCAAGAACTGTTTGCTAATAATGTTGAGATTTTAACTGTAGTTAATTAATTCTGATCAGGATGAAACATAAACAATTTGATTATGAGAGAGAGAAAATCTTTAAAAAAAGAAAAAAAGAGAGAGAAGTAAGCTCTCAAAGCACCCATGTCTGAGAGAAAGGATCCTAGCTTGTGATCCTGATCCACTTGGGTTTGGAGAATTCTCTTGACAGCTGGCTATACTGAAGTGGATCCCTCAGTCTGTCCTGCTGGTCTCTTTTTTTGTGTAAGTAATTAAGAAACCGTTAGGGCAAAGAGGTGAACACAACACACTGTACCCCTAGACCATAAGATCCAAGTCCATCAAGGCATGCCTGGGACAGGGCAACCAGCATGGCTCCCTAAGAACAAACAGTGACCTATTTTGAGAGAGTCATTCCCCTCCCCTAGCCCCCACTTCCAATGATTTTGTTGAAACTGTACTTTCAAAAAGTTTTTGTGAAGGGAAAAGCACTATCAAGGCCTAAAAGCTGCTGAGGCCTAACAAGCAAGTCAGGTTTCCATCTATTGGTAGCTTCTTGCATTTCACTGATTCACAGAATTTTTAAGGTGAAAAACACCTCTAAGGTCAAGTCCAACCATCAGTTCTATATCACCATGTCAACTAAACCATGTCTTGAAGTGCCACACCTACATGTTTTGAACACCTCCAGGGATGGTGACTCCACCACCTCTCTAGGCAGCCTGTTCCAATGCCTGACAACCCTTTTAAGGATTTAAAATTTTTTCTTAAATATGCAATCTAAACAGTAAGGTCTTCCCTCAACCTCCTCTTCTCCAGGCTAAACCACCCCAATTCCTTCAGTTTCTCCTCATTAAGACTTGTGCTCCAAACCCTTCAGCAGCTTCATTGCCCTTCTCTGGACACACTCCAGCACCTCAATGTCCTTCTTGTAGTGAGGAGCCCAAAACTGAACACAGCACTCAAGGTGCGGCCTCACCAGTGCTGAGTGCAGGGGGACAATCACTTCCCTAGTCCTGCTGGCCACGCTATTCCTGACACCAGCCAGGATGCTGTTGGCCACCTTGGCCACCTGGGCACACTCCTGGCTCATGTTCAGCCTGCTGTCAACTGACAGCCCCAGGCCCTTTTCTGCCAGGCAGCTTTCCAGCCACCCTTTCCCTAAGCCTGCAGTGTTGCAGGATATAACAAGAAGCCAACTCAACCTCCCCTTACTGTAGTTACCACCACTTCCAGGTGGTTTGAGTAAGTTTCCTACTATCTGACCAGGGTCTCCCTCTCAAGAGAAAATGGTGCTTGGGAGTCTGAGTTCTGCATCCTCTTGAAGGGCAGATAGTCTCCTGCACATGTGCTTCGAATTCTTTGACTCTACAACTCTTGTTTCTCTGCTCCTATCTTGGGCTGTTCCAGGCCCAGCCATGGAAAGCATGAAACACCAAGCACCCTCCCTGGATCTTGTGACTGAGTTTCAGCCTCTCATGATCACCAATTACTCTTCTTGTACGCATGCTAACAACTGTGCCTAATATAGCAACACTTCAGGCAAAGCACACATCACAGGCATCTCTCTTACTGCCTTCTATTTTAACACCTTCTATAGTTGCCAGGACAACCGTGGGGTCCCCCCTCCAAGAGTTAGGAGCTCTTCTTATTGGTACAGCAGCAGTTTCCAATTACGTTAACTATAATGCACGCATAAGAATCATACTGGTTTGCATCAGTTTCTAAACAGTACTATCTTCAGAAGATGAGTTGTCACATTTTATACAAACAAGTTTTAGACCAGCAATACTTAGCCTTGAGAAGAAGTGAGTCAATTAACTACTAACACACACATTACAAACAAGAACCAACAAAAAAACCCATGTCATCCAATTACAGTGTTGCAACATTTAGCATGTGGTCATGACCTGTAATTTATTCAGTGTCATCTTGAACTGATACACCGTTGTGAGTCATGCCCACAAAGGAGTGCCAAAAGGTCATTCCACAATTATTTTGTTGATTGCTGTAGCTCCCACTGTTATTCCATCTTCCCTCCCCTCCGTATGTGCTCCCAGCTGCTGTGAGGAATAAGCTGCAATTATTTTCTCCCTATCCTCCTCTTTCCCCTTCTATGGCTGTTGGCTAGAAGGCAACGGTGCACCAGTCAGCCCCATTTGTTCTATGCAATAACCTAACACAAGGCCAGAGCTGGCCAGAAGACCTAGACCTCACTCCACATCAAACCAGTTGGCCAGAAGATGGAACTCTAAAAGGTGGCTATGGCAATCACCTCCTGAGGATCTTATTTTACATGCATTGACCTGACAGCCTCCTTCCTGTTTGAAAAACACTGGCAAAATACAGTGTCGAAAAAACATGTTTTTCTGTTGTCTGGTCAGCACTGACACCCAGGTACACAGAGAGTATTTACAAACACCACCACAGGCAGGCATAATGCAGCACAAATAATGTTAAAGCCTTTTTTAAATAGCCCAAATAAAAAAATAAGCCATGAAAGCTTACACGGCATATGCTTTCCAATATAATCAAGCTTTATTTTTTAACTGCTTTACTGTATGTAATTTCAAAAATTCCAGGTAATTGCAAATAAATCTTCAAATTTCATAAAATTTTTGCTGCCTTCTGAAATGACTTTACCTGAGCCAAAGCTTCCATCAAGTTCCTCACCACCTTCTCTTGGTCCTCAGTTAATATCCTGTGAAGGGTGGCTCTCCTTTCACTATCCTTCTTCAGCATGAAAAACCCAGAATCCTTCTCTTCAGGTGAAGGAGGTGCACTGTGATCCTCAAAATTTTCATCTGGGATGCTGAATAAAAGACACTTAGTGAAAAGAAACTTTATAAAACCCACCCCAATGTGCACATTCTTCATCTACAGTGTAACATAAATGCCAGATATCTCTTTACCTCAGAAAGAGGGACCGGATTCCCTTCCCATCTTTTTCTCCACAGGATTTGGCTCTTGTTTTGAAAGAGAATGGGTCAATTTTCAATTCTGTATCAGGTGAGACAGAACCATATTCACTGCTGCTACTTGTATCTTCCACCACAACTGGGACAGGTAAGGAAATGCTCCGAAGATACTCTATTCATATAGGAATATTCAGAAAATAGAATTTAATAGTGCCATCGTAGTCCTGAAGTGAAAAGGCTATTCTATCAGTGGAAACAGACTCCAATCTTTCCCCACACCAATACAAAACAGTAAAAACAAAACTGACAAAACACTCCTAAAGTTTATTCTTCTGGAATACAGTTCTCTCTCAGTTATGTTTTTCTTCAAAAGCTTCCTGAGATGTGGAAATGGTGGGCTCTTTGCAAATTCACTCTCAGAGCTTCACCACTGCATTGAGCATGCATCTCCTATCAGCAGTGTGCACCTTCAGCAGTAAAAAAACGTAGTTGTATGTGTGTATAAAAATAGGTATATCTATATATACAGTAAGTATATATTAACACACATAAGATGCATTTTAAAATCAGATTATTTTGTAAAAGTTTAATTATTTTGTAGCCTTTGACTAGTAATAAACATGCATGTAAGGTCAGAATTTTTGTTTTTGAATGCAGAGCCCATGTTACTTCTGCAAGAATCTATTCCTACCTATGCCTCATGGGCACATTTCAAAACATACTTTGATAGCAGCTCAGCATAAAAGCAACTACGTGTTTGTTCACTCTCTACTGCCTCCACTCTCCCCAGCTCAATTCTTGGAAGAGATGAGTATCCTGCACCCAGGACTGACAAGGGGTCTTAAAATGCATTCTGCTTTTTCTGAGTACAGAACTCAGCCTAATAAAAACCTACGTTGTCCTTCTCCACACACCTCGTCTCTGTTGCTACCAGAAAGCAGCAACTCTGTTTCCTGTTCAGATTTGCACTAAGCAGTTGTGTAAGGACAGCGCAGCTCTTCAAGCCTGTATTACCCACCTGCCTAGACAATTAACACCTAGTTCAGTAGGATTACAAACAGTAGTTTCAATTTGCACAATGAATTAGAGGTTCTCTTCAGAGAAAGGTCACTTATTTTCACAACTGTGCTCACTTCTCTTTGCAACATTTTAGTGTGACAAATTATACCAGAGTAAGTGATAACCACAGCACCTACAGAATGATGTTTTTATAAGGATGCATGTTAAAACTCACCATTTGTGTTAGCTGAAAGAACTGTGGGAGAAAAACAAAGAAAATAGAAAGTTAAATGTGCTGAAATTAACTGAGAAAATAGGCATTGCCTAAAGGATAGCTTATGGTTGTGGGCTGTCTGGACTCTCCTGTCCGCAATCTGTAAAAGTGTGATTTATTGGGATTTAAAGTTCACTTCAATCTGGTGGTGGGTGGAAACCATGTTAAAAGCCATCATCCAATGCCACCTCTTTCACCTGGTATTTTTATTTCTTTTAGATGTCATGCTAAAAATACACCAAAGATATTCTCATAGGTATATATGCAGACACGTAGAATGTGTCATACTCTCAAAACTCCTTTTATTACTTTCCATAACTTAGAACCCTACAGGAAACTAGAATAATGTAGTGCATGCACATTTGCTATGGGGCAAAGATTATTTTGCTCATACAGAAAATTCCTCTGAGGCTCCATCACCATGTTCTAACCTTCCCCAAAATGTACCCCTTGCAAGCTTCCTTTGAATGAAAACATACACAAATTTTAAAAAGCTACCAACAAACCAAACCCCCCAAAAGCTATACAAAGCTATAAACAGGCTTTTAGAAAACTTACTAAAAATATTCACATAAATCCACAGCTACAACAGTGGAGCAAGCTGATGGAACAGAAGGTTAGAATGAAAGTTTCAACCTGGCACGGACACCAGCCCTGTTTATCTTCCAAGACTAAACTGGCAGTTTCAGGAAACAGTATTATCAAGAGGAGAACAATTCCAGACTGCTTTTAGCAATACTTACCTGAGAGCTTTGACTGGGACTTTCTTTTTTTGCTTGAAACCTTCAAGAATTCATCTATAAGCAGTTCATGAGCAAAAGCTCGTTTATCAGGATCTGGCTCAAAGCAACGCAGTATGAAAGCCTTGGCTTCTGCAGACATGGATTCAGGAATCTCTGGGTGTATTTTAAACATTCCCACCTGAGTTAAATAAAGGGAGAAACAGTGGCCTACACTATTATCATCTCAAACACTGCATAGCATTAAAACAGTGTTCAGATAGTAAAAGTGGCGCATTGTTCTCAAGTTTTGCTCTCATCTCTCTGAAACTAGCTACCTAGTTCTCAGGAAAAAACCAAAACTATTACAAACTGTATAAACAATTACATTAATAACCCCTTCACACAACTGCCCATAAAGCAGCAAAAAGCTTCTTTTCAGTTATTTTGTTTGTTTGCTTTGTTTTTAAGGACGCAGGCTGCTGAATAGCTGCTATTGGTCCATCACTCTCTTCAGAATTACCCAGCACCCCCACTCAGCCGCATCAGCTCGTTCTTCTTTGCATCCTCACTAACCACGTGTTTCCTTTTCTTCTTTTCCTGGCATCTCTAATTGTGGCTTCCCTGAAACAGCCATAAGATTCCCTATGTTTACAAATACCGGTCTAAGTTGTGTAAGGAAGATATCTGACCTTAAACATAGCTGCTTGTGGTTCTCCCAGTTCATAAAAGGGGGCTTCCCTGTAGCCATCTCAATGATCGTGCATCCCAAGGACCAGATGTCTGCAGCCTTCCCATAGCCACGTGGCCCTTTGTCTATGATTTCTGGTGCCATATATTGAAGGGTACCTGTTTAAAACATGCTTTTTTTAAAAATTAGGTGCATAATGATGCAAATAGATGGCTAAAGGGCAAAAGCAACAAAATCGCCGAGGAGTGAGCAATGTCAGGAGTTAACCCCCCCCCAACTATTTATTATTAAAAATTCAAGAATTGCCACATGCATTCTCCATAAAATTCAAAACACTATTTAAAATATTACTTGTGCTAAAAGTATCTGATTTCATATATTGATTTGATGACACTGCTTTTCAAAGTCAATGACAATTAAGAGGTTTCAATGAGTTTTGGATCAGATAGAGTTTTCATTTACTGCATTATGGATTAATATTTAAAAAAGGCAGATGACTCTGAATTGCATCCAGAGAGGAAAAATAAGCAAAACCTGAAATCTGTACCTAAAGCAGCAGGTGATACGAACACTTTTTCTGAAGTAAGGGCAATCAACCAACCTGATGCATCATTCTGCGTTCTATTCCATTTGGAGCAGAAATGGAAGAGCAGAGGATAAAGTAACAGTCACTTCTCATTTTGCAAATTCATTACAGTGCCTCTGCACGATTTAACACCCAAATCAAATTATCAAGCAGAACAGGGATCAAGTTAATGACAGTAAAAGTTAGCCTTCGATCAGTGATGAAGCCATGTGCAGGGAAGACAAACTCCAGTACCACATAGGAAAGACACAGCTCTTGTGTGGCACTGGATTTTCATGTCTCAAGTGGAACTTCTGAAGCAATATCATTTCAGATTAGGTATACCCAAAGTTATTCTTGCAGCAACCTTGTCTATTGATTTGAAGTCAGTGCAAGTTCAGCAGCTGTGGATTCTAACCCTACATGCACAGTTCAAGTGAGGAGAGTCTCTCCCCTGGAAACATACCAGTGAAAGTTTCAGTACAGGGGTTGATTCCTGCAAGTCTCTTTGAAGTTCCAAAGTCTGAGATCTTTAACACTCCGCTGTACGTGTTGATAAGCACATTATCACCCTGAGGAACAGAACAGTCAGAGCAATTATTTTTCTCTGCTGACTCTTCATTGAAGACTTCTTGCACAGCCTGTTCCTACAATGCACTCTCTAGTAAGCAATAGTAACTTCCTAGGGCTCTTAAGAGTGGAGATGAAAGAAGAATCAATAGTGTTCCTGCCTTATGTAATCCTGTTATCAGGAACTTCATCTCCAAGTGAAGTTCCCCGCTACAGGAATTCTGTTACAGAACATCAGGAGGGCTTTGTTTTTATAAGGGAACTTTTTCATCTTGCCATCTCCTTGGAAAAGGACCTGTTAATATCCCATCCACAATCTCCTTTCCCTTCTAATAAGCTTTATGAAAGTTCCATCATTCCATTTAAAACAGGAATGAAAACACCCACTTTATCACATCTTAAGTGGCTATCTGTCAGTCCCTCTAAAATGAAAAGAAGTATTTCATTGTTGCAAATTCAAATTAACAACGGTTCCCTTACCTAACCCTAACCCCCAGTTCCAAATAGCAGAGATGGTTGTGTAACAATGAAGAACTTGTTACAAAAACTTAAAATTACAGCACAAATAAATGGCTACAGAGTTACATAACACTGTCAGGCTTAACTGTCCACAAATTCTTACCTTTATGTCTCGATGCACTATTTGATTATCATGGAGATACTTTAATCCTTCTAGAATCTGCTTGGTGTAAAAGCCAATTGTCTGCTCATTATTTTTTAATGGTCCCCATTTTGATCGTAGAAGTGCAGAAAGGCTGCCTACAATTTGGAAGAGCAAAAGAAGTCTAATTAAATCCTGCCTTCTCCCCCAAAGGAAAAAAAAATAGTTAACAACAAGCATCAACGTCAAACCAAGTGTAAGCACCTCTTCTATAACCAAAGGCCCCTCGAGGAGAATGCTTACTTGCATCTTTACTGGCCTGAGTAATTAAAAAAAGAGTGTCATCAGTATTTCTGGCCTCAGCTGCAGCAGCGAAGTATGTGGTTCCTCAGGCAGGCAGGCAGGTCAGCACCCATTTAAATTAACATGCTCATCTCCCTCCCATGCCTGAAGTGGCTCCAGAGGGATGTTGTGAAAGAGTGAAAAAAGGTTGGTCTTGGGACACACACTGACTCCAGTTTCTCAAAAAGCTACACTGAGCTCAGCAAGTGGGACTTTTGTTGCTGCTGAAAGTTCTTTGATCTCAAACAAAAGCAACATTGGTCACCATTCTCTCGGGTTGGGTACCTGAAGAGGGCTCAGCCACCTGAGACTAGCTACAGTCTTTCTAGCAGGATGACCACAGACCACCTCTGACCTGTAGGTAAGATGAGCTCAGCTGACACAGCAGTGATGTGAGCTGTATCTGTAGCATATCCTGTCTAAATACTGAGAGGACTCAAGCACTCTGAAGACAGATTTTTTCCTCATTAATTTAGGAGATCAATACATGGAGAACATCACATTTACATGAAACATATCTTGTTGCAGTGCTATAGGTTTTATACTTCTAAAATGTTAAAACCAAACCAACCAACCTGCAAAACAGCCTCCCCACAACTTACCACCCGGCACCTGTTCCATGAATATCTTAATGAAGCCATTCTCACTAAGAGAACCTAAATACTGGACAATGTTCTTGTGTTTGAGGTGCTTATGCAAAGCTATTTCTTCATGTAGAGGCTGGGAGTATCTGGAAAGAAAAGAATCGGTTTAATTCAGTACTGACATTCAGGAAGAAGGTTGTGTTTACTGTAGTAGCTGAAGTTCTATTTTAGGTGCCACAAAACATGTTTACACTGAAAATGACTGTGTTAGATGCATTTGACAACAGTGGGTGTGACCAACATACACTAAAAAGTTAGGTAATCATATATAAATATACTTAACATACGTAAAATATATACAAAGCTGTCTATACATACATATACAAAGTGTTAGAAATGTACATAAATAGACTGAGTAGAACAAAATTTGTGGAAAAAGAACTCTTCTCCAGCCTAACTCAAAGAGAATAAACAGTTGGGAAGGCAGCTGGATTCAGGTTAGTGCCAAAGCAAGCTAGTAAACCAGAAAGGTAGCGTATAATTAAAATCACCTCAATAATGAAAACAAATCATCATTTCAATTTCAATTAATTAAAGTGAAAGTCTTATCTGAAAGCACAAGTAGATAGCTATCAGAGTGTGAAAATAGGAATCATTTCAGGGGAAGATATTCAGAAGGACTAATCAAAACAATTTCATCAAATATGATTTTGTCCGAGGTAAAATATTTGTCAGAGATGTAAGCTCTTCTGCAGTCTTTTTGCCAAGAAGTTTTCTGGAGTCTGGATCCTTCTCCGGTGTGGAACACTACTGCAGCTGATATGCTTCCAGGGCCAGCCCTAACACTTCTTCCAACCATGGGCGAGTTGCACACACCCCCAGGTCAGCTGCCAGAGCCTGTGTTTCAGCTGTCCGGCAAAATGCCGAGAGGCTGGCAGCTATTTTCACTCAAACACTAAAATCTACAGTCAGACTTCCATGGCAGCTGAAACAGATGAAGGCCTCTTTCCCTCAGCCCAGATGCAAGAAGGAGCTGCAGAGTCTTAAGCAAGCAGAAGACATATTTAGATGCTTATACCTGAGGGAGTAGTAAACATAACTGCAAACTCAAGCATGCCGCTACCAGGCACCAAAAGGAACAGTTTTACTGCCACCCTCACTGGGTTGTTCTCAGCACAGACTTTGTGCCAACACTAGTACATTCTCCTACCGTAAGGAGCTGGCAGAAAACGTTATTTATCTGGAGGAGGGGTAGCTTCCTCCTGCCTCAAGTCCAGGGTTATCTCTCCCTGGGGCCAGCGGAGTGCCAGTGCCAGGAATGCAATCAAAGCACAGGCAAAATTGAAGTTGTTAGGGGAAAAGTGCCTGCGAGCTCTATTCCCTTCTGGGGCTGGTTAGTTACCATCTCCCCTAACAACAGCATCAAGCTACAAGTGGAGGCTGAACTCTAAAAAGTGGAGAAAAAAGAAAAAAGAAAAAGAGTGGAAATCCCTCTGAAACACAACTGTTGCAGAATACATGGAAATTACATGGTTAAAGTGTGATTACACAACTCCAAGTCTACCTACTAAAAACTAATCTGAGATTCAGCTTGCCTCTCCACAAATCACTAAAGATTCTGACTGGTAATTATTCAAAAATTCCAAAGCATCACAGATTGTATTCCTGCGTTCTACTAATGGGATGTTCATTCAGAGCAGCAACAGCAAGACCATTGTAATTCTTCCCCCTGCACTTTTAAACTGCACAGTTAATCAAATCTTGAGCAACTGAAATAATTTACCAAATAAAATAAAGCCATAAGACAATTCTCCAGTAGCATGAAGCATTTGGTATTTTAGAATTTAGTCATTAGGAGACTTTAAATGGTATGAAGAAAGAAAAAAAAATAAATTCTAAAAAGCTAGATCTTATTATCTACCTAACATGATTTTGCTGTAGCTTGGAAAGTTGATATGACCTCCGGTACTATTTCATAGTACTGAGGGCAAGAGCACTGCAGGAAGGTTTCCCATCCTTTCAGACTCTCTCTCCACAGTCTAACATTTCCTGACCATGAAGTCAGTCAGTCAATAGGTTATTCAACTACTAATTAACAGTATCAAAGACTCACTGCTTTTGCACAGAAATCATTGCATTTCTGGCCATGGCCTGACTGAGAACTTAATTACTACTTATGAATCCAAAAGAAAGTAATTTTTACTTTGAAAACATACTTGAAAGTTAATTAACTGTAGATATTAATCTTTTTTCTTTCTATAGATTTTCTTTCAAATTACTAAAAAAACCCGAACAGGATATTATTAATCAGAAATGACTTTTTTCTTTGCCATTAAAAGAAAGACCAACACTTGAAATCTTTTCCTGGGAACCCATAAACATTTTTTTAAAGTCTAGATTAAAGACTTAATAGCTTCTTAATAACCTCTTTTCCATCAGGCTTTGCACACTGAATGAGAACCCTTTTGCACTGAAATTTTTTCTAAATGTGTGCTAGAGAAGAAAAATCTGGATTTTTTTTTCCCTTTAGTTATAGCTTTACTTGGGCTATTTTTCTAGAGTTGTTCATGGCACAAACAAAATTTACAACTTTGAGTCGAGAGATTGTTTTACACAGTGGGGCCATACTTTCTGAGAAATTGTTACACACCTTGAAGTTTAAGAAACAATATAGAGGATGGAAGGATTCCCCTTTCCATAATATTACATTATGAGTACAGAAAAATTGATAGACCACCACACATCTATACTGAACAGCCAATATATACATAGATTGAAACAGATTTCGAATTACTCATTTTTTAAACACCAAGGAAAAGAACAACTGAAGTGAGGATAGAATAATGGGAAGGCAGGCCCACAAGAGACCCATGAGAAAAAAACCTGAGCTGGGACACGAAGAGGCCTTACTGACCTTCCAGTCTGTAAATTACACCAAGAAACTTTTGTCAGTTCTCACACAGCGTCCTGCCAGCATCTAGGCTCCAATACAACCTAAGTAACAGTACTCGATGCTCGATAGGTTGTAGAGAACAATGCTCCTTTTCCCTGGTTTTACCCCCAGGGACATGGGTTCTAGATAGAAGTGAGAAGAGTAACAGCCACTGTGGTGGGTTAAAATAGCCTCTTGTGTATCCTGCTTTAAACGACAGCACTAAGACGACCACTACGTAGGGGCAGGTAAAACCGGCTTCCCTCCCAATATTAGTTGTAGATTGAACACTGCACAAAGGCACAGTTATTTCCTACTGCAGGGGAAATACAGTATGCCAGGATGTGGGAAATCCTGCTGAAGGACAAGCTATCCATAATAGTAAACCAAAAAATGACTATTTCCTACTTTCCATGGTCTCTCCTGAACATGAGCCTGAGTCACAGCCTTTGCCAATATTTTACAGTCTGAAAGGCACTGTAAAGATCCAGGCATTCAGGTCAATTTGGGGGACCTAATTAATGTTTACAAATATCTTAAGCATGGGATGCAGGGGGAATTGGCCAGCCCCTCTTCAGTGGTCTGTGGAGACAGGACAAGGGGCAATGGCTGCAAGTTGGAGCACAGGAAGTTCCGCACCAACATGCAGAAGAGCTTTTACACAGTGAGGGTGACAGAGCCCTGGCACAGGCTGCCCAGGGGGGTTGTGGAGTCTCCTTCTCTGGAGATGTTCAAGACCCGTCTGGACGCCTATCTGTGCAATATGAGCTAGGGAGCTGCTTTGGCAGGGGGGTTGGACCCAATGATCTCTCGAGGTCCCTTTCAACCCCTACGATTCTGTGATTCTATGAAGTCACCTGTTAAGCAGCAGCTTCTACAACACCTGACTTGTCCTGACAACACAAAAAAACTCAAAGGCTAATGTAGAACTTATGAATAAGAACGTCTTGAGAATTTAATACAGTTTCTTTAGACTAGCTATCACTTTTATCACGACATTTGTGGAAATGTCTGTATTCAAAATAGGATACACTGTGAGCCTCCAGATATACAGGCACTAAGGACATCAAGTGTCTGGTTTCTACATGGAAACCTTAAAGAGAGGGGGAAATACACAGATAAAGAGACTCTACATTTAAAATACATGGACAAAAAGATCACTCCACATGATTTATTCTAACATGAACGGAATTTGTAATAAAATGATGAACAAACAGGAGAGGAAAATGTCTTTATCAAAAATTCAGGCTTGGGATTTTAAAGAGCTTGGCAAATCATGAATTTCAATCATTCCTTTATAAGCATGAATAGATAGGGCTCATCAGTAGGTGTCCCAGTGAGATTCTGTACTTCAGCAATATTTCTTCTGAAAAGAAAAAGTATTATAAACTACTAGTAGCAAAACCAGTGAACATCTCAATTCTCAGCTGTGATCAGAATCCATTCTACAACTTGGAAACACCTAGTTACAAACACAGGGAACGCTGTTACATACAAGGAACAGGTAATTCATTGGCAGCTTTGCAGAAGAGGTACTCCATCAGCTGGCTGCTCATGTTACTGATCAAGTTATGTAATGCACAACGTTTGGAATCAGCCACAGTTACTGTACCTGCTGTCTCTCTCTGGGATTTCTTTAATAGCAATTCTGACTTGATTGCTCAAATCTCGTCCTGCATATACAATGCCGTAGGTTCCCTTCCCCAGAATGACTCGCTCACCATTTTCATCATATTCATAATCATACTGGAAAGCAAACAACAAAATGAAATTAAATTAAATAGAAGGTTAAGATTTATTCCATCCACACCGTGCTCGTAACTAAGGCACGTAGGACACTAGTTGCTTTCTGCAGACTAACAAGAAGGAAAGACAAGCACTTGAAGACAAATGGATATCATGCTGAGATGCCTATATTTCTGCACTGACTACCCAGGCTTCCAAGACAGCCACTTCAGGTAAGCGTGTAAAGCCCAGCTAGCCTTCGCTCCTTCCCTGCAGTTGCAATTGTATGCCCTGTTCAGCGGCATCTGCAATTCTGCTGGCAGGTGCTGCAAAACCAGGAGACGACGACAGAGGGCAGTCCCTGCCAAAGGGACAACTTAGGCTCCCACACAGACACAGAAAGCAAGGCAGGAGACACTTGATGTGTTCCAGATGCTTTCCTGACCTGACCACATCTTCCAAAAAAAGCACCACCTAAATTTTGCCAGTGCCATATCAGCCAGCAGAGTGAGCTGATGGAGGGTGGTCAGGATTGCAGCACCCTAAGAGCGGTTTCAGACGAAATTTGAGTTTTAAAGAGTTCAAGGCCAGTCCAGAAACAGTCATTAGATAATCTGATCTGTCCTCTTGTGTAACAGACACATGTAATTTCACATGGTCACTCCCATGCTAAGCCCAGTAGCTCCTGCCTTGATAAAGTATTTTTTCTTTTCCTCCCATTAAAGACTGCGATCTTTTATTAAGAAGAGAGAATCCACTACCTATTTTTTTTGGTACTTTGTTTCAACAATTCATTACTCTCATGGTGAAGTCATACCTCTTTATTCAAATGTCTTTGGTGTCACTGTGTTTCAGTTCAGTTTTCTTCAATATATTAAAAAGACCGTTAGCACACAGTAATTTTCCCCATAAAAATATTTACCCACTATAATCAAGTAACATGGTGCTTTTCTTTTTGCCATGTTAAATAATGTAGGCACCCTCAGTTTCTCATTACAGGGTGTTTTTCTATCCCTAAAGCCACTCTTGGGGTTTCTGTTCGTCCCATCTCTAATTTCAGATGTACTATAAAATGCAAACATCAAAACTAAGGCAGAGGGCTGCATTCATTGCCCAGCACTGACTCCTTCAGTTCATTCTAGGTTTCTGTAGAGCTTCAGAACACCAGATTATCATGGGATGTCATGTGGGCTCAGATAGGCTACCCTGCTCCCTGCCACCTAAAGGAAAGCCTACACCTGAAGTACAGCATTGCACCCAACAGCCCTGTACTCACTGTTCAACCATGCGTGTGCTCAAACAGAAACCCAAAGGTGAGAATACAGTGTGCAGTGGCATGCCCTGGCAAGCTGTAGCTTAGCTAACAGCAGCAGCAGAAACAGGCCATCTAAACTTCACAGGGAGTTACCAGGCTAAGGGTATACACAGGCTCCCTCCCAGCAGCACCAACATCATCTGATTTGAGGTCTCTGTTCACTGTCATGCTTGCCTACAGATGGCAACTTGCAGGGACAAGCCCTCCCCTACTACCTTGCTTGTTGTGCAGACAATCTGCCAATAATATAAGTGTACATGATTCCAGCGATGCATGAAGCAGAGAGCAAACAGCCTTTAAAATTTAAAGAGATGCTAATGCTGGCTGACTATGAGTACACTCTGAGGTAACTGTTACAAGAGTCACTTTGTAAGAAGCATGCCCGGAGAATTCCAGAGCTGAGAACCTTCTCAAGCGAGTATGCTAACTGGAATATGGGAGATTTAGCTATGCTGGTTATAAAAACATGAGGACCATTAAAAAGAATCATTAATTTATAAGCAGTAGAAGATAAAATTTTGTAAACAGTAACATGTCTGACTTCTTCCAGAGAAGGGATGAGTAATTTACTGCCTTTAGTGAAATGCTATACAAGAAGTCCAAAATTCTCAGTATGCTAGGAAAAGAAAAAGTAAAAGTACCTCTAGAGAGTCTCCTTCACATTCCCCTTCCTCTGTAGCCTTCCCAATTTCTTCAGTGATACTGTTCACCATATCAAAAAACCTGTTAAAAGGAAAAAAAAACAAAACCAAAACCAAAAACCAAATATACCCCTGAGACAGTACAGGGACAAAAGAGAACACTTCTCTCTAATGAAAGAGCCAAAAGAGAACTTAGGTATAAGTATAAACTCAGTGTAGAAGTTTGTTCATAGGCGAAAAGAAGAGATATATTTTTGTTTACATGGTGAATTAACAGAATCTGCAGTCTGCCTACCTTTTTCACATATTCCTTTTCTATCTCAAGATATCCATGACCCCTGAAATTATTAATGCAATTCATATTTCAAAGTCCGTGTATCAGATGAAATTCTCATCCGATGCTACTGTTTCTTTATGCCCAATGAAGGCACTAAAGCACCACAAGAAGTCCCTGAAGTCCTGCCAACGCTTGGAGGAATTTTTGTAGTGCAGGAAGACTGGCTTCAAGTTACTGCTTGAATAAAAAGGGAATCTATTCTACAACTTCCCATTAAAATAAAATAAATATATATATACACACACACATATATTATGTGTGACTTCCATCCCTTTGAAAGAATGCAAGCACAAATACCGCGCCGTGCTCAGATGTTGCCTAGTGCTCAGGTACAAAGAGGAATGACCATGGCAAAAGGAGCTGTATGAACTAGAATGGATGAGAGCACCATTAATACAGAGCACCACTGTGATTTTTGGTAAAGTTGCAGCCTTTTTTAGCACAAAAAACCACGACATTTTCTCAGGGAATGCATCCTGGATCAATTCGAGGCAAAGGCCCTTCAAGCTTATGGAGCAGAAAAACAGCTTAGAGAATCTGAGGCACCCCAAATTTTCTGCAACAAACCACTGCCAGGTTTCTCACAGGGATACTGGTACAACCTACTGGTAAACACGTGCTAACGTAAAGCAAATCAAGTGTGTTTCTTTGTAATCCTAAATAAAATTTTAGTTACAGTGAAAGAGAACTCTTGACCAGACCTCGCTCTCACCCCAAACATGCCACTTCAGGAGGTTCATTTTAAGGTTGGGGTGCTTTGTTGGATTGGAGCAACAATGCCATGTAGTAAGCCTTAACATAATATATATTTGAAAACAAATCCCACAAGATGTGGAAAAAAGTAATTAATTTTGTAATCATATTTTTTTCTAATGTGTCTGAGCTTGTACTTTGGCCCTTCAAACCTCAGGCACCTTCAGAGTGCTGCAGTACCAAAAGCTTTTGCATGAAAGATGGTTATCACTGAGGATGCTCAGATCAACTTTCACCATAGTTCTGAAACAGTCGGGCCCCGCTGTGCATGCAGACATCTACCCCATCACAGGCCGTGGTTGCTTCTGAACCAACAGTGACACACCTTCTGCAATGCAGTTCTGTGCAGAAGTAGATCTGGAAGTCATCCGAGTTGTGCAACACGTAGAGGAAGCAGCACCGTTCTTCAAACTTCGAAATGCTGAAAGAACAGCCAAGCAGAACACGTTACTGGCAAGATGCACTTGGACTCGTAGCAGCTACGTCAATCCATACAGATCAACCCACTCAGTATGGGAAAGGACCAGATTAAACCTAAGCAGCCATAGTTTTTCCTCGTTGTAAAATTACTCTTTTGGATCCTCCGAAGTTCACGTTCTGCCACCTGCTATCATTCAGCTTGCCTCACCTAGTCCACACGTTTCCCAAGAAAAGAGTAGGAGCAAAGAAGTTAATAGGATTATTTTCATTGACCTGAGTCACTTCTGTCTTCAGTGCATTTAGGTAAGGCCTTTAATTTCCACTCCTGCATCCAGGATGAAACTTCCTTTCAGGATCACGTTAGAAAGTTGGACTTTGAACTCAAACCACCCACAGCTCAATCCAGAACACAAAAATTTCTTGCTCCAACTCTGTCATATGGTGGGTGCCAGGTGTTGAGCTGATGCACTGTAACTGATTTGCACTACATTAGAAAAGGAAAGGAGGAAAGCTTTTCCTCTCTTGTGAGAGACTTGGGTTTGTCCAGCCTGGGGAACAGAAGGCTGAGAGGAGATCTGATCAATGCACATAAATACCTGAAGGGTGGGTGTCAAGAAGATGGGGCCAGTCTCTTTTCACTGGTGCCAAGTGATAGGACAGGGGGCAGTGGGCACAAACTGGAACATAGGACGTTCCGTCTCAACATGAGTAATAACTTCTTTACCATGAGGGTGAAAAAGCACCAGAACCAGCTGCCCAGAGTGGAGTCTTCTGCTCTGGAGCCTTTCAAAACCTGCCTGGATGAGTTCCTGTGTGACATGCCCTAGGTGAACCTGCTTGGCAGAGAGGGTGAACTAGATGATCTCCAGAGATCCCTTCCAACCCTGACCATTCTGTGATGGCTAGCAGTGCTGCAGAACTTGAGTAACAAGACAAATCAAGTCTTGTTATTAACATTAAGAAACTGACAAAATCCACAATCTGAATGAAATCAATCTATTTTAGCTGGATCAAGACAGTCATCATGTTTTGAATTAAATTTACAGCACAGCAAAATAGAATGGTATTCTACGTTGTGCCAAAGGATTGATGTAATGTAACAGCTTTTCTTTTATACTTGCAGTTTTCAACCTTTCACAGGTATCTAAGGTTGCCTGATCCTTGCGTCCTTTTAGGATTTCTCTATTGCAGACTCCTGGAGCTTTTGATAAAGAATTGGGTCTTCAGACAAGCCAGGGGGCCTGCCTTTCAGAAAGCTACTTATGAGAAGAGCGAGCCTCATTATAAGAACATTTCCCTTTGGCTGCAGTGACTCATTCATTTTTACGTTAGGAAAAATTCATAAGTGCTAAGTAATATACACATCTGGGAAAGTCAGTCATTGTCCCCAGTTTATAAACCAACTTTTAATTCGAACTCTCCAGATACAGAGTAACTGATACTAACAGAATTACTCATTCATTTTGAGTTCCATGTGAGTTTAAACATTTTCCTGAGTAAACTGTCAGTTGAAACCTGACGTGCACAGAAAGCACTGACTGACGCAGCAGTGAATAAAAGGGTAAGAATGTGGAGTGTACACAGAGGGCAGGCAAATGCACAAATATTTAAGGCCTTTAAGTGAGCATTCGCATTGCTTATATGTTGCTTTCCTCCCTGAAAAAAGTAAGTTGTTAAAGTAAAAAAAAAAAAAAAGGAGGACTAAAAAAATACCAAGTTACAAAAAAAGCCAAGATAATTTGCTCAGGAAATGCCTCATTCTGACAGGTCCCGAGCACAAGTGGGTAACCCTCTGACTTCTACAACGGCAGAATTGGGGCAGAATTTGCGAAAGTCTGAAGACAAACAGGGAAGCATGACGTAGCATGGCCTTGTGCCCAGGCCGTGTGCATCCAGAACTCCCCTCAGCCAGTGAGAAATACCGCAAATGCTGTCACTACTGCTCACTAATGCTTCCGGATGAAGCAGCAAATAAAACAGTTGAGCGTTGGCAGCAACAACAGCAAAGCAGCTCTGTGGAACTTCTGTCCGTTTTCTAGATGTGTAAGCAGTATAGGCAACTCCCAGTGTCACAATCAAGTAGTCTGAAGAGATTCCAAGTTCCAAGAACTGAGGATGGCAGATGAACATCCTTGTTGTCAACCCTTAAGCTATGAAGAAAACTGGATGCAGATCTGAATCAATTTTTTATTTTTTTTTTACTATTTCTAACACTATATTAATCATCATGACCTCTGAGGCACTCTCCCACAGAAACAACAGAAGTAGCAATTATTTCATAATCTAGGCCTTGTCCCGAACACTGAGAAAAAGGCAACTTGTTGTCTAGCAACCTCAGTCTGCTCCTTTATTTTTTATTTCCAAACTGGAAAAATAAAGATGGTATCCTTCTTGCTCAAATGAAGTCAGCTCTGCAGAACACTACGGACTTTTCTGGATAACCTAGCAAAGCACCTTGGGGTAGCAGCCATGCTCCAAAAGGCCTAATGAAGCCTTTAAGATGAATGCCGCTTTTTGGCCCAATTCAATAATAAACATTTGTTTAAGGCATATGACAAAAGTATAATTATTTAACATCAGCACACAAACAGCTAATAAATGAGCATGTTAAGCTAAACCCAGTTCCCACAACTGTCTGCACACAGGGTGTGATTTAGCACTGTGCTGCCCAGACAACACCATACACCCTCCAAGTCCCCTTGCACTTCTTGGGGGCTGAACTCTATTACTCATGAAACAAGATGCTGATTACTTCAGCTGATACACAGGGCGCAGAAGTAGTGACCCCTCACAGTCACTTCCTCCAAGTATTTACCAAACCCATTTGCCATTGCAATGCCAGATGTCTCTTCAGACCTGCTGCCTCCTTTGAGTAATGCAGAAAGCGTTTATGAAGGCCCTTCTAAGAAAAAGCCTCCAAGATCCTGTACAAAGGCCTGCCTTGTACTTCTAAAGCTGGCCCTTACTAGTGTAGAAAGGCTGAGAATCCTCATAAAGCTGGGAGCTGCCCATTCCTTGACCGGTTTAAGTCTAGGAGCTTCAAAGGAACCAAAAATAGTCTTGGTACAAAAATAGCTTAGAAGCAGTCCTGGTTCCAAAGGCTGTCCCACTCCAGCAAATATCTGCCTTCATGAAACTAAGAAAACACATGAAAAATGCTGAAAAATTAAGTGATCATAAACTTGCATATATTTGGAAGGAAAAAACAACCATGGAAAAAGGCTTATTCAGTTTTATACTTGCATAAGATAAAGATTTCCCCTGCAGCTCCTCATGGAGGCAGCCTGAGAGTTTTCTAAGAATCCACAGTGACTCTCAGCTCACTGTAAAGTCTTCCAAGTTGTTTTGGACATCTGTCCAGATGAACAGATCAGAAATTTAATTGACAAATTAAAAGACAATTGACAGTTTATATAACAAATGCAGGACAGTACACCAGAAACAGTACTGACTACAGCACGGTTTGTTTAATAAGGGGGCCCAGGAAAAAAAAAAAAAAGAAAAAAATAAATACATACTTTCTTTTTTTTAGAAGCACACAAAAACATACTGTAACCAAACCCCAAACCAGACTGAACTAAGCATATCATCACAACTTTTGCCTAAAATAAGCTGAATCCCACAGGATTGAATTTCTGTGCCTATTGATAGTTTGTGTGTTTAAGTTACTTTTTGGAAGGAAAAAGAATCATCCATCTGTGCAAAAATGTCCTGCAGACATAGCAACAGCTTTGTATGGAACAGTTATTATTAGAACAGAGCAATGACTATTTAAAAAAAAAAAAAGTAATATTTCTGGACTTTTTTAAAGCTACACTAAAAGCAAACCCCAAAGTGGAAAGTTGCAGGATGCCAAAGTACAGATAAATCCTAAGGAAAATAAAAAACTACCCAAAAGAAAAAAAGAGATTAAGACAAAGAACTGATCTGAAGAGGTGATGGCAGTGGTGGGACACTACTTTCTTACTGTCAGAAGACAGGAGTTGCAAGGCTGGACCCTGCCACACAGGATGTGCATGGGCAGGCAGAGCAGACCCACTAGCTCAGATTCAGCTGCTCTCTACTGACAGTACAGCACACAGCCCAGTAACAAATTCTCCCTAGCAGTAGTCTCTCTAGTAGACAGAAAACATTTTGCTGAAATCAAGCAAGCAGATGACAAAGTTTCCTCCTTTGCCATCATCACACAAGCCCTGTCCTGAAGAAGGAACTGTGCTCAAGAACAGAAAGGTGGCCTTGAATGTATAACATTGTTCTCTTCTAATCCAGTCAAGTTAGTCTTACAAGTGTAATTTCTGACCCTATAACGTATTAATCCCTGTTAACCTACTCTACAAGAATCTATATGAGGTAGGGCGTTGTTGGTCTGTCTCATCTCTCCACCCCTTTTTCCCCCCTTCTGACTCCCTTTTTCCTACTCTCAAGCAATCTTCAAGTTTTCACTTCGTGGTCTAGCTATCACTCTGCGCTGATAGACTCATCTCCTTAAAGGTCTTCTCTGAAACAGTCTTTCTGCCAGATCTATGAACAGACACAGAAACGACACCCCCACACCGCCCCCTACCCACCCGCCCCCCCAAAAGCACACACTCACACCAAAGCCCAGTAACAGATAAGGAATTAGGATATCACAAGACACCAAGATCTTGTCAGTTCCTCACATCCTCTCGCTCTGCATCCACATGTAATTTCATGCTTTACATATTCTGTAGACCAGACAGATCCTGGCTGTGACAGAACTCAGGTAAATTGACAAGAAACATTGGTAGTTATTTTAATTCAATCTTAAACGAGCATAAAGTGGCTACTGTTCTTTAATTCATCCAGCAGCATTTCTAGTTTTCACATCATGAAGGCTACAAGCAGTCATACCTGAGTCCTGAGGAAGAGTCCCAGGGCTTCCCTTCGAGCAGGACACCTCTCTAAGTACCTGCAGTACTTGGCTCCAATTCTGTGCCCGTTACTCCACTGAGGTGCCCAGCAGCAGCTTAATGTTACACTCGCTCAGTTACTCTCTTCATTTCAAAACACGAAAGGCAAACAACTTACCTTACGCCCCTGATGGAAGCGGCACTGAAGTTCCACTCGTGGATGCCTTTCTGTAACATGCAGAAGAAATTAAAATAAATCATTCCTTTTTATAAATGAAGCACCAGTAGATGTATCCTAAACTGAAATTCAAGAAGTGGCAACACTTTATAGCTACAGGCTATTAACCTTTTTAACAGTTGGTTTTCATGGCATTCCCTCCCCACCCCAAACCAAAGCAACACAAGTTGTCAGTGGAAGTTTTGGTTTCTTTCTCTGCAAACACAATCAGAAGGGCTGTCAGTATAACCTGGTCTTGGTGCTGAGCTTGGGGTCACATGCAACCCTCTGAGAAGTGGGGGAAACAAATTCCACCTCTGAGCATAACAAGAGCTGGCTCCGCAAGCTCAATGCCCTAGTGAGTGGGAAGACCAGGTGGAGAGAGCTACAGGCAGAAAGTCTGACACTGGAGACCAAAGTAGGAAATCCTTGGAAAGAAAGAGGAATTGCTCAGGGAAGGAGCAAATCTAAAGGCTGTGTCCAAATAAACAGAAAAGGAGACTATTTCCCTAGGAATCCAGAAGAGAGCAGCAAGGATGTACCAACACCCCCAAGAGCTCTCGGGAGTACCAAGCAAGGCTGGAAGAAAGCAGCCACTCTATGAAAACACAAACGGCCTTGCTTATTTTCAGATCTTTTAAATTTACATCTGTCACGTTCAGCAGAACTGAGTTCTCTCTATAGACAGTCACATCGCTCCGTGTTTATGCTCTAATACAACTTTACTGTAAGAAACAGAAGCCGTTTGTATCTTCTAATGAAAACAGTCTCCTTTCAGGAAAAGGTGGGACTATGCCTCATAGTCCTGGCAACCTTGGGATCCCACCACAATGAGCAACGTATCTGAAGAGACTCTGCTTTCTAGAGCTGTATTTCATTTGGCATTTTAGTGACCTGCGCAGCACAGAGACATTTCATGCTGAGAGGTAATTTATAGCATAAAGGCAGAGTGTCAAACACAATCAAACACATTCCAAAAGATGTGTAGCTTATAAAAAATTTTCATAAATTGTGAAATATACAGAACTCAGAACAGATACATTGACTAAATAGTTGCACGATGTGCAGGAAACAGTAGAGGAAATTATTCTCCCATCTATAACAGTTTTCCATACGGCTCCCTACACCGATTTTCTCCTCCTCTGTAATTCTTTCCTTCCCGCTCAAATCACAATAAAGTTTGTGATGCTCATACAAAACGCTTAACACCACTTACCAAAAAATACAAGCAAACATCTTCTTTGAAGTTTCACACTACCATGAAGTACAATGTGGTAACTCCAGTATCTCCTCAATGTTAAAAGTGGGGAAGAGTTTCTCCAGTGGGGTACAGAGACAGAACAGTCTTATATTAAGAAAAGGCAGGATCGCATCTTGACATGGAGGCATTACCTGATGTGAGCATGAAGTGTGTGCAAAACTACTATTTGAGTTGCCTGTTCACTTCGATGGAGAAAGGTCACCAACTCAATCCCCCAGCTAATAAAGTGGGTGTATCCGCACTGTCTTTTACGCCTCCCTCCATACACAAACTCTGCCACTTTCCAATTTTCCACACTTGGAAACTCTCTTCACAGCTTAGCTATTGGTACATGTCCAATTCCCACCATTGTGGATTATCTAAAAAATCTAGAGGAGTTAAAATATACTCCCTCATGGGGAGAAATGCTCAAGCAGTGTAACAAGATGCGTAATCATTGTGGGGTTTACCTGTCATGTTGGTGCCACTAATCTCTCACAGACTCACACATCTTTCATTTACAACACAAAGTTCTCAGGCTGTGAAATAATATAAAAGTTATGTCCCACACAATCTTGCCAAGTTTTTAATACATTTGGAGTAAATATATCAGGCGTGCTAGCCAAATTCAGCATCTGTTCTTTGGTTAGGCAAAAAAAAAGCCAAAAAAACCCAAAAACCCCACCAACCACCCAAAACAAAACTCAAAATGTATTCAGAAGCCAAGGCAAAACAGAGACAGGCTGTTCTGTTTCAAATTCGCAGACAGTGCTGCTGCATTCATTCCTCTAACCCCATGCAGAAAGGACTGCTAAAATTAGGGAACTGCAAGGCAAAGGTAGCACATGTTTCACAAAACACAATGTTATCTGATTTTTACAGGCATTTGTTTATGTTAAATTCAGCATTATTAAAGGCATAAATGTTAAGATATGCTGTTAAAAAGAAGCCATGGAAAAGGAAGAGGCCACATTATTTACCCTGGTATTGACTGTCACTTGCCTGTTTATTACAAAATCGCCAGCTGCAGACTCCACTGAGTTCCAGTTTGGATTTGAAACAGGAATTCAGCTTCTTTGTGCATGAAAGGAAGTTCATTCACTTCATAATTCTCAATGCTTTTCCTTAAGAGTACTGATTGGTAAGTAGAACCATTAATTGATGGGCCAAAATGAAAGAAAACCTGAAGCGCGAGCAGGTAAAGCTGCAACAGACTTCAGGCAGGTAGACTGAAACTGGATAGCTGAAGCTGCTTCTAAATCCAGCTATCTAGTCTGCCCTAGCAGCAGGGGTTGGTGGGCTCTGCTTGATAGCAGCTCCTAAAATGCCCATTTTCAGACCCGTAGGGATCCAAGTAAGAGTCTTCCTCTTTGCAGTGGACTGAACAGAAGAATACATCAATTTCCTTCACAAAATCTCTTAAAGACAAATATTATACTGGTTACATTCAACTGGAAAGGAAGACGGTGTCTCCAAATTTTCCCAGTCCCTTTTCTCCCTGTAAGGTTTCTGGTGGATTTAAAGGACTTGGACAAGCTTGCAACAACAGACCATAATTGTACAGCTGAAGGGGTAACCACCAAATAGCCCACTCTGTTCTTTTGACAGGTATTATGTCTGGCAGGGCAAGGATGGCTGCACTGAGTACCAATCAGACCCCAGGCTCACTACAATAGGGATTCTGGTCAGAGCAAAAGTACAAGGGAGTGCATTTAAAGCTGACCTTGTCTGTTGTTAGGGATTAATGCTGGGACAGCAAAAATAGAAAAACACCAGCCTGCAGAAAAATAGAGAGATACACTCCCCAAATCAGGAAGGAGGGGGAAAATAAATAAAAAGGCATAGCATACTATAAAGAAACTTTTTAAAAGGAACAACAGAATTAAAATAATGGAAAAACGTTCCAAAGCAATAGTTGCAAGCCCTGCAAAGCCAAAATACCTATCTACTGAACACCAAACAGGTACAGACCAATACATCCAAATCCTTCTCCCAGCCACAGGATGACTGGGCAGCCAAGTGACACAGATACAAAAAAGGCCATTGCTGAAAGTATCAAGCAAAATATCCCAGTAGCTAGAAGATACCCAAACGCACCGTGAAGTACTATTTTTGGAATATGAGTGGACAAGCTCAAGTGAGGTTAACTCCAACCGGAACAAAGAAGTCATAGCAATGAGCTGCCATGTGTGGCCAGTACAACTAAATCTACTTGTTTTGCCTAAGAAATCCCAAACCACTACAAGGTACTAGGATTCTTCTTAAAAATACCATAAGGCAAGCATCAGAGAGAGAAAGGAACCACCTAACATGAACACTGTGTGAGGGTAGTGATATATTGGAACAGTTTGTCCAGAATTGGATCCCTGGAAGTGTTTAAGGCCAGGCTGGATGGGGCTTTGGGCAACCTGGTATAGTGGAGGGTGTCCCTGCCCATGGCAGGGGTGTTGGAACTACACACCCCTACACTATCTTTGAGGTCCCTTCTAACCCAAAGCATTCTATGATTCTACAAAATGAGTATGAAACAAATTCACACTGAAAGCTAGATGATTTGAAGTAATGCTCTCCTACTTCACGGGTAGTATTCGACTCCAGGCTCTTCTAGGGGTGCAGTGGCATTCTCAAACCACTGTCCAGCACAAATGGTCACCCATGAAACCTGTGTTAGTACTCAGATGGAGCTTGGTCACTTTATGCAAAACATTGCATGCCAAAAATATCTGTAACAGAGGTGACCAGGACTCAGTAGTAGTCCAGAAAATTCCTTCTAGTCCTGTGGTCCTTCTTACACTATGGATGTGCTACTCAACAGAACAGGAAGTATTGGAGATGAACTGAATGCACACAAAAAAAAGCCCACAGGAAATCAAACAAAAATATGCATATACAAGTAGTTTCAAAAATAGACTAAATTCTGCATACGTACAGACACACTTTCAGATCAGATATTTTACAATAGGGAGGTCTAATTTGCTGTACTGAAAAAATCATTATTTACTGCATGGTAAATTTTGTTTTTGTCCAAGAATCGCATAAATGTATCTTTTATATTATTCTCAGAGCTCAGCCTCCTTGGAAAAATGTCAGTTAGAACAAGCCACAAATAATCAGAAATTCATTGGTCTAGGCAAACTGAAAAGTTCACCTTTTAAATATTTCAGCCACTGTCTATTTACATTTTCTCAGGAACTCACAACAAAAGTTCTAAGCAGTAGATACTCTCGGATACTCTGCATCCAAAAATGTTTCTCCTTTAACAGACTACAAGTATGAAAGCTGAAGGATGGATTGCCTGAAAATTAGGTCTTCACTGTCCTATCCTGCAGACAAACAACATGCTGCCATGGAAGAATGAAGACTGCTAGTCCTTTTAAATCCCACCACCTCCAGTGCTGTGCCTCCAGCTGACTCGACCTCCGTGCACTCTTCATATACTCTCCCATTGTATCCATGCTCCTGTCCTGCTCCAAGGTTCTATCATGTCCCCCCTACTTCACTCTTATTAACGCTTTTCTTCCTAAACATCCCAGAATGCAATAATCATTCTAGGTTTTCCTCTCTCCTTTCATCTCCAGAATTTCTAAGCTCCCTTCCAAATACGTCTGGCTATCTCACACCTCGACATATGGACTTCCTGGCTTTTTTAATTTCTAGACCTTCTGAGCATCCTTCTGCCAAATACTTCTTTGGCTTTTGATTGATTCTGCTTCTATTTTAAGGCAGCAGTCTCTATTACTTTCACATTAAGGCAGTCCTGCCTGTACAGGAAGAAGATAATTCTGTTTGTAAGAAGCAATTTTATGCCACATTATGTGTATGATGACAGTGTGTTATAGATTACAAGTAATCTTAAGCAACAGATTTGTTGTACATTAGAAAATAATTTAAGACAACCTGAAAGAAGGTGCAAGGTACTTTTAAAAATGGAGATAAAAGACCCACTGAACAACAGGACAAACTTAAGAGAAAGTTAAGAATGCGTATTAAAAAATATGTAAAAAAAAAGCATGGTGACATATATGCAGAGTATCTTACCTCATGTTACTAAAATACTTCTGGATTATTAGATGCCCCTGTTTACATGTTCTATGCCTGATGTACCCAGCATACTTCTAAATCATGAAACAAGTTACAACTACAGACAACATCATGGCATACCTTGTCATCAGGCAGCACGTGCCAGATAGATACAGTCTTCTCCTCGGCTTCACTGTTGATGGAGAGATACGAGGGCTGATAGATTTTTGTTGGTTCTAATATTAAAACCTTGTAGAAAAAAAGACATAGTTTGTACAAAATATGTAGAACTTTAGCATGAAAACCAGGGTAAATATAGATTATTATGTAAAATTAAATTAAAGGTAAAATTTTAGGTGCGGTCCTAGATTTGTATGGCTGACAGTAAGTTAAGATTTTTTTTTTTAAAAAGCCATTTAAAATTTATATTTCTGTATAAGGCTGTTATGTGTCAATTGGTAGCATGTATTGTAATTTTCCAAATTATTTCTCTGGCCAGATTTTGAAATCTCTCTATCACAGTTCATTCCCTGGCAATGCCATTCAAGGACATCCATCTCCTACGTGGGCAGGATACCTTTACCATCTCTTTTGGCAGAAGCGTATTTGGGTAAATGAGAAAAACACATCAACCCAGAGCTAGCCTCAACTGCTTTTGATTTAGACCACTGTGCACTGTAGCCAAAACAAAGAAAAACCCAAAGGATTATCTTAAAAGCAACAAGCACTGCTAGGTAAAGATTATAGAACATTTCCTGGAATAAACAAAACAAAATCTAGAAACACCATTTAAAAGAGATGGGATGCAACATAGCAAGATTTAACCTAACATAACCACTTAGTAAATGAAGCCAGCTGCTCTGCCACTTTAATAATGTTCTGCCAGAATTACTTCAAGATCTTTAAAGTTTCCAGCATGCTTTAAAGGAAAAAAAAATCAGCCAAGTTTGCATGGTTGCTCATTAGAACTAGTTATTTGTTTTAGAGTTTCAGTGGTTAAAGACAGATGCCTAAACTCAATCTATATTGCCTGTGTTGAAGGTGTTCTCATTCTTCAGAATGTAAAATGTTGATTATTAATTTATGAAAAATCCACTCACTTCCACTGCAACATACATAGGAAGATTTCTACCCCTCAGTGTTTAGCTGAAAGACATTTACAAAATAGGACTAAGTTAAAGATAGTTAACAAGCTGATAATGTCCTTTTCTTCTGCTCTTCTCTCTCCCATAAAAGCTCCAATCAAACATCATCTTCAAAATATCTGAGATACAGAATTGCTCATTTGAAAATTTTTAGAGTTCAAAGAATTGCTTTAGGAAATTATGACTGACTGATGCAATTTGACCTACGTCTATTAAAAAATTATAAACAATCAGAAAACCTTGGAAAGAGACACGTATCAGAGTAAAAGTTAAGCCATTCACCTCCTACAGTCAAAGAACACATCTGAGATACAAATGAGGTACCCTGAAAAGCACCCGGGGATTTAACTCTGTAAATAACAACCAGTGGGATTTCAAATGTGTCATCTCCAGACACCTCTAAAATCCAGTTTACATGATTTCACAGTTTAGGGTCTTTGGCCTAGAGCAAGTTACCCACATACTGTGATGTTTCTTCCTCTAAAGGCCAAAAAGAGGATGATGACACAGATGCAACCAGGTAAGAGAGTAACTCACAGCTAAGCTAGTACTGATGGACAGCGAAGTCATTAAGTTCAAGCTCTGAGAACAATTCACAATAAGGAAATAGTAAAAAATCTTCTTTTAGAATAAATTACATACAAGAATCTGAGTGAAGGGAGGGGAAAAATCATTATTGTGTTTCATTTTCTTGACTTGTTGAAACGGTGTGAATTTCCTTCTGAATTTCTGTATTATGAGAGATCATGTATGTCTTGTCTGCAAGAACAGAATAGTTTCCTGTACAACACAACCAACGCGGTCACTGGGTTTATCTTGCTAGCACAATGACCAGCTTTGGTTTGTCTCTTAACATAAATAAAAAGCAAACCACTTGACCTGGGCAATTCTGTAAGCCAGAGCCTATTTTAAGTATCTATTTGCACTGCTTTATCATCAAAAAAATCTAAAAAGAATACTATCTTGTCTTTTACAAAAAAAAAAAAAAAAGAAAAAGAGGATTCAAAATATGTTTTGCTTCCTTGCAAAACTTTACATCCGTTGTCCTCAGAGGAGAACCAGACACTTCAGAGAGGCTCATGTTGATTTGACTTTACTCCTTCAAGCTGTTGCTGTTCAACACTAAAATCTTCCTTATGGTTTATTATCCCATCTATGCATGGAAGTCAAAAGAACAGTAGAAAACAACAAGTATGCACTTCAAGTAGCAGCTGCTATTGCCTTCCAGATATTTAAAACAAAAAGCTGTATTTGTTAATGGTTAGCTAAAAAGAATACCCCAGACATTATTTCCCATACATGCACAGTTACTATGTACAGTGCATAAAGATCTTTTTACAGTATAATTTCAGGACATTGTATAACACCATGTTATCCAATAAAAATTGTCAGCAAAATGTCTGTGGAAGAGATCATGAGAGTGTATACATATACATTTTTTTATAGTGCAATGTTGATGAAATACATTGTCTACTAGCTCGAACAATAGATTTCTGACTGCTTGCGATGATTTTTAACCTCTAATTGGCAGGAATGTACACAAAGTCCACTGAGCTAGAAAGAGACTGAAATGAAATATATTTTCTTCAAAACATAATACAGTTAACATAGTATCACCTGGAATACACTGCAAAGGTTTGCTTTAGAAGTATACCCATTGGTAGCAAACATTAAATAGCGAAGTGCTATCTTTTTTCCTTGTTACTTTCATACGGAACACACTGTGCAATCCCATTGTAGACATGTGCAATCAATTAAAACCAATCTAATATGCAGGCCAAATACATTTCTTCTGGACAAGCAGTTCATTGTCTGGCAACACAAAAACAACCAGTGCTTTGTGCTCATTTCCTTCATGTTACAATTTATTTAAAACACCCAACAAACCCCAACAACAGAACAACCACTTACTGGAAATCGAACTACAGACACATCTGTCTTCGTGGCTTCAACAAGGAAGTCCATCCAGAAGTCAACAAGTTCCTGTTTGGCTGTATGTTGTTCTGGAGTCAGTTTCTTAAAATGCTGATAAATCAAGATAGTCTCTACAATAGACTTCAGGTACCTGTGACCATCCAAGTACACACAGATAGTAAGTTTAGTACAGTTTGTAAAGAATAATTACAACTGAAGCATTCTCCATTGCAACACCGAAGCAGCAGGTAAATTTTCTGTTTCTCCAGGGTTGCTTTGAGTAACAGCAATTCCCCATTTAGAAATGGAAATGTAGCTGCTAACCTGAAATACAAATGAGTCCTGGGATACCCCCTCCTGCATATATCCCTGATGCCATATACTGTTTCTTAAACCATGAAAGCTTCATGAAGTAGCTAAAGCTTCTGCCTACGGGTCAAACTGAGCCCCATGGCAGCCTTGTTTCAGTAGCAAGCCATCTCAAATAAAAACTCCAGTCCACTAGTTTTAACTTTCTTCACGGTTCTGTCTTCTGCATTATGTCTGCATTGGCAGCTGTTTAACACAAATTTCTAACACAAGATGCTTCTGGAACTGGTTTTCCTATCAAGACAGCAAAAGCTTCGCAAAGCAGCCTTTTGGCATTGCTAGGGTAGGGTAAAGAGCAGTGCCAACTGCCTCCCCTAAAAGCAGCTCATCCCTCTTTCTGCTGTTATAAGGCTGATTTATGGGGCTCCTCGTAACACCGCTTTCTCTTGGCATTTCAAATGAAAGTTCCACACATAACATTGTGCAATTTTCATGAATACTACAGCAATGAGATCTACATGCTTGAAGAAGATATATCACAGCTATCACCTTATCACAATTAGACTATGCACGGAAACTTTGTCCCAGGCTCATGACAAGAAGGTGTAGTGTTAATTCAGAGGGCCTTTTGGGAACAGTTCCATAGTGGCACGTTCTCCAATCATCCTTCTTAGGCCATGGGGATATCCGGCTTAAGGTGCTGTATCTACTCTTCGCACCAGGTGGGCCCTGCTGAACAGCAGGCAACAGAGTGGGAAGGAACTGCTCACAGGAGAAATCCTTTCCACGGCACAAATGAGTGTGCTCTGTTTTCAGAGTTTAATCCACAGACTTAAACCCTGGAGGCACCAGTACATTAAATCCTGACAGCCAGGCATTGATAAACTCCAGAAAACTCTACCAGGAGACTTCCTGAGAGTGCTATCCAGGTTAGTAAAGCATGCACACAGTAAAAATGGAAAATCTTGCAGATAAATATACTGCAAACAGCATTTATAAAACATTTGGTCAGGAAAGCAGTTCCTGATTTTGACATTTTCCTATATTATGGCAATATAGAAGTTCTACATTTCCATATTTTAGAACAGAAATACATTCCCCTCTGTCCTGGTTTCAGCCTGGATAGAGTTAATTTTCTTTCTAATAGCTGGTATAGCACTGTGCTTTGGATTTAGTATGAGAATAAAATTGATTACACACTGGTATTTTTAGCTGTTGCTGGTTAGTTATAGTGCTTACACTAAGTCAAGGATTTTCTAACTTCCCAGGCCCTGCCATCTGCAGAAGCAGCCAGGAGAGCCCAACTAGGACAGCTCACCCAGACTGGCCAAAGGGACATTCCCTGCCACAGAACGTCATGCTCTGAATAGAACTGGGGAAGCTGGGAGGTGGGATTGCTGCTGGAAAAAGGCTGGGCAGCGGAGTTATTTTTCCTTCCTATCTGTGATGAATAATTGTATTTGTGCATCACCTGTTTTATAAATTATTGTTATGATTACTATTATTATTCTCTTCCCTTTTTTATCCCATTAAATTGTCTTTGTCTCAAGCCATGTTTGTTTGGGTTTTTTTTCCTATTTTTCTCTCCATCCCCTTGAGAGCAAGGGGTGAACAAGCAGCTGCATGGTGCTTAGTTACCTGCTGGATTAAACCATGACACCCTCTGATAGCTTTTGGAAATGCTTTCTACTCTGTACAAAAAGACAAAAATACATAGGCTGTGACATGCACAGTCTTTGAATCAGCAGAGCGACAAGTTTTTTAGTCAGAAAGGAGCCTGAGTGCTCCGCAGCTAACAGTATCCCAGCCCTTGATGAGAAGGTCAGTGGTCCTTACTCGCTGCTTTATATATACCCAAAGTAGGACAGGTGCCTGCTGTCAGAGCACACATCTCTCGGCCTTTACAAAACAAATATGAAGTCTGCAGGGCTGTTCTTAACCTTAGATTTATAACCTTCTTGTTAATTTGATGTTAATCTGCATTATTCTCAAACGTAGTGAGATGCAGCTTGCATCATTACAGCTCACTCATGTTCAAGTTCCTAAAATATCTGGTATGTGCAATAACCATCACAGTATTCCAAGGTATATCCATGCCTCTATAGCCAAGCTCTCTGCCTTCCCTAAACCCACGTGCCGCTACCACTTTAGCAACATAACCACACAAGTACAGTGCTTGCATGCATCTTCTCCCTTCCCCCTAGACGTCAGAAGAACCTGGAGCCAGTGATGAATCTGCCCTTCCCAGACATCAAATTGAAGGCGCAAATAAAATCTGTTCCCATATAAGGGCAAAAGAGGAAGAGAGTCCCTTGTGCGGGTAAAAGTGTGGTGAAAAAATACACAGGCAGCAAAATCTGTTAAAAAACCCCAAAACCAATCTCTTGTCAGCTAAATATGATGCCAAATGTTAGACCTGAAGGAGTCTGATGTTTTATACATAACAAAGTACATGATTTCATATATCACCTTACCATGCTGGTGTCTTTAGTTTAAACAGCTTTTCTGAAGCCTGGATCACTCTTATGTGGTCATTAGCCAACATACTGGCCCCCAAGAAAGATCCCACTTCCCAATAGCTCTGCAGCTTCTCCAAGCTCCCCTTTTTACCAAGCAGGCTGCTGATCTTTACTCCTGTAGTAAAAAGAATAACAGGTGACAGGAATGCATTAATGCAGCTTTAAAATAACCATTTCCCTGATTTGAAGTCTATTAATTGTTTAAATTACTATAGCCTCTCCATTTCAATGAAGTAAGACAGAAACCATACTTACCGGTTAATGTTATATGCCTTCCAATCACCCTACATGGTAGATGATTTTTTTCCCCTCCCCCTCTTCCTAAAGGCTTCTCAAGAAACGAACTTTAGGACATCACTTTCAGGACAAGGCCACAGTCTGATTACCTATGTTCTTGCATGGACCTCATCTGTAAAGGTAAATTGGGGCCTTAGGCTACACAACATAGCTGTAAAAACTTAACAGATGCTGAATAAGGCACCTATTATGTTTTTTTCTGCTTTGTTTTGGGTTTTTTTAACTTACAAGCCCCAAGCCCCAAACTTACCTTTATAGACAAGGTCCCATGCAGAAGGAACAGATGATCCACTGGGCTTCTTCCAGCAGTGATGTTCTTTTAATTGCCGCAAGTCCTACCCCAATGAAAGACATCTATTAATATTCATAAGTCCCTCGGCAACTCAAGACTATGGAGAGCCTCAGGTTTTACTTTGACTTGCTAAGTTTTCTGATGACTACACACCTCCCTGTGGCCTTCAGGAAGATTATTCCTTCATATTAGCTGCTACATATTTATAGCTAGTGGGAGATACGCTACACCGTTCCTTGCAAATAAAGCAATTTACGGCTTACAAGACAAGCCTCTTCACCACCATAGTCTTTTATTCACTTTTCCCACACTACTCCACTGTGACAGTTTCCCTCCCACATCACCTTCCATTGTCCTTGAAATTAAGGCTCAGGATTCACAAGAAATTTCAATGCAACTGTTGATCTTTATTTTTTTTCTTAACCATCTTAAGTAGCTAGCAGTAAGCTCCATGCTGGAAGCCATGATAAATCTTATCAAAATGGGTATCATTACATTAGCTACATTTCAGTCTACAAAATTCATGTTTTCTCACATTGTTCTCATTTTTGTGTTATCAACAGTAGACAATAAATGTTTTTAAAATGTGAAATTGTATCCAAGTGGTCTATAGCCAATTCCACATCTGTATTTCACTCTTTGTGCTCTCTTGCTAACAAAGGATTCTCACGCTTGAGTAGCACACAGAACAAAATAACACTTCAATCATATAAAAACATTATTTGTTCACTTCTTGGGAAAGAAGTTTGTTTAGCTACTCCAGAAGAGGAAAAAAATGCAATAGATTTTACAAAATATCTCAGATCTGAGACATGATGCAAGGTACATCACCTCAGTCAACTCCACAACTCCTGAAGCAGTGATCACCTCTAGGTACATCAGCTCTGTGAGGCTTTAAGCCAGGAGGGACGCTGTCAGGAGACCACTGGAGGATGTACACCAACACTTGTCGATGCAGAATAGGAAGGGGGAGAATTTCTGTTACATGTCTTCAATTTATATTGGGTTCTAGAAACCAAACTATCCACACAACACACTAAATAGAAAATATTTTTCTCCCCCAAGACCCTGGAGCAACATTACTCAGCGGTATTCTCAAAGGCTGAAGAGCTCTGCCAGAACATCTAAAACATTTGCATGCACATGACAGCAATAAACAAGAGCAGATGGACACCTACTAACTTCTGCAGGCTTTGAATGAGACCTCACCACAATGGAAGTAAGGAATTGGTATCACAGGGATAACAAGTCACTTCAGACAGGTATACCTTTGCTGGGAGGAAGAGGAAAGGGATCAATTCAGCTGCACAGAGGGCCTTTGCTGAGTACTGGGTGATGACACTCGTAGTTGCAGTGGCTGCTGACAGGCTCTCACAAGCTATTTGTCACAGCGAGCAGCAGCACTGGTCTGAGGCTCACAGGCGTACATGCTCTGCCATGCTTCACTGCACCTGCAGGAACCCACCTGTCACTGCCCTCCCGTGCTCCAGACAAGTGAACAGAGCCCAAGCAAGCTACAAGCTGAGTGAGCAGCTTTGATGAGAAGTACAACTCACAGGGGAAGGGACTGGGATTACTGGTGTGGCATTCAGGAGGGAGAAGTGGATCCTATTAAAGACAGCAACATCAGCCTCTCATCAAGTTCTTTTGAGAAACATGAGGTACTTGACAAAAACTCACTCTAGTTTGCTGACTTCCCTCTACAAAGTTATCCTTGAAAGGCAAGCAGGAAAAATGCAGTTGCAGTGTGGAGACATTAGCAATAGGCTCAAAAGACTGTAGATCTGATTTATAGAGGTGGGGTTGTGTTATATAGCTTTCCAGTGGGTTTGGTCTGGGGGAGGGTAATAAACCCACCACCTTTCTATGTAAACTTGCTAAGTGAATACCTTCATAAACTTCACTCTCAGTTTGTGGTCTCCTTGTATAATTTCTCTTCTCTAATCTGTTTTGAATTCACCATCTTTAAGGTTTTTAGAGTATAAGAAAATCCAAGCAAAGTCAAAACATTCTCTTTCCATGACAAACTTGGCATTCACAAGGGCATGGGTGGGGGAAGAAAAACCACAACTGAATTCAGTGTATTTTATAAAAAATATTTTGCCTCAAAAATAAGTGAGCCAAAAGAGGAAAAAAAAGCCAAAAAAGTAATTGTTTTTATAGTGCCAAGAATATACCCACAGCTTGCAAAGAAAGCAAGGCACAGTAAGTAAACTACCAGTTAAATATTACTATGAAGGCTGTATAAACAAACCGCCTGCCTTGGTCAAATATTGACAGACCAATCCGTATTACAGGATCCTTTGCGTGTCCAGTTGCATGGCCTGCAGAGATCACTACTGCCAAGGCAAAGTGCTGCATTTCTGTCTTGCTCTCTAAATGGTCTCTGCAATTTTGTACAGTTCAGAAAACGATATTATTCTGAAAACAGGAGGAGGAGTGTTCATTAATGCTCTGCCTGACTTTTTAGTTGTGAACCTGACAAGCAGATGTAGAAAAATTTGCTTTCTGTGTTTTCTATCTGATGCAGATTGTTAAAAATTGTTTTGGATACAGGGCTTATTCATAGCTTTATTGGAGTTATTACATCATTGCCAGTGTAATCAAATACACATCTTCTCTTTACAGCCTCATATAGCCTTTGAAGTGCTTTTAGGGACCGTATCCTTCCGTAGCCTTTCCCCACCTAGCAATATCTTTTCTACATAACCTATACTGAACATAACCAGCTTGCTCTTGCTCCTCTCATCATGTCCCACCAGAAGTCAGACTTCCTCCAATTTCTATGGGCTACAGAAAATGCTGTGGGTGGACACCAAACTGAAAGCACTGCCAGGCAAATATAGCTACAGCTAACAAATGGTCCTGTACACACAGAGGTGACTTCAAAAGCATGACACATATTTAAGAGATTCTTAGGACAGGAAAAAAATCAAAACATTTTCCCCCTACACATTCTCTGTGGTTTTGCTTATTTTTGTTTAAAAACCTTAGTGTTACCCCAAGACAAAGAAAATACGAAATTATCCTCAGAATCTAGCACAGCTCAAGCCAGCTGACAAACCTCATTGTACAAAGACAAATACAAGGTCTTGTAGCTGGGAAAACATGATCCACGAGCACAACACAGGCTGGGATCCACCCAGCTGGGGAGCAGCTCTGTGGAAAGGGACCTAGAGGTCCTGGTGGACAAGCAGCTCAGTATGAGCGAGCAGCGTGCTGCAGCAGCAGAGAAAGCCCACAGCATGCTGGGCTGCATCAGCAAGGACATCACTGGCAGAGATGTCATTATCCCACTCTACTGGGCAGCTGTCAAGCCACACCTGGAGTGCTCTGTTCAGTTTTGGGCCCTGCTGTACAGAAAAGATGTGTACATGCTAGAGAGGGTCCAGAGAAAGGCACAAAGACAATCACAGGACTGGGAAGCCTGCCACGTGAGGAAAGGCTGACAGAACCGGGTTTGAGTTTTGCTTTGAGAAAAGAAGGCCGTGGGGAGACCTTATCACCACGTTTCCATACTTAAAGGGTGGTTGCAAAGAAGGTGGAGACTCCCTTTCTACAAGGAGTCAGTCATGTGGTAAAGAGATGGGGTAACTCCTGGGGAGATTCCAGCTGGACACAAGAGCAACATTTTTCACACTGAGGACAATAATGTCCCCAGGGAAGCAGCGGATTCCCCACATGGGGCACTTTCAGTGTTCAGCTGGGACAGGGTGCTGGGCCATCTTGTCTAGATGGGGCTTTTGCCATGAAAGGTTGGACCAGATGATCCTTGAGGTCACTTCCAACCTGGTACTCTATCAACAGTGACCAGTCTTACCAACAAGAAGTCAATGACCAATGACACACATAGGGTCTATATTTATGTATGTATTTGAAAACTTGTTTCAAAATAGCTAAATCAGTCTGAGGCTTAAAGAATTTTGACAGTACAAAATAATACAGGTAGACACTAGTAGATAACAGGAAGGGTTGGTATATCAAGGGTTTTCAGTAGACACCAAGTAAATGTTTACATAAGAGAGAGGCACACCAACAGCTCAAACACAAACAAACCCTTCCACTGGGTATCAACTCCACTAAATCATTTCTCAGCCATGAATGGAACCTGAATTTCTGTAGTATTCTCCAAACAAACCACAGGGAAAACAACATTAGAAAAACTCAGGAGAAGATGATACCAAACATCTGATCCTTACAAAACCCAGATTTCCTGTGTAAAGTTGCTTTATATGGAAGAACTCAAATTAAACTACGCAACAAACATAGTCCAGCTTTGCTAAACTATTGAATTTAAATTTAGGCCAGACGAGTATTTGCAAATGCTACGTAGAAAGCAAAACATGTATTTTTTTATTTTTTTTTTACCTCCTACACCAGCACAATAATTCAACTTTCTGTGTAGGAGATGAAAGTATTCTGATCTGCCCCAAAAAGCAAAATCTCACCCACTCACAGAAGGGCAAACACAGTAGTTGAAGCAACTCTACACAGTCTATCCCTTCCAAATGTACACCATTCACACCAGAGAATTTCAGTGGCACTTCCATTACCAATGTGAAAGTAACCATCTCACTCTGACCACACTCCAAAAAATTCCTCTTTCTAGAAAATTACTCCCAGAAACATAGCGCAGACCTAACTCCTAAACCAAAGCAGTGGCTAATTAGACACATACTGTGAAGAATATTGTTTCTTTTTCACTTGAAAACCTTCTCAGGAGACAGTAGGATAAAAAAAGACTTTACACTAAATCAAGAATTACACAAATTCACAGAGAAGATTGCCAGTTGCAAAGGATATGTTACTGCATATTACAGCATTCGGTGCTTTCTCATGTACTTTCCCTAAAAGTACTACTGAATAATCTTGACTTTGCACTCTCCTCAAATCCAGCAAAATCACAAACAAAAGTGACACCTTAATTCTTCCTTCTTAAGTAAGAAACTTTCCACGACAAGGGTGGTGAGACATTGGACCAGGTTGCCCAGGGACACTGTGAATGCCCCATCATTGAAGTGTTCAAGTTCAGGTTGAGCAAACTAACCTAGTGAAAGCTGTCCCTGGCTGTGGCAGGGGTGTCGGACTAGATGGTCTTTAAAAGGTCCCTTTCAACCCAAACCACTCTGTGGTTCTATGAACAGAGACATTCAAGAAACCTCAAAGGGAGGACCAGAAGAGAAACATTTTCTCTCAGCCCATTCCAAGCTCAAGTCAAGTGCATCTTCCCCGTACTTAGGACGGACTTTTTGTTCATCTTCCCTACAGTTCTACAGAGGGGTTGGTTTGTTTTGTAGAGCAGTAGGTAGAACTGGATTCCCCATTTCACACAAACGATGCCATTACCAAGAAGGGCTGTCAGTTTTCACTAAGGCCTGATAACCAGTTAATACCTTGAAACTGGAACCAGGTTTTCATGACAGCGCTCACCTGAAGTCAAGTGGCATCAGGGGTGGTGGTGGTGACCAACTTACTCACATGCTCACTATCCAAGCATTCCTAATACAACCATCAGGTTTCTCCCCCCAGGACAGCGGGTGGCAGCGTTTTTTCACTAGAATGCGATTTCACTGTGAATTTACAGGCCATAATTACCAACTTTCCGCAGCTCAAAAGAAGTATCGAAGCAATGTCCAGCTGCCAGGAGGAGTACTGCATAATTAATTCCTGACTGCAAAGTTGGCTCCGACTCAAACGCCTTCTTGAACCTAGAAAAAACAAACATACAAGTTTACTTTCTAAATAATGTGATCTAACAGGGACATAATTATACATTTAGGTACTTTAAATGCTTATCTTCTGTTTACACAGCAAGAATCCATGGAAGCAAAAACATTTGACAGTTTTCCACACATGCATTGTAGATATTTTTAGGAGTTTGTTATTTACATATCTTCTTCCTATTTTTTTTTCTTCTCACACAATAAGCATAGACCCTACCTATCCAGCCCCCACAAAGTTATAGTATCTTACTGGATTTCCAATCTCCTTTGAGATTAAAGAAAAAAAAAAAGTCATATCAGCTTGGAAGAGATGCGTTTCACAGGTCTATTTATTCATGAACTCATTAATTTACTCTCAAACACATGAATTTTTGCTGACTTGAAACCTAAGATTCTCCTGTGGATCCACTACAGTGACATACAAGCACGTCAGAACCCTTACACACAAAAGCAAGCAATACAAGAACGCATTTAATGTTTAGCTGTGATTTCAGCTAGACCAAATATTCTTTACTCTGTGTGTCTCACTGACATTGTTCTTATGAGTATATTCCCATAAAAAAAGGACTTCAGGAGAAAGCGAGTGAGCAAGAGGAATGGCAGTGGTATGCTTTCTTTCTTTCTCTCTTTTTAGGATATGATTATTTGAAATCCAGTGTTTCACTTTAGCACTTTCTTCCCATGTGGCTCCCCAGCTCAATTTATTTTAGCCCAAATACTGTCTTGGAAGAATTGCAGGGGCTTCACACCAACACAGCACTGACTATCCTCGTGCTGGCAATCCAAGTTGCAGTGACAGCAGCAACAGCAGGTCTACAGTGTTGTAAACTTGTTCTACAGAATAGCTTGGTTGCATCTATACGTATAATATACGCATACACACCCCTTTCTAAGGAGGTGGCAAACAGGACTATCATATGTGAGTTAAACACAGGGATTCAGTCAACACAACTCTGCTACTGTAAAAGTAATGGAGTTTAAAGTTACTTTCAAAAGAATGGGAAAAATCCAGGCAAACAAATGCATCATATAAAATAAAATTAAGCAGGTTTTTAGATTAATACATAGGCAAGGAGAGGAACGTAATCTATGGAAAAACTAAGGATTTAGCTTCCAGGCCACACTTTGACATGTAAGCAAAGCCAAGGCATTTATATCCTATCAGGCCAAAAATATGGCACATTTTAATTTTTTATATTTATTTTGGTTCTTGTTCTTCCTGCTCTAATGATTCAAGACTTTACATCCTTTAACATAAGCTCTGCCTTTTAAAACTACAAGACACCCTCCTCTTCAATCTGCTACATAGATATTCTTTCTGTACTCCAGTTGCCCACCTTCAAAGATCTCTACCATTAGACAAGAGTCTAGTTCTCTACAAAAATACCCCAAAAGCCATGATGGACAGAGAAAATTTCTATTATCATCTACCTTTCCTCTTGTACTAAGAGTTACAACAAAACAAAGAAGAAAGCACATGCAAAACATTTTTTCTCACTTAAAAAAGCAGTTACACCCACAACAACAACAAAAAACCCATGTCATTAAAAAAGGCCAGCCAAACAGGACAAGGCTCATTGATTCTAGAAGAGACCCATTGACTGGTGTAATCTTCTTAGAGACATACCAGTGTTGGGAACTGGGCTCCCTTTTTTGCCCTAGAGATCTTAAATGCTGTAATCCTCACACAATATCCGAAAAAAGAGGGAGGAAAGATTGACAGAAGAAAAACACCTTGGAAATAAGGATTTTTATTCCAGTACAAGAGCCTCCGTATTTTCACTCTTTTGCTTTGCCCCAAAACACCTAATATCTGGCATGACTATCAACATTTCTTTCATTCTTGGATAGATACATACAAAACTTCAAAATTTAAAGATAAAATAAGCATCTCTCGTGCATATCAACAGATGAGCACATCTGTGCTATAACCAATGTTAACTATACAGGCAAAGGAGGTGGACATGATCTTAAGTTTGCAAAATAGTTACTACTTGCAGAAACATTGATGAAACAGCCTGAAAAAAACTTTCTTAATTGTGTTACCATAGAGGAGCCACCAGCATTGCCAATGTTCTCTGCTTTGGCCATTGAAGAGTCTCTTAAAACTGACTGGAAATGGCTGTGTTTGACATAGGGCAGCTCCTCTGGCATCACAGGCCACCCCTGTGGTCCCCTGCTGCCAGGACCTGGCCACCTACTTTGAGCAGACCAGAAGGGACATCTTGGGAATTAGTGTTCTTGGGTTCTGCCTTTTCTTTCCAAATTTCCCTTTCCCACAGCAGAAATCCTGTGTAGCTGCCTTTGCATGCTACTCACACCAAGACATCTTGGTTCCTATTTACCTCTCCTAAATTGTTAGAACCAATAATGTAACTTTATATTTCGTGTGATCCTGTGCTGACATTCTTAAATCTGCCTTATATCCACATAGCCTGGACAGAAAAACCTGTAAACAAACAACCAACCCCTCCCCCCCCAAACCCCCATAATAATTGATTTGGAACAGATGAAAATATCCACCGTTTCCCAAACAACTCACAAGTCACATCTGTTGACTGACCTGATTTAAATTCAACCGTGCATACTGTCATGCCCCAAGTATCACTGGAGGGACACATGCAGTACCATGGAAAGGTGTCAAGGTTTAAAAGTCTGCCTAGAAAGTAGAGGCTGGCTTAGCTGATGTGATTATAAATGCCATCAAGAAACTGAAAGGTGACATTTGGGAAAATGTTGCAGTGCAGACTCTAGGGAGGGAGCAGAGAAGATACTCTAATAAAGACTTGATAGTTTTGGTAGGTCTGATTTACTCTGTCACTATGCAACAAGAAAGTGACAGTTAATAATCTTTCATGTCTTTTCTGATATTTGTATGAAAGATGTCTTTTATTCTGCTTTTTAGTTGTCAGGAAAGTACACTGCCCACCTCTTTCTTTTGTTTGTTTGTTTAATAGACCAAAGTACCTTGACATCACCAGTAGGTGCAAAAACAATGCTTAGCTTCTGCTGCCAAATTCTTACTATCTTATACAATTCACTATACTTCTCTTACATCCTGTTTCTTTAAGACTGAGATAATGACCTTGATCTCCACATAAAGTAACACTATCATGAAGGCATTGCTCCCACACACACCTTCCTCCATTGCTGCCTGCCGTAGCTCTAGGGTAGGTCGTCTCCTTCCCAAGAGCCTTCCACCTTCAGCCATATCAAGCCTGCTGTATGACTAACCCCGGAACTCAAATCAGTATCCAGCATGAAGTACAAACCAAAAGCAAGTGGCCCATGCAGTGCAGCTTCCAGCCAAGCTCCAGCTTGACTTAACAGAGAGTGCCTTGTTCTATGGCAGCTGGAGCACGGAGCATGTCCCACTTGCCAGAGACTTCAGGGATTATTTAGGGGCTGGCCAGTCAGCATCCTGCCCTGCTGCTGGAGCTACCAGCGGGCTGCCCTTTCCCAAACTGCTATGCCTGACCATAATCACTTCCCCTCATCAGATAAATGAATACCATGATTGCTAAGATGCATATATTAAAAGCATGTTAAAATTGCTGCATGAAATATCTGAAATAAAGCTAATTTCTACTATTCTACATATACTTATTCTTAGTTCAATTATGTCCAAATATCTCAAAGTTTATCTGCTCGTAAGGCACTATGAATGAGGAAAAAGCAAGATGTTCATCAGCAAAAGTAATGGCTATTTATTCTATTTAGCTTGTGATAATGCCTAATATTTGTATACAGGACTAGAGTTTTCATATTAATTCATCACATTACTGAATTATTTTTCTTTTAAACAGAATCTCAAAATTGTTTTATGGGTTTTGCCTCAGAGGAGATAGTATTTTTCTTTAACCCAAAATTATGAAGGGGGACACACACACACATAACATGCTGCATTCCTATTATTTCAACATCTTTAAAAAAAAATCAGTAAGTATTGCAAAACTGTAAAGCATGACCAGCAATTATAAACTGTACTTGTATTTCAAGGCCATAAATGGTAAACAATTATGTCTTATCTTTTACCAAAGACTGTTCTAATCTGAAAACCAGAGATAAGTGATGAAGGGAGAAGAAAACTTTCCATTCTAAGCATTTACTTCAACAGGCAGATGATGAGCACAAGACCAGAACTAGGATCTGATGCGCAAGATACATAAACACAGATTGTTTCCTTGTCTCAATCATAATGGAAAACATCGAGGTTTTGTATCAGAAATAGAACGTGGCCAGCAGGACGTGGGAAGTGATTGTTCCCTTGTACTTGGCACTGGTGAGGCTGCACCTTGAGTACTGTGTTCAGTTTTGGGCCCCTCACTACAAGAAGGACATTGAGGTGCTGGAGCGTGTCCAGAGAAGGGCAACCAGGCTGGTGAAGGGTCTGGAGCACAAGTCTTACAAAGAGCTGCTGAGGGAACTGGGGTTGTTTAGCCTGGAGAAAAGGAAGCTGAAGAGAGAACTTATCACTCTCTACAACTACAGGAAAGGAGGTTGTAGTGAGGTGGGAGTTGGTCCTTTCTGCCAAGTAACTAGGAATAGGACAAGAGGAAATGGCCTCAAGTTGTGGTAGGGAGGTTTAGATTGGGCGTTAGGAAAAATTTCTTCTCTGAAAGGGTTGTCAGGCATTGGAAAGACTGCCTAGAGAGGCAGTGGAGTCACCATCCCTGGAGGTATTTAAAAGGCATCTAAATGAGGTGCTGAGGGACATGGTTTAGTGGATGGATTTGACAGTCAGTGCTGGGTTAATGGTTGGACTCAATGATCTTAAAGATCTTTTCCAAGCTAAAATCTTCTATGTATTCTATGATTATAAAAGCTGCTGATGCTGACAGAAGACTAGGATGGCATCCACTGCCTCAAATTTTTTAACCTATTCGACCTAAAAGCATTTTATTGCATTTCAAAAGTGATAAATAACATGATACTTGCCTCTAAAATTAAGATAGGGATCTGTCTAGCCTACTGTGTGCTTCTTTGACTATTGATGGTACTGTATTCCACTGCAATATGCATATACTATATAGTGATGATGGGGTGATAAAACTTGCCAGCATGAGTTTAGAACAGTCATATTGCTTGTGAGCATGGGAGCCAAAGGAAAAAAGAGACAGAATAGTACATCTCAGCATCAGCGCAGAGACAAACCTCCGCACCTTTAAGCCTAACTAGCTAATATCTATCAGACTGCAGATATGCCAATTGATGAATGGCTGAGTACTGTCTGGCCCAGGTTTCTGAAAATAATGCAGTAAATAGGAGACCACATTTGGGAAGGAAGAAAATACAGTCTGATGAGAAGTACCTAAACTTCCAAGTGTCTAAGGCACTTCAAGATCTGTGAACAACATAAAGCTCTCATTCATAACAAAAAAGCAAAGACAATTAGAAGATTCAGCATATCGCTTAAGAATGCCAAGTATTTGCTATGTAAGAGAGTTGAACATATTCTTCTTTAAGGGCTGTTTTCCCATATTCTTCTTTAAGGGCTGTTTTCCCATATTCTTCTTTAAGGGCTGTTTTCCCAAAGCTAACAAAAGGACATAAACCAGGAAAAGAGTACTCACCAGAACGTCCCTTTGTCCCTGCTTTCTGTATCTATGAACCCAGATTCCAAAAACACGTCCTTGTAAATCCGACCAACCAGGCAGTACATATCTGAAGCTACTTGGTCTTCCTGTTCTACCAGGGGAATCATAATTTCTAGAGCTTTCTGTCTGTCTCCAGGCAGATTTCGCCTATTAAAAATGAAAATTTGCATTAAAGGCACAATGAAGAGAAGACATACATTTTCATGACCATGTTTGAATGTATGACTTCATCCATGTGAAATTTACTTCTAGACACAAGTAACAATATTATATATACACACTTCCCCCCAATTATTACTTCCCCCCTCCTTTTCTTTAATATCATGGGATGCATTTATAAAATCCCCCAAATATGTTTCCTCTCTCATGACACATCGGCCAGAGGAAAGCACCGACAACAGCAACAAGAGCCTCAAGAGCAATTCTTAGAAAGAACATGTGTTGGTTTCTTTACAAAACAGAAAGATACCCAATCTGTCTCTAATATTTCTTTCATAGTAATTCATGCTTTAAAGGAAAAAATACTCCATGTTGTGTTTGTGCTATTTTTTTTAATATACATTTTTAATGTGAAGCAAAAAGCCAAGAAACAAACCAGACTGAATTCCCACAATAGGGAAGGTTAGGGAGTGAAGCCAATAAGGTAATATGAATACAAGTACTTCTGACAAACATGAGACACTTGCTGGTGACTCACAGCCTGATACTTCATTCAGTATCAAGACTTTACAGTTTTTGACTTACTTGTTTACTGAACAAGCAAATGACCCCTTTCTCAGCAATAACTATTCTTTGGTGGTTTGGGGCAGTATTATATTCTTTTGGAGAAATTGCTTGTAGTATTTGAGTGGCTATAACTTGAATTGGGGGGAAATACAGAAAAGTAGGTTTGTATCTCTCTTGCAAGCTTTGCATCTTGGAAAGAAAAAGAAACCCTAGACCAAAAGTCATCTTAAAGCAGATACTACTGAATCAGAGGTTCGGCAATGGATTTTTAGTTCCCCCTCTCCATACCAAAGTTTTGATGCATCTCCACAGGCAACGGCAATGTCAAACCTGACATCAGAGCACATGTACTCTAAGTGATACCTCAGCTCACATGTGCAGCTCCAGAAGGGAGCTATGTGGAACGAAAGGCTTAAATCAAGCTAAATAGATAACAGAGGACAGATGACAGAGAAAAAGCACTTGTTTGAGCATGCAGTGTAAATTGTTTTCCTGAAGGAAAAAAGTTTCAAGTCTACATGCTGGGCCAACCTAAATTGACGTCTCGGCCTGATGAGAAAGACAAACGAAACCCAGTGCTATCTCTGCCTAACCTCCAGACCAGTCAAATTCTAATAAATTTCTAGGAGTCTTCCCCTCAGACCACAGAGCTGCAGTAGGCTCCCCAAGTACTTCCAGACTGGCACAGCAAGGCTGCTGGACTCATTTGAGAGGGACAAGTGCTCCCAAGCCCCAGGGAGAGAAATCAAGTGCTCCTGGCTGCGCAAGTAACAGTCTCCCTCAGGCCTATTATTTTATTTCCCAACCCAACAGATCACTCGCCCAGTTGTTGAAGGTTTGCTTCCTTTTGGTTTCTCTTCTCATACTGTCCAGTCCAGCAAAGCAACAAGGTTAAGTTTGCAGCTGCTTTACAGTTTTCAGTTGACTTTCATGACAGAAGGCAAATTTTCAGGTGGATAACTCTTCCACATCTTGTATCCACTATCACTAATCCAGATCAAACCAATAGCTATCTAAATTTCATGAGAATGAAACCACTAAGGCACAACCGTGTTTTGTTATAAGTCATTTTACACCTTCCTGGTCTCCAGAGCTCCCTACTTTTCTGCTTACTACTCTTCCATCATCAATGCCCTCACACACTTTCTTGATTTAGGTCAGACTAATCCTGACTAATTGAGCCGCTCCATCCTTCCGTACTAGTGACCTGGATTAGAAGCAAGAGGGACAGCTTCTTCCACAGAAAATATTCAGCTCTGCAGAGTATTCCAGAGGTCCCTTCACTCAGGAAACATCCTCTAGCTTCACAATAAGGATAAAGCTGCAGTTAGCCCAAGTAATTCCTTCTTGGCATACACCAAAGCATGAACATTTTCAAGGCTGTTATGGATTCCAGCTGAATGTACAATCTAGAGGGAGTGAGGGAGGGAGGGAGGGAGGGAGGAAAATCTGATTTTAACTCCTTCAGAGGTACCTGCTTAACTCCTCTGGTATCCCTGTCTATGGCTGGGGGTTTGGAACTTGGTGATCTTTAAGGTCCCTTCCAATCCTAACCATTCTATGATTCTACCCTCTCCCTCTGACAGATACCATCAAAGACTACATCTTACAGTCACAGCTATAAAAGCAGACCTTTCAGCCTGCAACAAATCCTAACAGAACCAGTGAAGCATGAGGATCTGCCTGAGAAGTTTATACTGCAGTTTTGCAGGTTTTTTAGTGCCTCAGTGAACTAGTCACGTCCAGCAGTGACTTTTATTTTAGAAAATGGTGACCTCAGGGTCTAAATAACTTGTTAGAACAAGGTACTCTTAGTGAGTACCTTCTTTATGAAGGCTATATAGGAGTGGCAGATACATGCCGGATTATTTAATCTGCAAAACTCCACATATTTATTGCAAAGTAGGAACAAAAAGGGCACAGTATTCATACATTCATATATCTGGTATAAAGGAGCAAGAAAAGATCTGGATATTTTATTCAGACAAAACAATGTCAGATTTGTGGTTTTAATTTTCTGGTGGGTTTGGGTTTTCTTGGTTTTGTCTCAAAAACAGGTTTATTTTTTCCACAAATTACTTGACATATTTTGACATTGCTTTGACATGATACGCATTTTCAAGGCCCCTCAGCAAAGCTGAATCACAGTATTCAAATCTGTGAGAAGCAGAAGGATCTGTAGACGACTTCTATATTTGAGAATTTCAATGCCTACTAACACCTGGTCTACCCCTCTGAACGTCAATAGCAAAACATTCATTGTGGTAACAGCAAGGGAGTAGAAAGGCTCTGTCATTTCCTCTGAAAAAGTCCCCTTTTACTGCCTTGTCCAATTTCCAGTATCCTAGAAGAAAAAAATAATCTAGTCTTGGCTCTCCCTTAAGTCAAGAAAGTAGTGCATACTGCTCCACGGACACATACTGTGCATGTTACTAGAGAACAAAAAAATTTGGTCTGTTATTATTATAAAGTTCTTCTGACAGACATTTGATGAAAGTTCTCCTGTCTCCTGACACTACCAGATCTCAGACTTGAATGAGATGATGCCTAAGTTAACAGAATTGCTGCAGCACTGCCACTCACACAGCCATGTTAAAAGCATATTTTACACAGGTAAAAAAGACTGCTGGGTACTTCTTTCTCCAACTCAAGTGCTGAAACAAAAAAATTATGCAAACCTATGGAAAGACAAATCAGACACTGAAATTACAGGAAAAGGAGTGGAATTTGACAGTCGAAGAGAAAAAGCTTAGATTGATCTGGAAGCTCAGAGTCCCCAAAGTTGCTTGAGCCAGAACCCTAGATCTGTGTTTGAAGATTCCAGCTGGGAACTTCATCCAGAATTACCAACCCTGACTGAAGTTTGCCGTTCTGGTTTACTGTTCAACAGGGGAAGGCCAGAAGGGTAGGTTCTTACCTGTTCAGCGCAAACGCGTAATGAAACCTCACGTGGTGGTGGGAAGCCAAGTCAAAGGTAGGCAGCTTCTCTAAAGTTTTCACCAGTTTCACAATGGAATCGTAATCCTTCCAAAAGAAGAGAATAATGAAATTTTAGGTGGCTGTACTAATATGCCTATATGGACTCCTCTTTGAACTAAGCGCCTCTTATTTAATATTAAAAAGTATTGCCAGTTCATTGTAAGTTTCGTGAATTTCAGTTTGGTTGGTCTCAACAGGTAAATAGCCTGGCACTCATCAGAAATGTGAATATGCACAGCAGGGAAACACAGTCTGATCTGTACTGCCTCAACATGGACCACTAGAAATTACAGTGCATCTATTTCATGATTAAAATTAACTTCAGGGGCTGAACACATATCAGAGTTCATATTGGACAGACATTACAATTCTAACTGCATGTGAATTAAGGCATCCCAAGGCTCTGAAAGAAACACGAGCCACAACAACAGAAGAATCTTTCAATAACACCTTTTTTTTAGAGTAACTTACTCCCTGATACATTAAAAAAATCCCACCAAAACCAAACCAACCCACTTCAAAATGTTTATGGAGCAACAGTTGAAATTATTTAGAACAAAGCAAGCAATTACCAGCACTGTTCCAGAAGCTGAAATACATAGGAATACATTATGTTGCCATGAGAAACGTCACAAGCATGGTGACAAAGAAAACCTATACGAATCAATAGCAGAACAGTACTATAGCCTGTAAGTAGGTAAAGCATGGGCGGCTCACCACATAGTAATGCTGAAGTGGAGAAGTTATTATAGGTTGTGTACTTTTTAGGTGCTGCTATAAAATAACACTTTCTGCTATGTAAAGGCACACTACAAACAGTGTAACTACAAAATAAAGTAGAAAGCACTGGCAAAGACACTGTAAGATTTCTACTAGTAGGCACTATTCATACAGTTTATTAGCAAATCTGTGCAAAATACACTAGGAAATTCAGTGAGACTGTGATTTAATTTACTACGGTTTAGATGATCTTAGACCATAGGGTTCATACCTGGATGTCTCTATAGGACAGCAGCAAATTTATTACAATATCAGCAGACAAGACTTCAACACTATCCACTCGCTGTCGAATCCTTGCCAGCTCAGCTGCAAGCTCTTTGCCTGTGTAGAGGGTACGGGCCTTCCGGATGTCGTTCAGAATGGATTCCCGGAAATACTGGCTGGAGAGGAACAGCCTCACGTCAGCGATTTGGGATGGGTCCCTTGCATCTGCTTTTTCTGGCCTGGTAGTGCTCCCACAATACGTATGCGGAACATTTATTGACAGAGCAGTGTCAATGGAGAAATAGGGCCAAGTTAAATTATTCACTATCAATTTGTTTCAACAGAAGGCAAAGCATCATACCACACTGAAGCAGGGGTCTGACATTTATATTGCCAGCAAGAATATATGAATTTTACACAGGGGTACAATAGGACAACTCACCTTGAACTGGCCTGTGCCACCTTCAACAGCTGGACAAATCGATCCACCAGAGGTAAGCATATAGGGCCAAGCAGTGACTCAAAACTGGGCTGCATCAGTTCTGTTAGTCCCTTCATAAAACTGCTGTCACAGCAGTATACCTTGTTATGTGGAGTTATCATGTAAGGAACAAACGTGTAGTTACCAGTGCACATCTGTAAGGAAGCAAAGCACAATGTTTAGGGCAGTTATGGTTTGAGAAACCCATGCACACCCAAAAAAAGGCATATACCACGCACAAAATTTCACCTGTTAAAGGGAGACATACTGCTTACTTCTGCAAGAACAGTATTGTACCTATGAAGCCCAGGACTGCATAAATCCAGGTTTCATCTCAAATATGATACACACCTGAAATATACTCTTTCACATTTCTGAACCACTTCCTGTAAGATGAGTCTTTAGAAGCACCACATTGACCTTAAAACAGTCATCGGCTCAACAGCAAAACAATTCTGTGGGCACACCCTAGTCACCCCAAAGCGGCAGGCAGACTCAGGTAAAGCTGACACGCAGTCTTTTCAAGGTGACTGATGTTTGGAAGAGAGCAAACACTCTGTAATTTAGTATAGTTAGGCTCATAGATGTTGAAAACAGTACCAGAAGCTAGCTGGCTCACAACAGGAAGGCTGAAAAAACCCTAATCCTCATATGAGCTGCAAAATGACTTGAATAGTTCAGCATAACAAAAACAAATTTAATTCCCTGCTAGGTAGCAAACCTTCTTGGTCAGTGGGACTTAAAACCATACATATTTCAGAATAATCACTTACAGAACATCTTACCATTGCTAAACTATATTGATTTCTATATATCAAAGGATGATAAATACTTCACCAATTAAAAAAAATAAATCAGATTATCTTCCAGTAAAAAGGAAACTGTCTGGTGCCTGTGGTATGTATGGTAAACTGGTCTGGTGCCTGTGGTATGTGTGCAAGTACAGATCTACACACAGAAAGATTGCTAAATATTTGTGGTTCTGACGGGCTTCAACTATGAGACAGCACACCACCAGAATCCAGAGTAGTTCCACTTGCTTCTCAAAGCTCAGACTGCACTACTGAAGTGGTCAGCAACTCAACAAGAAAGGTCTCAAGAATTGCTTCCTTGAGGCTTATGATTTTGGTACCCCTAAATTACTCCCAAGGTTAATTACTGCTGCTTCTTCTCTCCAAAAAGTCAGTACAGCAATGAGGACATCACTTCAGAGGCTCCCCAGGCAAGCTTAGCTCCTTGCATTGAGAGCGCAGGGACTGAATATCTTTCAAAACACACAACACCAGCTGTATGCTTAAAACATGCATTGATTTAACATGCATTATTAAATTTTAAAAACACAGAAGGATCAAGCTACTCCAGTCCATTTAAGTGTATGTGTACAGATGTACACAGAACAGTAAACATAGGTTTGTGTACAGATCAGAGATTAGCCGTGAAGGGTACGGGAATTACTTTTTTTTTTTTTTAAATTTCCCTATAATACTATGAAACTGTAAGACCTCACTATAAAGGCAATCCCATCCCCATTTCTAATGGAAACAGATAAACTGTACAATTTTAAAGTAATGGATGCACGCATTTACATGAAGTCCATTGAGCTCAACTAACATAGAACTTGGTTGGAGATTGCTGTATACACAAGACTTGCACAACTATTAGAGCTGAAAAGCTGGGATGCATTTTTCTGTGCATGATTGTAGCAATTTCAAAGGAAAATTGAGAACTGGGAAGTGCATGAGAATATTTTTAACAGGCAGTTACAAACTGAGATGCTAGAACATCAACTACTCATCTTCATGACTGAGAACTGCAGGGACACTTCTGCTCAAGAATATGCTAGCATGTAAGGTGATCTCACACTTTCAAGGGTGACTGAATGAACCTTTCACCCTGCTAAAACCTGGTAAGTCCCACAGTCAAAAGCAGAGAGGAAATGATGAATTTGCTGGAACTGGTTTCAGTAATTACAGGACAAGGGTGGGCAGCGTCTGGCACAGGAGCTGCTATTAAGCACAGACACTATTCTCCAACTTTCCTTTTTCAAAATAAAGGAGAAAAAGCTCAGGAAGTCAGGGGCAAGAGAAAGGGTGAAGCATCTACAGATATCCTGGGGCAAGCATTTTACTTCCTAATGTTTATTCAATGCATTAAAAATAAATTCAAGACTGCTTGCGGGAAGGCCTTCTCAGACCTCTGGCACGCTGCTTCCAAAGCTCCGGTCTTAATTTTAAATCAGCTCTGAAAAAGAATGTTTCCAGCTTTTGAAATCCACAGAACCCAAAGTTTATCCTGGCATAGCAGTCAGGCCAACTACAGAGACAGTACCAGAGACTTCATAAATAATCCTGTGAGCAGGAAAACTACTCTTCCTGCAAGTGCCTGAGTCCACTGCCAAGCAAGAGCTCTTACAAACTGATCCCAAATGCACCTTCTGTAGGAAGTAGTTATCTAAATGCATTTCTCCTGTTACCTGTGAGGGAGAGGGCAGAAAAAAGCTGGTTTTATTGTAGAGCCTGCCATAGAAGACACACAGACCCAGTCACCTTTGGAAGTGGTAGACATTTAAGAACTTAACAGTAAAAAGACAGGAGAAACCACTATGTGGGAAGAAAACAAAATCAATTTGCAGTTGTTCAGTGAGCACCCAGAGTTCCCAGGGAACTGTCTCCAGGTAGAACCTCACCTTGATGCTGGGTGGCAAGCAGCATGGGAACACAGTGGCCTTTCCCTCAGCCAGGACATTAATTTGTTGTTAAACTAGATTGTTATGTTTTGTGGGGAGCTCTAACCCTGAAACCTCTGAAGTTCGGCTGAAATTCATCACAAACAGGCAAGAGGGTGGAGGGTGAAAAAAAACACAGTACAAGCTCTCAAGTTTCATTTCCTTAGGAAATAGGCTTTTAAAAAAACAAAAACAAAACAAAAAACCCCACATGCAGTGAAATCAAGAAATACTGACCTCAATTTTGCTTTCCTAGCTAAAGACTACATCAGATATTTAACAGCTGAACCTGACAAAAGGTAGACATGCAGTGGGTCTGGTGAGAAAGAAAAAAAAAGAATGAAAAGTTATATATTATTTACTAAAGGTGGTGGTGAAAGATAGATAACAGTGATGGCAAGACCGCTCTTGTATAATACAATCTGTGGTCTCGCACTATGAAGAAGTGTATTTTGTCACCATCACAAATTCTAACTTCAAAGAGCCCAACCCCAACTGCACTTGGGCAACAACTGGGACTGGAGCAGGCAGGGGGAGCGGCAGCTGAGGAGCTGATCCAGTGGCAGATAGCTCTGAGCCTTCTTCCCCAAAGCAAAGTGTGCAGCTAGCTTCTTTCCTCATTCCCAGGCTATGCAACCTTTGGTTTGGCCACTTTTACTTCCCTTCTTAACTCTAGCTGGCTAAATATAAGCTACCCTAACAAGTCAGAAAGGATCTGACAAGTCAGAAAGGTGGTCTTTCTGACATACAGTTCCTATCTGCTCACATGCTTCTTTACATTTTGACTTAGTGCACATTATTCCACTTGGAAATTTAAATATATTACACTTAAGGTATTAAAATCTGTAACACTCCATCCCAACGCAGATTTCAGACTCTGACATTCCTTCCTAATACTAATTACCTTCGTTCTGAATTCCGTGTTTGCTGAGTACCCAGTATAAAATTGTTTTCCTTTGGCCCATTCCTCTGACTTGCCAGACCATGTACAACGTAAGCAAGAGAATCAAGTCATTCAAGAAAAATGGGCAATTTTTGAAGGAGTAACACCTTAAATCCAATTGCAATGGTCTTAGTTATGTTAAACACCCTTTAAAAAAAAGTTTAGCATAAAGAGGCTTCCAAAGTGGGTGGAAATCAACAACAGATGCTAGAAGTTTCTTTTTCCAGCCCTCCTCTTTTAAAAATACCTCATTATTTACGGTTCAGAAGCTCAATTTACACTAATGAATGTTACAAATTGATTGCAGGTCACACAAATTGTAAGCTGAAAGGCATTACTGCAGCTACCAGGGGCTGGGACAGGCCATGAGTGTGCATGCAGATAGGTACAGTGGTTCAGCTGGATGCACAAGAATTCAGGGCATCAGATAAGGTAAACTGGGCCTGAGCACTCAGATCAGCTGCACTAGTTATGTCCAGGAGATACAAACCTAAGTATCTTTGAAGGCTTTGCACCAGCACACTCACTACCTGGCAACATCAGGCCACCTTCTGAAAGGCTGGCTGTGCCATAGCCCATTTTGTCAGACCAGCCAGACTAATCAGAAGGCAGAAGTACAAGCCAGGGCCAGCTATGCCTGCAGAAATGCTTACCACAAAGTGACAAAATCTGCAATTTGTTTTCACAAATGTTTTAATTGGCTTATATTCTTCTAATGTCCCTTCCTCGTTCACTGTGCAAAATTAAAACAATTCCAGAGTATGCATAATCACAGTTCAAATACAGCTGTAACACTGTCTTCACAGCTCCAGTCACAGAATTTAAGACTACGCTGCCCTAGCTAGACCTACTGGCCTCAGGAGTTCGATTTGGAGACCATGCCTTCCTAGGAAGTTCATCACGCAATAAGGTAAACCGTATTTGTGGGAAAGAGAATAGTAAGTTAAACAACGAAAGTTGTACAGATTAAAGAAGACATAGTGCTATACAAATGAGCATTTGAGTTCTGCCCAATTAATTCTCTGATCTTGAACTTTATTTCAAAAGGAGGGAGAAATATCCACAAGATCCCAGGGAGTCAAAGACGCACAGTCCTCTCCATTCCCTGAGGCTTTTTATCAGGACTGCTCTGTTGGAATCAGTTAACAGTCAAGCATCCACTCACAGGAGAAAGCTGCCTTCAAAGACCATGAGTGACAAAGAAAACAAAAATCCCCCCCAAAGAAAACCCATGATGTTTTCTTTATTCATATAGGAGAATCCAGCAGAATCCCACTATCTTCCTAAGCTTCAGGTCAGCATTCAATCTCACTTTTTAAAAAAAAAAAAAATAAAATCAGCTGAGGTAATAAAAATAGCCAGTATTTCTCTCAGTAGGAACTGTTCTTCCTGCTGACTCTTCTCTAATTAAAGATCAGCTTTTTAGCATTTCTCCTACTAGTTCTTTTGAGAAATATCTGCTCTTATTTCAATTCCTCTGATGAGATTTTTCTTAAAGGTAATTCTCTGATTGCACATGGTGTTACATGTAGCAGATGGCAAAATCCTAAACCAAGTTATTAAATCTATTCCCCCTCCATCCCCTGAACACAGAGTAAATCAACATGTACTGATGTTTTAATGAATTACAGGCTCAGTTTGGGTTTACTTCAAATCCCACTCACACAAATGAGAGCCTTGATATTGATTTGAAAAGGAACATTAGTAGGCCTCGCACCTCAAATGAACCACAGCACAGAGACTGAGCACACTCTTAAATATTTCCCATTTTCTACGGGATTATATTCTTTATATGCCCTGCAACAGCATCTTATTGCAGCCACAGCACATCCTAACTGCTAGTTAAAAATAAGTTCTTTTTCCAAGGAAAGTATGTGCCAAATTTGTTTTTTAAAAATTCTTTGACTAATGTAAGAATAAGCAAGAGACAGCAAATCATAAATAACAATAAACCACAGCTGGTTTTACCAACAAAACACTTACTGAAGGTTACTAAATAGCATTTTTATATACTCTGATACCAAAAATTCAACTGCCCTCAAATAATTTGTCCACTGGGTGAAGAGCATTAAAAATATTTCACCTACTTCCACAGTGAAAGAGACAATAGTTAAACTTATCCTATGGGATTTACAGCCTTCTAGCAGTACGTATACAGAGGATGCAAGGCTGCAGGTGCTTCTGGCATGCCTCATCCTGGGTCACAGGATGAGCAGCAGTACACCCAGCTACTCCTGAAACGGGAGGCAGGGTAGGAAGGGCTGTGGAAAAGCAGTAAAAATTACCATTTCTGATCCCTCCAAGTGCCAGGAAAGGAGAATACTAATAAGATTTCCCAGCCACACAACATTAACCCTGTTGGTTAATCACCAATTCCTATGAGTCTGCTGCCCAGCAGAAGTTCCCATCACCTCCGGATAGGGACAGTCGCTGCACCCTGGTCCCACAGCCCAGGCAGCTTCCAAGGCTACCTATCACTCCAACCTGGTGCAAGCAGGCAGCCTGAATTGAGAGGTGTGCACCATGTCACGATGTTACTTAACACAACGGGTTGTAAGCCACAGGTATAATATGTGTACATAAAACTTCCTCAGATGCCTTTATTTAAAAGGAAAGAATAAATGGCCTTTTGGAACTGGGCATGCAGCTTTTCTCTTAAGTGGGTTAAATTCAAACTGGGAGAACTAGGATGAACTAAAAACTGGTAAGCTAAAACAAGCAAAGTACAGCCAAGAACTGTAACCTTTATACCAACATCTCCTTGTGACTGAAACTCTTTATAGCAATTTCTAAAATGCCTCTGCTGCTTGGTTCACCTCAGAAATCAGATAACAGCAGAAGCTAAACTTAAGCTTTCAAATATCAAAGTAACTACCTTCTGTCAAAGTATCACTCCCTGGAAAAAAAAGTATGTTTTAGGTATTACTGCAACATTTGGAAAAGGTCCAACTAAATAGCTATAAAACCACATATAACAGGAAACGAGCCCATGTTATCTTGCACTGCTCTGCCCTGACAGGCTCCAGGCAGCTTATCCTAGCCATGCAACATTGTATTGACTGTTATTAGGAAGCACAAAAATCCAGTCAGAACAAAGAACAAAACAGTTGGTAATAGATTTTTTTTTCCCCTCCCTACTAGTTTTAGGGATACAAGGTTCAGGAAAAGCAAACACAAGGCACTTCAGTTAGACAGATATATATAGATACACATGCACTTGTTTTGCAGCTTTTTTAATCCCCTGGTGCCAGGGATACCATTGTCCTGTTACAGCTGATGTTTGCAGGCTCTTAAAAACCAGCACGACAAAACTCCTGGTTTATTCATGTGCAAACTTCATTTTTTAATATTTGCAACCTCACATAATCATTTGTATGACTATTTTTGGGAAGGGTGGGCATAACAGTAACATCCTCTCAAGGGCAGCACCTTTGTCATACCAATTTATCAGAAAGTAAAGAAACCATTTGGAAAGAAACATGATTTTCATAAAGCAGGAATTATGTACAATAGCTAGGCATGCACCAACACTGCTAAAATGCCATTTCATAGAATCACAGGCTGGTTTGGGCTGGAAGGGACCTCAAAGATCATCTATTTCCAACCCCCTGCCATAGGCAGGGACATCCTCCACTGGACCAGGTTGCCCAAAGCCCCATCCAACCTGGCCCTAAACACTTTCAAGGATGGGGCTTTCCACAACCTCTTTGGGTGCCAACATCATGACAGAAAAACAAGGAAAAAGGAGAAAAAAAAAAAATAACAGTTGCAAAGTAGCTAAGCCAGTTTTACTGACTTCCCTGTTCTAATCCCCAGGAAAATACTTCCTTCCAGAAAAGATGTTCTGTGGGTGTGCTTGAAAACATCTGAGACTCTCAAGGAACACATTCTTTTTGTGGCATACATCGAAACACTTCTAAAAGTGATAAGTGACAGCTTCACAGCCACCTATCCAAATTTAAATGGAAAACAGAACAATCCTTTCCCAAGTAGATGAAGGTCAAGTTACCATCCATCTCCTTGATCTTTGGGGACTGTCATTTAAAAAACAGAATAAGACAGCAACATCTCATTTTTATTTGACTGTACAAGTCATCTCCTGCTGGTTTCCTGCTAACAGAGCTATTCCCCCGACCCTCCCAGGGACATTACATTAGTCACACTTCATTTTCCCTAGATCCTGGGCCACCAGAACAAAAATACAGAATGCAATAATGCAATGCATTCATTTACCAGAAAGACCTTACTGTTCTCTTTCTCTTTCCTTTTGTGCAAAGGCCTAACTGATCATTTACCCCACTTTCATTAGAGGCAGCAAGAGTTTAGTCTAGCACATCATTTGCAGTATTCCCTGAGTCTTTTTGGTTAAGAGTTACACAGAAGCTCTGTATGGAACCCTCTTTCCTGCTGCTTTTATTTTTTTTAATATATGTATGTATGTTAAAATGCAGCATTAGGGCCAGGCTTGCACTGGTTTTGAAACTCTATCAACTATAGCGTATGACTCCATGCTGCTCAAAGAATCATGTTTCACACTGGAAGAAGTCAGTACTTAACAGTGAAATTCATGGATTAAATGAAAAAGTAAAACCTGGTTTTATGGCAGTTTTGACACTGTGAGAAGTAAAACCTAACCAATTTCTAAAATTAAATACTTCATAGGCCCCTTAGAATAGTCTGTTGGAGTGTATGGAGTTGTGCAGCATACACCTAGCACCTCAGGCTATTGGCACTGCACTAACCACTGTAAGATTGTATCTTCGCATATATGGCTAACAGTAAGTCCCAAATAAAGCCAAGAACAACTCAGCATCCCGGAGATACGTTCTGACAGGACTGGCCCTGCCTCTCCAGCACAGACCACATTGAGATGGCAGTGTTCTTGTAGTCAGAGGTCTGCCTCCCTCAAACTAGGGAGCAAAAGAGGGAAGGAGGATTTGCAAAGCCAACCTCAGAAAGCAGCAGGATGCCAAGGTGCAGGAAACTACAAACGACTGGCAGTCACAGGCAGACTGCTGGGATCAGCACTGCACTGGGATTAGCTGACTCCAGGGCTCAAATTCCAGAAATAAATACACACACACACACTCTCTTTATAAACATATATATTTTCATAGCTGCGGCTATGGGTTTCTAAAATAAGCATCAGTTTCCAAATAGCTCTCCTTTTCAATACAGCACTTTTTAAAAACACTAAAGGACATTGTACAGAAGAAAACCTCACAAGATGACAGATGTAAATTGTGTGTAAAAAAATATGACAGACAAGTAAAGGCAGCAAGGAAAACACCACTGATAGATGGAGGCAAGGTAAAAAGTGAGCGTGGTACCTAGCAACAAAGTGATATACACAGATTTGCTGCTAGGATTTCCAGAATTCTGCCTCTAACTCTGTAAAGTACAGTAGGAGAGTGTTAAATGATTCAAGGAGAAAACATAAGATAAACAACATTAAATGGAACATAAGTTTGGAATGCCTAGAATTCAACTGGCACACAAAATCATACTTACATTATTCTTCTGGCAAATAATTTCCTGGAATAAAAGAGAACAAAAAAATAATGTCAATAGCACTGAACAACTACTAGGAAAGGTATCTGATCAGTATGGCTTGCATATATTAATGTTTACAGACACATGAGAGGAAAAGGCTGGTTGATAGATGTCTTCTATGCCTGTCAAATCAATACAGATCAAGTATTATATCAGGAGACACAATTATGGAACTGAGTAGATAAATACACTCTATATGCATACAGGAGCATGTGTAGCGCATGCATCTGTATATACACGTGTATATACATGCACTCATGTACATACTCCTCTATACTTAAATTCTCCTCAAAGGGATGTTGTCCAAAAAGTTGACTATTAATACATGTGCACCTGTATTTGAGAAGTTAAATACTGTAAGCAATGTTTTGCTGCCAGCAGAAGCAGCAGTGAAGACCACTAAAATGTTTCTACGTAACAGAAATAATGAAAATACTTATATGAGGTTTTATAATGTTCCAAAAATTAGAACGTGAGTTTCAACCAATAAATCTGATGCAAAGACTGTATTTTCCTGGTCTAAATGTAAAGTCTCAAATAACAAGCCTCCAGAGCACACACACAGAAGGCAAGAGCTGGTTCCTGCACTCAGATCTGGGTGGTACAACCCACTGCATGCCTGTTGGACAGTGACACTGCTGTCAGGAAAATTTGTTAGCAAGTTCTGATCCCAGCACCTAGTAACCCTGCCAGATTTACCAAGACAGCTACGCTATACCTCTGCCACTGGGACTGCTGAGCAGCTTCACCTTCACCACAGCAGTAAAAACACAGTGTCAAACCAAGGCACTTTGTACTTTCCATGGAAGTCAGGCTTCCATAAAACTGCTTTTCTCCCATTGAAGGGATGTTTCACCTATGACTTTTGCTAGCTTTTGACATGTGAGACATATATATGTTTATATACATTCATATACAAACCTGTATGTGTATATAGATAGAATAACACAATAGTTTTGGGGTGAAAAGGACCTTTACAGATCTAGCTGAATCCTGTGGCATGAGAAGGGACATCTCTCACTCAATCAGGTTGCTCAAAGTCCCAACTACCCTGATCTGAATGTTCATATAGAGGAATATTACACCAGCAAAAGTTTACCTACATTTGCTTTGTCGCCCAGTTAAATCATGTGCTGCAGTTTTGTATTTTGCACATTTTTTTTAGTTTTTGAGCTCACCACTATCTATTCAAGATTAAAACAGCACATGCAGTCCTGCATTGCTTCTGCTCTATCTACTAGCTGTAACAAACACAGGAAGAAACATTGCCTCAGAAGATGCTTAGGCATGCCCACAACTACTTTTTTCAGCAGCCATTAAATATTACCAAAGGGGTCTTGCGCTCTGCAAACTTTCCTTTCAAGTTATGCAAAAATAGAAACATGGGCTCAACTCAAAGCTAAAGGAAACTCAAAGCTGTCTTTCAGTGGGCACTGTCCAGCAGCAACTGAGACATCCACAGAATCACACAGAATACTAGATGGGGGTTGGAAGGGATTTCCAGAGATCATAGAGTCCAACCTCCCCCTGCTAAAGTAGGATCACCTAGAAGAGGTTGCACAGGATCATGTACAGGCAGGCTTCAAATGTCTCCAGAGAAGGAGACTCCACAGCCTCTCTGGGCAGCCTGTCCTGTGGCTCTGCCACACTCAGCGTAAAGAAGTTTTTCCTCCTGTTGAGACAGGACTTCCTGTGTTCCAGTTTGTGCCCACTGCCCCTTGTCTTGTCACTGGACACCACTGAGAAGAGCCTGGCCCCATCCTCTTGGCATTGACCCTTTAGATATTTATAATTATTGATGAGATCCCCCTCCCAGTCTTAGCTCCAGGCTAAACAGATCCAGCTCTCTCAGCCTTTCCTCATAAAGTCTCCCTTTGCGTAATTGGACTTCCACTGACCTCAGTGGGAACCCTGCATTTGAAAAGTCCAGGTCTTACCTAATAAAAAGTTCTGTGAAGTACCAAGGAAGCCTGGTTTCTCAGCCCAAGTGATTTGCAATGGGAATTGGGTATTTGGCTCCTTACCCAGCACAATGAAATTCTGCTCTGCTTATACTGTAGATGATTGTACTTGCATAATTGAATTCAAACTACAGATAGGTCTTTTGTCATTAGTAGTTTTATTTTTAGGGCTTTTATCTGTATACTCTTTGTTTTGAAAAAAGAAGGGAAGTAATTGGATTGCAACCAGTCCAGTTGGCAAAAAAAATTTGGAGGGAAGAGCAAGGGGAAGAAACAGATTTACTGAAGGTATGTCCCTTCCAACAGAGGGCCAAGCTGCAAATAATGGGATGGAATCAAAACCAAATATCCTGCACTAGCCAGAAGCAGTGTGATCAAACCCTTCACAAGGGGCAGCAGTGCCCAGATTGCAGTCTGACTCACAAAGCTGCTTACAAAAATGCTAGTGTTCAGCAATGCCTATAATGGAAGTGCAATAGCCTAAAACACCTCCTCATCAGGGCCAATGAATCTGAGGGAGTGGAAGTAACTGCAAAGACTGCTGAGTTGTCTGCCATCCCCCACCCCCATAAAAGTTACTAAAACAAAGTTTAGCAGGAGGAAGCAAGAATCAACTCCTTGGCTGACTCAATTCACAGCTCTGCAGATTATCTTAAACCACCATCTTGCCATACTGTGAAACTGTGGCACTCAGGACCAGGCACAAGTTTTGTTTTTACTAGCTCTACTACATTGCTGGTAATCTCTTAGAATCACAGACTGGTTTGGGTTGGAAGGGACCTCAAAGCCCATCTAGTTCCAACCCCCTGCCACAGGCAGGGACACCCTCCACTAGACCAGGGTGCCCAAAACCCCATCCAACCTGGCCTTGAACACTGCCAAGGAGGGGGCAGCCACAGCTTCTCTGGGCAGCCTGTGCCAGGGCCTCACTACCCTCATACACAGGAAAGAATTTCTGTCTAATATCTAATCTACATCTACCCTCTTCTAGTTGAAACCAAATACCTTGTCCTATCACCACATTACCTGATAAAGAAGCCCTCTCCAGCTTTTTGGGAAGGGGGCGGGGTGTGGGGAGAGGTGGTGCAGTGGAACTAGATGGGCTTTGAGGTCCCTTCCAACCCAAACTATTCTGTGAACTACAAGCAGCATCCGTATCTTCTATGAAAACAGAGAACGTATTTCAAGAGCTGGGACAACTGTGACTTCACACCAAAACACCCTGCTTTTCCCCTCAAAGGTACCTTCAGCGACTGCAGAGAGTCTGCGTTTGTATCGCAGTAGAGGATGATGTTGTTAGCCATGCTGAAGCTCTCCCTGACTCCCAGGTGGTAGAACAGGGAAGGCTGACGGAAGGCGTCACTCATCTCTACGACGGCAATATCTGCAGAAATAAATGAAAAATTGTCAATGCCACACATTTCTGACAGACAAATACTTCTACACCATGTCTCTTCACACAATTTGCTTTGATAAGAAGGCCCAATTTGAAGTAGGAAATAAGAGATCTAGAGGGATTTCCCCCTTTTAGCTGTTATGTCTGAATTTTAATATAGTCAGCAGGATGTGGTTTATTTTTTTCTCTTTTCTTTCTTCCTTCACCCACCCTCCCTCCCCCTTTTTTTTTTTTCTTCTTTGAAAACTTCATTTCATCAGGTAAAAACAATGCTAATCAATAAAAAGCAAAAAGTTCATTTGGTGCCTTGGAAAAGAAAACATTTGGCTAATCTAGATATGACAATTGATGACCTTATGGGGGAAAAATTACACTGGATGTGTATTTTCAGCCTCTGTGCCTGCTGCAATCAAAATCCATGCAATAAATTTACATCAGTGTAGATTCTAGTTTAGAACTTTGGTATGAAATAGATGTAAATCCAAAGAAAAGCAAAAATAAAGTTCAAAAATAAGTTACCATTCAGATCTATTTTGATTCATAAAGAAAGACTAGAAAGAGAAAAGGGCAAGGCACAGCAGAAGAGAAGGAAAGAGAGGAATGAGTAAGTTGAGAACCCATCCACACAAATAAGAACTTCATTGTGTGGAGAATGCTGTTCATAGTAAATTTTACCTGCATCAATAAAGCTAAGCACATGCACAAATATTCAATATTCACAGAACAGGGAACACAGTCTGAATTTCTAATAGAACATGTGCTTCACTTGCCTAGATTCACACCAAAATAAAACAAGAGACAATTATCAAGTGTCAGCAAAAATAGTAAAGGCTTCTAATGTAACAGCCAACACACTTCCACTGCAAATTGCTCGTGGAATCAAGAGAGGAAAAGAAAATTTACTCATCTACTGCAAAAACCTGCCTGTCACTTGACCCAATTCAATTTTTGCTTTTCTTTCAGATTTCTTTTCCAAAAGAAATGTACTTCTCTTACAGGTGGGGGGGGAGAGGGGGTGGGAAAGTAGCCTGGTTTCCAGTTTCTCTCCCTTCGTTCCCCATCCTGCAAATGCTTTGGTGATGGAAAAGACAGAGTAAGGCAAGCTTGATAGGCAAAAAACTTATGTACCTTTGTTTCTCTACTCTAATTGATCTAGTGAGAATTTCTACTTCTAGCCACAACTTGTCACCTTGCTTATCTATCATCATAACCATAACAAAGATATTCAATAAAAGATAAGCCTTGTGGCCATGCTTTCAACTGGGAAGGCAGTAAGGGTGTCTCTCCAACTTGTTGAAAAGTATCATCTTCTCTTCAGTCATATTTTGCTGAACTGGCCTACAGGCTTAAAAACTATTAAAAAATTTAAAAAGGGATAGATACAGGGGGATGAACAAACAACATTTGCCAATACAAGCTTAGGCTCTTCAAGAAACAAGATTACAGGAGGTGCAACTAACATTGTTTAAAAAAAGGCATTTTGCCCCTCAAAAATCTAGTATTAAATGTTTTCTACAACTTTCATAATTTGTGTTCTAAGAATCTCCCCCTGTCCAATTTCACAGAAATACTTGCAGTATGGATTCCACCATCAAACAGAAGTAAAAAAGGCAGTGCATTGCTAAGATCCTACATACACCAACTGTCATTAATTTTAGGAAACTGAGAGATTGCAAAAGCCAAACAAGAACAACAGTCTTGCCACTATATTTTGTTTGGGTGAGATGAGGGCTTGTTTATTTTCTTTAGGAAGTTGCCACAATACAAGCTCTATTTTTAACTACACTTATTGGTATGAAAGTTTACTCTTGAGCAACTGTAAGAGTATGGTCAAGTTTCCATTACTTAAATCTTGCAAGAGAACATGCTCTCATGAGAGTTGCAAAACTAAGATTAAGAGAGAAATATGACTTAAAGAAAAATAAAGTGATAGAGCCTGATCAAAGTCAGAATACAGAAAAAACTTGAAAAATCCTATGTTAAAATGACAAGTTCCCAGAACCACAAAGAAGGAAGGAATAACTCTTAAAGTTTATATGTGTGTGTGTATACATATTGCTGTCAAGATCAGCTAGCCAAACCTATTTAACACAATCTGACTTAGGGTCAACATGTAAGTAATGTTCTTGAGCCCAGTCCTATGCTTAAGGTAGCAACAAAAACCAAACACAAATGCCTGGAGTTATTTAAACAGACAAAACTACAAGAATAAGACAACATTTGTAAAAAAAATTACACCAAGATACTGCTATAAACTCTGTTGTGATACTTTTATTCCTTATGTAACTGAAGAGGATTTCTTTCCTTCACATGCTGAGACCTGTGTGAAACCCAGGCCTTTTGGATAATCTCATTTGATAAGGCAGTATCTTTCTCATAATAGGTCAAAGTCCTGTGAAGTTTTCCTTCTTATTCTAGCAGTTATATATTTGAAAATTGTGCTGGCTTTTAGTGGGATAGAGCACTGGAACAGGTGCAGCTCAAAGCGACTATGGCTAGGTCTATGCCATAGCAGGAAAACCCCCGGAGAGACTGCGGCTCATAGATAAGGCTCCACTTGGAGCAGGTACACCCCTAAGGGACTGCAGTCTGCAGGTAAGTCCCAGCCAGAGCAGGGGCAAGGGGAGGAGTTCACTGCAGTGTTAAACCCAACAGTTTGGTCCAAAGGCATTGGAAACACCTTTAAATTGTTGCAAGCAAGGATGAGTTGCATGTTCTAGGATTTACTACAGCAAGAACCACCTGAACAGAGAATGCACCCTACAAGGAGCGGTGTAGGTGCAGCAGTGACCTGACCTGAGCTGGCTTTGGTGCCCAACAACATCACACACAACATCCCATCTCCCCTGTCCTGAGTGACCACTGTAACAGATGGAGCCCAAAGTCAACAGGCAAAATGAACTCAATGGATGTTCTGTGAACATTTTATGGATATTTGACAAGGGTGGTTCATAGGCAAAGGGAATGATTCCTGCAAATTATGTCAAAGGATGAGAAGGAGGTGGTTATTGAGGTTGCATTGGAGAGTGTGGGACCTAAGCGTGACATAAATGGTCTGGAATAAGGGGTGAAGAATATGCTGTTCTGGTTGGCATAGTGTTTTTCTCCAAGGCAGCTAGTGTGGGGCTGTGGTTTAGATTTGTGCTGAAAACAGCATTGATAATAGAGATGCTTTTGTCACTGCTGAGCAGTGCTGATAAAGCACCAAGGCCTTTTCTGCTCCTCACACCACCCCACGAGCAATAAGCTGGGAGGGGACACATCAGGGCAGCTGAACCCAACTGACCAGAAGGGATATTCCACACAACATGACACCAGGCTTAGCAGATAAGAGACTGGTGAAAAGGGATGGTAGGGCAGGGCACAGCGCATATGTTTGGAGTGATGGTGTTTGCCTTCCCAAGTAACTGTTAGGCCTGCTGGAACCCTGCTTTACCCAAGATGGCTGAACACCTGCCTGCCAATGGGAAGTGGTGATGGAATTCCTTGTCTTTCCTTGCTTGTGTGCATGGCTCTTGCTTTACCTATTAAGCTGTCTTTATCTCAACTCATGCGTTTTGTCACTTCCATAATTTGCTCTCTCATCCTGCCAGGGGAAAATGAGCAAACAGCCGTGTGGGGCTTAGCAGCCAGCTGGGGTTAAATTTTGACAAAGATGAAGCTGTCATTCACGGCAGAAAGCAGATTTCTCAAGTCCAGGTCAACCCTCAGGGCTGGTAACGGTTTTCAAGGGGAACAGACAAATTCTTACCTGCAGTTATAACAAGTCTATCAAAAACATCTGCACTTTCAGGACCAGGTGTCTACCCAACAAAAAACCCTATGCCCTAAATCAGTTCTTCTGACAGACAATTACTGACTACCTTCTTTCACATCAGGAGAGAAACTCCTCTGACCCAAGGAGGGATCAGTGTATGGAGCACTAGCCAGAAGTTCAGAAGTCAAATACAAAGCAGCAAATGGAAGCTAAAAAAAATAAATAAAATAGTGGTAATGATTCCTGTAAAGCACCTGAAATGTCACGTGCACTATAAAGTTGCTAAATACTACATTCTGTTCCATAAAGTATGATTGGAAGTTTTGCAAAACTGAGCAAGACTTAATGGTTTTCAAGACAATTCTGAGTAAAAAAATACATCAAAATTCTCACTAGTTCAAAAGAGCCAGGATTTAGCTAAACCCAGAAGAACTGTATCAATACGTAAACTGCCAGATTCCCTTCTATCAGGCTCTCACTCTCATTTCCCTAAATGAAATTAATCTAACCACCTGCTACAATGAAAGATAAATTTTCCATTCACTGTGGAATTGTATTTTCCAATGGCAAAACAGTATTTCAATAACGGTGGAAGAATAATCTCTACAGTTACCCCAGAATAAACCCCACTTAACGTATTTGCAGTTTCAGCTTCAAGGAAAGTAAAACAAGAACTGACTAAGAACAGGAATCAGAATAGATTCCTCTCAACACTTAAACTCTCAGGTTGAAGCATTTTGAAGAGCAGGAACTGACCATGCACTCCAAATGCTGTTGCACGTTTTCTATGCTACAACAAAAAGTTTGCTCAGGCTCCAGCAGACTAATGAGCAGGGTGGGTAGGGAAGCTTACTGCAGAGACAGAAGTGGAAGAACTGCAGTTCCCTCCGCCCCACAGCTTGTAGGAAAGAGTAAATGTTATCCTTTACTGTGGTCTTCGGCACAAGATTAAATCTTGCTTTAGTTTGTTGAGGGTTTTTTTTAAATTTCTTGAAACTGGACCTGGTTACAGATCACTGAGTTTTTAAAGAAAACAGGGATAGTACAGTCTTTGCCTTTGGTAGTTATCGTCAACATTACAGCTAAAAAGTCTTACAATAAATCCTATATAGTACATTATTGTGTCTTGCTAGTTTATGAAGAATAAACCAAGTCTAGCCATAACCTTCTCTGCCATCTCTTTAAACACCTGGCACGCTCACAGAGATGTGGCCAAAGAGTGTCTATCATGAGACTAGAGCTTAGCTCTGGCCAAGGTAGCAGAAGCAGCATCAACACAGCAGCAGGCAGTTCAGAAAGTTCTTGGTATCCATTTCCTAAACCACCCTGAGCTCCACCTGCCTAGTGACAGCAACCAAGGTGCCTGTAATGAAGCTGCCTATCTACACATTAGCTGAGTAACCACACACTGAGCTGCAGACATGGCAACAACCACAGAGCAGTCATACTCTGTGTTATTAGGCCAACTAACATCTATACCAACAGTAGCTTGAAACACACCATCACATATTCAAGAAAACAAAATACCACTACACTGAAAATCGGTTTCTTATTATCCTGGGAAACCAGATTCGTGTGATAGACTGAAGGCACTCATCTTCACCCTTCTTGCCTGAGAAGCATGGGAAAAGGCCACATCTCTTAAGCTTGGCACATATTACAGCTGTGTTACCAACAATTCTTATCTGCAGTGTAAATCCACATAGCTCTTTAAAACTATCTGTGCAAAGACCGAGAACTTCACATGTAAAATCTCTACTAATTAACTCTTTGTCGTGGTTTCACCCCGGCTGTGGGCCGAGATCCACGCAGCTGCCTGCTCCTTAAAGTAAAAGAGCAGGGGAAGAGGGAAAAAGGGGGGAAACAAGGGAAGGGAAAAGGAAGGGGCAAATAACTCCAAAACCAAGAAACTAAGAGGCCCGTGGGTTGGGATAAGGAGAGTTTACTAAGATAACAGAAAGATAAAATATAACAATGCTAACAGGACTTTAGAGCAAAAGAATATGAAACTATTGATACCCAATGCAGTTTCTCCCCGAACCACACAACTCAGGCCGTACCACCCAGAGCTGTCCCGGAACCCGACCGTCCCCCCAAGAAGCACGCGTCCCGCCACCGCCCCTCTTCTTCCTCCCCTCAGCCCCCTGTTATCCTGGGCAGGACGTAATTGGCATGGAATACTCTCTTTGGCCCATCTGGGTCACCTGGCCTGGCTTCGCCCCTCCTTTCTCCTGAATAGAGAAATACGAAGAAGCTGAGAAAGTCCTTGACTGTCTGACTGCAACTAAGAACATCAGGGTGTTATCAGCATTGCTTTCATTTTAACTCCCAAACACAGCATTCCATCAGCTGCTACAAATGAAGTTAACTCTATCCTGACTGAAACCAGGACACTCTTGTTAAGAGAGGGTAAGAACTTAAGGTTACACATGATAACATGATCAAGAAGTGCAAGTGTCCATCAGTGGATCTAAAGCCCTCTGCTCTTGGCTATTAGCAATGCCTTTAGTCACCAAGAAAGCGATAAATGAATTGTAGTGGTCAAAGTTCATCTCCTACTCATTGTTTAAAATATAACAGGGCAAAGAAGAATGTTTAAACAAATGCTCGAAGATATCAAACACATACACCCTACTTTCTGATACTACCTGCTCAATACAGTGCTGCCAGGAGAAATAACAAACACAAACAGAGCAGCTATAAAACTAATGAATGCTTATGTTTGCTGTTATCTTCTGATTAAATGGTATTAAACACATGCCCATTGCCTTACATTCATTGTCCCACAATTAATGAGGGCAAATGGAAAGCTGATAACAGCAACTACTGAGACAGGCCAATATTTAGGGATCTTTTCCACTTGGGGGTTAAAAAGACACAGTAAGAAACTCTTTTGAGAGAGATATAGGAAGAAAAGGGCTTGTGACAGAATCTATTTCAGTACAAGTCTGAATGCTAAGCATTTTTCATACTGCAGTAGCAGCTCTTCATTCAGCATCAAAACAATGGCTATGATGAGCCATGATGACATTTACTGTTGGGTAAGCTTTCAGAAACAAGCACATAACATCCTTATCTACTTCATGGTTCCGTAGGCTTGGCGCAGATATCTTCCTCTTTACCCAGGGACTGCCTGCATGAGGTAGGAATCCTTCTTGGGAAATCCCAGCACCACGTCAGTAAGGTTCAGTATTTCTGGTTCAACCATGCAAACCACAGCATCACTGACTTGGGAACACCACTGGAATCAGATATTTCCTGTCAAGAGCACCTCATGTGTCTCCCAAGACCGGAAACAATTGATGGGAGCCACTGGGGTGAGAACACCTAAATACAGAGGAATGGATGACCTCCCAGGAAATCCATCCAGCCGAGCCAGTCTGTTGGGAGTGGCTAGACAGAAAATAACTTTATAAAGGTACCTGAGGCTTGGCTAAACAGAAGGAAAAGCAGGTAATGACTATACAGGTGAATTAAATATGCCATAAACTAGAGGAAAAGCACAGTATTTGCAGAAGCTCTAACTGATGTGCAAAGTATGTTCAAGGGCGCTGAGACAGAGACCTGTGACAGGTATGTGCTAGTTCTGATCTAGCATAAAGCATTACAGTTTAGGATCCTTACAGTAGCCCTGGCTCAAGCACTTCCATTTTCATGCAATGGAAGCAGAGATCCTGAATCACAGAAGTACAAACCAGAGCCGCTCAAAGGGGAATTTCCTTGAAGCACACATTCACAGCAGATACAACACAAGCCCAGCAGCCTGGCAAGTGTCCCTTTCTGGATGCTGGATAGCACAAAGTAAAGAGAAATAACTAGAGCACCTGATACCTACCAAAAAAAAAAAAAAGGGAAGAGACATTATCTTTAAATACAATAGTAAAATGTTGCTGTCACACTGGTATTAAGCCTACTGCTCCCTGAGTATCTAAGCTGAATTAAACTTCTCTTTAATTTCAAAATTAACTTCTACACCTCACCTAGACTCATAAGCAAAAGGTATGATTTCAGTTCAGATAAACTCTTCAGACAGCTATCTGTTACTGTTAGGGGTGGTCCTGACCCCTCCTCATGTTTGTACCAGATCTCATGTGGTTAATAGCCAATGAGACAACTGATCAAGTCCATCTGTTGGCCTGGAGCAGTGGGGCAAGCGAGCAGGATCTCCTGCCTCCTGGATCAGTTAGATGAACTCACTTTCCACCCACACAGTAAGTCCTACATAAAGAAGGTACCAGACAGCACAATATCCACAGGGGTGCAGATGGATACCTCCCTACTGCTTAAGATTGAGTTTCATCTATGGTTCCAGTGGGTAAGGAAGCTTTATCCTACATACAGACAGACATGGACGCAACATCCACTCATTCAGGAACCCCAAATACATCATCATCACAGGAGGAAGAGTTCCTTGAGGAACAGTACACAAACACACACACCCCCAATCAACCTCATTACAGATACAAACTCAACATCCATACCCATACTGAAAGACTCTGTACACGATTCAATTTGCATGTCTGGGAATCTACTCAATAACAAGAATGTTAGCTAATCAATTAGAAAGCAAACTTTCCTCTTAAAAAACATTGATAATTTCTCATTACTTGATAGATAAGATAAGGTAAGAAAGAACTACTTAAGCTAAAGTATGATAGCGTGGCACAAGAGCCAATATAAGCTGCCCTGTATAAATTTAAATCAGAAATCACAAGAAGGTTCATAACCCACAGGTCACAATGCTCTGGAGCACCTCTCCAAATGCTAAACTGATTGGTGATGTCTGCTCTGCTGTCACATAGGAGCACTGCAAAACGTGCACTCTCTCTCAACATGCTGAGGTGCTTCTAGGAAAAAACCTGTGCTAATCAATTCCTGCCAGCTTGTGGAGCTAATTGGCTCAGGTCATTCTCACAAAATCAAGTACAAGACTTCGCCAAGCAGAACCATCCAGACCAGGAGGAGAACAAAAACATCTGATAGGTTTGGGGTTTGTACATCAATAGCATTCCAGGCTGAGAGCCTCCAAATGACACCCTGGCCTTGTTCACTGCAAAACACTTCACGGATGTGAAGGGAAAAGAACCTCTTGCTTCTGTGACCCAAGGATGATGGGAGCAAGGCAAGGGCAGCTTTCCAAAATAAAACAGCAGAAGCTGTCAACTAACTGGTTATACAGAGAAAGTTCAGGCAGAAGTTTGAAAAGGAAGGGGGAGGGGCAGATCTGTAGATGACAAACATAAAAGATGAGTGTGTAGGAATTAACACAGCAAACTACACGGTAAAATCTAAATGACTCTATCTGAAGACAACTGGAACAATAGAAAAGGCTTTCAGCTAAAGAAAAAATATGAGAAGACAGTTTGAGATTCCAAAAAAGTACACTCTTTCTTGGCCCAAGACAAAGGACTGCAATGTTATCACATGATTCCAACCCCCAACAATTGATAAAAAACTACTCTCAGCTTGATGCATGTGGGAGGAACTCAGGATCAAGCAAGAATAAAAGATGACAAGAAAACAAAGAGACATTTATTTTAAAATAACCTCAATGTGTTCAGGCTCAATGCATCTGTATCAATCCCAGCGAAACAGACTCCTTAGTGCCAAGAACACCAAACACTAAATGTTACCTCAACTCCAAAACTGCATCGTAAGAAGTACTCAGAGCTCAAAGAGTTAACTTATGAGGCTCAGCTGAAGGCTAGAGCATGTTTCAGGGCTAGTAAGTGTTAGGACAAATGTTAATGTGCTTTTAAACAATGTACAAACAAAACAGCAGAAAAAGTCAAGGAAAATAAGGCAAGCTGTAGCAAGGCAGTACTTGTGCATCACTGCAATCAAGACCAAGCACTCAACAGGATTTTAAGCAGACAAAACTCCCCAAAGATGTATTATTTTGGTTTCCAAGTTATGTGCCTTTAAAGCATGAGATGAAGGAGGGACTATTCATCCTCTGGAAAAGTGACTGGGACTGCCCAAGGAGAAAGTACTCGTGGGGCCACAGGTATGCCAACAGAAATGCTCAGAGAAGATAGGAGAGTCCTACAAAAAGCAAACAGCCAGGCCTCAGAGGGAATGGAAAGATTTCCTAATGTCTAAAGGAACTGTAGAGTCTGGTACAGCTCCACTGGTGCAGAGTTCATTAAAGATTAGGCAGAAAACAACAATCACCCTCAAGGACAGGATGGGCAGGAAGAAAGTTGATCAAAACTTCTTATTTCTGTTCATTCTGTTGTTTATTTCTGCCTTTAGTGACCTGCAGTTTTCTCTACCTAAGAAGTATTCTAATTTTTATTCTTAAAAAATTCAACTGTTTTCATCTATTACATAGTTATGTATTTGGCTTTTTTCATCAGCTCACTATGGTAAGAATTGTATAGGCAGATCCACTTTAAGCTTCAAAGACCAACCCCGGGTTTCAGCTGGGCAGCTGGAGGGGTCAGATCAAAGCTCTGTTTAATTCAATAGCTCCCCTGTGCCAGAAGCCCACAGTCAATGCTGCAGAGACTGTAAGAATGAGGCAAATAAAACTGACCTTTCTCCATCAGCAATCCAGAGACATTTTGAGCTAACTAGAAAGCTGAACAAGAACCACTATAGTCCTTAATACTGTGTGAATAATTAGAGTTCCATATATGTTACACTACATTCCATGTCACTGAACTTTAGCTGTCCTTTACTTGCACATTTTCTGCAATTCCTTACAGTGAATTCTTTAAAGTTTTGACTAGCCTGCACATCAGCAAACATTGTCATCACACTGCTCACTAGCAGGAAGCTTCCAGATCAGCCGTGAATCCTCTGAAAAGGGTAATTCAAAAAGAAAGTACAGAGAGATCCTTTCACCAGCACATTTTTCTACTAGCAGCCTTGCTTCATTGCAAAACTCATCTTCTGTTCCACTCCCTTAAGAACCCATTCACCTGAAGGAACTAAAGATGTCATCTCCAGTTATTTTGTCTCTGCTAAGATGGTCTTTGGTAAGGTATCCTATGAAAAGCTTTTATATACTATCTTGAAAGAACCACTTTTAAGTGCAGGCTCACAAAAAGACTGTGACTTCCCTCTACAAAAAAAAAAAAAAAAAGCTATGTCAGCTCTTCTCTACTGCCAGGTTTTATCCATGTGTCTATGCAATGTATTCTTCTATTTTCAGCCCATTTGTCCTACTGGTATTACACTATCACCTCCCTTTCCTAGGCAGCCAACATCAACTGGAAGACACAGACCATAATTAACAGCTCAGCTTATTTCAGAGCTCCTTGAGAACTTTGGAGTCATCATCACATAGTTCCTATGAGTTGAAGAAGTTCCTGTTCATCTTATCAGCATATTTTAAACCTCTCCTCATAGCAGCCTAAATCTGATGCAAGTCCTCAGCATTACGTCTACAAAAAAAGAAAGTCTTTCTTAGGATCATAGCAGGAAAACTGCATCTTTCTCAAGTTCTTATTTTCCATCTTGACTGCACAGGATCCCTACCTTGATCCTTACGTGTGAAGCATTCAAAAATGCCTTTTTTTTTTTTTGTAGCTGGTCTCTGAAACACTTTTGGAAACTGTCTTACTAAGGCGCACATTTATTTTGCCACTGTTCATGGGGGATTTCAACTTAACTTGTTTCCTCATCTGGACAAAAGTTCTCCTTTCAAAGGGCATCATTCCATTACTTTATCCTCTTGGCAATGCCACCTTCTGTGGGTTACTTCAAAATTTCTTTTAAGTAGCAGCATGCATTTTCTGAAAGCAGTTTTCCTTAAGATGTCTTTGTACAATCTCAAAGCTTTTCCTCTTTTTAATTAATCCCTTTCAATTTCTTAAGAAGCTTGCTCATTTTTACACAGGTTCTAGTAGAAATGTGACCTGCACCAAGCCAAACTAAAAGGCTAAGACAGACTGAGGCAGAGCATCTAGACCTTCTGGAGAAGGCCAGAGCCATGCCCATTAAGCTGCTAAAAAAACCAATTCAGAAGATTTTCTAATACAAAAATATAATTTTCTTTCTTATAACATTATTCTGAAGTCACAGGAGTTAAGACTTTGCAATACAGTAATACCAAAAAAGGGTTTAAACATGGGAGCAGAGAACACAGACTGAAAAATAAATACACTGTATTTCAAGAATATGATGAATATCATCTGGAATGCCTGTACAAAATAGGGATTTTACCAGACTTCTGAAAATTTGGAAGCAGAAGTGTTCTAAGAGATGTAAACACATTTGTTAAATGGCTTCACATACTCAAGAAAATATTGCTATCCTAAAAATAAAGTTTTTCTTATCAATAATACAGTATTTGAGGACTTTTAGGCCCCAAATCTCATCATAACGAAAGGCACAAAATACATCTACCATCCCTGGTTCTCACCACCCTCTCCACAAAAATCTCTGCACTGTAGCATTTTCACTGCTATGTCCAATGTGTTCCCAGAAACAGAAAGAGACTGAGTAAAGTATAATCCCAAGGCCCTTGGAGTCTCATGTGCCATGTTTTCTGATAGAAAACACCATTAACTCTTAAAGTGCACACAAATCTTTATTCACTGGACTTGATCCAGAAAGTAGATTAGTAGCTCTGCTGCAAAACAATCATAACAATTCATATTCTGTTAAAAAACTGACAGGAGAAGTCTCACCTAAAGTACTGAACATAACTATTCAGCTGGCAATATGCTGTGTTGCTTAAACTCAAGGCTGGATCCAGAACTCAGGAATTTAAACTGCTCACTCCTTTACAGTTTGCTTTTGAACATTTTAAGATAAAACTCCACGTTCCATAAAAATCAAGCAATTTTTCTTCACAGGATGAGAGCATTCACCCGTAACTCACTGCCCAACCACAGCCCAGCATCACAAGGAACTGTGTACCATTGTTCTTGCCTTCCTGACTTGTACCGTGATATGGCTAGAACTTGCCTGGGGCACCCATCTGGGAAGTACCCTGAAGGACAGGAGAGGAACTTGTTCTGAAGCAAGATTGACTTTTTTTTTTTTAATGTCCCCCATGTTGAAATAAAGTGAAAAAACCGTCCCCATTTCAGCAGGAATAGTGATAATTCTCTTCCTAGCAGCAGGTATAGTGCCGCATTTGGGAGCCAGGATGAGAGCAGTGCTGATAACACACTGATGTTTTAGTTGTTGCTAAGCAGCAAGGACTTTTCAGCTTCTCATACTGTCCTGCCAGTGAGGTGGTGGTGGTTTCCTAAGCTGAGAGAAGAAGCTGCCAGGACAGCTGACCCAGACTGGCCAAAGGGATATTCCATGCCATATGATGTCACTGGGGGGTAGGCTGGGAGGGGTGCAGCAGCTGAGGGTCTTGCAGAACATCTACTTGGGGTGGTGAGCAATTGTGCTGCTCACTGCTTGCTGTGCATGCTCTTTTATCGTGGTTATTATTATTATTCTCTTCTGTCCTATTAATCTGTCTTGATCTCAACCCACAAGTTTTACTTTTTTCCTCCTTTCAATGCTCTACCCCATCCTCCTGGGGGAGAGCAAGGGAATGGCTGCGTGGTGGTTTTAGCTGCTGCCTGGGTTAACAGGAAAGAAGAAAAATGTAACATTTATTTTGCACATACCTGTAGTCACAGAACAACTAAGCCAGCACTGCTGAAGGCTACTGCAAAAAAGCCCCACATTCTGTACTTTGTGAAGGGGAGTTTCATACGAAAAATAAAGTATGTCATTATTCTCCTGGACCTGGCATGCTGGAGGCATCAAATGAAATACTGGGCACAATCTAGGTCATAGGTGAAGGAAGAAAAACATACAAGATATCCAGAAGAAAGAAAAAAACCATAAGAATGATAAGAGATTTAAAGTCACATGATTGAGGAATGAGTAAACACACTAGAGTTGTTTCATCTCTGAGGAAAAAAAATAATTGCAGGACATGTCACATGGTAACTGCTCACAGCATAAAACGTTGCTGGCAAGCAGAAGAGCAATTAAATTTCTCTGTGTTTCTGAACAATAAAAGAACAATGGGACTAAATCAAAATTTACTTTTAATTAAAAGACAGAACAACAATAGGGTTTTAATAAACATTTCTCAGAATACATTTGTTTCCAAAGTAAGAAGATTTAGAACAAATGTTGGGGGAAAATAGTCTATCTTTAAAGACAACTGGGTCCACAGAGTTTGAGAGAGATTGAAGCCGCCTATTGGAAATTGGTGGGGTGGAGAAGTCACAATACCTGATCTTTCCCTGGAGTTCAAAGTGGGTTAGTGACTCCATGAACTCCCTTCCAAACCTACATTTTTCTTGTATTTGCATTGCCCTTTAGGTATTTGAGGAGGAAAAAAAAAAAAGAAGAAAGAATGCCTTTATGCCAGTATCTGCACTGCAGGTACTCCAGCCTGTGCATATGGGTCTGAGCTAGAACACAGAATTGTAGAGCCTGAGACCTCATTTTAGTTTACTCTTATCTGGATTGGCTGGATGAAAATGGGTATGCTGTCCCCCAATACATGCACAGAGCAGAGGCATCTGATTTATTCCATGTCCACGCAGAGATGGGAGCTCAGTGGTAGTTCCACAAAGCTGGCACACCCCACACACAATCCTCAACAGATTTGTCTCCTTACAGGATTAGAAAAACACACCTAAATTTACAGTAACTGCCTTGCAATTACCACATCATCTACTGTTGGTCAAGTGTATTTAAATGCTCCTTGAAGGTGTGTGGGGGTCATTTGCATAGTCTGAATTCCCACCACCACCTTTCCCTTCCCTAAGTCACTGATGATTTTGATTGACTTGGGGCCTCTCCGGCAACTCTCCAGCTTCTGGGTCAGGGGGTCTCCTCTCCTGTCAGCTCTTCTCCAAGGATAAGTGTTAGCACAGCAGGTTTTTATCAGCCTTGGGTTCTTCTGCAGCAGTACAGCCGCTACCAAAGTGAGGTACAACATTTAACCCTAAGCTGAACAGCGTCTGGGCACTAACCCAAACATGCTTCTGTCCCAGTGAAGTGGGAAATTCTGCTTTATAGGTATCAAGTAGAGAACTTGCCTTTCAGATTTCTGTGAAATGAAAAGACAAAATGAAAAACTTGCTCTGACCATGCTCAGCCTGCACTGTAATTTGTTTCAGCACAGAAAGCAAACTGCAGAACAATAAAACAAGATGTCCCATGGGAAGTGCTCCTTTCACTCCAGTGCATTCTAGATGTCTCTGATGGACTTTCAGTGTTTTTGCACAAATTAGGGGTGGAGTAATACTCCTCCACACACACACCTCAACTGAAAGAAGTTCCTAAAAGAGGCACCTTCTAGAAAAGCTTCCTGGTGTGTCAGTTACAGGACAGTTATGGTCTAGGAGGTGTGATGAAGGATGTTGCCTTCAGAAGTACTCCATATTAACCAAACTTTCACAGAAGTCAGTTACAGATAAGAGCTTTTGAAGACAACAAAAAATCCTTCCACTGGTAGAAAATTGTCCTGGGCCAAGAAACCCAGAGATTCATTGCCACTCTGGGTGCCATGATTAGTTTGTATCCTTTACGAACAGCAGCTACCTCAACAGAAATCCATTTTCACTGCTTTCATCCACCTCCAATCTATCTGCAGCCATCACTTTAACACAAACACAGTTGTCAGAAACTGGACTGTGCAAAGCGTGTGCTAAAGCATCCCTAGAGATATCCCTACTATTACAGGGCCTTGTCACCAAGACGAAATCAAACCAAGATGAGCTTCATTGCACCAGAACCCAGGTTACCTCAAATACCTATGAGGTCTAAGCATCTCCTAGGGAAGTCCTCTCAGATACTATCAAAAGTGGATCCTAGTCTCACTCCTCTGATTTGACTCTACAGGCTCTCCAGTTCCAAGTTGCTGGAATCCATTCTTCAAAAGAAATGAGCTTAAACACAGAATTCCCTGGCTTCACTTTGAAGGTGACCCACAAATTAAATATGCAGAGCCACTGGCAGGGAAAAGCATCCTGGCAGGAGAGTTCCCACAGCCCCACCGTGATGAAGGGAAGGAGGCCAGTCAGGTGGCTGCACAACAGTGTGCAGAAAATACATCCCAGTGTTGCCTATCTGGTACCACACTCATGGACAATTTTCCTGCAGCTTCAGATGTCAGACTGATGCCAGATCCCCACCCAGCCTAAACCAGTGTGCTTCTCTGAATATTATTATACATTCATAACATATCGCATACTAACTGATGATCTGCCCCCACCAGGCATTAAATAGATCAGCCTTGTTCATCATTTGCATCTACTTCTGGAACACATTTACAATTCCATTTGTCTAGCAAATTAGGTAGATAATTTATATCATCTATCAATGAACTGTGTTAGTTTGGTCTTGATGGTAGCAGCATTAAGTCAGATCAAAAAGTCCATCTAGTTCAGTATATTATCTCTGCCACAGCCAAAAGCAATGATTAGGGAAAAGAAAAGAAACAGAGCAACTGCAGAGCCAGCTGGTACATCCTTGAAGCTTCTGGAAATTCAACACCCCGAAGAACTTCTGAGTCATTTCATGTGTCCACCACACACAACAGGTATCAGCAAAACCATCCCTCATGAATTTTATTCCCTCTGAAGATCATTTAACTATGTCCTTGTATGGAAAAGTGCTTCCTTTAGCTTCTTCTAAAGTTGCTTGCAGATGAGATCTTGAAAGCCAAAAACTGAGTAATTGTTCCTTAATCATTCTTCCCTTCCCATTGCTTAAAGTACTTCACCTTTCCCTTTGTTTTCCTTTTGAAGAAACCGTATCGATTCAGTCTCCATCTGCATGGGAACAATTCCATGAATGCTTCTGATACACCTTTTTTCCCCTTGTTTCTGTCTTCCACCACAAATTCAGTTTTTGAAATGAGATGAACAGAGATGCATGCAATAATAAAGACATGACACGTAAGATTTATACAGTGACTTTGAGTTTTTAAAGCTATTTCTTTACTAGTAACTCCTGACATTTTTATTTATTATTCCCACGCGATTTACAGAGTTTTATTCACAATAGCTTTAACCTCTGTTAGGCATTCTAATAGATTAGAAAATAAGAATGCCCAGCATTTAGTCCTCTGGCGTGTGTCTCAATCCATTTGCTTTTAAAATCAGTTGAGTGACCACAATGACAAATATTTCTCAAAATAAACCCATATAAACACTGTTTTATCAACTGCTTCATTGCTTGTAGGTTTCCAGGTAGCAAAGCACATTCTTTCCCTACAGGCACAACATGAAATTCACCATCTGTAGCATATGAATTTATTATGATTTATTGTCTATGTGCAATAACTTAAGTATTCATTTTTTAGATTTGAAAGATGATTTCTAATTTTCCTTCTCTTTTGCACCTTATAAAGCCTATTTATGTTCCATTTCAAATAAATCCTTGAAAAACAGAATGCTCCCATACCTCATATACATTCTCCATTGCCTTAAAAAGAAAAACAAAATAAAATAAAAAAACCAAAAGACACCACCACTTTCTTTTATCAAAGGCAAGCTACAGAATTAAAGTTAGTTGCTTTTTCCACTTAACACTAATATTAAGGCTTCACAAATCAAACATGATTTGAAGCCAGGTAGGATAATCCTCCCAGGGTTTGGTCAGATCTTACGGATCCATAAGTAAGCATGAGTTTTGCATGCAGTCCTCCTTGCCATTTAGCAGGGGAAAATCTGAAGCCTTTGTACCACCTGCAGCGGTCAGCCACACAAATCAATTTACTTCAGTCAACACAGGGAAAGTGCAGAGTAAACATCACACACCTGATTAAACTCGATTTGAAAGATCCAGTGAGCTGCACCAAACCCAAACAAGTTCTCAAGTTTAAAGATGCGACTACAGCTTGGGAGTATTCCGAAATTAAAGACCAACTCTCAATCGGAACTTGACGTACCTCACTAACACAGCACATGGCACTACTACTTACTTCTCCTGCAGCAGCTCAAAGATCTAGCTGGAATCAGTGTCCCGCTTCACAAAGCGCTCCGTGGTGTATTAAGTTATCTTGCCTTGTGATACAAAAGCCTGGAGTTCTCTTAAAATTGTAAAGGGCCCTGTTAGAAGCTAACAAAGACCAGCTTATCTGCAGCGCAGAGAAGGAAGCCTTGTACACAGTTGCAGGCACGCCAGTTTGGTTACAGTGCAAGTACTATTGCGGATGCGTTTGGAATGGCTGTCCTTTCGTAAGATCTCTCACCAGTTCCCCAGGACAGTAATTACTAAAGTTCTGGATGAAATAAAACGCAGCCCTCATCTAGGACAAACTGGAAAGCCTGACATTTTGAGAATGTAAGGCTTACAAAAGTTAAATTCATTGAGAAGACGTTCTTCAGCTTGGAGTATACTAGCTTTTCCCGCAAATAGCCATTCTGATCCAACTTCTTAATTTATGCACACGCAGTGCAGAGTCCCCGGGTGCTGGAACTGGCTGCACAGCAGCTTTATTAGAACCAGAACTGAAGTTCATTCAGGCTGCTTTATTCAGTTTAAGTCCACCTCCCTTTTAAATAAATCAAGTTTGAAATTGATTTCCAAGCCAGGCAGAGCACAGATCCACAGATCACATGCCTACCCCTCACATCTCCTGCCTGTCAGGGCAAGAGGGGAGGGGAGAGGAGATGCACGCCTCACTCTTACTGAAGAGGCCAAAACTTTACACCGGTTACTCTACCAAAATAACTGTGTGTGCACATAAGGAGTTATTTAGTATTTAAATTAAGGGATTTTTCACACTCAAGATTTCCTGAGAAGCAACCATTAATTCGCAAACCAATACATAAAATACTATATACCTAAAATTACTACTGCTGACACCACCACACCATCTACCACTAAGGCAGCACCAACTGCCCAGCCTCACAAGTAATTGCGCTATTGCATCCCACAACAGAAAACGGATATGACTCATCTGAGTTAAATTCTTAACGCTTGACATGATGGCTGCTAATTGCTGCAAAACGAGATTAAACAGGTCTGATAAGCAGGTCCACATTTGGCTTTGTCAATGGTAACTCCAGGTGGCTGCATGGCTGTGATTTCACCCTCATTCAATCCAGTTTTACAGCAAAAAGAATAGCCTTGGTTTATTGTTGCTCTCTATAAGAATACACAAATGCTCAAACTTTATTTCCAAAGGCAAACCATACAATTCCAGTACCAAAGCCTGCTTTTATTTTACTACAACGCTGAGCCAGAACTACTGCAGTAAAAGCCAATATTCAACAACTGTGTAAGAGTTTAAAACACCTTTTCTTCTGATTTGAAGGATCATAGATGTTCTCGTCTTCTTAACAGAAATAAATCCTATCTGCATGCCCAGTGACCACAGCAGCAGCACATCTGATCTAGCTCAGGAAACCTTTGTTATCTGCTCAGCACTAGCTACAGTCCACTGCCAAACTTCAGACAAGTCAGGATATTCTCTATCCCCCTTATGAGCTTGCTATTTGTTCCCTCTATAAAAGTCCTTTGGGATCTACAAATGAAATCCAAAAGTAGACATATTACCCACAAATGGGAGTGGCCAGCGTTGTGGCTGGTAGAAACAACTCATGAGATAAAGCACTTGAAATGCTGTAAGTGCTGACTTGGATTTTGAAGTAATTATACATGGACACTCACCAACCTAGCACAGTGTCAAACTCCATGTTTCGAAAAAAAATTTTCCAGTAATAATTTTTGAAACAGAACTAGCACCAAAGCTACAAATGAGGTTACACATTAAGTGTCTTGCATAGCATCATATTTCTGAGTGGTAACAAGGACCAAAAAGCATAGGAAGACAGTCAAATATTTTGCTTGAGAAAGTAGTCTACTGATTTAACTAAACGAAATTATACCAGAAGCAGTAATGAAGTAACTGATTCCAGCTGGCTAAATCAGTGGTACAAGAGAAGTTTGATGACTGACATAGGTTAGTAGACCTGAAAGGGTATGAATGCCCTTTTGTGCATTTAACAGATGAATTATTTAATCTTATATTTCTATTCCTTCTGCATTCTATGTAAGAGTAGAAGTGTTTTCATTCCAAATAATTTCTAGAATTCAATTAGTATTCCAAGCGGTCTGGTACCAATTAACTGAAATAACTCAGTGTGCAAGATCTAACTGCAAGATTCAACATAGGCTTCAAGCCTCCATTCAAGCTGAAATGATGAACTGGTAAGATAACAGCCATTTACGCTAAAAATAGAATTCTTTTCTCCTACAACAATTACTGATGTGAATAGGAAAGCTATGCAGATGCAAGTCTTTGAATAATTGCCAGCAAAATAGATATTCAGCTTTACATAAACCAAATAACCAACACAGCTGGTAAGAAATGCATCTCAGTTGGCAGTTGCACTGTATTAACACTTGAATTCTCATGCTTCAGCCTCTTCATCAACTTCCAAAGAGAAGAAAGAGAGAATAATTTAGGATTAATGAACATTAAAAGAAACTTAAAAAAAAAAGGGGACCCCAACCACCACCTACTCACACATTCATTTTGAGAAACGTAACCCCTCTTTCACGTCCCAGAATACTGAGATTGGTCAAAAAATATCTGGATAGTAAGGCCAGTACTTTAAACCATGAAACCTAGGAACAAATTTTTGTCAGCACTGAACAAATAATTTGCAATAGCACAAGTCCAAATTAAGCTTTATTTCTTCCACAATCAAGCTTATTCATTATGATTAAATTACTCACTGAAAAATAATGTATCTTATCAAAACATGAACTAAGAGATGCTCTCAGTTATGGCTGTCTTGCAGTTAAACTAAAAGTCCAAATCTGTTAAAATGGCAAATAAATTTTTTATATCCCACTCACCCACGACTTTTGGTATGTTACATTTAGATCCAAAGGAACTGATGATCCATGCTGGGAAAGACGCCCAAATGCTGTACCTGCAATAAGGCATTTTTTGGAAAGTTTTGTTTTCAATAGGTAGTACATATTAGCAGAGTATCTGCTCGATATCTACTGAGGGCTAAACTTGCAATAGCTACCCACTGCCCTTCAGTCAGTTCAAGTGCCCCATGAAAGACTCTGAATTCAAGGCCAGGATAGATGGGGCTCTGGGCAACTTGGTCTAGTGCAGGATGTCCCTGACCATGGCAGTGGTGTTGGAACCAGATGTGTGCTGAGGTCCCTTCCAACCCAAACCAGCCTGTGATTCCATGAATTTAGAAGCCAAGATAGCTGGTGGAATTGTGCATTCACAGATGTAATACCTTTCACCCACCTCCCTCAATAGATACGGCACCAAAACTCTGCACATCCTCAGCTGTCAATTAAAGCTTCAAACCTCTTCAAAGGAGCACACTTGTTACACTTAAACTAAGAAAACAGTAAAGCAATGCTGATTGATTAAACATGCCCCCACTTCAGCATACAGACAAAGCAGAATGGAATGGGTTACATCCATCTTAAATTCTCCTAGCCTCTGGTTGCTGCCCTTCACACGCTACTGAGACTGCACTAGTTGGCTCAGGCCAAAAACATGCCAGAGCTGGGAACTCAGCAGCACAAGCAACTCAGCTTCGTTTCCATGAATGCTCTCATTTGCCAGCAGAGATGCGTTCACAAATTTCCATCTGAGTGGCAGAATCTTTGAACTTTCAGCTGATGAGCTGTCCTGAAGTTTTTGTTTCAATCCAGGGCAAACCCCAACTTTTCATACCTTCTTGTAAACTCAGAGCTTCTGAAAAACATCAGGCTGAGAGCACAAACAGCTGGCACAGCCAACATGAAATACACTCCTTAGCCACCCTTACCGGAAGAGGAAGGGATATGAGGCAACCCACAATGAGACAGGATCAAGAATAACATGAAACCACCCCTTTAGGCAATCTCAACTCAGGTTGCTGCAGCCCTGCTGCTGTCCTCAGAAATGCGTGCTCAGCTCAGAGACCTTACTCAACAGAAAGCTAACCAGAATGAAATAAAGAGAGTGTGTTGGCAATCAGGTTGGCTCCCTGATCCACCTCATCACATAACTCTGAGTACTGAAAGCAGCGCCAAGGAGCGGCATGTTAGTCCAGTTTTGTCTCCACTTAAGCTGCCATGGGACTGCACCTCAAAGGAATACAATATAGCCGCTCTTCCAGCACTCCTACTGATTGAGAGTAAGTGCACACAAAAACAGATTTTAGGATCCTCTTTCCCTCCTTAGCACTGCAGGTAGGAGGCAGCACAGTACTCTTTATCAGGAGGATAATTACCTTTCCTGATATTGATATGCATATTACAGTAACTGTCACTCTACTTGTATTTATCAGCACTAAAGACTATGTGAAAATACGCCATATCGATTAGGCCTTTTAGCATCGGAAGCCTGAGACAGTTCTACCGCAAAAGTACAGCTAGAAATTCATTATACAGCAGCAGCTCTGAATCAATAGCTTCAGTTCATAATAGGGACTGAAGAAACAATTTCTTATGTACTGAATCAAACCTTGGAAACAGGTACCTGACAGCTTGTAACCAGCCACAGCACAAACTGAATCCACTCAGGCGCGGTCTGCCTACAAGCAAATTTTTCCACTGAAGCTACCATTAAAGTACTGGAACAGAGAAGTGAGACAAAATATCAGGTTGTCAACATGCTGATCATTCAAACCAGGGACGCTTCTGGGACACTGCAGAGAACACACTAAAATCCAAGCAGTTAAGCAACAAAAAGGACTGGAAGTTTTCCAGCTACACACCCCTCTGGCAGGGTTTGTTACAGAAGCTCTTGCTTTAGATTAGGCGATTTTCCTAGTGTTTTTACTGCCTTTTGGCCTTCTTGCATCAGCTGGAAAAGGAAGATCATGTGTTCTGGTAACAGAATTACTGGCAAGAATCCTTATTTTCTTGCTTCTTTTGTGGAACACTTTTAGAACGCATACTTTAACACTTTCTCAATTTTCATCAAAATTGTGAATACACCCAAGCACATAGAGATATTTAAACCAAGTTAAAACTGCTTCACGTTTAATGACCTCTGCAAACTTTTACACTTATTAAACCTTGAAGAAATAAGTGCAGAGTAAAGCTTCAATACAAGCTGAGTGGCAGCTGAATCCTGCCCAGGAGACGCTTGACAACTCATCTGCAAACAGAGCTCTGTTAAACACCCCGAGGTTTCCAGCAAAAAGCTGCTAGCCCAGCTGGGCTGCATCATGCAGTCTCAACCCTAGACAGCGCTGGTAACACAAGGTCCAGCCTGGGAGAAGGCTTTCCCAGAACCCAGCATACACCACCCCTCCCCAGATCTCACCCAGGACAGAGGGCTTCCTCACTCACGCTGACAGCTTCAGGAAGCATTCATTCTTCAGCTACAGACCTGGATTCACCAATGCTGAAGTTAGGGGCTAACCTGCTAGGAAGAAACACTACAGAGAATGATCTGGGAGTCCCAGTGGACAACAAGCTCTCCATCATCCAGAAATATGCCCTCACAGCCAAGGAGGACAATGATATGGGGACATCAAGAAGAATGTAGCCAGCTGGTCAAGGGAGGTTATCGTGTCCCCCTACTCTGCCCTGGTGAGGCCACATCTGAAGTCCCATGTCCAGTTCTGGGATCTCCAAGTCAAGCCAGACAGGGAACCACTGGAAAGAGTCTAGCAGAGGGCTACCATTAGGATGAGGGAGGGGACTGGAGCATCTCTCATACGAGGAAAGGCTGAGAGAGCTGGGGCTGTTGAGCCTGCAGAAGAGAAGACAGAGATCTTATCAATGCTTATAATTATCTAAAGGGTCAATGCCAAGAGGATGGGGCCAGGCTCTTCTCAGTGGTGTCCAGTGACAGGACAAGAGGCAATGGGCACAAACTGGAACACAGAAGTTCCATTGCAACACAAGGAAAAACTTCTTCACTCTGAGGGTGGCAGAGCCACAGCTCAGGCTGCCCAGAGAGGCTGTGGAGTCTCCTTCTCTGGAAAAACCCACCTGGACATGATTCTGTACAACATGCTCTAGGTGATCCTGATTTAGCAGGGGTGTTGGACTAGGTGATCTTCAGAGGTCCCTTCCAACCCCTACTGTTCTGTGAATATCATCTGAAGTTCAAACTTCACCACTGGAGATGGTATTCTATGGCTACAGTAAGTCAGATTGCCCATGTACTGCCCTTGGACTGTGAGAGAAAGTAGGAGAGGGAGAAAGAAACCCCCAAACACACCATCACAACAAAAACAACCACCAAAAAACTCCAACCAAACCAGAAAGAGTCCTCTGCTCACTCTGATCTAGGGGTAGGAAAGAACATAATCCCTCAACAACAGACCAGAAGCAGGCAGTGCTGCAGGACCCTTGCACTTCCTCAAAGGTACCAGCACTGGCTGCATCAACCTGCTCCCCTGACAAGGGTAATGCCTTTTCTCCTCTCTGCCCTTTGGAGCTGCTACACTAGGTAACATGCTCTGGTTCTGTCTCTCCCTTCCACCGACACCCTTTCAAGAAACAGCTTTGCTATGCAAAGCAGGATTTCATGTTTTAACTGTGCAGGATATTTTGGAAGTGCCTTTTCTTTTCCTGGTTTGCCCTGGAATCTCTCCTACGCTTCATATGTGCAACACTCACTATTGCTAGAGTTGTTACTCCTGGTTAATAAATTGGGAAAATTCCCAAATTCAGTGATAACCCTGAAAGACATAAAAGGAATAGAAAAACTCCAGCAGAAATAAATTGAATGCAGAGCTACCAAGGCTTTGGAGTTACACAACCTTAAATTGAAATAGAAAAGAAAGAAGTACCAGTACCAGTGGAGTTCAGCTTTGCACAAAACAAAAATTGAAACTGACCTCAGAGAAACAGAGAACATAAATAAACAGGACTTCAGTTTATTTACAGAGGTAACAGCCACTTCTTTTCTAGTGAAAGTGATCAGGACAGTGGCACTGTGCCTTTTGCAATTGCACTTGACCCAGGAATGCTGATGCTGCTCAGAACTGACCAAATTCCGCTCCCAAGGAGACCTGGAAGGATTCCCAGTTCTTCACACTGACAGCCTGGCATAAACTTCTCATTTCCAACTGTGATCTGGAAGACCAGGTTACACTCAGGAGGCAAACAGCTCCTGCCCTTCTCCACAGATGCCACACGTCACTTCCACTGATGGCACAAACTGCAAGGAACAAGTGAAGTCAGGATGCAGCACACAACCAAAACCCTGGCTTTCACCAGCACGCCACGCTATTGCCAGCACATGGAAGCAGAGCCAGCGGTCAGCGTACCTACATTCAGCTTAAAGTCAATTCATTTTCGTGTGAGTCACCCGTAAGGTTCCTGGAGGAAAGCTGGGAAACCTGATCTTAGATACTGCACTGAAAAGCAGTAACAAACCAATAAAACGGAAAATTATAGCGTACATCTACATGTTTCCCTCAGGTGGTTTTCTAGAGGGGGGAAAAAACCCAACAGTATGGTCACGGTTTTAAGCATGTGTAGCTGTAAAAATCATATTGAAGGTGGAGCAGTGGAAGTAAGAGCTTTTAATCATATGGGTGTGCCTCTGCAGTAGAGTTAAATGAAGCACTTTGCTACCGTGTCAACATAACCAGATAAATTTATCCCAAGCGCGAGAGGCCCCACTTCAGAACCATAAATGAATACCTAGGGCAGTACAAGTGTTCCTGCCCTCTGGGTACATCACCAAGTCCTCCCTGTGCACACCCAGAGCCCCTGTGCTACGGTCAAGCAACCCACGCGCTCTGGCACACTGTGCAACACAACCCTGCTGGAAGCCCCTAAGTCCCTGGGAAGGCGCTGGAGGACTTTCAACTCTTGATAATTATTTAACCTGCATCTTCACACTTCACAGACTGCAGGTTTCAGTCTATAGTCCCCAGGAAGCCTGAAAGGCAGCATTATTGTACCAGTGTCAGACAGGTATTGTGCAAAGGGAAAGAAGATCAGATAAAGCTCTTTGCAAAAGCTGTGGATAACTCTTCTGCGAAGACATCACTGAGAAGCTGTCTTCACCACTGAAAGCATCAGCTGCTTAGTCACCCAGAGTGCACCCTCTGCAAGAGACATCCACTGATGCCATCAGCAAGCAAGTCCCAGAGCAACCCATTTACTTTATTATGGTAAGGGAGAAACACAGAGCCAAATTTTTACAAGGGTATCTAGTTCCTAAAATCAAAATGTACATTTCTTGTGGGATTTGAAAGAGTGCTGATTCCCACTGACTTCAAATGAGTCAGTCTGTGGGAAATCTTTAAGCACTATGCTGCACCTAAACGCATCCCAAAGGTCATGAATAAAGGCAGACACGATTTAGAAGAGAATTCAACTCCAGCATGCCGTTGTTAGTAGTTCATCAGCAGCTCTTAATAGCTGAAAGAAGTATTACATCTGCTCCAGTCAAGGAATAAATTTGGTCTCAGAGGAGGAAAAAAAGTAATATATACTATAAAAAAATGCAGCCTGTGCTTGTGTGTCAAGCTCAGCCTGAGGTTAATTTTCTCTTGGAATACAAACAATTACAAACTTCTTACTGAAATTTACCCATAAGTGATTACCAGAAAATTCCCCAATTGTCAAAACAGATTCTGCTGTTGTGTGTCACAAACACATTCTGCTGTGCAAGATGACTTCACTGACTGCTTCGTATGTCTCTCTCATTATAACAAAATGCTGTACTTCCGAGTATGCCTGTATCACTTGAATACATAGAAAGAAGCCATACTCAGTAAGTGGTAGATTAATCTGTGCAGTGGATATCAGGGGATCATCTAAAGCTGGAAACATATGATGAAAGATGAGAATCCCAGCAATAACTTAACCACAAATGTGCAAAATCATCATCATAGTTAAGCTATTGAGTTTTTTAGTTTCTTTGGGTACAACTTAGAAATACAACTTGCAGGCTCCTATGCACGCAAATTGCTCCAGAGGGCTGGAGAGAAAAAAAGGAACAAGTTTAAAATGACTAGCACTACTGAAGGCTTTAAACTCAGCCTTTCTCCACTGAGAGGCAAATGAAAATGAACTGCCATAGATCAGAAACTGTTACTCCCTTTACTCTCTTAATTTTATTTAAGGCTAAAACAGACAGGAAAATTTACTGAGGATAATGGCGTTAAATAAGATGTTAAAGCCTTTATTTTTCACTTGATCCTTTAGGCTTTGACACAGTTTGTTGCATTTTATTGCCACTTGCCATACATACTGGTTTGTGCATTGTGCTTCTTTAACTTAGAGAGCAACTAAAAAGAGAAGTTAAATTCTTATCACGGCTGTGGTGAATTCAGGAGTCATTTCTGTATGACACATCCTGTTCAGAGCTACAGAAATGCAAACTGTAGAAAAATCAGTCATAGGCCTTCTGCATTACTCTCAAAAAGCATTTATCTAGCTTCATTGATTTCTCTGCTGGGGAATACATGTGCACTGAACGGAGAAGGTAGCTTCTTTAAAGTCCATAGCTTCTAACAACCCAATAAAGCCTGGATGCCTACTGTCTATCCAGGTGTTTCACTGATATTGCTGGAAGATTTAGCAAATAAGTTCTGTAAAAGAATCCCTTAATGTCATTTACATTATAGAAATGGATGGAAATTCACACGGGGATCAGGGCTTCTGTGCCCAGGGCACCCAAGCTAGGAGCTCTACAAGCCTCTCTGTGGCAGAGCCCCAGGGAAGCGCCTGCTCCCCAGCAGAACTACAAACCTGACCTGCTGGAGAAGAGCTCAGTGGAGAAGGACCTGGGGGTCCTGGTGGATGACAGGTTGGCCATGAGCCAGCAGTGTGCCTCAGTGGCTAAGAGAGCCAACGGGATCCTGGGGTGCATCAGGAGGAGTGTGGCCAGCAGGTCAAGGGAGGTGATCCTCCCCCTCTACTCTGCCCTGGTCAGGCCCCACCTGGAGTATTGTGTCCCGTTCTGGGCTCCCTGATATAAAAAGGACAGGGATCTCCTGGAGAGAGTCCAGAGAAGGGCTACGAAGATGATTAAGGGCCTGGAGCATCTCCCCTATGAGGAAAGGCTGAGAAGATTGGGACTGTTCAGCCTTGAGAGAGAAGACTAAGGGGGGACCTAATTAATGTTTATAATTATCTTAAGCAGGGGATGCAGGGGAATCAGCCAGCCCCTTTTCAGTGGTCTGTGGAGACAGGACAAGGGGCAATGGCTGCAAGTTGGAGCATAGGAAGTTCCGCACCAACATGCGGAAGAACTTTTTCACAGTGAGGGTGACAGAGCCCTGGGACAGGCTGCCCAGGGAGGTGGTGGAGTCTCCTTCTCTGGAGATATTCAAGACCCGTCTGGACGCCTATCTCAGTGAAATGTCCTAGGGAGCTGCTTTGGCAGGGGGTTGGACCCGATGATCTCTCGAGGTCCCTTCCAACCCCTACAATTCTATGATTCTATGAAACCACTGGGATGAGCTGGTGGCTAAGAGAACCCAGGTCTCTTGACTTCCAACTGACTTCTGATGGAAGTTGCAGGTATACTACCAATCTGGCAGTTTGGAGATATAAACACACTGCTGGCCTGCCAATGAAAGTATTTGTGAATACACAGATACATTGTTTCAAATCCCATCATTTCCTCAAACTCGGAAGCTCTCCACTAGCACAAACTATGGACAGAAGAAACCTGATCTCTGGGCTATTTTTGCTTTTTTCCAGACTCATCATTGTAATTTTTGTTGTAGATGTAGACCACGTCCATGTGCTTCAGAATGAAATACTGGTTTATGGTGAAGATGTGTTATGCTTTTTTTTTTTTTTAAGGTTTCTAACAGCGTCAAGAATCAATATCCAGAGTCAATAGGAGCTATATAACCCACCCCATTTAAACATTGCTAAGCATCCAGACACAAAGAATCTGTACTCAGAATACTTCACATCACTGACACTTCTATCTTGAGAGCACAGTTATAGCCATCGACTCTACTCTGTAGACTATCTGCGTTATTAAATTACTCAGCATTTCTTGCTCCAGCTCAGCACTTGCAACACACTACTGCTGAAACGCACAGCTCTTTCAACACAGGTTCCACTGACATTGAAACTAGACTTTTCTTTAAGTATTTGCCCTTGAATTTGGGCAAGAATGACACATCAGAATAATTTCTTCTGCTACATAACAAGAACTATAATTTGGAACAGGGATTCTCCAGTCATGATGCTACAGAAACAGTAGAGGTGATTCAGCAGCACCTGAGGGAATGGGGGGTAGGGTGGTGTGTCAAAAAAACAAAGGAACTGAGGGATGCAAGCGCTGTGTAATCACAGAAAGCATGTGCAGAATTGCAAGTGTCTGACAAGCCTTTTTTTCATTATTTCACTAACAGTAAAGAAATACAGATAAAAAGGTGGTAAAACACCCCTAATTGTTCTGAGAGACAATGTGGAATAGACTAAAGGTGGTATTACTCTATAGTAGCAGAGGTTTTTTTCTCCTACAAACAGGTAATGTGATAGGAGGCATTTAAAAAAAAAAAATAAAAACTCAAAACACCACCCCCTCCTCCCCAAAAAAACACCACAATAAGGATAACATTTATGCCAGCTGCTAGAATCAAGAGCATCAGCTTCAAAAAGGTCATCACCTCTTTAGGGTTTAAGAGGAGAGTCTGCAATAACACGTCACAATCACAGAACTTTCAGGAAACTTCTGTATATGCATAAATTACTTCAAAAAACAGTTTAGCATCCTAGAATTAAGCATATTTAGAGAAAATTTGGAAGAAACTGTAAGAATTTAGTTGAACCCTGGTACTGCTTTACCCATTTCTGTGTGCCTGTCAGTGTGCATAGCTACTCAATCCACATGTTCTGTAAGGTCTGCAGAAACAACTTAGCCGTAGATCATCTTCCAAGCAAAGTTATTGCCACACAAGTGACTGTACTGGCTCTCTGCATAGCCTGTCACTTTGCATTCCAAGGTTCTCCTCAAGCACACCGCACAGTATAGTATGCTCCTAAGCCCAGTAAACTGACACTGACAATTTCTAGCCCAAGCCTAACAGCAACGATGCTGAATTCCTGAAACAAAGATAAGAGACTAAACCTATTTTGTTATTCTATGAACTCTGTTTTAGTTGATCATTGCTGTTCTGGGGAATTTCCTCAATAGAGCCATACAACAAGGACCATTGATTCATGAAACTTCAGCATAAGAAACTGAAGGAAAGGAAATTCCCACATACAAAAGACAACATTAAAGTTACAAGGCAGGATTTACAAGAGAAGCACATCAGTCAAGCTGTTTAGCTTGAGAACCATCCTGAAACAACTGACTGTACAGATTAGAGACCCTAGATCATCCTCAGTCTCCAACCACGTGATCTTTCTTGTTTTCCACCAGTCTCTCCAAGGTTTCACACAGAAGCCAGAACACTCAGTACCGTGTTTCTAAAAGGACGTTAATTTCTCAAAAAATAATTTTACATCTTCACAAAGTGTAGATGTTCTGTGGCTTAATCTTGCAAAGCATACAAACAGAAGGAACACACATCTGAAAACTAAACAAATGATCCCTCTCTCCACGCACCGTAAGTCAAACACAAGTTTCTCCAAAAGAAGGTGCAAGGTACTCCAGAATAAGACAAATTTCTCATGAGGCTTCTCTGTAACTTCTTAAGGTTTATCACCCTCAAAATAAGGTATTGCAAACCTCTTCAAGAAGGAGCACAACTTTCACCTTCACAGTCTATACTCTACACGTCATTCCAAAAACCTTATTAAATTTTCCTGGTTTTGACACTTGCACACCACTTGTCTTGCTAGTGAACTGAACAGTCACCTCTAATCTACCCTGCCCTTTAAAATCAATACAATTTCAAAGTAAACGCCAGTTACAAGTCAAACAAGACACTTCTATAATCAACAAAAAAATGCCCAATCCTAAAAGCTGGTATGAATAACTTACCTTGACACAGAGCACTTCCCTCCCCTGATGAGATGACCCAGATTACTGATTCATGCTATTTTTTTCATTTACATTACTTTTACCTTCCCCCCCAACTCCCAAAACACTCTGTTCAGCATTTGTATAATACAAAATGACCATGTAAAAATCTGCACAGATAGCAAATCAACCTAATTTCAATTGCCTGAAGAGATAGAAATAAAATGAATGCTTGCCTACGCCAGACTCTTGGGTACTCTATACTCATTTATGGCTCAGTTTTCAAAAGGAACCAAACAACTGAAAAAAGTCTACAGGACCTGCAGACCCAGTCATTGTAATGTACAGAAAATACCATTTAACTAGAGATAGCAAAGGCTATGGTAACTTTTAAAACACTATGAGTATCTACTGCATTGTAGAAAGGTTTCCCTGCTATGTTTTGGCATGTCTCTAATTGCCTGACTCTGAACGTTTCTGAACCACTTAGAAATTAAGCTGAGTTCAAGAGAAACCTGAAATTCACCTGCAGCAGCTTAATCCAACTGGAGTGGAAAAACGCCAACCCAACAAAATAAAACAGAAAAACCGCCAAACCATAACCTCTAAGTGCCCTCTTCATGAAGGGGAAAAGGCTTTGAGACAGCTGATCAAACTCAGATACATTAAGTTCTGCAGGAAACCGGACTTGATTTTCCTCTCTTCACCCTACTCTCTCTTTAATTGGAGGAAAACGTGATAAATGTCAAAATCTCTATTTGTGTCAGACACTTTTCCAACAGTTGCTAGGGTTGATTTGACACTTGCTTCTCAATAAACTTTTTTTTTTCTTTTTGCATCTGAAATCAAGCAGAATTTAAACCATGGAAGCAGAAACACCAGAATAAGATAACTCTTAATATTTGGTGCTTGAATGGTTCAATTATACATAGCTGAGAGCTACTCACTAATCAGACGTGCTGCTAATTATGTCTCAGAATTTAAAGACCATCAGTTGACTGAAGCTGACAGAAGAAGATTATTAGTAGGCTAATCTACATTTAGAGCGGATGATGAGTATTTACATGTGAGATTAGATTTTATTTAATACCCCTTGAAGTTCTGTTTGAAGCAGTGAAAGGCATGAAGTGAAGCTACAGAGATCACCAAGAGTTCAGACTACGTTATACAAAGCAGGAACAAGATATTAAGAAGGTAAGGCTTGATGATGGACAGATACATTACATTGTAGCTCTCCAAGCCCACCCCCCTAAAAATCAGAGTGAATTTATATGCATTACAAGAGCTGAGTTATATTATTTCAAACAGTTACAAGCTGTTCAAACCTTCATGAAATCACATCATTCCTTACACTTGTAAGTTAGCTAGACTTTACGAGTCCAGTAAGACTTGACACCTTGAGTAAGCCAATTAACTATTTCTTAATTGGAAAGTACTCTTGCTGCTGAATTCTTATTTGACATTCAGTCATGCTGTAGTAGGGTCTTCTTTTTAATAATGCACTGCCAAGGCATTCTTTATCTATATCACTAGCATCATCTCCGATCACTAAAAGCACACAGCAAGAGAAAGAACAAGAAGAGGGATAGGGAAGGAGTTTAAGTCACCTGCAGATGCTCTGCCACACTACCCTGTTAAGCAGCTAAAAACAAATAATCTGTGCAACAGCTATACCCTTCATGACCATTTTGGTTTTGTTTCCCTACGCTGCTCCCCGTTTGGATTCTTCTGCTTACACAGCTTCTACTCTTTAATGTTGTTCCGCTCCTAAAGAGAGGCATTTTTTCATTAGCTTGAAGTTTCTGGGAAACCACTAGTTCTTAAAAGTTTATATATAGAGACAGCATGTAAAAAATGCAACAGGAACAAAAAACAAAACCAGTCTGAAAACTCACGGATCCTTCTAGACCCAAGTTCAGCCTTAATAGCACAACACAGTTTGGGGACTGCAGGTGGTTTCTGACTCAGTGTTACAGAGTATATGTGGAGCAGACACAAACTTTGACATCCTGCTCTATTCAACCCAGGTGCTGGATGAAATGATCATCTCTCCCAGTTCTTTACGTGTTCACGGGCTTTGCTACTGAGTCAGAACAGCAAAGTATTTTTCCTGTTTTGCAATATTTTGGTTAAATTCCCACAGCTAAACAGTACTAAAAGGAAAAGCTTTTGCATTTACAGTGTGCTCAAAAGCCATTGAAATAAGCAAGTCATATTACATAAGTGTGCAGTTATGTAGCACTATATGCCAGACGCCTACTGCCAGAATTAAAAGGGGCCCACACTTCAAGACAAATCTACCATTACAAGAAAAGCCTCTGTGAACTACCAGGACCCCCACTTAAGAGTCTAAAAATTAACCAATATAAGAGGCACAAAAACATCACAGATGATTCAACACCATGAGCCTGGCTATACAACAGCCTCCACAACAGAAGCAAAAGGTTTTACCCACTCTGGAACAAAGAAATCAGAGTGCTTAAAATTTTAAGCATATGGAGAATAGAGGATCTATAATGAAGCTTTATGGCCCTTTTATTTCCACCTGTGAGGACAGCTCCTCTGACTTCAGAGAGTGTTACCTCTAAAGACACAGCTCTGCAAGAGGCAGAGGGAAGAAGCTGTGACTGCATGCTCCAGGGTCACCCACTCACTGAACTGAAAGCAGCAGTCCATGAGGCAAAGCTTGACGAGTTAGGAAGAGATCACCCAAACGCGTGTCCATGCTGAAGAGTCTTTTGTGGAAACTGGCTACTGTACCACTAGGTTGGGTTTGTTTTTTTTTCAGTTGGGGTTTTGGTTTTGTTACCTTTCTCTCCCCCTTTCCAGGGGAGAAGGAAACTACAGTTTCAGACAAAACTTTTTTGCATGTATTTCACATGCACAAAACCCGTACCACACAACAAGCGTAACATTGTAGGTCAGGCCGCCTTCCTGCTTCCACTTTTTTTAAGTCAAGACATTCGTTATGATCATTTTAGTGTTACAAAGTCTTTATAAGTCTAGTAAGCAGGCCTTTTTAGTCTACATTCACACTACATATCTGCCAATGATATAAGAAGAAAAAAAAAAAAAGAGATGGGAAAGTTTTCTGTTACTATTTTTAAAAATGGGGGCAATTAAATCATAACACCCAATCTCGGGTCACCACAGCTTCAGCTGGGAAAGCCTGCAAACTGGGGTCAGAGGACGCAGCACAGGGTATTCCCACCAACTGCTGCATCAGGGCACGCAGCTTTCCAAGCCCGTCCACCACAAACGTTTAATGCAATCAGTGTTTGCAGCACAGGCTTCCAAGCACCGACACATGGAGTGTCCCAGGCACCAGGTCAGCACAGAGGAATTGTGGAGCTACGTGGCTGGTACCGAAACTGCTTTTCAGAGCTCCCGGGACCTCGTAGCTCCTGCCTATTCCAGCCAGAGCTCAGCGTGTTAGGAGGAACTCGCACCCCTGCGCCCTGTCGGGCTATTGGGAGAAGCCAGCCAGGTCGCGTTTAACCCACAGGTAACAAAATAAGCAACCAGGAGCGCTGAGAAGCGCTGATTCACCGGCACGCTTGCTGACAGAGCTGCTTCTCCGAAACACGTTGGTGTGGGACAAAAACAGGTCCAGACGCACTTTTGCCTCTCCACGTTAGTACCGCGACCGCCCGAAGGGTGTCACCGAAAGCCGGGGTCAGCGGGGGCACCCCGGAGCTGAGCCCCCGGAGGGCTCCGGAGCCGGAGATGACCCCGCCGCGGGGGAGGGCCGCGCCTACTCCCGCCGCCCCGCGGTGAACCCAGGGCGGCCCGGGCCAGGGAGGTGACTGCGAACCCGGGACGCGCCGCTCCCGCCGCAGCGATCCGCCCCGGCGGGTCGCTCTCACCTGCGTTGTAGAAGCGGTCCAGCACCGCCGTCTCGCCGAAGTCCAGCTTGCCGAAGTGCAGGGTCTCCAGCGCAGCCCCCACCACCTCGCACGCCTCCCGCAGGCTCTGCAGGGCGCCGCTCTCCGCCGCCAGCAGCGGCCCCTGGCTCGCCTCGTTGATCACGTAGGTGACGGCGGTCCGCCTGCCGCCACCCTTGGCCCGCGCCGCGATGCCCGAGCCGGCGGCGGCGGCGCCGTCCTCAGCCCAGATGCTGCTGGGCGACGGCGCGGCCAAGTCGGGTAGGAGGCTGCGGGCGCCGGCGTCGGCACCTTGCGCCCGCCTGCCGAGAACCTCCTCGCAGGGGGCGCCGCCGGGAGGGCTGGGCACCGGCAAGCTGGTGATCCCCTCGCTACTGTCACTCATCCCGGCGGAGGAGCAGCCGCCGCCGCCGCGGCGCGTCCCGGGATCTGCTGCGCTGGCCGGGGTTAGGCGGATGCCATACTGCGCCGCCCGCTCCGGAACGGTCCCGCCGAGCTGCTGGAGGGGAGAGGCGGCCGGGCTGAAGCAAGGGTCTCTCCCTCGGGCGCTAGCGAAGGCTGCCGGAGGCGGGGAGACGAGCAAAGCCTCCTACGGCGTCTGCCGCCAGCACCATGACGCGCAGCTCCCTTCTCCCCCGCACCTGCGGGGACTACCCAGCCAGCCGACCTGCGGTAGCTCGGACTCCTTTTCCTGCCGCCCCCGGGACCTCGCTCTTGCTGCGGCCGCTTCGCTCCCGGAGCAAAATTGGTCGGCGGCGGGGAGAAACCACTTGTGGGATCGCTCTTCGGCGCCCCCGCTTTAGCCGAGCGACAGCTGCGAATCCCCTGTCGGCGCGGGCTGAGGCGGCCCCAGCGCCGGGCGCCTCCCTCCGGCCCCGCCTCCGGGCAGAGACACCCACCCCCGGCTGTCTCGCGTCCAAGCGGGAGTCCTCAGGGTGGGGGGAGAGGTAGGGCGCGTCCCCGCGGGGCCGTTCCCGAGCCCCCTGCCCGCAGCCCCGGCGAGCCGTGTGTGGAGACGGCACGAAGCCTGGTCCTCTTAAAGGGATTTTTACCGTTCACTGCCTTTATTTTATTTTATTTGTTTCTTTAAGCGATCTTCGTGATCTAACTAGCTGTTCGTGACCATTCCTACCCCCGCTCCGTGCTCCCAAGCGGCTCCAAGTCCGCTGAAGGAAGGTTTGTGGCTGCTCTCAGAAACACCTGCGTGCTGATTGACGATGTCGGTTTCTCGCATTCACCTAGAAGTTATCTGTGGAGAACACTCGAATGCTTGATAACAAAAGTGGTCCTTCACAGAAAAGGAAATTAGTTGGGATAGCTAGCTTACAGCCAAAAGCTGTGCTAACTCTGTGTGCCCTGCCACAGTCAAGGGAAAAATCCCACAACATTGGAGGTAATACATAATGTGAAGTGTGAACACCCCACACTCTCAGAGTATTTGCAGGCCAAGGTGAATCTCTAATTCAATTTTATTAGGGTTTTCTATTAAGTACAGGAGAAAAGGAGGAAAATAGTACTCTACATATTTATAGTTAAGTTTATACGTCCTATCAATAGGTCTGTCCTGTTAAAATTGATCTTGTTAGGACTAATCAACTTGTTGGCACAAAGCCTGCTCCTGTATCATTGTTTTCCATTACTTCTGTAGACAGAGGATCAATTCTGGAATAATTAAAAAAATTAGTCACAGCAGTACCTTCAGTAGCTCTGTTTGCTTTTGTGTTGAGCAGTCCCCTTTTCTCGATGAGATACGCCTGGCATTTGCTTCTGCTGATAAGAAACAGGTAAATGGGGTGGGAAGATGACAAGCAAACTGAAGACTAATTTACAGGGAAAAGTTAATATTTGCTAATCTGCCAGATACAGTAGGTTATTGTTTCTTGCTACAGTCTAACCGGCAATCAGTGTTTTTCTAAATAATGTCATTTTCCACAAAATGCAGAATCGGTGTTAATCCATTCAGCACTGCAGTTACATCACCTTACAGGAAGCAAGAACAATATGTCTCTGTTGTTCTCGAGAACAGCCCGTGTTTGTCAAGTGCAGAAGGAAGTCATGGGCTGAAAGGAGAGGGAAGCAGCATGCTATTCCACTTAGCGTTACTGAATTGGGAGGCTTCCTTCATTATTAGCACTGTGTCTATTCCAAGTGCAAGTGAGTTTTTCTATAGGTTTGGCTGGGAGTGAGGTTGGGCCCTAAACTGTGGGGGAGGGGAGAGGAAAAAAAGGAACCAAAATGCTATTGAATCTGAAATAATAAACACAAATTGCTCCCTTTTTCATAAAATGAAAACATACCTTTTAATCTGTGAACTCTTCAAATTGAAGGAACAGACATTTAGAAGCTCTTGGGCCTTAATGTTTCATTAGGACATAATAATTCCAAGGATTTTTTTTTTAAAAACCCAAGTAACACCTCATTTGTTATCAAAAGTACACTTGTCCACTTGTTTCTCAAGTGCTGTAAAATTAACATCTTTAGCACCAGGCTGTTTGTATATAATCACTATTCACTATTGCCTTTTTCCAGCTCTGTTGTGGGGGGTTTAAGACAAAAACTTGTAACAAGCAGTTAGCTGTAAATATGTTGAAATAACGAACCTCTCTTCATTATATGTTTTTACAGCTATACACCACTGGCCTCTAGACTTAACCATAATTATAACATCCAATAATTTCCCAGTTTAATTAGCTGCAAATCTAAATGAAATTTTTGATGAGTGACAAATGGCATATGGCAGATGCCATAGGCTTGATTTAGCCTCTCAAACTAGTGCAAACAAGATGCAACTCCAAAAGAAGGTAGTTCTAATGTATCCTGATTTATAGAGGTTAAATTTAAAACATATGTGCATTTGACAAATGACATTTTTCATATATTATGGCCATCAGTGTCCAGCAGAGGGAGAAAAATTATTCTAAACTAATCTGCATTTTGAAATCTGGTGGTGCTGATGGAAGTCATAGAAGGGATTAAAATACATCGCTATGGATTTTGGTTTTGAAATGGATGCTAAATTTCATCCATCCATACTTTAAAGCCCTCTTTACCTACAGGATAGTATATAGAATTAAGAGCTTGGAGATACACCATGAACTCTTCACCGATGAGCAGGACAAAGAAGTTTGCAGGAGTAAAGGCCCATGGGCTTCAACTAGAGGTGTAAAAAAAATAATTTAAAGAAATTTGCAAACACAAAAATCCAAAAGAGATCTTGAAAGTACATAAACTGATGCAATTTCTATAATCTTTAGACCAAAATTCTCATATGCAGTAGAAATTATAAACTGAAAAAACTTGTTTCTAAAAATTGTCCTAAAAAGTTAGCCTATGCATATCACTATACAAAATCAGAAGTAGCCCTTACGTTCCAGAGAGAGAGCGAGCAATATTTTCTCATGAGGCAGTCAGCTGCCAATCTTTAAGATGAGGTAAATCTTTGATTAGACTGAACATTTAAAGCAATATTTCAGAACAAAGGGGCAAGTAGAGACTGGTGGCCATTGTGTAGGGGTGCCACTGATCAGTAATAACCTGAGGAAGCCGCTTACCAAATTGTGGCATGGTGCACATAAATAGCAGTGAGCAAAAACTGACGCAGCAGTGTGGATACATCATGGGGGGTGGATATTTCATCAGCCTGGACCGTCACTGGAGGATGGTGAAGAATGTGCACTGTTCTTGCTCCATATCCCTTTTGCCCACAACAATTCTCATGCTTCTTGCTAAATGTCCTCATAGAAATCTTCCTCTGCTCAAGCGTCTTTCCCTCTTACTTTTTTGTTCTTTTTAACTGCTAGAAACCTCTCTGTCCTGTGTCTTCCTTCCAACTTCCACAGCCCTGACTTTCCCCAAGAGAAGAGGGGAGCCTTTCCCCTTTGCATTCATTTCTGCAGCTCCCTCAGTTACTTTGATTTGTTTCTTTTCAGTCGTTGGCAGTTTTGCAATCTGAGCCTTGGGACACTCAATGCCTTTCTTAACGCTTCAACTCATGCAGCTTTATGACTGGGTGGGTATTTCAGCTGTTTCTTTTGGTCAGGAAACATTCACTATGCTGAATATTTTCAGTGTTTTAAGCAAACTGTCCTTGCACGTGAGAGAATAGCTCACAATCTACTTTCTCTAGTAGAAAAGCTTTTTTCATAACTTCTTTAAATATTTGGACTAGAGCCTTCCTGATATCTATTTTTGCTGACCTGTGAGGTTTTGGGTTGGCTTTTTTTTTCATGATTGGTGTAAAGAGGAGTGATGGCTACCACCTCAACTCACACCTAAGCTAGCTGCCAGCTTGCGAGCTGGGGAAATGAGGGACATGCTTTTAACAGAGCAGAGCTCGCTGGACAGAAAGGGTAGAGAACTGAGTGGGGAGGGAGTGCTGTAAGCATCTCAGTCACCTATTGCAATACTAACAAGGGGTATGACTGCGAGCAGAGCTCAGAGAAGTGACCGCAGCATAAATATAGCCTAAAAGTTACATCATTAAGCACCTGCATTTATTTATTTGTTTGTTTGATTGATTGTTTCTTTTTTTCAATTTCGTCGAAGTTAGTAAATTTCGCCGGGTTAGGAAACGACTCATCAGTGCAGTTGGGGAATTTTTTTTCCTAAAGGAGAGGACGCTCACCTTTTGCGTGGAACGTGGGTGCCATCTACAGCTCGGTGCGGGGTACGTCTGCTTGGTGAAAGCTGGCTGGCAGGTTTCAACAGCTGCCTAGAAAACGCCACCTACGATCGATGGTCCTTCGAGTTTCTTTAATTTACTCGGCTACCCAGGGGCTGATGAGGTGAAACAGTCACGTTTAGCAGCTTTGTTGGGGCTTTCTCTCTTTGCTTGTAAAATAGCGTTCGTTTCCTTAGTTGCTATTGTTTCTGCCCTTAAAATCTTCCTATGTAAATACTTCCACTTGCCGTATTATTTTTGCCTCCTACTTCAAAGGACCTTCAAAACCTGAATTCACAAGCTCCTCTGCAGAAAAAAAAAACAAACCAAAAACAAACCCAACCAAAATGTTTTGTGAACTGGTTCTTCTCACAGGACTTCCTTGTAACCTTTTATCCGCTTCTTGATCTTTATGTGTATGAAAATTCTTTTAATCCATCTTTAAAACAAAGCTGGGCCACTGATAAGAACCGCTTCCTGTTTGCGTAAGCTCGTTGCGGAATTTCACTCATTACAAAAGATCAACGAGATCTGAAAAGGCACTTCATGAAACTTCTCCCATACTCAGAAATGCTGGTGATAAATGGTCTGTAGAACAGCTGGACTTGCCACCATCAAGCCCTTGACTCCCGAAAACCACCTCACAAACAGCTGTGTCCAAATGTACTTACTGCATCGCCGTGTTGCTATTGGCATCCCAGCCACAAAGGGGAATGACTTTAACAACACTCCCTCATGAAACTACCTTGTAACTTGCATTTTGGGAAGGTGAGTCGATTTAAAAAGATTCCACAGAGCCTAACACTGGCGGAATTTAGCCTGGATTCAGTAAGGCTTTTAACTCATTGCCCCAGGGCTAAAGAATCTGATTTCGCTTTTAACTCATTGCCCCAGGGCTAAAGAATCTGATTTCACATTATGTCTGTCAATAAATTAAGCCCTTACTTTGCCAGTTATGAGGCGCTGTGAGCTGCTGTGATAATGCAAAGGATACATTAAGCGGAGCTCCACTTGCACTGAATTTGGATTTACTTTATTCTAAAATCCTGGAGGGTGTTTGATAAATGTATTTGTTTCCATTTTTACTATGAGATCAAAGAATTACTAGGACCATTACTAGAATCCAGTGATCTACTTTTGAGTGCCAGTTTAAACAATTAAAACATTTGTGTGGCTTTATAATATATTTTGTAGTCAAGGTTTAGTCAAGGCTGAGTAGCAATAGCATGTTATTATCCTCCAAGTTCTTTGATATTACCATATTTAAATAAAGTAATTTGTGTTTGCTCTACCTTTCAAAAGTATAAAACAATAATTTTGCATTCTTTCTACACACATAGATGTGTCATTGTAGCTAAAGATAGTCTCTGTGTCAGTATTTTAAAGTCCTGTATATCTCACACAGGATAGATTGTAACAAAAGTTGCAGCTGCTGCTCTGCAAAAATCATTTCCTAAGCCTGAACCCCTCCACACTTCCTTTCAAAGGCAAAATTCACATGGACTTAAAAAGAAACTGTCACGGGTGCAAGAAAACTTACAGTTTGTTCATAAAGGGACCTCCATACAGCATAATTGCATCACAAGAAGAATGATACCTAGATCTGTTCAAGAAATCACATTATGAAACTGGAGTATGTTTTCGAAAGGAAAACCAGTAGGTAACATAATACAGTTGAAACTTCTCATGTGTTCAAGCTGGGCACACACAGCACGTGCCTTACATGGTATGTAAGAGTACTCTATGTCTTTGGAGGTTGGAAGCAATCCCCTCACTGGAAGGTGAATTTGCTAATTGTGTATTGTGAGTCAGGGGCAGTGAGCGGTCAGAAGCCTGGTCTAGGCTGTAAGACCTTTATAATTATGATTCGTGCTGAGGCACATATGAAGGCCTAGCAGTACCACACCATGCATCTCCCAGTAGGCCTTCTGAAGCCTCCTGCAGCTTTCCTCTCCAGGTTTCATAGGACAAGGCTGCACCAGCCCACGGAGGCCGAAAGGAGCAGCTACAACCTCTGCAGAGTCGGTCAGAGCTGGACAGGCACCCAGGGCCAACAGCAGCTCCCTTGGAGCTGGAGGGGGGAACTGAGGCGGCAGCTAGACCATCTGCAGCCGTGTCCGTCGGTGCAGACCAGGGGTAGGGGCTCAACACGGCCCGCCACCCCACCACAGCGTACCGCACCGCCCCCTGCCACCATCAAACATGGCGGCGACACTATAGCTTCGGCACCGCCCGCCGGGCGGCGCGTTTCCGGTGGGGACGCGCGCGGCGGTTCCGCCGCGGTTCCTCCGCGCCGGCGGGGGCTATGAGCACGACGAGAGGGAGCAGCGGCGTCCTGCGGCTGCCTGGGCTGCACGGCTACGCGGCGGAGTTCTCGCCTTACTGGCCGGGGCGCGTGGCCTGCGCCGCCGCGCAGTACTATGGCATCGCAGGTGCGGGCGGGGCTTCCGCGGCGGAGGGCGGGGGACGGGGGTCACACGCAGCCGGTAGCGTACATTCCCGGTGGCGGCGTGTCGCGGGGGCTCTGCTCGCGGCTGGAAGCCTGGGTGCCCGGAGCGTTAGCGCGCGTCCGTAAAAAAGCCTCGTGGGATTTCCCTTCCCCTTGGCTCTGTTCTGGCGAGGCTGCACCTCGACTGCGGGGTTCAGTTCGGGGCCCCTCACTACAAGAAGGATATCGAGGCGCAGAGAAGGGCAGCCAGGCTGGTGAAGGGGCTGGAGAGCAAGCCTTACAAGGAGCGGCTGAGGGAGCTGGGGTTGTTCAGCCTGGAGAGGAGGAGGCTGAGGGGAGACCTTATTGCCACCTACAACTACCTGAAAGGAGATTGTAGAGAGGTGGGTGTTGGTCTTTTCACCCAAGTGATAGGATGAGGGGCAGTGGGCTCAAGCTGCGCCAGGGCAGGGTCAGATTAGACATTTCTTCACTGAAAGGGCTGTCGGGCATTGGAACAGGCTGCCCAGGGAGGCTGTTGAGTCACCATCCCTGGATATATTTGAAGTATGGGTAGATGAGGGGCTCAGGGATATGGTTTAGTAGAGGACAGGAACAGTTGGACTCGATGATCTCAAAGGTCTTTTCCAACCTAGTGATTCTGTGTTCTCTGCAGCCAGGCTGGGGATATTGTCAGAGCAGGCTGCGGGCTCAGTGCTTGCCCCTGGGCGCCCCCACTTGCAAAAATACTCACTGCTTGTATTCTCAGAGAAGCAGGAATTTTAATAGGGCTGAGAATAAATACAATAGCAGAGAAATACACATTGTGACCAACATGTCTGAAAATATTTTCCCCGTAAAGTGGGAGCTGTATGTAGTCTCAGTTCTTGGGTGCCTGGGCAGGCCCTGGCAACTGGCTGAGGAGACCAGCTGAGCTGCCCTCCCCCAGCGTGGGCACCTTTTCCCCTTCCAGTCTGTGTACCGCTCCTGAAAGGTTCCCTTTTCAATAAAGTTTCTAAACACTGAATTACTTAGACAGTATTCCAGTTGTATGGGAGAGCAGTATCCATGTGTGTTTCCTGAGAACTGAATTACTTGTTTAATTTCTGTTTTTCTGGTGAGCTATATTTATATTACTAGATTAGTAATACAAAGGGGGCAGGGAGTGTTATGACTCCTATGTTATAACAAAGATAAAAAGAAACCCAGAACTAGTATGTCTGTAACACAAGACTTGTGTGGAAAACACACTTTGATGATTTGTGAGTTTTATCTTCTCCAACCTCACCTACAGATATGCTGGTGTTACAAAAAAACCCAAAAAACAACCCGCAAAAATCTGGTGTAAATTAGTTACTGTTTTGGAGAACACAAGACAAGAAAGTATTTATGCAGTTAATTGTTTGGCCTCTCAGTTTTTCAGATGCCCTTTGTGTTTTCATACTGGAGATCCCTCAGAATGACAGTAGTTCTCTTTGGCATGGGGGAGCTAGTTGTGATGCCTTGTTTTGCTGGTTTAGGTTGTGGAACTCTGGCAGTGCTGGAACAAAATGAAGCTGGGATTGTTCTGCTCCGGAGGTAACGTAAGTTTATGCTTTGTTTTTGGTTTTGGGTTTTTTTTGCAAGACAAAAACTTAGGTATCTGAGAGTACATGACACAACCCAAATATTTAGGGTTATCATTAGCAATAAACAGTATTGAATCTCTGCTATAAGTATCTACTAAATACATGACTTTGTGTTTATGTACAAATACATAGACTTTATTATAGGAAGTAATCTGGATTGCATCCTTTCTGTAGTGTAAAAAATTTTATAGAAAACTGACATGTAAATTAAAGGCAGCCTCTCTGCCCTTCCTTAAAATTAAGAGGTTTAGCTTTTTAGGAGCAGCATGTTGCCACCTAAATTTATGCCCTTATGTTTGACTGAAAATAGAGCAGGAAGCAGCATAAAGTCACAGAGGTCCTTCCTAAGAGATCCAAAATTCTAGAAGCTTGAGAGAATTTTGGTGTGTGTTCTGGATGGAAGGAGGAATAAGGTTAGGAAGGAGGAGGTTTAGTACCTGACTGTCATTGACCTAAATTTTTTTGAAAATACGGTTTTGAAAAAGCACTTGTTTAGATTAAGAGGACTGAAATAGATGTGCTTAACAAATAGTTAATCATATTCAGATAAATTGTTTTTAATTCATAATTACTAAATTCATACTTACTAAGCAAGGCTTTTTGAAGCTGTTCAACATGCTTAGTTCTGCTAAGTGCTCTGTTTTAGTACTGCTCATTTCTATATTTCCAGTGACTCCACTTACTTTGTGGTAGAAAGTATGGAACTTCCTGAGCCATAAACTGGGTCACTTTCTCTACTGAAACATTCTGTGTGTGTATTTCCCTCATCATTACTCCAGGGTGCCATGAAGTTTAACCTTAGCTTAGCTGAACCTTCAGTGGAAAGGGGGTAAATAAATTCATGTTTACCATCAGATAACAGCACGGTCATTGGTAGTTGTTGCAGAGCAACTAATACACGGTATCAGATCCCATATGATGAGTTGTTGGTGTGTTGAAAGCCCTTTTCAGGGAGTGTAGAGATCTTTAATATGTTCATTACTGTCTTTCTGTTGTTTTTTCATTGTGACTCAACTTCCTAATGGTTATGTGAATTGGATAGAGCTCTCCCAACACAAATAGTTTTATTTCTTTGTTTACCATAGTTGTTAAAGACAGAGGGCTTCTACCTCTGTAGTAACATCCTGGAGAAACTGTAGATGAGACTGAATGTGGTAACCCTGTCTCTGATTGCCTGGCAAGTTTAAGACTGCAATCAGATTTCATTCACTCTCATTCTATGTGTGGAAGGTCCTTGGCTCATTTATGCTTTAGCTTAATTAACCTATTCTGCCATACAATTGTAAAAGTTGACATTATAACAAGTATTTAACTTGTAAGGAGTTCTACTGGAAACTCAAATATATAAAAACGCTGTTTAGAATGGTAAAGAGGCTGATTTAAAGAAATACTGTCTTTGTCACTAGTCCAGACTTTTGTGTTCTGCTTTCTCATGGACAAGTATCTTCATTGTTCTGGTTTAGTTTTGACTGGAACGATGGCCTGTTTGATGTGACCTGGAGTGAGAATAACGAACACGTGTTGATCACTTGTAGTGGAGATGGATCTCTGCAGATCTGGGATACAGCTAAAACTAAGGGTCCGCTGCAGGTCTACAAAGAGCACGCTCAGGAGGTAAACCAGGCAAACTTAAAAAATTTAATGGGCAATCTAATGTTTGAATTATGGAAAGACTGACTTGTGGACTATATCCAAAGCTGTGTTTTGTTGTCTAGTTTTTAACTTTGGGTCCATGGTTTGAATTTATAACAACATTATTCTGAATATGAAGTGAATTACCTATTGTACATATTCACCTGTATGTTCCTACACTGTAGTAGGTACAGCTTAATTACTTAAATCCTACTATGTCCAGAAATTGTGTTTATTGTTTCTTACAGGCTAGGTAATCATAGTGTTGCATGAAAGTAATGCAATCACTCTGTGATTTTTAGAGAGTGTGACTGCTAAATCAGACAACTGATGTATATATAACAGTGGGAATATAGAGTGATATGCATTATTTGGGTCCTTAGGACTTATGTTGTACCTGGGAACTGCTTATCCTTTTCCATGCTAACACCTGTGAGATCCTACTGAAATAACAGTAGTCAAATATTGGGAAGGCAATCTTTTTTAGCCTTGCTTTGATACCATTGTGTTAGGTTTTGTTGAACTTTCAGTTTCTTTATGCAGTGCAGTATGGGTAGAGAAAAATATTATAATCATGATCATAAATGTATTTGCATATTTTAAAAGACATTGATGCTTTAGTATATTTATCTTCCTCCAAGTGAGTTTTCTACCTTTTTTTTTCCCCCATGCTTTTCTTCTAACTTTCCACTTGCTTCTGCAAGTCTTTGAACTTTAGATGCAATGGGTTTTATCCTGAACTACTGATGTGTTGTCTAAATAACATAAATCTGAATAAAATAACCTAGTGGATATGTAGTCAATGAAAATGATGGAGTAAATCCAGTTTGGTATTCATAAAGACCAGAAGCTTTTTTCAGATGCAAAGCACAAAGCTAAAAACTGAGTGACTGCAGTAACATGACAGTCACTCTTCTGTACTTTATTTCTTTATAACTTTGCAAATTTGGTTTAATACATATACTACATAAAGAATTTTGAGAGACGAGTTTGTAGTTGTGATCAGGTTTTTATGATAGAGCTAAGGGCTTATGGTAGTAACAGAAAGATGTAGCCAAAGTGTAATACCTTTTTGTGTGTGTGTGTATCATTTTCTCATTGACATTCTGTCCATAAATTTATTTTGGTTCTCCTGCACCATCTGTTGTTTGTGAAGGAAACATTTCTGTGTCCAAGTCTTAGTTTAGCAGGTAGCATGGGGTGGTGGATGCATTCAACCATGACTTAGACAGTATAGGAAACATGGGCTTTGTATGTTTGTGACATACAAAAGGTTTATATTGATTCTTTATAAACATGCATTTAGAGAATAGATCTCAGAGGGAATATACCTAATAGTTTGTCATAAACACTGGCAGACAGTGCTCTTTAAAAACTACTGACTACCTTCCTAATCTTTAATCCCTGTCTGACATTTCTAATGTCAATTTTGTCACTGCATTTTGTGGTATTTCTAATGCAAGATTGACAGGGATCTGTTTCTTGTTTCCTAAATGGGATCATTGTCCCTCGTCAAAAAGAATGTGCATTTTTAATTTAAAAGCACATCTTTATTATCGAAGGACAATGAGTTTTATTTCAGCACTAACCAACTGCTGAATCTCATGAATAAATTAGTGTAATTTACTTTAGTTTTGGTGAAGTGTCACTGGAATGTGAAACAATAGAATGCTTGAATTAAATTTGTCTTGTAAAGTGAGCCTGAACAGTTACTTGAACTATTTTTTATGGGTTTTACATATTATTTTTTCCCCATCATATTTTCATCTTGCCCAAGGCATTTCTTGCTGCTGTTTAGGCATAAACTAGTATTAATGTATTTTATGATTGAAGATAAAGCACTAAAAGATTAACAACTAAGGTTTATGCTGTGCTGTTAAGTCTCTCCCGGTTGCTTAACGCAGCTTCTATTGAAGCATATGTAAATCTATGTTGGATGGCAGCATGGATAGGAAAGAAGAATAAAAGTGAACCTTGATGGGTTCTCCACACCTTCATCTCTTCATTCTCTTCCCGTTACCTGGACTCATCCCGTGCCAAATGGAAAATAGCTCTCGCTGTTTCTGAGCCTGTTGTCGCTTCTGTTTGTAGTTCTTGTCCGAAGGAGGATTTGCTGGTGTCCCGCTGCTCCCAGCGCAGCTGCCAGGTGCTGGGCAGCCCCAGCCACTTCTCCTGCCTGTGCCCAGGTTGTGTCACAGCCACCTGCCCAACGCATCGATGCGCTGGGAGCTCGCAAGCAAGCGGCCAGGCATGCACACCGTTTGCCTTTCCTGTGCAGTAATTCCGATACATCCCAAATGTGTGGGGCTAGGTGAATTGTGTGACGTGGGTGCACGTGTCTCAGAGACACATTTCTTCCTGGGAAATCTTGGAGATGAATAATGGCAGCAAGCACTCCAACTGAGCTGACCGTTGTTTGTGTGCAAGAAGCATTCTATGTAGCAGTACGTTTAGGGGCGTTTCCAAACAGCAACAGCTTAGTAGTAGAACACAGGACACCAGGTAGATTCAAGGGGGAAAGATATTTGTTTGAGGATATGTTTGATAAAAAAAGTGCCATAGCACCTGGAAAATACGAAAACCGGGAGTATTTTATGGCAGACATCTCTTATAACATTTAGAGATGATAAGGATTTATTGTTATTCAGCTAAAACTTTGAAGTCAATCCACATAATCAGCTCTGAAGAGAGATGGCATTAACATTACTATCAATTAGAAACTGTAGATACTTGAATAAAATTGGCTCAGAGATAAGAAATCAGTCTGAATTATGGTTTTTTACAGTGATAGACACTTCTAGTTGTGGTGGGTCTATGGCATTTTGTTACAATTCTTCTTTTTCCTTCTTTCCCCACCACCCCCAACCCCTTCCTTCAACTTGGCCCATCTTTACTTCTTTGAATACTTTTCTGAGCCTGCATGTACCCTTAGTGCCAGACTGAGATGTTAAATTTTATTTTTGTTCAGGTGAATGGTATTGTTGACAGCTTTGTGGTGCTTGACTGGTGTGGGTTTTCAGCTGATCATGATGCAATCTGCAAATCCAAGTCTATATTCTGAAGCTTTTGCTAGCTAAAATCTCAGGTTGTATTCTAATGCTCTTTCTAAACTAGGCTGTTATTTTGTTTATAGGCATATAGTGTTGACTGGAGCCAAACTAGAGGAGAGCAGCTAGTGGTGTCTGGTTCCTGGGATCAAACAGCCAAGCTGGTATGTTAATATAAAGGTGAAAAATGTCACTTGTTTTGGATCTGGTAGTTCCTTGTGTTAAGAAACTGCATTAATTCACTTTATTTTTACAACAAGGCTGAAATCCTGTTTTAACTGAGATGCTGCTTTATCCCTCAGTTGATGTCAGTTTAAGTGTACAAATGCTTTTCATGATGCATAGTAAAAAGCATTTAATTACTCCTTTCTGTTTGTATAAAGCTTTTTTATGTATGAAAGCCTTTCCCTCCTTACTGAATGTGTACTTCAACAGTTTTCTTTTTACTTTATTCAGTGGGATCCAGCTGTGGGGAAGTCATTATGCACTTTTAAAGGCCACGAAGGGGTCGTTTACAGCACTATATGGTCTCCACACATCCCAGGTTGTTTTGCATCTGCCTCAGGTAAACATGATGGTAAAGGGGTGCTCACAGGAAAACAAACCCTCTATGCTACTGGATTAGTTCTGCACTTTGTCCAGCAGGTGGTAGTGTGTGTCATACATAAAACAGGAGGAAGGAAAGATAAATGCTGCTGAATTTGTAGGTTCTGTTGCGATCTGTAAATCATCCTGTTGGCCATTTAAACAAGGATCGGCAGTTTCCTAGCACTCACTTCAGTGACTTTGTAGCAGTTTTTTCCTGTTACTTTATGTAGCTCTCTCCCATTCATCTCACTCTTGTTACTGACCATTAAATCGTGTTATATGCTTCATTTTGTGTTCTGGCTTACATTTTTGTTTGGATTATCTCCAGTGTCAGTAGATCGTCAGCTCTGAGAGAAACAGTCAGTTCCCACTGAACTGCTCCAAGTACTGCTAGAGGTCTCGGTGCCGCCTTCTTTGGGAAGGGTAATCATCGATTTGACTTTTCTGCCTTGGCCAGTGCTGTCAGTCTTGCTGGTCAATACAATCATAATTGAGTCGGGTGTACCTAGAGACACAGAGACTGTATGGTGAGGCAACAGTTTTCCAAACACTAGTCCTGCTCCAGAGGTACAGGGAGAGCTCTGGAGTGAGACACAGACCCCCGCTTTTGACTAACGGGGCCAGGGTGCTGAGCCACATGGTTTGCTTGGGAAATAGAGGGGCAGTAAGACACTGCCTTAATACAAATATTGGTAGATCAACTCCAGTGGCTGAAATTTCTCTGATTTCAAGTCTGTTGGACTTCTGTACTGATTTAAATAGAATTGTTCAGCTCTTAGATCAAGAGGGTAGGCAAGTATAAATATGTTTTCCTGTTACTGAAGGGAGTACACACAGGTACTTGTCTTCCCTATTCTGTGGAAAGTTTGATGAAAAAGTGCACATGGCTTTAATGAAATTTCAGTCTGAGTAGTTCCATCTGACTTGGCTTGTGGAGTTGAACTAGAATGACTTAAGAAGTTACATGTATTTGTTCTAACGTAGTAGTTGAAAGCCAGATGTTCGTGCACAGATACTTCCACCTTACTTGAAGATTCATTGAGGTAACAATGAGGTACCTGTGCAATGGGATGTGCAGAAACTTACAGGATTGAGCCCTGTATGCTGTATGAACAGTTCTACCTAAATGCAACTTTATACTACAGAATACTAGTTAAGTACCATTCCATCAAAGGTAAGTGGAGAAAACAGTACTTAGTGGTTTTTGCAACTTCTAGGGGAAGTTATGATCTCTCTAAAGCCCTTCTCAGAAGCCTCCCCTCCATGGTAGTTTCACTTATACAAAATTTCTGACATTCTAGATGTACAAAAGGGCTTTACTGATCCAACTATTTCAAAATTGAGTCTCTAGGCTGTGAAGCCAAACTCCTTTCTAATATGTTGCCACTTGAACAGTTTTGGGAAACATTGATTATTAGGAGCTGTATGTGGTGATAACTAAAGCGGATACAGCAACATACATTGATCTGTTCCTTGGGAAGAGGTTGGAAGTTTTGACTAAAAAGCTAGAGTTCCTTCTCTTCTGTGAACTTTACTTTGACTCTTGAGATGGACTAACATACTACTGGAGCCTGAGTCTAAATGCGGTCAGTTTTCACCAATTGATGACTCCATAGTATTTTATAGGAAAAACAACATGTACAAAAGACACAGTCTATTTCCTCTTATAAGTATTACTCAGGGGTAAAGTAAAAATCTTACCGTGTAATGCTGGGTGTAAAATCATTAGGTAAGAGAATGAAGTCTTCAGAATGATGGTGAGGTGAACTTCCTTATGGTTTCCAGAATAAAACATCCAACGTGCTTCTGAATGAAATAACTTCAAAGCAAAGATCCTGTATTGAAATCATGACATGCCAATGTGGAAAAGGTTTCTTTATTTGTGTTTGTGTTTAGTTTGCATTGGAATTTTCCCATGATTTGATTAGGTTACTTGGGTCCAAAAATATTTATTGGGAGGTTTTCCTTTGATCAGCAGGACTGTGGGTAATAAAAGTACACATGTCCCTCTAGCTGTGGGACTAAATACCATTTCCTGGTTGTAAGAAAGGCATATCAGACAGTTTATGTTGAGAGAATTTTCTTCACTGTTCAGTGTTTAATGGCATTCTAGTCTGTCAGTCATAATAGGTGATAAACGTCAAGCGGAACTGTTCAGGAGGCTGGGTCTCCTCATTTGAAACTTGCTATGATCCACACACTTTGTAAGGATGACAGAAAATTATGGGACAGAAAGCTTAATTGCACTAATGTGTTCAATAGAAGATTACTCCAGTTGGAGCTGGAGAATAACATGTTGCTACTATGACTGTATACTGGTCTCCTCTTTGATACTCTTGCTGGAAGAGTTGACCTGAAGTTTTGTGATCTCTTCTTTTGGAAGTGTTGTCTTGAAAATCAGTAACTGAATATGTGTATGGATGGAAACTTCTTATACCGTCTTTCATCTCCCTTAGGTTTCTCTAGCTTTTTAAAACAAGCATTTTCAAGGGTGTTGAAATTGTTAGGTATGTAGTTAACCACTGATAGGAAAAATCTTGGATTTGAAATGCTTCTGAATTAATAAGATTTAAGTAAAGCAATGTGCTATTTTTAAATTTTATTTTAAAGAAAGTAAGCCATAGAAAAAAAGGTTTAGGAACCTTTTGCATGTTTCATCTCTGCCCCTTTTCTGCCTTTATTTGAATCCATGTAGCTGCCAGCAGAAGTTTAATTTACACTTAACTAGTTTATGAAAACTGAAAACAGAAAGCCAAATGCAAGTGCAAGCTACAGAAAAATAGCTGCTCAGAAGGACCGTTATGTGCTTAGACAACTTTTGCCTGAAGCTAATGAGGTTAAACCTTTGATTTTGGAATCTGACTTTTCTCAAACTGTTATAAGACTAAGAAATTAATATGAGTGAAGAAAGTGAGAAGATTAAGACTGCAGTATAGAGCAAATGAAAAAGAATTTGACACTAGGTGTGGTTATTTTGCTTCATTAAGTGTCTGATCTGAACATATACAGGAAAACTAAGTCAGTCTGCAGTGGACAATAAAATGCAATTGAATTTCAGAAGATAAATGTGTTTGATGCTTCAATTAAATTAGCTTTTATTCAGCATCTAATACACTTCTATTTAACATTTAGAGGGATGTGTGAGGTCCTTTACAAATGATTGTACATGAAGACAACAGTATTGTACTCTACAAAAGCAAGTGAATGGCTTTTTTTTTAATTGTGAGTTAAGAGTAATAGAACTGTGAATTCTGTACATGTAAATAACTACTGTTGTGATGTCAGTAACGATTTCTGAGCTGATAAAATAAGCAGGGTATTCAGGTGTACGTGCGGCACCAAACCAGAGCCCTGGTAGATGTCTGCTTTACACTGAAAAACAGTGATGTGGAAAATGTCATTAATGAAGTGACATAGATGTTCAACAGCATCTTCATGGCTAAAAGGGTTTAATGAGTCATTGTGTCATTTGCCCAGAAGAAGGGTGGGTTTTTTTTTATTTTACTCAGAAAGCAAACGGTGGAGAAGCACATAAAGGAAGTGCCAAATGCATGCAACGTTACCGTATAGACAAGTGTAAATCAGTTCTAGTAACTGATTTGCCGTAACTGCAGAGTGATGGGCCTTGCTCAGTCCCATGCTTTATAAGGAAAGCGTCCTTACGTTTGCTGATCAGGGCAGATACATGTTTCTCATTCCATCTTAAATGATGAATAAGGGGAAAATGTTTCTTAAATCCACTAGATTGTGTTGGTATTCATCAGTATTTAGATCAATTAATTACATTCTTCACTCAAAGACATAACTTTTCAGACTGAAAGCTCGGAGCAAAAATTTTTCTTATGCCATAACAAGGTGTGATCATTTCTGAGACATTTTCATTAAGTTGATAGAAATGTTGGGGAACTGTAGTTTTTGTGATTTACACATGAGTTTTTAAGTACAGCCTCCGCACTTTGTAAGCGCTTGCATTCAGTGCTAGACTTTAAGGTTAAAATTTTAAAACGTTTATTTCATATTCTGTTTTACTGCTAGCTCTGACATAGTGAGTTGCTTTTAGAAGGTTTGTTTTCTTGCCTGCTGGTCTCTTAGTGACAAATATGTGTAGTCAAGGGGTTTTCAAGCTGTAGTTTCACAAATCAGGCTGGTGTGTTGTCTTAGTACACCTTTTTGGTGTTTGAGATAAGAGAAAAGTTTTCTCTGCTTTTTTTTTTTTTAAACTATTTACTCTGTTCAGAGAGAGACTCTGAGACCTTCTCTGAAATAACTTACAGCTCTTTCAATTTTTACTTCTGTAGTTTTTTAGCATTTTTCCATTTGGAAAGTATGTTTCCACTAGTAATTATGTTTACTTGTTATCTGGGTTTCGTTATGTGGAAATAGACTTTGTGCATTCAGTAGAGTCCTGTTGGGCAATTGCAATAAAGCTGCTATTTCTATCACTCTATTTCTGTCTCTTTGAGTGAAATCTCATGAGGTTTATTCATCCTGTTCTAGCTTTGCTTCCACTATTTATGATAGAAATGGATACATGATCATTTTAACATGTCTAAAAAGATTGTTTCTAAGACTCATTAGATTTGGGTTCTGCTCTTTATTCTCCTACAGATTTTTCTATCTGATTTGGGCTAAATAATTTAGCCTGGTTCAGTATTTAAACATGTCCAAGATCTGGATGACAGGATCAAATGCACCCTGATGAAGTCTGTAGATGATACCAGACTGAGTAAGGAAGTCGACACTTCAGAAAGGAGAGCCACACTTCAGGAAGACCTGAATAGGCTGGAAGAGTGGATTAATAAGAACCATATGAAGTTCAGCAAGGACAAGTGTAATGTCTTGTAGTTGGGACATGATCCAGGAGCACAGCACAGGCTGGGATCCACCCAGCTGGGGAGCAGCTCTGTGGAAAGGGACCTAGAGGTCCTGGTGGACAAGCAGCTCAGTATGAGCAAGCAGTGTGCTGCAGCAGCAGAGAAAGCCCACAGCATGCTGGGCTGCATCAGCAAGGACATCACTGGCAGAGATGTCATTATCCCACTCTACTGGGCAGCTGTCAAGCCACACTTGGAGTGCTCTGTTCAATTTTGGGCAGGCTGGAGAGGGTCCAGAGAAAGGCACAAAGGCAATCACAGGACTGGGAAGCCTGCCATGTAAGGAAAGGCTGACAGAACCGGGTTTGGGTTTTGCTTTGAGAAAAGAAGGCCATGGGGAGACCTTATCACTACGTTTCCATACTTAAAGGGTGGCTGCAAAGAAGGTGGAGACTCCCTTTCTACAAGGAGTCAGTCATGTGATAAAGAGATGGGGTAACTCCTGGGGAGATTCCAGCTGGACACAAGAGCAACATTTTTCATGCTGAGAACAATAGAAAGCAGTGGATTCCTCCCTTACATGGGGCACTTTCAGTGTTCAGCTGGGACAGGGTGCTGGGCCATCTTGTCTAGATGGGGCTTTTGCCATGAAAGGTTTGGACCCGATGATCCTTGAGGTCACATCCAACGTGGTAGTCTATGATTCAAAAAGTAAAATAGTGGTGTTAACTTGTAATCATTTAGTGACCCTGCAAAATATTTTTAGGATTTCTTTGATGGTATGTCATATATGCCAATACTTTGTTCTTTCATGCTGAATTATTTTCCTGAATTAATTAAAAATATATTTATGTGTGTTGTTTTAGCAAGAGAGTAGGGTCAGAAGATCAGATTTCCTGCTTTTTTTCTTTTTTTTTTTTTTTAGGCAAACTTTTACAGTAATGGTAGTTTGGTTCTTGAAATACACTCATCTGTCCTGGTTAGAATCCTTCTGGCCTTCAGATCAGTGTTTGAAGTTTCTTGGGGCTTTATTAGTATTTTAAATACTTAGTCATTTTTAATAGGTAATGTTGTATCACTGCACGATCTGGCAATGATTACTTAGCTAGTTGTTGTCACAGGACTCAGGAGATTGATTTATGGATTTGGATAAAATACATCTGTGAGTAAAAAGCCAGTAGGAAACCTACACGAAACTTAAATCTTAACTAAACTATCTTTTCACTATTGTCATTCACATTAGCAGTCTTTATCCCATGTATAGGGATGATCTACTTGTAGATTAGCATCTCTTTCAAACATTTTGAATAGATGAGTATATATTGTGTAGCCCTGTTGATTCGTCCAAGATTTCACAAATATTCATTAAAATGAAAGAAAGCAAGTACAATATACAAACAAATCTGGAATCATAATTATCTAACAGCCCAGCAAAAATCTGTTGCCATAGAAAAATTGCTTTTTGCAAAAATAGAAATATTTTGTGGGAGAAATGTTGGCCACTTTTGTGGTTGCTTACTCTGGGGTGCCAACTGGAAGCAATTGTTAGTGAATATGATTGTACTAGGTGTGTTTTACTTGTACTTTATTATTATTATCCTACTTCTGCTTTACCATATGGAGAAAATACATCTTTATAATGCAGATTTGAAGGAACCATGGAAATGTGGAAATTCTAACATTTTTAACAGTTGTTATTGAAATGAAATGTAAAAAAAATAATTTTGTGAGACCCTGGTGAGGTTAAAAAAAGAAGTTTGTTAAAATGTGCAGTGTGCCAGGATTACACTGTTTATCAGTGGGTTTTTTTATTAATCTCATTCTTCCACTTACAGCTGAAATGGAAAAATTGGATTTGCCTTTGGCTTTAATTCAGTCTGTTCTATTCACAGTAAGGTTTGCTTGTATGTTATGTTACTCCATTAAAAAAAAAATTCACAAACAGTGCCAGCCAGAATTAATAACAGCTAAGTCTAGCATTTTCAAAGAAATTAAAGCAAAAAAGAAAGAAGGGGGAAAATAACTCTTTTTTCTTGTGCATCAGCATTTTCTATTAGCAAGGAAATAATTGGGGCAATTGCATATTTAGTGTCAAAATTGCTACTGGCTGAGTAACTTACTTTTCAAAATGTTTTTGGCCCCACATAATGCTACTGTGGCCCATCTCTATAGCAGTTCATTCTAGTTCACCTGGTTTTATATATTTATTTGCTTGGGGAAAACTGTCCCTGTCCGTAGTGAAATATGTTTCCCTTTCAAATCTACGTTATCTGATGAAATTAAAAGAAAAGCTTTTTAAGAAGTCCATTCTAAGTATCTCTGAAAGACTTCAGACTCAAACTAAAATCTGTCCTCTGCAGGCAGGCAGATTAGCAAAACTAATGGTGGGTGAGTAGTACTACCTTCTTTTTCTTTTCTTTTTTCCTTTTTTTTTTTTGTTGCCAAGCCCCTGCTGGTTCTGTTCCTTCCTCTCCATATGTTGCCCTGTTTTTATAAGCAGTGTAGATGTTTGGGGCCTCAGCTGACTGCAGGGCGTCCTACCCAGGAGTGCTATACATATACCGAGCAGCAGTCTTGCACTTAACGGTATTAAAATAGGCAAGGGGGAGTGAAAACCATGAGAAATAATCCTATGGTGTTCCCACCTTACAGGTAGGGAATTTATCCAGAGAGAGGACAGCATCTCTCACAATCATGGGGTTTGAGGAAAAGCAAATCGACCATGAGAACAAAGCTTTCCGTGATCTGTGTGGTACCATAGTCATAAGGCCAATCCTTTGTACAGTCATAGAGCAGAACCAAGCTCTCCCTAGCTTCAGTTTTTGTATTCAAACTTTCCAAATGTTTTAGGTCTTTTTGAAAAGCAAGGCCTAGCAGTTTGTGCAGTAGGAGTATTGTTGTGGCTCTAGGGATGGTTGTGTTTGAACTGTAGCCAGTTTCTTGAAAAGAGCTATGATTTTGTGTGCCCAGCTGTTTATTTTAAGACCAGTGACCAACTGGGCACTAAAACCATCAAAATGCTTGTATCGAAATGGCATAAAAATCATCATTATTGGTGATAACCAATTTGATGATTTTCAGAAGTGTTTCTGGTAAAGAAACAGTAGTCATTTTTTCAGTAGCAAGGTAAAACAGTGGTTGTTTAATTAGGTAGTATTGATGCATGCTTTCAGTAGAAATCTTGCGTGTTTGGATGCAGATTCTAGTGATTTCATGTGTCTTGAACAAACATAGACATAATAATAAATTCTGATTATTTTTTTTTTCCTGTAAACAAATGAGCTGGAGAATTTATTTTTGCTTATACAAAGCTAAATATTCTGGGTTAATGAAAGATGATTTAAAAAATTTGAAAATCGTGTTTGTCTTGTCAGCTGATGCTGTTTTCCATGTCTCTGTAAACCACTTAGAAACTGAGTTTGTAAGAGTGGTGTATACAAATGCTAAAGATCTTTAGAGGTATGGCTGGGGGTAAAGAGAGAGGTTCAGATGGTTCACAGCTTGTATGTTAAGCTGGACTCCCTTCATTGGTCTCTGAAGAGCTCTGTGTGTCTATGTGTGCACACACATAGATAGGTGTATGTTAAGTCCTTTGAGGTTAAAGCAGACATTTGCCTTTAATATGCGTAACAGTTACAGCAGAATGACTTTATCTTCTGATATTTCAATAAATGAGTTTTTGCACATGTTAAGTGCAGGGAATGTGCCTAAATTTTTCTTCCATTGAAAGAATATGGAGATACATTGCATTTTAAGTCTGTTTGCTTTCCTGCATGCTGAAAGGATGTGTCTAGGTACGTTTTCTCAGCTGGCTTGCAGAGAAAATGTCTTTCATGATTCTGATTTTCAAGGTCTTATTTGCCAATGGACCTTAAGTTCCTACTTTAATCAAATAAGAGTTTATAATGAAAGCATTAGTAATAAAATGAAGGTGTTGAGGTTTTTTCCTAGTGAAAGCAGTAGTAAGTTCTGATTCATTTTCTGCATCAACCTGACCTCTGTGTCTATAATGTGCTTGCTTTATTTGTCATAAGTGTCCTCATGTAATAGTTGGTATTTCATACAGCTGAGGGGCAGTTGCCTACTAAATACTTACGGATTAACTGTACCCCATAACTGATGGAACAATGTTGAATCAATTTCTCTGTTTCAGGTGATCAGACTTTAAGAGTTTGGGATGTGAAAGCCCCAGGAGTCAAACTTGTGATACCTGCCCACCAGGCTGAGATCTTGAGCTGTGACTGGTGCAAATATGATGAGGTATAAACCTGTTCATCCAGTTGTTTTCTTAATTGAACCACTCACGAAATAGTGGGGTGTTTTTTTCACTGCATCCTTATGCATCTTCTCTTTATAAAAAACATGTCTAGCTGCTTTGTTGCTCTCATTAGCTGCTGTATCTTTAGAAGATAATTGTTTCAACAGAGAGACAGCCCAAGTAGGTCAGAGGTTTTTGCTTATTCTTTTATATACTAGGCAAAATGGTCCATAGTGGAGGAACAGTTTGTATTTCTCTGTTCTCTTTCTTAATTATGATTTATTCCTCTGTATTGTTTGCTTTATCAAACTTCTGTAGCCAACACATGCATCACTGCAATGTAATAATTAAATTTGCCTGGTATATCTGTGCTTTATCCAATCATCAGAACTTGCTGGTAACTGGTGCAGTTGACTGCAGCTTGAAAGGCTGGGATTTGCGGAACATCCGGCAACCAGTATTTGTCCTGCTTGGTCACACCTATGCTATCAGAAGAGTAAAAGTAAGTTTCGTTTTCTTCCCCATTGGCCACCACTGAATCACTAGACATTATTTTTTCTGGAAAGCAGTCATATTTTATATTAAGATTTTAGGTGCTACAGCAACTGTTCTTTGAAGCCTTCAGTTTAACACTGTAAAATATTTTGATGTTTAGCAAATTGCTGGGATTTCAAAGTAAGCAACATATTCAAAGTCAGTATATTTCCATGAGGAGTGTTTGAGAACTTGAGGTAAGTCTGGGAAGTTTACTTCAGCTAAGTTACATGTCTTACCTTATTAATTTTTTTTTTAATGATGCTGTACCTTTTTCTATACAAAGGGTTGATATTCACATAAGGCAAGGTATAGAATTCATTGCAAATACATATTTTTGTGTATACAAAGTAAATGTTAGTAAATTCAAAGATGTTCAGACTTTATGCATGATCGGCTACCCATGACTATAGTGGATTCCTATTAATGGGTGACCTAGATGCACAATGGCTGGGGGTTTTTTTCATATTAGTGTTCGTTATTTTTTTTATATTAGTCGGATAATACCTGATCCTTTAAAAGTCTTTCAGGAACAGGTATTTTTATTAATATTTGGTAGGAAGTCTGAGTGGGCAGAAAAGAATGATTCAGTATTTTGCTTCACCTGGCCTTGTAATTTTTTATGTGTTTCTAACAACCTCAGAAGTTACTGCACTTGGGTTATAATTTATCAGAAAAGGATGTGATTCAGGGAGTGCTTCCATACCACAAACCCTGTCTGTGGCCAGACAGCCTGAGAAGCTCCTTTTCCCAGATACCCTTGTCTGCTGTCCCCACTGGTGGTGGCTGCCCAGTCTTTTTTTTCTAATTAAATTCCTGCTTCACCATGCACTAATCTGGCTCTGGGAAATGTTCTTCATTACAGAAGAACATTTATCAATGATGTTTGAGTTGGTTTGTTTCTTGTTATTTTTTAAACAAGATCATTTGACAACTCCTATTTGACAGCCATTAAAATAGATGAATCAATACGGTAGCGATCAATACAGACTGTCATATTCTTACTCTCTGACAGTTAGTGGGAGATGTTAAAACCAGCTCTGCCACTACAGGATTCATAGCACCTTGTCTTCATGATAAACTGGAGAAAGCTAATGCAGAATTGTTACTGTAACCGTTGATAATAGAACAAAGGACACTTAATGAAACTAGTAGATGGGTTGACAAACAGATGGAAGCACTTCTTCTACACATCAGAGGATAGACTTCTTGAATGAGCTTTCTGCACAAGAGGTTGCATAGGCAGACAGTGTCATTTTTCTACTCTCTATCATCCTGGGCTGCATTAGGAAGAACGTTGCCAGCAAGTTGAGGGAAGTGATCCTTCCCCACTACTCCCTGCACCAGTGAGACCACCTGTGGAGCTCTGGGTCCAGTTCTGGGCTCCCAATATAAGAGAGACATGGACATACTGGAGTAAATTCATCGAAAGGCCACAAAGAAGATTAAGCAGCTGGAGCCTCTGTCCTACCAGGAGAGGCTGAGAGAGCTGGGATTTGTTTAATGTGAGAAGGGGGCTTAGGGAGGATCTTATCACTGAGTAATTGAGGAAACTAGAGAACACAAAGCCTGACGCTTCCCAGTGATATCTAGTGAGAGGACCAGAGGTGACTGGTATGAACAAAAATACAGACAATGCCATGTAAATGTAGAGCACTGGTCTCGAAACTGTGACCCTAATCTGGTAGGGTATGTTCTATGATCTTACACTATCTCATTTGAGTTTCTGTTTTATGGCCCATCGTGCTCCCCTGTTTTCTTAAAATGCCTTGAAGTGATTATTAAGAGTGGGCCAGCAGTAGAACTTTCTTTGCACCAACTTCTGAGGTCTGTTGACTAAGTTGCTCTAAGAAGGTGGTGGGGAAGCTGTGAATGCATACATGTACAGAAGAGAGGTGTGAGAGAGTATGTGGCTTCTGTTCTGTCATAGCAGGTTTTTATAGTTTCTATTTCAAGATAGATGTGGTCCCTGTGGACATAAGGTATGAGAATATGAGCCAGCACTTAGAGGTGGTGCAGAATATCTACACTTGTATGTGTAACGCACCAGTCATGCCAAATGGAGAGACCAGTATGCTGTCTAAATAGAGGCCTCTGTCCCTACCGATGTCCCTTCCCCTCCTTTCTACTGACACTAGCAATTATAAAGCTGTGAAGCAAGTTGGCTTAGCTGATTACTCTGACTGAAAGTCCTGTCACTAAAAGTGACCAGTTTCTGCCTGGATCACTAAGCTGTCTCAATTTGTCACTGAACTGCACAATTGCAAACCCTGACACAAAGGAAGGGGGCAAGACCATGCAACCTGAAGTGGAAAAGAAAGGGAAGTCCATGAGTCTTGACAGCAGTGCACTCTTAAATTAGCTTAAACCAACCATGAAATCAGAATCTTCAGTTGCCTGCCTTTTATGTTCTGTTACTTGTTGTGTTGATGGTCAGATCTGAAGCTGGCAAGGAATTCTACCCAACATGATACTGTTAGGATTCCTGCACATTTCTTGTGGTCTTTCACCGCAGTACAGGGCATTAACAGCACACTGAGGTCATCTGGAGCCCTTTCCAGGAAATTTTGACATTGGTGCTGACATTGGCTTTCTCATATTCTTAGCTGGCTTTAATCTCTTACACTGAAATGTAGTTATGGTTTTTGAGTTTAACTGAAGAGATATTTGAATGAATGATCTGTGAAATATCGGAGGTCAGGCTGGATGATATGTTGGTCTCTTCTGTCTATGTACAACTGGCCAGAAGACAAAATTGTAGTATCTTACAGTTAAGTGGAACAGAATTTTAGAAGTCTTTTTGTAGCAGAAAGACATCGCACAAATTCTTTCAACTTCCATATGTAGCACTCTTGTAAGTATTTTGATAGTGTTTGCTTAGGTAAATTTCTGAAATAATTAACATTAATGACAAAGCTTTTCAGCCTTGGCAAGGTGTTTTTGCTTCACCCAAAACTCTGTGGATGAATGATGTAAAGGAGGGGGCACGCAGGAAGAGTGTCATTGGGTTTTGCTGCCCATCAGGCTTCTTTCCCTTTATTATTCACATTACTGAAGTCCCTAAGATGTTTTTTTTTTGATTTTTATTTTTTTCCCTCCAGAGAAATTGTAGGAAGTCTGAGGAGGATAAAGTTCAAGCATGCACATAGCACAATTATGCTGTAGTAAAGAGAACTGTCAGCAGAGCTCAGCAGGCAGCAGCATATGCTGCTCTCCTGACAACTTGGGAGGTTATGGCAATAGCCTGGGCTTAACTTTTGGCTTTGTAATAGCTGTGAATAATTGGAAGTATTGCAGCAAGAATCTTACCTATGAACTGTGATTGGGGAGTGGAGGGGAGGGCGCTTTTCAAAGTGAAGTTATGTCAATGACTTGGTGTCGTGGTTTCACCCCGGCTGTGGGCCGAGATCCACGCAGCTGCCTGCTTCTTAAAGTAAAAGAGCAGGGGAAGAGGGAAAAAGGGGGGGAAACAAGGGAAGGGAAAAGGAAGGGGCAAATAACTCCAAAACCAAGAAACTAAGAGGCCCGTGGGTTGGGATAAGGAGAGTTTACTAAGATAACAGAAAGATAAAATATAACAATGCTAACAGGACTTTAGAGCAAAAGAATATGGAACTATTGATCCCCAATGCAGTTTCTCACCAAACCACACAACTCAGGCCGTACCACCCAGAGCTGTCCCGGAACCCCACCGTCCCCCCAAGAAGCACGCGTCCCGCCACCGCCCCTCTTCTTCCTCCCCTCCGCCCCCCGTTATCCTGGGCAGGACGTAATTGGCATGGAATACTCTCTTTGGCCCATCTGGGTCACCTGTCCTGGCTTCGCCCCTCCTTTCTCATGGATAGAGAAATACGAAGAAGCTGAGAAAGTCCTTGACTGTCTGACTGCAACTAAGAACATCAGGGTGTTACCAGCACTGCTTTCATTTTAACTCCCAAACACAGCATTCCATCAGCTGCTACAAATGAAGTTAACTCTATCCTGACTGAAACCAGGACACTTGGGTACTTCCTGTTGAGAAATGCAGACCATCAAATAGTTGGAAACAGGGTTGCCAAAAACCAGATGTTGAGGTGAACAGTTTCCTAATTGTTGCAGTTCCTAGACCTGTCTGCAAGAGTCCGTAGAAGGCTGTGTCCTATAAAATATACTGTAGGAGAGGGGAACGTTGTGAAGTGATGTTACACTACCTTCAGTTTTTTCAACTAATCTCAAATATTCTGTAAATAGGTTTAAAGTTTTAGGACATGGAATTGATGACTAATACATCTTAACGTTCTCTGCAGTAGGGCACAAATTTTCTCTTTCTGAAAATAATGAATTGATCATATAGCTTTTCTGAAATTTACTCTATATAATGAGATGATACTCAGCTTGTTAGACATGAGAATTTAATGACTGTTTATGTGACTCTTCTGAAACTTCTTAACTTTATAGCAGAGTTATTCAGCACTTCCATAATGAAATAAAAACAAACCAGGATCCCATAGACCATTCCTTATAGCTAGAAGTATGTTAGGGAAATTTGTTGAGGTATCCTGTTGTGTTGCAGTATGATGATATATCTACCAAGACAGTGTAAATAGTTAAAATTTGATAACTTTGTACATATAATAAGTCTGTATGTGTTCATAATGTTATTTTAAAAGTTGTTATGTTTTGTTTTATTCCAGTTTTCACCATTCCATGCAACCCTATTGGCCTCTTGCTCCTATGATTTTACTGTGAGGTACAGTATTTTTTTTTATTGCATAATAATGGAAATAGAATCTATTTCAATGTGGCTTGTGATAGAAAACTATTTTAGAGTGGGCATAGTGAAGTCATTTAATATTGCCGCTGGATGTTTTCTTTCCATAAGTGACATTGAAAATGCATATGGGTTCTTCACTTAAAGGCTTGTTCTGTCACTCTTCTAAATGATATCTGCTCTGACAGATGCTTTCTATAATCTTTTTCACATCATTGTGAAACATTCAACTGCATCTAGCTGTGATAGTGTCTGATAAGAAGGTAATAACCTCTTAAATGAATGTAGGTGGGTGATTTCATGTGTTCCTGTGGCATATCTTTAAGCACAAAGGTTTTGTCCTACCGGTATCTGAGGAAATGTGTATGCTGAAGTTCTTCTGACAGTACTTCTGCAAGCTCTCCTGTCTGCCCAGTACATTTGATACTGCTGAGGATTTCATAGACAATTAGAAATAGCTGTGCAACAGCAGAGCTGTGGCCTCTTGGGGATTATAGGTGATAAGACAGGTGGTAGGACCGCTCACAAGACTGGAGTGCTGCAATGGATAAAGGCTCCTTAGGAAAGAAAGGCTAGGAAGGTGAGGTGGTGGTAGTGCTAAATCTGTGAATTTAGCAGCCTAGCCAGTCCCTTAAATTTTCAGTCCCTACCTGTGCTTGTTCCTTCCCTTGTAGATCAGAACTGTATGGTGAGCTGTTATAATACTCCTGTCCCCCATAGGCATGTCACTATTTCAGTAAAGGACTTAGGTGCTTGAGAACCTTTACTAAGTTTATGTTAGTTGTTACTCTTTTGGTTACAGTAATAAGGGGTAGTGCCTTGCCAGTGGTACCCACTGCTGTGTGCTGGTGCCAGGAGCCTGACAGTGTGAGTGCTGTGATGTCCATATGTATATAACTTTCTAGACTGCTGTACCAGCATTCTGTCTCTATATAAAGCACTTAATTTTATTTATGATTAAAATGAACTTCTCGTAGAATACGGCGCAGTGGTCAGTGGAAGGTTATTTATGGGATCTTACTTAACATCCTTTACTGATGTAGTGCCAGCCTGTTTCCACCATATCATTTCTCAACAGGCTTCTGGATATAAAATAAAAAGTGCTAATTGGTTTCTTCCAGTGGCCCTGCCTGAGAATAAGATTAATAATCAGCATGCTGATGCGTGGAAGTGACTTGATTGTGTTGTCATGCTCTTCCCATTTTTGACACCAACTATATATTCTTCAGGTTGGGCACTAAAGGGCTGCTTGCCATACTGAAATCTAGTTCAATTTCAGCTCTGACATGTTCCTATGTGGAAGCTGTCAGTAAAGATGAGGAGAGCTCCTAGCTCATATACCAGGAGGTCTGTAAATGCAGAGCTTGGGGACCTTTCCACAAAATGCCACTCCAGGCATAATTTTTTTCTGTCCAAACAATTAGCTGTTGTGACTAGAGACTGAGGGGCAGGGTTGAAGAGATGAAATACACAATTTTAGCAGTTTTCTAAAACTATTAGTTGCTGGGTTTGGTGTGAGTCAACAAACAAGAAGTCCAGGTGAAAGCCTTTGGAAAACGTGTTGCAAGCAAGATATTCCGTATAATGGAGGAAACTCATTACCACAACTCTTTGGGAATGTTTCTTTTGAAGAATGTAATATGATAACTGCTGTACCTCTACCACATATCCTGTACTATCATATGCAGGAAGGAATGTAGTTCATGGTAAGAAGTTGTGGTGGTTTGACCCTGGCTGGAGTCCAGACACCCACCAAAGCTGCTCTATCACTCCCCTTTTCAGCTGGACAGGGGAGAAAATATATACTGAGAGGCTTAGGAATCGAGATAAGGACAGGGAGAGATCATTCCACAATCAGTGTCACAGGCAAAACAGACTCAGCACAGAATAAAGGAAAGAAACTCTAATTTATTACACTGCACACCCAGTGACACCAGAGTCAGGTAATGAGAAGTGTGACCAGATCTTAAAGCACCTCCCCTCATCCCTCCCTTCTTAGCAGACTTAAATTTAGTCATGATTTCACTCCCTTTTCCCCCACACTCACTGTGGCATGGGGAGGGACAGGGAATGGGGGTTTTAGTCAATTCCTCACAAGTTGTTGTCTTTATTAGCTGGGGGGCATTCCTCACACCCTTCCCCTGCTGCACTGTGTGATACCATCCACAGGAGACAGTCCTACACAAACTTCTCCAACATGAGTCCTTCCCCACAGGGCTTCAGCTCTTCATCAGCTGCCCCAGCATGGGTCACTTCTGTGGGGTGCAGTCATAAAATCATAGAATGTCTCAGTCTCTCAGGCCCAGACTGCTCCAGCCTGGTCCCCCATGGAGCCAAAAACCTCCTCCCTCAGCAAATCTGTTCCATCACAGGTCTCTCTTTCTCTCTCATCTCTGTGTCTCTCCCCTGGCTTCAAGTGCTGGCAGAGGCTTGCTCCAACATGGGTCACAGCATCTTCTGTATGTCTCCACCTGCTTCGGCGTGAGGCCTCTCCACAGGCTGAAGATGGGATCTCTGCTCCCCATCCTCTTCCATGGGCTGCAGGGGGACACCTGCTCCACCATGGGTTTCCCTGCGGGCTGCAGGGGCATCTTTCTCTCTGGCACACAGGGCACTTCCTTCCCCCTCCTTCTTCACTGGCCTTGGTGTCTGCACAGTTTCTTACATCATCTCACTCCCTTCTCTGGTGGCAAAAAGCAACTACTTACAGGCTTTTTTTCTCCTAAATGTGATTCCCAGAGGCGCTGTGACCATCGCTGATGGGCTCGTCCTTGGTCAGTGATGACTCTGGCCTTGAGTTGGCCGGTGGTTACTCTCTCAGGCCTAGGGAAAGCTTCTAGCTGCTTCTTGCAGCAGCTAGCCCTGCAGCCCCCGCCCCCCACCATCTCCACCAGAACCCAGCTATGTAACACCACAACAGAAGTAGAGTTCACTTAGGAATGTTCAGATTTTGACTGGATGCACCATATGCTCCACTTGCACATATGTGCACACGTGCTGTCATGTATGGACACGTGTGTCTACAAGTGGCCATGACTGTATACACACATGTAGATACATTTCAATTAAGAACAAAAAAAACCTTGGTAAATATATAAAAGGAGGAAGAGAAACAGGGATTCTAGTACATTTTATTAATTTTGGATCTTGTTGAACCAGCTCAAGGCCCGTGACTAGCCACATTTGGTAATAGTTCATAGAATGGTGTGCTGTGGCAGCCCTGTAAAATCAGATTCATTGATTCAAGCAGTGCTATTTTAATAGCAGCTTAGTTATGACATTGCTCTTTTCTTTATCATATCTCTTTGAAGCTCAGGGTTGTCTATAAACATGAGCATATAGTAGATAACTAGATACAACATAGCTTACTGTTTTAAGTTCTGTAATTTTAAATTTTACTGAACTTTTACAGTTCAAACAAATGCAAATCTTAGATAAGATTATTTACAAACTGCCATGTAAGAGGCAGGGGTTTTGTTTGTTTCAGTTAGAACAGCTAGTTTGGCACATAATCACAAGTGGCTATCTAAAAGCAAAAAATCGTGGGTTGAAATCAAAGTTAACAATGCTTAGCTTCCTCCTTTGCAAAGAATATAATGATTATTTGTGTGCACTGTAGTCAAGCTGAAAAATAGTTCACTTGCCAACTTCATGCTGGGAGCTAGGAAGAAGAGGGTGTAGATTCAAACTTGTATTTTTACATACTTTAGTGTAGGAATTTGGATTTTACCACTGTCTGAGAAGTAAACGTCTCATTGATACTTTTTTTTTCTGTACCACTTCCTTAACCTTTGGAAGAGTTCAAGAAAAATGTAGGTTAATTAAAGAGCAGTTTTAATACAAATGAATCATTAAAATGCCAGGAAATGCACAAAGTACTGTAACATTTCCAGGACTTATTTAGGTCTGCATGCATGTTCTTAAGCCTTATCTCTATCAAAATTCAGTTTGAAAGAACATCAGTGTCATCCCTTACTGGAATCACTGTTTTATACTTCACTATTGAAAAAAAAAATCTTGGTGCATTAGGCACAGAGAGTGCTCACCAAAATCTAAAGAGAAGATCTGATAAATTGCAGAACTTCATTAAGCTGATAGCGGGCCAGATCTTGAAATGTATTCAGAGAAGTTTGCCTCTAAGGCAAAAAGGTGATTTTTGTTGAAAGTTGTGTTATACTGGACATGATCTCTGCAAGATGCTCTAAGGTGAACCATTGCTTGTTCACCAGTAAGGGGGTTGAACTCGATGATCTCTGGAGGTCCCTTCCAACCCTTGCAATTCTGTGAATTATCTCCAGCTCTCCATCACTGTGTGCAAGAATTTCTCAAGAAATCTTGAGAATTTCTGGAATAATGCTGCTCATCAAATAATTTTTCACTCCAGTTAATTATCCTGTTGTTTGCTTGTTTGCTTTTCTTCAACGTGAAAAGGTGTTTGCCATTTTCTCTCTGGTGGTTCCCAGTGTGACACTGAAAACTGCAGTAGAAGAACCTCTTAATTTGAACATCTCTCTTGATGATGGCTCCTGCATCACTATAAAAGTCTCCTTGATAGAAGAGCTGCTAGTGGTAGTCAGAGCTGTAGGTGTTACATCTGAGAAAACTCAGAAAATTCAACGCTGAATTTTCCTGCCTGCATGCTTTGCTTTGAAATAAATATTATGAGATGGAATTTCTCTTAAAACTAGGAAAGTGTTGGCTGCAGGAGCTAATCTTCAAATGATGCAAACTCATAAATAGATTAATACCTTTCAGCTAGGAACCCAAATTTTCTGGCGCTATGAATAGCACTATAATATTGCTGAAGAATTCAGAAAAGATATATTTGTAGTTTTTTCCATTTCTCTTAATAAACAGGTCTGTATTAGTGTAAGATATTTGTAATTAAAACCTTTAGGTATTTATGCTTGAATATTTAACTATGGCAGCATCTAAATATTTTTTCTTACAGAAAGTGAATATTTTTTCTTCTGAATAATACCTTTTTAATTCTTGATAATGAATATACTTAAACTTTTCTCCACAAAATGTATCCTCTCTGTCTGAAAGGCAAACTTAGGTGTTTTCTTGATGCGGACAAAGGATGAGTCCACACATACCTACAACCCTCACGCTCATTATCTGTATGTTTGTGCTAGCCACTTCCATATTTCTCAGGCATCAGAGTTACCATTTTTAGCCAACTGATCTTTCCCATTGCTTGGAGATGAGTGGAGCATGTGTCAAAGTGAAGCTCTGGTCTAGAATTATGGTACTGAAGGATGGGGAATACCTGGAAATTCTTATGTATGTCCCTAAGTGGGGGGTTTGCATGCCCTTTAGTTTGTGTTCTGGGGGGAAATCAGGGAACAATGAATCAGCTGGGGTAACTCCACTTACATTACGGTGTGTCAGCAGCAGTGAAGTTGCTGCTCTTGTACACCAACCTGCCTGTTCAGGCTCCTGTCCATCCTTGAAGATTAGAGCAGCACATGATGCTGTATCTTGGGCTGCACCTTGTATTGATTTGAGCTAGAAGTACTAGAGAAGCCATGTAATTACCTAAATGGTGTTTCTCACTTGCATTTCTTAAATCAGATTGAACTTCTTATTGCCAAGAAATATCTTTGTTTTGTGGGCATGCCCTTTGTTTCAGGGCACTCTGTTTCTGGTTTAGGATCTGTCCTGGTTTCAGTCAAGATAGAGTTAACTTCATTTGTAGCAACTGATGGAATGCTGTGTTTGGGAGTTAAAATGAAAGCAGTGCTGAGAACACCCTGATGTTCTTAGTTGCAGTCAGACAGCCAAGGACTTTCTCAGCTTCTTTGTATTTCTCTATTCTTGAGAAAGGAGGGGCGAAGCCAGGACAGGTGACCCAGATGGGCCAAAGAGAGTATTCCATGCCAATTACGTCCTGCCCAGGATAACGGGGGGCGGAGGGGAGGAAGAAGAGGGGCGGTGGCGGGACGCCTGCTCCTTGAGGGGACGGTCGGGTTCCGGGACAGCTCTGGGTGGTACGGCCTGAGTTGTGTGGTTCGGGGAGAAACTGCATTGGGTATCAATAGTTTCATATTCTTTTGCTCTAAAGTCCTGTTAGCATTGTTATATTTTATCTTTCTGTTATCTTAGTAAACTCTCCTTATCCCAACCCACGGGCCTCTTAGTTTCTTGGTTTTGGAGTTATTTGCCCCTTCCTTTTCCCTTCCCTTGTTTCCCCCCTTTTTCCCTCTTCCCCTGCTCTTTTACTTTAAGAAGCAGGCAGCTGCGTGGATCTCGGCCCACAGCCGGGGTGAAACCACGACAGGATCTTCGGTTGATACCTCAGTGGAATGATGATACAACTACGTTCTCAGGCAGGCATTAAGCACGTGATGATGATCACAAGGGTTATTCTCAAATTATTGTCTGAAGAAAGGTACTAATGTTACTGGAAGTTTTGCAAATTTGAAGATCTTCAGAAGCAGAAGGGATATTATCAAAGCTAGTGATTAGTTGTTCATAAAAGATACTCGGCTCTATTGTGGCAGAAGAACTGAAGCAAACATAACTTGCAACTTGCCATTTTATCTTATAAAAAATTTTTGAGTGGGATTTCATTGTCGGGACATCAGCTTATGTAATGAGAAAAAAGGTTGCACATGCAGCTCTATTAGAGTAGAGTCATAAGTGGTGTGCTTTGGTTTCCCATATAGGACATAGGAAATAAACTAAGAATTTAGTAATTCAGCAAGGATTACTTTGAAACAAGGCTGCAAGCCCTTAGGGAAGAATTACACTACTGGAGCAAACTCAAAAGTAAAACCTATTTCAGAATTACTTTTTTGGATCCTCTTCCATTTGATTTGGCTCAATTTCTCCTCTCTTCTTTCCTGCTTGTGGAAGATAGTACTTCAAGTAAAGGCTTTCTTCTATACCTGAGCTCCTTCATAACATTGATACTTTACTGGAACTGTAATGAAATAATCTCTTAAGGATATTATTGTGGAAATAGTTGGATGTCTCCAGCTAATGCCTGAAGTAACAACATTGCCCTGATTGGCCTGTATCCAAAAGTAGCTCGACACTAAGTTTGGACAGAGGTTTGTTCTAGTTCACAAGAACTTTTGCAGGTAGCTATCTTTGCACAGGAATTAGAGAATGGGGGCAAAATGGTGTGATACAGGTATTCTGGGTTGCTCTTGAAAATGTCTTGGTTATATATATCCATGTGCTGCTGTGAGCTCTGTCTGATGTGGTCGCATGCGTGTGGTGGCTTGAGTTGTTCAGAGGGCTGTTATGGAAATCAGACTATAAATAGCTGATTCACACCCACCTAAAAATATAAAGACAGCTTCTGTTTGAAAGCTAAGAGCAGTAGTAAAGTTTCCATGCATAAGTATTAATAATAATTTTGTTGCTGTTCCTCAGAAGGAAATGGGTTTGAGGAGTTGTTGTCTTTGTGCTTCCATCTGTTCATTTCCCTGCATCATTCCTGAAATAACTTCAGAACCTTAGACTAGACAGGAAAATTGTATGCTCGTGAATTTAGTAAATTTAGATTACAAGAGGGGGAAATCCAAAGTATTACTTTAAGGAAGGCAAATGGCATAGCAGGCACTCACCACCAGTGTAATCTGCTTGGTAATCTGCTAGCTTCTCAGCGTGGAGGAACAGCTGCCACAACACATGCACTGTATTACTTGTACAGGCACTGAAATGGAGCTTGCTGCCTTTTTTTTTCCCAGCCAGTGGTGAAGATGCAGGGGCAGGAGGTGAGGGTAGGGTGGGGAGGAGGACATGGTAGGAGATAGGTGGAAGAATCTATATTTGGGCTTAGTAAAATTGTTTTGGTGGGGGAGCACAGGAGCTGCATGTGGGAAGATAGGTCTCTGTGATACTGCTATGAATGGCACGAAGTACGAAATCCGTGGGATGATAGCCTTTTTCTCTTAACTTGTAATGCACATGCAGCTTATGAATTGCTCATGAAGTTACATGTAAAACAAGCTATCAAGAAATGGGGGAAAAGGTATACCTTCACCAGTTCCTGTGAAAAATAGTTTAAGGAAATGCACTCATATAGGTTGCAGGGTGCCTACAGGCAGTGCAGATGTGACTCCAGTTGTGACTCCTAGTTTTAATGTACATAATATGTGTAAAAATGGCAGTTCTGTCATCGTGTATGGGCTGCATGAGCCTATAGTGGACCCTAAAACCATATGTGGTTGTCTGGCCCACAGTTGAAGTTCATGCTGCCAATCATGTGGATACTCCTACAGTTGCAGTAATGCAAACACACCTATTTGTGCTGTGAATGCATTTCCATTTGGCTGTACAGCCACAGCCATCCTGCTGGAGTTAACACTGCCTTTGAAAAACCTGCCTTGTGCTTTAGGTCTTCACAACATGATGGAAGTTCAAACTGAACAAAATACTGTTGCCACCATACTAGTTTTAGAAGCTGGGGGTTTTCACTTTGGAATGCAAAGTTGTTATGAGAGCCATTATTGACTGGTCATCAATGGGTCTCGGTCCTGAGACTCTACTTTTTTTTTTTTTTGGACTAGTAGTCATTTTTGTATCAAAAACCTCAAAGTTCCCAGGCTTTGAAACTAAGTGGCAGTACTCTTAAACTCTGTACTGCTTCTGACTTTTTGCAAGCATGACTCCATACAACAAAACATGGAATTGTCATACTATTTAAAAAAATTGCTCAGAAAGCCTGTTGCAAGTTTTTGTCCATGTAAATCTGAAGTTGTCTCCTTAGATTTCAGTCACGAGCATCTGTCTGTCAAGAGTCTGTGGAGAGTTAATGTGGTAAGGAGAGCTACCACTAATAGTTAATACCAACAAGATTTGTTTCCTTACGTTCTTACAAACAAACGTGGAGGATGAAAGTGCTGAGATAGTCTTGTGCTCTTCTCTCCTGCAAAATAAGTTGTTTATCTTACATCCCCGGTACTAGGAAACTGTGAAGAGGGTTGTTGCTATGGCATAGCCATTGTGCTGATACCACTCTGCTCATTTATGAAGGAAATAACATCTACACATTAAACAAACTGACCCTGCTGGCTCCAGTGTTTGCTATTTTACCTGAATTGGTTTGAACATACAGTGCTTTCAGTGTAGTTGGTCTGATAATGAACTGTTCTCATTAAGTATTGTCACCTTCCTCAATAGGAGCAAGGCAGAGACACCTCTGTAGCTGTTAGAGAAGTAGTAAAGCATATGATTGACCACTGTGAGAAAATTCAGGCTGGAGAGAATTCGATTACAGCTGCCAACCCACAAAACGTGCTGTCCTTTGCAGCCTATGGCCTTTGCTAAGCAGTATATACAACACAAAAAGGAAAAACTAACCTTTCTTTTGTGCCATCGTGTCGTGTCTTGTCAGCATGTTGTTATCTGATAGTTCTATTCTTGCAGCTTTTTTTCATGACTGAGATTTCTTGTGCCTATACTTTCATCCCACCTTCTCTTCTACCTCTCTTATCCTTCCTGTCAGCTGTAGTGATGGACACTGCAGCTAATAGGAGAATTAGAGCACTTCTGAAATCTGTTTTCTAAGCATTTATATCAACCAAGGCTGGAAAAAAAAATTCCTTTTTGAAATATGAATTAGTGGAATTAACCGTGTAATGCAACTGATCTTTATAGAACAAAGTTGTTACTAAATTACAACATTAAATTCTGTTTTAGAGGAACAGAGTCTCAAATTTGAGACTGGGAATGACCACTATCTCCAAATGAACATGTAATTTTCAGTAAATAAAGACCCTTTAATGAACGATACCAAAACTTGAAAAAATCATAAATCATGATGATGTCTTTCAGGGATGAAATTCCCCAGCCATCAAGAAATACAAGAGTTTTCTAGCCTACATTTTGTTCTGTTTTAATAATGTCCCAACGGCTGCTCTTTGGTGCCAACTTTGATCTCAGTTTCTGTAACTGGAGAGAAAGATGGTTGTGCCCAGTGGGGTTTAATTTATGCAAATCAGCAGATGGCTTTGCAGGAATATGATTTGTTATGTTTCCTAAGTGGATGAGTTTGCTTTTTTAAATACCCTGGCAGCAACAGATTTGTCAATATCTTGCATTATATTTTTGAAATGGCCTTTCAATTACTTTAATTGTGGTTTGTTTGAATTTTTTTTTATTATTATTTTCTTTTTCCCCCTCTCCCTCCTCCCTTCCCTCTCTCTATAGATTCTGGGACTTTTCCAAGCCTAACCCTTTGCTGGAAACGGTGGAGCATCATACTGAATTTACATGTGGACTGGATCTAAGTCTTCACAGTCGTGGTCAGGTAAGAGCTGGGATGAATTTACTTATCACATGACTTTTATAGCCACTGTGGTCATAGCTGGACTGCAGGACTCAGATCCTAAATAAGAGTCACCAGATTGCAGAAAGCTTCTGGAAGTGAGTCTGGCTGAATGCTTATTTAATAAACCTCACTTCAGGTCCATTTTTATTTATAAAGCAGTTACTTACATTGGGTAGGACAGACAGAATTGCAAAATCAGATAGCTGAAAGCCACAGTGAGTGCAGGGAAAAGGAGGTAGTTTTATTTCAGAAGGAAGAGAAATGGAGAAGCACCTAGAATGCCAAGCTGAGATACATTGATTTCTTCCATCTGCTGAGAATATCAAGTTAAACATTGGTAGTGCCACATGTAATACCTAGACCTGGTTGGTTGTAATATTTGGAGTACTAGAGGAGGCTTAATAGGAGTTAGAATACTAAACCCCTCGGCTGTCGACATGAGTGGAACACATTTTATCAGGGGCACTTATTTATGTACTGGTTGTGGTAGGATTCTCCTCTGCTTCTGGTTTTTGTTTTGTATCAGAGGATTGTTGTTTGTAGTATGAACTGGTTTTTTTCAGGCAAGAAAGGCAGAAAAACTAAAGCTAATTATTTCCTTTTAAAGAAGAAAGCCTATAGTTTTCACACAGAAATTACTGCCACTGAGTTAACTGTAACTAATGCACTATTGAATGTGCCACAGATATAATTTCCATCTAGATTCCTTTCTAATTCACAGTGAAATTAAATTTTTACCCCAGATAAAAAATTTCATGAAAGATTTGCATTTGAAATTTTGAATGGACAGATCAAATAAAACCATCATAATTTCTGCTACTGACAAAGTGACATGGCATAGAGGTGTAAGTTTATCAAAATATTTAGTGTAATGCATATGGAACCACTCTATCCAAATGCTAGCATGAAGAGTTTCCTGCCTGGTTGCTGCTTCTCTTAATTCTGTTGCCTCAGAGGTGCTACAGTAACCTCATAAGGCCTTGCTGTGAACCACATAGGGGAATTTGTAAGGCTGAAAAAAACCTCTCAAGTTTCAGGTTATTTTTCATCAGAGCAGGGTAAGAATACCTTGAAGGCCAGTTCCTGGGAATGAAAACTGTATCCCAAGTAAATACATAGGTACAAGTCTGGCTGAACTGGGGAGCAGCAAGCACAGCATGGTATGTTAGGGCCTTACAGTGGTGCTAGGTCACTGCGTGCTCTGAGCCCGGTTCAGCTTTCCATGAAGTTGGTGTGGTTATGCCCTGTATCTGAATGAGGCAAGAAGATGTTTCCATGTTATATCGAGGCTGTGATTGCATGTTGATTCTAAACCTGTCCCAAAGAGCCCTGCGTGTTACAGAATGGCTCTCAGTGGACGGTGTTTCTGACTGTCTGACTAGATATGACTTATTTCTGTGTGATTTATCCATCAAACTTGGAGTTGCTGCTATGTTGATGTTCTTTCTTTTGTAATGGCAATGTATGGAATAGCCTCCCTGGAACAAAGCCAAGTAAATGCTCATTGGTGTTAGATAATGAAAGGAAACAGCTGCACATGCACTTCAAGGCTGGAAAAAGGAGAATGATGGTGTGCATACCCATCTACATTCGGGCATTTGTGCCTCCAGGTATTACTGTTCCACACAGAAATTCTACAAGTCCAGTGCTGGACTTAATGCACAGTATCTGGGGTACCTATCTGCATACATTGCATGCCAGCCTGCCTTGCAAACAGAAGGTTGGCATCTGCAACAGCTTTAATATTCTGCTGGATTTTTTTCTCTTGAGTCGACTTGATGTGTTTTTAGGGTTGGATATCACAGCTGTGCAAAATGTAAACATTCTGGTTTTTAAAAGAAGTTTAAAAACCTGTGATAGAATTAATCCGTAGCCCCAAGATATAAAAGAACAAACACTTCCAGTTGTTCATACTTGCTTCCAGTATGAACACTTGCAGCCTTTTCTCTGGCTTCTGCATCAAGCCAACGAAGTTTATTTGCTTAAATTTATGCTGCTGTTCCCAATATGTCAGTTGCCTTCATGTCTCCTCTCTATCAAGACCCGATAATGAGCCCCATTCATTGTTGTTGTTCGTGCATTTGTATGATTTGTGATTTTCACTGTGTGCTTTATAAGGAGTTACAACTTGAGATTTGAACTGCTTCTCTCCTCCATGTATGCAGGGTATTTTATTCATAATGGAAAAGCTATTCATTTATAGTAAAATTAAGTACCATTCTGGTCATTAACCTTTTCTTTCATTCTTAGTGATAGGCAGATATTTTCTATGGCTTTGTCTGATGAACTTCAGCATTTTTGAAGTATACTTTACATTTCAATGTGCACTTTTGAAAAAAGTGTTAAAAATGAGTGCTGTGAATAAGTATCAAATATAGGAATTACAGAACATTCCTGTGGAAATGATGGAGCTTTGCACAGAATCCACAGGCAGTGAATAGGTACATGCAGGCAAACTGGTTCTTGTACAGTCTCCTTCTAAGGGGAAGAGAGATCTGGTCATAAGGGCTGGGTCCCAGGTTATGAGGGTGTTATTAGCGAGATGAACCAGAATACTCCTTTGTGCTTAAGTAAGATTCTGATGTGTATTTTGGGGTATCTACAGAAAGTAAGCGTTTGTTGAGAGTTTGGGGTTTGGGATCATTTTCCCACCATAATGGTGGTGTCAAGTTCATAGCAATTTCAGACAGCTGACCAACCAACTCTGAGGTGCATAGAAAACTGTGCATTTTACAGCACAAAGCAATAACAGACATGATCATCACAATATTCAGAGTGCAGTTCAAGAGAAGAGCAAGCACTGATATGAGAGCTTGCAAGGCATGTTGTCCAGGAGAAAATACCCCCAATTCTAGGGTTCAGCCAAAGCAGCTTTGCGTGCACGAGAACAGCGACAAGACTGTGAGCTCAAAAAAGTCTTTTAAATTTGTAACACTGTACAGTATTGAGAACTGAACAAATCCATTTACTTTGTCAGCAGTATTCAGAGTGTGCAGGTTTTTAAATCAGACATGATAGTTCTTTCCAAAGTTCAGGGGTAAGAAAATCAAATGAAAGCTTGCTCCTTCCTATATGCACTAGATAGGCATAGGATGTATGTAGAGAACATGAAAAGGATTATCAGCTGTGTACTGTTACTCACTAGGGCCTGATAATGTTAGACCACATATTGGAATTGTACTCTATAGCTCATTTGATGTATTATTTCTCTCCTGATGTTTACGTTCCTTGCATGTGATCTGTGAATGCTCTGTTGAATTAAAATATAGTACTCTTTGGCTGTGCTTACCTATGGCATGTAAGCATGAATGTAACTTCTGGTATAATCTCTGCAGCTTTATTTAAAGGCAGCCTCTTATTTCTGTTAGAAGTTTAATGTGATATGGAAGTTTTGAATTAATTTTAAATGTTTTTAGGCAATTTGTCAATGACAGATAAAAAGTACAGATACTGTGAACCCTAATGTCTTGATTCTGAAATAATTTCAATAAGTATGTAAACAATGGAAAATACATGTGTGCCATGAATTTCTTTAAATGATGGATAAAAAATACCCAGCCCTTTCTGTATTTAGAAATACAGAGCTTTAGAACTACAAGCTGTTTTTGTTGTAGTGCTAAAGGTGTTTTTTGCTTAGCACAAATTTAAGAGAAAAACAAAGCTCCAAATTTTGTCTGCAAACCTTTCTCAGTTTACATCTCACATCTGTTCTCAACTCTGTAAAGCAGCCAGTGGAAAGTATAAATTAATGCTTTCCACTGAGCCAGGCTTTTTATCTTGCTGGAGAGAAGAGGATTAAGTATCTAATGGGAACAGGAGAGGAATCTTTCCATTTCTCTGTACTTCTATGCTAGGAACAATGACATTCCTAAATTGCAAGGGTATGTGATATTCAGTGGAAGTGATGGCAAGTGATGTAGTGGCTTAGAACCCATTAGACATCTGTGACATGCCAAATCAGGACAGGACTTCAGTGATACACAATACTGATGTGCTCCCTTTGAATATTAAAATTTTTCTGCACCAAATGAGGATAAACCAATTGTCATTTTTCTAGTCCAACATCATCTGTTTATCTGAATTCCTGGTAAAGTCTAAGTTTTAGATTAACTTATGTACAACACAAATTGTGATCACTTATAATTTTCTTTTACTGTGGTTGTGTGTGTTTGGTAATTATACTACAAATGAGCAGCTGGCTCTCTAAATAGCTGTTTGTGTCAATATAGTTTGAGTGGCAAGCTTGTTTTCTGTACCCTCCATGTGACTGTACCTCCTTGTGTAAATATTCCCCCAGAATGGATTAATTCCCCTAAAACTGGTGTCTCTCATTTGTTCAAAGCACCTGGACCTCTGGTATGCATTGATGCAAGAAGGGGCCTGTCCACGATTTGTATTGCATTTGGAGTTGGTGAGGGGTGATATGGCAACGCACACACAGAACCAGTGGTAATACCAGGGCAGTACCCATGTAACTAGCCCTGTGTTCTGTGCTATGCTGTCCTTGTGATCCAGCTTCCCCAAACCTCCGCTTTCTTCTCCCCCAAGCTGCAGGGTTGTGCAGTACCACAGTCTGCTCCTTCCTTCCAACTTGCTGGTGGCAGTTAGGACTGAGCAGGGGTGCCTGCTTTATAGAGTTAGTCTGTTGATCAGAACAGGAACAGGAGGATGGACAGGAGAGGGGCTGCCTAAGTTGGCTTTTAAGCAGCGTAGATATGTATAAATGCAGAAGATGTCATTAGTAAGGCTGTTTTGCTGTGCATTTTGCTGTTCATTTAAGTTAATTGTGCACCCGCAACAGGCACAGAAATGTTGACTGTTTCATATTAAAGTGGAGTTACAGCTTGTGAAAAGGTACAGAAAAACAGAGACTTTCTCTGCTTTTTCCTTTGATCACTTGCTCTTATCTTTTACACTTAATTGCCAAGGAACTGATAGCTTCCACCCAGCTGTTGTGGCTATCACACTGCTGTAATTATATCACTATCTGTACTTCGTTTTAATCTCTCCTTATGGTCCTTCTCCAGGCTGCTACTAAAGTTATGCAGTTAGCGATCCTTTGAGATAAAAAGATCTACAGCATCTGGTCTTTTACTTAATTTCAAAGTGGATTTTTGCATGGAAAGATCAAATTTAACCAGCTGCAAATGTTAAACCAATTTGAACTCCTTTACAGAATTGGAGGGGGGAAAATGAGGTGACATTTCTTGCTAGTCCTTGATGTACGTCTTTCCATTAAAACTCATCTTTCACTGTGTAAGTCAAAGCTAGCTATTCATGAGTAATGGTCACTCTTATTATCATCAGAATCATAAAATCTCCTGAGTTGGAAGGGATCCATAAAGATCATTGAGTCCAACCCCTGGCTCCACACAGGGCCAGCCAAGTCAGAGCATGGGACTGAGTGCATTGTCCAGATGCTTCTTGAACTTAGACAAACTTGGTGCTGTGACCACTTACTTCCCTGGGGAGCCTGTCCCAGTGCCTGACCACCCTCTCAGTAAAGAACCTCTTTCTAACATCCAACCTAAACCTCCCCTGTCACAGCTTCATGCCATTCCCTTGGGTTCTATCACTGGCTGCCAAAGAGAGGAGACTGGCACCTGCCCCTCTGCTCCCCTTCATCTGACCACAGACCATGATGAGGTCTCCCCTCAGCCTCCTTTTCTCCAGGCTGAACAAACCAAAGGACTTCAGCCTCTCCTCATAAGACTTCCCCTCTAGACCCTTCACCATCCTCATTGCCCTTCTCTGGACACTCTCCAGGGGTTTTGTGTCCCTCTTGTACTGTGGCACCCAAAACTGCACACAGTGCTTGAGGTGAGGCTGCACCAGCACAGTGCAGAGCGGGACAGTCCCCTCCCTGGACTGGCTGGCAGTGCCATGCTTGATGCACCCCAGGACACAGTTGGCCCTCCTGGCTGCCTGGGCACACTGCTGGCTCATGTTGAACTTGCTGTTGACCAAGACCCCCAAGTCTCATCCTAAGGTGTTTGGAAAGGTTGCTGTCAGGCATCGCGATTCTGTACAACCTGCAAGAGTAGGGAGAGGAAAATGCGCTTCAATTTTGTTTCTGAAGGGCTGGGAAGACATGGGAGGCAGGAGTTTCTTACTCAGATGGGTTGCTTGTGCACTGTACTTGTTTCAGGGGCTTACAAATACTTGCCACTTCTGTGACCTCATATTCTAGTCAGTGCAGCAGACTTTTTGTTTCTTTTCTGCATGATCAATCTGAGAAGTCCCAGTGAATTGCATTAGTGAAACTCAATGGAGGACATTGGGATTTTGCAGCTGTTACAGAAAATATTGTTGGGCTTATGATTGTCTGTGGTTCTATCCCAAAAGGAAGCTTAACACTGAGCTGAAGGATGAGTTTGAAGATTTGATAGGATCATCAGAAAATGCAGTTTCACTGCATGTAAATTGACTGCATTTGGGGTCACCATGGTTAGCATAAGCACAAAAAGGCGTTTTGCAGGTCCAGTGTTTCTTCTACAGAACTTAGAATTTCCCAATTAAAACTAGTTTGTGAAGGACTGGGGAGATGTCCTTCCCCTTATATGTAGAGTGCAGAGGAATTGGTACAGATCCAGTGGAAATGCCAAGGTTTTCTCTCTAACCTGCAACTTGTATCTCAGTTTCCTTTATACTTTACTGGTGACATGCACACTGGGGAGACTTGCATTTAGAAATGTGTAGCACAACTACCAGATCATCTTTCTGTCACCCATTTCAGAGCAATGAAACTAATGTTGACACAGCTTCCTATTTTTTAGATCAGGTCTTTGTGACATACCTTTGCAGTCTGAAAAATAATACCCCAAAAGTCTTTTCTCTTTTCTCTCCTTAAGAAAGAAATGGATTTCTTAAACAGTATCTGGAGCATCTTTTTTTCCTGATCACTGTGATTATCAGAACTTGTGGTTCAAGGTTTGTTCTATTCTGTCTTTGTTGGAAATAATAAATCGATGTGTATTCATTCAGAAGTAAATTTAAAAAATGATTGGTGTTATTGCACATTGAACATAAAAAGCTTTCATTTACAAACTCCCATCACTTCTCACTCTCATGTAAAGATGTAGGCGTTGTGTGCAGTTCACTCTGACAACTGTTGACCAAACAGAAGGCCGTGCAAGTGGGTTTGATTTTTCTATTACAAAATAGGCATTGAATGCATTTAAACTCATGCATGATCCCTTATGCAGTCAACCAGCCAGTTTTAATGATAACCTGTGGAAGTCATTTGATGAGTAGCAAACCTAATAGCTTGCTTTATCTCCCCTTAATCTCCATCCCACACACTTACAGAGGATGCTCAGGACTCCTCCAATATATGTAATAATTACATAAATAGACTATCAAATTCTGTATGAAGAGACACAGAAGATAAGGGACTAAGTGAAGAAGGGAAGCAACGTTAATGGAAGCGAAGAACTGAATACTTTTTCCGCTGTCTCTTCCACAGAAAACAGACAGGTCATGTCTTTATTGAAAATGGGATGGGATGGAGAAGAGCTGAGAGGAAAAATGGGTCCCTCTCAGAGGCATGTGCATATTATCCTATGATTTATTATGAGCACTTTGGAAGCAGAATGGCACGAAGCTACTTCTGGAAATACTCGTCTAGAGAGGGCTGTACTTTCTTGTGATTAAGCCCCCTTAAAAAGGGGTTACTGAACTTAAAGCTTTTAGTTATTCTTTTGAATGTGGTTTTACTATACCTTCAAATGCAGGAAAAAAGTTAGCTACCAACCTGGGAGATTGCTCTTGTTTTCTTGCTTCTTCTGAACTGTAGAGAGGCAGAATGTCATGCATGTAATTACACTAGACTAAATAGACTGCTCCTGAGTGCTCAAAAAGGTCTAAGTCTATTGAAAAGCAAGATGATTGTGATGAATAGGAAACAGAGGGCCTGTCAGAGGAGTAAATCAGTTAGTGAGTGCTGTGGTTTAACCCAGCAGGCAGCTAAAACAACCAAACATCCGTTCACTCAGTCCCCTGCACTGGGATCGGGGAGAGAATGGGGGCAGGGGGGAGGTAAAACTTGTGCGATGAGATAAAGACAATTCAATATGGCAGAAAAGGAAGAGAAGAATATTAGTAGTAATAATGATAAAAGAATACACAGAAGAAGTGATGCACAGCACAGTTGCTCACCATCTGGAGACTACCACTGCCCAGCTAGTTCCTGACCTGTAGTCCCACCCTCTGGCCAGCTTCCCCCAAGTTCTATACAGAACATAACGTCATAAGGGATGGAATATATCTTTAGCCAGTTGGGGACAGCTGCCCTTGCTGTTTCCCCTCCCAGCTTCTGCACCCCCTGGCTACTTGCTGGTGGGGTGGTGTGAGAAGCTGAGAAGTATCAGCCAGCCATATCCTGTACTGAATCAAAACCAGTGTGACAAGCAGGTCAAGGGAGGTGATTCTCACCCTCTACTCTGCTCTGGTGAGACCCCACCTGGAGTACTGCATCCAGCTCTGGGGGTCCTAGTACAAGAAAGACTTGGAGCTGTTGGAGGAAGTTCAGAGGAGGGCCATGAAGGTGATCAGAGACTGGAGCACCTCTCCTGTGAAGACAGGCTGAGACAGTTGGGCTTGTTCAGCCTGGAGATGACTCTAGGGAGACCTTATAGGAGCCTTCTAGTACCTAAAGGCGGGCTACAGGAGAGACAGAGAGGCTTTAAACTAAAATAGGGTAATTTATATTAGATATTAGACAGAAATTCTTTACTATGAGGGTGGTGAGGCCCTGGCACAGGTTGCCCAGAGCAGCTGTGGCTGCCCCATCTTTGGCAGTGCTCAAAGCCAGGTTGGATGGGGTTTTGGGCACCCTGGTCTAGTGAAGGGTGTCTCTGCCCACAGCAGAGTGGGGAGACTAGTCGGTCTTTGTGGTCCCTTCCAACCCAAACCAGTCTGTGACTCTAAGCGAGTGAGCTAGTGGAAATGGCTTTGATAAATGAATGGATGTCAGTATTAAATCAGTTGTTGGGAAACATTGCTATACTGTAGGACAAGGACAAACACTTTGAATAAAGTACAAAATAGCTGTTTCATTTGAATTAAACTACAATTTTCTAGTTTCAGCTTCCTGTTATGACTGGAGATTTTCATTTGTTTGCTTGCTTTTTGACATTACTTGAAGGTTTATGTGCTTCAAATACACTTGCTTAAGTCTCTACTGGCAGATAACTTGACATAATGTTTATTCTGCAGTAATAACAGTACAGTACCCCAGCATATGTACCAGTACTGCCACATTGATACTGAAATAAAAGCATTAGGGACAAATAGTAAAAGTAATTTTTTTAGACTGCCTTTATCTTGTATAGCTTTAGTTATAACTAAAATTTCCATATTTAGAATGTGTTTTCCATTCACATTAATTCTTAATGTAATTTCAGTCAGTGTAAGGTAGAACATTGATGTTTAACAATTAAGTTCTAGTTTTTTTCCCTTTCCCTGCAATTTCTGATAGTTAAATTTGCTACAGTAGGATTTCATTCTGTAGTTAAAAGTACAATTTAGTATTCATAAGGGTATTATAATTTATGTCGTTCTTTACAACTGAAATGAACTGCTTTCTACTGTGTTTATTTGTCAGCTTAACAGAAATAAAGTGTAAATCCTGCACCATCTAGATACTGAAATCAGTGGGATTTGTTTCAGTCTGAGAATAAATTTGTCCCCAAAAGTGGACATTTTTGCACAAAGCTCCACGCCTTCATTTTCCTAATGGCAGCGACTTTTACCAGGGATGAAAATACATAGGAATCCACTTTCAATTTGCTTTTGTTCTTCATCCTACCACAGGAAGATCTTGTCCACCTGTTAGTACCATGATCTCACTGATAACATATAAACTACTGTAACTTGCAAGGGAGGTTCTGCCATATTTATTTACCGTGATGTGCTGAATCAGCCCTGATCCCAATGGAATTCCTGCTGCTGTTTTAATATTAAGTTGTATTTGTTTTATTTGTTAAATGTATAAATTACTTTATATATTAAAACGTTCATACGTTACGTGTGAACTGGCATACCTAAATGATGTTAAAGCACTTCCATTCCGTATCCTATGCTTCCCACTTCTGAGGAGAGGAAACAATGGCAATAAGAAAAAAGGCAAATTGGAAGGAGAAAGCATTTTGTAAGCTGGTGCAGCAGCTGCATGAACAGGCACTTCTCTCTGTCCTAAGATTCGTTTTAGTCATTTGTATTTGAAGCAGCGATAATCTCTGAGATATCGCAAAGGGGCATGTAGCAGCTGCCCATCAGTTAATGCTGTTAGCTTGCATTTGTCCCCTTTCTCTTATGGTCTTGGCTGTACTTTGAAGAAAGTATTATGGAGAAATGGAAGCACCACTGCATTTTGTAATGCTGTTCTGTGCTGTAGTGTCCTGGTTTCCCATACATACCCTCTTGCTGTTCTTTACATGTGGATTTTCAAACCAGATTTCTGGTGCCAGTATTCCATTATAGACTTCCTGCTGCACAGGAGAACTTGATACACTGTTATTTGCTGTAGCTTTTATTTTTCTTTTGTTTGCTGGGTATGTTTTCATCTTTCATGTGCTATCATTAAGTCAATGAGTTCAGTAAATTACTGCAAGTGATCCTTTTCAAACTCCATTTTAATATCCACTGTTTATTTTTAGTGATTCTAGATTAAATGGCTCTGTAACTATATTTGTTCAGAGGCTACGTGAAGGATGCTAATTGCATTGGTAACAGGTGGGAATTCTCATGGGATTTTTTCCAAATGCTATCTCTGTTTCTTGTTTCTTTATGAAAGTAGAAAGTGTTGCCTATAGAAATACAGATTTTGATCCAGAGCTGTGGAGAATTTTTAAAAAACCCAGTGTTTTTATCTGATTGCTAGTTCCTACATAGTGTTTAGTGGAGAACTCAAATTTTCTTTTTGGATTGATTTGAGGGACTGCAATGCAGCAGAACATTATATTACACAAAGCTCTATTATGTCGTATGAATAGAAAGACACATTGTCAAGAGATTTTTGATCCATTTAGATGTATATGGAAAGCACTTCAAATAACTAAGTAGAACCAGCTAAGGAAGCAATAAAAATGAATAATAGTGCAGTATAGTAAACACAAAATGGGCTAATTATAGTCTGAAATCAAATATTGAAGTTGGATTTCCAAATTTTTAGTGTGCAGCTGTTCATTCTGGCTCTAGAAGAGAACAGGAATTGCAGTCTGCAGCAGAAGGAAGCTTGTTGTGCAGAGGATCCAATACTGTATCCTTTGTGATCCCAACTGGAAAGAACATTGTACAGATAATGCAGGATGGATTCAGCCAGGTTAACTGGCACAGATTTGTGGGGATCATCAGCGTTTTTGCTTTAGCTCTTTTCTTTCTCCTTCTCTTTGCCTTAGCTCAGTATTTTGCGAATGTATATTACAGGTCATCCATGTGAGTAATTGCCAGTGTGGTTAACCCTTTCACTTTGTTACAGGCTCTAAAGTGAATTTTCAAATAAAGTTCAAACCTAAAGTATTCTGTAGTCTTATTCTGTGGAATCCTGTTATTTATTGAAATCTTTTAGTGCTTAACCTTCTGTTTTTGTGATTCTATGTTCAAGCCGGTATCTAGGTGAGAGCTGGGGACTTGCAGCTCAGAAAAGTTTTTGTCACATTGGAATCAGTTGCTGTGTTTATAAAATGCCATTGGCACCCGAAGCGTCACCTCTCATCAGACTAGTGGGGTCTAGTTAGTGCTTGAAGCCACACTGCCCCCCCAGTTATTAATGCTCAGCTAATAGACCTCTCTCTTCTCAACAAAAGACAATGCATTGATGTCATAGTTTATCAGTGCAAGACTGGAGTTCTGGCTTAATTCTTCAAGTAACTTCCCACGTTGTTTTGGTCAACTTCTTTGTTTTTCCATTCCTTGGCTCACCATTAAGAAAATGGCTATAACAATTTTCCACACCTGCAAGTATCAGGAAGTCATTCAGATTTGATCATGGAGTGTTTAGATACCATGGTAAAAGGGTTGTGAGGCCCTGCAAAGAGAAGAAACACCACAAGGTCTGGACTTTTGTGTGTCCTTCCATAATTTCATTCTCAGTTTTGTTCTTTAGCCTATTTGGAACAGTCAGTTGGAACCCAAAGGTTTCCTCATGGGGAGTACTGAAAGTAGGAGATTGTTAATTTCATGCATCTCAGTAGAACCAAAGTTTTAAAAAAACAAACCCAAATGCATTATTGTATAATCCTGAAGCATAGTAAATCAGAGTACTGACCAGCATTGACTCCACAATATGCATTAATTTCTTCTAAGTCACATTTCTGGTAAAAATGACACAAAGTATCTAAACAGATTTTATTTGCTTTGTAGGTGGTGGACTGTGCTTGGGATGAACTGATCAAGATATATACTCCATCATGCCTGGCAGTTCCTGTCTAGAGAAAGAGTGAAGAACATCTGGCAGACCAGGAACCTTTCTCTCACAACCAGACTTGTGCTGAAAGTGTCACTGACCTTAGCGTCTCTTTTTAAGTGAAACTCTGCTTGACTGGAGTGCTGTGCACTAGAGCATGTGGAGATTTCATGGCAGGGTTTACTGTACAGGTAATACAGCAGAACATGCAACAGCTACTGAGTGGCCAAAGAGTGGCTGTAGCACATGTGAGCCGGTGTCTGCAGACCAGAATCACCAATGCAGTTTTGTGATGTGTCCAGCTAAGGAGGAGAGCAGAGGCCTGAATCTTCTTGATCTTTATACAGAATAAAAGTAACCAGCAGTGTTGCTTTGAGATGGTGTCACTGTAGAAAAGAAAAGAAAGAAAAAAGAGAAGATAGGAAAAGGAAAGAAAAGATTAAAAGAGCAGCTTTTCTTTGCTGTAAGAGTACTGTAATGTCAGCCTGGGGTTTGTATCACTCAGATGCATTTATACTTAACGTGTTTTGCTGTGACTCACGTTGCGTTATTATCTTATGCAATATGGCAAGTGCTCCTGATAGACAGTAAATGTCATAGTTTATAGCCAGCTATTTGTTTGACCTTTTTGATTGCTCCTTCACAGAGATGGTAAAGATTATTTTCATACATTTTTTCTGTTAGATCTCCTTGAGTAGAAGAGTTGATGAAGTCATGCAGAAAGATACTCTGATAATAGAGAAAACACTTAGGAAAAAATGAAATATATATGACACTAAGTGGATCACGATCCTCAAGATTTATAAACAGGACAACCATCTCTTCTATTAGATCTGTCTTCTATTTTCACTTAGAAAGTTTTTTCCAAGAGGTAGAAGATAAATGTAGCCATAAATTCAGTGTTTCTGGACCCCCGACAGCCTGGCCGAAGTTGGAGCTGATATCCAGATCAGTGAAGAGGAAGGGGTCAGGCCCTTGGTGCCCAGCAGCAAGGGGCAACGAACGCAAACTGGAACACAGCAAGTTCAATCTCTCAACATGAAGAACTTCCTCACTCTGAGGGTGGCAGAGCACTGGCACAGGCTGCCCAGAGAGGCTATGGAGTCTCCTTCTCTGGAGATAGTCAAAACCTGCCTGGACCCTGCCCTGTGCAGCCTGTTCCAGGCAATCCAGCTCTGACAGGAGGGATGGACTAGATGATCTCCAGAGGTCCCTTCCAACCCCTGCTGTTCTGTGATTCTGCGAACCGACATACATGCAGGTTAACCACCTGACATAAGCATAGCAGCTTCTGTGTGGCTAAGCTATTACACTTATAAGAACATTCCCAGCATGTTATCAGTATGTTGAGTACTTTGCATGCCGCTTTGACTCCTCAGCCCACATGCTGGTATTTTCATCTCAGTTTTTCTGGGGCAAGTAGAGATGTTCAGTTTGTATGCTTCCCTAGTCCCACAGAATCTCAGAATCTCCTTTGAATCATAGAATCACCTGGATTGGAAGAGACCTTTTATATCATCGAGTCCAACCATAGCCTAACCCTGACTAGTCCACCTCTAGATCATATCCTTAAGCACTTCATCTAGATACCTTTTAAATACCTCCAGAGATGGTGACTCCACCACCTCTCTGGGCAGCCTGTTCCAATGCCTGACCACCCTTTCAGTAAAGAAATTCTTCCTGAAGTCTCTCTTTGAGGATCCAGTTGTGATAGTCTGCAGTCCTCATTGGTGCATGTGAGGCTTCCCTCCTGGTTTCCTGCTGGCCTTTTATTTCTCAAAGCTGCCTCCCTTCTGCTGTTAGCCCACATCATCAGTCTTTACCATCAACACCCTCTGCAGATCTTCAGTCGGGTTTTCACAGTCTCCTGTTAGTGAATGCTGTACACTTCTGGGTTGCACCACTCATATATCAAGCAGTAGCAGGCACTGCCAGATATGCTGGACGCTTCGGAGAAATGAGAGAAAGAATTCACTGGAGCTAAAACTTGCAGGTTGCAAGGAAAGAATGATTGTGCTGTCTTGGGAACAAGCCAGGGAACTTGCAGGTAGGCGTGGGGTGGTAGGCATATATTGATTTGGTGTTAGAGCAAGACAGAAAGTATCCCTCTTCTGCAGCCTGAGAATTTGGATCCAGGTAGGTTAATATATTTTTCTGGGTCAGTGCATACTGACCCTGGAATGCCATCTTAGGCTTAATTAATAACAAAAGATCTTTTTGGTGACAATGTGTTGCACCAAATTCCAGATATTTACTGCACTTTGCTGGGGAATGATGCAATGATAAAGCTGTGCTGCATACAGCTTTCAGCAATACTGTGGGCCATAAAATCTAATTTTAGGCATTAAAGTCAATTTTATCAACCTTAATAGTTCCTCCATTCTTCTGCTTTATCTCCCTTTTATGCTCAGACTTCAAGTTTCTTGTCTGAGTGGAACATTCTGGTGGTGGATATGTATTTTATACATGTGTTTCTGGAGGCAGGAACAGGGGATCTTCCAGAATGCTGCTGTAGTGTATCAGTTGGAAGGGCAAAGTTAGGGAATTGCAGGGGGGTGGGGTGGTGCCTCTGCGTGTCTAATTTTCACACAAAAACACACACTCAACACATGGATTAAACTCTTTCTTAACTGCCCTCTCATGCCCTGGTGAGCTTCAGTGCTGAGTGTTGCTGCATCTCTTGAACAAGGGTTGCTTCATTCTCTTGAAAAATGACCAGAAGATGCACATAGTAAATAAACAACGTGGCCTTTAATCTTCCTGTGTGGCCTTGGGATGGAGAGAACGTGCTGTGATGTTTCTGCACTGTAAAGTTTCTGCACTGAAACAGAAAAGCCAACTGGCAGTAGGTGTTGCTGAGTCCTAATTCTCAGGGAATGCTTACTATGATTGTTTTAAAGAAAGACTTCTTATTTTATTACCATAATACTAGCTTCTGAGCTTTTTTACCCTTTAATGACAACAATCTTAAAGATGTAATGTATTCTACTTCAAACTTGCTGCTATGGAAGATTTTGTTTTATGGGAGCCTGTAGATTTCTCCTTGGTTCAAGAAACACAGCGATTAATCATGTTCTGAAGGAGTGGATTTGCTGTCCTACAGTGCTATTAAATTAATTGCACACAGTATCTTTGGCTATACCATTGTATTCACTTCCCAAATGAGAAGTGTTGATCAAAAAGTGAATTGAAAGATACAGAGAGTGTCTTCTACAGAAAGACAGAGAGTGTCTTCTAAGTAGAGAGTATTGTAATTGTGATTTATGTCTTGTATCAATACTGGGTTACAGTTGCATTTTTCCTCTTTACTTTCAGAGATCCTACCCTATGCAGCTTTGTCTATCTGTGTGTCCCATCAGGTTTGCATTTCGATAAAGGAAAGCTATTTTAAATGACTCTCTGTGTCTTCTGGTGCAGACTTCATGTCAGTGATGAAGTGGGCTCTTTCCTCTAGCCCAGTACCATGCTCTTCTCCAATTCTGCTGCATAGGCATGGGTGTATGACGCCTTCCAGCAGTACTGCTCCGTTCTGAATGTGCCCTGGGTCATATGATGGGGAATGGGCACAGCTCTGCACAGCGCTTCCCCTATATAACTCATGGCTACATTAGACCCTAATTGAAGCAAACTGCCCATTAAACATTTTATATTGATCTTTACCATTTTCATCCAAGAAACTGTTTTAAAAAAAAATGCCCATAGGAACTTTACACTGGTTTGCTCCACATGTATTTTTCTTCTCTCACCCATGTCATTGTATCTAGGTGAAAATGCAGAGCTGAACATAATTTGCATCAAAAGATTAGAGTTAGGCATCTTAATCATCTCACTACTGTAAGGACTCGCAGAGCTATTCATTACTATCATCTGTGCCCTGCTGCTGGGTCAACATTTTCTAACAGCTTCCAAACTGAGCACCCACTGCTGCCTCTGGGCAGAGGAACAGCTAGTGTGAGGGAAGGACCTTTGCTGCAGTGCTACCTCAAGTGATGTCCCTCTGTTGCTTTGTCCAATTCCATCCCAGTAGAAGTGCAGGAGAACTCATCTTTTCTATGTGTGGAGTGGTAGGGAGGCAGTGGGAGCTCAGCACCCGGCCTGGCCTGAATCTCTGTTAAGAAAGGAGTGGTTTGGCAAGGGACAGCAGCTTCCCCTCCACCCCACCTTGCAGTGTATAGTGAATAGCACCACCATGAGAGAGATGTTGCCAGAGAAGCTGGTGAGACCCAAGAGATAGGATATGGTACTTGGGGCATGGGTGCTTGAGTTCCCAAATTTAGTGTTAGTGCAACTTCACCTTGAGTACTATGTGCGGTTCTGGGCTCCAGAAGGATGTGAAGGCACACAAATGTGTCCAGAAGGGGACAATACATCTGGTGAAAGGGCTGGAAAGAATGTCCTCTGAGGAGCGGCAGGGAACTCTGGGTTTGTCTAGTTTGGAGAGAACGTGGCTGAGAGGCAACCTCCGTGTTCTACAGCTTCCTGAGGAGAGGAAGTAGAGAGGGAGGTGCTGAGCTCTTCTCCCTGGGATCCAGTAATAGGACACATGGATGGTTCCAACTTGCTCAAGGGAGGTTCAGACTGGGCATTGGGAAGTATTTACTGAGAGGGTTGGCCAAACCCTAGAACAGACTTCCTAGAGGTGATTGATGCCCAAAGCCTGTCAGTGTTTGAGGCACTTGGGAAACTCCCTCAACAACATGCTTTAACTTTCGGTCAGCCCTGCTCTAAATGTTTATCCTTCTGAACACTTACATCACTAGGGGAGTATTTAGCACCCAATACAGGCTTGCAGCCTGATCCTCGATCCTCTGCAATGTCAGATACTCTTTTCTAGGGATAATTTCACTGGGGGGGGGAAGCAAAATTGTTTGTTCCAGAGGTTATGCTTAAGTGAAGTCCCAATTCCTACAATACTTCCAGAAGGCACAGTATTTTTTTTCCCCTCTTCATTTATTGGGCAGAAGGAGCTGTTTTTTTCTCCCATGTGCAAACGCTGACAGTGATCCACACGTTCCTTTAAATTGTGCTGTGTGTGGGCTTGGGATGAGTCCAAGTGAAGGCTGATGTAAATGCTTTGGCAAAGCTCTTCACTGGGTTTTGAAGCCAGACTTGGTCTCCAGTAAGTTTAAATGGGAGTTTCAACCTTTATATACCTTTACATTTTATGCTGCAGTGCAGCTGCGGAAGTGGGTGAAGGCCCCCAAAGTGGAGCACCCCACTGTACCAGGGAGATGACCACAACTGACATGTCATTTTGCCTGAAAATTTCTGGGGTTTGGTGCATACTTTCTTGCCACCCTGAGTTAGTAAAGATTAAATTTCCAAGTATCCTGGTTGCATCCATGGCTTTAGTGACTGAGGTGACCTGAGGAATTCAGATAGGTATTACTCTCACCTTTCAAAAGGAGGCATAGACACAGAGTCCTGGGTTGGTTTTTTTCCCCCGCTCTTTCAATATTGCAATCAGTGGAGTTTTTAATCAATAGAATAGCAAGCACTCAAATAGCATTAAAAGTAAAAATTTGCATGTAAAAAGAAGATGAAAATACAACTGCCTCAGTAAGAAGCAGAGAGAACAAAATGGAAAATAAACTGTTACTGTTGAGGAAAATAATTGGGGAACACTTTGACTCAAAAGGGAAAAAGCCAATTCAAAAGGACCGATATCAGGAGGATTCTGCCATGGATTCTGTAAAGATGAAAAAGAGAAGAGACAAAGAAGGAAAAGAGAGGCTGAAGTTTTGAGTCAGGTGAGTGCGACAGTGGTCCTTCCAAAGTCACTCCTATCCTTCGATTAATCGCAGGCTCTGTGATGGGAATTGGGAAAGGAAGGAAGGTGAAAAAATGCCAGACAATAGGGAGGGAGTGAGAACAGTAGCTTGATAAAATATAAATAAATTAAAGATTGAAAAATAAGACACAGGCAAGCCAAAGACAGGCTCTGGTAGGAAAGAACATTTATCCTGGAGCACATCTCAGAAAGCAGAAGGGAGCATTGTCTGTCAGCCACAGTCAGTCTGTGACACAAGCATGGCTGGTTACACTAACGTGTAAGGTGGACTTCTGCTCAGCTCCCAGCCTCTGGAAGCAGCCCGCAGGGCAGGTTCCCCAACATCATTTCTATCTCGATCCATTTACCCCGAAGGCTGAAAAAAAAGAACTTCCCTTAGTTTTTGCTTAGCAAATATTACTTCTGTTGTGGTTCATGTCTCATTTCAACGGTGCCCATGGCTTCCTCCCCTTGCTGCCAGTTTTCAGCTTCAAATGCTCATACCTTAATGTGTACCTCTGCATTTTATGAACCTTGCCCTGCCTCCTTTTCCCGCCCCTGCCAGCTCCACTGCTAGTCATAACCTGGGAAATTAGTAAGACATCCTCTGGTGCAACTGATCCCAACGACCTCCAAGAGCCCCTTCCTTCCTGCTCCCAGCAATAACCCCGGGTGTGCGCAGCTCCTCTGGGTTCAGTGAAGAGCCCAGCGCTGCAGCCACGGTGTGTTTTCCCTGCACCCCTCCACACTCGCGTGGTCATTGTGGGCACACCCTGGCAGTCTGAATGCCCGCCCTGCTCGTGTTGAGAGCTGTTGGCATCAGCACCCCTTCCCTGCAGTTGCCATGGGCCTCACCCAAACATGGAGCTGTACAGGCGCTTGGAGCGTAACCGGTGGGAAGAAGAGCAGCAGCTTTGGAAGCCAGCTATGGCTGGTGAGCTCTCTGAACCCAAGTCTGCAATGTAACATTCTTCCCTGCAGAAATCTCACCAGAGAGAGTTGTGTCTTTTCAATACTGTTGAAATTCATGCTGTGCTTGTGCTAAATGCCATACAATCCCACCAGAACTGGCAAGCCTTATCGCATCCACTCTTTTTATGGGAAGTCTTTCAAAACCGAGCTTTGTGTGTCCAGCGTGCCGCTTTGCCCCGTGCTGGTGCTTTCTAGTACCATTCCTGTGGAGAGGGGGAGGCTCATTCTGTTTAAACTAAAAAATAACATTGCTAACCTTGTACCGATGGGCGAAAGGTAGTCTTATGGGAGAGACTTAACATGGATGATGTTAAAAGAAGACTCGAGGCAGCTCCCAAGAGAAGTGCAGTTTTTCACTCCCTTGCGTTGCCTGACTCTGCAGAAGACCGACAGAGGACCTGGCTGTCCAAGAGAACTGCTCTTGCTTCTCCTGAGCCGAAGCGATCTATTGCAGTCTCCTATTAAGCCCTTTCTCTGGGGAGTGCAGGGAAAGGATGAGCTTACCTAAACTTTACTGGGCTTCAAAGCATCGCTTTCGAAGACTCTGTGATTCCGATTTTTAAATGACTTTTCAAGGAAAGTCCCCCTGCTAAACACAGGCTCTCCTAGCTTTCTTAGCAGCAGTTCCCGGGGCTCCCTTTAGCGAGCAGAGCAGGGCAGGGGAGAACCGGGGGGGGGGGGGGGCAGTGGGAGGCAGGGACCCCAACGCGAGGAAGCAGAGGGACAACAGAGCAGGATGGATGCTGCCGGTACGCTCGACGGATGCTTTTCCCCGGGAGGCCGTACGCTTTCTGGGAGAGGAAAGCTGTTCAGCCCTGCTTGTGCGCGCCTCGGGGAGGGGGCTTGCACTGAGCTCCCCGCTGCGGGAGACGTGGAGTTTCTTCCCGACGGGTCTCCCACGTTATTGTCGGACCGGTCGCGATGCTGCGGGAGCCCTGCGATTAGCCCCGGTGGGGTTTGGGAGGACTTGCGGGCGCCGGGAGCGACTTTCCCCCTTCCCCTCTCTGAGCCGGGGCGCGCTCCGGGGGACACCGCGGGGCGAGGCTGGAGGGACGTCGGGGGCGGAGGGCTGGGGAGATCCCGAAAGCGGCGGCGGAGACGCGTTGGGGATGGCGGGGGGATACGCCGAGGTCGGCATCGGGGAGGGGACGGGGGGCGGGGGCACTGGAGGAGGGGGTACACGTTGCGGGTGGCGGGGGGGGGGACACGTCGGGGACGGCGGCCGCCCTGCCGGGAGCGCATCCTGCCTCCGCCCGCCCCCTGCCTCCGCCCGTCCCTGTTTCCCACCCCCGCCGCCGCCGCCGCGGCGGGTGGCCGGGCAGGCGGCAGTGCCGCGGGCCCCGGCGGCGGGGCCGTGCGCGGGGAGGATGGGCCGGTGGCGGGGCCGGGCGCGGGGCGTCGCGGTGGCGGTGGCGCACGGGCTGTGCTCGGGCTCGCTGAACATCCTGCTGAAGTTCCTGCTGGCCCGCTACCACTTCGCCTTCCTGACGCTGCTGCAGTGCCTCAGCAGCGCGGCGGCGGCGCTGGGGCTGGAGGCGCTGCGGCGGCGGGGGCTGGCGGCGCTGCCGCCCTTCGGGCCCCGCCTGGCGCGCCCCTTCGCCGCCGTGGCCGCCCTGGCCACGCTGCAGTCCACCCTCACCCTCTGGTCGCTGCGCGGCCTCAGCCTCCCCATGTACGTCGTCTTCAAGCGCTGCCTGCCCCTCGTCACCCTCCTCACCGGCGCCCTGGTGCTCCGCGACGGCATGCCCTCTCCCGGCGTCCTCGTCGCCGTCCTCATCACCACCTGCGGTGCCGCGTTGGCCGGTGAGTGCGACCGCGACCGCATCGGAGCGACGGGACGGGGCGGGCGGCCGTGCTGCTCGGCGGGGCGCCCCGGCGGCGGTGCCGCCTCTGCACCGACAGCCCCTGCCGCTCCGGACGGACAGCGGCAGCCCGGGGGAAAGGTGCGGGTGTGGAACCCCGGGGGGCGGCTGCAACCCCGCTGTGGCAGGCGAACCTTACGGGGGGCAGGTGCGACCTTTCTGTTTCTGGACCTTTCGGGGCTGGAGCCCCGCTGTGACAGGTGGGATCTTACAGGGCTCAGCCCAATCTTTGGGGAAATAGGTGCGTCCTTATCGCGCTCGGTGCAGCCCCGCAGGCGCCGGTTTAAACCTAAGGGAGTAGGTGCGACCTGATGGGGGTAGCTACAACCTTACTGCGACTTTTTTTGGGGAAGGTGCAACCCTGTAAGGGAAGGTGTGCTCTTACGGGGCGTGGGGTGGGGAGGGGGAGGTTAGGTGCAATCTCACAGGGGTACATGTAATCATCTGGGGTAACTGCAAGCCCTGCTCGAGTCAGTGCAATCGTACAAGGGTAGGTGCAGCCTCGGGGTTCAGCAGCAACCCTGTGAGAACTACCTGGGGTGATTTCCAACCGAGGTGTGGGTGGGGTGGGAGGCAAAGCTGGCTCTGCGTGGCCCGGCAGCACCCCAGGGAACAGAGAGCGCACGCATGGGGAATAGCTTAATCTGAAGGAAGCCTGATGGGGTGCTCAGCAGGGAGGTTCTCGCTGGGAGGGCCCCACACAGCTCGGCTTTGCTACGGGGAGCAGGAGGGCAGGGGGACCAGGAAAGCTGGAGTCCAGGCAGCCTGGCCAGCAGGACCTGGCTTGCCCGCACTGGCAGGAGGCTGCCCAGCGTTGCCGTGTGTATGTGCTGTTTCAGCTGCTAATCTCCTGCAGCGTCTTTACAAACAGAGGAACACATTCTGATTTTGGCTGTGTGATTTAGGGGGAGCAGATGACATTCAATAGGTTTGCAGCACACACAATGTTATCTGTTGGGAGGTGAATGTGTCCAGCCTTGGGAAAAGCATGACAAATCTTAGGACTTAAGGAAAGGGCACCGGTGCCTATTTCCTAAATACCCTCCCAGCCCACAACAGTGCTCTCTTTCTGTTTCATGTGCAAAAAACCATGCTTGTTTCTTCCTGTGACTGTCCCGACAGGAGCTGGTGACCTGACCGGGGATGCTATGGGCTATGTGACAGGCGTGCTGGCCGTGCTGATACACGCCGCCTACCTGGTGCTCATTCAGAAGACCAGTGTAGATAGTGAATACGGACCCCTGACAGCTCAGTATGCCATCGCCGTTTCGGCCACCCCTTTCCTCATCATCTGCTCCTTTGCTAGCATGGACTCCATCAACGTCTGGTCATTCCCAGGGTGGAAGGACCCTGCCATGGTATGCATCTTCATTGCTTGCGTCCTGATTAGCTGTGCCATGAACTTTACCACCCTTCACTGCACTTACATTAACTCGGCCGTGACCACCAGCTTTGTAGGGGTGGTGAAGAGCATAGCAACCATCACGGTGGGCATGGTGGCATTCAATGATGTGGAGCCCACAAAGTTATTTATAGCTGGTGTTGTGGTTAACACCTTGGGGTCTGTCATTTACTGTGTGGCCAAGTACATTGAGACCAGACGGCAGAGCAATTATGAGGACCTGGAGAAAGAAGCTAGAGAAGAGGAAGGGAGAAAGCAGGCTGGGGACCAAGCATTGTTTGCGATGGAGGCAATTTCCCAGGAGAAGGGGGCTGAGGAAGCAGCAGTGGAAGGATCAGCTGTGGAGGACAGCCAGAGCAGAGAGGAAGAGAAGGATGGCACTGGAAAACCAGACAATGGACCAGCGGTCCAGGGAAAAGCCACTGGCACACAAGAAGTGAACAAGAGCTCGCTGAAGGATACCTATCTTGGAGTATGGAGGTTGGTGAGGGGTACTAATTACATAAAGAAGGATTATTTGATAGAAAATGAAGAGCTACCAAACCCTTAAAAAGCATAATTGAAAACCTGTTGCTTGAGGACAGACACCTGGTTCTCTGTACAGGGGGAAAGTCAGAGCATACATTTCCACATCAACCCTGACAAAGCCAAATCATGTAGGATGACTTTACCTCATTGTCAAAGAGCAAAAGGTCAGAGTTTGCTCATGCTTTGGGCTTGCTTTCAGCTGCTTTCAGTACATCAGTTTACACCCACCACAGTTAATGGTGCAGAGTCCTCTGCTGTGGATACAGAGAGAGTTGGGAAACAGCAAGTCACAGGCGCTTGCCCTGCAGCCTGTGCCATGGGGGACACCGGTGCCAATGGGGTTGACAGTGCCAGTGACATGGCGGTGGCCCATAGCTTAGCTAGTGTCTGGAGCCTTCTTAACAGCACTCGGAGGCTCTGTCAATGTGCTTCCGTAACTGTATCCCTCCCATTATAGGTACTCAATATAAATATATTCCTGCAATATATAAACTCCTACTAACTGTACTTTTATGTGCTCCTCTGTGTCAACACAATTGTTAACAGAGCTAGAGGTTGTGCCACTCCAATTAAATCAGTGTGAAATCACCCTCTTAGCCGAAGAATTGAAGGTCTGCCTGTGACCAGGCTGGGCCTTGGATCTGATTTATATTGGGCAGTTTGTGTCTTCAGTAGAAAGGCAAAATACTTTTGGTGGTGTACAAGATAGCAGAACCAGGTCTGAGCTTTTGAGAAGCTGTGGTCGGCATCAGGAGGATGTTTTCCTATGAGCTTTAACTATATGTAGCATTGGAAATATTAGTTTGACCCAGATAAAAGGGGTTGGGAATGCTGAACCATATTGATTTGGTTTGGGAGGGCTATAAAAAAGTAGGGAGACAGTGTGTGCCTTGTGCTATGCCCCGCTTGTACCCTAAATTCAGGTGAATCAGAGCCTGGGCTGGAACCCAAGTGTCCTCTCCGTCTCCCTCTCTCAGAAGGACAGGCTGGTAGGAGAAATGGGGACATGGCCTCTGCCGGGGTTCCCAGGAGCACTTCTGCGGGACTGTTCTGCTGTATCCTGGCCAGGTGCTGGGACATGGCTTCGCGCCGATCAGCCCTTGCTGTCCCCGGGGTGGGATGCAGGCGGGAGCTGCGGTGTGCCCTGGCACATCTCATGCCCGAGCTCTCGCTCGTGGGCCAGGATGCTCCGAGCGCTCCACACTGAGAGATCCGCGGTTTGGTGGAAGCTGTGCCCGACCCCTCACCGTGGGCTGCGAGGGGCAGCGCTGCCTCTCCACCCTGGCTCTTCCACCACTCCTGTGGGAAGTAGGCCTCTGCCCAACATGCATTTAATGGAAGAGGCCAGGGAAACATTTCCTAGCCTGGGGTAGCCTTATGGGAGGCAGGAGTTCTTGGGTCAAACTTTTGCTCAGGACCAGGCTGAGAAGGGATCTGAGTCTTCCTCATGCCAGAAGGGGTTCCCCAGCCATCAGGCCATCTTGACCACAGGCTGAAACATGTTGTTATCAGCGCCTGAAAAAATGGACCAAGTTTGCTGTAGTTATATCATTATTATTACTATTATTATTAAAGCCACTGAACTGAAAAGCAATTATTACCACAGCCCTAATTAATGAGTGCCTAGCCCAATGCCTTCTCAAGTCAGGCAAAGCAGCATTAGTCTCACAGTGTGTTCAGCACTGAAATCCAAAATGAGCAATTTACCCAGCTGGGAATATTTGCAAAACTGATCTCTGGGGGAGCTTTAGATGCTCGTCAGTAAATGCAGGCAGAAACGGTGGGTGTGACAGGGTGGGTTTATTTGAATAAGTGTAGAAGTTGGGTGACCTGGCATCACCTGTGGATGTTGAGAGGCAGCTGTAAAGACATGCAGGCTAAAAGCCTGAGCTGGGGGACAGGGCATGGAGATCTGTACATCGCACTTGTGTTTACGAGTCAGGAGATGCTGGCTGTGTACCAAAAGACATTTACCTTCTGTTCAAGCTCCATATGGCATCTTTTTTCAATAAAAGCACTATTTGTTGTTTATAGGCTAATACAATAGGGGGGTTGTTAGTTTTTCAAATCTGTCCTAGTCTCAAGAAGAAGTTTGCGCCTATGAGTTATACTTGCCGTCTTACCGAACTCATTTTGATACTGAACTGCTTTGCAAGCGTACTGATGATGGCTGAAGAGAAAAACCCCACGTTTCTGATCTGTCCTCACCGTGCTCAGTGTTTCCTGTCCACGAGAAAGGTGGAACTTTTTACCACCCGGATGCCTGTCTCAGATCCTGTAGCATAGTCCTAGTGTTTGGCATGTGCTGTCGAAAGCTCTCCCCCAGGGCTCTGGTTGCAGGACTTTTCCCTGGGGGAGTTCAGTGTTTTGCTGCTTAATGTTGTTGAAGTATTAGTAGAAACTTGCAGAAATTCAGACAGTTTTGACTGTTTAAAAAAAGCTGCTGTTACAATGTTGTACATTTGCATGTATAGTCGAGATGTGATGATATTGTGTTCTATTTATACCTGTGAATTCCCTAAATTAAAATGGGAATTTGGCAAATGCAATCCTCTTTTTTCAGTAACAGAGACTGTTGCACAATAAAATAAAAATACTGCCTCGTGCTGAGGTATTTTAATAGCATCAGCGGAAGACTGCAGAATGAGATGTGGGAATAAAATGCACTGCTTTCCAAAAGCCTTCTGGTTTTTTTATTGTTGCTACTCTGGGGTGCTCATTTTTGGTTCATTTATAGTTATTCCTGTGCCTTTCTGCCGTCCAAGTTTCCTCAACATGTGACCGCACGCTATAAATACTGTCACGGACAGAGGGACTGAGGACAGGCAAAGGAACACAAGAATCTGAAGTGGCTGAGTCCTCTCTGCAGCTTGAAGCATCTGCAGTTCTCAGCAGTGATTTCTTTGGTCACATATATAAGATGATTTAGTACCACATGTGTAACCGCTATAACTATGGAATGCGTAAGATGACGCTCGTTATTAATGGTTGTGTTATGTATAAAATCATTGCATTTATTGAAGGACTTAATACTGGTTGGTTTGGGGTTTTTTTACTTTTAATTTTTTTTTGTATATAATGTTAAATATTTGTATTGCCAGCTGTGACACATGGCAACCCTAGGAGATGACTTAAATGTTAATTTCTGCCTATTTTCTTCAGGTGAAAGGTATATAATGTGCCTGTGGCTGAAACTGGCTTGTGCCAGACACTGAGGCTGGTGATTATTGCTCCACGCAAATGTGCCTGCAGGACAGTTTAGAGAAAGAAACTGTCCTTGTTCCAGGATAATGAATGAAGCTGGTGCACAATGACTTCTTTGAGAATAAACGTTAATTTCAGTATCAGCACATCATGGAGTAACACCTGCCCTAGGACCGCTAGATACGCACGCACATCTACACGCACGCACACACACAAGTGCACAGGCAACATGAGAATGAAACCCAGACGGGCTATCTTTCCTCAAATATATATAGTATTCTCAAGAATATTTGGAGGCAGAGACAGTTACAATTTCAAAAGATAAATGATAAGTGTGCATACATCACTGACAAATTGATCCTGCGTTTACCATTATTTCCAGAAGGAAAATTAGCATCAGCCTACAAAAAAACAGGTGAAAGAAATTCGGTGGTTTATTAAGCAACATTCCGCAGCCCTGTGTATGTCCAGGGATAGTTTATTGCCAGAACTTACCAGCCTGCAGTAATTTGATTGCATCCGTTTACTTTAGGCAAAGGTTCCAGCAGGTGGAAAAAAGTGTGAGCTCCCCTCAGCTCTGGGCTCTAAATTAACATTTGAACATTTTGCTGCTTGCAGTGGCTAAGGTTTAGCACCACAGACTCCCGCCTCCTTGCCCTCTCTGCCTGCACCCTGGGTAATTTCACATGTAGTTTCTTGTGTGTTTGGTTTTTTTTTTAACCTGAAGTGCAGTGCAGGCAATCAGCTCAGCTTCTCAATTAGCTGCTGTGTTCATGCTTCAGCAGCTTGTTGGAAGTCATCAGGAAGCTTTTCACTTCAACCTTGCTCCTGCTGGGACCTGATGACTGTGCCCATGCCCTCCTTTCTCTTTCCTCATTCCCTCTGCGTTTCCCAAATCTTATTTCCAGTGTCCAGCCTGAAAACTGCTGCCAGTGGTGGAGGACTTGCCACACAGGCTTCTTCCACTATTTTTTTTTCCTATTTTTTTCTCTTCTCTTCTCTAGAAGGGCAGGGAAGGGATGGATCAGCAGGATCTTGCATGTCCAGATTGCTTCTTCCTACCTTTGCGTATGCTTCTGCACACACACAGCTCCCTGCGTACCAGGTCCCTGTACAGCTCAGCCATGGCTGAGTACCAGCTTCTTGTGGAGCTGGGCCAGGGCTGCGTACCAGGATCCCGTGGAGCTGGGCTGTGCACAGGATGGGTGCAGGAGTGAGCCAGCCGGCACTGAAATCTACTGGTGAACACGCCAGGGCAGACATTTATTATACGTGTAAAACCAGAAGGAGATTTTTTTTCACAGTAAGTGGGGTTTGAGTAACAAAGCTGTAAACCTGAAAAGGGGTTGCTGTCATTATGCCTGGTAAGCCAGGCTCACTTTTGTTATAGATGGAGACTAGGAAAGCCAGGCACACTTAAATGCTAAACACTGAGTGTGAATAGGAGAGAGACTGTGCCTGGAATGAAAGTCCGAGAAGAGAGCATGAAAACCCTGCTGGAAGAGGTACATAGATTTGGGATTAGGACAGATGGGGAAAGTAAGAGAGTTTGCAAAAAAGGCAAAATGTTTCCATTCGTATCCCTCTCCTAGACCCACATCCCAGTGAGGCTGGAAGACAGCCCCTCTACCAAACTGCAGATTCTCACTGTTTTTACGGGGAAAGAAATAGTGAGATCATCCATCAGAAGCCCAGGGCCAAGCAGCACAGTGAATCAACAGTGACTGCACTTGAATTTTGGGCCCTAGAAAAGTGATATACCTGAAGGAAAGAGGCAGAATGAATGACCTGGCTGGGCAGAGGACAAATGGATTTGCTCTTTGTGGTCCTGTGATGTTTTCTTACCAGGCAGATGTAGGAAATTCTGCCCTGGGCACGTTAATTTTGATTGATAAGTTTGTCCCTTATCAAATAAAAGTGATGTCAATTCTGTTCTCAAAACGACACCATTTTTTTAAATTAGGCTCTATTGATTTTGTTCCTGACAAAACAAGACAGATTTCAACAACTCCTTAACAGAACTCATGATTTCTCTGAAAAGGAGCGATAACCGGTAAGGTCACAGACTGTTTCTTGCCTGATGTGGGAGGGGGCCGAATGGGAGAGAATAATGAGCTGGAACAGGTCAGAAGCAGTCAGGTTTACCAGCTGCTGTAAATATTGAGTGTCATCAATAAATAAAACCAGCTACAGGGTTCTGTGTATGGCACCATTTACTCCTTGCATCTTGCATCGGCTTAGTTCTCTTAGCTGAATTATTGGTCCTCAGAGTGTCTCTACAAATCCACCCTTATGGTCTGTCCAATTCCAAACTGTGTACGTGTGGTTAACATGTAAAATGTGGATTTTCCCATCTGGTGATAGTATTGCTAGCCAACCCAGGCTCCAAGGGGGAGAGGGGTTCCCTCTGTCAATGCTGCTTCTTGAGGGAGCGAGCATTCAGTGGCACAGGAAAGGTCCAACAATGCACGTTATTACGAGCATGTGAAAAGTGGATAAATACGTCCTTATCACAACTTTACAGGAAGAAAATTGCATTTCCTTAGGCATAGCCATTGCCAGGCCACCAGGTCTGAATATTCATTGAACACTGTGAGGCTGATGTATACACACCACCACAACAGTCACACAGTTTTGGCCCTGGGATTCGCAATAGTTTGTAAACTAAAAAAAATACTGGAAATTGGGGTGCAGGTCTCTGTAAAGAGCTCCCCTCCAAAGAAGCATCACTGCCAAGCCAGCAGCACATGTCAAAGATTCCCAGGGCAGGGCTGGATTGCTCAACTGTTCTGTTTGAATTGCTGGGGTTTTTTATTAATATCAGTTCAGCATGAGCAGAATGATCACGTCCTGCAGTGCCTTCTGGGTGCTTATTTCCTCTGAACCATTTGAATGTTGCACTGGCTTGATCAGACCAGGGCTAGCTGTTCTGCATTCAGCCTTGTCATCCACCACAGCCGGCATAGTTTCTTCTTCTGTTTGAGGGTCCTGCTTAACAGTGATTATGTATATATGCACCTGTGTGCTCATAAAGGTCTAAAGCAGAATCAGCTGCTCTGAGTATTCAGTGCTACAGTTTAGGAAAGATACTACACAACAGCTACCGTAGGGCAGTCTTGGCTTCAGGTGAAATTCATTCCCTCCAGTTTATCATGTTTTCCTTTCAGGTGTGGAAAATGAAAATGGCACCTAGAACTGGCTTTTCGGCTACAGATTCTTCAGGAGGTGTTCGGGTTATTTGCTCTTCAAGCTCTAGGCTTTTCCTAGCTCCAGACTTGCAAATTTTGTTCTTGAGTGAGCTTTGGTACCGTTCTTCTTGTGTTTCCTTTCTGCAAACGTCACCTCTGCCTGTCCCCGTGGCTGGTCAGGCTGGGCACACTGTGGTCCTGGGCCCAGCACGCACCTTGTGAGTCGCCCTCAGGAAATCAGAGCAGCAGCCAGCTGCAGGTCCCACTCTCCTGGTCAGAGACAAGGACACGCTGTTCTGTGATTGAGCTTCATTACTGGTTAGTACCGATCACAAACACAGTGAGTAAGGTCTTCAGAGCCAAGGAGGCTTCACTGCACCCCTGCATCTAAAGCAAGGGTTGAAACTGGGCTCCTCTTGGTGCGTTTTATAGATCCAAAGTGCCGGCGTGTAAAGTCGCAAGCCTTGAAGCCTCGGGCTGCTGTGTGAACGTAGGTTCCTAGGTGGCAATATAGAGCAGTCGCCTGAACACCTTCCCGGTTGCCATCCCTGATGCTCGTCCATTCGTTAGCACACCCAATGTACAAAAACATTTGGGTGTGCCGGCACCCTCGAAGAAGCACGTCGATAACTGCAGAGGCTTTGGGGGCGGCTTTGGGGGCAGGTCTTGCCACCAATGCTGCACGGGTGAGCGCTCTTCTGTGGGATCAGGGGTTTGCCCCTTTCCCAAAACACCTCAGAGGGAGCTGGTGTGCAGCAGCTCCCTGGGCAGGCAGCCTCCCCATGCAGGGTAACAGGTCAGCTCAGGCGTTCAGGAGCTGGCAAGGGTGAGGAACAGAACAAATTTTACCTGTGCAATCCAGGCAGAGCTTGTTCCTTTATTACTTATTTTTATTTATTTAAACCAATCAGAGCTTTCTCTGTATTTCTGAAAGGAAAAATGCAAATCCACTGATAGTCTTCATAGAAGAAAAGATTTATATAAGAAGCAAGTTCCTGCAGGCAATACAGCACCGGCTGAGCTTGCAAAATAATTCAATGTATGGGATGGATTCAGTTGGTGGCTGCCTTATTTTCATTGCCTCAGAAGTGGCTGGGAAAGCGAAGATCTAAAGGTAAGAACTGTAATAAAGCTCTCTTAAGCAGCTTTGCTACAGCAAACCTTCAGACCCATTTGAGAACGTCAGGGATTCTTGAGCTGACTTGACAAACAAATCTGGCATCTTTACAGTTGAGCCTTAGAATGCAAAATGCCATAAATTCAATCATCTCCCACAAGATAAGGAGTAGCCAACTGATTCCCAGGATGCAGGTGGCATCTATGTGCCCCTGCTATCGGTGCACTCTGCTGTGATGGGATATCTAATTTAGGTAAGTGCATTTTCAGTATGAGGGAACATGAGTTCTGACCGCGGGTGGCTGCCAGTAGAGACACACAAGATCAATTCTGCAGATTCACACAGCATACTGCTCTCGTTTTAACTAAAATACTAAGCTCAAGTAATAATATGGGAGTCTTAAAAGCTATTGAGAAAGAGGGAAAACCAAGGGAAGCAAATAAAAAAAAAATCAATAGAATCCCGTGGACATATGTCCAAAGATTTACAGCACTGTTCCTCTGCATTTTTCAGTGAGACCAATGAATAAATATTTCAGTACTAACAAGATAGACACAAACAATTTGGATTATTTTAACTCCAGCATCACTATCTGATCCAAATGTAGGTGCAGGGAGCCCATGAGGTGCTCCATCAGGAGCTACCCGGTTCTGAGCCATCAGCATCCCAGTGCACCACAGCACTTTTCGGAGCCTACAGCTGGCTGGAGCAGTCCCCGTCCATGGCATGCAGAGACCTGGGAGGCTGGAAATGAATCAGTCTGTTGCCTCTTTCTGTCCTAGGATGCCTTTGTGAATCCAGACAAAATTTAAAACTTCATAATATTTCAGGTCAACTGTCTTGTTTGCTGCCCTCTTTCCTTCAGAGGCAAATCCCTCCCCACCCAGGTATTTTTGTGACAATGCTTAAAACTGGCATTCACATTGTCATATTGCCAGAAAAAAAGAAAAAGCAAGCCAGGAGTTTGGGGTTTTTGAACCACAGCCTCCCATTTAGTTGTCTTTGTGTCTGCTAACTTGCTTTCTTGAAGACTGGAGAGGGTTTGGCTGAACTGCTCTGTTCGCTTTTGGTCTGACACGTGAGATAAAGGTCCAGCAAAGCCGACATATTTTGTCGCACCAGCTGTGGTGGGAGTTGCTGTGCCCCAGGGCTGGTTGTGTATGTTTAAATGAAGTCCGTCAGGCTTGGATTATGGCCAGGACTTTCATTGCTGGGCTCTTTTCAGCTCTAAACAGAACTGCACTCCCTCCGAAATGGTGCTGTCACTTGTTTTTGCGAGAGGAGGCACGAGTATTCAGGGGCTTCACCCATTGATTTGTACCGTGGGTTAACTCTGTAGGTTTGGTGAGATCAATGGGCTTCAAAAAACATAAAGAGCCCGTTCCATTCTGCTGCACTGGCATGGTCCCATAATGCCAATGAAATTGATTGGGAAGAAGTTGGGTCAGGACAAATGGGTCCCCCATGAGCTTAGAGACCATCTCCTGGTCAGGAAATGATGAGCATAAAGCTGCAGTATTCTCTGCTGTGGCAGCAGTAAGGAGGGTAAAAAAGCTGCTGCTGTGGGGAGATTTGATATACCTGTCACAGGGGCTGCTGAGGCAGTGTGCAGGTTTTTTGTCTCGTTACAGTTTCCCATGTTGCAGAGCAGTTTCCTGTGGGAATTGTTGTCTACTTACATTTAGGGGTGTTGAATGGAGCCCTTTTTACTCTGGTTTCTCTAAGTGTTACACTGTTTGCTGTCATTTTGCCGTTAGTTAAGGTTTTCACCCTATTACCTGTGTGCAGCCACTAACTCCATGCATGGAAGAGAACTCCACAGAGGGTTAATAAATATAGAAAACCACACATCAAAAAAGGAAGTCCTTTGAGGTGGAAATATGTTGAGTCTGGGGGAGCACAGCCACCTGTCCTCATCCTGGGCACCTGCTTATGGCACTGCATAGGATGGGACACCATGAAAGATGGACCTTTGGTTTAACCCAGTATCGTCATTTGTATGTTTTCTATGAAGCCTTCTCTAGGAAGAAAACCTGTAAATGTTTCCTCAAGATATCTTTCATCTTCAAAGGTCTTGGAAAACCTGTCCTTCGGCAATTTATTTGTTCCCTTCTGCCCCGGATCCTTATTTTAACAACTGTGCTTACCTGCAGTTAATGTCTTTGTTGCACTTTCTGGCTTGGTTTTAATCCTCTCCTGTGCCATAATAGCAACTCAGTGTGGTTAGAAGTAAAGAAAGGTGCTTGCAAAGGCCATTGAGTTCTGGTGAAAAACTACACCCAGCAGTGACTGGTTTTGAGTGTATGCCTTACTGGAATCCCCCATCACCTCAGCTATTAAACACCATAGTAATCACAAACAGACTTATAATATTTATAATTATGATGGGCACTGCCCACTTACACCATGTTCCTGAAAGAATACCCTGTGAGTGATGTACCTGCTCCAGCCTCCTCAAGGAGCTACTAGACAATACCCAGTTTACATGCACAACACGGAGCTGTGTCAATAGACAGTCATCAAAACCTCCATTTTACTGCTTCCACCCATCATGCCTACAAAACACTTCACTGGAATTGAGCTCATGACTTGCTGTGCAACATTGGGCAGTGGCTTGCAGCTGTAGGTGGTAACGGTCTTACTTGCTTCCACTTTGTTGTATCTGTCATTTGCTTTCTTCTCCCATGACCTTTGCAGACACCAACCCTCCACACTGCAGGATGGAAGAGATGTGCTTGGGCTTCAGGGCACAAATAATACTCAAAAGATGCTCAGACTCATCCTCTGGATGATGGATCTAGCTTACATGTGGTAGCAGAGGACAGTATTAAACCAGCCTAGTCCTACAGCAAATTTTACATCTATTAGCTTTTAATGACAGCACTGCCCAGAGCCAAACCCTCCAATGCTCTGTAAGTGCCAATATCTAAATCTCTGACTGCCTAAAGTCAGCAGAGAAGAATCTCAATCTAGCCAGGCTTAAGGCTGCACTAAATCACAGTCTCCATCATTGTCCTTCTGCTCTGTTTTTCTCTAGTGATGAACCTATACCTGATGACTCAAGGATGGTTTGGTATCCAGTCAGACACACCCAGCTGGGTACCAGGGAATTTCCCAGCTGGTGAGGCCTGTTTGCTGACCCAGCAGCAGAGAAGCAGTACATACCATAGGCTGCAGCTGAATGTTCAGGCATCACATTTGTGCTGCATGTGCTCAGTCCAGCGGTATGTCATCCAGCTGAGCAACTGCACGCTGTCTGTGTGCAGAAGCTAAGCAGAGGCATGGATCTAGATTGATGGATGCTGCCGGGCTCTGCAGTCAACCACAGCTGACTGAAATCTGCAACTGCATCTCTAAAACAATCCCAAGGGTGCAGTAGTAAAACGCTTCCATCGATTTTAAATTTAACATTTTAATTTGAAGACTAACATTTGATCTGATTTGAAATGACTGGATTCAATGACAATTTGATTCACGGGGCTGGAAGATCTGTTAAAGCACTAAAAGCTGGACACGTGCAGGGCTGAACTTTCCAAAGGCACAAAACAAACAGTGGTATAGAGACATGCGGCCACAAATGGCAAAACCTGATTATAATTGCTCAAGCTCTCCACCTCTACATTAAGGTGACCAGCCCCCTCCCAGGGGCCAAAGGTATGTACCTGTATATACACTGAGTAGATGAGGTGCAGGCTTTCCTGAGCTATGGGTAGCCAACAGGGCTGCAAAAGGCAGGATGGGGGCAGTCATGTGTAGCACCTAAGGCTTGATCTCAGGAGCTGAACCTTGCACCCTCTGGCTGTGCTAGTCAGCTCAGAGCTCACTGGTTGTCTCCAATGTCTTGGAGAGAGAAAAAACTGTTGCATTCACCATGCAAATTTTCTAGCTGCTTCAGCAGGGAGACCAGAGCCCATCCAAGAACATGCCAATACATACTCCCTCGGTGGTGCCAGGAGCAGGAAAGGCTGTAGGTTGTTTTAGCAGTTGAATAGATCCCTGGTCCCGCTGGAACCCTTCATTCTATTCCTTTTCCTGGAGCCAAGAATCTGAGCTGGTTCAGCTTCTCATTTCTCCATGTCTACTAATGGGCATCCCTGGTCTGGGTCCTGCTGGCAATGGTTGGATGTGAAGGTGGAAACTCATAGAACCAAAGTGCTGTATGTGATTGGTGATCTGACTTGAAGTGGCTTTGTGTTAGGCCAGTGGCAGAAGATTCAATGGCTATGGACTTCAGAGACAGGCAGCAGCTGAGAAGTATTTCTACAAACACCTGACTTCTGTGTGTGTGTTTCTCCTTGGGGATTTAGCTTCAATGTTTGCCCTTGTGCTTTTGCAGTAACCACTCAAAGGTTTAATTCTGTAAAGCAACAGACACAACACCAAGTGGATTATACCAACTTTATGCAGTGGAAGGATGCAGGAATAATTCTGTCTTGTGGACTGATAATATTTAGAATTTGCATCCCAGAAGTATCTGAAGGATGCAGACAAATTCAGGTCCCTATTGTGTTAGGCTCTGCTTATACAAGAGATGGTCTCTGCCCAAAGACTTTGCAATTAGAGTAAAACATTGAATGATACACTGAGGTCGTATGTGCTACTAGAAGATAAAACTGCATCAGGTGCATAATGAAATTGCTCATGGTTCACAAACCTGTCAGGGCAGATAGACAGTATTGCCTCATCTAATACGGGTTTGCATCTGTGGGTAACTGCTTATTAGTAAAATATATTATGTAATATTCTTTAACAATTCATAATAGCTTGTATCTGAAGAGAGGAAGATGAACTAATGAACAGCTCACAGGTGCAGAAGTGAGATAAAGAAGGTGCAGCAAGTCGTCCTGCACAGCAGTGACTCCCCTGCTCTTTCCCTCTGTATAGAAAAGTTCTCTGAGTCCAAGGTGTATTGTTCACTGTGAAAGGCTCAGCCAAGCTGTCACTTGGGTTTGTACTGTCTGCAGTTCAGTAGCAGCAAGCTGAGCATATATATTGCAGATGGAAAATGTTGCTGCTACCTCTGACAACACTTTGCAGCCTTTGGTAGAAGAAAAAGAAAAAGAAAAAATTCTGCTGATGACTGTAAACCTGAGTAAGACAGAGGGAAGTTGAGGGTTTTTTTAACAGTTTCTTGCTTTAAAGTGATCCTCCTGCCTGTCAAGTTACTGATCACATAGACTTGGGCATGTATAAGTGTCTGTGCTATTCTTCTGAACTATGAATCTTTTGTGTTTTGGAGGCTGTTTACTAGCTACCTTTTGAAGACATTTTTTCTGCAGTAACATAACAGTGACAGAGCAGTTACAGGATGTAGAAGACACAGGTTAGTCCTCATTAGCTATGCACAAATTACCAAATGGCAAACTTCAAGCTTTAGACAAATTACCATGGGCACTGAGGGAACAAAAGAAGTGAAATACCTTGCCAACAGTCATCTTCTGCCTCGTTTAGCGTTTCCTATGCTAGCAGATCTTGGTTGGCAGCATGATCCTCCTGACTCCCACGCGCTGGCACCCATCCCTGCCCTGAACCACCTGCAAGCCCGTGTCACTCCTCAGGGGCAAGGGCTCCAGAGGACTCCACCAAGTAACAGGGAGCCTCAAAACACAGCACTGCCATTCCCAAAGCTTATCATAGGGCTTTGAAGTTCTCATTCGTCCTCTGTAAACTGGGTTGTGACACTCCTGGGTTGGTCCGCTCTGGGGATTAGTGTACGAGTTACTCTCAATCACTCCTTATTATTCCTGGGAAGATTAACTAAGGCACGGATTGCCTGAGGTGCAGAGAGAACTGAGGTAGCTCTGTGTGATAGTATGGGATTAATTGGGCTGATTTACATGGGTGTAGCACCATGTGAACCAAACTGTGCTACTCCGGAGCTGCCCAGCTCACACACAGGCCTGGCCCCGAAAGACCCAGCGAGGCCACTCTGTAATATTTTATTTGGTCTTTTTAATTTTTTTTTTCTTTTTAAGCCAGGCTATCTATCTTCTGCTCCTGATAACAGAGAGCATTCTATGGGACCTCTGTAAGTGGCTACCCAGACATCTGTGACAGTGTACCTGTTGTCCTCGTGATAGAAAATCACTTCTACAATGGTGAGCAATGTAGCTTCCAGAAGCAAGAGAAAATGGTTGTGAGCACCATATGCTGTAGGTAGGGAGTGACGGAGTAGTGACCATCAAGTTCAAAGTTGCAAAAGAATGAGTTTGTCTTCCCCAGAGGCTCCCTATGTGGTCCTCAGTCTGGGGGTGTCCATGAGAGAAGAAAAAGCCCTCAGCGGGGTCACAGCTTCAGGCATCAAGCTACTGTTTCCCTGTCCTTAGAGCTGGAGGGTTTGAGAATTAGAAGTTTGGAGCTGGAGCCTGCACGGGAGGCCTTGCATTTTGTAAGAGGCAGCAGATGGCTGGCCTGGGAAAGCAGCAGCAGCAGCAGCAGCAGCATTGCTCTGTCACGGCCGAGCACAGCAAATTCTTTTCTTCGGATCATGCTGTCACTGCCGAGTTGTGCCGCAAATGTAGGTCCCAGCTCCCCCCATCACTTCCCACAGTAACAAGCATGGCAAATATGTTGAACAGCAAATAGCTCTTCTGCTTTATCTGATATTCTCTGTAATATAGTGCATGGCATTACAGTGCTGTGCTCCAGCCTCAGCTTTTCCAGTCTCCGATCCTTCCTGTGTGTTTATGTGAAGCCACTTGTGATTTCTCAAACAGTGAGTCTCTGCAAAAGAATAGGCTCCAGCAAATTAAAAAAAAAAAGTTCTGCACTCTAAAAATAAAATGAAATTTTAAAAGGGCTATAAAAAACCTGAGTCATTGACTGGATCCGGATGATCTACATGAAAGAGAGAACAATATTCAATTTGTCTAAACCCCCACTTTCTTCTCGAAAGGCGCTATAGAAAACTGTTCCGAGGCATAATGTAAATTAGAAAGCCACCACAACAGTTCATACTTGAATGAAACTAATTCACACAGGATGCAGCAAATAGGGCATAACTACAGCACCACTGTTATTTTTTTATACCACCAAAGCCTTTCTTTCCTTTGAAGAGGGGTAATTGTAAGGAATACAGTACTTTTGACTTCCTATGTAGAATTATTCTCCCCAGCCTCTCTGTGATGAACAGTGTATTAGCTATGAATGATTAAAGCTGGCCTCCTGGCCCTCTGGTTGTTTTTCAGAGACTGTCAGTGTCTCTGATGGGCTGAAGTTACATAGCAGAAGGTTCTGCATATGAACATAAAAGCAGACGGTTTATCTTCAAAGGGAAAACCAATTGAGAAGGCTTGACAGATCTCTTGATTATTTGGCTTTCTCTGTAAAGGGGATTGCTTTTACTTAAGGAAATTGTAAAAAGAAAGTAAACTTAAAGCAAAACCCAAGTTGCTGGTATGATTATCTCTGCAGGATTGCTACCAGGTCCACATCCTCAGCCTACCTATGGTGTCCATGCCTTCTAAAATTTGTCAATCTTTACACATCTATTTAAAGTAAAATCAGACTCTTTGCAGTGATCTGAAATCATACTAGGGAGCCTGGGCAACACCAGCTTTATCTTCCAGGACAGTTGTTTGTAGCTTGTCCTTCCAGGAACAGAGCCCACATTTTCTAGCAGCTGCTCCATGATGGAAGCACCATTATTTGATCTTTCTAATGCACTGGCAGAGAAACCAAGAGGACTGTATTGTGACTACCTGGCCAAGTGCTAGTGCAAAGTGAACACTGTTCCTGGGCTGCAAATTCACTAGCACTGCTCTAGCAGAAGGGGTGCAACAAATGTTTGTTGCAGAAGAGGTGTCCTACCCATCACCTGGTAAGGCATTGCTGCTGCTTCCCCAGCATCACAGCCATGAGAGCCAGCACTGTGCTCTCCTCGTGGTAAGGGCAGCAGAACATTTAGCTTGGAGAAGAGAAGGCTGAGAAGTAACTTTATGAATGTTTATAAATATGTAAAGGATGAGAGTCAGGAGGACAGACCCAGGCTCTTCTCAGTGATGGCCAGCAATAGGACAAGGGGCAACAGGTGCAAGCTGGAGCAGAGGAAGTTCTATGTGAATGTAAGGAGGAACTGTTTCACTGTGAGGGTGATGGAGCACTGGTACAGGCTGCCCAGAGAGGCTGGGGAGTCTCCTTCTCTGGGGACATTCAAAACCTGCCTGGATGCATTCCTCTGCTGTTTAATCTAGGTGATCCTGCTCTGGCAGGGGGTTGGACTAGATGATCTTTTGAGGTCTCTTCCAATTCCTAATGTCCCTAACATTCTGTGGAAGATTGCTGTCAGCAACTATTTTTCAGCATGATGGCAACAAAATGATCCTGCTCATTTTGAGGACTTGTGCCTGCATGTGACATGCAGGATATAAGGAGATGGTCCAAAATTTGCATGAAATGTATCAATTACAGACCATAGCAAAGAAAGGGAACTTCACTTCCACATAATGTAAAATCTGAAGAACTGGAAGCAAAATTTGGCCTTGTCTTCACTATCATTTGATCTGGCTTAACTTCCCTATTCTAACAGTATTTTTGACCCCACAGAAAGGTGATTGTGACTGTCCTGTCAGGGGCTTTGTTGCGCCTCTCTTCTCTGGTTTATAAACATGAACCTAAACTCAGGATGCTTAAGGTCATTTTGGCACAGTCTTTAATACAATTCCTTTTGCTTATTCATGAAGCTCTTGAAAATGGCCAGGTTTGGGCCCTTTGCTGCTACTGAAAGGCCTTTCCAGAGCTTTAATTCTCCAATAATGAGAACCTTTGTTCTCATTTCTAGCCAGTTTTTCTCTCTGTGATTACATGCTCCGTTTCCAAATCATGGATAGCAATTTACAGTTTAGCATATCCATCCCCCTGAGCCATTTTGGCTATGTCCTCCTACTCATCATGTTCTGTATCATCCTCACTGGTAACAGCTGAAGAAAAGGTTTTCTACCATCCTTGGATTATCCCTGTGTTTATGCCTGGTTGTTCAAGTCCTTCTACTCTCTCAAACTGTAATAATATGGGGTTCTTTTCTTACATGGTTGGTATGAATTCTGCTCTTCCCTGAAATAACTTTTGTTATGGAATGTCCCTGTCTTCCGTGGTTCCTATTCCTTTGTTGAAAGAAAAAACAAAGTTTTTTGAAAATATTTCTTCGGTGGCTCGAGGTATGGGCTGTGTGGAACTGGGGTACTGAAATGGTGAAAAAGATAGATAGGCTCAGATTTGGCAACATCTGTGTCTTGGCAGGAGATATTCTTCAATTATGGCTCAGCCTGACGGAGATCCAAAAATCAATTTTTAAATATTTTTTCCCATAAATTTCCCTAAAGGCTTTATCAATTTGTCTTTTCTGAGAATGTCTCATAGATGCTGACGAGTCTGGTCTCCCCACAAACTGTGTGATGGCTGCTGTGTTCTCCTACAGGACATCTAGAGGAGTTGCCATCCTTTCCACTTGCAATTTAACCCAACAGGAAGCTGAAACAACCACGCAGCCGCTTGCTCACTCCCCCCAACAGCATGGGGGAGAGAATCGGGAGAATGAAAGTGAGAAAAATCATGAGTTGAGATAAAGACAGTTTAATAAGTAAAGGAAAAGACACATGTACAAGCAAATCAAACCCAGGAATTGATTCCTCACTCCCCATGGGGAGTGTTTAGCATCCTCAGGAAAGCAGGGCTCCGTCACGCTTAACCGTGACTTGGGAAGACAAATGCCATCACTCCAAACATCCCACCCTTTCCTTCCTCTTTCCCCAGCTTTATATGCTGAGCATTGCACCATATAGTCTTGAATATTCCTTTAGTCAGCCAGGGTCAGCTGGCCTAGCTGTGTCCTCTCTGAGCTCCCAGTGCGGTGGGCCAGGCCAGGGGCTGGGCTGGGGGTGCCAAATGCCAATAACTGGCCTCTCAGGGATGTGTGACAAAAGGATGTACCCTGGGCTGTTCAAGGAAATCCACGTTTCTGGGTGGAATGATCTTTATCAAAACCTTGTGTCTTAAGAATGTAGAGGAATAAGGGAACTTATTGGCTTAAGTTCAAAGTAGAAGACTCTTGTGGCAGAGTTGTCAATGGCAGACATTTTAGACAGGCACTGGAGGCTGTGGTTGTCTCTGCCTGGGCATCCTAAGCAAGCTAATATAAGCAAATTTTAGGTAAATGCTAAAGTATCACTGTAAATTTTCAAAATTTGATCAAGGATAACATTCTACAAATAGGCACTAAGTACTTCAGCAGAACATATATTGAAGCTTTTGCAGATGTCTTTTAAAAAAAAGACATAGGAAACTCCTGATCATTTACCACCCACCTTCAGGAGCTCTGCAAGCACAGGACCGACGGAGCCACCCAACAGGCACTTCTGCACGTCACAGCTGAGGCGTGGAGGGGACAACAAGCTCCAGGAGCCCAATGGGTTTAAGTGCTATAACTCACTTCAAAATAACTGGCACACACGGAGTACTGCAATGGAAAAAGCTGTCTCATCACCTAAAAGCTTGTTGACAGCCTGGCGTGCAGTGTGTGGATCCCAAGCACAGTTTAGCTGCCAATTACCTGGTTTAAAACTCCCCGTGGATGTGGTGGAGAAAGGTGCTGACAAGCCTGGAAGCAGCTTCTCACCTCACCTAGGGACCAAAAAGGAGAGGGAAGAAGGTTTGTGAGGAGTTCTTGTGGAGCCCTGTGGTCATATATGACAGGTCTGTGAAGGTGTTTGAGTCCAGGTGTATATTAGACATATATGTTCTTCTGAGGTCTTCAGGCTTTCCTGTAAAACTGCTAATATGACAGTACTGAGTCCTGAAACTTTCCAGAATCCTTGACCTGCACGTCTCTGTGTGCTGTGCCACACTTAGCAGGCATTTCTCATTAAAAAATCTCTACAAGAAGTCCTGGGTGACATGATTTGCCTTTACACCAAGGAGAAGTTGTGTAGCTGAGGTTGTGTCTTTATTACACTGATAAGCAGAATAGGGAAAGGTATAAAAGCTTGTGTGCAGAGAGGCCTGTCTTTCAGTCCCTTGCTATCACCTACTCTGCAAGTACAGAAATAGTCCTGCTGGTTCCGAATTGATAAGTTACAAACCAAAATGCATTTCAGGGATACCCATGCCAAAGACATGACTGTTTGGTAACTAGGACCATTGGAATTATTGTTGTAGCAAGATGCTGGTTGGTGAGTCTTGCAGAAAGGGTGTAGGTAGGGCAGGTGAGCTGTCTGTAACCATGCTTCAAGCTGTGGTGTTTGGTGTTTGTCCCTGGAGGAGTTTCCAGCAGGTCTGTGCTGTTTTTGGCTGGGATGGGGTTAAATTTCTTCATAGTAGCTGGGGCAGTGCTGTGTTTTGGATTTGTACTTTATGACTCAGGGTTTGTGCTTGCTCCCAAGTAACCATTACATGTGATGGAGCCCTGCTTTCCTGGGACTGCTGGACGCCTACCTGCCCATGGCGAGTGGGGAATCAATTCCTGGTTTTGAGAGCTTTACTTTCCCTGCTAAACTGTCTTTTTCTAGGCTCATATGTTTTTTCACTTTTACCCTTCAGGTTCTCCCCCTATCCTGTTGGGGGGTGCTGAGTGTGCAGCTGGATGGGGCTGAGCTGCTGGCAGGGGTTCACCCAAAGTAAGGTCTCATAAGCAGAAACCTCAGATGGCATGGAGAAAGAAATAAAAAGGAAAAATAAAAAAAATCTATAGGAACAAATATATTTAGGAAAATGTCACAGAGCATGTCTTGGATGCTCAGATCTCTGCTTTTGAAATACTGATACACAGAGCAGTTAAGAAGCAAATCTTTCCTTTACCTTCACCTCCCCTGAGATCCAAGACTACCCTTGTTCTGAATGTGGCAGTGTGACCAGAGGCCCCTGGCTCAGGACTGTGGCTGAGCTGACAGGTGCTCACACACTTCTCTTCCACCCACTTCTCCAAAAGATGACTCTCCTCAATGAATATAAACACCTGTCTTCAGGCTCCAGTTTCTGCTGGTCTGCTTGTGGATGGGTGAATGGTCAGATGTGCAGCTGGATGAACGTGTCTGAGATTTGCTGAGGAGACATTTTCTGTAGAGAAAAATTCCTGGGAATGTTGGACACCTCATAGAAAAAACTATCCAGCTAGTTGAGCTAGCTAGAGACGCTAATTGTGATGGATGGAGATTAGACAAGTTTAGTAGCAGTCACTGAGATTAGACGCAGAATCATGACCTAACTTTCCCAAAGAGGCTTCATTTGGAAATGAATACAAATGTAGGGATCAAAGTGAGTCCAAGCAGTGTCGGCTCTCATTTGTGTTTAGTTACAGAGCCAAGACTGCCCCAAGTTTATGCAGTAGCCTCAGTTATGTATCCCACTCATGCTCCTTCAGAGCAGCCTGTCTGGTTTAGCCTTCTGACATTACTGTACATTGTAATATTTTAATCTGGGAGACATCCACTGGGAGACATCCACTTGATTTACATATTTAGATACTGAAACAGCACATTAATTTCACCCACTGCAAGTTTTTGGCTCTCTACCTGTGCTCATTACACACCAGAGGTTCATGTTGCATCTGCTACTCTGCCATTTTTGGACTTTTTATTTTACTGAGAGATGAGATGGGTCTGAACTGTCCTCCAAAGCTCTTACAATCTGGACAAATAACACAAAAATGGAGTAGCTGAGATAAGAGGGAATCAACAGTGAAGTTTGTCATAAGCCAGTGTGACAAAATTGTCAGTCATGACAATCTCTGTGACTGACAAGTGTCTCACTCTCTGTTTCCTCCTGCACTGCTGGCAACAGCTGTAACATGTCAAAAAAGCTGCACCAGATTTAGTCCATCTATTTTATCCATGCGTTTTGTGATTTTCTTGTTCTGTTTGTGAAGAGCTTTTCATTCAACAGGCAACTTCCCTGGGTGTGCTGGCACAGCTCAGCAGCTGTCATGTAGGGCAACTCAAGCCTCCTTTGTTTCCTCAATGTACAGAGTGCTTGGGCATCCTCCCTCCCACTCTCTGAGGAAGTGAGGGCTTTGGAAAAGTGGGGATGTCTCCTCATCTCTGGATGTTCACAGACCTGGAGCCAGGCACTGCCCTGGCCTCCTTGCTCGGTAGTGTGACACATTTCTGCCAAGCAGCTTCCGTGGTTTAGAGAATGAATCAAAGGATTTCCCCTGCAGCTCCTGGTGTTTGCTGTAAGAAGTTGCAATGTGTCTTGGCAGCCAAAATGCTCCTGTTTCCTTCAGTTCTGCTCCAGCTGGATGAGAACGGCCCGAGGCAGAAATTGAGTCTTTGCATGTTTTGCACTAATCAGACAAAAGCTAGGAGAGGTTTGGGAAAGTTTCTAAATAATAAACACAGAGTAACAGAAACAGAACTAGAAAACAGGAAGAAATAATTTGGTTTGTCTGAAGTCCTAATGAAGTCTGTTGCAAGCCTGAGGATTAAATGCTAAATCCCTGTCCTGGATCTGAACAGCTAACAGTTTTTCATCCCCAGCTGAAGTTACTTGTCCTTGTTGGTATTTCTACTGTGCTTGTTGCTATGAGATTCCGATTTTAAATAGATAAAATTCAGACTACCTAGTTCAGGTGCTCAGTTTAATTGTATTTCACCTGCTACACTGCGTTTTGATGTTTCTTTACTACTAGGAGCACTGGAGAGAGCGCTGGATCACGGAGTAACAAGATTACTTTGGTGAGAGTGCCAGGATGGGGTCCTTCCCAGCCAACTCTGTGTGGAGTCTCATGTGCTCTCTTGCAGAAGAGACAAAAACAAGTAGTAATCAAATCAGACTGAAAGATATCTAGCCATCTGCCCTATGTCATGGTGACCAGAAGTTAGAAGATAAGCAAATTTACAAACCTAGTCTCAGTGAGGTTGCTTGTTTTGGTCTTTATATGTATCTCCTGTGAACCCTGATGGGCTCACTATAGCAGAGAGCTTTCTGATAAATGCTAACGAAGTTACAATGAACAGATCTGTCTTCTTACTAACAAAAACCATAAAAGTAAAAAGCTAGAGAAAGCAAGCCACAACTGGTCCATCCACTTAATGAATTTTGATTATTGCCATTTACTGGAATATTTGGCTTTGGATCAGCCGGGAACCTTGAAGATGCATGTCTCATCTCTGTTGGGCACTTGAAGCACTTATTTTTAAGGGAGCCAGTAGTAACATGACCAGATCACTGCACAAGCTACGGTTGATAGGATCAACAATCTCAGGATTTGTGTGCTAACCACACTGCTTTTCAGACACTCATGTCCTGGCAAAAGTGATGGATATCTCTCTCTCACTTTTCATGTGGTGTTGAGAAGGAAGCTGATGATTTGACAATGGTTGCTGAGTGTCCTGCTTCTTGGCTGGTCAGGATGCACACTGGATCTGAGAGAAACACCAAAATGCTAAGATTTTGCCGAGGTTTCTTTTGAAGTTAGCTAGGAAAAGAAAATTGATATGAACCTTAATGGAACTGATGGAACATGGCATGGCAAAAGGAGCATGATAGAACATCTACAGCTAGAATAGTGTACCACTGCCAGGAGAATGGAAAAAATAGTACCCTACAGTACTACAGCTGCAGCACAATGTTGCACAGCCATTCTGCCCTCGAGGGAGGTGGTGGGTTGGCAGTTCTGCATCACTTAATCTTGGGTCAGCTTGTTTGTATTAATGGCTTTGATACAATCTTGGAAAACAGGAGTATTTTTTACTCCATAAGCATAGCCTGCATTTTGAAAAATAACAGGTTTTTAGAAGCACACTTAGATTGGACTCATGTTGATTATGAGAAGGTTCGTGTTAAAGATAATGGTGTAAGTGGGGTAGAACTGGTCCCTCCTGAGAGACCTGTTCATGAGAAATTTATTAGTTGGCATAATGGAAGTAAGTGTCTTCTCTTTGCCACACAAATCAATTGTGTTTACTAATTGGGTAAAAGGTGATAGTCTTGCTGCACCTTGGTGTGCTGGACTGGAATGTGTTTACAGAGACCTGAGCCTGTTTTGACAAGGGCAGAGGTTGGATAGTTCTGACACACATGTTTTTGATAAACTAGAAGTACAATTGCCCCAAAAGATCCTGATGAAATATTTGTGATGAGAATTTAAGGATGAGAAATTAATGTGAAATTAAGAATGTTGCAAATATAGGAAGGACACAAATGAAAGTAAATTAATGTTTAACAAGTGGTGTAAGGTACACCGAAGGTTTTGTGGACTAGCCATCAATTAATATAGTAGATAGTCTGGAGGGTTTTTAGGTTCATGATCACATTCATGTTTTAAAAGCCACGGGATCAGTTTGCTGACAAACCTCTGCATCGTTAGTAGGAGAGGGGCTTACAGCCCAGTTTACTGCTATTTCCAGAGGCTCAGCAGGGCAGGTGACATTGCTGCAGGTGACATTACTGCAGGTAAACAGGGCTTCAGGTCCTTTTTCAGCAGCAACAGTAATGTCCCTTAGTGAGGAGGAGACTGAAAGGAAGGAGCAGAAATCAGATTTCCTATAATTAAATCATTTGGGTTGGAAGGGACCTCAAAGCCTATCTAGTTCCAACCCCCCTGCCATGGGCAGGGACACCAACCACTAGATCAGGTTGCCCAAAGCCCCACCCAACCTGGTCATGAACACTTGCAATGATAGGGCAGCCACAACCTCTCTGGGCAACATGTTCCAGTGCCTCACAGTAAAAAATTCCTGCATAAAATCTAACCTAAATCTATCCCCTTTCAGCTTAAGACATTACCCCTTGACCTGTCACCCTGTGCCCTTGTAAACAGTCCCTCTTCAGATTTCTTGTAGGCCCCTTTCAGATACTATCATCACTACCCCTATTGTTCCCTAGAAGTATCTTTGCTTGTAGTCCTTACAGAAACAGTTTGAGTGCCAGCTTCAGGCAGAGGCTAAATTCGTAGCTATAATTAATGTGGAGCCCACTGCCAAATGCTTTCATTACTGCGTATTGAGAGTCCCGGTAGGTCCGCGCTGGGATGTAGGCATTCCTATTTCCAGCCCTGCCAAAAAGAAGAGGGTAGAAAGCTCCTGCCTTTGCCCCAGGGCAGACACAGAACTTCTCTGCTCATCTCCAACATGATTAAATTTCTGATTCAGTAGAACAGAAAACAACCCTTAAATAGCTTTTACTATTTTCCGTTGCCGTTTGGCAATGCATATCATCTTTACCACAACTAACTGCACTGCCTGACATTAATTTTGCTACTTCCCCCTGTACAGTTGCTGACTGTCCCTTTCCAACTGGTAACTGCTGCCTTACTCTTGGGCTGCTTCTTGGCTACAGCTTAAAAATGTGAGGCCTGGGAAAACAAGGTGTGGAAGGAAAAGAGATGATAGCACTGAGCAGCAGAACAGACCAGTGTTTATCCACAGCTAAAAAGGGTGTGTGTGTGTGTGTGTGTGTGTGTGTGTGTGTGTCTGTTCAAACTTATGACTGACCACGAAAGCTCACTAAAATTTGTATTATGGCTTTATGGACCTGGGTAAATAACAAACATCTGATTCTATCAGTCTGTGACCATGCAAGTTCACTCTTGCACACCAGGGAAAAGTTTACTCCAAGCCTTTCTAAGATCTGTCTTTACAACCTATTTAATCATAGAAACAAGGGTTTTGTTTTCTGTTAGGATGCACATAATCTGTGGTAAGTGCTTAAAAAGTCAAATATTTTTGTGACTACACAGGAAAACTTAAGAACATTCAGTTTAGAATGAGAATTATTTTGGGATGTCTGTGTAAGTCTGGAGACAAAATTGACCACACTGCATTTTAAAGTCCAGTAGGAGAAGGGTAAACAGTCTCTAAATTACATTGCACGAGCTGAGTCCCTGGGATCTTCTTGTGGTTGTGATAGTGCAAGTAGGATAGGGTAGTCTAAGGAACATGATTTCCCAAAGACAGGATGGGGAGCACTGCCCTAAGTGTGAAATGGTTACTCAGGGCTTAAAGACTAGAAGCCTGGAAGCGGGTTCAGGTAGTGAAGGGCATGACTACTGAAACTGAATGCTAGTGGATACGGTCCCCCTCTCAGTTCACGCAGGGGGTTTGCATGAAGAGTACCACTTCCCTCAACCTATGGATCATCCAAGGCCAAGAGTGAAGGAGAGGTGAAGCAGCACCTCTCAATCGATAGGTTGACTGCATAGTGGGACTTTGCTACTTGGGTTGATGCAGCTTGCTATAGGGCGTTGCGTTGTTTCGCAACACTCGCTGATATAAAACAGGAGCAGTTCATTTGATTCGTACCCTCCTCCCTGGCAAGATCAACTGCATCTAAACCAACCCTGACTGATTTTTCTCTGTTTTTTTATTTTCCTTAAATCCTTAAGCACTGCCCACTGCTCCCAGGCTCGCTACTCCACCGGTTGATTGTCCTCCTTGCTTCCAAGAAGTGCCACAAAACAAATGAAAAATTTGACTGCACCCAGCAAAACACCACTAATGTCACCATTAACGAGGTGGTGGGACAGAATGGCCCTGCACTGCGGTCAGTGGGGAGCTCACCCCACTCAGCACAGCAGAGGTTAATGCCACACTAAGATGGCTGCACAGCATCACTTTTTCCCTTGTCCTGGAGAGCAGTGTTCCTAGATCACTTCGGCTGACTTTATCCTGTGGCTCCGGTTTGCTAGACTTCTGATCTTCTTGTTGGTCATCTCTGGATCCTGCACCTGGTTCACATACTAAATTTTCACCTTAAAATTTCACTTTTTTAATGAAAGCCAAACTGTGGATGTGTATAGCCTTATACATCCAATAACTCAGAATAACCTGTACTATGGTGACATACTAGTGAGGAGAGGAACTGTGACCTTAATGGTTAATGCATGGCACTGGAGAAGGGGAAACTGTGTTGTCCTCTCCTGCCCTAAATCCCACACTCACTGTATGATGTTTTTTTAAGCCAGTTTCCATGTCTAATTTTTGTGTATCAGTTTTCATGTCTGTAAATTTGGAATAGCAACTTCTCTTTCTTTGTATTTAATTACTGTGAAATGCTTGGAGGAACTGAAAGATGAACAGAAATAAAAGCCAAGGCCAAAATTAAAATACACAAATTATTTATTGAATTGCTAGCATTCCTATTCCATAACAGTCAAAAATGCTTAAATCTTTTGATCTCTTTCTGTTGCACTGAAAGAGTCCAGGTACTTGTTAGACTTCCCTGATGATTTCAGTAGAGGGTCCTGTTGAATATTTTCCTCCACTCACAGTCTGCATCAACATGATCTTTTGAGAATTTAGAACCCCCAAGCAATTTTCCGCCCCATTGCTGGCCCACACTGCTGTCAGCGAGCTGACTTACTTTGGACAGCTGGAAGATGTTTCTTAATGCCAGGTTTTGGAAGGCAGAGCTGACAATGCATGCTTATGGCACAGGCTGCTGCTCCTGCAGCCGGTACCTGTGAAATGGGGATGGCTTCTGGCAATACAGGAGCCACTGCAGCAATTTCGGATGCCAGTAGATAGCGTTTGCTGTTGCTGAAGCTGCTGTCAGAGATGAGTGGTGCCAGGTTTCTACTTGGCTGATTAAGTCTTGTAAATTTGTCAAGGTAACGAGTAAGGCAGAGTGAGATCTCAGAGGCTATCTTGCAAGTGATCCAGGATTAAGACTGTGTCTCCTCCCAGCAACTGGGTGTTTTCATAGCTATGTGGTGCTAAGAGGCAAGTCCTCTTCTTAAAACCTAAATTAGTCCAGGAAAATCTGTCTTAGCTAAACCGATTCCGGAGGTTTTAAAAAACCAGAAGTCTGTACTTTTTGTTCTCTCTTCTTCTCTTTTTTTTTTTTTTTTTTTGGTTTACCAGAAAGGGAAAAGTCTGTGAGAAATTAAGGAGACTGGCTTAGTGTTATTGCCAGTACAAATCACCAAAAATCTTTATGGTTTCTAGGTGATGCTAAACATGAAAATTACTTCCTACACTTACTGCTATGTGATGCAGGGCTGATGAAGCTTGAAACCCGTATGCAAAAAGAAAGTAGGAACATTTTTACTTGTTGCTGTGCCTTCCTTTTATGGAGAACATTGGTATTTTGAATGGACAGTGGGAGATAGCTGCACAGTTTTAAATCTTTGAGTTAGCAAGAATTAATTCAGTCAGAAATTGATGCTGGATTTGTTAAAAAATGTAGTGCTTGGAATAATTATTTTTAACTCTACTATATAGATGAACCAACATGTCTTATTTAAAGGGAGGAAAAAAGATTAATCTGTTTTAAGACTTGACAGCATATGAGCATCATTAGATCATACAGCATACTCTAGGCAAGAAATGTCATGTCTGTTAGCATTGTTGTTGAAGAAGGATGAGCTTGTTTGAGAGACCTATAGGCACTGGAGAATTTTCACAGCCCTTGGTAATATAGTTAACTGTCCTTGTTCTGAAATGTTTGAACCATGCTATCATTCTATTTTAAGTTTCCCTTGCTTCACATTCCAATCATTCTGTCTGGATAAGCCTGCATTTGCAGGTTAGACCTTACAGAAGTCATGACTCTCTTCTGAAAAACTTTGATAGATTTGTCAGTCCCAAATTTAGGATTTCATTGCTCTTTAGGGAAGTGATAAATCATAGAATTGTAGGGGTTGGAAGGGACCTCGAGACATCATCGGGTCCAACCCCAAAAGCATAGGCTTAACTTAAAAGTTAATTTGAAATCAGTAGAAATTGAGAATATTTCTATGCAGTCATTTATTAATAATGTAATCTAACAGTTTAATAACTTCCCTTGTGTTCCACATTACAGGTTATCTTGCATTATGTTCTGCCCTGCTCCAACAGGCCCCCCAGCCCCTTCTGGGGAAGGAAAGAGTTAGAGGGGTGCAGGGTGCCCTCAGTCCCTACCAGGAGCTCTTGGGGGCTGTGAAGGAAAAGGTCCTGGAGAACATCTCACCTCTCCTATGAAGACAGGCTGAGACAGTTGGGCTTTTTCAGCCTGGAGAAGAGAAGGCTCCTGGGGGACCTTATAGCAGCCTTCCAGTACCTGAAAGATGCCTATAAGAAAGCTGGGGAAGAACTGTTTCCAAGGGCATGTAACAACCTGATGAAGGGTAATGATTTTAAACTTGAAAAGGGGAGATTTAAGTTGGATATTAGGAAAAAATTCTTCAATATGAGGGTGATGGATCACTGGAACAGGTTGCCCAGAGAGGTAGTGGAGGTCCCATCCCTGGAGATCGTCAATGTCAGGCTTAATAGGGCTCTGATCTAGTGAAGATGTCCCTGCTTACCGCAGGGGGTTGGACTAGATGACCTTTAAAGGTCCCTTCCAACATAACACATTCTATGATTCTATGAACAGGCAGTCATCAGGTACTCCTCCCCTGTCTAACTTCACGCACTGAGCAAGCACACTGTCTGCAGCCTTTACCATGCCAGGCACACAGCTCATGCTGCATTTTCGCCTGCTGTCTTTGGACTTTTCCATCTGCTCATTCTCATCGTGCTGCAGCTTTTCTAGGACCTCTCTAAGACAGACCACGGGTATCTGCCTGTTTCAGTTGCTGCTTCAAGAACCCTGTCACTCTCTCTAAGTTGTAGGCAGCAAAACCACTCTTACAAAATATAGTTCCTTTTCCAAAACTGTGCGTGCCCACACCAAGCTATCAGTTTCATCACCATTAGATCTCATTTTGATAGTTAGGCTTCCTGTTTTTCAAGCTTAGAAGACCATTTTCTTATCCCTTTACAGCAGCATTTGCCATCTTTATGGCTTGGCTGATTTTGTAAACTGGATGCTATTTTCCCAGAGGTAGACACATCAGGCCTGCAGACACAGGTGAAATTCTGTTTTCAAGTCATACACATCTTTTTGTCCTCAACATACCCCTACTTAGCTCTATCAATCTTCCACATAATTTTCAAAATCATAGATTTCAAGGCTACAAGTAGCCTTATGTTTGAATACATTTTGTTGCCTTTGCTTCTAGATCAATGGCCTTGTTTCTGGCTTCATCAAGTCTATTAAATGTGGCTAGCCAAAGTTACGTGTAATAAAGACTTAAAATATGTCAGTTCTCTTATTTCTTGCATTTAATGAAATCAATTTAATTAATGCATAATTAACAGTTGTCACTTGTCTGAAAACTTGGAGATAGAATTACAGTTGTACATTGCTCCTTGCTGACTGGCTCACTGAAGGTACCATGTCTAATTAGTTTTGTTTGTTTAATAAAATGACAAGATTTTAAGGAAAAATATAAGTAATATTGAGGATATTAAAACCACCATCAATGTTTTATTGGTATTATACTGATAGCAAATGGCACCATTTTTTCTGCCCCATCAATTCCAGAGTTTGACTAGCTAACCTGCAGAATTCTTTTGCATAGAAAACAAAATTCTTAGCTTTGCTTACTTTCCCTCCCCTGTCATTTTTTTTTTTTTTGCTGTGAAAGTATATCTAGTAAATATGAAGAAGGACTATTTGCATAACCATCTATCGGTTCCGAATTTAACGCAAATTCAGATCAAAAGGAATGATTCTATGAGTGTCTAAGGCTGAGTGAGACACGGTCTGTCCAGTAAGAGTATAGGGGTTTCACTGAATCCCTCTGGTCCATACTTCCCCCACCCCCACCCCCACACCCCCCATTTTGAAATGCTTCCTTTCTTCTCCTTTACACCTTCTGAGCCTGTAGGCACATCTGCCTGTAGGAATTGTTGCTGGCCGTCTATCTGTGTGGCACACTATGGATGGGAACCCGCACCTCACACAAAGTCTTTCACGAGAAATTCGTAAGACCTTCATTAAGTAGAAGAATGTTTATAAAACGGGGGGGGGGGGAATTACACTGGAATGCCCTTTACTTTCACAAAAGTAATCTCAAACCTGTACCAGGAGTGAGTCCTAGAAAAGACTGCATTGTGTCAAGATACATGGAACAGTTTAGCAAAATGTTGTATTGTTGCTTTTTATCTGATAAAAACAACTGCTTTCAAATGGTGATCATTTGTTTTGGTAAAAATTACAATGTGAAAATCCTAATAGTAGGATTCTCTGTAAAAATATGTATTTTTTAAAAAAGTAGATAATCTCATAACCATCACATTTTACCAGAGGAGTTTATGATGGGAGTTGAAATCGCTTATATCACATCAGGAAACCGTTATAAATAACATAACTTGTTCAACTGTGATGGTTCTGAAAATTTCAGTACATCAAGATGTGTTTGCTCCACTGAGTCCATCGCGCTCTTCTGGCAAAGGAAAGAACATTTTGCATTTTAGAATATTTTAGAAAGTTACTGTTCAGTCTTCCATTTCTACATGGAGTTCCCACTGTTCTTTGAACTGCAGGAGACAAATTTCTTGGTCCTCTGAGGATTTATCAGATAGCTCTTTCTCATACAGTCTGGACAAAATTACCTCTTTTCCAGGGTCATCACGCTTGAGTACTCCTTCACACACCTGATTTTCAAGACTGCACAAAGTAGGAATATACAGTCTTCCAGTGCAAGGATCCCAGTCTACTAATATGGTCTGTTCACCCTCTTTCTCCATGAGGCCTTGTACTATTTCTTCCAGCTGAGGAGAAGGTGTCTGCCCAGATTTTTCAGTATCCAAATCCACCAAGTTGATATGGGTGTCACCCAGCAATTCATCTGCTGCATCAACCATCTTCAAATTAAATTCCTCTACTTCCTGTCCCAAACAAGGGTCTGTTGCCCTCACCTCTAGTTGGGGGCAATATGGCTGTCCTGTTTTCATATGAATAAAGTCCTCCAAAGCAATCTGTGTCTCACCCAGTAATCGCTTGGGGGAAGAGGTCTTCTCTTTCAAACTGAAGTCTTGTAGTTTCTGACCAGGACAGAAGTCCTCAGCCCTTACATCATGTTCATACTCTACAGTCCCTGCATTTTTCTGTCTCAAAGAAATCTTTGTTCCAGGCTGGCCGTAAGATGGCCAGTTACCAGTTTGGTCCCCTTCTGCTAAAATATCCTCTTCATGTGAAGTATCAAGCAAGTGTTTTTTTTCTAGCGCTTCTTTTGAAGGCAGATCCTTCCCTACAGTGTAGTAACGGGGACTCCTCCTTTCTGATAGATGACTGGATTCCTGAGATGGCATGTACTCTTCCATGTTAAGAGCAATAAGGTTGATGACTACTGTTTCACATGGTACGAAAACCCTTTCCTTGCATTTGTCAGTGTAGTGCCATACCTGGAAAGCAAAACCACATTTTGAGTGAAGTATAATAAAAACACCATCTTGTTGCTTCTTATACTGTCATATATTTTTAAAATATAAGGCTAGCCGAGGCCTTATTAGGAGGTTACTTCAATTTAGGGAAGAAGGAAGCTCATCATATAAAACCTTCAGAAGTGTTAATATGCTCCACATTTTTTACTCTATCTGAAGTAAAACTGGTTTATGAATTGCTCTAATATCCATTCTCTCATCTTTCCCATGTCAAAATAATGGTTAGATCAATTTAATCAAATTCTGGTTTTGTTTCCACCAGCAAAAACTCGGGTGACTGGAGAAAACATCAAAGTTGTTCTTGAGTCACAGACTACAGAATCTATTCCTGTCTTTTTAACCAGTGAAGGGGAAGTGCAGTCAAAACCACGTCCCATAAGTACAGAGTCAGGCACCATGTCAGGCAGAGCTTACAGAGAATTAAAAAACATCAGGGTTTTTTTTTCAGAAAGGAAGCTGTAGAGAAGGTTGGAGTGCGGTGCACGGAGCCTGCACTGTGGTCCATCACAGGCTGCTTTTGTGACTCGGTGATAAACCATCTAGTTAAATAACAGGAATCTTTCTGAAACCAGTAATATTTCTAACAGGAACAAATGCTCTATGAACAATGGAAACGCAATAGGAAAAGGACAACCAGAAGCTGCGTTTCAGTGCTCTCAAGCTTGAATGGAAGACTAAAGCCACTAATTGATGTACCAGGTAGACTAGAAGCTCCCCCAGGTCAGAAGTGCTGGACTAAAACAAGCTGCTTATTCCACCTCCCCCAGACCACATGGGGTGCCCATGTGGAATGATCTGTAGGTCAAGAAAGCCAGGCAGCATCATTAAAATACCAGCTCTATATTAATTTGTTACCTTAATATCAACTGAATCCAGAGGTGGAGAGATAAAATTGAAGCTTCAAGATGATCATACAAAAAGTCAGTGGACATTAAAAAAACCCAACCCATCAAACAATAAATTATACATTTATTAGCGGAAAAACTGGAGTTGGAATTTAGTCTGCTACTGAGTGGGAGTTTTTCACTAAGTAGCCCTTCATGCTCTTGGACTGTAAGGAGCTCCGTTCTGCTAGCTCTCCAACGGAGACTAAGCTATCTCTCCCCACTGTGCCCTGTGTCCCAGGATGAAGAGTAAAGAGGAAGAAAGATGGAGAAAGACTTTTTACCAGGGTCTGTGGTGCCAACAGGCAATGGTTTTAAATTCTAAGAGGGTAGATTTAGATTGGATAGAAGGAAGAAATTCTTCACTCTGAGGATGGTGAGGCCCTGGCAGAGGTTGCCCAGAGAAGCTGTGGCTGCCCTATCATTGTAAATGTTGAAAGTCAGGTTGGATGGGGCTTTGGGCACTGTGGTCTAGTGACAGATGTCTCTGCCCATGGCAGGGGGTTGGACTAGATGATCTTTAAGATCCCTTCCAACCCAAACCAGTCTGTGATTCCTCAGTTCTGTGATAAAGCCGGTACCTCATCAAATGCAGGGGGTGTCTCTGCACATTTGAACACACAGTAGCAGCAGTTGTTCTACTTCTTCCAAACCCTTCTAAACCTGCAGTCCTAAAGTGAACATTTCTTCTATTAACTCTGTGCTGCTTCAGATTTCTTCAGAAAGATCAGCATGTTGAAACCATCTCCCTTCTATGTCCCATCCCATGGTGTCATACAGACTGGATTAACATCAGTGTTGTTGTAATTGCATGTTTATACTTGAGCAACATGTTTAGAGATAACTGTGAGAAAATTCTGCTGAGCTCATGACCTGGAAAACAACAGTGTTTCTTCAACTTTATGTGTACTTTCTAAAAATTAACAAAGTTTGCAGCTCCAAGAATCCTGCAAGCATTTTTACATATAAAGTGTATTTGGGTTGTGTAAATGTGTTTTTTCAGTACAGTTTTGGGTATCAGGAAATGGTGTAGTATTTTCAAGTATTCTTGAAATCCAGATTAAATTACCTGTGTGATGCACACGTGCTAAATTCTTCACAATCACCATTAAATGGTAAAATGTGGTAATACCCAGTAATACTCCAAGAAAACATCACAGGGGCTCTGCACTGCCTAATTATCCATCTTTTATTTTTTTATTATTTAAAACAATTCATAACTTTTGTTATTGTTGAATCTTCATCTAGAGACCTTCTTCCTAGATCAGTTTAGGGAGTGCTGACTTCCTAACAGAACTTGTCTCAGTGCACCTCAGACCCTGCTTATGGCAATGACTCCTCCAAAACCCAACAGCTCTGTTGTGATCCTCGTTAGCTCTGGCCATCTTTTCAGATCTGGGCATCTTTTGAGACACAGTTGATAACTTGAGTTATTGCTCTGCTTTTCTTGCATTTAATAACCCTCAACGTGCTGTTCTTTTCTTGATCTGAGTGGTAACCAGAGCTTTTATTTTCAGTTAGCCATGGTTCCCTCCCAGCTGACACCAAGCCCTGGAAAACACATAGCTCTCCTGCCAGTGCCAAAGCTGGCAGTGATCTCCTGCAACAGACTACACTTACCAGGTTGGTTGGATGTTTCTGTTTGCTGACATGAAGATACCTGTGCACACAATAGCATGGCATTGAAATAAAAAGGACGGCAAGCACGATAGGCAGAACATAGCCAAATACAATTGTCATAGTCTCATCTGCCGTTTTATCTGTTAACAAAAGAAAAGTTTTCATTGTAGAGAGCAACTTTTTAATGTATTCAGAGAGTAATGTGCATTCACTGTATTGTTTTGGGGATATGGGATGCAAATGTTTTAGATAAATAAGGAATTAGCAGGAAATATAAAAAAAAATATTTGAGCTACAGGATGATTTTTTATTGTTATCTAAACTATACATTAAATTCTAAGAAGGAACAATCCCTTCCTTGGGTTCTCCCATTGCTAACTTCTGCCCCCTGAGACTGCCACAGCTCTGCCACTTCCAAACCTCATTTGAGGAGAAAAAAATATTCTCAAAGACTTAAAGAATGCAGATCCTTTTCTTCAGAGGTACTGCCCTACCTTCCAGTCAGTAGACCCCAGCTATGTTTTATTAACAGTAAAGATTTTTTTTTTATCAATACCAACGTGCAGAGAGGGGAGAAACAACGTTAGCTTTTCACTCTCAGAGCAGATACATAAAAGCCTTACAAACTTAACCACCGTGGGGTCTTTTTCTAACATGCATGGTCTTTTCTTTGCCATCTTACACATACCTTTCAAAGTTGCAATGCAATATTCTTTAGAGAACCCACTGTGCAGAAGTGGTGTGGTGACATGTATCTGTGCGCTGACACAGTAAGCTGTTCCAGGTTCTAACCGGGGCACAACCAAGGTGCTGTTGCTGACGGAGAAGAACCACTGGAAGACATAAAAAAGGAATTTGCTTCCCCTTTAACTCCTGACTTACAGAGTGGTAAAGATCTTGAATACAAAATATATCACAAGCATACAAATTTTCTGGAAAGAATAATGATACCGCCAGCTTCATCCTTTTTTTCTTCTGAATACAGATGTCCCGTCCTCTCATCCGATCATTCTTCTGTCACTACAGAACAACTCCGTGTTTTATATGAAGTAGGACCATGTACTAGCCCACATTCCCATGCTGATGTTGCAATTTCACTAAAGCATGACTCCAGCCCTGTCCTGGCACCTGGGTTAATAAAAGGCACAAGCTACAGTTTCATAAAATCTTTTAAATTGGGATCTTCCGGTAAAGGCAGGAGACTTAGAATAACGGGTGTTATGTAGACCTTGGAATTCAAGGTAAAGTAAATTGCCCTATGCCAAGTATGCTTAGTGAAAAACAACACAAACCAACCAAAACCCAGTTTTGTATGCTCTAATTGCTAATCTTGGCATTTTAATATTCCCTTTCACAAGAGGGGACCTTTTTGGAACAAAGTTTTCTGTCTCTTTTTGGGAAATTCAGAGGTGTGCCAGACAGGGGTTGTGTCTGGAGGATGGGAACCGAAGAATTAATGTTTTTGTGACTGATCCCTGAACTCTTTCTCATCTATTGTCCTTATACTGGGAATTATTACTTGATAATGAAATGTAACTCTGCAGAGACAGACAAATGAAGGTGTGCAGATGTGGTGACAAAGGTGACTTTTTCATGATGTCATGAGGTATGTCAAGCATTGCCAGTAGAGTGGCTGGCTGGGGAGCAGCTCTCATGAAATGGGCTGGGGCCAGGCAGCAAGCTGAGCATGAGCCAGCAACGTGCCCTCACAGCAAAGGATGCCAACGCTTCTTGGGCTGTGCTAACAGGAGAAGAGGCAGCAGATGAAAGGGAGGGATCATACCCCTCCCCTCAGACCACATCTAGAAAAATCACATAATCATAGAATTATGTGTGGGAAGGGACCCATAAGGAATCCTGAGTGGGAAGAGACCCATAAGGGTAATCGAGTCCTACTCCTGGCTCCACACCGGGCCAGCCAAGTCAGAGCATGGGACTGAGTGCACCATCCAGATGCTTCTCGAACCCAGCCAAGCTCGGTGCTGTGACCACTTCTCTGGGGAGCCTGTTCCAGTGCCCAAACAGTGTCCAGCTTTGTTCCCCCAATACAGCATGGAATGGTGGGAGGATGAGAGACAATGGAGATAAGTTCAAAAAGAGAGGCTCAGACTGGATAGAACAAAACACTTTTTTCCCTAAGACTCAAGTCAGGCAGTGGAACAGGTTCTGCAGTCTCCATCGTTGGAGGTTTTCGGGATGCACCTGGACAATCCCTGAGCAACCTGGTCTGCGCTCGCAGCTCATTCCTCTTTGAACAGGGCTTTGGACTAGAGACCTCTTGAGCTCCCTTCCAACCTGAATCATCCTACAATTCCTCTCAGGGTATGAATCCTATTTCAATCCTTGCTGTTACAGTCAAAATGCATTTCAGTAGGCAGAGAGCACAGATTTAACCAGCACAGTTCTACAGCCCTGACAAAGCTTACCCGCTTCTTTGTTTTTTTGTTGAGGACAGACACGTTGTATCGCAGGCCAGGGTACACTTGAAGCAGGGACACGGATTCTCCCTCAGGACTTCTCTTCCACTTCTCAGGAGCAGTCAGAATGATTAAAATGGATTTCTCAGTAGAAGACACACTTACCATGGGCGGATCAATTTTAGCTGGAAAAATGAACAAGTACAGAAAGCAGTCAAACAGAGTAGAGGCACGCTGATTTGAACATGCAGTTACCTAAATTCAATGATACTAAATTTTTGTAACGTTTTAGGGAGTCTAAGTAGGACTTCAAACAATTTATATTGGTAGAAAATCATTTTATCAGATAACTAAGTGGAATTCTACAGTGAGAAGGTGAACAGTGACTTGGAATTTTGCCCAGGGATTCCTGAGACTTCATGGGATAAACAACCTTGAAACTCAATTTGCTGGAACAAGCTAAATTACCAGTATGTTCTCAGATTATCTGGCACAGATAAGACACACTGTGCTCTAAACTATGATTACTGCTTGATTTAATAAAGGCTTTTCAAAATTAGAGTTCTTTATAATATGGATGGGCCACAGCTTTTATTTGTCTTATGTAAAGCTTTACTATAGCATAAAATAGTATTCAGTGTATGTAAGACCATTTATATAACACACATATATGCAAATTCTAATATGATTATTTCAGTTCCTTCCACCAAAAGCATAAATGTGAAACAACTGCAAGAAAATCTAACCTCACTTTAAAATTAACATATCATACACTATGAGGGCACATGCAGGCTGAGTACATGACCACTGAACATCTGGCTGTGTGATTAGCTTTCCTTACTGTCTGTGAGGGGATTGAATCGTGTGGTCTCCATCCAGTCAGAGCACTTCCCATTTAGGAACGCTTTAACACTCGCATAGTACTGTTCTTCATAGTCAGAGGTCTCAATGGAGAGGTCACACCATGTTCTGTTGATATTCCTGCATTCTGGCTTTCTAATCCATTTGCCAACACCATATCTACATTGAAAAAGAAAGAGAAAGGAGCTGTAAAAAATCTCTTGCCATGAATTTAGTCACCTGATAATATAGCACAGAAACTGATGTTATGGGTGATGAAACAGTTTGCTTGCTTTGCAATTTGAAATTTCAAGGACAAACCTTCAAGTTTTTAATGTCAAATAATTCAGGGTAGGCCCTATCCAGAAGAGGTCACATGGAACTAATTGGGATGTTACTGATACCAATCTGAGCCCAGTTTTGCTTACACAAACCGGAGATCTCTCAACTTCAGCCTCCTGTGTTAAACTCTAAACAGGATAATAGAGTCAGGATAAAGCGTTCTGCCAGAATGGTCAGGGGCCCATCCTGGTGTATGGAACCAGATGATGTTCAGGGTCTCCAGGATGAGTGGACAGGAGACTACTCATTGTTGACTGTTACTACTTATTTTTGTTTGAAAGAAAGGCTCCATTGGAATACAATGAACTTCAAAACCCTTCTAGTTAAAAAGGGGGCATATACATGCCACCAATGATGTCTTGGGAATGACCAACTCATACATTAATAGAAGAAATCAAGGTTTAGAAAATTCCAGCTCAGATTTGTACAGAAGCTCCTGGTCCTCAAATTCACATTATTCTGAAAAGAATTCCCCCCACCAATTAGTAATGGCATGTGGCAGCTTCTATGTGACTGCAGGGCAGTATTACTCACCAGCATTTTCCTCCTAGCTCAAGGCCTTGATCTCCTAGGCGGGCAACCCCACCTATGAGTATTTTTGTCTTCAGTGTGAGAGATGGCCATACCTACGGCTACAGACTCTTCCACAGACCAGGTGACCCTGAAGAGTCAGCGTAACTTGTGCTGACTTCATTTTACCTTCTACACAGTTACCGTTCATTCCACAATTACCCAGCACTCTCCCCTTTTCTAGGAGGTGGACTATGTTGCTCACCTGTTAGCAAAGCCTGCAAGATCTGGGCAAAAGAGGTTGCAGCCTCTGATTGCAGAGGTAATCAGAAGCTTTTCAGTAGCAGTACAGGTTACAGGAAAATTTGGGAATTACATACATCTCCAGATCCATTTAAAAGCATACAGAAGGCTGAAATATACAGAAGCCAATCCACAGCACAGCCCTTCATTCTTCTGTCTCATTTCTCAGCAATGTCCCTGAAAGCTTCATGTTTCATCCTACATTTCTTTAGTAGGAAGAAAGTCTTCTTAATTTTTTTTTACTGGAACTGATGCAAGCAGTACCAGAAGTAAAAGTTAAAACTCATATTGCTCAAGTCTAACCTACATATTCATTCTCCTTTCTTTATTTTTTTTGCAGACCTATCTGGTATAAATTTGTTTTGTTTTGGGTTTTTTTATTATTTAAAATGTTAAAATAAAAGTCAAGTGGGATAAAATAAAGAAGCCAACTTACACTGAATACTTCACTTTGTAGAGTACTCCTTCTCCTGTGCCTTCAGGTGCTGACCAGTGAAGGACATTCTTCATGTTTATAGATTCAAAGTGGACATTCCTAGGGTTGGGCAAAGAACAATACAACTCTCCTGAGAAAGAAAATAAGAAGGGAACAGCATACACTAAGAATCTTCAAATACATATGCTTCCAAAAAAGACACTTATTCTTAAGTAAGCCACAAAATTCTACACGTTGCCTTTCTTACCCTTAAAAGCACAAGGTTGTTGGCCATGAAAATTACATTTTTTCAAAAGTGTCCCTAGCTAGTGCAGTCCTGAAGTTCATACCTACGAATGTGTTTTTTTTCTCTAGCAAAAATGAATTTGTCACTTATGACAGATATTGGCATGGAAATATCCAGGGACTGGAAGATAAAGCTAGAAAAGTTTGGCCTAGAAGGTATTTGAAAATTAGAACAATTTAACACTGGAAATTGTCAAAATATCCATGATGCTTCAGTAGAATTCTTGGTGTAGCTGAGAGGACTTTTAAAAATCAAACCAAAAAGACACAGGAACTCTACTGCAAACACAGCTTTACAAACAGGAGTACGACTTCACACTGGAGAATCAGATTGGATGGCCATGATAGCCCCAGCATCATTTGATCATCCATGCCAATACTCCACAAAGTCAAAAGTGAACACCTACTGTCAGGTCACTCATCTAAACTGCTGTTCATTGTGCCAGCTTTCAGAATGAGTAAACAAGTGAGACTGGGGCTCTTACAAACTCAGTTTCATGTCTCCTAATACACACTCCTGATCTAATAAATTTAATGGAGATGCTCATGTTGCTAAACTGCTTGCAAAACGAAGGCCCGTGGGCCCAGGGGCAGAATCCCAAGCTCCACTTTGTGACTCAATCCCCAGCACCTCCTGCCATGGAAGCTGCACCCGTGGGAGCAACCTGGAGACCAGTCCTGAAGCTGCAGCTGCTGGGAAGGAGCTTCTCATTGCTAGTGGCCATGAGGGCATAATGAGGAAGAGAAAAAGTGAATCTGTGGCTCTTCAGGACTTTTCAGAAATCTTTAAACTCTTCCTCCAGGGATGCAATTCTAGTTGTTAAAATGAGAAAAAGAGACAAAGAAACACAAACGGTGGGAACCTGTCTGAATCAATAATCCTTGACCTTTGTTACTTCCTTAAGCAGACCTTCAGGGGTTTTTATAACATATTTCACTATTACTAAAGTAACAGTGTTCATCCTTCTGCATAAGTAACATACAGTTGCTTTTGTAAGTCAAAGTCACCATCATTTTCTTGATTAACTTGACAACATCTAGCTATCTTTGAGCCAAACAGTAAAAGCTTTTCAATATATCTATTTAAAAAAATCTTGCAATTCCTTAGAAACCAATTACTCTAAACTGTCTCGGTGGAAACTGTGGGTCTTCCAAGCCTCTAGTTATACCTTAATGTTTGAAAGAAGCCCCAGTATATGCCTGCATCTGTATCTTCAGATCATAATGTTGTTTATGGAGGGTACTTCTGATGCTGCTGTCTTCCACCTCTATCAGCTAACTAGTGTTCAGTGGCTTTCAAATTTTTTCTAGTCAGAGAACAATTTTCATCAGGTAAAGTCCTTAGGGCAAGGTTATTTCTTTACAAAATGTATGTAGAAAGTCCCCTTCTTTGAACAGTTGGACACAGATACGCCCAGTGACAGGCATCTTGCAAGAGCTCAAGCTATAGCCTCAGTTATAATGAAATTAAAAAAGTTTCAGGATGCCAGGAGATGAGAAAGCCGCAGAAAGAGTCCTCCACAAATCTGCCTTACTGTAACATTTTCTTCTAAGCAGGAGATACAGAACCTAGAAAGCAAAAGGGTTTGTTTTCCCCCCAAATAGATGTCTTCTGCAACTGCTTTAGGTGAAACTAATCCAAATGTAAAGATGGACCTGCCAGAGGGAGCAATGAAAACAGCCTAAAATTAGCAACCTTTGTTCAGTAAATAGAGAAGCTCCTAAACCATTGATCTAAACCATTGATGTTCATGCTGCTAACAGCAAACCAAAGCCAGCATTACACGGATTATGAGAAATTATCCATGCATCGTTTCATTCTTTGTACCACATCCCAGCACTAAAGTGTGTAAGACTTCAGGAAACCCATCAACTGCACAATCAACAACCAGGAATAAGAGATGAAATAAAAAAAAAAAAACCCACAAAAAACCGTAAGTCACACAATCCTGCCCAAGCCAAGAGAAAGGCAATCTGGAAATCCATGTAGGAAGGGAGGGAGGCAGGCACAAACAAACTTTCTGCTGCAATTTCCAGTTAGGAGGAAATACAACTTAGATATTTTCTGAGATTGCTGAGAATCAAAGCCATGAAAGGCTTCTCATTAAAAAACAACGAGGACAAACCTAAAATGCCCAACAAGGAGAAAATTAAGAATAAAACAAAGTCTGGAGGAGAATACAGTATACACTTCATGGTCAAAAAACCTCCAGAGGAAAGATTAAAAACATTCTAGCTCTTAAACAGCAGTAGATGAGAAGGAGATTTGTCTCTGGTAACCTGGGCTCTCAGCGAGGCACCTACTTTGCAGTGGTCATAAACAGCTGACAGAAGAAAATAAACTCTTCCATAGGTTGGTAGATCTCTCTAGTTAGGATGGACCAGACTTGGGAGCACCTCTCTCCCTCCAGTGTAGATGGTGGTCAAGCCCATCAGCCTTGATCTCTGTTCCTCAGCAGTTAAACTTATCAGAGATGCACCTTGTCCAAGAAGGAGTGGCCAGGAGACACTCTTAAGTCTTTACACGAGAAGGATCATCTATCCCTCATGTCTGCCAAACAAGGAAGAAAAGGAACAGAGCTCAGTCTCAGAAAGGAAGCACAGGGAATGACCCCTTGTGTGAAGAGGAGCAACACGTGAGGATGGGTCACCTGGGAGCGTTTCTGGATGGTTTGTGGTGCAGATAGAGAAACATCTGCTAAAAATGACACTAACTTAGCTGATTTGACCTAGGGGTAGTGGCGCAGAGTGGGTGATTTCTTAAGGTCACTGCCAGCCCCACTTTGGTGGGCCTTCTTGTAAGATAAATCTTATATACTAAATCTGGCTTTGCAGGGGAACTGTTGACTCAGGTAATAAATTTGGCAGGGGTACCACTGAATCAGGTACAGGACAGCCAAAAATGTCCCTAACAGCTCACCTTTCACACCATTTTTCTTTAAAAGTTTTTAAAATGTGTTCCACTTATCTGGCTAACCTGTGATCACTGAATTCAGCTGGCCAGAGGCAACTAGCTCATGACTGACAAGGGAAATTACTTCCACTGGGTTTTCTGAATAGTTTTTGGTTGCCTGTAGCTTTCAACATTTCTCCATCCTTGCATAAAACCATTTATATTCCTCAAGCACATTTTACAGTAGCACGACTCGAGCATTTGTCTGCTACTTCAAAATATTTTAAGCCAGTAACATGTAAAGGAGCTTTTCTGTAGATTTTTTTTTTTTTTTAAATTTCCCTCCTCCCAGTGTGGTTTCTGCTGTGGTAAATGAAGTTTCAAAACAGAAACACTGGCTGCAGAAGACGAGCCAATCTCAGCATGCAGAACCCACAGGCTGTATCTCTACCAGATCTAAAGCAGTACAACCCTGCCGGCACGCTCCCACCTGCCCCCAGCTCAGTGTGACTTGGAAGGCAGACGGACTGAGACCGTTAACTTTCCATTTGCTGCAAAAGCAGAGATTTGGTTTCTATTTCTGGTCTTGCCCCTACAGTAAAGGCTTCTGTTGGCTTTAAAAGCAAATCTTGCAAGTTTTTTATTCTCCCATTCTGCACCTGTAAAACAAGAATAAAACTACCAAACTCTGCTATTTCTCCAGGAAGAATTAAGAATAAACTCCTTCAACATCTATTCCACGCTCAGCAGTATCAGGAGGCATATGCAGAAAACACAACGTACATACAGATTGTATGTACCATGGTTATCAGTCAGGAAAGGACTCAAGTATGTGCATCTGCTGCCTATTTCAACATCTTGTCTTTAAACACAATGCATCCAGTTATATTCTGATTTTATTCCCATTCACCGGGATTAATGGCGTGGGTGTCACATGGAGTATTTTGTGTTTGTACTGGTCTATGTGAGAGCAGAAATCAGTCATACACGTTGCTTTGCTAGGCTTAGCCTGTCTCATCAATAGTCTGCAATGGCTGTCATCACTTCCCAGTATAACCAAGTCACCTAGTTTATTTATTGCATGGAAAAACCTGGAGCCTTTATGACTGTCTTTGGAAACACTGTAAATCAAACCTTGAGTAATATCATTCTTTACATCTTCATGACACTGCACACCTGGACTGGAAACAAAGTAATAATACAGGCTTGCAAGCTTCGTCACCGCAACAAAGAGCCAAGTCCTGATCTTAGAATAAGCTATTGCGAGACTCTCCAAAATAGACATGACTTAGCCTGAAAACACCTTCACGTGTGAGCAAAAAATCCCACTGACGTCAGTGAAATTATTCACATGAGTAAAAGACTGCATGGCAGGTGCCTCATCTTCCCTTTGCGAAAGCGTCTGCCGGGCTTAAAACCACGGTCAGTTTTAATTGTGCAGAGCTCCCTGCCAGGCGAGGTGCCTTGCTCGGGTCTATTACCCACACATGCACACACATACAAACCAAAATATACACACACACAATTTCCACGTTACAGCCATCAGCAGTTTGGCGTATCTGCTGTCTCTCTGCTAGGAGGCACCACTTCCAAACTCGCTGTTAAATCACAGCGCTGCGGAACACACGCAGTTGCAGTGACCTGTACACTCTCCCTATGAACAGATGCGTTCGCTTTGCACTTGCATTCAGTAACCTAGCAGCTGCAAAGTGGGAAGATAACACCCAAAAATACAGATTTCTTTTTTTTTTTTCTAAATGCTGGCTGTAGTTCTGGGGTGAGGAGAAAGCAGAGGACCCACTGAATGAGAGCTGACCCACTGGCACAGAAATGCCTCCTGTTGCAAGCACTGCTGGTGCTGGCCCCGCTCTCAAGCAGAGCGATCATTTGCTGTACTTTGAGGTGGCACAGCTACAAGGGTGCAAACACCCCATCATCCAATAAAATAAAATAACAAAGAAGGTCACGGGGCTTCTCTAGACGGCTCTAAGTTATAATTTAAGACAGTGAGTGATGTGGAAAGCATTAAGACAGAACGGTGAGCCTTAGTGCAACGCAGCTTTTCCCAATAGCCGTGGCAGTAAAACCCAGGGACTCCTCCCCGACAATCACCTCGGCATTTAAATGAGGAACTCCTTTCTGACAATGACAGAGATGGTAGCCTCAATTACTGCTGTGTTTTTCTTACACGAAAGCAGCCCTTGGGAGCACCTCTGATGGAAGTGGCTCCTTTGTGCTGGGGCACTGGATTTACAGGCGACTCTGCAGATACTCCCTGCGTCTCACCACTCACAGGTGCCACTTCAAGGTCAGGGATCTAAGCCATGCTCGCACACCTTGTTGAGGGGCAGCCCCTCGCACAGGCTGAGTCCCCAGTTCACCTTTTCCCACTGCAAGCTAAGACCTACCAGTGAAGTATCAAGCAATTTGGGAGCAATCTAGGACACCCCACTGCAAGCTAAGACCTACCAGTGAAGAATCAAGCAATTTGGGAGCAATCTAGGACACTTTCTATGCTACTGCTCTTCATTTTTTGAGGAATTTTTGCTTCCTTTTCTTCCTCCAGCTCATCTGTTTCAGTGGGTACATTGTTCCCAGTGAAAAACATCTCCTCAATCAAGTGCCTAAGTATAGCATCAAAATGGTCATATTTGGGCAGAACAAATGTCTGTTTAGCAGTGTGTACGGTGGCACTTGCTAGCAGAGAACAGGGCTGGCTTTCCTGGCACATCTGCAGCCGTGAGCAAGCTGGCACTAGCCATGCAGGAATGCAAGGCAGTACACCAAGTGGTAAACACAGGAGCGGAGACAAAACTGGAGATCAGAAGTTGAAGAAAGGAAGGGAAACTCAGCAAAGCCAGGAATACACGTTAGCAAATGTCTAACCTGCTATCGGTCAACTTAGAGACAATTTAAACAAATTAGATAACTTTATTTAAACTAATGGGCTTGAAAGTTTTTCTCTACACTGGTTCTTTTTGACTTGAACTCAACAGGCTGAGTAACAAGGAGGAGTCAGAGTCATTACAGCCTTGCTACCTTTGTCCTGGTGGGTTGCTGGAGCTCTGGGACCGCTGGGTACAAAGCCGGGCTAGCAAAACCCTTTGACTCAAGCAGAGCTGGTGGGAATGTGGGGAGGAGCACGGAGGTGATTTCCTGTTCGAGTCATAACAGCGCCCCAGAGCTAACCACAAAGCACACTCTTGCCCTCCCAGAAGAGGAGCCCATCACTCCCTGTTCAGAAGGGGCATGGGGGAGAGAAAGACGGGGACAGGAACAGAGTTGTGAGACTACATGAAAATAATGTGGTGGAGCAGACAGAAAAGCATGAGAGAAGACGTGGGGAAACATGAGATAACGATGAGACTGAGGCCATGTGGGGTTTGTTTCTGAAGAGATAAGTGGGCTCCAACTGGGATCAGATGAACCTGAGGTAGTGATGTGGGGAAAGAGTGTGTAAGGAAATACAGCCTGAAGAATGAGAGAGATGCAGAAGGGGGCTGAAGCTGCAACTATCCCTGACATACTCTCCTCCCTTGTGAAGCCTTGTGCTTCTTTATCCAAACCATGTCTGACTTTAGAAAAACACCCCTACAGAGCACACCAGTCCACAAAGACTGAAACCTCTGAAAGGAGGAGAAAGTCCTCCCAGTCCCTTGCAGGCTTGCTAGGAGACAGCTAGAGAATGCAATGACAGCTCACATACATTCCTTTTTGCTAACTTGTATGGAGAAACAAAATAAACTGAATTTTCTTCCCACTGCATTGCAAGTGCAAGAGTAGAGTTCATACTACCTAACCATGCCCTGCTGCAAAAACCTTTGATTGATGCATTCCAACAGGAGAAAGTTCCTTAAGAGTCATAATCCATCAGAAGTGGTTTGGATTTGGTTAGGGGAGGGGGGTTGAGGTTTATAATACCTCGTCTCTCACAGACAATCAGGCTGATGGGGCCACACAGCCACCCCTGTCCACAAACAGCCTGTTTCCAGTCCCTAACCAGTGCTTGCAAATGGCAAGAGGCAATTTCAAGTTCATGCCATGGAACAGCCAGTACAGCTCTAGGTGTGGTCACTTGTACAGTGCTGGAGACCCCAGAAGCGCAAGGACTTCAGTGCCTTTGGGAAGCAACTGGATGCAGAGAACGCTCAAGAAATGAAGGTTTCCTGGGATACCCACCCCTTTCTGTTGGTCTCCTGGCAGGTGCGGGCTGGTGTGTTTTGAGGCAGCATGTCCCAGAGTAATTTCAGACATGAGCAAGTCAGTATCTAATTATAGATATAGCAGTATTTTTACTATCTTTCCGGTACTTAACAAGCATTTTTTATTAAAACAGCCAGTCATGATTTTCAGACTCATTTACCCACATATAGATTTAATGTGATTTTGCTGTACAGAGGAAGTTACTTTGCATAATCACCCACATCTTTTACACATAAGTTATGAAAGACAGCCTCAGAAATGGAGTTCAAGGTGGCAGCACTCAGCTGGATCCAAGGGACAGTGCTGTGTAGCTGGCGTTCAGGGGAGAGGCTGACACACGTGGAACTCGAGAGGAGCCTGATGGAGAAGCTAGCTCTTGGACGTGTTTGAGCTACTGCAGGTTAGTTGGACTCCAAGAGCTAAACAGGTCTACTTCTGTGTCTGTCTGCTACCTTCTTAGAGCAGGGAAAAAGCCCTGTCAGCAACTACTTATACCTCAGTCAGTTTTCAGTGCTTCTGAGCCACATCCTGTGCTTCACTATTTTGACTACAGTACCTCCTAAGAGCAGGATATTGATGTGCTTTTGGGAAAGACAAGGAAAGCCAAGAGAAGTGAAGCCTTATGCAAAGCAGACACAATAATAAACTCAACTGCTCCCTCCAGCCTTTAAGAAATCAGTTGGAAATAACGCTTTCATCTCAGAGCTGCAATACTTACTTGTGTATTTTTATGCATGGAGTGTGATGAAACTCAAGCACATAAATCTTGGTGTCGTGGTTTTAGCTCCAGCTGGCAGCTAAGCCCCATGCAGAAGCTCGCTCATTCCCACCCCGGCAGGATGGGGGGAGAGAATTGGAGGAGTAAAAGTGAGAAAACTTGTGAGTTGAGTTAAAAAAAGTTTAATAGGACAAACAAAAAAGAAAGATTGATGATGATGATGACGGTAACAACAATAACAACAAACACAAAATAAGTAATGAACAGCATCATTTCTCACCACCCAAAGTTGATGCTGAGGTAGACCCCCACTGCCCACCCTCTCAGCCCTCCCCCCAGTTAAAAATGGAATTTGATATCGTATAGTATGGAATATCCCTTTGGCCAGTTTGGGTCACCTGTCCTGCCTGTGTCCTTTCCAGGCTTCCTGGGTGCCCCCCACCTTCTCGTTGGCAGGGTAGCATGAAAAGCATTGAAGTCCTTGGCTCTTCGGTAAAACCTAAAAACCTCAGTGTGTTGTCAGCACTGCTCTCATCCTGACTCCCAAACACGGCACTGCACCAGCTACCAGAAAAAAAACCCAACTCTATCCCTGCCAAAACCTGGACACTTGGAAAGAGCATGTAAGATCCCTGCACTTCCTGAAGCAACATTCTCCTTCTCTTACTTCTCTTTGGACACATTTCTGTTCCCATCACAGAAACAGGAGCAGAAAATGGAAGGGTGAAATTTAACTCAATGTCCTGATGTATGAAAAAGGGAAGAAGGAACTGCAGTCTTCCTCCACTCCCTTGATCAAACTTAAAATAACCTTGCATTAGCCAGGCAGACAGGAAAAGTAATCCATTTTCCATGAGAAAGAGATACAGTTTATTGAATATCTTCATATGTAAACTAACCCATACCTCCAGTCCTACAATTTGCTTCCATTTCTTTTGGCTTTATCTAGTTTTACTGTACTTTTTTCAAGACAGGATGAGCAGTGACTTTTCTCTCTCTCAGCTAATAATCCTGTAGTTATAAATAATCAACACCACCTCTTGGAGAGAAATCAATCAGCAGAAGTCAATCTATAGAAGCCACAACTATAAAAATAGTTATAAATAATCAACACCACCTCTTGGAGAGAAATCAATCAGCAGAAATCAATCTATAGAAGCCACAACTATAAAAACAAACATAAACTAGAACCACACACACACAAATGACTTGAGTAATCCTAACCACTTGCTTCTCTTGGAATTAAGACTATACAGGCCACGAGAGATCAACAGCCATGAAAGGGTACGGTTATTGGCTAGAAGGGTGAACCTGAACATTCAGATGGGGAACTGTGGTGCACATCGAAGTTTTGGACTTGAATCACAAATCCCAATGGCTACAAAGTTCCTCTATCGAAGAACTACCCTCTTTAACCATTTCCATTCCTATGGCAATAAGAATTTGCCAAGTTGGGGAAATCATAAGCACAGCCAGTCACCAGGATGCAGATCTCAGCATCTGCTGAAACAGTCTGGCATGAGATTGGGAGTTGGACACAAGGAGATACGGACAAGCGTTCTGACGACATGAATATGGCACTCCTCCTTCATGTACTGTAGGTCTCCTTATGCCAATATCCCTTTTCATGCATGTTACATTTATTCTTCTGTCCTTCACACTGGTAGAGAGCCTGGAAATACCACCTAAAACCACAAACTCATCCCTCCCATGTACTTCCACTCTTACTACCAAAGCTTACTGTCCTCTCCAGCAAAGATTACCACCACTACAAACGCAGTTCAGTCCTGCTGAATATACAGACACATAATAGCTAATAAAAAAACCACATGCATGAAAAATGATCACAGTTTCTGAGGGTTCAAAAATAATTGTATTTTAGGGTATTTTCCCCACTGCTTTTCTCATCGCTGCTGTTGTGAGGATGTATTTTTTTCTCTTTGAATCATTTGACTAATCAAAGAAGAAAATTTTCTGAGTTCTTACTGTGCTTGGGTAACATAGAGCCATCAAGTGCAATCTACAAAATTCCCAGGACACAGGTATCACAGAGTATATCCACAGGGCAATTAGCCTATAAATTACATGCACACTGTATGCCTTATATGTGAAGTAATCGGATGTTTCAGTATGCTATTTAATACTTTAGCCTATACTGGCTGTGCCAACGCAACAGATCAGCCTCTTCTCAGATCCAAAATGTACCTTAAATCACCTTGTGTCAATACCTAAACATCTCAGTGCTGCTCAACTTGGAGCTGAGCATTTCATTTGTGTCCCTCACAAATTACAACTGGCATTCAAAGGTCGTTTATGCAGTGCAGGAAAAAAAGTGTTTGTTCAGCATTGGTTTCTATCAAAATAAGGTGAGCAAGTCACTTCTGCTGTGCCACTTTCGGGGGACGGGTGTGGGGGGTGTGTGCGCAGTGGAAGGGAATGAATTGCATTTAGCCTCTCCTTTCCTCTCAAATCCCAGAGCAGCATCCACACAGTTTTGAAAGTGCTGTCTGTATGGTGACCGCAGGAAGCCTTCTCAAGGTTCACTGTGGGCATACGAGAAGGAAAGTATGTGGATTACTAGCACTGAAATACTGCCTGCCTTCTGGATGGTTTTACCATGATAAAATCTGTCTGGGCATCACTATCAAAAGGGATGTTTTTGTACATTTCAGTGCTCTAGTAACTATCAAAGAAAACATGCTGAAGTTCACTGAAAGGGAGGCCTGAAGCTGCTTCTCAAAATGTACATCTATTTATTAGTAACAATACAATGAAGTGGAAGATGAAAGACCAGTAAATTAAATTGTGTGTCTCAATGCAGACCAAGCAACTTACACAACTGTTTGAAAACATTAAAAATGGGAAGCTTTCAAGGTCCCATCATAAGAGACTTAGTTGGTGCAGCCACACACCAGTTCTAGTGGGATCTAAGGCTATGTCTACATTAGTGACTAATGCAACCCAGTATGAGCAGGTCTGTGACAAGAAAATCACATTGGCATTGAGAAAATCTGGGCTACACTATACACAATTTGGGCTTTTTTCTTTTTAACACTGGACTAGCTCTACTTGCATTAGATATGCTGAGGGCACACACCTTCCAGGCCAGCTTCATCCAGAAGGAATCCAGTCGCAAGACTGCATCGCAAATGCAGGCAAAAGCACAGCAAAGTGAAATGATTTGAGAGATTTGCTTCAAAAACACATGCTGTAGCTGAACAGAATGAAGGAGCATGCCTTAAATATACAAAAAACCTTCTATTTTTGCAGTGCAGCATCCAGGCTCATTTCCCTCTCCTCTGAGTAAGTATATATTGTAGTATCTGTTGCCTTTTTTTTTTTTTTTTTTTCCTGTATAGATCCACAAGGCAGAGACTGGACTCTGCGGGGTAGAAATTGAAAGATTTCTCTAATTTCAGAATAATGAGGTTGGGGAAATCTCCATTAGGAGTATGGGAAAGGCTTTAAGATGGAGCTTGGTGAATTAATAGATAATGATTCTGCTGCTTCCAAAATTCAGGCTGTTCCTTCCTATTTATTCTCCCTCCTATTTATGAGTTGCATGCAAATATTGCTAAACTCTCTCACGTGGTAAAGAGGAACACAACACATTTCTCGATCCTGTTGATCAAACAATGGATTTTCTATTTTTTTTCCCTTTTGCATTTCTTGTGCTTTTCCATTTACTCATGAGTACAGATTTTTAAACAGTGAGTGCAACACAAATTTACAAAAATCACTGCAGTGCAGTGGCAAGTAACATCTTTGTCCTGTGCAAAGCTAGGTAATGCCCAGATAGCCTGTAAGAGTGAGACTGTACGCACTAACAGACCACAGTGAAAACAGAGGTGTTTTGCAAAGGTCTGACTGTAAGTTAGTACTTAAATGCTGCTGCCACAGCATTCAGAAGGGAACTCAGCAAGAGAGCCCAAAGGGATGGGCACAGCACAGATGCCATTAAGATGCAAGAACCTGAGCCTGTGAAGTCCTGCTGTGAAACTGCTTTCCACAGTACCTGGGGTCCTGCACAGCCTGTTCTTGTTCTGTATCCCTCAGGACAACTGTTATATTTTCAGGACCACACCGACTCGCTACTGGCAACCCAGGCTGCTTCTGTTGGAATCAAGTACCCAAAAGACTCTTCCACTTACCTCCTCTACTTTACTTTCTCCAAAGAGCAGGAACACTGCTGTCACAGATCTGCACCTCATAGAATTTTCTTCCATTATTACCAAAATACTGATAGGCTGGATTAATGTAATTTTTACTGTCTCAGGCTGAAGAGATGACAATTGGAGCTCTAAGCCTTTAGTGAAAGTGACAGCTCTCCCTTCCATGCTGGTATTGCTGTCAACAAAAACCTGAAATGCTGTCCAACTAAAACCTCAGGAATGCACAAACAGATTCCCTTCTCCCTTGAACAGCCATTAGACAAAAACAACCTAACTCCCTTGATACTTTTCTAAACCTCCTTTTTTGAAAAAACTCCAGTTTTTGAATTTTTTTAAAGGTCAACTGATTGCCTGTTACACAGATTTTCCAAAACACTTGCAAAGATGGTCAGCAGACTTAAATATGGTGAAGATGACGTGGTCAGTTACATAAAAGGCGCTGGCACAGGTACCTGTGAAAGCCACCCTACTGATGCATAACCAAGTAGTTTGTCAAAAAGAGTTAACTGAGACACAGTACTCAGTGCTTATTCAAGAGCATTCAGGAGATGAAGAACAGTCCTCACTACCATCCAGTTCTCACAGGAGCTGGAAGTTTTGCTATGGATTTAAAGGGGAGCAGACTGTCTTTACGTATTTAGTTTTGGAGGCAATGTTTGCAGCAGAGAATAAGAGCACAAAGACAGAGTAGGTTTCTCAGAAGGTCTGCTAATCTCTGCAATGTCTTGCCCAGTTTTACACTCCAGGGATATTTTAAATCCCGTGTGATGCTTTCAACAGCAGCAGGGGACCCACCATGCACACACATCCAACAGCTATATGGTTCATGTGCTCATTCCCACTTGGAAACATCATTGCTCGTGACCTGGACTATTCACTATTAGAGCTACTCCCAGAGCCCACTCCAGCTGCCACCTTTTCTGCTCCCTCTGACTCCTCGCGCTTGGATGCGTGGCTGTCATCAGAGGAGTGTTTTGGTCTGCGCAGGGGAGAAGGGAATCGGAGCCCCTCCAGACGCTGGCACATGAGCTGAACACCTCTGCCAAAACCCCACCGTGCTTTTTGTTTTAATCTGTCTCTTGACCGCCCAGGTAGGACTGCGGGGGTTGGCAACTGTCAGGTGCAAAGATGGAAACACCAAAGGTGTTTGGGGGATACCCCTGATGAGTATAAGAAGGACTATCTCAAGAGCACCCGATCAACTTACACGTGGATGTAAATTAACGTGCAGCTTCTAAAACCTAACTGTAGCATAGATACGGAGAAAAGAAAAAGGCAAAGCCACACTATTACAGAAACACCCAGTCCTCTTCGTCCAGTTAAGCACGGGAGGCCCGTGCCGCGAACGTTAAGCCGAGGCGTTGAACGGCACACAGCGCCCCGCCAGAAGCCGCCGCCCGGGCCGCCCGCACGGGCTCCGGCCGCCCGCAGACAGCGGGAGCGAGGCCCGCCGCGGCCCGGCGAGACGAGCCCGCCCCGCCTGCCCCTGCCTCTGCCCCTGCCGGCCGCCGAGCCAAGACAACCGTGACGACGCGGGGGACCCTCGGCGCGGGGGACTCGGCTCCCGCCCGCCCCGGGGAGAGACGCGCATCCCCGCGGTGCCGGGGACGCCCCGCAAGAGCTGGCAGCGAGACCGGCGATCAGCGCCGCCACCTACCTGTGTGCGCCGCGGGGGGCGGCAGGAGCAGGAGCAGCGGCAGCACCAGCAGCCAGGCCGTCCCCCGCCGCGGCTGGCCGGCGCCCATGGGGGATCACATCTCCCGACCCGTGGCCCGGGGGCGCTGCGCTGCCCCGGCGCCGCCGCCGCGCAGGTGGAAGGAGCCGACCGCCGGCGGGTGGGGCGCGCAGGGTTCGGGAGGAGGAGCCGGGCGGGCAGCGCAGAGCTGCGCGGGGGCGGAGGGGCTCCCGCGGGGGCCCGTGGAGGCAGGCGAGGGGCTGCGTGGGGGCGGCGGGTTTCGGCCGGGTGGGGGCGCTGCCGCTGCCCCTGTCTTCCCTCCGCGGCGCCGTCCCCAAGCCGACAGTTGTCTTCTGTCGCACCCCTCGGCACTTTCAGCGAGGAGTAACTCTCCCTCGAAACCACCGTGAGACGTTGTACCCCCTTTTTTTCTCCCAGAGGAAGCTGAAGGCCTCCACGCTACACCTTTGAGCATGTGGTTGTCTGTTTTTTTCCCATTACTTTGCATTAAATAATGCATTTGAACATGGAAAGTGGCTACGGAGCCTCCATCCCTGGAGACACTCAAAATCCAACTGGTCACAGAGCTGAGCACCCTGCTTCACCTAGCCCTGGTTGGACTAGAGGTGCCCTCCCACCTCAGTGGCACTGGAAGTATGAGAAATAACATGCTATGAGAAATTTCCTGCTCTCGCTGAGTCTGTGTGGAGCTGCCCGGTGCCACTGTCGGTGAGAGCAGGAGGAGGTGAGAGAACCTGAAAGGGAGTTGTGCTCATGGGATGCTTACAGACTGAGCACTTGGGGAGGATCTAGAATTTGAAATCGCTGTGAATAGCCCTTCACCTTCCTTCAGGTGGACCCTGTCAGGTCCTTTCCTGCCAACAGACTTATTTCTTGTCCTCATGGTTGTTTTGCTCCCTTCCACTCACACATATTTGTCAGTTTTCAGTTTCTTAGTCCTTTCATCACCAGCTACCACCCTGCCATTCCCTTCCCCCAGCTCTTGTACAAACAAGAGCTGATACCCACTTCAAAACGATGGTCAGCACAGGTACAGAAAAAGTACTGTGCTGAAAGAGCACATACACTGCTTTTTGGTACTGGAAGCTTTCCCACATTCAGATGAAACTTCTTGTGGATAAACATTGTTGCTGTTTTAAGCAGAAATGGGGGGAGGTTTTTTTATTCCTCTAGCCTTGCTCTTGGAAATGTCCCAGCTGACTTGGCTTAAAGCCTGAGGAAGCCTTCAGCCTGGCTTCTAGGCTGGAAATCCTGTCACAAGTGGTTAAAATCTGTCAGTGTTGCAAAGAGTGAAACTAGTCCCTCAGTTTCAGTGTCTCCTTTTCCAATTTCCCTTTTTTTCTTAAAGAAAAAATAATAATAAATGTATTTGTATATCTTCACTCCCTGTCTGTGTTTGACATATGCTCTGCTGTCACCTCTGACTGCCTCCACCCATGAAAATGGAGCTCTGTTTCTATTTTAAGTCAGTCTTTTTTTCCTCTTTGTTTTCTAAAATAAAAGACATGCATAACAAATCGGTGATAGAAGATTCTAACTAATTTTATCAGGACAATGTCTCTCTTGTTTTCATGAAAGTAAATTTGGATTAGCCCTTAACTTCTATAGATTTACTCTAGATCAATTGTAGAAGGGAGTGGTTAGGACCAAAATTTAACACCGATCTAAAGTGGCTAAAAACCTGACTTGGTCAAATATTTTTATTTTATTATAATTGTCCAAGAAGTTAAGTTAGTTACACAATGGGAAAAACCAGAAGTCCATTTAGGATTATTATGTACCAGTTAATTTTGCAACCCCCTCCAATTCTAGATATGTTGATTTATACTCCTGTTTAGTTGTTGAGGCTATGAGATGATGCCAGGATTAGCTCCCGCCCTTGTCAAACAAACATGGGAAAGAGATGATAATCTTTGCCGATAAAATGGTGTGTGATGGGTGTTGAGGAGCTGCTTGTTTCTCCTAGGAACTTGCTGGCAGGCTTAGGGTGTTTCTTTGCTTCTCCAGCTGACCTCTTTAGCCCCAGAAGCCCAGCAGGAGGGAGGAAGCGCTGAGCACGACAGGGCTGAGGGTGTAACCCCTCGATACATCATGTTGAATACCCAAGCCTGGGCCTGAAAGGGTCCTTGTTTGGGTTTTTTTTTGTCTTCCCCCTTTCCCTAACTGTGAGAGATGCTACTGCAGTCAAGTCTCAGTTGTGCTTTTCAGCAACCTCCCTCTCATTCCGAGCCATGCTCATGTTTCTAAGAAAAATGTCTATTTTATGGAACAGTGCACAGGTATGCGAGCACACATGAATACACACAGCTTTTGGCTTCCACGCTGTCTTTAATCTTACGGTCCTCTCTCAGCCCAGGTTGATGTTGTCTCCATTAGAAACCTGCCCGAGTGAGGCATGAGGCATGCAGCGTCTGGCCTTGTGTTTATGCCAGATGATGGTGATCTACTGACTATGCTTGGGCGGTGACTACAAGTGGGTGTGCTACCAGATGACAAGCGAGGTAGATGGATGCATAGATATCACTGCAGATCACGTTTATTGTCCGCAAGCAATAAAAATAAAAAACTTGTTTGGACAAAACAGAAGAGTAGAGCACCAGGCTGCTGATGCACACCACCCCCCCCCCGAATCTGTGCCTGCTGAACAGTGAAGACAAAAACTTTTCTTTGACTTTTCCTCCCACCAGCAAAAAGACTGATTGCCTCAGGAATGAGAGCCTACGCTTCAGGAGTAGATAGATATGGATAAATAAAAGATGTGTTTCAATGCAGATAGCATCAGACATTGCTGAATGTATTAATAAAGAACAATGTGAGCATCAGGAAAGAACGGGAAAGTTCAGAGATGTGGCCACAATCCAATCCAGCCTTGCAAAACTTATCTTTCTATGGAAATATTTCAATGGTTATAATTAAGCATGCAGGGAGGCTGCCCTGGCCAATGTTTAAACTGTACAAAAAGACAAACTTGTGCTGTTGCTCAGAAAACATTTCAGGAAATTTTTGCCTTTGCATTAATTTGATAAAGCAGTGGCAGCTTAGTATTCTTCAGTGGAACGCATATGGAAAAGTGCTTGAAAGTATCAATAGATGCCATCAGACTTATTTTTTGAAATCCAGAGGTAGAACTAAGAAATACATTGTTTGCATTTTGTGCTCTCTATAGGAACAGACCTGTGAGCCTTGTATACATCCCTGAATGTCAGCTACCTTACAGCCGTAAGGTGGGTTTTTTTTTTGTTTAACCACTGATACAGGGTTAGATCGGGCTGCTTGTGTTCTGATAATGTGCAGCTTTATGTCTTTCATGTTTGCAACATCCTCTGCATACTCATCAGCAAGCACTGTGCTGTGAATCTCCATTCTGCCTGCCAGCTTAAAACTTAGGCACAGGTTTTCCTGGTGCAACCAAGGGGCGCTGGTCTTGCTGTTCAGCTCAGTAGCAGGTAGATGGGAAGTAAGTGCATGCTGTCTGTACCAATGGGAAGACTGCTCGACTGCTGCTTCTGCTACCCAACCTGCTGTTACTTGAAAAATTGTAACAAGAAAGCATCTGAAGGAAATGACAAACTAGCCACATTCATTTGCAATTCTCCCTTTTGCTTATAAAGTTCAGTCACATTTTGAAAATAAAAGAAAGGTTTACTTTGGGGACAAAAAGTTAAATAGGTTTTTTTCCCCCTTCCCTGATGTGTGAATCTGTCAGAGCTTTCAAAGAGAAAGCTGAGGAGGACAAAATAAAATTGCTCTGAGTGTTACTGAAGAGAGTTTTGATTGATGACTCACGTTCCTCCAGACGGAGTTTATAGGGCTACTAGTTTCATTTGTAACAACGGTTATTCATCTTCCCCTGTAAGGTACCTCTTATGAAAGAGAATCTTCATCATCTCATTTCCTAAGATATTTTTGTCATTTACTATAAAAGATTTATATAAAAGTTCATGATTTCCAAGGTATGCAAAATAGCAGTTACTTTCAGTTGTAGGCTGAAACAAAAGGATCAGACGTTTATATTTCACTAAGAACTCAGGTAAGAGATCAGCAGGTTTCATTTAAACAGTGTCTTCTCCAGAACTTCAGAAAAAGAAGCATCTCAGAAAGTCCTAGTGTGGCTCACAGTGAACTGGAACTCCTTAAAAACGGCTTGTTGCATCTTCCTTTGCTCTTTGTAGATTGACTGACTAAACAAAACAAGTAATCTCAAAACTCATAATTAAAACAAATCAGCATCAGTCAAACTCATTCTTACACATAACTGTAATTAGAAATGTACCTTTATAGAGCACTCCCTAAAGCACAAGCTCGGGTGAATGCAGTTAGTACGTATTCTAAACTCTGAAGGTCATGAAGCTGTGGATCCTTTGGAAGCACTTTGCTGCTTGCCTCTTACAAGCTTTTGCTAGTAAATGAAAACTTGACCAAGGAAAAAGTTCTGATATCCAAGCTCCAGCTCATGCGTGCATGCTTTGCATACAGGCTCCCTTAAGTGAGAAGGGTGGGAATGGAGTTAGTTATGCCTCCTTGTCCACCCCTGTCCCCTTCCACAGCAGCCAGAGTGGTGGTGCTGCCCGTGTCGGGTGAGATGGTCCCACCTGCAGCCAACTCTCGCTTTCCCCCTCTCCTCTGACACCATGGCCGAATTGAAGTGAGTCTTCCTCAGGAGACCTTCTTGACTGTAGCAGGTCAGTGCAGACATAGCTCTACACTCTGCTATGGATTTTATGGACAAGGAAATGCCAAAGTAAATGATCTTCTTGAGGCAAAATGCCTCAGACTGCTGAATCTGTCCTGCCATCGAGAATTTCTATAACAATAAACTGCTTATTGTGGGGACTAACAGAACAGGAAAGCATGGTGAGCCTTCCAGCTACCACACTTGTTATTACCTTCGCTGGAGTTCCTCTCTGTAATTCAACTAAGAAGACTAATTATGTTTCACCATCGTATTACATCAGGTGTTAAATGTGGGAGGATATGGCATGTGGTCTTGATTTGACTCCATCTACTGATATTACCAAAACCCATAAGGTTAAACCATTTTAATAAAGGAAGTGAAAATCCTTCTTCCACCCTCCAAAGACACAGCTGCAGAGCTATTTTGAACAGTGTATTTACAAATCCTGATTTACATAGTCCAGGCAACAGGCCCAAGCACTGACCACAGCCAAAAGCTCCTCCTGTTTTGTAAAACCAAATCCAAGGGGAGTTCACTGAGACAGAAAAATCGAACCTAGACAGAGAAGTAATAATCATATCAGTACTATCCTCAACGGAGCTTGACCCAGGACACTCACTGAAGCACAAAGAGCTCTGAGAAATGTTTGAGCCCAAAAGTATCCAATATGAAGTGTGCCTCTGAGTTAAGATCCTCCTCAAGAGGGAAGAAACTGCTGTCCCTTCTGAAGAGACTGCTGTCCTCAGAAAACAACACCCGGTATATCAGAAAGTTGCACCAAAGAATTAAGTAGGGTCAAGAGTAGCCTGAATGGACTGTGAACTGCTTTATCCCTCTGCTGTCTCTCATGGAGGAGTTAGTAGAGGAAAATAATGATTCACTATGTTTTTTGTATGCATAGGTCTCACTGAGATAGTAAAATAATTTCTTTCTTATCCCCTTCTCTTTATTAATTTATTGGATAATTAAATGGCAAGACATAGCAAGAGACATGCTGTGCAGAGAAGTCATCTAGCCTGACTCTCAGGAGGTCTCTAATGAACCTTCAGAAAACCAAGTTCATGGCATGCAAAAAAATGTGCCTGTTCTGTAAACCAGATGTCTGAACTTGTTTATCAGAAACATTTGTAACCTTAAGATACAGCCTTGTAGAACAGAAATGGGTCTAAGAAACACCTGAAACAGGAGGGAAACCTATTTCTGCCTGGGTCCTCGGACTACAACCTGCCCTTCATACTGTGTCACCTGACCTAGAAACTGCAGACAGGTGTCTCAGCTATGTCCTCTGCTTCTATACATATCATTCCTGACTTGAGAAGTAGAAGAATGATGCAATCCCAGCTGGGTTTAGGTAAGCCACCTGTATTTTTAGGCTTGCTCTATGTTTACAAGTGATTTTTGAGCAGCTGCAGGTTTTTTAAGGCTGGTTGGTTGGGGTGCTATCATATTTGGATGGCTAACGTGCCTGAGCTTTAAAAAGCCTGACAGTCACCTGTTGAAGTGTTCATGTTTTCACAACACCACCTATTTTAGATGTCTTCCTAAAATTTCCTTCCTTCACTTGTTGCAATTAGTGTCCTTGCTTGGGCAACTTGAAAGCCAAACGATTACTGACGTAGGTGCCCAGAATCAGTCATGCCTTAAGAACTGGAGAAGTCTGAGTCTGGATAGCTTATATTGTCAGGGCTCTTCAACACACAACTGGAGCCACCGCACACAGAGCAGGGATCACTGCAGACACGTAGATCGAAGGACCATCACACAGGTAGGCATGGCATGTCCAGAATTGTACTTACAGGGTGTTTCCTGTGTGGATCACCTTCCAGACTGTGGCCTAACTCGGCCTGGTTAGCCAAGGCAGCACTGTCATCTAGGAACTACATGTGCAAAAAATATGGGGGCACTCAAGAAACCATGAATAAAGCAGCTACGCATTTAAAGGTTTCACCGTAACGTAATCAATGCAGATGTTATATTGTTATCCACCCCCCTTGGGAACAGAGCAGAAACCAGCCCATTCAAAGCGATACTGATGTGTTACGATAACACAACAAAGCAAAAGAAAAACATTGCAAATACTTAATAAATTATAAGAGACGGTTGAAACAGTCATTCACATGAAAGGAGAAGGCTTCTCTTGTATTGAACATAAATTATGAATGGCTTCTGTTGTACTGAACCCCTGAAAGAGACGGCAAGTATGTAAAAGGGAGCGGCGTCACAGTAGCAGTTTTGTTAAGGAAGGAGAAATGCCTGAAGGCAGGGTTTTGTCCTAACAGTGGGTAAAAGTGTTTCAAAGTGGAGCAGGAGCACGCACAGCTGATACGACATGGTACTTCCCAGCAGCTGCTTCAAGCTGTGGCACGCACCTGAATTGCAGCTGTTGGCATTAAAGGGTAGATGGATGCTGCTTGATAGAGGAGGTGCCACAGCTGGCTGCTGGTCAGCACCTTGCTAGAGTTGGTGGGGTTTGCCGTTTTGTGGTAAAAGATGACGGTGCCTGAATCTCAGTAGAGATAGGAGACCTTTGGCACTGCAACACTGAAGGTTGCTATACCAGAGAGAGGAGTTCAGGAGGGTGGACTTCCCCTCCAGGTTCCTCTGTCCCCGCTGAGTGAGTAGCAGCACAATGAGTACCCCAACTGAGGTTCACAGCAGCTGGAAAGGGCTCTAAGAGTTGGGCTGATGGGTTTGCTCCAGGTGCTGAGTGCCTCTGCACCATGAGTCTGGCCTCTTGCAGGGTTAGGTGTGAGCTGTGCATCTCCACGCTACAGGTACAGCAAGGCCAGACCCTCTGAGACAATGGCCATTGAAACACTGATCATGGAAACATGCACATCCTGCTTTTCTGGGCTCCTCCTGAGGACACATTCCCGATAGTCTTGGGTAAGAATTTTGCTTGGGCATCACCTGTCAGCAGAGGCAGGGATACAACTAACAGCTTTGAATGTCTCGTCATCCTGTACAAATCAGGCTGACTTGTTTTTCTACTTTTTCTCCTAAATCTACATTGCTCCTTGGTCAACAGGTGGAGGCTGGTCTGTGAACAACTGTAGTTGGAAGTAAGTAATAATGAAGAAGTACAGAGGAAATTGGGGCAGGCCATTCATGAGGACATGAGGAAAGATTAAAAAGAATGTTTGAATATGATCCTTGGTTGGAACCTCCTGTTACCAGGAGGAGTGTTTCTTGCATGCTGCAGCAAAGAGGAACCAGGGAGACTGAGGTGTCCCAGCATCATCTGGAGGATATAAAAGAACAGGTAACAACATGGTTTGTGCTGGTTCCTGCAAAGTGTGATATGAAGCCAAGTACCCTGGTGGCTACCTCGCCTGCAGTGTAGACTTTCTGAGATTACTGCATAAATCCAACCTGCATTTACTGTGTCTGGAGGTAATAGGAGGGTAGTGCATTTAAACTGTATAAGTGCAATTTGTCTGGCCTTTTAATAAAATAACTCCTTGAATTTTTCTTTCATGATTATTTTTCTTTACCCTCAAACTCCCTGACTGCAATAAGGCTTTGGGTCCAGTTTAAGGAGGTAGTTTGCCATCTTTCCTCAGGCGAAGTCCCTCGTGAAGCCTGCAACTGGATGCCCTGGGACATCATTTTCAGAGCAAGTCTCACAGCTTCTGAACAGAGTTTCTATTGATTTCATCTTCTCTGTTCAACTCCAGAACCAGACTGTTAACCTTTGAAATAAAGTTTTTACAAGTATTTATGTTACTGTAGGAAAATGAAAGAAGAAACAAATAGCCCATGAAGAAGCCATAATGGTATAATTGTGAAAGCTTTAGCTGTAACTCAGACTGTTGACTTCTGAAGGAAACGAGCATTCCTGCTACTTGATTTCCATGCAATGGTAAATAAATTGATGTGACCACACAAATGCTCAATAGCATGAATACTTGAGTCATTGTAAATTCTGTTAAATGTGTTTTTTAAAACATCAACATTTCACTATCTCCAGGAAAACACACTGGACCATCTTAGCTTCAGAAAAATAAGTGCTAAGTTTACATTTGCTCCAAATATCTCAGTTTAAAGAGAAATTTAATTTGTGTTTGCTTACTATGCCACCTATAATTTACATAGATAAAAAAATCTATGTATTCATTGTCCTAGAACAGTGTCATTTAGGGAAGTTGTACTGAAAAGGCATCAACTTATATTTAAAGAGGAAATACAGAAAGTTGAAGTTGCAACTCTGAGTAAGACAAGCCTCAAAATGAATGTCAAATTAGCCAGCGGATGAGGACGTGCAGGCCTCAGTAGTGTCCTGCCAAATACATGGCCACATTCATTTCACTGAAAAGCAAGAGTTACCTAAATGTAGAACATGGATTTATTGTCTAAGCTGGATTGTCTTTGCTGTTATGATGTGATGAGTTATCCTTTCACTCGGTTTTCATTTTTGCCTTTCCACCAATCCCTTGGTTTGTGACTAATAAGTTCTTAAGAGCTTACCACTAATTTGAGAGGTATTCCTGGATTTCTGCTGGGCGTGATGAAAGCCAGTGAATATTGTCGAGCTCACATCGGCCTAGCTGTGTGCATTTGAATTTATAACAAAGTGGGTTTTTTTCCTGCTACCCCCTCTGCCACCACAGGCTATTTCAAAGCTTCTGCAGCTGTTTGGTGCTCAGTTCATGTGGAGTTCGCTCACATGTCTCTTTCTCAGTGGAAAGGCTTGCAGTAAACAAGTCCATGGAGAGGTGATGAAACGCCTCCTGATGATCTCTCGTTATGTCATTTTATCAATGACTTTAATTCCATAAAATATTTATTCAGCTGAAAGTGGAAACGAAGCCTAAAATCTTTTATAAGGACGTAGCGGGACTCCATCATTTGATTTTCCTTGAGAATGCTTATGACATGACATTTTCTTCAGTGGAAACGTTTACAATAAACAGGTCTATGGAGAGGACTTCTTTATTCTGGGCTGGAATAATTTTCACAGCCAGAAGGAGTCTTAGAGTAAAAGTTAGAGCTTCTTACCTTCCTCAGGTAGATATGCCTTCGCAGGATGGGCTCCTGGTATACAAGGTTTTTTTCTCTGCCAGTACCCCCAGTTCTTTCCCTTGCTTCCTGAAATGTTCATATGAACTAAAAGAATTTACCTAAGCAGCAACTGGGTGTCACTGTTTTCTCACAGTATCTCCTGCATCTTTTTACTGCAATGCCGTAAACAGACTGGCAACAATCCCGCAATCTGGGCCTAAAGTCCAGGCAGGGTGAGATACCGCATTCCTCACAACGAGGTCCTCAGGGACTCACTTTGAAATTAAACCAAAGTAAGTTTCAATATGGAGCCGTTTTGTTGTGCGGATGCATCTGCACATAAACTTTACATCGGGTTCTGAGCGGCAAATAAAGGTTTGCGAGAGATAAATTAGACGAAGTATAGCACTCATCATTAATCAGGATGCTAAACAAGCATGAGCGCTAGAGAATGAACACAGCTGCCCCTTCATTTATCTTGCTGTCAGAAGGTAACTCTCCTACAGAGAGAAGCTCAGAAGTGGTGGCTTAGGGTCTTTTGTGTCTCCCAGCTTGCAGAGAATATATAAAAAATACACATCTATGTTAGATGTATGTATGTTTGTATATACTAGGCAAATATAACATACACATACCAGTACCATTTTTGTACTAGTGTTTGTATACTGATGTGTATGTTCTCAAGAGTCCTTTGAGCTGAAAAGCGAGAAATGTGCCTGTTTATTTCAAAGGAAAAATGTTTACTACTCATTTCTGTTCACACTGATAATTCTGACTCAATACCAGGAATTCTGCCTGCAGTCTTAGTGTAGGATTATCTTGAGTCAAAACTTGCATTAATTCACCTCACCTGAAGAAGTGATACGGTGAATCAGAAAGTCTCAGCTTTCATTTTAGAGTGAATATGTGATGCTAAAAGGTAATAAAACCTGTTTTCTCATTTGCTTTGGGGAAAAAAACCAGAGAAGTGAAGTACAAACTACTGGAAGTCTCCAAGCATTATTTTTATAGTAATTTCTCCATGTCAAATGCTCTTTTGAAGACAAGCTAAGCAATGGCTAATCAGATACTAAGTTTACAGGGCAACAGTCTCTGGTGGCTGGTCTTCCTTAGTCTGACCTTTTGCATGAAAGCAATAAATCAGCTAGCCTTCCACATCTCTTGTATTGTCCTGAGCTCTTGGGAAAAGGATGATTGAATGGGAAGAATTAGTGCTGCTGCATAGGATTTTGCATAATAGATAGATCATTAACCTTTTAAGTTTGGTATCCTGGCTTCTGCAGTGGCCTACCATGGCTGCCTCAAGTAAGCAAAAATCTCCATGCCTAGCAGGGAGGGTTTGTGCAGGGACGGCGAAAGGTTTCCTAGGCCGGAGTCATGAGAACGGGTTGTCTGTGCTGCCAGGTGGCACTGCGGCCGCAGTGGGATAGCTGTATAATGTGCACAGGCCTCGGCAGTGTGTACAGGGACATGACGTGTCCTCAGTGCAGCGGTTTGTTCCACACCTCATGACCACAGCTATGTGTTCACTGTGAACGAGAGTTAGGCTGTCTCATGGGGGTGGCAGCTAGATCTATCCCCGAGGTATGGGAGTTAGGTATAGCAATGTGTCTACAGGAACATGGAGCTCTGTAGGGGCTGCAATGCTCAGGTTGTCAGGGATTTTATTTTTTTTTTTGCATTTTCATGACTACCCTGCTAACAGCATCCAAAATAGCTAGTCTGAAGGCCAGCTTAAGAGTGGGCACCTTAACACTGATACAGAACCTGCACTCATTCTGACTACACTGTTGACTGCAGCCTTTATTTAAACAAGGATTTGTCCTTCAGATGCGCAGTTTGCTGTACCTCAGCCAGCAGGGAAATTACATCACCCCCTGAGAGAACGGAGGTATTAATATGAAGCACTCTGGTAGCTGTTAATATTACTCAGGTTGCCATGCCCTTGAGTATCCAGGTACAGGAGGATAGGACACGTGTTACACAGAGACATGAAGTCTCCTTTGCAGTGGCTGCTGGAGGCCAGACAGGATACCCTGAGCACCTTCAATGTACTTGCTGCCCTGATTTGGGTAACTACATCCTTCCCCAGATGTATGTTTTCAGTGGAGTCCTATTAAAATTGGAATTAAATGTTGGAATTAAATGAAACAACTTCTCTCCCATGTGATGTTTGTTCTGAGAGAGGTTTCTCAAAGGTACAAGTTCAATTCCATCTGATTTGAACTTATCTCATAGGATGTGTTTCAACACTTGAAAACATATGTCAGAGAACTCAGTTTGGCAGGGCTTCCTGCAAGAGAAAACAGCTGACATAGACAAAGCTAGATGGGTGACACATAATCAGATCAACCCAAAAAGTACCCACGAGCTAAGCATGATGCTCATTTCTGGTAATTTTGATGAATCCATGCTGAAACCATCTGTCTGTAATGAAGTTCATCTCTATAGAACCCTAGACTTTATGGTCCAGGAGGTTTAATTCATGTCTTAGCAATGTCCTCCCTACCGATCATTACAATGCTTTCTCTGTCACCTTGCCATCAGCCTACAGAGAGACATTCCAGTCCTGTTGCATTATATCTTTGGGACCCTGCTAGAATGCTACAAAACACCTGAGGAGTTTTCTTTTTGGTTGGTGCTGGGATGTTTCTCAAAACAATGGTAACAGAAGCAAGCACATCAGTCTGAGCTGACTCACACCTCACATCCAGAGTCTCATGGATATCTCATCCTTGCGATATCTTGTACTTCCTCCTCACTGCCTGTTACCAACTGGCAGCAATAGCAGGAGAGGTAGAAGCGACAGGCTGACTTTACAGGAACTGAGAACAGACATAGACTTGTTTCCAGCTGGAGTGACACCTCCTTCCAGCAAATCACATGGCAAAGTGGGGGATTTACAGAAGGACTCAAGCTGGACATTGATTGGATTGTCAAGACTGCCTACTTCAGAGGTGGTCAAGTCAGTTCCTTGTCTGCCTGGATTATGCGCTTGTACACAAAACTATGCAAAAAAACCCAAACTCTTTGGGCATACATTAAAGAGGCTTCTTTTTGTTATAAAAAATGGCTTACTCAGACATGTCTAACCCTGCCCTCCTGGTATTTTATTAGTGCCTTTATACAGTCCCCTGAGCTTTGTTATCATGAAGCAGCAGGTGTACTGTCATTTGCCTGTCGTCTGGCAAATGTTACCTCAAACAACCTTCATTACTAGGTACTATTTCTGTACTATGCTCTAGTCATCTCCTTACTGGTCTGGTTTTGCTGCTGTGGAAGAGTTTTTATTAGTTGTATTAACAGTGTAAACTCAAATTGTTTACATAAGCATCTGAGTGTCGGCCAGTTATCTTCTGTCACTGGCATGTGTATTCCTATTGTAATAGTTTTCAACCTTGGGAAATCAGATTTTCATCTTCTACATCTGCTTTGTGGACTGAATGTCAGTGTAGCTGGGGAGAGTCGAGGACCTAAGCTCACCGCAGAAATAAAATTGGAAGGAAAAAAAAAAAAAAAAAAAGCAAGTCTAGACTTAGTGACATGGGGAAACGACAGGTTTAAAATTCACAGCTCACTCCCTGAAACGTCCTTGCGTGGCAAGAAGCCGGAGCACCGCCGCACTGTCACTCCCCGAGGTCTGCAGCCGGGCAGGCAGCGGGGATGTCGGCTGCGCTCCCCTTCCGAGTAGATGCAGAAGTTCAAGGGGAACGCGAGGCTTTCTGCCTCGCCGGGCTCCTCTGGCAAGACCGCTGGTGCCGGATCTCCCAGACAGACTGGAAATGCTCAGAGAGTTTTCAAAGCAGGGTCTCGTTTTCAAGCGTTCGAGTGACAGGTTTTCCAAGCTAGCACTCATGCCTATCCACACTGCGAATCGCGAGATGCTTTCCCGTGGCCTCTGCTTTGGAGCAGAGGTGGAGCTGGGTTGTCTCCTCTGGGTACACCTAGCCTCCTCCTCCCTGCTTCCTGCTGAGGGTCGTAGGTCAGCACATGGCTTGTTAAGCGGTAATCTCACAAACCTCCTGCACTTTTCCAGGGCTCTGTGGGGTAAGGAGACGAATAGGATTTGTGCATTGCAACATTTACCACTGTAATATTTAATTTCTATGCTTCATGCCTACTGCAGCACACAGTCCCAGGCGAAGTGCCTAGCTTGCTGGGAAGAGGTCTCAATGCTGTTGCGGTCTCTTACTGCCATACTCCCACTTTGGAATCATTCTGTGTCTTGCCTCTTGTTACGTTCTGGCTTATTGGTACTCCCTGACTGCTGCTCTCTTGCCCTGCCCTTCTCTTCCTGGGGTGCTGGAGAGCCTGAATGGAGCCTGAAGCTGTCCCTGAAGCAAGCTGTTGAAAGGGAAAGGCAGCAGGCAGTGCAGGGCCTTCCTCTCACCCCCACTGTTTGCAGAACCAGGAGTCCATGGATGCTGGAGGGATCTGCTGGAGGGATGATGCTGCTCCCCTACAGCTGCAACATTTAGCACAGCCCTGGAGGAGCTGCTGCACTGCTGCCTGTTCACCCCTCCATGGCTACTTGGGAACTAAAGATGGGTGTCACCAAATTCAGGCTACTGGCACTGTGTGATGTGTCAGGTCAGCTGCCCCAGTCCCTGTTGAGCTCTCCCCAGCCAGGGTCAGCTCACTCATGAGCTGAGTTGAGTGTGCTCCTCTGGGACATGGGCAGTGATCATACAGAACAGGAGGGTGACATTAGGCTGTGTTGCCTGGGGAGGTTTTCTCTAGTCTCTGCAGTAACATAAAATACCAAAATAACTACTAGTGCAAGTCAGCAGCAGAAGCACTGGGCTGTGAAATAGCTTTTTTCAACTTTTTCACCTCTGGTCAAGGAAGTCTTAAGTATATTAAAGAAACACTGATTTAAACACTCTCACGTCAGGTATACTGTGAGTGTTTTACAGGTAATGCTTTTTTATTTTCTTGTGAGAAAGCTTCAAGACATTTGGTATTTGTATCTGTATTTAATCTGACAACTGACATTTATATCAGGGTAAAAAGGAGCATTGGGCATTAGGCAGTGGTAGGGATGTGAAAGAACTTCATCAGATGCCAGCAGCAATTGAAAAACTATTCCTTTAACTATAGGTAATAATACTGCATGTGGTTCACTTCCAGAAACCATTCTCTCAGCAGCAGAACAGGCACTGCCTGCTTATTTCTGCAGACTGCAGGTTTCTTTGTGAAACAGTTACTGCTCTCCTGCAGCTGTACATTCCCCTGTGCCTGAGGAGCCAAGTACTGGGTGAGGTAACTGTGAATAACAACCCTAATTTCTCTTCCACATGAAGTTCAGCAGAGCCAAACCTGCAGCTGCTTCATGCAGTTCACGTGCTATATAGCAGTGCCATTGGTAGGAGCCTGTTTTTAATTACAACAGAGGTTAAAAAGTCAGGACACAGCAGTGGTTGAAATATCTCCAGCTGTAGGTTGAGAATCCACATTTTTGCTGACCTGAGAAGTAAATGAGCTGAAGACACACGTTTTTGTTCAGTGAAAATATTTTGCTGCTTGTTTAGTGTTTTCCTCCAAGCAGCAAAAAAGCAAGGGATGAGTCTTTAGCCACACAGGGTGGACTCAGAGAAGAGTCACTTCTGCTGCTGACCCAGCCAGTCTGTAGCTTTCTGCACCTACAGAAATGCAGCATGCCAGAATGGATATTTCCCCTTAAAATGACTTGGCACTTATGATTCAAGCTGACCTTTAACCGCTGAGTCCATTGACTGCAGTATAAACTGTCATTATCTTTATTGCAAAGGAAGACTTTTGTTCAAATTTGGCATTCATGTGTTACTTTGATAATTATTTTTGAGTGATAGGCAGTGTCACAACAGTCTAGTATTTGAGATTCTCAGAGTAGAGAAAACAAGGTCCAGTTCCCTGCACTGCCCATAACCCTTCTGTGCAATCTTATCAGATCCCTTCATTCAAAGGTGGTTGGGTGCCTGTATGTCTTTACAAACACCTCTGAATATCCTTATAGGCCAGATCAGAGCCTTTCCTGATTTCACAGGGATATTGCAAAGATAAATACTCTGAAACTAGGGGTATTTAGGTGAGTAATCATCTCTGATGAAGTCAATGATCTCTGAACAACGTTCTTCTTGGGAAACTGTTTTCTTTTACATAGGATATGTGAGCTCTGCTAGCTGGCTTGCTGTTTAAATAATTGTGGTCACCATGGTCATACAAAGAGGCTCTGTGTTTGAAACTTTTCTCATAGCCCAGAAAGAAGGTTACAGCTGTTGCTATGTACCAAGTAATTCTGCAGAAGCTTGTGCCACTGGTGGTCTGGTGGAATCGTGGTTGGTTCACATCACTCTTTACCCCCTACCCTAACTGTTGACTGGTTAGGATGACTTGTAGCTCTGGCAGTAAGTCTGATTCTTGTGACTGCATGGGCTGAAAAGCCTTCCAAGTCCATGCAAGAGGAAAAAACTGTACTAGAAGTCATTAGTAGGAGGTGACAATATTTTGTTATGGCCTAGGGCATTTGTTGTGAAGATAAAGGGAGAGTTCCACACGGTGGTGAAATTACACTGAGAAAGAGCAGCACAAAGTGACCACACTCACAATATGTTTCGTTATTTAAAAAGGCTGAAATTGTTAAAATTGTGATTCTGGGCTTTGCAAGCTGAGGAGGTCCTTCTTGCCTGCCTGTGACCATGGCAGAGGGGACTTTCAGTCCAAACAGCTTATGCATTGCCACAGTTCTGGGAATTATTTTTTCTGCATGTTCTTTTTCCACTGAAAATATTGTGTCTCAGGGCACAACTTGTGCCTGAAATTTTTTCCCCAAAAGCATCAATGATACGGGAAAGATTATTCAACTGAGTCATTCAGGGACAATTTTTTTTAAAAGAAAGAGCTTTCTGGCTGGCTGAAATCTCAGCAGTCAGAGGCCTCCAAAATGCACATTGCAGCTGTGTGGGTTGTTGGGTTTTCAGCTCTGGGTTCAAAGACAGGGAGGCAATCTGCTCTGCCTCTTCATAACTGGATGAGACTTTTCACTATGCAAGATGTGGAAATGACTCAGTTGTTCCAAATACCATGGTTGGAAGCATTAGAAGGATCCAGTCATAAGTTCTTGCTTAGATATTTCCTCAGGTTCCTTATCTCTGTCTTCAGTCTGGGACTGAGGACCCCAGATTTCTCTCTGCTCCTCAACCAGAGGGAAGTGAGTAGCTGAGTGGCTTATGGTCACAGAAGAGATTAAGGCATTGCATTACTACTGTCTTGCCACGATATGTCAGTATAATCCCATGGATGGTTCAGCCAGACTTCTCTTTATAGTTCCCTGTTTTATTTAGAAAATTTTGTCTGGAATTTGCAATTTTGCTGTTGCTGTCAGCTTTGTTATTTTCCATCTGTGGAGAAAGAGCTGTGTGCACTGAGCAGAAATGTACATCTCCTGAGAAAATAAAAGCAGACCTGTTTCAGGAACAGAAAACCTACTGGAATTTGCTTCACTCACAGGTTTTTTACACTTTTCTTTAAACAAATAAAGGGAGTGAAAACATTCATTAAAACCTCCATTCTCAAATGCACTTTTCCAGGCACTACTCATCCAAGCTGGATAAGCTTAGCAAATAAAAGAAATTATACCTAGGAGTGTATTTTGGGAATTTGGCTTCTTTTTATCAAGCTATTCTGATTTTTCTGTGGCAGTGAAACATTCACATCTGGTGTTTTTACACAGACAGTGGCTAAGATGCTGTCTCTAAGCAAGTGAATGCAGATGGCCTGTGTCATGGCGTGAAGTTAGCCATCGGATTGTGAAAGCCAGTTCAGATTCTGGCACAGCCTACAGCAAGCAGAGTCTGTCACTACTTGTGCTTCACAGCAATAGCTGCAATACCTGAGATAACAGCCCAGATTTATGGTCCTCCAGACCCAGTATGTCCGATACCACTGCTCAGTCCTTACCTTGAAGCTGTGCTTAACACGTGAGTAAATTGCTCGTGAGGATTAAGTATGTAGGCTCCTAAGTAATGGCAGCCAATGCAAGATGGCCAAGGAGGAAGAATTCTCACACTTTTCTTCTACTTGGCCATTAAGAACCTGTAAATAGCTCTGTGTGTGTGTGTGTCTGTGTCTGTGTGTGTGTCTGTGTGTGTGTCTGTGTGTCTGCGTTCTTAGACCCCATGGATGTCCAAGGACTTGCACTGGCTGGACTGGCTGATCTTCTCTCGGTGAGGTTGTCCATATTGTTCTCCAGCTAACTGAAATGCTTTAAGGCTGGTAGGGACATAATCTGTAGAAGGCCTTGATAACTGCCTCAAAACCCATTTCTAATTCAGAAATATTGCAATTAATATAGCATGTTAATTATTACAAGCATCTAGTTTCTGTGTTCTGTTGTGCCTGCTTGCAGGTTGCCCTCAGGATATGGATTTAATGACTTTCAGTCCTTTCTTTTGGCCCACTGGCTGGTCCCACTTCAGTCCTCAGCTAGCTCAAGCCTTGAAATTTATTAGAAATACTAGCAGTGGCACTTGGATTATAAACATTGAACAGATGGCTTTAATAGTGATTGTTTATAGTGGTACACCCTGCTCCGCACTATTCTAAAATGAAATGCAGAGCGAGGAGGTAATACTCAGTTTGCTATGTGTAAGCCCCAGTGAGCTATCTGGACCGCTGTGATGACACAGCAGAAGGTTCTTGGCTGTTATTTCAGATGTTTTCTTCTTTTCTAGCCAGTGCAGCAAGGAAACGAGGTGTTGTGAGGTGCAGTTTGTGAAACATGCACGAAGTGAGCAGGAGCAGAGCCCCTGCAGCAGGAAAGAGGCCTGACCAGAGGTAGGGGGATTCCTTGGTTCCATGTCAGTGTAATGCTGATACCTTGGTCTCTTGTGAGAGAAATCATAGGGGTGTCAGTAAGAAGCAGAGGATAATGAGAACAACCTCAACTTCTGATGGGAACATCCCTCTCAGGACTGAAGGCTGTGCAAAGCAATGTTGCTTCCTTACCTCCTGCCTCGGGTCAATGGGTGTATGCTGCATTCCAGGAAAGGTTATTGAATTATTCTGCTTTCAGAAAAATAGCACATCACTGAAGGCATTCCCAAAAGTTACTGATTGGAGTATGAGCTCTGACTGGATGTGTTAGATAAAAATTGATTGGAGATGTCAAGGAAAAATCCTATTCCCGTCCTACTCCAGGAAATTTAGACATGGCACAGAATCATAGAATCACAGAATATCCTGAGTTGAGAGGAAACCACAAGGATCATCATCAAGTCCAACTCCTGGCTCCACACCGGGCCAGCCAAGTCAGAGCATGGGACTGAACACATCATCCAGATGCTTCTGGAGCTCAGTCAAGCTCAGTGGGTGCTGTGACCACTTGGGAGTCTGTTCCAGTGCCCAACCACTCTCTCAGTAAAGAACTCCTTCCTAATATCCAGCCTAAACCTCCCCTGTTGCAGCTTCATGCCATTCCCTTGGGTTCTGTCACTGGTCACCAAAGAGAGGAGATCGGTGCCTGTTGCTTCGCTCTTCTGCATCAGGATGCCACAGACCGTGATGAGTTCTCCTCTTAGCCTTCTTTTCTCTAGGCTGAACAAACCAAGGGACTTCAGCCTCTCCTCATAAGACCTCCCCTCCAGACCCTTCACCATCCTCATTGCCCTCTTCTGGACACTCTCCAATATTTTTGTGTCCCTCTTGTACTGTGGCACCCAAAACTGCACACAGTGCTTGAGGTGAGGCTGCACCAGCACAGTGCAGAGTGGGAATCTTACAGCCCAGAAAATGAAAGACACAGAGTTTTGGCCATGTAGAAACTGTTTTTGTTTTTTCACTTGAAAAACATAATGTCATGAAAAATATTTTAATAAGTGGAGTTTTTTCTTTCAGTAAAATTCCAGTTTTTCATTAGAAATATTTGTCTGGAAGTGTTTTTATTGATCCTATTCACATGCAGTGCAGGGGCTTACAGAAAACGAGCTGAAGCTTGTCTGATACTCAGTTTGCCCTCCCCTGTTTGGTATTTTTCCCTACCTTATCCTATAACACAACTGGTTATCACTGGACCTTGAGTGGTCATGGTTCTTGCCACAGCTCACCAGGCTCTGGGTTCACCAACTTGTGGTTCTTTCCTTTGAACATGTTCATGGCCTAACTCTAAAATGTTACTTTTCCTACTTAATCTGGAAATAGCAGCATGCTTTTTGTTTTACTGATCAGTCACGGTAAAATGAAAAACATAATGTTCCTTTGGATGGCTGCTGGTAATGAGTTGGATTTTTCAGTAGTCTTTAATATACAGCAGGTATAAAAGATAATATACAGCAGGTAGAAAAATTAGTGAAAAAAAATCTTTCCCAGTTTAAACCATTTGAGGCAGCTTTACTCGAAAGTACCGAGTTTGCACACACCAAAGGAGTTCAGAGCTGCAGTAGCCCTTGCTTTTTTGTGGCTCTGCTTCTTTTCTGAGGTGGTAGCACAGCTTGCAGAGCAAGGAGATGCACGCCTGGAACATATACAATAATAGTTCTCCCTACACTGGACTTCTAGTCTTGGGGATGTCCTGTTCAGATATTCCCATTACTTCTGTTTGATCCCAGATTCTGTTTCAAAACTTGAGGACTCAAAGTACATTGCACTTCATGTCCTTGTGTGACATTATTTCTAGGAATCTCTCCTTTTGTGTCAAACACCGTTGAAAAGCAACTTAGCAAGAAAGAGTGCCCTTGTGCTCTTGGAGATGGCATTATGATACCTCTGAAAGGCTTTAACTTATTTAATCCTGTTACACACTTTTGACATCATTTTTCATGGTATTAATGTGGAGCAATATTTCAGCATGTGAGAGAAGCAGCTTCAGGAAGGTATTCGGAAGAAATGTGTCGTGAAGTAGTACCAAACCAGGATCTCATGCAGTTCCTGCAGTCTCTCCACATTCCCTTTCAGAAGTTCAGACTTCCTACACCATTTCCCACAAGATCATTCAAATGTAAAGGGACAGGCCCTGACATTAGGAAGGCTAATGCACCCGATGCAGACACACAAGATTTTCTCATTCGTGTTTCACCCCTATAACCAAGTTTTCCCTTCAGATTTATTAATCCAACCCTACAAATCATATACATGACTTCAGGGTCCAGCTTGTAGCTGGTAACTACATTACGGTAGCATTTCAGTAATGGGGGTAAAAGCTTCAGCTACCCTAGCACTGATGTCTCCTCATGACTTCAGCTGCCACCCTGGGGAGGTGAGGGTCTCCTGCAGATCCCTTGCTCTACCTGCTAACCATGTGCAAATGTTCTCGATTCTCCGGGGTAAGTTAAAAGGCACCTCCTATGGGGAGGTGATTGAGTCTCACTGCATGTTTATGCTTGTTTCTTGAGCAGCTGCAATGAATAAGCCAGTGCTGCTTCTTCCACTGCCAAATTTCTCTCTCCAACTTTTGAAATCCTCTTGATAATGGCTGTTTGCCCTCTAAGATTGCTGCTGAAATAGCTGAAATGGCCTTCCTGAGCAGAATACATAAAAATCATATCCTTACAGGTACATCTTCTTCTTGGCTATGGACACGTATAAAATAATTTTTGATCCATACATATATAGAAGTCTGTTTCCAAGACAGAAACTGTTCAGTGTCTGTGCCAACAGCTATACCACGTTGGTGGCCAAATCACTCTGCTCCTACTTTGCAAGCCTGTTGAAATACACATTTCTGCTCTTTGCTTCCCAGCCCCTCTCCATGCATGGGTCTTCTCTCGTTGTATTAATTGTTCTGCTGGTGTGCAGAGCTTTTCTAATTCTTCAGAGCTTAATTCAGACTTTTCCAGTGGTTGCTCTCCCAGGTTTTTCTCTCTAATTCTCATTCTACTCAGGGTATGGTTAGTGACTTCACAGACCCACTGTGCTTGATTTAATGGAGACAACCTTATTGTTTTTCTTCTTGCTGATGTACAGGTATAGGAGCAGGTATAGCATAGAGCTTGAAATTTAGCTAGATAATCGTGTAGAATGGTCTCAGGGTGAAAAGAGGGGGGGAAGCCAGACAAGTCTGTTTTTCTCTCCTAGCAGAGGGCCTGTGATAATTTCATGCTAACTCGAAAAAAGTGAAAGGCAAGAATTCGAGGACAGAATGGTATCAACCCACGGCTGCCCACAGAGCCGAGGCGCGTCACTATCTCTTCAACAAAGAAAAACAGAGGGCTGAAATACGTCCATGGGCCCCTCACAAGGACATCAATTAGCACAGATTGATAGAGGCACTGCAAGCTTGCAAGATCCTTGCATTCCAGGCAAGAGGTGAAAATACATCATGAGGAAGACATACAGCCTTCCTCCCAGAGACCCCTGTCTGCGACCCTCACAAGGATCTGCGCAAGCGCCAAGAACTGATCAGCTAATTAGCATGAGAAGCGAGAGTAGGCGGGTTCAGGTACTTAATATGTATAGGCGTTGATTGAATATTCATTGTTTTATTGTATAAATGTGGGGTCGGTCTGCTGCTTCGGTGTGCACGCTTGTGGAGGAAGGATCCCCCGTGCATCTGCACGCAATAAACATCCCTACTTTATAACTTTCGAGTTATAGAGTCGATTTCAGTACGTCATTGCTGATATCTTTTAGGAGCTATATTCCTTTGAATATAAGAATTTTTAGTAAGACTTTAGCCCAAAAATCAGAGTGTAGCCCAGTCCCATAGTAATCATGGGCTTGTCAGCTATTAAACAAACCCAGTGTCCCTTAACAGTGTTAAAAAATACTCATCTGTCATTACAAAGTGAAAAACAAGAACTTATGGCTGTTTCTTGGAAAATGGTATGATTTGTAGGATTTCTTATCCCCTCCCCTCCAAAAAACAAAAAAAAAAAAAGCAGGAAAAATGCTGTGTCAGAATGACATTGCCTGAGATTAATGAATTTAATGACAATTTTCCAATTGCTCTTTTGTAAGCATAGCAGTTAGCACAATGGCTCTTCATTGTCACCCTGTTCTCATGTTTAAAAGCAAGGACATCTCTGAAGAGCCTCTGCCTCAGAGGGCTGCATTTTGTCAGTATTGAGGGTATTTAGGCAACTCAGCATCAGGTCCCCACTGCCTTAGAAAAGAGCACAGTATTTCAAGAAAAATAAAATTGTTAGTGAGTCTTCAGTATCTACCTCAGATAATGGAGCCCATTCAGGAATTCCCTTCTCTTAACTTTTCTTGTAAGCATCAGGGCTTGAGGTTTCCATCTTTGCCCATCTCAAGCCCAAAATTCTGGTAGCAACAGCTGCTTGAGCTGGGCTTTCAGCAGACTGAACGTGCAAGACATGCAATAAAACAGCTGTTGATTTCATCATTTGGGGAATTAAATTTTCAAGCGTTTGGTTTGATTATTTTTTTGCTTGGTAGCAGTTTATATAAGATTCTGAATGCAAGTTGCAAAGGAGACTCTAACTTTCCTGACAATGGACACTGCTGTCATTTCTTTCTATCCACTTCTTTGCAGAAGTACCCTTGTTTCGTGTCCTGTGTTCCTTGTGGCCAAGTAACTCTCAGGAATTTGAGTTTTATTTTCTCCTTTCTTCTTCTCATTTTATCAGAGAGATTTTACAGATTAGTATCTTTCATCATTGTAGCCAACGTTGAAATCCATACATAATCCACAGAAAACCCCACCTATTTATGATTAATTCCCTGCAGTTTGAAATACTTGATAACGACTTGATAGATCCGTGGCAAAAGCCAATGTCATTTCACAACAGCACCCCACCCCTGGGCCACGAGAGTGGTTCTTCGCTGAGATCCAGTCATGCAAGTAAATAAACCCCAAGTCCACATCTGATTAGGGCAGATATATGGGAGGTATGAACAGGACTAGCCAGATGCTAGACCATATGATAGACCAAGGATCATGGCATCATATAAAACCGGGCATTTATACGGTACAGCTGGCTGTGCATAATCTTCTCCTAATTTATAAGGCTGGAGCATCTGGTCCATTGCTGTTGCTCTATCAGCTTTTCCTGAACCCTGTTCTTGAATTTCTGGTACTTGCATTCTCCTCTTCCGAGTGCCAGTAGAACCGGAAGTTAAAGCCATTTACAGTGGGCGATAAGCTCTTACTCCATCTGACAGATAAGATAATGTTCAGCCATGGTCATGAAAGACAGAAGAATAGATGGGCTCCACCTCACATGAATATCAGTAATTGCAAGCTCTAAAAGACATAATATCTATTTCTCATCAGCAGGACCCTCAGCTGTGACACAGGGGCTTGGCTGGATGAGGCCAGTGCGACAGGCTCTGACTGTGACTGCAGACATCTCCTGGTGACATAGTAGGCAAAGGGCTTACAGAATAGATTGCACAAGTCTTGCTATTGTCACGTTGCCTAGTCTTCCCCACCCTCCGCCATAGCCCCAGAAGCCAACATTTATTTATCTTTCCTGAAACAGAAACTGGTATTTGGCACATCGTTAGCAAATGCTCTGCAAGTCACTAAAAAACCCAAGAGCATGGCGTTTTCAGCTGGACCTTGCAAACTTATGGTGACAATGAGTCAAGCTGACAATGTAAAGGTGTCCTGTGCCAAGTGGTTTGCTAACTGCAATGGAGCCACGTGCCACCCCAGACAGCTCTGGAGAGGTGGACCCACAGCAGATGCTCTCTTTGTGTCCACAAGGAGAGCTGGAGCTCACTTTTTCAGGTATTCCGAAACTGCAAGAAAGCCCAGGTTGTAGTTTAGAGCCTGGGTGAGCTCTTCCTCCAGTCCCCCTTGATGCAGATGTAAACAGCACCATACAGGCTAAGACACCAATGAAGTTGTTTTAGAAAAAACTACATTCACAATGCTATCTAGAAGCTGTGGGTGAAGACCACCCAACTTTGTTACTGCAAAGCTCTTTTCTCTGCAGAAGCCCAACCCTGCAAGCCCAGCAGAGCATGTCTTGGGAACAGGACACTACCTCGGATTGCAGAGAAAAAAATACAGCACCAGACATTTTACCAAACCCTTCCCCAGTAAAATTCCATGTCACAGCAGAGATGGCAGGTAATTTGTATTTCAAATGAAAAGAGTAAATTGGCTTTTGCTGGCCATTGTGGCATTGGCAATAGTAAATCCTGGCACTGTCAGAACTGAAATGGGTCATTCCTGCAACTCTTGCTGTGCTTTCTGTAACCATGAGCTGTTACTGAGGAAGTGAAATCTGGTTAACAGATTGGTAAAAATAATAGTGCAAGACATCTTCAGACTTCTATTTTTTGCAGTGTAAGTGCTGCACAGTTTGCATTATTTTAGCAAATTGAAAAGTTTTCGGGTTTCCAACGTTTCCATAGATCTGTAACATGGCAGCTGCTGTATTTCTCACCAGGTCTGAACGCTTCAGGCACCCTTATGTCTCTGCTGCTTTTTTTTTTTTTTTAACGCCTTCTTGGGGATTTGAGAGCCTAAACAGTTTCATTCTCTCTATATGACCTAGGTGTAGTATCTGGCACTGAAGAAGTCTGTTCCTTGAGTAGGGTTAGTGGATGTTACCTTGGTGTTGTGGTTTGGTGTGATGGGGTTCTGGGAGGGGGCGGGGAGCTGCAGGGGTGGCTTCTGCAAGAGGCATCCAGAAGCTTTCCCTAGGTCCCACAGAGTAAACACCAGCTGGGCTCAAGGCCAGACCGGATACTGACCAAGGCCGAACCCATCAGCAATGGTTACAGCACCCCTGGGTATCACCTTTAGGAGAAAAAAAACACTAACAAGCGCTTTTTGCCACCAGAGAAGGGAGTGAGAAGGTATAAGGAGCTGTGCAGACACCAAGGCCAGTGAAGGGGTGGGGGGAATGAGGCGCCCCAGATGCCAGAGAGAAAGATGCCCCTGCAGCCCGTGGAGAAACCCATGGTGGAGCAGGTGTGCTCCCACAGCCCATGGAGGATGATGGGGAGCAGAGATCCCATCTGCAGCCCATGCAGAAACCCCACACTGGAGCAGGTGGAGACATATGGAAGATACTGTGATCCGCATTGGAACAAGCTCCTGGCAGGACCTGTGGAGAGAGAGGCCCACACTGGAGCAGGTTTGCTGGGGAGGGAGGGTCGGCACACATGTACATGACTTGTGACTCCATGGGGGACCAGGCTGGAGCAGCCTGGGTCTGAGTGACTGCACCTCACAGAAGTGACCCATGCTGGGGCAGCTGGTGAAGAGCTGAAGGCCCATGGGAAAGGACTCATGTTGGAGAAGTTCATGGAGGATTGTCTCCTGTGGGTGGGACCCCACACTGGAGCGGGGGCAGAGCATGAGGAATACCCCCCCAACTAAGAAGGAAAACACCTAAAGAGGAACTGGCTGAAACCCCCATGTCCCCCTGTGACACCTAGGGGGAGGAAGGGAGAGAAATTATGAATAAAGTTGAGTCTGTGAAGAAGGGAGGCGTGCAGGGGGGAGTTGTTTTAAGATCTAGTTTCACTTCTCATTATCCTACTCTGGTTTCACTCTGTGTGTGTGTAGTGTAATAAATTAGATGCTTTTTTAAAATGCCGTGTTGAGTCTGGTTTGCCCATGACGCTGATTGCAAAATGATCTCTCCCTGTCCTTATCTTGAGTCCTAAGCCTCTCAATACATATTTTCTCCCATGTCCAGCTGAAAAGGGGAGTGATAGAGTGGCTTTGGTGGGCATCTGGCCTCCAGCCACGGTGAAACCATACTTAATAAAACTTTTATCCTTATGTAACAATGGCACTATGAGCTTCCCTAAGGAAAGAAATGAACTTGTGAAATAACTTGCATTACTACAGATATTGCTTTCAGGCTGTGATAACCCACGAGTGAATGAAGTCACCACTGTTGAAATAGAAGACAATTTCTTAATAGTCTGCTTGTATGGTTTTATTCTGGTTCTGCCAGCACAAGAAGGCTGGCAGGGCAGCGCTGGATCTGAGACTTGTCATAGCGCAGGGTACTATATAGAGATTTAATAAGCATCGCTTCCCAAAAAAAACTTACCTAAATTAAGAAGCTCTGGAATATTACTAGGGTAAAACAATTGGTAGAAATTGAAAAGGAGCAAAAAGGGAAAGATGGTGACAGAACCCTGGTTTTATGGACTAAATATGTGGACACAGCTAGATGCCTGCAAATAGAATTATTCAAATTATCATGAATCAGGTGGTGGAAATATTGAATATGTAATGCCTTTTTTTCTTTTGGTAAGGACAAGAGTGACCAGTATTCACTTAACTTAGGCAGAGCCTCCTCTCAAATGCCTACTGCCAGTGTCTCAGTGGTTAGCAGCAGACCATGAAAATTGCAGTGCTAAGTGAACTCAAAGTCTGTTCCTTAAACTGATCTGATCCATCTCTGCATGTGTGAATCAGTGGAAAAGTGAGCTGTGATTAGACAGCAGGGAGCTTCTTTTTTCCTGGGCCTTGCTTTGTCTCTTGTGCCTGGCCCACTCTCATCTACTCTCATTTGATATGCAATAATGGAATGCAGCTAAGTATTGAGATTCTTATTAGTTATGGACCTTGCAGATGTGGAAAATCCCTTTCACCGCTCCATCCTGGGGTGGCTTAATGGATATCTACCCAGACTTTGCCCAAGAAATATTTTCCCTTGGGCATTGAAGGCTAGTAGTAGTAAATCCATTAGAAATTGTAGGGGATGGCCAGCATTTTTTCGTCATTTACTGTGAAATGGTTGATAATAGAGGTCTCTTCCCTTTAACTGTCACTGACTGAAAGTGAGGATATTTTCTGTTTCAGTTTAAATGAGCTCCTGACTAATCACATTCTGGTTTCACTCTCAGAAATGTTGAGGGAACTGTGAGAACGTTGTGGGCATGGAGCATGCTCCTGTACTGCACAGCTGTTATTTAAAAGAAAGGATGCTTTTTCTCATCTTCTATGTCAGCATTTGTCAGAAATAAAATACCCTGTCAGAAATAAAATACCGGAAACTTCTGTTTTATAAATTGTATTTTAATTCCAAGGCTTATAATAGAAAATCCCTAGAAACAATTTCAGGGTGTTTTCACAAGTGTTTTTTGCACTGTTTTTATTTGTATATATTACAAGACTGTTTCTGTTGTAAATGCAAATATATATCATTGTAAATTGTAATATCAGACATACAAAGAACCCTTGGTCTTTATGCAGCATAAAATGATTGTGATGAATCAAATCCTTTAATGCAGCAAAGGTCAATTTAAAAAGCATCAGGGTATGCATTCCAGACATAGACCGCAGATGTCGATTTACAGCTGGAACTGTGATGGGAGGCGTCTTCCACCATAATCCCTGTAACTGAGAAGAGAAAGAGGACTGCTACCGGGGTGCACGTTTAGCCTGGATGGTGTTCAGTTCAGCTGAAAACACAACACGTCATTTCTCTGCAGCTCTCCTGTACCTCTGCAGGTTGTTCAGCAGTCCAGCTCTCACCAGAGCTCCCAGCCTTCTACAGTACTGGGAAACCCACCTAGAAACCCACTCCCTCCTTTGCCTAAACCCACTGACCAAGTCTCAAGAACAGAAGTGCTTTTCCAGTTTTCCCCTGTTACCCCTAAAAAGGACCCAGATCTGAGCTTGCTAATACAAATGACACTGAAGTCAACTTGAGCTTGGGTCTTTATACACTCTGTGCAAGGCAGGACTGACAGTAAATCTCTCTGCTGTGCATATAATATGTGAAGATAGCCTAGTGATGGAGGTCTGTAATCAAAGAGATTTTTTCAGATCAGCTAACTGAGCTAACTCTTCATTTTGGCTTGTGGAAACTCGTGAAATTTGGTGACTGATTTATTTCTAAACACATGGCATCTGAAGAAAGGCCACAAAAAGAGTTCATGTGAATTAAATGTATCAGATAAATCCCTGAACAGCACTGCAGAGCTCATTTTCCTAGTTAATTATTACTTGACAGCAATAAAAGGTGGTGAAAGCAATACTATGTATAACTGTTTAAAGAAAGGGAAGAAGGAGGAGCTTCTGAGAACCATGCCAGAATGCAACTCATTATCCATGCCATTCATCTAATCTCAGCTGTATGGTCCTTACCTGCTGAGAATCTAACTGACATGATGTAAGAGCTCTGGCTGATAGTGTCGTGAGGGATGGCAGGTTTTACGCCACACCTTTTTTTCTCCTTTTGGAGAGTATCTGCCCTTGGTGAAGGGATAGCTCTTGGCTTCCAGACTTGTCTCCGGTTTCAGCTGGTGATTTACCTGTGGCAGAGGTGCAAGCCCTGTCACTGCAACATGGTGCATTGCCTGCTGCTGTAGGCACTGCTGCGGTCCAGCATTGGCACATACGTTTTAGCCACGATGCAGTAGCTGACTCCAGGCCTCAGATCTTCTATTTCAATAACCTTGTCTTTCCCCTCGTACACCAGGACTCTGTGTTGCTTCAGAGTAGAGTAAAAACAGCCAGTCAAGCACATTGCCCTAGCAAGTATGTCTGTGACTCATGGTTAACAAGGCCAGCAGATGCAGAGCAGCACGTGGACTTGCATGAACTCAACATAATTAATAATTTATTTATGATTTTTAAAGAAAATTCCCCCTAAAATTCCCATCCAGTCCTTTTGGTTTTTTTTGTTTTGCTTCTTTTTAATCCAGGCCTTAGAGTATGAAATACTAAGTCAACAGAAAATAATAAAGGGAGGAACTGCAACTGAATTCAACTCCAGAAAAATAAAGCTAGTTTGTTTTCAAATACTTATCCTGTCATGGATACCCTCACAATCCCAGAAGACTATTTCTGGGAACAAGCATGGTGTGCCCGTACTTTCCGGATTTTCTATGGTAAAGGGTTTATACTTGAATATGCACTTACCTCATCTAGCAAGTTGTTAATGATGAAGACTTGATAAAGCAGATCATAATAATTTGACATTGGTATCATGCTGCCTCTCTTCCTTTTATAAGGAGAACGTGGAGCCTGGAGCTTTATTATTATGGATTTGTTGCTATGAGCCACAGTTACCATTGGAGGTCCTATCACAGCTAAGGAAAAACACCAAAGCTATGAATACAATTACAGTGTCTTAATAATGTTTCACAGACCACAATTTGGATTCACTCAGTGATTTATTATTCTTGTTAGAAACATTATAGTATGTTGTATTTACTGTTGAAGTGCCACTTTGTAAATCCTTCCTTCTTGGTGGTTATTGCTTCAGGACATTTTGGAGAGGGACATTTCCCATGTTTGTAAATCCGTTTCTGAGCCAAACTTCTTGAAATCTCTCAGAGCTGACTGTGGGCTGGTCAAACAAAATACTTCAGATTCTTTACCCTGATACTTTTTCCTTCCTATTTGTCTGTGTGCTTGGCCTGCGTAAAGCAGCTATTTGAACCATTTCAGTTATGTCAAGGATGCAGCTTCAAAACGTTTGTGGTCTGCTTGGTTCAACACAGTTATGGGTTCAAACTAGTGTCTGCAGACCTGTGCAGCCCCAGAGATGTGGGGAGACAGGACAGCAGCTGCACCATGAGCCTCTCCAGGAGGAGGTGGCACAGGGCAGGATGGGCTGTTGCTGCTGCAAGGTACTGCTTTATGTCAAAGCTTGTGGTTTCATCTGTACAAGAAGCTCAAGGTAATTTGCACTTCAGGGTTATGAAGTGACCTGCACTGACGTTCAAAATTCAATTTTGTAGGCACTAGTGAGGGAAAATTGGTCCGTTCACAGGGGACTTACTGGTATGTACACTGGTACTGTTCAGTGTTTTGACAGTCCTCCAATGTCCAACATGCAATGGCCTTGTTATGACTGTACTAACTAAAAGCTTTGATCGTGTCCTCTCTAAATACACTGCAGTCAGGAGAACACGTAACATGAGAAGAATGGTGGTCGCACAGCTCTCAGATCTCTTCTCCCTTTTCACCTCAAGCGGAGGTTTCCTTCTCCTCCTCCTCCTTGTGCCCAGTCCTGCGAGCAGCACCAAAAACAGCTAAAAATACTTTCTGCAGTTCTATGCTTTGAGGAAGGGGTTGCGTTAAAGGGAGCTGGGCATTTCTGGTCCCCTAAGTATAGAGAAGTGGCTACTTATCCATAATTGGTTGGCATCCAAGCGTAAGGAAAATTACCTTATTGCAACCCTTCACCTGAGAGCTGTTGGCTCACAACTTCTTTTAGTACAGCTCTGTAGCTAGGAACAGATACTCATATCCGCAAACTGTGAGTAAAAATTATGTATCCCACACCGGAGGAAATGCAGTTCCTTTCTCAGAGAGCCCCATATGTTTGTACTTACTTTCCCTCCAGGGAGTGAATCTGCAGCTGAGGCTCCAGTCGGAATAGATGCCAGCTGACACGGCTTTCACTCTGCCGTAGTAAGGCTCTTGGATGTCAGAGGTCTCATTCGTTAGGTCACAGACATGGTGTTGAATGCCCCAGCATTCATCTTTGTTTTGCCACGTGTTCTGCCCATACCTATGGAGAAGGGAGGAAGGAGGTAAGCTTTAGATATCTCCAGCTGGGTAAGTACAGACTTTTAACCATCTGCTTTCACTCAGCAGCACTGACAAGCGTTTTGCCATGGAAATTAACTCTCTTCTTCAACTTGATGGCAAGAAAGACTGATTTGATGGCCGTTTGGGAGCTACAGATTTCTGTCTTTTCTGAGAATCCCGAAGCGGAGACATGGGTCACCTGCCCTGTAAGTATCTGCTGCATGTTTGCCCCTCGGGAGGGATGGGCAAGCTGTGACTGGTGTGTCTAATGACGGGCAGAATGCTGTTTTCCATCAACTGATTTCTTAAAGGTGATTTCTGGTGCTCACCAGGTGTGCCAGGAACAGGAGTGTACCTCCTCTGAGGACCAGCCCCTAGCACTCCCTCAAGTTTGCTGTGTGAAGCACCCTGCCTGCACCACTGGCAAGGTGGGCCACCGAAATACCTCCAAGGTCCTATTGCAGAAGTACCTGATCTAGCTAGACCTGCTTCAGGCAGAGGTCCCCATCAAACTTCATTTTTCTACAATTCTGCGATGCAATGAGGGTGCAGAACATATTGCCAGAGGTGCTCATCCCCTGCCTCGGGCTGTTCAGCTGCACCCTTATGGGCCAGTGATAAGTGCAGATACAGCTGAGCGCTGACAGCCGAGCAGGACGCAGCTATTCCCAAGCTATGGGGACAATACGTCGTGTCACCTGAAAAATGGCTTTTACATGCCAAGCAGGGGAAAGCCCCAGCCCGGTGGGAGGCCAGACTTCCCCTGGTACTTACACTTTATACTGCACAAAGTAGACCGTGTCCCTTGCTTCTCTGGCCCTCCCAGGCTGCCAATGCAAAGTGCTGTTGAGGTTTAGTGAATGAAATTCAACCTTCTGCGGCTTAATTGAATCTTTCAGGTCTTGATTTTCCGAAACTAAAATAGCTGCAGATAATAAGAAACAGCAACATAACACATTTGTCACAGACACGCTCCTGTGTATTCACATCGGGGGTATTGCTCCAGCTCAGTTGGTTTCAGGCTAGCAGACTGCGGGGAAATTAAATCTCCTGGATCTCGTGTTCAAAACATCCCGAGTCACAGTGACCAAACCTAGCAGTTACAGAACAAACTCGCTCAGTATTGTGAAAGGAAGGCTTTTCCTTGTTTCCAATTGCTGTTTTGTTTTCCTCAGTGAGCGTACTGCTGCGAAAGATGCCCCGATGGACATCCCAGAGAACAAACCCTTTGTCTCAATTCGCAGAGCAGCCACATCAGTAGTTCAAGCCAAGTGCCCTTCCCTCCACATCTCAACTTTAACCTACAAGGATTATAGCTGTTTTAACAATTGCTGCAATCGTGCTTATCAGCTCTTGCCTAATAAAAAATAACCTGAGATTGACTGCTTTTCCAGCACACGTTACTGGCAAAAGCTGCCTGACAATTCTCCAGGCATTTTATTTTCAAACTGAGATGGTTACAGATGACAGTCAGTTAACAACCTCTCTGAAGCATCCAAATGCTAATGTTTTTCTGGGTTTTGCAACCCCAATGAGTGCACATTACTGCAGCTTTATCACGGAATCCAGCATGGAAATCGATATTGAAATAGGTAACAGAGCTGTGAATAAATTCAATGGGCAACATGCTTGCCTTAGCTGTGTTTCAGAACCTTCAAGCACAAAATAACAGACTAATTTGGAAATGACAGGACTTTTGAAACCCCCCAAAAGACCCAGATATTCAATGACAGACCCAGCATCCCTCTCCCCACACAAGAAAAGAGCAGAAAGCCTTTACTTACTGGTTATCTCATCCTGAAGCAGGTGCATCACTAAGCAGAGGGAGGAAAGCGTGATCCCCCTCATACTTAGGAGAGCAGCTCCATGACTGAAGAGCATCTCTCTTCCTCTTGGGCATGTCTTATGAGGAAGTAATTGTTAAATACTCCAGAGTTCCCCTCATTTGCAGCGGTTTCCAAAATCCCCAGTTCGGCTTCGGTTTAAGTTAGCTGAAAAACATACGAGTTGCTCTAAATTAAACATAAGCAATTGTTCTTACTTGGCAGCTATGGTCACTCTGAAGTTTGGAATTAATTATGAAGGAAAACAGCATGAAAAAGCTTCTTTTTCTTTTCTTTTTTTTTTTTAGGCACTAATTCCCAAATGACATCTGGCAATTATTTATCCCATAAATTTGTCACACAAGCTTGCTTTCTTGCTGTGCTAGCATTTATTTTGTTTGTTTGTTTGTTTGTTTTCAGCTTACTAGTCATTCAGAGCTGAAGAACATGAGAAATTTTGCCACAAGGATGTGAAAGACATACCCATGGGATGTCATCTGATTTGGTAGCCTGTCTTCAGGTCGAATGCAAGCGGATGGAGTTTGCAGCAGGAAATCATCTAGACATTTATCATCAGAAGAACAAGGGGCTGTGAGATCATTGCCAGCCGTGCTGCTGGGCGGTGTGTCCTGGGCTGGCTGCAGGAGATGCTGGGAGGCTGGGGCAGCTGCAGCATTCAGCCTCAGGAGAGAGAGCAGGGAGGTGAGCCCAGCCCGTTGGGCCAAAGTGCCACTCTGCATTGGACTTTCAAACTGCCAGGAGTCATATGCCCCGGCTGGTGCGGGTGTGCCGTGTGTCTGTGTGCACAAGTACTGCCGCTTGCTATGCTGCCCTCTGAATCCCGCCTTCCCAAAACGCGCATCCCTGTGAGCCTGACCCCAGGGCTGGGGGAGTTGGGGCTCCCTGGTGAAAGCCACCTCGCTTTGCGTTTGTAAACACTTCAGTGTTGTTGCGTGAGTGCCTTCCTGGTGGGAGCCAGGTTTCATGCTCCTCCGGCGCATGGAAATCTCAGCCAAGTCAGTCGCTGGCAGCAAATGAGGTGTCACTGGAGGTGGCTGGGAACCTGCTGTCCCTCCTGCCCAGTCTTGCCCCTCACTCCTCTGTCCCTGAAAGCTCCCCACTGCTGACATCCACGTGTACTTTGCCACTTGTGCACCGCTGCATCTGGGGAAAGGTCAGGATGCATTCTCCTTCTGCAAGGTCACATTGATAAATGAGAAGAACATAAATTTCGTATGACATAGCACTGCACTAGATAATGACACCCACCGAAGAAACAATGGACATAAAGACTATCTGTCTGCAGAAACAAAAATTTGCCTGACAGTCTTCACTTTGGGAAAAGGTAAAAGCAAAACACCCATCAGGAGAAAATTTAAAAGCAACTGCTTGTACTCAGCAAACTGGACTGGACATCTAATCGAGAAGCTGGCCTCAGTCAGATTCACGGTCACAGGCTCTCAGTTCAGCTGACCACCTCTACCTCATCAGCCAAGCACCAAACCTGCAGCAGATACACTAAAGCTCTAGATGTATACCTTTGAATAATTAACTCATCAACCCACTAAAGGGAATTAAGAACAGAGAAGAAAGGCAGTAAAAAAACCAAAAAATAAAATGGAGGTAGGAAGTAGAAGGTAGAAAGTAAAAAGACCACCCTGCCATCACTGGCTGGGACTTTTTTATCTATCCATTTCCCAAACACATTTTCAAAATCCAATGACCTTTAAGAAGTTCCCCACACCAAATGCAATTAGTATTTCATCATGTTAGATGAGCTCAAGTGCGGGAATAGGGAACTTTTATAAACCAATCACCAGACTGAAATGTCATCGACGTTTAGTCACAGGTTGCGTATTTGCTTACTTGAGTTGTACCAACACACCTTCCCGTACCCCGCATAACAGCCTGCTGCCACGAGTTGAAGTGTGGAGCTTTGCCAAAATTGCTTTTGATGGTGGTTTCTCCTAGGAGCGCAGAGCTGAGGGCCAGCCTGCCTGGTGCCAACGGGTTTTGCTCAGAAAAGGCTGCTCTGTGGCGTGGAGAAGTGGGGAAAGAAACACCTCCCCTGTGGAAAAAACTTGGGGTTTCCTATGCGTTGCACTCTGATAGCGCCTTATCTGCGACTGGGCTTGGCAGCCTGAAGTAATCGGTAACTCTTCACATAATTTTTTGTGATTATTGAAACAGCTGCCGGTAATCCCCAGGTTATCAGCATCTGTAACATTGTCCAACTCATCAACCTCAGTTGTTCTTTGTGTGATAAAGATAGCTGGAGTCAAACCAGCGACACACACACACACGTACACAGGTGCCTCGAGTTTAACAGAATACATCTTACACGGTAACTTTAAAAATGTAAATGTTTGAGGGACGTTGCAGGAGGACGTGCACTGCAGGGCTACTTCCAATATAAGAGAGAACTTTTAAGAAACAATGTTGTTTAAGAACACTCTGAATGGTACTTTATGAAGAAATGGAAACTGGAAATGTACTATTCTCCCCAGCAGACTCCACGTTAGTCGTTGTGCTACCAGCTCATACTAGTTTACACTGAAGCATCTTTTCGATCCAGACCTTTGTTAAACATCAGTACTGATGTTTCTGTGAACAGACACAGAACCTTGGGTATGAGAATTTTCCCCTTTCCTGGAATAAAAGCCGAACCAAATGCTGGGTAAACAGATTTCTTTCTCTTGAGGATTGGATATTGCTACACAGAGGTAAAAGTCAAGTACATTCTTGCTGGAAAGTGCCTGACTCATTCAATCTGATAGCCCCACCTCATTGGTTTTTTAATTGTTTTGTGTTGTGGTTTTGTTAGTTTCTTTTTTTCTTTTTTCCCTCTGATGAATGGTTTCCCATCCATTGAAGGAGAAAAATTAACCCTGGAACTGCCTCTGCACACCGCCGTTGGCTTATCAGATGTGAGCTGCTGATATTTGGAGTGGATGGGAAGGTGGACATTCCAGGATGAGGGTATGGGAAGATGGAGAAAGGGGAGAAGCTCCCAAAGCACACAGAGGATATTTCTAGCAACTGGCAGGCTTGAGAAGTCTCTCCTATGTGTGGCATTTCACATATAGACAATAAAAACTGCATGGCTCAGATTATTCTGGACCCAAAGATTGTCTTCAACAACACTGGAGCTGTATTTTTCAGTCTTTTAGCCTTCCATGCAGCGAGAATGTACTTGCCTTGGGAGGGGGCTCCGGAGTTCGCCCAGTCCAGCCGAAGGCTCAGAGCCGGTCTCAGGGCAGTGTCAGCCCATGTTGGACCACCCATCATGTCAGCGTGAGTTTTTCCTCCACAGATGGAAGCACAACTGTGACAGCTGCTTTTCGTCCTTTGTTTTGGAGCCTCAGAGGGAACTCTGGCTTTTCTGCAACATTTATATAGTTGCCAACCACAATTAGATCCCCTCCCCAGCCGCCACCTCTCCCAGCTGAATGGACCTGGCTCCCTCAGCCTTTTCTGGTGTGTCATGTGGGGCAAGGCAGCCCTTGCCCAGCTCAGAAAATGAATCACTACACACACACACACACCGCCCACCAACACCAAGCACGAAAAAACCCAAAAAACAAACCCTAAAATTAAAAAAAAAAAAAAAAAAAACACCCACAGTCAGGCAGGAGGGACTTTTTGATTATTTTTCACTGCCCTTCAGGGAAGAGGGATTGCATCACAAGAGTTCTGACAGAGAAGTTTCTGAGGAAGCAAGGCTGACTTTCACTGCCACGCTGCCTTTACTACTTCCCGCCCACAGGTACGAGCTGTTCAGCTCTCACTCTTAAAGGGTTTAGTCAATATTTTAAAGATTAGAGTTAGAAATTCCCAGTGCCATAGCTGCATCTTGATAGTGAGACATAAGAAGATAGTAAAGATGAAGATCTGCTGAAGGCTCGCTGAATTTGCCCATATGATATATATTTAACTATAAGAAAGGCACTGAATTGCACCAGAGTGTTTGTAGCCAACACTAATGTTCCCTATAAGTGGAACTGTAGGTAGTACCTAAACCCCAAATGGATCGAAGTATTTTATTTAAAAGACAAGTTTGGTTTTTTTAAACTTTTTTTTTTATCATTTGCAAAGCCGTATGATTCTTTTTGCTACTGCTAAGGAGTGCTGTACCTTGTTTAAGCCCACTGAGAAAAGACCTGCTTTTCTTTAGATTGTGAGTCCCTCACCAAATCGTCTACAGACAAAAACCCCACCAGCTTAGAGACACGTGGAATTAATGTGGTTGTTGGTTTTGCTTAGGCAATCTTAATAGTATAGGAAAGGTGCCAGGTGATCATTTCACCCAGAGAAACAACAGATAAGCCTGGAGAGGTACAACACAAACATTGCTTATGCTTGGTCCACCTACTAAGGTAAAAAACAGAAGGGTCAAAGCCTGGTAATGGCGATGCTCACTCTCTCCGACACTACCACCGGCAGCAGCTGAGGCTACAGCTGAAATACCACCGGTGCAGGGAGGATATGACCCACACATTCATCTTTTCGTAGGCAGCGTGGTTGGAAGTCTCTGTTCCTGATCACCAAAGCCCCGTGTTGTCCAAACCACAGACCGCGCCGAGCTGATTCACCACGTAACACGAGGGCGGCGAGAGGCTGGCAGGTGTGCACTAGGGAGAGAGGCAGAAGGAATGGGGGTGCTTGCCTCCCCGTTTGTGCCTGCACAAGGAGCAAACGCCTCCGGTAGCTGCTTTGGGCAATGAAACCTGGAAAGATGCAAGCTCCAGCGGTTTCCCTGGCTACGGGGGTAAACAAAAAAAAAGGGTGTGTGTGTGTGTGAAGTGCCTTTCACTTCTCTCCTCTGCAAGTGGAAGTTCTCAAGCATCACCACACTTTCCAGCCTGTAGCTCAGTTTTGTAGTTGCCTTGTGAATTCTCAGTATCATCTCTGCATCATCCAAGGAGCATGAACACTAGAAAAGGACTCTATTCTAACAACTTTCACCACCACCATCTCCCACAGACTATTGCATTTGGAAACATACTGTAGTTTTGAGTTATGGGGTTTTTTTTTCCTGTTTGTTTTTTGTTTGGGGTTTTTGTTTGTTTGTTTGTTTTTTAAAGAGAGTGTCTCAGATCCTGCATGGATACAGTCTCCTGGCGTTCAGGAATCGGTGTGCTGAGCTTTTTAGGACAGACTCCTCCACGCTCAGCATACCTGGTTTTCACACTTCTCAGAGGTGTTACTTTCAAGTTTACTTCAATGTGACCATTTAACCAGGAAACTGAGGTCATGCTGTGATACGTACTTGCCAAAAGGCTTTGCTCTGTATTTTTTCTTACAGGAAATGAAATTTAGCATGTCTCAGTTGCTAGTTCTGCTGCACACTCTGGGAGGAGTAATAACTAATTACCCAAATCCACACTGGTGGGTTTTTTTCCATTTTTGATTTGGATTTGGCCAAGGGGGAGCAGGCACTATACTAATGCCTGATCAGAGGCATCCCTGGGATGAACCCACATTGAAGAACAGACTGAGGAATGGCAAAGGTGCTCTCTGCCTCCATCCAGGAGCTGGCACTGCCCTCTGGCCCTTCAGGCAAGCACTTGCACCCTCTCCTTACCTGTTAAAATTTACCTTGCATTTCATCACATTTGCAGCAGGATGTAATCATGGTGGCTGCGGTCACCAGGCTTCAACTCTATTAAAGTATAGGAGCAGAAAGCACAAACCACTACATAAGATTCCCATTCTATGGGACAGGAGTGCAGGGATGACATATGCCTCCTACTCTTCCTATAATTAACTGAGTTGCTATTAACTTGGGGGAAAAAAACCCAACCCAACCCAACAAAAAACAAACCAACCCTGGAGCTCTCAAAACCCCAAAATATAGCACAAATCATACCTAGAAAGAAAATAGCATATCAGATTTTTATTCTTTTCATTCCTTACTTTCAATCTGAAAGGATTCCATATACTCTTTGTGGAAGGGTATTTTTGAGGGGCGTTTATTTAGGCAACCCTTCTGAGACTGTGCTACCCAGGGGAAGTCAGCACACAAATTCTGCAGAAGACACAGCGAGCTGGCCAGCAGAACCGTCTGGCTTGTCTGTCACTGGTTTTCTCTGCATGTGATGCATTTCCTCTTACAAACCGTGGCTGCGTAGTAGAAAAACTCTTTGCCCCAAAATAAATGAAGAATTAGTTTTCAGCCTGATCAGCTCCCCTGTCACTGCTGAATTACACAAATGGGCAAGGTAGAAGACACGAGGGCGAGAGCTGCGTCCACATGAGACAAACCCCAAAACCTCAATAAGAACCTTGCCTAGACTGTAATTCATAATGGGTTAATAATAACAAAAACCCCTAATCTGTTATTAAACCTCGAGAGTGTGTGTTACAAATTTAAGCATAGTAATTGGTGCTGATATGTTAATAAAGTTTCTCAATTTGTTCTACTCTGCTCAGTCTGGAGTCACAGCCAAAAGAATCTGAATTCTTCCAATTCTTACTGGAATCTGCCCATAGCCAACACTACTCAATTAGTTTTAAGAAGTTACTTAAAAGGAGTAAAATGATTTTAAATTGCACCTTCTAGATTTGATAGACAAGTGAAACCAACGTCCTTCTACCAGCACCCTACATTAATTTGGGTAACTTTGCATGACACTGCAAAGACAACTGATTTCCCAGATACATGTAAGAATGCACATGCTTGCTAATGAGAAGTAAACTTCACATAAATAAGTCCTTTGTGATCATTTAAGCTTCAGGTGAAGTAAAAGTTTCAAGGAAGGCTGGCTTTCCTTGCTCTATAGCAATTAATCCATTGAAATGACACGGCCATTAAATTCTTGTCTGTAATTTTTGAAAGGAGCATAAAGGGAGTCCCCAGGCTCAAGCAATAGAGCTGAAGTTCTTGCAGGCTGCATCAGTAGCATCAAAGGGCAAAAAAGACATTGCAAAGCCAATGATGAAACCAGAACCAGCAGACTGAAGAGGTCCTGGGTGTGAGTCCTTGTCCCTCTCCAAGATCAGCTACTGAAGCACAGCAAAGGCACCTCCTCACATCTGTACAGGACAGGCACCTCTTCCAAAGCAAATGGATGAAAAGTTGTGTCCTTCCACTGCTGCCTGGATTGTGTGGTGTCCCACCCAAAGGATATCTTGACAGATGGGAACTGACCTTAGTTTAAAACTATTCTAGACATCTGGTGAGTAGAATACAGTAACTGGCTGCATATAATTAAACAGCACACTACGCAAATGTCCCACAAACTGTTGTCTATTCATTTTCAGTGATGCTCAAGCACACACTACACACATGGCACGAAGGGAATGAGCTTCAAAAGCCGATTTAACCTTCAGTACAAAAGAGAAGGGTAAGAAAGAAGCAAGCATACACTCCTGTTTGTCTTTTGACATTTGTTTATAATTCAATGTAGCAACATTTAAAACAATGTAACAACAATATTTACACAGATAGCTTAGTTACAGATTTCAGACAAGAACCACAGTACATTCAGCAGGCCCGCTGTGGATAAGTAAGTTTCTGAAGTCAGGAAGACTTGCACTAGACATGGGGGTAAAGGGCTTGTAGAATAAATTGCCTGATGGGGTCATGGAGCCTTTAAACAAATGCATGGGAGGCACAATGCAGTCCTAGGGAGAATGAACCATAAGACCCTGGAAGTCCCACCTAGCTCAGTGATCGCACCCATTTAGTGAACACAGGAAGTGAATCAATAAAAGAGGGCTTCATAGTTAAAGGACTGTATTTTTAAAAACACACTAAGGAAATCCATGCAGGTCGCTTCAGATGAAAGGTGCTTTGTGCTTGTTTTCTTTTTTAAGACATGTTGAAACTATCGAGTACAATAGCTTCTATTTATTAATACTAAACTGTTTACATGGCACCACTTCAGAGCAACTGGTTCTTTCTAGCTGTGGGAAAACCAGCTCTTCTCACACAAGTTTTTTCCCCCTGCAATTTTAACTAGTGAAGGACTACATATAAGTACGCATGTCTGTTCTAAGCAGCTGGGGCACTACCCCCTACTCTGACTTCATGAGACTCCACCTGGAGTCCTGTGTCCAGCTCTGGGGTCCCCAGTACAGGAAACACATGGAGCTGTTGGAACGAGGCCAGAGGAGGGGCATGAAGATGATTGGGGGCTGGAGCACCTCTCCTATGAAGACAGACTGTGAGAGTTGGGCTTGTTCAGTCTGGAGAAGGCTCTAGGGAGACCTAATTGCAGCATACCAATACTTAAAGGGGTTCTACAGGAAAGTGGGAGAGGGACTTTTCATCAGGGAGTGTATTGATAGGACAAAGGGCAATGGCTTTAAACTGAAAGAGGGCAGGTTTAGGTTAGATGTTAGGAAGAAATTCTTTAATATGAGGGTGGTGAGGACCTGGCACAGGTTGCCCAGAGAGGTCGTGGAAGCCCCATCCCTGGCAGCGTTCAAGGCCAGGTTAGATGGGGCTTTGGGCAGTCTGGTCTAGTGGAGGGTGTCCCTGCCCATGGCAGAAATGTTGGAACTAGATGGGCTTTGAGGTCTCTTCCAACCCAAAGCATTCTATGATTTGATGCTTCTGTGCCAGCATGCAGTATTATCACCATGCTTCACTGTAATTGCAGACCTGATAATGAAAAGTTAGATCATCCGTGCGAGAAACTAAGGAAATTCTTAGAAATGCTGTCAGGTGTTAGGTCAAAGTTTTGTGATACAATTTCTCTTACCCGGGGTATAATGTTTCATATTCCATCATCTCCCAAATAATCTTTAGGAGACAGAAAGGTAGGAAGGCTGAGCAGCCATGAGAAGAGTAATTATCACCTGAAACAGCTTGAAGCAGTGAAACCTCTACAAGCATCATACTGGATAGCTGATACATCTGCAAAAGGCACAAATATTAAATAATCTCGAACCTCATAGTGTTAGGTGCTTTGGTATCTTGTGTCAGGGTGCTGTGCATGACAAACTTAAAGCTACATCATCACAAGAACAGTCATTTATTAATTTTAACTCATGTAACAGTTCAGTGAAAACACACAGAAAACCACTACCTACCTGGCAGCTTCCCAACGGCTCGGCTCAGGTACCTGGCACCGCAGGGCTGCAAAAGCAAGGCGAACTGGCTGTCGGGTAAGGCACTTCCATGTTCCCTGTCCCAAGAAGTCCAGCCGCTGCAGGCTGTAGACTCTATCCTAGCAAAGTCCTACAATGCTCATGCTCTATTTGTGTCATTTCTGATCGATATTTATGTCTTTGTCCTTAATTACAACCTAGCACCCTGCTGGTCCCTTTAACTCCCAATACTGGAAAGGCTCCAGCCAGTGTCCAAATGTAACAGTACTGCAGGGGGAAGGGAGCAGAATCTGAGACAGCCACTTGGTTTTAAAGCGCAGCTAGCTGCCCTCAACACAGGCAGAAGGAATCATTCCTCTTCCAGTGTGGCAGCAATGGCCAACGGGAAAACTTTCCACAACAGAAAACTCTGTGATCTCTCACATTTGCCCATACCTAAGGGGCTGGGTCTTAAGTCAGTTTTCCTAACGGTGCCAGGGTGTCAGTACATGCTGTTTAAGAATGTAAACCTAACATTTCCAATGAATTATGTCCTTCTGGCAGGACGGTTGTGAGGCAGGTAATGCTGTATTGCTGCAGCTGAGCTTCCTGGGGAAAGGCAACATTTTTTTTTGGAAAAACTTCACAGAAGGAAAACAAGCTGCCAACAGCAAGAAGATGGAATACTCAGCAAAGTGCCTCATCGGGAGCTTCTTCCCAAGAAACAAGCCAAGCTCTCAGATTTTAACACCTTATTTCCGAGCCAAGTTTATCTTAGACACTCACTGACATTTGTTGCCATTTGTGCTTATCAACAAACCTACAAAACCTGAAAGAAATGACATCAGCTTCAAATCCTGCAGAAGACACAGCTGCTCATCTCCTTAGCAGACAGGCTGCTAAAAGCACGCTTCAGCGGTGAGCCACGTTAACGGCAAAGTCAGTGCAGCTGAAGTTGCAAGTGCACATTAATTCTGGCTTTCAAAGCTGTCTCTGTAGCACCAAGAGAAGTCATTTTGCACAGAGCTACCTACACGCTAGCAGATCCTAAGCAGCAAGTCACCAGCTGTGCCTTCCAGCGACTCAGAAGGTGACACTGGAAAAGGTATGTGGGGAGGGGTGTCTCAGGGCATTTGGACATCATGCAGAAGCACATCAAAGCCAAGCTGATGCACACTGAAATCTTTCTAGCCAGGCTTTCCATCACACCATAACTACAAGGGTCTCCTGCTTGATTTGGCTTTACCTAAAGCTATTAAAATGCTGGTAACAGACCTGTTATCTTCCCCTTAGCAGGGATGGAAAAAATGGCTATTGCCTTTAAATCTGTGGGAACTAAGTATATACCACTGTGGCTAATGTCTGGTATCTGCAGGACCGCAAGCAGTCCAGAAACTGTTGTATAAACTTTATCCTAGGAATACTCCTGTTACTGAGAAATGTTAAGACAGAAGTACTGCAAAACTGGTTTTCCTTCAAAATCACCTGCAATAACATGCAAACATTACTGATAATCCTACAAAAAACTATCTTTTAAAACAAAGATATAATTTTGCATAGAAGCACTGCTTTGGCATCTGTAAAGCATCAGTTTTTTATGAACTAAGTTTCACTAAGAGCTATTGTAAAGATTTCCTACAAACAGAAAACACCCATTGACTCTTGAATAAAGGAAAATAACTGGATTGCAGGCATTAGACTCAAAATATTTTAAATATAAAAACTAAAATTGTCTTCCTTCAGATTTCTACATTATAGTCTCAGGTTACAAAATTCAGAGGGCTGTCAGAAAACAACAACTTATGAACTACAGTTTAGGACACTGCTTTTCTGTTGTCTCAAGATGTATTTTTAGAGGGACGTAATTTGGTGTAGTTCCTGAGTTGTCATAAAAAAAATCAGGGGAAAGTGGTAGCCTTTGTCAGCCTGCTAGAAAACATGTTTGGAAGAGCCTGGCCAATTTCTGTTTTAAGAAATCATATTGTTCTAAGAATCAGTAAAATGCTCTGAAGGAAAGCGGAATTAAAAAAATATTTTCTAAATAATATGTGCATACATATTATTTGTATATATTACACACTTATTTCCAATGAGGAACAGCTAACATGCTAACACAGGAGCTACCCAGAATGTGACAGGATTACATGATATATCCAGGTGATCCTAGAATAATGGTTCTTGGTATAGACGCAGGAAAAGGTTACAGGCATATCTTATGGAAGAGAAACAGTAGCACTCTGTTGTATACAAAATTACTCTTCAAGAGAAAACAAAAACAAGCATAAAGTCAAAACATCTGAAATACTTCTTGCACATCTCTATTGTAACCAAGTGAAGGATTTCTTAAACATTATGTTCATCAAATTAATTTTGAAAAGCTGCTGTTCATTAAGTTTGCTCTCTACAGAGTACTGTTCAAAAAAAAAGTGCTATTCAAATAGGAAATAGTGAGTTATGTCATATACACAAACACTTAGTCATCATGAAGTGTCCCCAGGGATTTTATGCTGTCCTCAGGGACTTCTTTCAGTGCCGTTTCAGGATCCACTGTACTAAGTTGTGCACTAGTTATCCTGGTTGGATCAGAATAAGTACAGTCTCTAGATGTCCATAATGTAATCCAGTCTCCATAACCTTCAGTAATGCTGCTCTTCCTGAGTTCTGGTTAAACATTTCAGCTGTGCTGGTTACTCGGTCGGCCTGTAGGCAATCACAGGCTGTTCTTCACCAACATCTATCAACATATCTAATGGCACATGAGGCTTGTCATAGCCAGAAAACTTGACACAGGTGCTTGGAATGACTGTTTGTTGTATTTCTGGCACAGAAACCTCTGGAACTGAAGAGTCACTGCACACATCCATTTGGCTACCATCAGAAATGAAATAACTCTCTTTTACTTTGTGATTCTGTTCATTGTCAGAAGATACCTCCTCCATGCTTTCCTGCATGGATACCTCTTCTGCTTTGGCTGGTGCCTCTGGGGAAGAAGCAGAAGATGCTTCTTCACTGGAACTCTTTGGACTAGCAGTTTCTTCTTTTGGCTCTACCTCCAACAAGGTCACTCCATCATTCGCTGGCAACTCTGACTGGCCCGGCATTAAGCTTATTACAGAGATGTATTTTGCATCTGATTTTGGTTCTAGGAAACTGTCTGTGTTCAGGTTTCTTATCACACTGACCTTCAATGGAGAAACAAAAAACAGTTTTAGTTCCATATAACATACAAATTTATTGGCTTTATCTGCTGTCAATGTTCAGTGGTTAAAAAAACCCACAACCCCCCACAGGTTCATAATACAAATTTAAATGTCATTACAACCGATCCCAACAGAAATTACAAAAACTATAATCTGGCAAGGTCATTAGCCTGTATCTATGACTACAACTGCTTTATTAACACTTTTATGCAAGCTCTAAAAATGCTATGTGCAAATACATTGCAAGGATTATGTCCATTTCACATCACCCACTGCAGTTTAAGTTATTTAAAGTTTGCAATGGAGAAGGAAAACAATAAAGGAAGGAAAAACTGTAATACTCTTCAACTAGCTGGGGAAACCTTTCATACTCTACAAGTAATGAGTGTAACTTTTAATGACTGTAATATTTCATGGCAATTGTCTCAATTGGGAGGGAAGCACGCTTTGGAAAGCAGTCTTTATGCATACCCAGCAGTCACATCTATGCTGAAGGCTTCTTAGTTATCTCTCTTGTGCCACTAAGCACTCCCTCAATGCTGCAACAAACTTCAATTTTTCACTTAAAACCCCTTCATGGGAAGTATATATTAATTCCTTCAGTGGCCAGGCCCTGGCTTGTTTTAAAAGTTTACAACATGCCTTCAGGCTGTTCAGATTCTTACAATTTGATTTTGCTTTTAAGGGTGCTCTCAAGAATATATACAAAGTAGGGTCAATTTTCAGCTGTACAATGGTGCTCCTTAAAGTTAACGGAAAGCACAGGGAGAAAGGGTTAGTCAAGTAATAGTGCCTTTGCCCAGATTTCATAATTTGTTATATACGTGTATCGCAGACTATCAAGTACTATAGGGAAATTAAACCCTTAATAAAATGGTACATAATCACTGGGTTTTGGGATCCTTTGTAAACAAATAATCTGATGGAAAATACCAGTTAAGGCAAATTTGGAAGAAAGGAATGTAGGTAGGTAAAGTAAGAGAAAAGGGAGAGAAAAATGTTTAAGAAAAGCTACAAACAGGCAAAAAGAACCTCCCAGACTGTATTCGTGTAAGAACTGAGAGCACTATCAAACCCAGATGATCAAATCTGACTGTACTTTTCAAGAATCTTCCTTTGCCAGAAGGTTGTGAGGCTGTTATCTTTACATTCACACCTTCACAGCTTGCTGACATCATTAGAACTTGCTTTCATCTCTGACTTCAGCCCCGTACCTTTTCCCTCAGTCGCCCTGGTATCTGCCTACTGTGCTGTGATGTATGCTCAAGCAATAAAACTACTGTAGATTAAAAAGTAAACACCCGCCCCCTCCCCCAAAACAAAGACAAAATGCCACCACCCCCTTCCCAAACATTCCCACAGAGCAAACACACACTCCCTGCTACTTGCAATCTAAGTGAGTTTTACAAACCACTGTCCTAGTGCCACTAAAGTGATGTAATCCCCTTGGGAATCACGGGATGCTACTGGAAAGCTAGTACACAGAGCATGAAGGTGGCTCCTGACACAGAACCTAACACACTAGAACCCAGCTGCCGTTCAGCCACCATTCTCTCTGGATGTGTGTTTTCTGCTGTGTGGAAACAGCCAGAACATTCTATAAAGAACACACACGGTGATTTCCAAAGGTATGTATGGACACCAGCTGTCCATACACAGCAGATGCTTAGGAGGGAGTTGCAGAAACCAGCATGCAATCAGTAACGTGTACATACTGCAAGTGTTATGACCTGCTGGTAGGATTCATGTACCTCTTGAAAAACTGCTTATATAAACATCTGAAAAAATGCTGGATACTTATGCTACACTGACCTTGAAGGAAACAGCACCTGTACTTTTTCTGGGAGGCAGCAAAAACCTGACTCCAATAGTCACACAGTTAGTGACACGAGAAGATTATTCTATGTGTAAGCTGCAATACTTGGGGAATGTGGATTAAAATCACATGCTATAAAAAACTATGGCTGAAAGCTGCGTTTACAACTTCCCATCTCTCCCCAAACCAGTACATGCTCTACTGAAATCAAAAACAAAACCCAATGAGTTCTTGCTTGTCTTTTTAGGATTTTCACGTGGCTCTAAAAATCATAGTCCTAAAACACATTAAGGGAACACCCTTGTACTCTTACACAGGTTCCATATTTCACACTGCCAGCTGGCAGTGCTTAGAGGTAGACCCTGAGGATAACATAAGTACTCTCTATACAACTACTGCAAAGATTTTTGTTCTCAAAAAGAAATCCATTTTTCTCTTGGGTAAGTTTTTAACCAAAGCAAGGTGGTGCAAAGACACTCCCATTCCCATCCATAAAGGAGGAAACCATCAGGAGAAAAAACCCTTATGGGTTTCCTGGTACCAAAGTACTTTAAGAGTCACTGAGTTGTGACCGTAAGGCAATTGAGCAATTAAAGCAGTTATTCCTAGCTTCAAAGAGAAAAATCAACACAGCTTACTACACTAACTGAAATGCCGTTCAAAGCACCTCAAATAACAAGTCTAATTAAGATATGGTTGCCATTTGAAGAAAAGTATTTAGGTAAATACTAAGTTAATGTTTTATTTTCCATACACATTATTGAACACTAGCAAATGGACAGCCACTGAGCTTAGGCTGGATGTCAGCAGTATTTCCTGGCACATACAGGTCCTCATGTATCTTCCTCTCTCCAATGAGAGTACCTAAGCTGTCAGGTCTTCCAGTATCTTGACCGACTAGGGAGTTACACTGTTGGAAGCCAGGCTTGAGGATAAATACACATAAATCCATAACAGTTAACAGTTTCTTTCTTCATTTATTTTCTAAAGCCTCATCTACCTATGAATTCCCAGTAATTTTCAGGTGCCCATTTTCTGAAAAGGAGTTTGAGAATTCCATTTCAAATTTTATTATGACCTTGACAAAAATCTGCCCAGCTTTTGCATGGTTCCACAACAGATTAATGCTGGGTCAAGGTACAAATATGGGACTATGTTACTGCCCTATAGCTACTCACAGGGCGGGGGGAAAAAATCTTCACAAAAGCTAGCAAAGCAGCTTCACTCTTATAAGATGACAATCATTTGTGGCAAGTTGTCAGTCAAAATTTCAAGGAATAATTAAAATTTCTCCAAATAATAATAAAAAACAATGTTGTATATGTTTAACCAAAAAAAAGGCAGAGTCACAATGAAAATTCTGAAGTGTTTTGTGAATACCTGTAACACAGCCTTGTAATTCCTGCCAGACTTGGAAAAAGCATCAGCAGAGAGCAGAAAAGCTGACTTAAGTATGAGATAAAAATAAAAGCTGATGCTTTTCAATGAGTCTTTCTCTTGCAGAGTGTTTTCTAGCCACTAAAATATTTGTCAACATTTAAAGATAAAGGGCACTGAAGCAGAAGACAGTGTAGTTCAAGCAGAGGGAGATGCCCAAAGCACATCAGTAAATTAAGGCCAGGCTCCTTTTAAAGTGGACAAGCCCTCACTATGCATCCCACAACTAAAATCTAGCACGGGAAAATGACACACAGGACAAAAATGAATGACTGAAGGCAGTAGGTGGAAGGAGGTGGCCTCTTGAAATACTTCTTGTGAGATAAGTGAAAGGAAATGAATGGCTCTAACTACAGCTGGACTGCTGAAACATCAGTTTCCTGTGATCCAGCAGAAGACTAACATGATGAAGTCTTGTACAGGAATCTCTCTCATTTGCTAGGTGAGCATTCCTGGTAGGAGCCTCCTATGAATAGGGAGGTTCCAAACATTTAAATGGACATTTTCTCTAATGAAGGCAATCATTCCATGCCCATTCTGAAAGACAGCTGCATGGTGGAAGGAGGACCTGTACAAAACTGATGACATTCTTGGAAGTCACAAAGATCATAGAAAAACAATATAAAAGTTCTGAGATTTGTGTGGATTTGTTTGGGGTTTTTTCTTTTCTTTGGGTACATGAGACTCTCAGCAAAGGTAGCTGCTTGATGGCTACTCTCATTTTTCCTTTTGTTGGAGAATACTAACTTGCTCAAAGTCATTCAAATTATATTTTAGCATCTACCTAAAGCCACCAGGATGCAGATCACTGGAAGGCAGCAGTTCTAAAGCAGGACACCTTGCCTAGCCTTCCAACAGATGGAAAACCTCCCTAGATGTTTCATTTTCGGACAAGCTCAGGTAAAGCACAATGTTCATAAGCTGTATGGAAAAAAATGCCTAGTATACATTCAAAGGTCAGTGGCAGGCTCTCAGCTCTGAGATGTCTACAGAGATATTTTAATATAATTAAACTTACTACTCATATTAATTATTTACATTATTTATTACTTAGAATTATTTATTTTAATACTAAAATTTAAAAGTTACTAATTACTCGTTTTAAATTCCCACATTATCCTTATCACCTGTTTTGAAACTGTCCTTATGGGCTCTGCAATTTCTATTTGTCACTGGAGACTTCAATGGAAATGGACAAAATTACAGAATATCCTGACTTGGAAGGGACCCACGAGGATCACAGAGCCCAACCCCCAACTCTACTCGGAGCAACCCAGAAGTTAAACAACAGATCTAAGAACATGATCCAAACGTTTCTTGAACACTGACGGGCTCAGGGCCATGACCACTTCCCTCAGGAACTTAATTCGGTGCTTGACCACCCAGGTAACAATCTTTATAAATAGTTATAGGTCTCATTCAGCTTCTTAGCAGCAAGGTATGATGCGGAATGTGACCGGATCGTGGTAGACAGGAATTACAGGGTAACATATTGCCTGGTAAATTGATGATATGGGCACAAAACCAAGTTTCTACAAGGTAGGCTAAAGTGGGAACTTGAAGAACACATCAGGAAGCTCAGAGGAGTTAAGGAGAGACACTCCACTTGTGCGATATTTTCTCATGATCCCTTAGATGCAATGCCACAGTGATACTGGGAAATCAGAATACCTATGGATCCACTGAGCACAGTACTGCCATTCTGGATGAGCTGTCTCTGGCTTTAACTAATGGTCTTCACAAAAAATACTGTGTGCGCATGTAGGACATAACGTTATGTATTCACAGAGTTACACAGTGGTGTGAAGGTGAAAAAAAAGTCTCTAGCCGCTTTTTCTACAGGCCTGTGTTTTGACATGGGGTCTAGCCACAGATTCTGTCAGGCAGGCTTAATCTGATATTTTCTGACGTCAGCAGAATAGTTCTCTCTGAACTGATCTCATGGCTCCACAACAGTCCATGGAAAGAAACAGGTGTTTTAGAGAGCATTATCTGACTGGACATGCATATTACCTTATAACGAGATGAATCACCCTGTGCTGCACAAGTTGATGGACGAGATCACTGCTTATAACAAAGGGACTGAGCTAGCATCACTGCATCTCTACTTAGTCAGAGCAATCTCCCTTCCTAGCATTCTATTACAAAGAAAGCAGGCTTCAGTGGATCTTGGACATTGAGCTACCCCTGCACTATGAAGGAGTCACATAAAAAGGTCCTGAAGTATAACAGCATAAAATTGAAGATCACTGTCTCTTCCCTCTATAAATCATACTTCCTACATCAGCTGAGGAGATAAACCTTTGATAAGATTACAGTTTACTACTGCCTCCCATGGTAGTTCTGGAAAGTTGTTTCAACTGCTGCTGGTTGTTCAGTTGCTGTGACTAATGAGACACACAGAGGATACTGTAATATAGTACTTGTCAGATACTTGGCTCTAGCCTGATGGGAAAGCAAGGAGTGCTGCTGCTCTTTAAGGATCATCCACTCTGCTACCTAAGAATAGTCACAGGGAAATTTGAGTTAGAGCAGCTGCTGACCTCTTCCCTGAGACTGCTCAGTGTGAGAACAGATTTCCCCTAGTTGTTCTTCCCTCTTCCTATAGCACTATCCTCCCCCTGCCCCTTACTCTGCACACTACTTTACTTAGCAGTGTCACAATATGACTGTGTAATGAAGGAATCTCACAGATGTCCAGTGAGAGGACAAGAGGAAACAAAAGGGCACAAACTGAAATGCATGGAATTTTATCTGAATGCAAGAAAACAGTTTTTACTCTGAGGGTGGTTCAGCACTGGAAGAGGTTGTCCAGAGTGGTTGTGGAGTCTGCTTCCTTGGAGGTATTCAAAACCCAACTGGACAAAGTCCTGGGCAACTTGCTCTTGCTGACCCTTTTTGAGCAGAAGGGCTGGACTAGATTATCTCAGAAAACCTCTCACAATCTCTGGAATTCTGTGGTTCTATGTCTCTGCTGCTAGAATGAATACAAACCTGTCTATGCACGCTCACATTCAGTTTTTAAGAACTAAGTTCTCAAACTAGACCAACTACTGCTACTTCAGTTACAAACAGACTAAAGTCCAGCCCTAAAAAAAAATACAAGGCATCTAGTTGTAGAGGCTGTTGGAACATTAGATGCTTAGGATTCATACCAGTCTATGGTTAAAAAAAATGAGACAGACATAAAAGACTATAAAGACATGAAGTTCTAAAAGTTACCTAGTTTGATATTAAAATTCTAGCACAGATAAGGCTGAACTTACCAAAGACTTAGGCAGCTTTATGTTGCTCTTCCTTAGTTTCTTGCAGCCAAAGCATATTGTCAGAATTAGACTCAGACTCACAACAACACCACACAGAATGACAACATATGGCATGCCTAAGAAGTTAGAGCAAAATCTGTTAGGAAGTTTTGAAAAGTAAACCACTGCTATATCATTTAGCATAACATAACATAACAATAGCTCAGAATGCTTAGCTGTAGTGTGTGAATTTATCAATTTACCACCTTTTTTTCACTCAGGAAAACTTAATTTATAAAGTATGTAACAAGTAAATTAAAATAGAGTAACAGAATGTTTTCAATTTATATAAACACAGTTTTATAAGGGTAAAGGAATTTTGTAACTGATTTTTTGTTTCTTAGAGATGACACATGGGGATGAACAGATTTGTACATCTTCCATGTGACAGCATATTAACTGACATCGTAATTACACATAATCTATGTACAGTAAAATTAAAATGTGAAATCTTCCAAAACACAGAACTGCTAACCATTACAAATACGATTCCACTGGCCAGACTCTCCTTGATGTCCTCCCCCTCTGTAACACGGCTGCTCTTGTGCATAAAAGAACTAACACAACTGCTTTTATTACTTTTATTTCCTTTCTCCTGTGAAGTTTTGGGCCATAATGAAATATCACCACAAAATTTAAGACATTATCAGAGATATAAAGTTGGGTCACTGGCTGTCTTTGCTTTCTTTAATTAAGAAAAAAATATGTCAATACCTCAATTTTTATGACCGCTAGTGTGTATTTTCTTCAAATTCAAAGTCTACATACATTTTCCTCAGTGATGAGACTGAGCAAAAAGCCATTTGTTAGAAGAGAGACACAATGCTTCTGAAAACCATATATATATATATACACACACATGCACACTTGGTGAATAATCCATGTGTCATTTATTAATTGCACCAACAATCAGGTGCAATGGAAACAGGTTTTATAATGTCAATGAAGCAGGAAAAACAGCCACAAAAAAAAGTCAAGATTACTTGAAAGTAACACATGAACTTTAAATGACTTTAAAACTGGGAAAATGCATTTGGAAAAGAATGTCCACACTTTCCCTTTTTCCATATTCCCCCATAGGCATCCAAGCCTTCCCATGGCTATATCAGAGCTCAAATACTTAGCTAGAAGTGATCTCTGGTGAGACTCAGTATGTTCTTACTCAGTTGCTGCTTGAGAGGTACATGAATGCAGCTTTCTTCTGATGGGGCACCAACCATCAGCTCATCGTATAAGCTCCCCTTCGCTGAAACACAGTAAGTGGAACCTTCAGCAGGAAGCGGGATGTTGACTTTACATTTATAGACCGTGCAGTTGTCTTCAGTGAACTCTTCTCTACTCTGCAGAAAAATTAAAAAACACATTGTATCATTTGATTCAGTACAACAATATAAACGTTACAGTATCTTCCAACATTTAAAAAAAAAAATGTTAACACACATTAGATGTGGCTCCTACAAAGAATCATGGAATGGTCTGGGTTGGAAGGGACCTCTAAGCTCTTCTAGTTCCAACCCCCTGCCATGGGCAGGGACACCCTCCACTAGACCAGGTTGCCCAATGCCCCATCCAGCCTGGCCTTGAACACTGCCAGGGAGGGGGCAGCCACAGCTTGTCTGGGCAGCCTGTGCCAGGGCCTCACCATCCTCATAGTGAAGCATTTCTGTCTGATATCTAAATCTACCCTCTTTCAGCTTAAGGCCATTACCCCTTGTCCTATCACTCCATGCCCTTGTAAACAGTGCCTCTCCAGCTTTCCTACAGCCCCTCTTAGGTACTAGAAGGCTGCAATAAGGTCTCTTTGGAGCCGTTTCTTCTCCAGACTGAACAAGCCCAACTCTCTCAGCCTGTCTTCATAGAATGAGTGCTTGAGCCCTCTGATCATCTTTGTGGCCTCCTCTGGAATCACTCCAACAGACCCCAGAGTTGAACACAGTATTCCAGATATACACCTTGCAGAAGATGTGTGAATTCTGGCTATCAGCTTATGAGATACCTTCAGATGTTGTATTTGATTTAGCTTACAGCTAAAATTTGTGCTGTTCATAGTCCAGATTTGCATTCCTTATTCACTTTAAAACTTGTGGCTGAACGCACATGAAAAGGTGAATGTGAAATAACATATTTACTATCATTCTTCTCAAGTTCCCCCACCATGATTACTAAATAAGGTGGTATTGATATCTTGAAATACAATGTTCTTAAATGAAAGTTCTATGTAGCTAAGTGAAAGGGACACAAGTGAAGTTACCAATGTGTCCTGGTTTCAGTCAGGATAGAGTTAACTTCATTTGTAGCAGCTGATGGAATGCTGTGTTTGGGAGTTAAAATGAAAGCAATGCTGATAACACCCTAATGTTCTTAGTTGCAGTCAGACAGTCAAGGACTTTCTCAGCTTCTTCCTATTTCTCTATTCAGGAGAAAGGAGGGGCGAAGCCAGGACAGGTGAGCCAGAGAGAGTATTCCATGCCAATTATGTCCTGCCCAGGATAACGGGGGGCGGAGGGGAGGAAGAAGAGGGGCGGTGGCGGAACGCGTGCTTCTTGGGGGGACGGTCGGGTTCCGGGACAGCTCTGGGTGGTACGGCCTGAGTTGTGTGGTTTGGTGAGAAACTGCATTGGGTATCAATAGTTCCATATTCTTTTGCTCTAAAGTCCTGTTAGCATTGTTATATTTTATCTTTCTGTTATCTTAGTAAACTCTCCTTATCCCAACCCACGGGCCTCTTAGTTTCTTGGTTTTGGAGTTATTTGCCCCCTCCTTTTTGCCTTCCCTTGTTTCCCCCCTTTTCCCTTTTCCCCTGCTCTTTTACTTCAAGAAGCAGGCAGCTGCGTGGATCTCGGCCCACAGCCGGGGTGAAACCACGACACAATGTTTTAGCACATGTGCAGAACGACAGCATGGGATCTGGTGACTATCTTGTGTACAGCTAACGCAATAATCTCATTTTTGTATTACGAAGTCCACTTGGACAATTAAAATCCAGCCCTTCCAGTCCCATATCTCACTGTGATGCAGCTGAAATCTTAGGACTTCAGTAGTCCTATGTTAGGTTCAACTGTTTTCGTGATATACCTGTTGGCTCCGTGTGTCACAGGAGTGAACCCTCTGCCTAAGTGTTTAAGGTAAACAAGTTATTTTTAATTTTAATTTAACTTACTTGATTTTTATGATCCCAAAAAGTCACCAAGTATGTGAGCTCCGAATAAATGTCTTCGATCCAAGGAAGCAGCTCCGCAGATGGGAATGCAGGATGGTAAATTTCAACCACGATTCTATCGCCATGCCTTGAGAGATTCAGTTTTGGTGGAGCCATTTTTCCTGCAACACATTGCACCTTTGCTATTAGGCCAAAGCACTTAAACATCAAATGCACTATTTATAGTTATCTTCCCAGAATTCATCAGAGATTTGAGAAAAATTACATGTTTATTTCAGTGCTGTTAATATTACACAGCTGTGACATACAGGAGTCAGGGAGGCATTTGGATGTAATCATAAATCTGCTTCTGAAACGGAAACAGAGATTTGCCTGTGTAGAATTTCACTGTTAAGCAATCCAGTCTTTCTATTCATTTAAGGCCATGACAATTCAGCTCACTGACAATGCCTACAGAGGCAGAACTACAGAAGTTCCTACTGAACAACCATGACGCTTCGTTCCATCCTTGACTCCTAACTTTATGATATTCCCAAAGGAGACAAAATAACACAGCAAAAAGGATATAATTTCTAACTTTTTTAAGTCTGGGGAAAGTTACAAGGTTTAGTATATGATGGAACTTACCATGCTTTCGTAAAATAAACTCCTCTGTCTCAACATACTCAGACTGTTGCGACCCAACAACAGCTTTGACTCGAAGCCAGTAAGAAATAAAAGCATCATTTATTTCCTTTGAGAAGTCACAGAAATGGTATGAAATGTTCACACAGGATTCAACGATCTTATAGCGACCCTCACTGTAAAACAGATCAAGTAATAGTTAATACTATTTCAATTACATAATATTGTACAACACACTACCTATGACAAAACACCTGCAAGGGTGACCAAGTACTGGCAGAGGTTGCCCAGGGAGGGTGTGGAGTCTCCATCCCTGGAGATATTCAAAAGCCACCTGGACACGGTCCTGAGCAACCTGCTCTAGTGGATCCTGCTTCAGCAGAGGGGGTGGACCAGATGACCTCAAGAGGTCCCTGTCAACCTCAAACATCTTACCACGTGACAAATTTTGCCTTAATTTGCATTTACATGAACCCTATGTGACCTCACCACAAAGAAACAGAAGAATTTATCACGGACTGATTGCTTTTACACACTTCTAGAAATTATCAGGTACTGGAAATGACAAAAAGAATAAGAACTTACTTGTAAGGTTTGATTTCCACAATAAAACGAGGTGTTTCAGACATAGGTGGGTATTGCCAATGTAAGATAGTTTCAAAATTGTTGGATGTCACTATAGTCTCTGTTGGTGAAGGCACTAGAAGAAATAGAACAATCGCACTTTAATAAACAGACTTAGTCAAAGATAAGAACAGCCAAATATATTTCCAAATTATTTGGAAAAGGCAACATGCTAGAAATTATTGGAAAAATTAAGACAGAAAAATCACAAATACTTTCCCAAAAATGGACTAGTTTGTCACCAGTACAAACCCCCAGAAGTCCTGCAACCTGATTAATTATTCTTCTTCCCTACCGAGACAGCTTCCTGTTTGCAGCTCAGAACCTCAGCCAACCCATGCCCCTTGAAAGTCCATCAGATGGCCCGTATCAGCTGTGATGATTACACCCCTATGTTGGTATTATACAGATGCACCAGCAAGACAGATAATAAGAATTTAATGAACTTAGAAGAGATTTAACACAGCTCCTGTAGATCTCTCTTGCTCTTTGGAATCCAGATCAGAGGGTGGGGGGAACAGTGGGGAGAGAAGTTACCAAAGCTTCAGTATTAGGGTCTGTGTTCCAAGGGAATCTTACTGAACCCTACTGCCTCCTGACTCAGCCTTGCCAAAAGACACCAGCCCTCCTGGGGAAAGCCTGACAATGCTGTTTTTACTACTCCAGCAGCACTTATCAGAAAAAAGCTGTGACAGTAATAATAAACTACTAACATTTGTAAGGAGTTTGAATGCTGAAGCTGTAACGTGGTTCCATAGAGAGTACATTTAGTAAACAGCATCAGAGCTAATGTAGTAAGTGATACACAAATAAACAGCAACGTGACAGTTTCCTCATACAGAAAGCTTTTGTTCTGAGCACCATCAGCAACAGGGGTAGCAGGTGAGCAGCTGAAGGGGAAGGACAAGGAACAGGCTGCCCAGAAGCTGTGGCAGCCCCCTCCCTGGCAGTGTTCAAGACCAGGCTGGATGGAGCTTTGGGCAGCCTGGTCTAGTGGAGGGTATCCTTGCCCATGGCAGGGGGGTTGGAACTCGATGATCTTTGAGGTCCCTTCCAACCCAAAGCATTCTGTGATTCCATGACGATTACATGGCATCCGGAAGGAGAAACCTATGAAGGTTACTCAACCAATTTTAATCATTACTTCTTAGCTTCTCAATGTCTGGTTTGGCATCCTTAATATTTTCTTAACGTGTTTTGGGAAACGTTGACAGGTCACTCGTATTTGACCTGCTTGAGATTGTTGCTTCTTCCCAAATCATGTGCTCTAACTTCACTCTGTGATATATTGAGGGAAAGTAAACAATTTTCACATCTTATACAAGACCACAAAGATAACACTCTACAGAAAGCAATACACAGAGGCTGAGAAATGCTATTAACCACGAAGACTTGATACACATAACATACGTCAAGCTGCAAATGGTGCTGTGGTTTTGTTATGTTTGAGTATGTACAAAAGTGGTATTTCACTTATTGGAAAAAAGGAAGGCAATCATCAAATTCTCAACCACAAGGTAAAAAAAGGTGACAAGTTGACAGAAGAGGTGTCAAAGCACAGCACACAAATGTTACTTCAAGTATCTAGTCCTAAGGCATGGTGTAGTAAGTCTTCGAAAATTTTACTGTTGTGTACTATTATACAAACAAAACTGCACTTTTGAGAGTGGAAAATGAAATCCCAGAATGTATTTGAACTGCCAGTAGAAACTATGTGGCTTTTAGTTATGTAATTACATACCACTTTGCTTTCTCTTCTCTCAATTCTTCCCCCTTCCCCACATTTTTGTTTGATTTGTATATAGAGAGTTACTAGCCTGGATTTCAGGAGAACAAACTTCAGGCTACTTGGCGAGCTCCTTAGCAGTATCCACTGGGAATCCACTTCTGAGGGTTATGGGGGCAATGAGTCAGTTTTTAAGAACCACATTTTAGAAGCACAGGAGCTGACAATCCCACAGTGGGGCACGTGGGGCAGAAGATTGGCTTGGCAGAACAGGGAGGGAAAAAAATTGTATGTTCTTTGGTGGCAAGATCAGGCTTTGCAGAAAGATCACAGAGCAATGGTTTGCATATGTAGAAAGAAGGTGAAACAGGGCCAAACCTGAACTAGAGTTGAATCTAGCCAGTGTTGTGTCAGACAAGAGAGGCTTTTTAAAGTATGTTAACAGCAAGAGGAGGTCTAAGGAAAACACTGGACTGATACTTGCTGAAGATGGTCATTGGACACTGTCCCTGGAAAAGTCGTCCTATGGCAAGATGAGGAGGTACCTGGTGCTAAAGGGCAGAGTTTAAAGGGCTGTGGTGAATGGGGACACATCTGGCTGGCGACAGATCACCAGCAGTGTTCCTCAAGGCTCAATTTTAGGACCTGTTTAATATTTTTCCCAATGATCTAGATGTAGCTGTTGAATGCACAAGTAGCAAGTGTACTGATGATACTAAACTGAGAGGTGCTGTTGACAAAACCAAATTGTTTTTAAGATTGCATTTATTTTGAGGTTTGCTGGTTCAACGTTAAAGCCAAAGAAAGCCCAAGAGCTCACCTCCTTTCCCTAATTACAATGGTTATTTTCATGGAAGACTATCTTTACCTGCAAACCTTGCCTAGCCAATGCTGAATCACCAAGGAGCTTACTCTGAGTCATTTAGCAATAATACACAGAAACTGAGTTCAAGACACAGCAACTTAACATGCTGGCTAGTGAGTGTTCAGCACTGCAACAATTCAAACCAAAGGATCTCAAAACAGCCAGGGAGCATGGGTCAGCTTGTCATCACCTATGGAAACTCCCCTTTTAATGCCTTGGCCAGACAATTCTAGTCCTTTCTTCAACTCTGTTATCTGCCTCTGCCTGTGTTTTCATTCCCCCTCAAATTGTTTTCATGGTTGAGCTCACAGCCCCTTTACTCAGGCTGTTTATCTGGCTTCTCATGATTCTTCCTCTGGGCAGTTCCCCATCTTCTGCCTGTGCAGAGACAGAGCCTGGCAACCCCAGCCTCTTGCCATGCCAGTATTAAGACTACAAACCACAGAGAACATTGAAGATTTCTGAAATGCTAATGTATAATCTTCATAGCTGCTATTTCTGTATACTGCCAGCTAAAATGCCATACTCTTTTTATACATATAATACTGTTTTGCTTAACCAATAATAAAGCATTATTTGTTAAAACACTTGTTACACCTTGTTCTATGCTTTTAAGCACAACTGGAGGAAGGTGATAGCTGCTCGTGCCACAACGTTAACCTTTAAACATAATACTATTAATTTAACACCTGAGGTGCAAAGTCAAACAGTGAGAAACTAAGTGTGGAAAAAGAAAGACGAAAATCGATCAGCAAATCATGTCATGATGCACGATACCCGGCATCAAACAAGTTCTAGAGTGCTTCCAGTTCAGGTGCCGTAATTTCTACCCGCAGTTAGTGTCATTCACTTTGCCTCATAGGACAGCAATAATGGCTGACAGGCAACAGAGACATGAGCAAGAACTATTTTTTCACAGAAATACAGAAATTGAATTGGGTATGAGCACGAGAGGAATTTCAGGGAGCAGCTCTATGTCCAGAGAAAAAGGGAATGAACAGTGAAGCTAGGCCAGTCACAGTTACATTTAAGATTACTAAAGAAACTAAGCATGGCTGGGTTTTGAGGATGAACTTGCTTGCACGTTGGAAAGCAAAGGTATGGGTAAAGGAGGGGTAAAAGCAAGCACAAGCATCATGATCACAGGGTGACCTGTAAGTTGAGCACATAAAAGAGAACAGATATGGGAATGCAACTGCACAGTGTATCTCAGCAAACTCACACCTGCATCAGTTTATAACCAACACACCTAAGTCTGAGGAAAATGTGAATACTTATTTGTTAATATACAAACAGCCCAGACTGTCACACTGATGGCAAAGACTTCAGCGGATGTGACTACAGTGGTGTATGTGCACATACACACAGATAAACCCAAGTACCTTCTTAATGTGCAATTATTTAAGTTTTTGAGACAGTTACATCTTCAGCAAAGTTACAGAGAGGCCAGGAAGGAAATACATGTGGGAGGAAATTAAAAACTGAACTCCACTGAAAAGACTTTAGTTTTACTGCGAATAGCTGCTGCTTGGTTTCAGGCTGCTAAGAAATAGGGGGGTTGTGTTTTGGGGTTTTTTTGTGTGTGTGGGTTTTTTTCAAAGTAACAGGAACAAGTATACCTATCTGCATCTTCTATGACTAAGGAAGATAACTTACAGAACTAATCCACTAGTTGCACACAATATATGATATAGTTCTGCTTCAAAAACATCAATCTAACCAGAAAATGCTTGCTTGTATCTAAAAATCTAGCTTGTAGTCTTGCTCTGTACATTCACTTCCCCAAGTCAAAAAACACCGCACTGCACATCTCTCTCAAATCTCAGCAGGGTCAGACACATGCAAATCAAGGAAGACTCGTAGATTAGCTTGAAACTAGACTTGTTCACTGTGTAAGTGTTCTGGAACAATACTACCTATGGAAAGCACTCATGAAATACAAGCTTGAAGCAGCCATGCATTCCATAAAAATCTATTTTTAAACCATATACAGGAGGATTTATTTTTATATCTATTTTTATACATATGCAGATCTCCCACCTGTTCATTGAGCAATGTATCTCCCAACAGCAAAAATTACGTCAATGAACTGCAGAAGGGGACATTTCCAAGACGTAAAAATGAGTCAGCCCTTATAGTGATGTTTGTATCTTGTGCAACACCAAAGTTCTTCCTCTGGCACTGGCAGAGGCCATGAGGCATAGCTGTATGCACAGAGGCACCACTGTTCATGGAAGCCGAAAAGTACAAAAGGGCATATAACAGAATAGGCCTGGTGAGTCCACACTGCAGGCTCTCTGGTACAGACATCTGGGACAACAGCGACTTAAAGAACCACAGAGATCATTCAAGTTGCATGTGCCTATTAAACATAAATTAGGGACCAAAATACAGATTGAAAGCACAAATCAAAAACTTAAAAAAGACAAACTGTAAAAAAAAAAAGAAAAAATATCTCCTGAATATCTGCTCCTTTTTTTTTTTTCTTTATTTCAATGAAAAACAAAAAAATCCTTATAGGGAAATAGTTTTAAGCCATTTCAACAGACCAAGAGAGACAACAGTTTGAACTTTGCTGTGGATACATGCCAAGCGGTTAACTCATCATTTACCCTGTTAAAAAAAAAAGCCAGATACAAGGCTAACAAACCAGTCTCTTCCGGGCCCCTGACCAGGAAGACAGTGTGCCTCCCCTGCGCCAGCCCTGCGCTCCACCTGAGCTCACATACCCTCTTTATCTGCACCCAGAAAGGGTGGCAGCTTTGGTGACTTCACAAAGTGATTCTTCTTAGCTTTCACCACCACTGACAGACAAGACAAGAGAAACGCATAAATCTGTGCTATCCAAGAATGCTTCTTTAGGACTCCACACCAGTGCACAAGGAGAGGGAGTGGAGGGGGGAGGGTAAGAAAAGTGTCATGGTTTTAGCCCCAGCCAGCAGCTCAACTGCTCACTCACTCCTCCTGATGGGGGTTGGAAGGTGGGGTAATACAATAGACAAAAGTAAACCTCGTGGGTCGGGACAAGGACAGTTTGCTGGGGCAGCAAAGGGAGGGAGAAATAACAATACCAGGAACTTGGTAGCAAATACACAGAACTGGTGATACACAACACAGTTTCTCACCAAACTGCACAACTCAGGCCGTACAGCTCAGAGCTGTCCCCAACCCAGACCATCCCCTAGTCATGCATTCGTCCTCCACCAGCCCCCCTTTATGCTGAGCGTGACACCATCGGTATGCAACACCCCCTTTGATTAGTTTGGGTCACTGTCCCAGCTGTGTCCCCTCCCAGATTCCTGGGTGTCCCCCCAGGGCAGCATGAAAAGCTGAGAAGTCCTTGACTGCTTGGCAGCAACTAAAATCAGTGTGTTACCAGCACTGCTCTCATCCTGACTCACAACCCTGGCATTGCACTACGTAGCAGGAAGAAAACTGACTCTATCCTAGCTGAGCCCAGGACAGGTGGCAAAAGGGCAGCCTATACCCTGGAAAACAGAGTACCAAGTCTATGCTAAGGGGGAAAGCAGCACATAGGGAGAATACAGTCAGTTTCTGAAAGCCACATTTCTTTAATTTAATGATTTAGAGCCTCACTTCAACCTGTTCTAAGGTAACAAAGTTGGCCTGTATTAGAGCAGAGCACAACAATGGTGGGGACTAGAAGCGGGCTTGGAGCACTGTCCAGATGCACAGGACAGATCTGCAGAGGCCAGTGCCCAGTGTGGGCTGAAAGAGCATCAAAAGCATGCCACAGGGAGAAACGGAAAACACCTGGCAGAGCTGGAGTTTCACCACAGGGCAGCGTGCCTGGGTCAGCATGCATCCACCTCTGCTGCGTGCTTCTGGCAAGCCAGGCACTGGAGATGAACAGCCTGGTTCCTCCTCTTGTCAGACTGCTGGAGGGGAGACTGCCAGAAGGCAGGATTTGGTAGGGGGCTTGGCAGACCACCAAACACCAAGCAACAAGGTACTGAAGAGTTTTGTTTCTGCGTCCTACTTGCTTGGCCTTCTTCTGAAGTGGCAGCAGCCACACAGCATACATGGAGAAGCTTAAATGTGCTTGCCTTCACCTGCTTTCATGTGTCCCTCCAACACAAAGACAGCACATGCAATTCTCTTGTAATACCACTCCTATCCCCTGATGGTACTTCCTTAGCAAAGTTATTAAAACAAGCTTAAACCAGCGCGTGTAACAGCAATTCTACACAGAAGGTTCTATCCAAAGATCTCAAATACAAAACGGAAACTGCATTCAGTTTGCAAATAAAAGGAGTACAAAGACTACAAGTAAAATTTAATGCTTTTTTTTTTTTTTTTTTTAAAGTGAAATGAACCTAATTTCACAGGGATCGGGAATAACCATCATACACAGCATTTAGTGCATTTTTACAAGAGGTTTTTATTTACTTGGGGCTCAGAGTTTAACGCCATTCCATGGAGCTTTTCAAGTAGTTTATGACACAAACCCCCACAGGGTGGTATGCTGTACTGAGAGACAGACCCAGATCACCAGCTTATAAAAAGCCCCGCCACAATGAGTTGCGCAAGAGGGACGTTTAAAAAACTGCTGCAGCAGCGGAAGCTAAATATTGTTTTCTCTATTTTATGACTATTCTTCGCTTTTGTTATAGTTAAGTCATTATCATAGAGGATATCTAAATACAGCACTTTCTTTCATCTAATTTATTTTTGTTTTCAGCCAGGCAGATGAACTGTTATGACCACTAATAATCTGACTGTCTGACTGCAACTAAGAACATCAGGGTGTTACCAGCACTGCTTTCATTTTAACTCCCAAACACAGCATTCCATCAGCTGCTACAAATGAAGTTAACTCTATCCTGACTGAAACCAGGACAGTACCATAAAAGAACGAGTCATGACCACCAAGATCATCACCTGCGACAGGAACTCAGCCACAAAAACAAAATATACACTTGCTGTTTTGGCTGAGATAGAGTTAATTTTCTTCATAGTAGCCAGTATGGGGCTATGGTTAAGATTTGTGCTGCAGTGTTGGTAAGACACGGATGCTTTCATTACCACAGCGGTGCTGACACAGAGCCAAGGCCTTTGCTGCTCCTTATCCCTGGGAGTGAGGAGCACTGGGGGTGCACAAGGAGTTGGGAGGGGACACAGCCGGGACAGCTGATCCCAACTGACCAAAGGGATATCCCACACCATGTGATGTCATGCTCAGCAAATAACTGGGGAAACTAGGCGGGAGGCAGGATGATGGCTCAGGAATTAGCTGAGCATTGTCTTTGGGTAGTGAGAAATTGTGCTGTGCATCACTTGTTTCATATATTCTTTTATCTTGATTGCTATGTTCCTTCTTGGTCCTATTAAACTGTCTTTATCTCAACCCATAAGTTTTACTTTTTTTTTAATTATTATTCTCTCTCCCATCCCACTGAGGGGAGCAGGGAATGAGCGAGCAGTTGCATGGTTGTTTCAGCTGCCTGTCAGGGTGAACAACAACATATCTTGGAAATCTGGCTTTGAATGTGCAAGAAGCATTGGAACTGTTACCACAGTCTTCAATTCTGTTTCTACTACTGTTTCTATTCTGTTTCTACTACTACTGTACTCTTGACCATATGTTCCAGGATACTTAAATGCAGACTGAAGAGTTCCCATGAACAAGCATCCAGCTCTGCTGATGAGTCACAGGCCCATCTATGAAGCCACATTAAACACAGAGCTGTAGGAAATGCAGCTACGCAGACAACTGCTCTAAGGCTGTCTAGCTTTTCTAAGGAAAACTCTGCCCTACAAGAGAAAAAATGAAGATGACTGGGCATGTCCTCATTGTACATTCAGCTCTAAGATATGTTTTATGCTGCTGGCACACCAAAAGCCCTACTAAGACTTGAAAGAACAATAATGTCGACTGAATCATTGCAAAGGAAAGCATCATAAACATGCCTCAGAATTCCCCTTCTACTTTCATTCTTCCACTGTAAACCAGCACATCTGCTTGCATCAATGTAACCATGAAATCAAGGCACAGTATCAGTTCATTCAGCTAATACACAGCCGTGTCCATTAGAATTCCCTTCCTCATGTTTTTGTTGACTAAAAGCTTACATTTTTCCTTAAATGAAGACTCTGAATAGCATGGCTATAGAGTCTGTGGCCAACCTGAAAGCTAGTCTCCAGAAAAGCTTAGCTTGTGTTGTCAAAACCTAACCCAGAAGCATATTCTGCTCCTTTCACCTGGGGGTTTGCTGCACTCACACAGAAAACTAAGCTTTTTCTTTCTAGGCAGTTTGTGATACGTCAGCCATGCTACAGCATTTTTCTGTAGTCTTATACCAAGATAACTGTTGTGCTGGATTTGGTTTATTTTACAACTGATTTCTTGGTATTGTGGTTTTAGCTTAAAATTGCTTAATGCAATGCAAAAGTAGCATATTCTAATAGCAATTAAGGCAAGACATGCCCTTAAAAAAAAAGTCAATTCAGATCTTAAAAGACAATGTTTAACATATCAAAATTCCTTACTGCTAAAAAGCGAGGGCAAAATTTCCTTGCAAAGTTTACTGGCTAGCAATCAGACACTGAGAGCTGAATACTGGATATTCATGATGTAAACTACCAAGGGAAGAGTCAGCAGGCAGATTACCATTTTTATTGTTAGTAGTCCACATCATGTAAATGTAAACAGTCTTCCAAAGTCCCATACAGTGTGGCAAATCGCCAGGAGCAATTGAGTTCGGTCACTCCACCTGGACCTGGATCTGAATTGTCTCCAGATTAGTCCCAGGAAGTCTGCATGACACGTTTGCAGAATCCAAGGAGCCTGGGCACATAATCATGTGTTTCTGTGACCAGCTGCAAGAAGCATTTCAGGTAAATGGATCTTGCGTTGTGGGTAAAGCTCAGGAGAGAACTGATGCCTCTCTCTAATGCACAGACACGCATCCTGTTTCAAGCCCTTGCATGTGACACCCTGCAGACAGCTCTCAATACTGTTAAAATCTAAACACATCTTCTCTTTTGACCTGAAACACCACAAAATGTCAATCTCCAGTTTTAATGAGCTGTTCCAGTTTGAACTGAAACTTGCACACCAGATTATTTCTTTCACAATTTATTTGCAGTAACTCTGCCCAAAGAGGGACAGAACTCTGTTCTCTGGTGGCAGGCTGCCCCTCCTTCCCATCGGCGTTTGGCTGAAAGGTGACCCCCATGCCTTCAGGCCAGGCCACGATCCCGATGCCTTGTTTGGACTCCTTGGCCCTGTGCTCCCAATCTTTGCCGTGAAACTCACAGTTTCTCTGCATTTTTGGCCCCAAAAGACTCATAAAGCGTAGCAGTAGGCCTGTTCTAGGCACAGATACCCCTGCTGCGTTACATGAGGAAGTACACCAACATCTTACTGCAGGTGCCCAACGCCGGGGGTGACACCTGGGACACCAACCAGGCTCAGGGGACAGAGCTCAAAACACACCGACGGCGCAGCGTTAGCAGAACTGATCTGAGTGCCAGGCATCATTCTCACGGCAAAGCCTGGCCTCGCACCCGGGAGAGAGCTCAACCGGCACCGGCTCACACGGCCGGACACACGGCACAGTCCCCCGGGGCAGGCGGCGGCGTTAGCGACGCCGAACAACGCAGGACCCCGTTCCCACGCCGCTGCCCGGCTGATCGCTCTCCAGGTGGCAGCACGGTCCCCGCGGCTTCCTCTCCCGACCACCCGCGTCCGCGAAGGGAGGCGACGGAAGGGACGCGAGTACCGGGGCCTCACCGCCGCGCCGGCGGGGCTGGGTCACGAACGACTCCGGGCCCATGCTGACAGCATACCCATCCCGTCCCTTCCCACCCCGCCCCGCACGTTACCTGCGTGCGGCTGCTCCCCGCCGGTCACGGCCCTCGGGCGGGACGCCATCAGCGCCGCAAACGCCAGGAGGGCCGGCGGCACCCGCATGGCGACCGGCGGCGTCGGTCGGGGGCGCGTACGGGGGACGCCCCGGTTGGTGCTGCCCCGCCGCACGCCGCTCGGCTCGGCTCGGCTCGGCTCGGCTCCTTCCGGCTCGACTCGGCGCCTGCGCAGGCACCACCGGGAAGAGGCCGACAACCCCGCCCCCGGCGGGAAGCTGGTGAGGGGGCGGATGGCAGCTCGCGGAGTTCACTGCCGGCCAACGGCGGGCTTCCGGGGTGGGAGTGGACTGAGGGGCCCCGTCGGCAGGGGACAGAGGGGCGCCACTCAGGCGGGGAAGGAGGCCGGAGGCGCAGGGCCGGACCGGGCGGTGGCCTGGTGGCGGGGCCGGCGTTGGGGTCGGGGCTGGGGCCGGAGCCGTTGCGGTTCTCTGGCTCCGTGCATTTTGTGTTTGGTGTTCACGTGCCGATACTGTGTCATACCTGTCAGCCCCAGCCGCTGAAAAAGCATCCTCCTCCTCCAGCCTGTCACGGGCTACAGCTCTCTCCCCATTTCTTGAAAAACACCCATTTCTTGAAAAACAAGTGTTAATCCAGCGGAGCTTTTCAGAAGCAGAGCTTGGTATTTAAATGTGTGTAGAGGAATCTTAATTTATGCTGGGAGATTTTTATTCTTTATTGAAAAACAACCCCTAAATATATAAAATAAGGATTGGAGCTGCTTCTGCCCTCCTGTTCCGTGTGTCCCACCCTGGGCCCCAGTGCCAAGTAATTCTGCACCTTAACTGTTTGACCTCAAGGCCACCCTGGGCCAGATGATAAAGGCACAGAAGAAACCTCTTCTGCTGCATGTCCCCAGGAGCATTTTTAAACTCCTATCAGACGCTGCAAATCTAGACCTAAAATGAAGGCAGCTTGAGGGGTTGACACCCACACTTCTTCCCAGAGAGACAAAAAGGAGGAAACTGAGCTGCTGGCCAGCATCACGCTTCCGCTTTCTCACACCCCTCTTGGAAAAAGTTATTTCAGTTTGATCCCTTGCCTTTATTTCCTATCCCAAACTTTATCCCTCTTCCTGGATGAAGGTGTGGAGGAACTGTTTTTCAGTGTTTCCGAGACTGAGAAGGCAGTACAATTCGGTGTATGGGAAGGAATGAGTAATGAGGAGGAGAGATGGAAAACCAGCACCCATGCTGAAGGAAAGGCTTTCTCCCACTGAGGTACGACCTCAGAAATGATGGCATTCCCACAGGTGATAAGGTGGTGCTGCGCGGTGTTGGGTCAGGGCAGGTTAGAGATCCAGCATCTCCTAACAGTAGCGCTAAAGCTGAAAAAAATGGATTGTGAAATTATGCTTGCTTTATGTAGCAACACTACACTCGCAGACTGGCCTTTGTACTTAATGTGAGTGCAGTAATGAGCTCCACAACCAACAAGTGCCTAACTGTCCTGATTGAAATATCGGCTGCTCACTGGCGTGTGAATTCTAACTTCCTGAATGGGTCTGACTTTCAGGATGTGTTTTTTAGCACATATGGCTAGGATGAGAGGAAATGGCCTCAGGTTGTGCCAGGGGAGGTTTAGGTTGGGTATTAGGAAAAACAGCTTCACTGACAGGGTCGTCAATCACTGGAACAGGCTGCCCAGGGTTGAGTCACCATCCTTGGACGTATTTAACAGATGTACAGACAGAGGTATTAAGGGACATGGTTTAGTGGTTGGACTACACAGTGTTACCTTAACAGTTGGACTTGATGATCTTAAAGAGCTTTTCCAACCTAAATGATTCTATGATTTAAATGGTATTTTACAGAAAAGTAAGCAAAGGAAAGGAATCACCACCCATGGATAGAGGTTTGGTATTCTGACAGTCATATCAATGGATGACAGTGTGCCTAAAGTAGGTGCCACATCAACAGAACTTAATAAGATTGGTTTTGGGGTTTTTTAATTAAAACACTGCACAGACTGGATGGAACCTTATGAATAGTGAAGACTGTGAATAAAACTGCCTGGTCTCTACAGAGAAATTAAGAAAATGTAATTCTGGTTATGAGAGCTGTCCCTGGCACTCTTTCTGCCTGTGCCACCAGAACCTCTGTAGGAAGCTCCTGGCAGAGGCTGCTCCTACCAGTGGAGTCTGTCCCCATCCAAACATTACAAATTACTGTAAGTTTTACTCATCTTGAATTGTTGCATGTTGGAAAAGAGGGATGGAAAAAAGGGGAAAACAGAGCTGTTATCATGCAGAGTATCTTGTAACTTCCTCGCTTGCACTTTTTCATGCTCAGCTCAAGTGGTGGTCAAGTGCCTCCCTGTGAGAAAGGTCTTGACAAGACAAACGACTGCTCACATTGTGGGACAAGTTTCCACAACCTTTTCCTTCCTTGTTTGTTTGCTTGTTTGTTTCTTAGCTATCACTTAGTGGTGTCACAGCGTTCCTGTGCATGTGCAGTAGTGCTCCTTGGGGCTTGTCTGCCTTTGCAGAGGCAGGCACAGGATCTTCACCTCACTTAGTCTGAAATGCCTACTCCACTCATTCATCATGACAGTCATTGCAGTTACCTACGTGCTTTCTCACAAACCAGGCTATGTTCCTGACATTCAGGGTTTTGACTTTGAAATGCTGCTCAAGGTCCTTTGAAAAACTAAGATAGATACAGTGTCACTGTCAGAACAAGTTTGGAGCCTGTACCAGGCTGTATAGGAAAGGTATATTTAAAAGGTAGCACCACCTTTTCTTTAAATGGTCTCACAAAGGGAAATTACAGACACCAAGAAATTATCTCTAACCTGAGCTTTTCCACTGTGTAGACCTTCAAAATGTACAGATAATCAGATACACGCTCCCTCCTAAATTTTTTTTTTTTTAAAGTGCTCATTTGTGATCATTTAACTTCTGTGCATCTGTCAGGAATTTCAGCGATCTTCTCCATAGACTTCAGGTTAAGCTACACATCTTGATCTTCCAGGAGCATCATTCTTAACTCCCCAGCAGTTATTTCAATTTTCTGCCCATTTTATTCTCTTGGCTACTCATTCTTTCCAAATTCACAGTTCCAGGAACCAGAGAACTGAAGCAATGAGACCTGAAGCAATCTAAACTGTGCTGTCATCAGAGACTTCTGTTACCTTCCAGAAGAGGAAGAAAATGTCCTGCTACCCTGGAAATTACCTATATTGTAGGATTAAAGCCCCTTTTAAAAGCTCATGCTGCATATCCTGTGATTACCTCAGCACTGAATCCTGAAGGAAGTAGATAAATAATGCACCATAGAAATCATGGTACCACCAAATGCTGTGATTGACCCAGCAGCAGCTGACTAAGGTGGTGACTTCTCTAACAGAGCAACAGCAATTAGCACTACTTAGAAGCCAGCCACCAAAGACAACAGGTTTGTTTGAGGCTGAGGAAGGTACCTGCCTGAATCATAAGGTGAAAGAAGACAGAGGAAGGTAGCAAGGCTCGATTAAGAAGGTGGGGGTGTGAGCCTTTGAGAGAGTCTCTCAAAGTATGCCATGTTTTCAGTGTAAGAGCTGTGCTTCTCTAGCTGCCATGTTGACAGATGTCTTCTCATGCTCTTGTGTTTGTCTAATGCTTGTGTGATCTGATATGCACCACGAGACAAAACTAGCCTAATGGATAGTAATGCAAGACCAACTTCTGTGTGACAGCAGTCTGCTCTCAGGGTGGGAGAGGGACCGTGATGTCACCCCACCGGCAGCTAAAGCAACTACACAGCAGTGTGCTCACCCCTCCCCAGATACAGGTCTGAGTAAAAGGCTAACCACCTTGCTTGGCAAAAACAGCTCTTTACAGAAATGAGACTAATCTGCTCTTTTGGTGAAGAGGTGAGGAAGGGATATCTAAGCATGTCCTGCCCTAAGCATGAGAACAACAAGCGTAATAAACAAAATCATGGTGCAATCAAAAGCTCCCTGCAATGCCATTGTGAACTTCTGTATGTTTCCATCTGACCTAGGCCTCGTAAGAGTTAAAATACCGGCCAGAAAAATCATATCTTCTATAACTTCCTAGTAAAGGGGGGCATTAGTGTAGAAGCAAAAATGTCTTCTGATAAGGAGTCCCACCTTGTAAAACAGGCTTAGCACCATAATCTGTTTTAGGAAAAAAAAAAATGCTGGGTCCTTTGTTCTCTCTGAGTAATTCAGTGCCTCTGATGTGGAAAGTCCACTGTGAAACATTGCCAAATATTAGCTGTGTTTTAGGGACACTGCATATTGTGCCTTCAAAGACACATAATTATTCTAATACGCAATCCAATCTTGTACAGACCACACTGCTGTTTGACTGTCTGTTTTGTCGAATACAAGGAATGGGAGATACTGCAGTTCTGCATGGTACCAGTGATTCAAAAATTCATGGCAGAACCAGCATGTATGGTCAGGATAAGCATCAATCAAGCCAATCCAAATTAAGTACTGTTTCTTGTAAAACTGTGTATGGACAATTTAAAAGCAGAATGGAATTATAAGTAATGCCCAATACAGGGTATGATATTTTATTGGGAAAAAAAGTAAGAACCAAACATTAAGGTATTTTTAATCCTCATGAGTGGGTGCATTCTAACTAAAATTTTTGTACGCTAATAATACTGGTTGTGATTATACTAATCACTTTTACTTCACCAGAGGTCATTTGTATCCATTTTAATCTAAGAAGTGGGAGAAAGGTATGCAATATATTGCACAGAATCACAGAATGAGGGGGTTGGAAGGAACCTCTGGAGATTATCTAGTCCAACCCCCATATTCTCTTTGGCAGCAACTGTAAGAACATGATATCTGACTCGTCATGCAGTGCGTGTGGACTGCTGAGCCAAGCAGTTGGTGTATTAACTCATAGTGGCCATGTAAAGTGCTGGGTTTGCCTAGTGAAGGTATCGTAGGGGACATGAGGTGAGAATGGAACTTGAGAATCAGCAACATGAATCCATAGGAAACCAGGCTTCCTTAATTCTGCTGCTCACAGGAAAATTTTGTTATGTGAATGCGTGTTTCCTGGAGCAAATTATCTGGAAAGGGAGGAGTCCAAAGTATCTTAATTGACATGAGTACCAGAAAAAGAAGGTGGAGTCAAATAGAAAAGTCAGCATTGTGTAAAGCTGCTGTGTGTACTGATACCCGCCAAGCTTTTGTTTATTTTCCACAAACATCAGAAGAGAGCAAAACAGCCATTGCAATATATGTCTTAGGGTTGATTAGGAACAGGAAGAGGAAGCTGAGGATTTCCAGATACTCCTTGGTACACAATATCTCGCTGTTACCCTTAGACAGACTTGATATGGGGGAGAGCTCAGTTTGGGATCCCACAGAGAGTGACTGTTCCTGAGCCAGGGTACTGTTGTGCTTGTCCATGGACATGTGTTACTGGGAGATGTCTCAGAGAAATCTCTGATGACAGAGACTACTTTTCAATTGTTTTTTAAAATGTTTTGCATTTGCACCCTTCTTGCCTAATTTATCAAAAAATCCTTTGATACCTTAGCCCTTTGTTAGATATAATTTGTTGGGGTTATGCTTCTGCTGTTTAAAAAGGGCTATAGCACATTTGACAAATTAGTGGTGGGTCAGGAAACTGGCACAAGAATTGAAGCCAGAACAAACACTAGATCTTTAGATTGCTTATTAGGAAAACTTTCTTCACTGAAAGGGTTGTCAGTCAGTGGACCAGCCTGCCCAGGGAGGCATCTGAGTCACCATCCCTAGAGGTATTTAAAAGACTTGTAGATGTGGTGCTGAGGGACATGGTTTCATGGTGGACTTGGCAGTGCCAGGTTAATGGTTGGACTCCATGATGTTAAGGATCTTTTCCAACTAAAAAGATTCTGTGATTTGTTCTATATGATAATTCATTGCGTTTGGGAAACTTGCTGTTATTGAGCTGTGTGCTAGTTAACAACGACTGTGGGAAATGGTATCAGGTTGATCAGGCTGATAAATTGGAAGTGTGTTGGATCCAGCAGAAAGAGGGAAATACCAATTCCATCCTTTGAGGAAGCACACCGACACCTCTCTGCTAAGAAGACAAATACAGCCAGGAACAGGTGATGCCAGGAGCTACTCCAATCACCAGTTGAAAGTGGGTATTCTGTCTTCTGAGAAGAGACAAAAAAGACTTTTCATGTCTAATCAGGTTTAAACCAAACAATAAAGTTTACATTATATTTTGAAATCAAAAATGTTCTTGCCTCAGTTAAGGCTGAAAATTAGAAGATTTCTAATTTTCATAAGGTTAGAGCTTGGAACAGTCTCCTGGTAAGACTAATGGGAATTAATATGTCATTATTTTTAATGAAGGATGTGATCATTTAAGAAAGACGTTACTTAACAAGACTATTGCTATAGCAGTGAAGAGGACTCTGTTAATCTATCCATCTGGATTACCAGTGAAATAAAGAATGTATAAAAATATTAACTGCTGTGAATATTTTATTTTAGAGCATATTTTTCTTATAAATTATATTATTGATATCCTCTCAATCTTTATTTTTGAAGATTTTTTCAGACCATGCCCTCATAAGAGAAAACAATCTTCTCTCAATACTTTAAAATAGCACTGTCAGAGGGGGAATAAAACCTGGTGAAAGGAAAAAACCTAAACACACAAACCAAAAGAACACAACCCCCCAAACCACTTGATTTCATCAGTAATCTTTCTGATTTGTGCTGACCATGGGTTCATTTGTAACCGTATTGAAACAAAACGCCCAGCAGAGCTGCACATAGACTTGGCAGTTCAAAGAACTGGCACAGTATGGCCCATAGTAAGATTAATATGTTAATCCATACATCAAATGTATCAACTTCAGCCTAAGAAATTAGCTGTTACAAGCAAGGATGGCAATAATGTTTTAGACATTGTAAGAGAAAATTAATTAACTTCCATAGGCATGAGACTGATTGGTGACAGGCTTGCACAGAACATGAGTAAAACATAATGGTATGCAACAAAGGGGCAGTTAACTAACCAATTAGTTACTTGTGTAATTCTGTTTTCCAGAATTTTTGTGGGGAAAAACCCCCCACCCACTTTTCTACAGTTCTTTATTTTCTCTGGAAAACAACATGAAACTTGTGGTGGTTTTATTTGTTACTGGGAGGAGGGTCATGTACAGCCGAGGTGTTCGAAATCACCCACATGCCAGGAAGCAGGGTATAGATAGGGTTTAAGCTCTTTTTCTCTAAACTACCTATGTCCAGTTGTGGAGCTGATAGCCAGTTTTCAAGAAAGAGGATGGGAGCCAGAGGTCACAGAGGGCCATGTGCCCACTGCAGGGTTAACAGTGCCAGGGCGTGGTAGGCAGAACTGTGACGCTTGCATTCCACTGCATTTTATTAGGAAGAACAAACTTCTGTAGATAGAACAACAGGTTTGAAAAGCCTGCTGGAGAGCAGCTGACCACACCACACACACAGACTATTACACAATTTGATTCCCTCACCTTTCTGTTCCCGCAGCAAAAGAGAACACTTTCTGTGCTGTTTTGCCTGGGATAGAGTTGGTATTTTTCACAGTAGCCAGTACGGTTCTGTGTTTTGGATTTGTGCTGGAAACAGTTTTACTAACACAGGGATGTTCTCATTGCTGCAGTGTTGACACAGAGCCAAGGCCTTTGGTGCTTCTCACCCCACCCCACCAGCGAGCAGGCTGGGGGCACACAAGGAGTTCAGAGAAGACACAGCTGGGACAGCCAACCCCAACTGATGAAAAGGATATCCCATATTATATGACATTATGCTCAGCATATGGGAAAGAGGAAGGGGTGGGGGGAATGCTTGGAGTGATGGCATTTCATAGAATCATAGAATTGTAGGGGTTGGAAGGGACCTCGAGAGATCATCGGGTCCAACCCCCTGCCAAAGCAGGCTCCCTAGGACATTTCACTGAGATAGGCATCCAGATGGGTCTTGAATATCTCCAGAGAAGGAGACTCCACAACCCCCCTGGGCAGCCTGTCCCAGGGCTCTGTCACCCTCACTGTGAAAAAGTTTCTCCGCATGTTGGTGCGGAACTTCCTATGCTCCAACTTGCAGCCATTGCCCCTTGTCCTGTCTCCACAGACCACTGAAAAGGGGCTGGCTGATTCCCCCTGCATCCCCTGCTTAAGATAATTATAAACATTAATTAGGTCCCCCCTTAGTCTTCTCTTCTCAAGGCTGAACAGTCCCAATCTTCTCAGTCTTTCCTCATAGGGGAGATGCTCCAGGCCCTTAATCATCTTCGTAGCCCTTCTTTGGACTCTTTCCAGGAGATCCCTGTCCTTTTTATACCAGGGAGCCCAGAACTGGACACAATACTCCAGGTGGGGCCTGACCAGGGCAGAGTAGAGGGGGAGGATCACCTCCCTTGACCTGCTGGCCACACTCCTCCGGATGCACCCCAGGATCCCAGGATGCACCCCAGGATCCCATTTGCCTTCCCAAGTAACCGTTACACATGATGGAGCCCTGCTTTCCTGGGGATGCTGAACACCTGCCTGCCCATGGGGAGAGGGGATTGAATTCCTAGTTTTGCTATGCTTGTGCATGCTGCTTTCCCTTTGTTTATTAAACTGTCTTTATCTCAACCCAGGATATTTTTTTTTCACTTTTACTCTTCTGATTCTCTCCCCATCCCACCACAGGGATAGCAAGTCAGCAGCTGTGTGGGCCTTAGCTGCTGGCTTGGATTAAAACACAACAGTCCTTTTTGGTACCTAATGTGGCACTCAAAGGATTCAAGATACCAGCAGGTTTGATTGCTAGAGCAAATATATAGCTATTAACTGCTGTTTAGCTATTAATAGTCAGGCTGCCATGCTTGCCATGGGGCTTGCTTGCCTTACTGTGTAGTAGAGCCTAGCACTTGTCAGTGGGTGTTTTCAGTTTTCACATTTGCCATACTGCTGCACTGTTTATCATGTTACTGTGCAGTGCCTGGGACATTCTGATAACAGCAATGGCGATGCGCCTGGGCAGGCAGACGGCCATGGCATTGCTGCTGTTCCTCTGCTCCTGTACAGGACAGGCCGCAACTCCTGCGTGCCTTGGAGTTGAAGGGACTGTGATGAGTCCGTGTGGGAGCAGGTCACCCCAAAGCATCTGTAGCCATGCTTATGTCTGGGCCACGGCAGGTCTACCGCGAAGTGTCTGTGGCTGTGGTTGTGTCTGTGCTGCAACAGGTATACCTTTGAAAGGATTGTGGTCTAAGCATAAGTCCATGCTGGAGATGGTACACCTCAAGGCATCTGTGGGGGAAGAGGAAAGGAGGGAAGGACAGCCAGTGATGGCATTTGTCTTTCCAAATCACATTGTTATATGTGATGGAGCCCTGCTTTCCTGGGGATGCTGAACACCTGCCTGCCCATGGGGAGTGGGGAATGAATTCCTGGGTTTGCTTTGCTTGCATGTGTGGCTTTTGCTTTACTTATTAAACTGTCTTTATCTCAACCCACTATTTTTTTCAGTTTCATTCTTCTGATTTTCAACCCCATCCCTCTGGGGGAGAGTGAGCAAGCAGCTGTGTGGGGCTCATATGTTCGCCGGGGCAAAACCACAACATTGTTTTTCAGGCAAATCTTTGAACACTGTGGATGCACTGGAGACAAAACTACCCATGTTCACATCAAGTAATCATGTCCCACTCTTTGTTCTTATCCAAAGTATTTATTTTTATGGAAGCTAACCAGGAAGAAAAAAAAATAATCCTTCAGATATCTTAGGTAAGAGATGCACCTTTGAGCCTCTTTGTTTCAGTACAAGTATTCAGTATATGGTTACGTGAATCCATAAAAACGTGTGCAGGTTCACAAGCATCAGAATGGGTTGTATGAAAGCAATCGTTCTTGACCTCATGATCTCACTTAGGGTAGTCATTTTCTACTCTCTCTATAACAATCCTCTAAATAAAAAGGGAAGATGAACTTGAGAAAAATTGCAAGTCAGATGCACAAGTCCCTAAATCCTCCTGCTGTCTGTAAGGGAAACAAGGTGTAAAGGGATGTTAAGAGAATGGCTGCCTCCTCAGATAATGCACTGCCTTCAAAAACACCCACAGGTAGGCCTTAGAAAATACAGCCAGCCAAGGCCACACCTCTTGGGCTGTCAGACGGGGAGGGTCAGAAACAGACACACACATCACATTCACTGGGCTCATAAGCACACATGTATTCTCTGATCCCCTGACCACCAGCATGACCCCTCTGCTTGTGCAGCATCCCTGCCTGCATATCAGCCCCCTTAACCATTCCACAGGTCTCCCACTCACTGGCTGGCCCAGCTTGAGGCTCACTGCAAACACCTACACACTCGCTCACTCATCCCACAGACACCCCATGTTCACAAGTACCCCCAGGCATAGCAGCACTGACCCCCTGCACACCTGATACTCCACACCTGAGGTTCCATTACTCACTATCTGATCCAGCTTAAAGTTTGCTGCTCAGCACACACACGCATCCCTCACCCCAAATCACTTTGGGGGAGATACAGACCCTCATCCCTAGCAGCTGGCACCAGGCACCCAGGTTGTGACCCATATGCCTTCTTCAGCTGTCAGCACAGAGCACTTCGGTCACCTCCCTCATCCCTGTGATGGTGTTTTGAGTCTGGCTGAGGTGCAGTTAACTTTCCCCCCAGCAGCCCTCACAGTGCTGTGCTATGTATGGGTATCAAGCAAGGTGTTGGTAACACACCGCGGTTGTGGCCACCGCTGCGCAGTGGTGGCACAGCATCAAGGCTGTCTCCCTGATATTTTCTCCCTCCCTCACCAGTAGCCGTAGGGTGGGCAAGATCTTGGGAGGGGACACAGCCAGGACGGCTGACCCAAACTGACCAGAGGGATAGTCCACACCATCTGCTCAACAATAGAAAGCTGAGAGAAAAGGAGGAAGGAAGAAGTGAGTGTGTTTGTTATTTACAGTGTTTGTCTTCCAGTGCAATTGCTATGTGCACTGAAGCCCTACCTCCTGGGAAGTGGGCAGGCATCACCTGCTCATGGGAAGTAGAGAATAAATCTTTGTGTCTTTTCCTTTGTTTCCACATACAGCCTTTTTGTTTATTAAACTGCCTTTATCTTGATCCACAAGAGGTTTTTTCCATCTTATTTTTCTCCCCTTCCTGCCTTGCTGAGGGGGAGTGATAAAGCAGTTTGGTAGGTACCTGGCATCTAGGCAAGGTCTGCCCACCACAGAACATGGTGGTGACTATGGTGAAAAAGCGCAGGGCTCAGTCAGGCAAACACAGTGACCAGATCTGTTTTACATCTGCTCAGCCCCCTTTATACCTTTTTTTGACTACCCTCCTCTTTGTTCTGCCCTGTGCCCCTTCCCCTCTATGTCACTCAGGAGCTTGTACAGCTCTGCCCGTTCCCGCATCCCTTCTGGTTCAGGTCTTCCCTGTCTTGCAGCCCCAGACATTGCAAAGTCCAGGCTGATCTTCCTGGAAGTAGTGCCAGTGGTTACTTTATAGCCAGCAATTAGTGTGGTTAGGTTTTGTCATTGTTTTGGCAGATCCATGTCTCTGTCTGTTTGGTTCTGGTTCCCCACTTTTCCCCTTAGTTTCCCAGCTGGCAAGGTCACCCATCAGGGAACCTCATTGGAATAAACCTTCCCAGCCTTGTCCTTATCAATTCCCATGATTGTTCGGTTTTGGTTCTCATCACTGCTTCTATAACCAAAAATCTGGCAGATTTTTGTCTCCCTATGCCTTGTTTGTCATTTCATCCTTTTCTTACTATGCCTTTTCTTCACTGAAGAAGATCCTTGACCGTATGCCCTTAGAGGCGCAGACACTCTCCTAACACTTGCCCTTACATGAGGATCAGAGTATACATTGGCAGATCTCCAGGAGATAGAAAATGATTAGATTTTCTCTTTCCAATCTGAACTTTATTTCTGCGGCTATCTTCACAACTGCTATTTTTTGTGTACAAACTGAAGGAAAACCAGTGTGGCCTGAGTCATAGTACCATCATAGAAAAGCTTCAGGTCCAGCTGGGTGAAAGGTAACAATGTCCTAGTTTGTTTTTTGTATCCCATCAATTATCTTCTATTGAAAACATATAGTAGAAAAGTATATTTCTTGTGTCATAACTTTGACCTGCTGTGTAATGTAATTCTATGTGTGATGAGCTTACACAGGAAAAGCTAAGTCCTTACATCTTTTTAAGCAGGGACTTACAGAGCTGCAAAGTGGAGGAAAAGATGATAAAACAAAAACTCACCACAGGTGCCACCTGTATTTACAGGAAACTGGGCCAGCCCAAAGACTTTCGTTAAGATCATCCAGCAGAAAATGTGATCAGTTTCTCATGAACTCTTGCCTGTGAACATCCCGTTTCCCAGTAAGTGTGGCCCAGTTTGCCCACATTTAATTAATACTGAAGTTTGTTGGCACTGAGGCAGTTCCCCTGATTCATCTGTGAGGTTTGGTCAGTGCAACTCAGCTTCGCGGTGCAGATGAACAGTGGTGAAAATGGAGAGGAAGATTCAAGCTGTCAGCTGGAGAGATCCAGGAGGATTTAGCCTCAGAAAAGGGATTGGAGTGCCTTGGTCAGCAATGAAAGTTGGGCTCAGGAAAGTGTCTAATGAAGAGCTAGGTGTGGCAGGATCTCTACATGTGTGCACACATGTATGCACGCTTTTACAGCGGAAACAGCAGCAGCCACTGCTCCAGCACAGGCCACTGTGCAAGTCAGAAGCTGGGCTTTGTCAACGTGGTACTGAGGGGCACGTGACTGTGAGCAAATATCCCTGTAGAAACAATACTCAAACATGTGGAGAACAGGAAGGAAAAGTAGAAAAAACCCCTTCAAACTATGAGCTCAGGAATAGTAGGGAGTAAAACAAAGAACAGGAATGTTTTAGGAAGAACAGTGCTTTGGAAAAGGCTTGAAGGTATTAACAAAGACATTTCATTTTTCTTCTTTGTTTCTTTTGGTGTTCAGGTTCTATAGGGAAAGAAACCATGACTCAGTCTCAATTTCTGCTCATAAAGGAAACTAAAATCACTGTAAATCTCCACAAGTTAGAGTCAAAAGGAGTAATAGTATCTTCAGTAAATAGCAGCAGATGTGAGATAGACAATGAAGACCCGAGACAGCCTTCATGCACAGTGTAAAGTAAATGTGAACTTTTCTTTTACTTTGCAGATCGAGGATGAAGTCTTTATTGTCATATTGGTGTCAAAACACCAACAGTATGGTAAGAAGAAAAAATGCTCTTTTTTGATTTTCTCCCTTTTCTCCTAATGCTATGAATTTTGAGCAAAATATAATAAATGTTAATATGTGCAATGAAAACTCACTCAGACATTAAGCCATGACCTGAAAGTTGCCAAGAAGAGATTCCTAAAGGATCTTCTTTGTAAGTGCAAATATGTGGGGCCAAGGCTGAAGTTTAACAGGAATTTTGGGTTGCAAAACAGTTCCTGTCCTTTCTGTTAACATTTTTAGCTTCTGGACAGAGGCCAAAAACATGCCTGCCTTTTTTTGATAATTTTGGGGTTGGGTTTTTCTTGCAGCCTTACCATGTGCTGAGGTGTTTCACCGTGTGCTGCAAACTCAGCTTCAACATGCTGTCAATGCACCGTATGCACCAGAGTTTCGATGAGAGGAGCATGAAGCATTTGTGCCGTGCCTGCTGTGGCTGGGAGGGGATTTGTCTTTGCCTGATCAGACACAAATAAAGCTGTAGGTTACAAAAATGTGGAGCGGGCTTAAAAGAGAGCCAGAAGTAATCACTTAGTTTTTAAAGGCAGGGCTGTAGTCCCAGAGGACTGTGTTCGTTGCCAAGTCTTTGATTTTGGCCAAAGAGGAAGTGGGTTTGTTTTTTTTTTTCTCTAGAGATGGAAATGACAGCACTTTGCTACCCATTTTGATGCTGTTCTGAGAGATCAGAAAGTTGGCTGGCAAAATGGAGCCAAGAAGCTGAGCTTTATGCTGACGCTTCGCGATATTAAGCTTTTTGCCGAAAAATGAATGTTAGTTAGCTGCTGTTACGTTTCAAAGCATAAAAAGTAGATGATTTAATCACCTATCATGAAGTCGATGATTAAATTGCTCCGGTTTTTAAATGAGTGGTTGTGATTGATGCCCCTTAAGCTGTGGGCTCGATGTTTGTTCCTGGGAAAGGGAGGCAAGCCGGTGGGGTTTAATGATTAAAACCAGCACGCAGACCAACATGTATTTGCAGAGGAAAATGAACATAAACATAAAAACCTGTTCTTCTTTTTCTGTCTGAACACATGGCTGAGTGATCCAGTTTGCAGCCAAAATGTTGCCCACAACCTGATTGCAGCAAAGGCTTTGCGACGTGAACGTATCACATAAAACCACAGGAGTGGTTGGCTGGGGAGAGGGGGCCCCTCTGTTTTCCTACGTGACTTTGTGTGGCCATTGTGATGACTGGGCAAAATGTCAGCATCCTTTCCTTACGAGCTTGATGAATGAGTCAGTTTTCCTCTTAGTTTTTGCAAGCACCGGCTGCCAGGCTTATGTGCAGTCTTCAAGACAAACACAATTAAGTCAGAGGAAGCTGCAAAGAGTCTGCTAGGAACCAACAAGAATTACTAAGACAATAATACCCATCCCAGCCTTAGGTACACGGTTTCAGAAGAATTAACATGAAAACAGCTGGCAGTGTGTTGACTAAAATACTTAACCAGAATAGAAACTTTTATGGGGGTTTCAAGAGCTGCCCAAATGTGTTGGTGAAAAAGCTAACTTGCTGGTATGACCCGTAAGAAGAGAGGTAACATTGCGAGCAACACAGGGGTTTTTTGATGGTTGGGATTTTTTTTTTTTGTGATTGATTGTGGGCTTTTTCCCTATAGATGAGCAATGCCAGCCACATTATGGTAAGAAATTTTAAAGGAAAAGACCTATGGACCTTTTTGTTGGTTTCGTACTTGAGTATCACATGCTTTGTATCTTTAGATGAAAAAATAAATAATGCTTTAATCTGGAGAAATGGACAGCAAGGCCCTCTGAACAGCTGTGTCAGAGGTTCACGTGGAAACCCCTAGGTGAGCCTGACTGCAAAGTAGAAGGGGTGTCAGGTGACTCTGGGATCCTACAGCCCATTATTTTGGGCATGTCTTGCAGGAAGAGAAAGTGGAATTTAAGCCCCTTTTTTATTATCCATTGTTGGCTACAGTAAGCCTGTGGGAGCTGCCCAAGGCCCAACTCCTGTGAAGGCACAGCCTTCAGGAGCAAGGCTGGAGCAGCTAGCCCAGGAATCATGACAAGCACAGTACTCCCCAATTGGGGGCTGCCATCTGAAGCACATTTCCTTTTAATTTCCTGTCGTAGGTGTTCAGACATACCTGCACTAAGGAGTGTCAGGGCTGGGGAGACATAGCTGGTTTGTGAAACCACAGCTGGAACATCTTTCCCCCACCTGCAACTCTTTCGCTGGGGCTAATTTTCTTCCACAGCCATTTCTTCAAGACCATTTTGTTAACCAGCCACACACAACTAGATGGAAGTGCACAGGGAAATAGAAACTGTCTCCCTTCTCAGCACTCAGACCCCATGAATTAACCCCCTGTCCTCATGCATTACCATGAAAGATTGCAAGTGTTACAGTGGTCTGTTCCCTGTAGTCTTAGAAGGACTCATAAGCCCTGCCATGAAATCTGCTGCTGCTGAGAGTGACTGCGCTGAGCACATCATTATGTGGTTTTCTCCATTATCATCCTGTGCCCCCAGAGGCATCTGTAGGATCGAGCTGGAGAGCTGTTTGTCATGCTTCACGTGGGACTCAGGGAGTATTAACAGCTGGAGTTGTAGTGTTGTAGCATTGATAATATGCCTGGGTATAAAAGGAACAGCCTGATGTAGAGACTAAAGGAGGTAGCAAAAAATGAAGGAATAAAGGAAAGCACTGATCTAAGACTTAGGGGTCCATTTCTGGTCCTGCTGCTGGCCTTGAGAAGTGACTTTTTACAAGGTACATCTTCCAGCATTTCCTCAGTTTTCCATCTTTATAATTCTTAGCATGTATGTCGTACAATAACTGCAGAAGAAAACTCACCTGTGTTTGAAAGGCAGTGAAAAAAACACTGAATTATGTTTCTGTCTGTGCCCAGGTGCCCTTGTAGTTTACATTAAAACCACACATGCAGGATATGTAGCTACCTCTCTCACAAGCATTTTTAATGTTGTAAAATCCGCAAGTTAAGCACTGAAGGGCTGTTTAATCTAACACGAGGGGCTTTACATCACATTGAAGTAGACTGAGTACAGTGTCATTACTTGAATGGCATATAAACATTTTCAACAAATAGTTTCTATTCTCAGAACAGGGTCTGGCAGAGTAGTAAGATCCCAACTATATGGTCTTCTGAAGATTACAAAGCTTGCTTTATTTTTACTCCATATCATTTGCTTGCTGTTTTGTGTAGGTAAAGTATTATTAACATACATAAGGGTAATTTTATAGGAGAGCAGTAAACAGCCCGTGGGTAAATTCATTGGTCTTCCTCTTGCCAGTGAGCACTCAGGGATCAAAATGACCTTTGCAGGTCTGACTTTTTCCCTCGCTAACTTCTCTTTAGTTTCAGTTACATCTGTCCTATCCAAAGTCAAAATGAAACTTTTTATGGGAACAGACTGAGGCCATCAGCTGGATGCAGTTTGCATTTAGGAAAATCTAGAAGTGTTATCATTGAATTTATGGTTTGGGGCAAATGGTTGCAGCGAGGTTTTTGTACTACTTCTTTGTACTTTGTACTACTTCTGGCAAAATTATACCCAAATATCTGTATACCTTTATTTTATGAGGAAGGTGCGAAACTCAAATTTAGGAAAGAAAATACTGAAAAAGCACTTCCTCTCTGACCAACCCTGACTTTGGAAGGACAGCACATTTATGAGGAAGATGTGGGGCATGCTGTTTAAAGTAACAGTATCAAGCACAGTTGGCAAGGTATGTATCAAGTTGTGGGTGAAAAACAGATCCTGGTAATGGACTGGTGAGGAAAGCGCTATTTAGTTAGCTGGTGAGGTACTTGCCCAGATACTGACTTGTGCTATATGGAGAGGATCTCCCTGTATGTGCCCTGTAGCAAATAAGTGCACATACCCTATTCTAAGCATCTCTATACCCTATCCTAAATGCCACCGGGAGGATAAGGACTGGATAGACATTTGGTTTTACTGAGGATGCCATATTTTTACGAGCTCCCAATAGAAAGCGGTATGTCAGAGAGCTAATCGAACTCTGGAATGTGTATGCAGAACATCAGACAAAAATAGAAGGCATGCTATGTTATAACAATAGATAAAATAATTAGGTAGATACTTCAAAGTTATGACTATTTACAGTGCCTGGATTGCTTATAAATTGCAGAGCACCCAGAAAAGAATAATTTGACATCTGGAATTTTTTCCAGGTAAAAAGAAACCAAAGCAAGTCAGTCGCTACAGTTCATATGACAGAAGGCAAACTGTGGTCTCCCCTAGATGTGGGAGAAGTTTCTGGTAGATCTTCAGTCTAGAGGAAACACTGTAAACAGATGCGGTGCAAAAAAGGTGTCTATATATTTTGTAACAATATGTTCCTTCACAACGAATTATGCAGGGAACTTCGGCACTTGGTATTAAATGAAGACCAGGCATCTTTCTAGAATATATGCCAGAGCTTAACAGGAGTTCTAGTATTGTCCCAAAAGCAGGATCCTTACCCGGTATGCAGCACCCCAATACACACACAGAGCAGAGGCATCTGATTTATTCCACATCCACACAGAGATGGGAGCTCAGTGGTAGTTCCACAAAGCTGGCACACCCCACACACAATCCTCAACAGATTTGTCTCCTCACAGGATTAGAAAAACCCACCTAAATTTAGGGTAAGTGGTTTGTCAAGCGTGTTTAAATGCCCCTTGAAGGGTGGGGGGATTTGCATAGTCCTTTAGTTGGGTGGGTGGTCATGAAGTCCCACACACACCTTTCCTTTCCCTGAGTCATTGCTGATTTTGGTTGACTCGGGGCCTCTCTGGCAACCCCCCAGCTCTCAGTGCCTTCTGAGGCAGGGTGTCTCCTCTCTATCAGTCTGTCAGCTCTTCTCCAAGGATACTTGCTAGTACAGCAGGTTCTTCTGCAGCGGTACAGCCGCTACCAAAGCGAGGTACAACATTTAACTCTAAGCTGAACAGCGTCTTGGCACTAACCCAAACATGTTTCTGTCCCAGTAAAGTGGGAAATTCTGCTTTATTGGTATAATTTTTCACCCTTTGAGACTATGAGATCTCTTCTTACAGGTCTCATGTCTCACTATTTCTTTTCATTATAACTACAATTGTCCTTTATAAACAGCTAATCCTGAATGCACTATTATAATATTTATGATTTTAGCAGAGTTAAATTAATTACACTTTCTGAGGAGGTTCTATAATTATTCCTGTGGAGGAGAAATTTAGTTTTATATACAAACAACAAAACAATAGGTAAAAAGAAATATTAATCATAAATACAAAACCAATTGGCTTTGTGGGCCCTTAATCTCTACTTGGGCAGGTCTTGCTTCTTAGGTACAGTTCATCAATTTCTCTAGTCATTGCGGAGGTCCATTCATCTTCATTAGGCCTTGGTGCCCTTTTTACCCACATATAATGAACCCAGGAATTATCTCCCTTTACTTTGCCCACAGTGTAAGTCTTCAACAGCACAGTATAGGATCCTTTCCATTTCTCTTTTACTGGTTTGTCTTTCCAGGTCCACATGTAAACAACACCTTCCGTGGTGTGACCAAGGGAAGAGAAATCTCTTGATTTTAGGTACCCATGTAGTGAAAATGAAGTCTGTGGAAGAGAAATCAAGTATTCTTTAATTGCAGCCTGATCTTTTATATGCATTTGGTCCTCCTTGTTGTTTGAAAGGTTTGTAGGATATGCTTTCCTGTAGATGATTTCAAAGGGGCTTACTTCTTCCTTAACCCTGGGGCTTATTCAAATTCACAAAAGAGCCATTGGTAAGGCTTCTGTCCACTTAAGGTATTCTTTCTGACTTGACTTTTGAGATATAGATATCACTAGGACTGTGCACAAAGGTGGACGAGGTGATCATGATGGTCCCTTTGGATATTCAGTTGTACAAGAGTGTATAAGAGAATAAGAGTCTGCAAAAATCACCAACTGAGGCTAGTCAGAGGATGCAGAAGGCTCACATTGTGCAAGAGTGCTCCATGATACAGAATGTTTCAACTACAACTTCCCTGAAACAGTTTTGAAATCCTTTTTCGATGTTATCTGTGGAACTGTAAAAATAGAAGAGATCCCCTGTTCCTAAACAAGCTGACATTACGTGCTACAGGACATGAGAAAAACAAAAGAGCCCTCAGACATTTCATAAAATCCATGTCTTACCCCTGGCAGTGCTGTGTTGTGCTGCCTGGTTTTGACCCAGCCTGCTGAACTTTGAATGCCAATGGCTTCGAGTAGGAAGGAAAACTGATGAGAAAGCAAGTTATTTTCCTGATGAAATAATGTTTATTTGCAGTAATGTATCATAAGTTGTTTATTTTGGTTTTGGTTGGTTTGAACCCGGGATATAAAGAGCTGGAGATAATCTTCCTGTTTGTTGTTGGTGTTTTGTGTGTTCATGTTTTCTCTTCCATTTGCTTGTAGAGAAACAGCAGTTGCATTGGAGACAGGGAGGGATGCTATGCAGTGGAGACATGCTTGGTGATGTTAGTCCAATCGTCCCAGGTGGTTTAGATCATTGCCATGATGCACCTTGCTTTCATGCTGTGTAAGTGTACCTTCTATACTCTTTTTCTGCTGGGAGCTGTGCCTCAGTGCCCAGGACTGTGGGAAAGTAGCTTAGGAAATCTTGTCCTCACGTTAGCTCTGCAGAAACAGTGGAAAACATTAACAGCTTTGGAAATGCTAGTGTCATGCCTGTCCCTCGGGATACCATTGGGCTGTTAGCAGACCAAACATATGCTGTGTCACTGCCTAAGAGGAGTTCAACACCTGATGAAGTTGGCTAAGTGGCCCAGAGTTGTTTAGGCAGGCCTGCATGACTCTGACAGCAGATTATGGGGCATTTTGACTATGATAGAGACCGGTAACCTGATGCTGCTGACATGCTTGTCTGCAGAAGATGACACTAGCTCTTTCTCTACTCAGGTATCCTGGAACCACAGCACAAACAGGCACTGTGTACTTGCTCACAGCTGTTGATAGTAAGTCCATTAAATGGACTGGATGTTCAGCGAAACCTGGCCAGAGAACCCTTTTTCTGCTAGCACAATGATCTCAGAGGCTACAAATGCCATTTGCATCCCTTGCACAGCTGGTGGGACTGCACTGAAGGGATATTGATGGCCCAGTTTGCTCCTGACACAGCTGCCCCAACTGGATTTTGTGCTCCTAATCTCTTCTCATAGAGTGAGAGGAGCTGGGTGTGATCAGCCTCTGGGAGGGGGTGACTGTCCAGGGGGACACTACTCTAAAGGGTGTACCATCACTGCTGATGGTGCCAGGTGCCAAAATTGCCTCTCATCTCCTGTATATGGCTGTTACTCTATCAGATATGACAAACTGTCCTGGTCCCACCAAAGCGTTCTGGGCTCCCTTGTCACAAACAACCTCTTGTTTACATGCAGAGGTGAAACTCACCTTGAGTATAAAGCAAATAATTCATTGTTAGTATAAATCAAATCTCTGCAGTCTAATCCAAGAATTATTAATAACTATTACAGAAAGGGAAATAATATGCTCTTGCAGAAAAAGTATCGATAATGACAACAGTTAAAAGCACTTCTTTGTTACTGCCACCTTTTCTGATGTTTGCTCACCCTTCCCCTGCTCCTCTGCCTCCTACGACTAGTGGTTTGACTCTGCAGGTGGTGGAGCAGGTGTCAGCATCTGGAGTCCTTCACTGGGGAATTATGATGTTCATGATAATTGGTTTCTGCTTCCTCACTCCAGATCTGCACTTCTTAAACTCGCTGTTGGTAAATTGTTTGTACCTGTGGGATCTCCAGCACCAGGCCTGTGCCCTGTCGCTTATAATCCCATAGCTGCACTCCTCTATACTGCATCCTGGGTCTCCACTTCTCAAGACCTTTGATACCATACCAAACCTGCACTTCTCACATCTTGTTTTAGATATGCAAAACCGTAGCAGTACCAGGGAAAGATAAATAAGATTTAAAACTATTAGCTATGGACAGATTGTGAATTAGAAAAATTAGAAAAAGGCCCTTCTGCTAGCAATGGCAATAGCCTATTGCAGGCTACATGGTTACATCCTTGTCCAAAACTGGGTGGTGGTGACTCCCTAGAGGTCCACAGAGCAGGAGGTTCACAGGATCACAGAACCGTAGGGGTTGGAAGGGACCTCCAGAGATCATCGGGTCCAACCCCCTGCCAAAGCAGCTCCCTAGCTCATATTGCAGATAGGCATCCAGACAGGTCTTGAATATCTCCAGAGAAGGAGACTCCACAACCCCCCTGGGCAGCCTGTCCCAGTGCTCTGTCACCCTCACTGTGAAAATGTTCTTCCGCATGTTGGTGCGGAACTTCCTGTGCTCCAACTTGCAGCCATTGCCCCTTGTCCTGTCTCCACAGACCACTGAAAAGGGGCTGGCCATTTCCCCCTGCGTCCCACACTTGAGATATTTATAAACATTAAGAAGATCCCCTCTCAGTCTTCTTTTCTCAAGGCTGAACAGCCCCGGTTCATTCAGCCTTTCCTCATAGGGGAGATGCTCCACTCCTTTAATCATCTTCGTAGCCCTCTGCTGGACTCTCTCCAGGTGATCCCTGTCTTTTTTATACCAGGGAGCCCAGAACTGGACACAATACTCCAGGTGGGGCCTGACCAGGGCAGAGTAGAGTACCCACAACTAGTAGAGTGGTTTCTCACAATGGAGTGGTTAGGGTGGTTCCCTGGTGCTGCATGGGCTGGGCCAGGAAATAAGGAGTTGCTTTGCCCACCTCCTCCAAGGGCGTGGGTCTCTGCCTGACGGCACAGAGGAAGCAACTGGCCTGGATCCCTGCCCGTCCAGTGATGACTCTGAGAGGATTGTGGCCTCACACGTGCAGCCTTCTGCAGTGTGGACAGAGTAGTTACAGCCTGGTGATGGTGCTAAATAGTGTTGGTTAGGATCTGATGTGGTGAGGTGCAAAGCACCATAGGCAGCTGCACAGCCTGAGCATGCTCCTGCTGAAGTGTAGCAGCCTTTTCAAACGGCTTGTAGCACCTGGGTCATGCAGTTGAACCTGCCTTCCAGTATTGCTACCAAATACAGAACAGGCATAGTCAGGGAGGTATGTTTCAACCCACAGCAGTGTATTTTTTCTCGCATGGGGTGTTTGAATGGTTACTGCATGCTTTGAAATTATCTGCATAGGTATCTGGGGCTAATGAGTGAGGCCATACTTGCAGTTCACAAACAGGACCTTTCCCTGTATTCTAACTGCACAAAGTCATTTGCTGTTCCGTTGCCGTTGTCCCTCATTTCATACAACTATTTCAGACAGCTTTTTCTATATTCAGAAATTCAGCAATAGCACTGCTTTCTGATCTTATTTTCCTGACCTGTCTGTACTCCACAGTGCACTTTTTTGCCATACAAACCTACTATATCTGGAACAAAAAGGTTTCAGAAACAATTATTGTAGACAAACTTGTCTGTGAGGCAATGAATGCATGGTGACCTGCAGCCCTGGCAGCATTAAAGATTTTCATCTAGATTCATGAACCTAAGTCAGTCAGTTTCTGGTTCTGCCTTTCACCACTCCAGGGAGCATCACGTGCTTTCAGGATGCAGTTTAAACAGAAGAGCAAAAGCAAGAGTCAGAGGAAAGCTGGAAAATACTTGAGCAGATGCGAGCCCTGGATAACAAACAAGAGGTGGCAGCCAGGAGGTGAGATCATGTTTTGGAGATAGTATTCAGTGTCAGAAAAACTCAGAGATGACATCAGGAGCAACAGTATCCATGCATATTCCCCTTTCCTTGCCAGACCTTGGCTAAAGTCTTGAGCTTCTCAGCAAAGCCAGGGTCAGAGCCAGGTGTAGGAATGTCCATCTGTCTTCAGCTCAGTGGCCTCTGTTTGAGGTCCATTTATTTCAATTGGTCCAGTGAAACTCTTAGAGACACTACAAGCTTGTCTTGAAAATTGTCTTCTCAGGCGTTGTTTATCTCTAAGGTGCTCAATTTTGAAGCAACAACTGTAATTATTTATATGAGTGACCCATATCAGGAAAGAGAGCCTGGGATCAGATAAACAGAAAGGATGAGGGGTTTTTGAGAGACCAGGAGGAACAGGGAGATATCTTTACTCACAGCCCACTGAAGCCTCCATGTCTCCTCCTGGCCTACAAGCCCAGACCTCCAAAGTTCATATTGGTTCCTATCAGTTTCTCAAAGCCTGCCTGAGCTCTCCTATCACCTTTCCTTCCCATCAGATCCTACTCCGCAGAACTGAGAGTGGAGTTCTGCTCACCCAGAATTAAGAGGGCATGAGTTGAAATTGCTTCAGAGAGCTGGTGAGGCATGACTGGGCTGTGGATATGGTGCTCATCACTGCCACACACAATGACTGTACCACTCACTGCCCAGTCTTCACCTCAATTGACATAAGTGCCTGGTACTGCAAAACTATGTCCAATAGAGAGGGAATGGTATCACAGGTAATTTCATCTCGGCATACCTCTTCCTCATGTGTCTTTTTGTCTCTCCAGGGCTGACTGTCTTGCAGCTTTTTCTCTACTTCCAAATGGCAAGAGCATTTCCAATGAGCATTCCCCCTGGGTGTTCGCTTGTCTGGAATAGTTTATCCCTCTGGATTAAACATTGAATGTATATTCATGGAAACAACTCTGAGCCAGGATTTCTCTGGTTTTAGAAGCTAGTTTCTATTCCACCATTTCTTGTTTACTAGGATCAAATACAAACCTTTTCCCCCTTCCTCATGATCAAACACCCATCGAAGCTGTGTTCCTTAAGAAACCCTAGCACAGCCCTCCCATCAGCACACTTCCTTTTCTGTGGTGGCATTCCGGCACCAACTACCCAGCAACAAGAAGTTCAGTCTGCCTATAGAGGTTGTTTGCTCAATTAAAAAAAGCTTCAACTCTTGCTTAAGTTTTTCCTGTGACCTGTGCTTCTCCTTCTGGCTCTAGGAAATGAAAACACAGATGTACCACGCAAGTAACTCTCTTTGAAAGTTGTTCTTCCTCAACTTCACAAACACATGATAATTTTTTTTTTTTTTTTTTTTGAGGAAGAGCAGAAAAATCAGTATTAGCAGAATAAGCACAGTTCAACACCAAGAAAATATAGAAATTAGATTGATACAGACACCCAACACATTTAACATGAGAGTAGCTTCACTAAGGCATAGGCTGCCAAGTTCTTGTGCTCTGGTCACTGATTTCTTTCATATTGTTCCAGCACAAATGTAGCATTTCCAGAAAGCAACATATCCTTTGTGTGGCACTACGGGAAAACAACGTGATTGATACTGAGCAGTACCTGTTTCCATCTTATCTCCTGTGAAAGCAGCAGAGATTTCTGTTCTTGTAGGGACGTTGCTATGAAGTTGTTTGAGAACCAGCTGAAGTATTTGAAAAAATTGCCAGCTGTTCATTAGGACTTCTCATCTGGATGTTACTCCCTGTGCGGCTGAGCTGCTGGAACAGATCTGATGGGTGTTCCTTACATCATAAAGCTGCACACATTAGTGCAAGATTCAACACAGCTTTCACACTGAATTTCTCTAGGAGTGAATTGGGGGTGCTCATACAGCTCATCATTGTTCAACTTCTGGAGCTGGGGATTACATCTGAGTGAGGGGTGATCAGACAACTTTCCTTTAAAGTTCCATTTAAAGTGTGGGTGTTGGGATCAGCTTTTGCATCCTTTGTCATGCATGAGGAAGTTTTGTTTAAGGGCTGTTTGGTTCTGGCTCTTCTGTTGACAGCAGCCAGAGATTTCACTGCCAAGTACTGCTGAGGGTGCGCAGAACAACTGAGTTTACCGAATAAGCTTTGACCTCTGCCCAGTACTTCCAGTCTACACCCAGTAGAACAGTCAGAATGTGAATGTGCATGTGTGCATGGCTCTCCCTTTCTTCCAATTTCTGATGGGTAGAGAGGGTTGAGTCTGCACTGAAGCGTTCCTTTCAGCAGGAGCTAGACTCTCTTCCTTCCTCTCTCTCTGGCTTTTTATTTTCATGGTATCTGTCAGAATTCAGATGAAGTTGTTCAATTAATTTGAAAGCTATTGGAAGGGAGGATGGCCAGTCATGCAGTCATATGGGGTGGTGGTGGTGGGGCACTCGTGTCCACACAAATGGAAATGAGGCTATAAATAATTATTGTTTTATCTGTAAACTGTGTTTGCAACTATCAAGAGAAAAAAATAAGCATGTGGGAATGAATACAGCTGTTTTACTTTTCCAATCCTGAGCTAAGTGGCAAAACCAGAAATCAGCGCTAATACAAAAAATAAACATCCATTTAACCTTTTTTGTTGTTGTTGTTGTTGTTGCTGCTCATCTGGCATAAATTAAAATAAAATAAAATAAAATAATCTTTCGGGGGCTGTGATTGTTTTAACCTGCCAGTAAGTCCCTTGAGTTCATCAGAGCAAAAGACAGCAAAAGCCTGTTTATTGTCCAGCAGGCACCTACACATGTTGTAAGCGAAGTTCCATCTGGTCACAACATCGTGGATCATCTGGGTAACAGCCAGGCTTCATTTGCTTCATGTCCTGGACAGCATGGAGGCAGCCGAATAGCAATATTTAAATGACTGACCAACCGCAACCAAGTTTGCCCCTGAGGATTTGTCTAATAATAGCTCCTCACTATGGAGCAGTGTTGTTTTCTTTTTTAAATGACTCAAGCTGGGCTCTGCAGAATGATTTAGCCTTTTTATTGGGTGCTGACAATTTGCTGGAGACACAGTGTGGCTCTTACCTTGGGAGATCTGGAGGTGGATGTTCACTGTGCCTGAAACTCTTCCTGAAACATGGTTGTAAGCAAAAACCCGAAGAAACCCAGACTTGGGACCATGGCTCTTATTCTGGACTGGACAGGGCACTTGTTGGAGGTGTATTTCACACCTATGCAGGCCTGTGACTAGCGGTGTTCCCCAGGGCTCGGTGTTGGGTCCAGTCCTGTTTAACATCTTCATTGACGACCTTGATGAGGGAATAGCATCGACCCTCAGCAAGTACGCCGATGACACAAAGCTGGGAGGAGTGGCTGACACGCAGGAACACTGCGCTGCCATCCAGCGAGACCTGGACAGGCTGGAGAGCTGGGCAGTAAGAAACCAGATGAGGTTTAACAAAAGCAAGTGTAAAGTCTTGCACCTGGGAAGGAACAACCGTTTCTATCAGTACAGGCTGGGGGATGACCTGCTGGAGAAGAGCTCAGTGGAGAAGGACCTGGGGGTCCTGGTGGATGACAGGTTGGCCATGAGCCAGCAGTGTGCCTCGGTGGCTAAGAGAGCCAATGGGATCCTGGGGTGCATCCGGAGGAGTGTAGCCAGCAGGTCAAGGGAGGTGATCCTCCCGCTCTACTCTGCCCTGGTCAGGCCCCACCTGGAGTATTGTGTCCAGTTCTGGGCTCCCTGGTATAAAAAGGACAGGGATCTCCTGGAGAGAGTCCAAAGAAGGGCTACGAAGATGATTAAGGGCCTGGAGCATCTCCCCTATGAGGAAAGGCTGAGAAGATTGGGACTGTTCAGCCTTGAGAAGAGAAGACTAAGGGGGGACCTAATTAATGTTTACAATTATCTTAAGCAAGGGATGCAGGGGGAATCAGCCAGCCCCTTTTCAGTGGTCTGTGGAGACAGGACAAGGGGCAATGGCTGCAAGTTGGAGCATAGGAAGTTCCGCACCAACATGCGGAGAAACTTTTTCACAGTGAGGGTGACAGAGCACTGGAATAGGCTGCCCAGGGAGGTGGTGGAGTCTCCTTCTCTGGAGATATTCAAGACCCATCTGGATGCCTATCTCAGTGAAATGTCCTAGGGAGCCTGCTTTGGCAGGGGGTTGGATCCGATGATCTCTCGAGGTCCCTTCCAACCCCTACAATTCTATGATTCTATGATTAAAGCACTGCTACTGCTGTGTCAGAATTTTCCAGGCCCTTGAAATCATTCACACTTGTTTTGCACAAGCATGCAAATGACAGAGAAAGCGGATGCACCACTTACTTCTGCTTAACCCATGATATGAGCATGTCAGAGAGAATTTTGATGGCTGGCACTGTTGTCGTGGTGGCAGCCGTGGGTGGACCAGGACCCGCAGGGAAGCATTGTCCCTGCCTCCAGAGCTTCCCCAGCACCCTAGGCTGGGTAGGAGCAGCTCACTGTTGGTGGTGCTGCCTGCAGCCCCAGTGGGACCTCCTGCTGCCAGATGTATGTTCCCCTTAGCAAACTCTGTTCTGCAGATCTAGAGGTGGGTGCTGGCCTATGAACGGAAACACGTGTGGTTTCATTAACAAATATTGGTGGCGGCAGTGCTTTCTAGGTGAGTAATACCCTTCTCCTGGGGTTAGGAGCATGTGCAAACCTCATCAGGCTGCAGGGACCATAATAAATGCTTCCAAAGCTTCAGCCTGTCTTTATTGGTAGTGCCCAGAGAAGCCTTTTTGAGGCAAAAAAAAAGGTTTTAGGTGACTCACTGTTTGTTTATGATAACAAATTTATTCAATAAGTGATATGGAGAAGTACCTGAGTTTCCCCTTGGAGGTAGCTGTGAGGGGTATTCCTTTCTGCTTTAATGTGTGGGCATCTTCTATAATCATATATGAGATCCTGGAGCAAAAATTATCAAGGAGCAATAGCTGAGATACCGCAATAACATCTGTAGGGAGGGTGCACGGGCCATTCCTTTCAGAGTATCTCAGCAAGAAAATACCTAGATGAGTTACAGAAGCAAATTCTTAAACAACTCGCTGTTAGTTGCTGAGGAGTATTTGGGGCGTTTGCCTCATCCGGCAGCCTGGGTGAGTTCATTCCTGTGCCTACCTCCTCCCATGGCCAGGAGGGCCACCGGGCAACAGAGACAGATGCGCCTGAAGGTCTGCGTGGCCAGATTTCAGACCTCCTGTGTATCTGTACACACACAGAGATACGTACTGCATCTAAGGATCCCGACGCAGGCAGGCATATTGCCAGCCTGCTTCGGGCCAGTGAGGATCGGTGAAACCAGCGGTACTGCCCACCGGGTGACGCAGTGCCCCAGCTTCAGGAGGCTCAGGAGGTCTAATTAAACGACCCCAAAATAAAGCTGCCTTTCTCGGGCACGGCAGTAGCTCCGCAAATCCGCTTGGAGTCACTGTAACACAGCGGCCGGGCAGAGGGGCCGGGGCCGGGGCCGCGGCCGCGACCGCGACCGGGCGGCGGTGGGGGGGACCCGAGGGCCGGCGGTGGCGGGGCCCGGCGGGCACACCAGACATTGCCGTAACGCGTTTTGTCAGACGTTTGAGGACTGTCTTTACGCTTTGCGAAGTGGTGTTGAAAGCAGAGTGGTGATTTGTCAGAGAATAAAGAAAAGGGTTTCGTACAAGGGGTCGCTTGTGCGGGGCGGGGAGGAACCGCTTGTGCAGGAACAGGGCAGCGCGCCCGGCGTCAGCCGGGGGCTGACAGTGCGGGCAGCGGCTGGGAGCGCACAGCGACCGCGGGGAGCCGTGGCCTCAGGCTCTGCACTGCAAACGGCCCGGTCTGCCTGGCGGGTTTCGCTGCAAAAACCCCCACCTTTGCCTCCAGCACTGCTGGGCAGCAGGTCTCACAAGCGGGGCGGTGGCTGGGAGAGAGGAAACCACGAGGCCCTTTAGGCACAGGGTTCGAGTGTTGCCAAGTGTTGGTGGCACGCTGTTGAGCGAGGGGACGTGCTGTACAGCAAGCCAGGATCAGGAGGAGGCATTCGCTGCAGTTGGCAGAGAGGTGAAAAGGGATTCTACCTGTCAGCAGCAGTATTAAAAGTCTAGTAAATTATTACCTTACAGCTCTGTTGACTAATAATGACTTGAATGGACATGACTGTGTGTCAGTGTAGAAATCTGGTGTGTATTTCAGAGCTGGCATAATTTTCCCTGGGAGGGAACAGTCATGTCTGCTGTGAAGTAGTCTGCTATCCGCTATCCCCTGCCCCTTTGCCATGTTACCACATTGACAATCCAAACACTCAGACTAGGCCGAAGCGTGGAAGGAAGTTGCTACATGTCTTTTTTTTTTCTTTTTCTTTTTTTTTTTTTTTGTCTCAAGCATTTATTTTCAAGGGTGATGTATATGCTTCAGAACAAATCCTAAACCACGAGACAAACAAGTTTCATAAGCAAAGGATCGAACTGGAACACAGAACTGATGCTGAGCAGGCTGTGGTCTCAGACTGCAATTCTCTGGACAATTCCAGCAAGTCTGTGGCAATCTGTGTTTAATTGCATTTGTGGGAAGGGTGGAAGGGTGAATGTGGCGTAAAACACTGAATAGGAAGGAAGCTGTTGCTGCCAGCCTATTAATTGCAAGGGATATTTTGAAAGCTAACTTTAAAAAATGCACATCAGCCCTCGTCATTCTGAAGAGACAATATATTATATTTCTGCCAAAGACTGATGACAGGCAAAAAACAAATCATTAAAAAATAATTTTAGAACTCACCAAAAATCAAAATAGTTTTTAACTGAAATCATCACATAATTATATCCTCACATGTATTTCCTTTTCAGACTAACATAATTAGGAGTGATTTGACATTGTTTTCAACACTGAAGTTTGGAATGACCACCCCCTAACACTGATCTTGTTGGCAGAATATGCTGAAAGAAACCAGAGGATTCTACCTTGAGCATTTCTGTAGCTGTCCTTACTTGCCACAGAACAGGACACTGGCGTTTTGCAGCGTTTGGAGTGGAAAACAGCCTGCGGTGCTGTGCAGGAGGACATCAGACCGGAGACTGCCACTGCTTCTGGAGGGATCCGAAAACCCTTCCCACGCAGCTATTCAGGAAAAATGCTGTGCTTTGCTCCTGCCTGGGTAGGATCTCAATCCAGCTCCTGTAGCCCAGAGTCTTAAGAATGCAAATGGCAATATTTAATTATATCAATTTTGTCCTTCAGCTACTTGCTTGACCTAAATTATGCTTTCCATCTGAAGCCTAATTTGTCTCTGCTGAATGCCATAATTTCACTATCTGTATAATTAAAAATGAACAAATGCACACTTAGAGTTTCCGCTGTGGCAAATGACACATTTCATTTGGTTTATTTACCTTCGTTCTGTCTGCTCAATCCAGCCCCGGTTCACATGCTCTCTGTTTCTACAGCAAGCTCTCTTCTGATATATTACATATACAGAAGTGGTATACAGCGTTTGTGACTTGCTCTAGACTTTTGCAGATTTCAGAAAGAGCCTGAATACAGAGTAGCTGAAGAATCTGAAATATTCCCAAGAAATATTGTGCAAGCAAATGTGGACATTTTCAATTTCAGCATTTTTAAAATGAAGATAAACCCTTCAATAAACTTCCATAAATGTGCAGTCACTTTTCTGAGAAGTGCTGTTGCAGAAACTATATTAACTGTAATTTAGGATTGTTTATACTATAAATGTGGTCATTTGGCTCTTTTTAGCAAGTGGTGACAGCTTAAAATTATTCAAATGAACCATATCACAGCATTTTTCAAGGTAATTGTTGCACTAATGTTTTTATTTGCTTGATAGAAGGTACTTGATGTTCAATAAAACACAACTTTAAGGAATTAATGAATTGGTGAGTATTGTAAATACATAAAAAATTCTCCTTAATGTCAGTAGAAGCACTCTCTGACCTGGAAGGAGAAGAGATAGGTCAGGTAAATTTTACTGTATGCTGCTGCTACCTATTGCACTACGAAGGAGTCTTCAGTGCAAAGCCTGGAGCCTAGTAGCTGGCAATGGAACTGCTCCAAATCCCAGGTAAGTATGTTTTGCTCTTTTTTTTTTTTCTGTGATACTACCTGGGTTAAACCACTGACATTAATTTGACCAGAAAATTGCTACTAAATTTTAAAGGACATTTGAGGTGGTAATAATTTAATAAAGGGCAACCAATTCCTTGTGTTACACTCCCTAGCAGAAACTTTCAGGAGTTTTTAAAGCTAAAACTGCAACACCTACCTAGGACATTCCTCCAGGGCAGCTCTGGAGTGATCACTGAGCTGCTCTGCATCAATGGCACTGCTCCTACCTCTTTGTAAGAAGGGCACCTCAGGTGACCCACTCCCTGGAAGCAGAAGGGAGATCAAGTAATTAATTAAGAACTGGGAAGTGTCCCAGAAGGGTGAGGACACTGCTTTTGGCTTCTCATGGCCATATGAGAATGGAGGAGACTGATATGTGGCCCAAGGAGCCCCAGGAAAGGCAGGTCTGTGTATGCTTGTGGACAGGTGCCACTGGCTCCTGGCTCATCCTCTCTGCCAACTTTTGGGTCACTATGTGTTGGCATGGGGAGAGAAGACCTGACCCTGGAGCAGGTGCAGGGACTGCTGGCCATCCAATGTAGCCTCTTAATGGGGAACCCCCAGCCCTTAGCATATCCCTGGGACTCAAAGGAGCAAGTGTGTCTCAAATTCAGCAGAAGATGCATGTGTCCTGAGGAGGCTAATGTCATGGCATTGCTAGAACATCTGCTCATTAGCATGTGAAATCTCATGGTGATTCTCCATGTTGAGCCTCTTACAAGGGACAGGCTGGGCTTCAGGACAGTGCAGTGGAAGATGCCTGGGCCCATCAAGGCACAGGGCAAACTCCATTTTGCTAGGGAACGTGTCCCTGTGCCTCAGCCCCTCAGTAGTGGTGTTATGGCTACACTTGTGTTGGACCAAGGCTCCAGTTTTACACCACCACGCAGCAGGGCTGCACTTTGCCAAAAGCCCTTTAGAAAGCAGACTGTCTAACAAAAAAAAGAGACAGGTACCTCTTCCTGAGACTTCAGTAAGGTAAAGACTCAGTCTAAGAATATAATCCCGCACCTGATGGAGCCAGGGACAAAAATCTCCTTCACTCCAATAGGACTGGATTAAACTCATGAAATGAAAACTAGGTCACCTTGGTCACCCAAGGACTAAGCCACCACCGTAACCTGTGACTGCAGGAGACTACAGCCCTGGTCAGCAGTTGCACTTCTGACAAAGCAATGTCAGGGAGAATTTTCTCCTAAAAGACATGCATTTTGCTTTGATTGCCATGACTTTAGAAAATTTTCCTCATGTATTTGGGGGCTTTTATGGAAAAAAAGAAAAAGAAAGAAAGACAAATGGAAAAAATGAGAAAATTGAAAATTACCTTTAGCAGACAAATTTAAATTTTTAACTGGTAGGAAAGTATTTACAGTTTTGAGATGAAAACTAACATCCTGGATGTTGGGTTTTTTGTGTTTGCTTTATTTGCTTCTCAGGTTTAAAAAATTATAATCTTATCTGAAAACGATGACTCCCGTAGAGCTTTTTAGTTAAACAAAACCAGCAAAATTAATTTTCTACTCATCTATCTTAAGTAATTGCAACAACAGTGTAGATATTTTATCTTTGGTAGCTCAAATTGTTAAAAGTGCTAAAATCCCTGGACTTGTTACCTACACATAAAAAAATATAATTAAGGGACAAGAATGTTACTTGTATTACCATGTGACAAAACCAAGGCTCACTCTTACCAACTACTGTAGCGTGAGATTGCTGCTTCTACCTTATATAGGTGTGCATTGGCGTGTGTTACAGATATTAGGCTGCCAAATAGGTTGCAGACTTGCACGATGAACATAAAGTCTGTGTCCCTTTTCAGTCGCAGACAGCCTGTCCCTGTGTCCTTCACCAAAAGGCTGCTGCTCCACAATCCTCTTTCCCAGCGCGGACAGTTGATGTGATGGGAATTGATGCTTTTCTTCCAGACCCTCGCTCTGTGAGCATGTGAGCATGGCAAAGCCCCAGCTGCCCCTTCAAAATGGGATGGGATTTTCTTGTCTGCAGAGGCGGTGAAGAGAAGATGGAAAAGTCGAACCCCTAAGTTTTGCCCACCAAAAGGCCTCCCAGAGTTTTCATGGACTTTACATGAAGCTTGTAATATTGCTCATTTCTAATAATTTGGAAATACCTGTTATGTTGTATGTTGTTTTGTTTTTTCTAGAGTTGATGGCCCAAGGTTCTTTATTATCTCTCTGAGATGCTGAGGACTCCAGTGTTAGCTAATGAGCTGTTCCTGTCCTTGCTTGGGATCAGGCCAATAGCCTTGTTCACATCTGCCGGGCAGCACAAACTCTTTCCTTGCTTTCTGACACAGACCAGTGTGAAAGGTGAGGCAGGTATTTTGTGCTTCTCAGTGTTTATCAATAAATATCGTACAGGCTAGTCCCTGCCTTTTTGCCTTCAGATCTCAAAAACATTTAATGGAGTCCAAACTATAACTTGTCATAGAAATGAAGAAATAGAAATCTCTGTCATTGAGGAGGGAGGGAGGTTGTAGGGGGAGAAGAAAAACAATGCAAACACCAGAGACTGGAGGTTAGAAGCTCTGCAGATACCCTTTTTTGGTAGCACTGTGTGTATGAACTCTGTAGAAAGTTGTTGACCTCCTTATTTTATACATCTTCATATAAGCTTTCACAATCAAACCTGGCAGACACCAGCAACCAGAGCAATCGGATTCAGTCTGGTCTTTTGGGCAGGCTGGGCAAAGGTGACAGTCTGGGAGAGCACCGGAAGTTCTTTTCATCAGACTGCAACTGCATGGAGAGAAAGCACATTCCCAACAGTGCCAATGAATTTACCACTAAATGGTGATAAAAATAACTTTAGCAGTTCTAATATTGAATGGCACCAAAGGCATGGAAAGAGAGTTTTCAGGATCTCATCACATCAAGTGACTCCTCATGCTGGGCTGGGAGCAGATCCCATGGCCACAGGATGACATCTCCGGCGGCCGGGAGAAAGCAGGGGCAGGCTGAGTCATTCCCTGTCTCCTCATCCTCCCCAGTTGTGTCTCCTGCTCCTTTCAGCCTTATTCATGAGGAGATCAGTGAGGGAAGGGAAAGGGGAAAGTTATTTGCATTGCAACATTACATTTAAAAGCTATAAATTACTGGCAACTATAAACAATCTCCCTGCTGACAGCCCTGCTCATAAAAATCTGGGTTTGCGTATGTGTTGCATTGGCGTGTGTGTGCATACTCAGCCTCGGGGGATTTTTCTCCTTGCTGTGACAACAGTATGAATTCTTCTGGGCTCTGAATGCAATGCCCCATGCAAATAAGATTTTCACTGTTTTTTTCTGGTTTGATGTAGGCCTGGCTGAAAAGTAGAGCGGTTCTCAGTGCTTTGAGTTAAGTTTTGGCTTTAAACTGGGAGAAAAGATTGTGGAGACATGAGCTAAAAGCTAGACAAATAGCAAAAATACTTTTGATGATATTTACTCCTGAGTCACTGCTGAAGAGGAGAAAATGTTAGGCAGAGGGCAGAAGAATGACAGGGAGGGCTGCTACGTATCCACAAATAGTCTGATTGCTGAGCACTTGTGAGTGGGGTTTGCAAATGAAGGCAAAACTATAGCTGTCACTGCCCCAGCCTAAAGATGTAAATGTGAGAGTGGGTTGAGAGTGATGATAATGAGACGTCCGTATCTCTGCTCCTCAAGAATCCGTTGGGTATGTCTGAGAGGGTCACACCAATGCAGTGATCCTTCAGCCTGGTGGATTCCTGTGTGCTTTTCAAAGCTTGCTTAGGTCCTCAGTTAGATGCATAACGAGAAGAATGAAATTCTGCCCCAGAAATATCAGTCTGTTCCATATGTATTTTATATATATATTCTCTTAGGTAACTATACAATAATGAACTACCAGGTTTTTCCCCTGTGGGATTTAAATCCTGACACTGTAGACCTTGTAGATACATATAAGGTCCCCAAGCCAGCAGAGACCTTGTGTTTGGGAGGTTTGAAGGCTTTTGACTGTCTCCATTTCTGCAGCAAGCAAATAAAAAATAAAATTAAAAAAAAGATAAATCCATTGCTGCTGCAACAAACTGAGTGTCATCTGTGCACATTGAGAGCGGGCTCTATATGCTGGGGTGACCTGACTGGTGACTAGGGAAGGAGAGTTGCAACCCACCATTCCACAACCAGACAGGGAAAGGCAAGAGTGCTGCGAGTGCCCTGGAAGCATTCATGGCAAGAACCGCAGCCTGGAAGAGTTCTTGGCTCAGCAATAGCTGTGACCTGGGACAGTTTTTCCCATGTTTTCAGCTAATCGTGGTTCAAACTGTAGAAAAACCACACATGAAATCCTGTCAGGGCAAGGTCATGGGGTAAGGAACGAATTATGCTATCCAACCTCCAAGCAGGGTTAATTATTTTCAGCCTTCAAGCAGAAAGACCCTTTCTGTCTCCAGTTGATGTTAGGTACAGTGTCATGGCTCCTTTGCTTCAGTGCCATGTCCTGCATGAGAAGACTGAGCACATGTGGCAGATCCTAGCACTCATTTCCCAGCTAACAGGCTAAATGCTAGTGAGAAGCCATCCAGAACCTAGTGCCAATTCTAGACTGAGAAGGAGTGTCCCCATTGTGCTTTCAGAGTGCCTCAGGGAGAAGTCCGGCCCTGGCACAGGGACAGGGAAAATGAAGAGGTGGGGAGAAAAGGTGAAGGTGGGGAGAATACATGCTGCCAGCAAAATGCTAGAGAAAAGGTGCACCAGTGACTCTCTAAACATAGGCCATCACCCTTCCCTGTGCCCTGGTCCCTCCTAAGGAGAGGGCAAGCAGGAATTGCACGTGTCATCTCACAGGGTGTTTGGAGATGTAGGGTTTTTTTCCCTGGGTCTTGGTCTCATGTGGCCAAGTAGCAACAGTTGTCAGGTCATTTTCCACACTTGTACTGGACAACTAAAGCTAGAGGGGGAGGCATGGCAAGATCATGGCTTCCCTTCTCAGGGTTGGTGTCATGCACTGGACACTCATCAGCTTCTCTCCCAAGAAGTTGGTGTTGATTGACTGGGCTGCCTCCTTGAGAAAACAGGCTTTCCTTACCACTCAGGCTGCGCTGGGACCCAGGCAGTTCACCTCACTGCAGGATAAAATTTGGCCTGTATCATCTTGGGGCAGTTTCAGCATTAATTTCACTGGCGAAAAAAATCCCCTCTGTGGTGGTTTGGGATAACAGCATGACAGGAGCATGAGCTTGGATGCTGGGCATCTCCAGGTGGAAGCTACAGTTAACAGAGGATTTCCTCTCTGTATCCCTATGGGCTGTTACAGGAAGAAAGAAGCAAAATGTATGTGAGATGAGCAGGTCAGCCAGGCATCTGCCTTTCATACAGCTCTGTGATCTTCCCCCAAGATCATCTGTTGCTGTGCCACTGCTCTTCACATCTACCCACAATACCAGGCCGAGTCTCCATCAGGGTTATCAAGGCCTGATCTCCCACACTGTGGTCTGAAGAATGCAACGCTGTATGCACTTCCAGACAGGTATCCCTACACAGACCTGTGGCTGAAGGGGGTGCTGGCGAGAGGCGTAGGATGCTCTGGTGGTTCCCACACTGGATGGAAAGGACTGGTGAAAAACCTGAAAAATCAGAAGTGGTTCCTGGCCAGCCCTTTGCGGCAGCGAGGGGGAGAGAGCAGGCCCTATAGATCTCCATGAGAAGCGCCACTCGCTCGGCAGGGAGAGCGGAGCAGGCTATGCCTGCGGTTCACATCTCTTTGTCAATGGCATCCAGCCCCTGGCCTTGGGAACTGACTGGCGGCAGTTTGCAAATGTATGTGCTTGGCTGGGAGCCTGCAGTTCCCTTTGTCCCGGCGTCGCAGGGGGCTAATAGGGAAGCCGGAGCGTGTCATCCCTGACTGCCAGAGCTTCCAAGCAATAACATGACGGGCAACTTTTCAGACAATATCCAACATGAACATTCAAGACTGAGCCTATTCTTCTTCTAGACACTGGTACTGACTGATTCCACATGCTGTTTTCCAGACTCTCTTGCCGTAACAAACTCCAGTCCTGAATATGGACTGTCCGCCCAGGGAAAAGTCCCATCAAATTCAAAAGGGCCAAACCCATTTGAGATCATTAAAAGCCGAATGCCTTTGAGCATCATGTAGAATGTTCTAGATTTTAAAAAACATGAAGTATTTACAGAGTTTCATATAACGTACGCAAAATTTTTTGTATTTGCTCCACTCTGCTTTGCACACCCTGCTCCTGCTTACATGCAACTTGCATGGATGTGTATGCACTTACACTGTGCTGCACTGTGGCTTAAGGTGGAATAATTGCAAGTTAAGAGAGTGCTTGAGACGGGAATGATAATGGCAGAGAAAACATGCTCCTTCTCTTCAGTCACAGAAAATCTGAATCAGGTGGCTGTAGTGAAAAATCCTTCAGAGCTTCCATTGAACTTCAAGCTTAAGGTAAGAAATGTTGTTTTTCTGGAAGGCTAATTCTTCTGGGATTTACTAATGGGCAAAGGCAATTAGTAGAGAGACCTTGTGCTTCTCAGATTTGATGCTGGATCCCACTGCTTCCAGGTAGTTAAGCTTCAATGTCACCCCTACCTGCCACTGTCATCACTCCTCTTCCAAACCGTGTGCTGGTGGATTGCATGTCATGAAAGCAAGGCAAATGGAAACATTCATGGAGACACGGGTGTGTTAAAGACTTATGGACAAGCAATATTTAGACTTATACCTAGTCTTCCTGATCCAGTGCTGGTGACGGTCCTGCTTTGAGCCGGGGGGACTGGATGACATAACCTCCAGGGGTCCCTTCCAACCAGCATTGCTTCAGTCTCTGAATCCATGATACTTGACCTGGTAGGAAGAAATATATGCTGCTTACAGTTGCAATAGAGTGCGATTCCCTTAAACCAGTACAAACTACTTGTAAATGGCTTGGAAGGTCTGTTGAGTTTGGTGTTTTCTTACTACTCCTTTCCATATTGCCAAAAGGTAACCATAAAAGCATCCCAGAACAATTTATAGCTAAAAGGCTCAGTGAGCTGGGAGTGCTTTCTCCAGCACTGCCCCTCAGCCTCCTGAAACAGTGGAAACCAGCCTGAATTTCATCATTGCTTCTCTGGAAAAGAGCTGCAGTCTCCTATCCCTGTCTGCAAACACTGTCAGGTGATTGTGAAAGACATTTTTTCAGTACTCCAGTTACAACTCTAATTTTTTCTGCCAGAAACACAGCAGTGGTAACATTTGATTTGCAGATCTGGCATACGGGCATCAGCCTGGTTGAAAACAATCAACAGAAGCCATTTCCTCAGTGCAAGTAAATATATTGACATGTGTTGACAATAAACTGATTTTGTGCTCTTTTGGAAAGGCAGCCGGCAGCTCACATGTTGTAACTGCTTGGTTCCTCTAAAGCAGTATGCAGAAAAGTATCTTTCAGAGGCGATATAAGGCAGTTTGTCTTTCATATGTCTGGAGCAGTCATGATGCCCTCTAATTACAGGAATATTTTTACAGAGTTTTCATGCTGCATTGAGCATGTCAATAATATGTTAAGAAGTATGTATAAAGCATATGTTTTAGGATATGTGATGGAGTTAGGGTTGTTAAATAATAATTTTTATCCTGTTATTTCCTGTTAAAATATATTAGAAGTATTAGCAAAGGCTTAGCAAACATTTACTGTTTTTGTTTTGACTCTTAATACATTTGTTCCTCACTGAATGATTAAATGGCATAAACATCCTTCCACTGTTGCCAATCATCAAGAAATACATGACTTTGTAATAACAGAGGCCCCAAATCAGTGAGGCCCTAAATCTCACATTTAATTATAGTGTTCTTGCTTGGAGACAGGTTGGCAGGCAGGCAGGCACTGCAGCACAGCACACTCTTCACCTTGCAGCCCAGGCTGGTGGGAAGCACCCTCTGTACCTGGTCCTGCCAGCAAGGTCCTGACCAGGCAGCCCTGTCTGCTTGCCCTCAGAAGCCAGAACCCCAAACCCTTGCTCCTGAGATGGCGTCACTGCCTAAACTACAGTGAGGGGCTATCCATGCCCTCCCTCCACAGGCCAGCAGACCCACAAAACCCCCATGTGAGCACAGGCGCAGCATCCTCAGGGGAGGTGCTGGCATTGCCTGGGGTGCACACTGAGCTGATGGGGGGTGAGCAAGGCTAGGCATCAACACAACCCCCTTTTCCCAGGGTTGTTTTCAGACTGCAACCTGGCAACAGCCTGCTGAAGGGGGAGCCACCCCGTTACTGTAAGAAAAAGATGAGCAAAAAAAAAAAAGATAGTAATAGTAATAATAATAATAATCTTGCCTAGTACTTTGCATCACTAGAGCTCAGGCTGAGTATGTCCACACAAGCACCCACCTCTGTGAAGTATTGCCTTGCTGTCTTGAGGAATCAAAGAGCTACTGGCCTGTCTGGGAGATTTAGAAAGCAGCTCCTGAGAGAAGGGCCTGTGCTTGGCAGGTTTTCTGGTAGAGACCTGAACAAGAAAAGGCTGCTGGATCCTGCCCAGGTCTCTGCTGGAGCTTTAGGGGCTGCTGCAGCCCTCCCAGGGGAAGCAGAGCTCAGCCGCTCTAATTGCATGCTCCTCCACCAGCATTCACCTGTCAGCACAAGGTTGTGCCAGCACATCTATATTAAGCAGAAATTGGAACAAATCCCTAAAATAGCTCTCCTCTCTTGTGGGGATGCTGTGCCTGTGTGTCTTTGGCCTCCTGGCTGCTGAGCTGGAGGGACCATAACAGTGATTTTTATGGGTAAACTTCTATTCTTTGTGGTCAAGGAATTATTTTTGACATCAGCCAAAGTCTGCAAGAAACTTTGCTAGAAGGAGTCTTGATAGGGGAAAAATGACCTGCCACAACAATGGGGGAAGTCCTGGATCTGAGCCTCTGACTTCAAGTGGCCCAAAATCTGGCTGCATCTCTTAGGCTCCATGGACATGAGCATGTAGTAACCTGATGGGAAGACCTCTAAGGTTGCATCCAAAGTGCCCCACTTCTTGTTCTGGGCAGTGCTTGAAGATAAGGGAAGCAGACTGAGCATGCAGTCGTTTTAGATCTGAGACAGGGAGTCCCTCGGCAAACAGGGTATGACCCTGTCTCCCTAGTGATCTGTTTGCTTATGAGCAGATTTTCCAGTAAGTCCCATTTTCTCCCTCCAGCTTCTATCAGTGTTCACAGCAAGAAATCAGCAAGAAATCTTGGATCTGCAAGAGTCTCTTTTTTTTTTTTTAATAGCAGCACGGGAGTTTCTTCCCTCTTCTCTGTCCTGAAAGAATGCAAACATCTAGTCACTTGAATAAAACAAAGCAGTTCTACCCAATCCTGCTTTTCTGTTTGAAAAATTTGTTCATAACACGGACAGACATTGCAAAGCCCCGTAGTGATAGTCTCACTTGCAAAAAGACGCGACCCGAGGCCAGCAGCTCTGCCGCAGCTGCTCCCGTGCAGGCACCGAGCTCTCCACGCAGTGCCTGCTCCACTCGAGCGCACTCGCCCAGACAAAGACCTAACGTCAGCCTCCGCTTTGGAAGTCAGGGATCTGGTGGCCCCTGTGTCAGAAAGAGACGTGTTTTTAAAGAAAAACGGTACCTTAAACACAAGCTCATCGCTCTGCCGTAAGACCAGCGTAATGGTAGCTTGTGACGCTACTGCCTAGGTTAACTCATCAAGGCCTTTAGGGGATTTTTACCTCATTGCCTAAATCACTACTGACACAGGCAGGCAAATCTGCACCCATTACAACTGCATTTACTCCTCTGGCTGCTAATACTGCCTGGAGAGGTCTGTGGGGGAACAGACACTGAGCCTGCAGACAGGCTATTTGCTGAAGGCGTTCATTTACTAATTAATGAAGTGCCAGTGCAGCCATTTAGCGTTACGCTTAGGCTGTGTTTAAGTATGGGCTCCAGCCTTGTGATATCAAAGCTGCTGCTACAGCTGAGTTGCCACCTGAAATTGTAGGGAGGGACTCTGCATCGGGCTCTTGAGTCCTGGCTTCACACAGGCTGTTGCCGTTTGAAGACCAAGAAGCATTGTCTGTAACACCAGGATGAAAAAGGACATCATAGTTTTGCAGATTTGAACCCACATTATCTTGGGCTGTGTATTACAAAGGAGTTAAGAGAGAGATTGGTCAGCACAGCAAAGTGGAAAGTGTCCATTATTTTTCTATGTGTGGTTTGGGCTCTTTATTTTTGGTTTGGTTTGGTCTTTTTCTATCAAAATTTACAGTGGTTTCTGTTTTTGACATCACTACAGAACTCAAATTGAAACAGTAAATGGCTCAGTTTTCAAAAAAAGCAGTTTCAGATAAACATTTTTACTGTGGATTAAAAAACAAAATACCAGTTGACAAAAAAAAAAGGGAAGACCTTACAGAAATTACTTCAAATTTCACAGCTCGCAGTTTTGTCCACTAAATACCAAAAAGGAGATTTTTCTGCACTAACTTTATGCCCAAGAATCAGATCACATTTGAATTAGTTTTTGAAAAAAGGAAAAATTCAGCCGGCTTTAATTTCAAGCCGCCTGAGAACAAGTTCCTCACAGAAAAGAAAGGAAAAAAAGTGTCTTTGAAGCACCAAGCTGAGGGGAATAATGGCACTTCCAGTCATCTCTAAAGGTCTTCCCCAGAGATTATGCTTTAATTTAGGAGAATTTCACAGGGTGTGTTGTCTCTCATCTTCTTGGGCATCCCCTTTATAAACTACTGAGTTTATCTCATCTAATAGTAATGTGCTCAAGGACGGAATCTTTTCAGTAGTACAACCCTGACCTACCCCAGTGTACCGGAGAAGTGCACGGCAGCCTGTCTTAAGACAGGACCGGGCTGTAGTAAACAGTTCCAAAATTATGAACAGCACTCTCTCTGCTCATATTTCGATGGAAAATAATTGTTGAAATAATACTTTGTTTGCCCAGGTGCATCCAAGAATTTGTGCATTATTTTAGCTTTTATCTCCCATTAAAATAATTGGTTTAAGTGTTGTATAGACACTAAAAAAAAATAAATACACAAATACAGTAAGAAACATTTAAATATTTCACTGTGACTGTGCTTTGCTGTGGAACTAAGGGGCACAAATCTCTCCTAGTGTATGAACTTGGTGTGATAAACCCAGAGCTCAGCATCCATTGCAGCCTGGTAGGAATCCCAGTATTTTTATTAAAAGGAACATAGCTTTTAATATAAATTCAGTTCTGATATTATTTCCTCAGAGCTCATCTTAAGCAAGGAAAACATGCTGATAACGTTAGGCTGAGTCAGAACTTTGCGTGGGCTTGTTTTTATAAGCCAAAGGGAGAAAGCAGTCAGATTCTGTAACATTTTTCTGAGCGCTTTCCCGTCCTACGGCGGTGGCTGTTCTGCTTCGGTCCCGTTGGCAGACGCATTCAGCACGACCCACGCTCCGTCTCGAACCGCGTGCGGGACTTTACGCCCCAGCTCTTTGCAAAGTGCGTGAAACATCGCAGGCCATGTGGTTTTACTAGCGGTGTGATTGAATTCTTTAGCAGCACAAGAAAGCAACTAGTTATTTTACCGTGCCAGAAGATTGCTAACTATTTATTTACACATTTATTATCTGCTCCACTCTGAGAATAAAGAATGAGCCTGAACTACAAAAGCTGAGCCTGCATGAAGGCCCATCAGTCTCTCCACACTTCTGCTGTCAACCCTATTATGGAGGAAACATTATTCAAACTGCAGGCTCCAAACTCCCAGGTAACTAGAGACAGCAGGAAGCTCTGTTTGATATCAAGTATATTCTTTATCAACCTTTTTGTTGCGATGGGAAGAAATGATCGAACTTTACTTTCATCTTGCTCTGTCCTCACATCACCCAGTAGGTGAATTGCTTTATTGGTGAGCCTTGGCCAAAAGCTCTTTGATATACGCTGCCCTTTGCAGCCATAAATTTTCCATCTTTCAGACAAGGTTTGAGACTTTCCCTGTCCTGCTATTCTGCCCCTAAGTGATTAGATGCTCTTTTCAAAATGAAAGATGAGCTTTCAGGGAAACTCTTGGCCCTCTCCTAGGTACTATAAAATAGCCATAATTTGATTTTTCCTAGCACTGATAGAAGATGCAGATTTCATACCGGGTCCCATCACGTGGGAAAGGGTTGGTGCTGAGCCTCATGCCAGCACAGCTGCAGCACGGAGGGACGGCAAACTCCCCAGAGGCACGGCCAAGCTGAGAAACTAGGGTCTGCTGGTGTCTCTCTGCTCACAGCTGAGCACAGCATGCCCTGGTCATGCTCCCAGCTCCCCCAAGTGCCCCTCTGCCCTGCACTACCTTGTGCCCCAGCTCGGCTCTCCTGCCCAGCCCTTCATCTGGAGTCGATGATAAGACCTAGAAAAACGATCATGCTGTGTGATGTTTGGTTGCTTTTGAAGTGATCCCCCAAGGCAGGGGTCTGCACCCAGCTCTTGCTGATGACTTGTGGGAAGGAGATGGAGGAGAGCTGACACAGGAAGCAGCCAGCAGCCAACAGCCGCCATGTGTTGCACACCAAGCTTTGAGAAGGTCCCCTGTCCTGGCACAGAGACTTGCCACGTGGTCTTGAGCAAATCTTCCAGGTCTTCAAAGGCGAGAGCTGGAACTCTGCGAGCCTGGACACTTCATCCTCTGCTCCAGTCTGCCTCTGTGGCATGGGAAATATGGCAACTAACTGCTTGTTCTTCTGCTGTCTGGAGGGGTCAACTCCGCAGGCAGTGTCAGTACAGGAGCAGTACCTCCTCATACAGGGTTTTGAACATATGGGCACTGGGGATTACAGAGAGTTATTTCCCAGGGACATCAAGAGAAGAACCAGCAAAGAGCTGACAGCATCCTGCCTTCACAATTAGATGTCTGTGATTTAATAAAGACAGCTGGGGAAATCTTTATTTATTTCTCTCCTGGAAGAGACCAATGAAAACAATTTTTCTCTGTCTTGCCAAAATATTTCTTTGACAGCTTTTGAGTTTTCATTAAAAGTGAAAACATCAAATGTTGTTGCCTGAAAACTAAGCACAAAAGCCCTTCAGATGACAATAATACTAATGTATGAACATTTCTGCTCTAATGGGAGCTCTGAAAACAAGCAGTAGTCCAAGCACCGACTGTGTTACGCCTCAGACTCTGAGGAAAAACCCAATGCTGTGGCCCAACATCCAGGCTGCCATGTTATTTCTCTGTGGCTTCACCCTCACTGTGACTCAGATGCTTGGTGGTGACTGGGAGCTATAAGCACTGGTAAACGAGCAGTGAGGTCCCAATTTAGGCTGTGTACTCCTGCTTCAGGTCTGGCTGTGCCCTGTGATCCCACCTAGAGCAATGCCCAAAGTCTGCTTCCATACTCAGTGTCTGCCAGTCTTCCTTGGGACTATGAAAATGGGCAGGGATCAGTAAGCCAGAAATAAACATGTTCACGTCTTTCAGCAGTGACACCTGAGAACGAGATGAAGGATGACAGAAGAGATGACTCACCATCACTTGTCATGCCAAAAGGTCCTCCTGACATGGGGATCATGGAGCTGATTAATCAGGTTTTACCTAGTGGTGGTTAAGACGCCACACCTTTACAGCTGAGCATATCCTCAACTGATATAATTCAAACAATGGTCTGAAACAGTGTCAATTCGGTGAAATATAAACCCCACATGCTGAGGGAAGGTCAGCTATTTGGAAAAAACTGGCTTCTTACACCTGGGATAGCTACTGCTTTTATAAAGGGCCAGATTTGTTCCCTGTGCAGCCCCCAAAAGCCAACAACCAAAATGCCTGTAAGAAGTTTCTCTGTTAACACCTGCGCTCTCACACCGTGCCACTTCAACCCCTTCTTTCCCCAGCTCCCCAGCACTGCTTCAGCTTCCCTGAAAACGCAGATCGTGCCCTCTGTCCCCATGAGATGCCAGTGTCCTGTCAAAATTAACCTATTAGTTGATTATTCGCTTCTGAATGGGAAACGAATAGGAATGTCATTCAGTGTTTCCAAGCCGGAGCGGCAGAAAGGACGCTTTCTGGATGAATGGAGGTCATTGTGCACGATCTCTGTCATGGGGCTGAGCACACATGTTGGGAACCTTAAACTAACGTCCTCTGCTGTAAAAATAAGGGCCATTCCCTTTGCTCAGGGGCAATGATGGAGACCATCATACTTGTAGCGTCTGCTTTTGCTAGAGGATGTGGTTCTGATCTCGGTTTTGGTGGTTTGACGTGGGGATTAGTTCCGGTTAAATCATGTGTGGATGCTGGAGCAGAGAAGGGGCAGAGGGGATCGGAGCGAGCTCACCAACTGCCCGCTCAGAACCCCGACTCTTTCAGCAGATGAGGTGCTGCTGTGAGGAAGCTGTCAGCTGATGAGCTTGGCTGGGCCAGTCAGCAGCACTGTGGAGCTGGGGCTAGCAGGCTGCCCGAGTGCCGGTGGCACCCAGGCTGAGTGGCTCTGGCCAGAGCCCTCAAGAATGGAGTGGGTCCTTCAAAAGGAGACCAACCTTCGACCTGCAGTCATCATTTTGGCCATCAGGTCAACAGTTGTTCCACAGAACATCGGCAATTGTCTTTCTTTTTGTGTCAGGAGGCTCTTGAAACATTATACGGGGATAATTAAGTGGTGAATAAGGGTCAGCATGGACAAATAAATCAAACTGATAGTTTGAACACAGACTGATTGAGCAAAAACAAGGAATTGTGCCATGCCTGTTAGCGCTGCTCTTGATGTTAACTGACTTTGTTAACATTACATCCAAAGGCAGCAAGTGGGAAAGCTTTGTGAGGAATCAAAGGCTGAGCAAAGAGACATGGGCTTTAATTGTTCAGCTTTATTTTTGAAATAAAGACATGCAGTGCATCAATTTAGCTGACTTTAATGGACCACAAAACTGAACCTATTCTTTAAAATGCTAATTGAGTTTGAAGATTCTCGCCTCTCGCAGAAGAGGGATGCAAGAAATGCCAGTGCCACATTCAGACGTGTCGGGAGCTGTCGTACAGTTTCATTCAAAGCAAGCATACCATCGGGCAAGAGGAAAGTGTGCCTGTAGCAGGATAAGCTATCCACAGAGGAGATGGCACCCAGGCAAATAACATGCCTGTATTTGCAGCCTCTTAACGGAGGAATCTGTCTTTATATGTGTGTTAATGTAAAACTGATGTGCAGGACTTTCATACAGACATTTGCAAACCAGCAAGGTGGCCTGCATGAAAGCTTTCACTCTCCAACCCACAAAAAATAAAGATCATTAATGTATGTGAAAGTGCGAAAAAGGGACAGTCATTCCTTAAACATGTCTGTAAGCAAAAAACGTGCCTGCAAATTCACGTGTTTCTAAAGAAAAACACACGTTTGACACAGAGACATAGAATGTGCATTTAACTCTGGCAGCATGAAAATATTGCTGGGTACAAACCGTGCGAGTTCTGACTTCCAGGGTCAAGGCGATGTATTTACAGAAGGAAACTCCTCTTTACACACAGACTAGTAACGTTCCATTAAAAATGAATCAGTGTCTTTCCACGCTGTTATATTTCATTATCAACACACAGAGCAGTTGCTTAAGTAAACTATTTTAAAAAAAAATCCATTCTGAAATGAAAAGTGAAGTTTGGAAGAACGTGATTTTTTTTCCCCTTGTTCGTGCAACATTGATCCTCTCTAACGTAGAGTTAGCAGCGGACACTGATAATGCCGTTGTTTTCTTTCTTACTTAGAAGGTACCACACAGGGCGCATTACAGACACACAAAACGTGACTGGCCCAAATACTTTAGAGTCTAGTTCAGACAAGTGTAAAACACAGATGCAGTGTAATAAAGTTCCCAGCTTTCGCGTGGCTGGGGCCTGTTATTTCTCTACCGTGGGTCATTATATATTATCTTTGTGCTTATTTATTTCCATGCCGCAGAAACTTTTCCTTCTGACCGGGTTCCTACAAATTTACTATTGCTGGGCTTTCAGGCGGCAAGGCGCAGGCTTATTCCTTAGGCAGGACGCTGTGAATGCGTCAGCACAGGGAGCTGACACTTCGCGTCGCAACTGGGCCATACAAAGGCAAGTAAGTTATAAGAGATAAATTTAATGATAAGCATGTAAAAAAATTCTATGGGAAATGTATCTGCGCGGCTACATGAATTACGAGGGTTTGCCAAGAAAGGTGTAATGGATTATGGTGGAAGATGAAGGGGAGCTCCCACCATATCCAATCAGCCTTTTACTTAAAGGTCAGGACATTCTGTCTGGGTCCACTTGAGTTTTTGATTCTGCCGTTTCACTATTCAGTGGCACAATGTAACTGTCAGTCTCAACAACGGTTCCTCGAGCCACTGGCTCCACTGCTCACAGGGCAACACACAATATTTCACAGCCACAAAACAATTCACTGTCTGCATAGGCAAACCATATGATTTCCATGGGGAGCAATATTGACACACCCTACTGAGCGCTCTTAAGGGGACTCTTAAAAGAGTTACATCTTTAAAAAAAAAAAAGAAATAAAAAAAAAAAAGGCCTATGGCTCTACTATTCTTCTCTATGACTAAGTTACCAAATAGCATTTTAATGTTCTGTCTGCATGAGATGAAGTTAAATGCAAATATTCCCTGTACCTCCTGCCCCCTTTCTCATTTTACCAGGGGGAGACAGTTTTACTGCTATGCAGGGTCTTTCTGGTTAGTAAGTAGTAGTGCGACAGATACTAGGGAAAAATTTAGCACATGAATGATGGTCTGTTTGAATTTTCCCCAGTGAGTATTTACTGTGCTCTATTATTCATTTTCCAGCTCTAAGATAAATCCAGGGGCTGGTATGAATTTCTTAGTGCAGAGGACCCCACTGACAGCTTGTGAAGCACTGCAGCACTGGGGCTCTGGTCTGCTCCTCCCCTCCTTCGAAGGGGGTTACCTGCAGCACCAGGGCAATTTGCTGTGACATAGCACCGGGGTTGTTGCTCTGGAAGTGAAGAAGTAGGAACCAGATGTGGAAGTAAAGAGTAGATGGAGGTACCGAGAGATGACGAGTCACTGCAGAAACCAGCTGCCCATCAGAAGTCCTTTGACCAGACATTCGTTTAACATTCAACCTTGCTTACGACAAGCTTAATATGTTAGGTAGTGGGGAGTGCCACATGACCCCTCACCTACCAGCAGACTACTTACCCGGGCAGGTTTTCCACCCTGTGCTCCTGACACTGCCATATCTTTTTAGAAATGAATTTTCTCTCATTGTCCCTGCAGCGCTCTCAGCTCCATTCAGATTATGCAGCCAAGTGCAAAATGAAAACGGCGTCAGACCATTGTCGGAGCCTTGCTTTGGCCCCCGATTTTGGGGGAAGTGGCATCCCAACATCGCAGAGAAAGGAGAGGGGCAAGGGCTGCCTCACCAAGATGCTGGCGTAGAGGGCTGCATCATCATGGGCTGAGATCCTGGATGCTGTGCAGGCTGCAGACAGACTGCTGCCAAAGCAGTTCAAGGCGTGCGGGCTCGGCTTGATGCCAGGTCTTCTGTCCTGGGTGGGCCAACTTTGCGCTGCCTCTGAGGGGTACAGTGCTCATGAGTGCTACAGAGAGACATTTCTTGCACTTGGGGGTTAACTGTGACTGAAAGTCTTCCCACTATTGAGAGGGGGACGAGGAGGTCTGACATCCACTAAGAGCCCGGAGGGGCCTGATTTCTTTTACAAACATCATAATCTGGTGCTTCCAGAACAAAATACTGCAGGGCTGGCTTTTTTTTCCACCAGTGTTAAAGCTTAACATGGAGTTTTAGGATTTCCTGTTGTTGAAGTTGTTTGACTTGCTGCTGCCTTTTTTTTTTTCCCTGGAAAATTATTATAAAGCAGAAATTCTTTCTCCTGATGAGCTTCACTTACATTTCAGCCATCTGTTGCCTGGGCAGCCCCAGCCAGGGCTGGTGACAGCGTGATATAATGGTCCCTTCTGGTCTTCAAAGCTCTGAAACTGGTGCAGCAGGATTCTGCTCAGCAGTGAGAGCTGGACAAACATATGGACCAAGCTCCACTGCTGCTTCTTTGGTCATGCTGGACTTGGCTGGACAGTACATGCTGGCCTTCCTCAGTGTCTCGATTCAAACTATGGTTTGTGATGCTTTTGCTTTTCACAAACCACTTGTCAAGCAGCAACTTGCTCCCTAATGTTCGCACCATAGACCTTTGCAGACACTACTGCAACTAATCTGTTTTAGACATTGGCAAGCTTTGGTTTTATGTTCCCTAAGATGCAGCAAATGCTGCAGAGCCCTGTGGTACCTCCTTTCCTTCCCATCAGAAAGGGTTTGGATGAGTTCTGCACTTCCTTGCATTAATATCCAGGTGAGATGTACCTACTTTATAAGAAAAAGAACATTGCTTTTCCTTTGACAGCTATGGAGGAATGTTAAAGTCAGGCTGATTTCCCAGTTGCTGACAGATTTCCACCAGTACCAAAAAAAAAAAGCCCCTCCAAGCCACCTTTGCTGAGCAGCTCTGTTGGATGCACAGAATCCCACCTCCTTTTTTCCCTGGACTGTGCTATTTCTGCACAAGTGAGATAAAGCATTAACAGATCTTTCTTAGTAGCATCAAGACTACTAAAGGGATGCTTAATACTCATGTGCTACTGTCATGTGGGGGAAGCTACAGTGTGTGGCTGGATTTAGCCCGTGATTTCATGTCTTCCAGCCCATCATCAGCTGGCAGAAGCCCCTCTGGTGACCACTGCAAGAAGAGTGTAAGTTAGATTAACCCACAGGCTGCTCTAAATTTAGCCTGGAGCTGGGACTCAGCAAGTCTTGTGGATCAGCGAGGGCATCTGAGATCTGTCAGTAACTCCCTAACACCTGCCTCTTTCTACTGCCTATAATTTGATCAGAGCAGAAAATCTTACTTTACCATGCAGTCATCCAGGATTATATAGTTCATTACTGAGCAACCTAATGCTGCTATTGGCAGAAAATATTTGAGGTCAAATAGACCTTGAGGTCTGGTCCTTGTGAACCACTTTACAGCAGTTATAATAAACTTACGAGTTCCCTGGACTGCTTCTGCAAAGGGAGGAAAAGGAAGGAAAGAAGAAGAAGAAAAAAAGGATAATAAATAACGCTAGAAGCCAAATACACATGTGTGTGCAGCGTAGTAAGGGCTGGGTTATTTATGAAAAGAAGCTAGCCGTAAATAGACTTGTTTCTTGTCAGGAAGGATATGGTCAAAATATCTCCTACAAGATGGGAAAACTTGCATGTGCAGCAGTCCATGACAGGCACATGTTGCGCCAGACAGCCCCACACTGGAACAGTGCTTGCCTGATGGACATCCTGCCTGGGAGTGATTTGTGATGGTAACGGCTCTGTCTGCTGCCTCTGAGCAGAGGCAGCAAGAGGCAGATAGTGGCTCCAAGCGCTGTGACTTACTTCTCAGCGGCTGGGAGCTGCTCAGTGGTGCTCCCTGGGCCAGGGAGCTCTCCTCTCTGTCTGGTGGGTCCCACCGGTCTGCCTGGCAGAGGAGGCAGGTGATACCTGTGAAACTGGATTAAAGTTGCCGTAACAGGCAACACTGATGCTGCAAGCCTTGCTTCAGACAGCGATTAACCTAAGCTTTCCTTGATTTGTAGGCAGCTGCCAGTTCCAAAGGGCCCTCTGTGTATTTTTAGTGTGAATACAGCCCTGTGGCCACTGTCCTGAGGCACCCCACAACCTGCCATATGTGCAGGCTACAAGGGAGCCCTCACAGCTCCCTTGAGATGGAGTAAGACTTTGCCTTTTGAGGAACTAGGGCTATGCCTACACCACCAGCTAGCTGCAAGGCTGAGCCTCTTCTCAAACACAGGTTCCTCTGTTGCTGAAGTGTCTGGGAGAGATGCTCAGGGCTTTTAACCAATATCCATGCCTGTCCACACATCCTCGGTGGTCTGAATGTATGTGTGCTCATTAAGCCCTCATGCAACCCCAGATTCCCCTCGTTTAGCTTCCGTGAAGTGGCAGAGCTGAGACTCTCCTCTCCTGGGTTGGCATCTCAATCCCCTGCTTCTCAGACTGTGCCCCCTCCTGCTGTCCCTGTATTGCATGCTTTGTCCCCTGGCAGGGCAAAGAGAAGCAGCATTGCACTCATCTCCTGTGCAGAGGGAATGTCCCTGGGACCTCCCCCAGGGAGGACAGAGCTGTTCAGCCCTAACCAAATTTGGGGTATTACTGCTGATGTGGAACACACTGTGCCCTGCACTGCTTTAGAGGATGCTTGGTGTGTGATTTCAGATGTACTCTGAATTAATAATGGAAGAACAAAGACAGCTCCAAGCTGTAGCCCACCCCCCAACAGTTGAAGGGAGCTCTGCCATTGACTCCCCTGAAAGCCGAATGGGGCACAAGGTGCACATATCTGTTTTTACCATTGTTTGTAAATGCACATTGATACTCTACACTACAGAGGCCTTGCCACGTATATGTTGGCAGTGGATTTCCTCGGCATATTTGGGCTTCACAGTGTCACAGATACCCAGGAACGCCAAAAAAGAATAGGCTAGATACAGGGCAGTGCTCTTTTTAAAGCCATACTCTTGTTCTTGTCACGCCTTCGTCCTGCGAGATGACAGAAGCAATCATAAACCAGGCAGTTTATTTCCCCCTTTGTGTGCCTATTCATTAAAACCAGCCAAGCCTTTAAAAATGCTCTAAAAAAACCTGTGAATGGCAGGGCTGAGAGGGCGGGAGGTGAGAGGAGGGGGAGAGGAGGGGTAGAAAACTCCCTAGGAGAAAAGCACCAATTCTGCTCCTCAGCTTTGCGTGTTCAGCCTTAGGGACTTGTGAAGCTCTCTCATTGGTATGCCAAAGCCAGGTAAGTGGGGAAGCTGCTATGCAGCAGTCTAGAAACTGGACAACACTGCGCTTCAGCTGGCACCGTGTCCTCAGCATGAGCACTGGGAAGGCTGAAACGCCAAAGAATATTGGGTTTGATAAAAGGAATCTATCTTTCACACCTGAATTTTGTCCCCCCTCTTCCCCCTCCATCCCAAACACTTGCATAAAAGTAAAATGTGGTGAGGAAATACTTCTATCTGGAAAAATTGTAAGGTCCGATTTGAAGTATCAGATATATTAATTTGGTTTTGATTATTTCAGTGCTGAATCAAAGCTATACGTTCGCTCTGTCCTTTTGATTTAAACGTATGATTTTTATATACACCAAGGACACATCAGACTGCTCTGAAAGCACAGAGGGGCCTTAATATGTGAGTAAATTATTTTTTATACCCACTTTAAGGTCTATTTATTCTAATTGAGCAAAATCCTGACTCTACTGGAAATCAGAGGGAATTCTGCCATTGACTTCAGAGGCTCCGGGATTTTGCCCAAGCGCAGTGTAAAATGATTTATGTAAAAGTGGCCACCAGCCTTTTTTCTAGAAATTGTGATCTAAAGACTCAAAAATCCCCTTTTACTGCCGAAACAAAGCAGACCTATGCTTTATTCTTTTTATGTGGTGCAGGACTATTCACTGTTTTCTGCTTTAAAAAAAGAAAAGAAAAATAAATCAATTAAGTTTCAGAGTATTAATGGACTCCCTGGTTTCCAAGGGGGGTGTAGGGAGGGGTGGGAGGTGAGGGGAGCTGGTTTGATGCTTACATGGGAAGGCGTTCAGTGTACAGCACTGTGCAGGAGAGAATTTAAAAAAAAAAAAAAGAAAGAAATTTCGCTGGTAAGACTGTATGGGGGAGAATGTCTCCCCGGGGCACCTCTACACCAGGCTACAGAGTGCCATCCCCGGGCTCTAACAGATGCCCGGCAGAGAAGCTCCAGGCCCTAAACCTCACTGTAGTCTCTTGTGTTAATGAGGACTCTTGATGCAGTTTAAGGTACACTGGTGAGCGGCCCTAAATCAGAGCTCATCCTGCTCGGAAGCGTCCCGGCGGCTGCAGAGGCGGGTCTGTTTGCATTCCAGATGTGGTGCCTCCAGCCTCCCTCTGACCAGCATTCATTTCTGCACTCCACAGCTGGTCCATGTAAATGTGCCATATTGCAGCCCATCTGCTCAGAGAGTGCACAGTGGCACATCTCTCTCTGACAGTGGGCCATTTTATTGAACGCTATAAATATTGAAATTCATAGGCATGAAGCAGCAGATTTTTAATGTTACTTAGAGAGACATTTGAGCCACAACCTTTGGCAGCAGCACACGCTGCTTGTATCTCAGTACACTGCACGCCATTTGGTTCAGACTCATGAACAACTTTTCCAGAGATTTCATGGCTCTCCAATCCCAGGTAAAATGGAGTACAGACCCTGTGGGATGATATTTAGTGTGAATGTCACCCTGCATACAATGTGCATTTGGGATATGGACTTTCCAGCCCTGTGCTGTGTTAAACCATATGTTAATGTTTTCATACTCAGAAAAGATTAGATCGGGGACCAATAAAGTTTCAAAACTACAAATAATAGGCTAACCAAAATGAAATGTGAGGTATTCCTAAGCCTGAGTGTTGGTTGGGGTTTGTTTTTTTTTTTCCTAAAGTCTCTGCAGTTTTTGTTTTTTTAAAATGGCAACACTGTATTTTGCAATGAGAAACTGGTGTATTCATATTTTATAAGCTAATACATGTAAATTTTGTATTAGCGGATAAACATCTCTATTAATTTGAAATTCATGGCATCTGATCTGGAAAAGAAGCAAAACACCACTCTGCGGTTTTCTATTTGTCAAGTAGTCCCCAGTAAGTGTTCAGCGAGCTGGAAAGAGAGGAACCTCAAACTAGGCTAAATTTATATATATAATTTTTGATGGATTTTTTTCCTCTTGCCAAGCCACCAGTTCCTGCAGAGCACCAAGCACCAGCCTTTTCCCTTTTAGAACCAGAAGGAAATTTTCCGTGTACATTAATCAGAGAAGGATCAGGCCCTTTAATGAGAGAAACTGCATTAAAAAGGGGGAACATATTTTAAATCCTCTAAAATGCTTTGAAAAAAAAACAACCCATGTTCATTTTTATGTGGGGTGTTGAGCCTGCCATGACGTCTGCCACGTTTCCCACATTTGGGTAGTAAATGGCGCTGCACTCGGCGGGCAGTAGCTGGGGTGTTTGTTTTGTTCAGAGGTGTGTAGCCCAGGTCCTGTGACAAGCAGGGTCAAGAAGTGTCCTGGGCACGTGGAGTAAAGTGGGGTCTGGAAAAAACCGAAACGAAGCCCAAAGCAAAAAAAGATGTGCTGAGGATTTTGCCTTGGCACGTACATTTCTCGAAACTGCTCAGCTTTTTAAGTTTGGTTCATTATCTCCTTTGCAGTTGCTCTGTTGTCTTCATTATAATTTAAAAAGCGGGAGGAAAGACGGCATCTTTAATAGCAAAGTCGTACCGTTTGGACAATAAGCTGTGTCACTGCTCATGCTGGTCCCCCAGTTCCCAATCAGCAGTGTTATGTAAGGTGGCAGGTTAATAAATGCGACACACTGAAATCATTTGTACCAGATTATCTCTCCTTCCAAACTCTGACAGATGCTAAGTCCAGCTGGTAAAAAAAGTTTATAGGCGAGTTGGATCTGGGGCCTTCACACACTCCACAATGTTGGCTACCAATGCTTGTTTTAATGAGTCACGAATTGCCTGTTTATCTTCTGCTCCCTGCTGTTTCTGCATTTTCTCTTCCAGAACAATCCTAGAAACACATGCTGCTACAGACGCTGGAGCAATGTGTGTAGACATTTGAGCCAAATTATTATAAAGAACTCTTTCTTCTCGGATATTAAAAAAAAAAAAGGCGAGAATTGCACATTGCCTAGCAAATCGTTATCTCAGATGTTCCCTGTGACATGCTCAATATGGCCTACCAGAGAAAGTTGGAGACATTTGAAACCGTAACAACTACACGAAATGACACTGTAATTGGCGGGTTTTGTTGTTCATGTTCTGGCTCTGCGAAAACTGCTCTAAACACTTTGTTTAATGATGTTACATTATGACAACACATGGCTTCTATAGAGCAAGTCATCATGTTGAACATGCGACATCACAGGAAGGGGAGCGGGGGCCAGCGGCAGCAGGCATGGGCGCATAGCAGGGCTCGGCGCCGGGGACAGGGGCAGGGTGCCCACGTGTTACAGCATACACGAGTGCACATGCTGGGAAAGGGGCGACACAGGGCTGATGGGCACAGGTCCCTCTGCCCAGCCCAGTGGCTTAATGCCAGCTGTGATGTCTTTCCAGGAGAGCTGCTGGCTGTGGGGTGCGTGGGGTCACCACCACCCCTGATTAAGCAGCCTCCATCGCCTTCCACCTCTTCTGCTGCTGTGGTTGCAGCTGTAATTTCAATGGGCCAGACTGAGTTGGCAGAGCAATACCCTGGCACAGAGGGCTTCCTGGGCAGACACACATGCCCTGCCACCCCTCTGGGCTGGGAGCAGCCATAGGCCAGAGCTGAGAATGTCTCCACTGGAGACAGATGGGTTTTGGAGAAAATAATGGCATGTTATTTCCATGGGGGTCATGCTGAAGTAGGTTTTCCCTATAGTGTAACCCAAGGATATTTAGATGCCTGTTTAGATGCCCTGATCCTGTTCAAAAGAGATTCCCCTTGTACCCACTGAAATCATGTGCACAGACAATATGGGATGTGGGTGCAAGACAGCCCTACATCCACAGAGATGCTTCGTGTAACCACACAGGGAGACCCAGGACAACCCTGGCCTGAGCGCCTCAGTGCTGGCAGGGGCACTGCTCTCCTAATATGCCACGGCACGGTGCTGGATCCCCCTGGTCCTGCTCTGGAGACCTTCTGGACAAGGGGACACAGGCTGTCCACATATGCAGGAAGACAGCAGCACTGGGTATATCCAGGAGAGCTGGCTAGGATGTTGGTAAATTCTGGAGAGCAGAAATGGACATATAAGGATTGTTCATCACACGTTACAACATGGTTCTCTGCCACCTCCATTTTGTCTGTATGCACTGGGCACACAGGGGTACACCTGCCACGTCTGATGTCTTTGTGGAAAGGGGCCCGATGCTGTACCCCTTGGCACAGACTCAGCTTCCTTGGGTGTGCTGAAAACAGCTGGATGGAGCATCTCTCCGGGAAACTTTCTCTAGCTGTGGCCACTGTATTTGGCATGGCTGTGCACAGGGCTGCAGCAGCGGCTTCCCAGTTTGCAGGTTTCCCGAGGTTTCTTTGTGTGTCGGTTGCCTGGCTGAATGGCCTCCCCGATGTCCTCAGAAAGAAAAGACTGAGGAACCCATTTCTGCCAGCACTTCTGGTTATTAAAAAAATGTTTTGAATTTGTCTATTCTTTCCGCATGGGAAACTGTATGGTCATTTGGCAGATGTTGAAACTCACCGATTTTATACCCAGCAGCTTGGAGAAACAATGGATGTCATACTCCGTTTAACAAAATATGTGCTAGGCAGAGTCCATCTTCTGTGCTAGCAAAGTGAGTCTTACTCCTACCAATCACTCACTGTCGCGCAGCCGAAGGAACCGCTCTCATGCCAGCAGAGGATTTGTTTGCAGTCCTAGCTTTCACCCTAAGCGGTGCCGCTCTCCCACATGGCCAAGGTGCAGTTTTTGCCAACACTGCCTTACATCTGCCTTCTCTTTTTATTTAGCTGGTTTAGCAATATGCTAATGACAGGAAGAAAACATACATATAAAATATTGCAAGCATCAAGACATGGAAGGAGAAGGTAAATTTGGCTCCCAACCATGAAATCTTATTCTGCAGTTGCCTTCTTAATGGCATCTCTTGAGGTCAGTGGCTTTGAATTCTCCCAATTGTATAGGGTCACTCTGGCAGCATTGACCAAGTAGAAAAGATTCAGCCAGGGGAAACAATGGCAGAAGTCACCCTTTAAATGTCCTGCCTTCTATATCATGCAATTGATTCCAAGGCTCCCCACCACGATGTCACTGTTTGACCAGTTTGCTTTAAAACAGCTTAATTAGCTGAAAGGAAAGCTATGTCTGAGCATGTTTGTGAGAAAAAAACAAAAAGCTCTCGCCTTTCAGAAAGCTCATGCTCTGTCTTGTCGGAAATCTCTGGTTCTGAAATGAAACAACATTCCTTTCATACAGAGCTAAGTCCCTGACAACAAATTTTCCCGGATTGGGGAAACAACCAGTTGCTCTGTGTGCTGATGTTTGCGTCTCTGGTTTGGTTTGGTTTGGGGAACAGAATCCTCCACACCTCTGTTAACTGCAGGGGCATGGCAGGAGGAGATCATGGGAGCCGTGAACAGCTCTGCTGCTCCTCATCTGAGAGGCAATTGAGAATGACTGCCTCAGTGCTTCGGTGCCACTTGCATGTTGACACACAGGCCATCAGCTAGAGAGGATTTGATTATTCAGAAAAGAGAAATAGAGGCTTTTCAGTCCTCAAAACCAAGTTTTGTTATAGAGTTCTTCACTTTCCCAAGCCCCAGGTGGAAGGCAGCCCAGAAAGTGAGTGAGAGCAGAACCAATAGGAGTAGGAGGCAAGGCATCTTCTGTCTGCTGGGAAGAAATCAGGACCAAAGGTCCCAGTCCTGCCTTCCCTCACCTAACCCACTGAAAGCAGTGCACCCACAGGGCCTGGGAGCATTAAAACACTCAGCATACCGAGTAATGCAGCTGCTGAAGTAAAACATGTGGAGGGATGTGCCATGCCGCCTTTGGTTTCCTCATTTGCTGAGCTGCAGCCTTTGCAGTGGGGAGGTCGGAATACAGCTTTTGGCCCACTGCGTGTACTTGCCAGCAACCTAAATCTCTCCTGGAGGAAAGAAGATGAGTACTGAGGGTCTTTGTTTTGTGATGGGGGTGGCAGGTTGTGGGCATTACAGGGTTGATGAGAGGCTCTGTGAGAACCGCTGCTTCTCCTCAGGGGTAGAGAGAGGTTTGAGTACCTTGCCCAAGGCTTTGGGAAGAATCGGTTTCAAACCCAGATTTACCATGCAAAAAACTGAAGCACCGATTTTCTTTCCTGTTTATCCATGGTTCAGCATCAGACCTTTCTGTGTGGTATTCCTAGCACCAGTGCTGATGGAAAACATGGGAGCCTAGCATCAGGGGGTATGAGGGAGTGAGGCACATAAAAACTGAGCAAACTGAAGAAACAGGCAGAAAATAGGATTAGGTCAACACACTCCCCAAGGCTGGCTGCAATGTGGTGATTTTGTGCATGTATGTAGCTGCACCAGGTTCAGGGAAATTATATGCTAAGTGCATCTACAAAAGGGATTAAAACTTTGCAGAATCAAGGACTGTGTATTTTGTAACATTTTGACAGCCTCTCATCCCTGTCATTCATTTTCCTGGTCATTTGTGAGAAATTTCAGTCTATGGCAGCTCATTTGTTCATGTCCAGAACACAAGAAGTATTTTCAAATTATTTTGCTTTCAGTGCATGGAGGATTCTGGCTGGGAAACGAAGTAAAGCTATGTCTCACTGCTGAATTAAAAGCTTTAGTTCAAATATTTTCTTTGTAAAATAAAAAAAAAAAACCCCAAAAAAACCCACAAGTCAAATATCTTTTCATTCATGTGCTTATATTTCAAACAATATCCTGCTTAAAATGAGATGTTTATCACCAATTTTTTCCTTTCTCACTTTTACAGAAAGGTGAAGGAAAGGATGATTAAACCAGAAACAAAGTCAGTAATTAGCAGTATAAATCTCTCAGTGATTTCAGTGGGTCACGAAATTAACTGGTACAGGCTTCGGACACATCTGCTCTTTTGGCAAGTGGTGCCCTCCGTGAGCCTGCTCATTGGCTCACACTAACTATACGATGGGTCTCGGGGAACTTATTTGTGCTCCCTAAGCTAAACACAGCGCAGCGATGAAACCCTACAGTTCTAAAATGCTGAGGCACGTACGAGGGCTGAGCATTCCCAGCAACTGAGAGGCAGCCTCACATGGTTTTGAAGCGTGTGTTATCACCCCAGGACCCTGGGACCACCACCACCCACCAGCCCCTCTCGAGGGAGAGGGCACGCTAGAGTTTATTGTGTGTGGCTGAGCTGTGTCACAAGGCTCAGCTTCAGGAAATTATTTGGAGGTGTAGGGAAGAGGGACCCGGTCACTCTGCTGCAGGAAGGATGCTATGCCCAGAAGCCAGTAAGGACAGCCCCAGCACCAGTTACTGCTCGGTTTTCCGTTTTCATCTTGGCCACAGATTCCCTCTCCTGGTGGCAGAGCAGCAGGAAAGCAGGAGGCTTAAAGAATCAGAAAAAGGCACAGCGAAGGGGAAGGGAGGACACCAACACTCTTGCCTCCTTTCAGCCTCAAACTGTAAGGGAATGGTGCGGTGTTGGTTCGCGTCGCCTCAACGGCTGTCGTGTCAAGCCAGAGGCCAGTGCCTGCTGCAAACCTGTCTCTGGGCTGCTTGTCTCAAGTAAGCCCATCACCCCTCTGCTAGTGGGCAGGCACCTAGAGGCAGCAGCAAAAGCTCTCAGCCCGACATGCGTTTGCCTTTCTCTAGCTATGGTTGTGGAGGTAACTCGTAGGTTTTGAACTGATAGATCATTCCACTTTTGAGGGCAAAAACTGAGTTGCTGTTCCAAGGAATCGTGCTAGGGACCCTGGTCCCTTTTCTCACTATTTCATCACAATTTAGAATTATGCCTGAGCTGCATGCCAATGTCCAGAAGCAGCAGTTCTGTCTGAAACCACCAGAGCAAGGAGGGCTGGCTGTGCCTGCACTGCCTCCTGATTCATAAAGAAAATTCAGCTGGAAACTTTGACATTTTCACCTTTGTGTAGAAATCCCAGAGATCCACTGGTTACAGAGTTCATGGCTGTGATTCCAAATGCATACACTTCCTATGCAGAAACACCAGACCCAGGCTGGCCTTCTGTACCTTGGGAAGACTTCTAGGGATTGCAGTGTAGCAGTAGGGGGGCACATGCAGCTTTTTGAAACATGGTAATTTTTGTTCCCTTTCCAGTTTCATTGTGAACCTCTGATGTCCTAAGGCCCACGGTGCAAAGGCTTTCTGAGGGACCAGAGTGGGGCTAACAGACTTTGTACAAAGCAAAACATGCCTGCTCAAGGCAAGTGACCATTCTCTGTGGTATTTGCACAACGGGGAATGTGGAACACTTCCCTAAAAGCAGGGCTGGGCAATAGCTGTGCTCAGCAAAGAGAAGCCTGCAGAGCCATCACAGCACCAAGTCTGTCCTCTTCATGGAGAAAAATAAAAGGGAACCAAGTCAAGAAGATCTAGTCTTTCTGAATCTTCATCTGATCTACTCTCCTCCTGTGTTCCCATTTCCTTTGAGCTTTCTGCCTTCCTTTCTTTCTACTGTTCTTTTTCTTTCCACACATAAACCAATATAAAGATGGGACAGTAGCAGAACTGGAATGGAGGTAGACGACTGATCTGAGGGAATTTCAGCTTTCCAAGGCACAGGACAGTGAAGCCACAGTGAGCTGGCAGGATCGGCAAGTTGGAGCAGATGAGAGTGCTGTGGTGAGGGGGCAGGACTGCAGTATCTTGGCTTGAAGCACACTGAGATGCTCACATATGTTTGGGGAGTGTATTATACCGTGCAGCGTCACTGCCTTCAACTCTTCCACACTACCTCAGCAGTACTCTGCTAGCTGGAAGATCATCCAATTTCTTTTTATGGCCACGTAATACTTTTAAAGCTCCTCCAAGAGCCTTAAAAGAGTAAGAAAGTCCCAGGAAATCCTGTTTTGCTGACAAGCTATACTATTCGTTTGGTCTTGCCAGCAAGTCTCAAAAATCATTTGATCACTAAAGAGGTACAACTAAGACCACTGGAATTGGGTTAGAGACCTCTGCCATAAAGTGTATTTGGATTATTTTTCCATCTTGGAGCTCTGGTAAATGAGATCTAAATGGAGCCATTGTACCAAAGCACAGCATTTGTTTCCCAAGGCCATTAAGTGCTTTAGAGATTTCATCACCATCTGCAGAGCTACGGAGATTCCTGGCCCCCTTTCCACCAGTCTCAAGGGCAGACCCACAATTCTAGAGATACAGATTTTAAACTCCATCATCTTGTGGTCCCTGTGGGAGGTTTGCACCCTGTGCTTCAGCCAGCCCCCACAGAGGCTCGCGCAGATGGAAAAACTAAGAGCCAGTTTCTGTTTTCATGGCACCTTGCAGCTCCCACAGCCCCCACAGAGGCACAAGGTGCCCTCTCCCGCTCGCCTCTCGGTTCACAAGACCTGGACATGAAGATGGCGACCGCTCTGACGTGCCCCGCGCGGTTCAAAGGGAGGCGGTTCGCAGGGGACCTGATTTTCTTTCTCTTGCACCCCGGCCATTGTGCGAGTGTCAAAGGAGCATCCCTCTCATCTCTCAGATTGATGGCATCGTCTAGGACTTCCAGCATAGACAAGATAAACTAAAGGCTTCTGCAGACAGGTATGTAACTGTGGAGACAGCAGCGCTGCAGAAGAGGCCTCAGATCAAGGGAATGTTCGTCCCACAGTCGACTCGCTGGCATAGCGGTCACCTTTGACATGACTTGCTGAATAGGAGTTTGTTTTCTAATTTCCATGGTTCAGCTGTAGGCCACGCAAAGTAAATACAAGTAAACGGGCAACAGTGGGTTCAAAGGAACATAAGACAAGTATTTGCTCCCTTGGAAGACAGTTTGGGTAGTATTCACACGTGAATCAATCTGGTTTGGGTCTTTGAAGTGATTTTGATTAAGAAGATTGGGGCAGAGTATTGAAAATTGACAGGGTCAACAAAAGATTGCCCATCTTTTGGGGCACACTCCGGAGGTGAACTTCTGGCATGACAGTGCAGAGCTGCCAGTGATGCTGTCATGCAGACGTGAACTCCTGAATGATCTAGTAAGTGAGGCCAGAGGCCTCCCCTGGCACCACCACTGAGCCTGGGCAACCCAGGAGAGAGATAATGCTACTTCAGTGCTTGCTGTCATGTCCTTTTTGAGGCTCTTTCCTTCCCTGTGCTGGCCTTGCCAGCACATGCCTGAATGTGACCACTCTGTGTCCTCAGGTGCAGATTGGATTGGTTCATGTGAGTGACTCCAAGCTGTACCTACTACATGCAGAGCTTCACTGCCTGTCTGGATGCAACATGACAAGTTGTCAATCTCTTCCCACAATCCAGGACAGACATAAACAGACGGCAGAAGCTGAGAACTATGGTTTTGGAAAACATCCTTTTGCAGGTTTCTGGAGTAACAAAGGATGGGTTTGCCAGGGCTTTAGGCCGTTTCCAGCTCCACACAGCCCCCACACTGGCTGTCCTGTGAAGATTGTTGTTGTTCTTGTTTTAAATAAGTGCCTTATTTTTCTGCTGTTGGCTTTGAAAGAAAGAAAATACCAAGTACTGTAATTGCTGTTTCATGAAGCTTTATAGAAATAACACCACAGACACCCTATCAAAATGCTGCCTGGTTAGAAAGCCCGTCTTTTTGAGGGTCTGCCTTTCCTGGCACCTTAATGCTTTTACCATTAGTCACAACTTTCTCTCTGCTAATGCGCAGTATGTCCCTTTCAGGAAGACAATCTGAGCAGTTTGTGATGTGATTGGTTTGGTCACTGTCACTCTTCTGAAATGAAGAGTGTTCTAATCCTATATCTAAGTAAAGACTCTTTCTCAACATTTGGGATGAGACAAAAATGTGGACCCCAAGTGTGCCAGGTCAGTGATCATCTCACTACAGATTTTACAGTGCAACATGTTAAGTGACTTGAGCAGAGACAACTAAGCTAATTTCTAACTTGTCTGTCTACAGCAATTACATATTTCCCGTGCTTATAGTAATAGCTATATAGAAACTGTATATATCAACAGATTTTAAAAGCATTTTAATATCCTATAGGATAAAAGCAATCACTTGAACAAAACAAATCCTTATTTTAAAATAGGCAGATGCTTCTGAAAAGGTGCTGGCAATAGAAGTTTCCATAGCTGTTTGTCACTGTACCTTGCAGGCTCATAAGGAAAAGCAGAGGCTGGTCAAGGAGAGGCTGTGCTCATTCTGAAATGTATGGGACATAAATGCACAAATGAAGTGGTCACAGAGCAGGCAGGTGCAGGTAATTTCATAGCAGAGCTCCTGAAAACCCACTGAAGAAGCCCTGAGGTGGCCATTCAGTTATGCATAGCTAGCCTCACTCCTCTCCAGTGGTTCTGCTAACGTGGTAGGCCTGAAAAGCCAACTTCTGAGACGAGGGAAAGGCACCTAGTTACCATCTCAATCAATTGAAAGATGAACACAAAATTAGTGTTGAAACTCCTGAAACCCTGCTGCCCTCTGACGTCCTGGAAATGCCAAACTGAACCTAGAGAGGTGGAGCGGGAGCTGGCACAGGTACATGCTTGTCTTCTCACGTATGACCCTGCCCTTTGCTGTATGAGAAATAAGCCATGGAGAGAGGGGACCTTCTGTTTGCCTTTTTCTGGTGAAAATGCAGAGCCTTCTCCAAGAGTATTGCACCCTCCAAGCCTCCTGGGAAGGCTGCTTCTCAAGTTTGAGCTTAGCGACCATATGTACATGTGTACAGGTGTGCAGACACACCTGTAGACACAATCATGCTGCTCCCCGAGGTACCTCTTGCTGCATGGTAAGCACCAGTGTGGGATAACTTGTGGAGAAGGGCAGGAGCAACCAGAGGAAAAAGACAAGCAGGAGAAAACCTTGCACTGCCTTCTCGGTGGCCAGGGCACAGATGTGCTCCGTCTGCTGTCTCACCCTTTGTTAACTCCATCTCCCACCCCTGTGAACCTCATTAACTGGTTACGGAAAAGAGGGCACTGATTATTACCCCAAGTGATAATCCAATTACTTTGGGATAATGTAGTGCCTCTGTCTTTATACAACAGGGTTCAGAGCAACAACAGTTGATTGGAAGAAGAGTGAAAAAAAATTCACAAAAACACCCACAGAAGTTTTTCCCTCCCCTGACCCAGGGGTTCAGTTTCCAGCAGCCCCTGCTGCTCACAACACCCTCCTGGGACAACCTCCTCTGTAACCCTTCTCTTCTCCCAGCGCAGACCACACCCCATCCCTGACTGACACCAGAAAAGGCCCGGGGAAGGAAAACCACAGTGAGGGATACAGCACATGGATTTAGGAGAGAGGGCAGCAGAAATGACCCTGGGATTACTACAAAGACAAGCCTCTTGCCATGTGCTTGCACCTGCAGCATTTTTGCCTCCAGCAACTGCTAACCCCCTTGAGGTCCCCAAAGCTGATATTGCTGTGTGCAGTTTAAATTCTATAAATGTAATTTCTTCCCCAACATGTACAAAAGTAGTTTTAATAGTAGTTTAAAGTATGTTTCCTTTCAATGGCTTGGGAACTTCTCCTGTGGGTAATGTCACTGCCTGTATGCCCAGGCTTTGAAGGTGCTCCTGGGAGAAACCCTTGTTTCTTTTTGTTCAGCTGCTGATGTTCTGGTCCCAAATCAGAACATCAAACCCATTTCTACTCTCCAGCAACAATTATTTCACATGTCTCTGGGAAGGGAGTTGGATGAGGGGTTAAAAAAAAAGCAAAGCAAGATGATTTATCTATTCCAAACCAGCTTTGTACTACTGTGATGCAGTAGTGCAAAAAAAAGTCTGTATGAAGTCCTGGGCTTTGCCAGTTGAAGGAGTCCAGTCCCCAAGAAAGATGAGTGGTACTTGTCTATTTTGTTTTTTGCTTTCTGCTTTCTCCCAGGGAAGCAAAATTGAGGGGAAGGTGCAATTTTGGTGGAAGCTGAGGATGCAGGAGAAATGGGAGGGCACAAAGAGTTCATTGTTGGGCCAGCAATCTGTCACAGGGATGGCTGTCACAGGAGTCTCCAAGGGGTCAGCGATGAAACGCTGCCGCTGCGTTGCAGAAGGAGACTTTATCTCACCTTGTGCTCCCCAGCTCTGCTCCCTGTGCCGGACCACCCGCCAGCAGTGATGGGGCAGACTGACACCCCCCTGCTCCGGCCCTAAATCACTGGCAGAGGTAGAGCGGCACGAAGGGCGAGAGGGCCTGCGGGTTGGGAGGGAAGAGAGACGAGATTTATAACTATCCAGCATTTCTCTCTTTTGAAAATTAAATGGCATGTTAGAGGAAATAAAAGAGGGTTGGCGGGAGGGGGTGAGCTCATGCACGGCCAGTTTGGTTGTCAGGGCTGAGTGGCGGAATGGTTTAAGTCCAGCAATTAAGTTACTGTGGTGGAGAGGAAGAGCTGCACCACCAAGGGCACGCTCCGTTTGTGCGGGTCTCTTGTGGAGCTCCTGTCCCAAAGCTGGAGTCACCTACAGGGCAGTGTGCAGAGGCTGACACCCCTGTCCCACGGGTGCCCACAGCACGGGCAGCGATGGCAGCCTGCACCCACCAAGGCTCCAGCCCTCAGAAGGGCTTCACCGCACTCAGCTGGCGGCTGCCTGCAGGGACACCAGCATAGCCTCGGGCTGCACCGGGGAAAGAGGCCCTGTCGGTGAGAAACTGGGTTTTGTGCTTGCAAAGACAAGGAAAGCTCTCAGATTTTGATCCATCCCTCCGCAGACAGAATTTTGGTGGGTTGTGAGGAAGCGTTCGGTGATGATCTATTTTGGCAGAACACATTCGTGCCCTGGGATGGGAACCGAAGTGCTGGGCAAGAAGGCACTGCTGCACCTCGGGGCCCTGCCCCAATGTCCCAGGCCACCGACAGCTGCTGTAAAGCAGCAGGGCTTTAGTGAAGGGCAGTCCTGCAATGGCCACTTTGCATCAGCTGAGGATCCAGGCTTGTGTGTCATTAAAGACATAGTAGAAAAAATCTGTAGTGAATGAAGGAAGCTCTGGCTAAGAAGTCCCAACAAGTTAGCTCTTTATTCTTTATCAGTGAAGTCTGCACACAATGAAAACATGGACAAGGGAAATTTGCACAGCATTTAACTTAGGTCAAAAAAACAAGTAATTTGTTAAGTGGCAAGGGCACCAACGCGTGCCACGTCACGCTGGATTTTCTTTAAAAATAAAAAAAATAACAAAGTTAAACTTTCAGTCAACCTGAAAATATTTGCTTTTTATGGGGGCAGTGCGGAACGAATGGGACAGCAAATCTTTCTTCAGTCGCTCGTTTACAGAGCCTGAAAAGCTCTATAGAGACAGTGGGAAAAGAAGGAAGAAGGAGGGGTTGGAGAGAGGGAGGGAGAAGGGAAGAAAGGAAGGAGGGAAGGGAAGGGAAGGGAAGGGAAGGGAAGGGAGGGGAGGGAAGGGAAGGGAAGGGAAGGGAAGGGAAGGGAAGGGAAGGGAAGGGAAGGGAAGGGAAGGAAGGAAGGGAAGGGAAGGGAAGGGAAGGGAAGGGAAGGGAAGGGAAGGGAAGGGAAGGGAAGGGAAGGGAAGGGAAGGGAAGGGAAGGGAAGGGAAGGGAAGGGAAGGGAAGGGAAGGGAAGGGAAGGGAAGGGAAGGGAAGAAAAGAGGTTGAGTGGAAAGGAGGGATGGGGAGTAGAAATTGAAAATGCATATGAGCTCTGAGGTTTTTGATAATACAATATTATCAAAAATAGTTAAAAAGTGACCAGACGGAGAAGACAAACTCCTTTGACTACTTGGTGCATTTCTCACTGATGACTAGAGAGGGATCTCTTGCAAAAATAGAGACTGCAGGAGAAGATGCTGGTCAGGAATTCAAATGGAAGAGGAAACATGAAATTTCCCTAGGAAGGAAAGCAGGCACAGCCTAAAAGGAAGAGGGAAACCCTGATGCCCATGCTGTAGCATGAAAACTTAAGGTATAAATTCCAGCTCTTAAAGGCCAGGCATTCGTTCTCTTTAATTTTTCCAGTTTAGCTGATTTGCTTATGTTTGGAAAATACTGTAAATTAACGACTCGTGAATTCTCAGAGGGATGATGACCAGTCATTGGAAACCTGTTGTTTTACTGAACTCATCTAAACTCACATAAAAGGGGGAACTGCTGAAACAGATATTCTCATGTTTTGTTACTAATGCCCCCCCTTCTGGTACTGTTTCACAGAACTGAAAGTGTCCCCTTCCCCTTTCAAAGATGCACTCCCTGAGCCTTGTCACTAAGAATCTTCTTTCTGTGCTTACTTTGGATTTGTTCTGCAGTTTCTCAGACTTCTTTCATCCCATCCCCCTTCCTGCCAGCCCGTGTTCACCCAGCAGACATTTATATTTACTTAGATTTTAAACTCCATTCTTCCCCTTCCCTTTCTGAAGGCAAGTTCAGAAAGACAAGCAGCTCTTACCACTGAAAGACGAGCAGCTCTTACCACTACCTATCAGAATGTGAAAGCCCTTTTGACGTGCGTTTGTTGCCCAGAATCGCTATATTTTAAGACAGCGAGGATGTATGTCTATTGCTATCTCTATTTCTGCCTCTATCTGCATCTCTCTTTCCTTGTAGTATACAGATGCACATTCCCAGCGCCTTTGAAATGCCTTTCACCCTATGGACCACAGCCCCAAATGATGAAGTAAAACAACGCTGCGGTGTAACCTTGCACAGCCTGCCGCTCACACTCTGACACACACACAGGAGCACACACACACAGAAACACGCGCACACAGGCGCACAGACACACACACAAAACCATGTGGGGAAAGCAGGAATGCGGGCGAGTTTTGACCTCCGGTGTCCACACAATGAGCCGCGGACGATACAGAAGGTTGGCTGCTTCTATACAGACCTGCTTTTGTGCTCTTGTCCAGGGCTTGATCCTTGGAGCCCTGTGTGCTCAGTAGACGCCAGAGAGATAGATGTGATCTGTTAGCCTCATCCAGCGCCGGCAGCTGAGCCATTTTCACACAGGCAGGCAGGTATGGCAAAGCCTGGATAACAGATGAGAACCCATGGGGAGCTCTTGACTATGGAGGATGAAAAATCAAAAGAAACCATATTGGACACAGATACAAAAGGAGTCCCCCGTTCCTTTTCTATCCCCCTTGTTTCTTTTCTCCTCTTCCTTACCAGGCTGTAATGAATGTGGAAAACTGCTTCCCCTCTCAAAGTATTTGAGGACATATAGATTCCAGATGCTATTCTATGCAAATACTTCCACCCTTCCCTGCCCAGCAGCATTCTGAATTAACCCTTCCGTCTAGCTGTTTGCTGCCTTTTGCTTTTCTGTGGTAGCAAAGAAAAAAAAAAGGAACTTTAAAAAAACTCTTAATCACTATTCTCAAAGGACTGATTTACACCCTGCGTAGTGCATTTGGGCTCAGCACAGAGGGAGGTACAAAGCAGCAGTTAACACATTTCTGGCACTGAAGTTAGTTTGATGTTTTAATCATGTAGCATCATGAAAAAAGGGAGGTTAATTCCTAGTGTGTTAACATTCTGAGCCCTCTCTTCAAATCTCTGTTTGTAGTATATCCAGAGTCAAAGACATTTGTCTGAGGGAAAACCGTCTGTAGAAGAGTTTTAGCATAAATGCATGCAATTTGAAAGGAATTAAAGGAGCGTACTTACAGCACAGGAACCTTAAGGATCTGTTCCTTGGACAGCTGTGAGTCTTTTGTCTCCCACTGGCATTTTTGTGAGCCTTGCTTCACACCAGCCATAACCCAAAATGTTTTTGCTTGGTAGCTAATACAGGAATGACTGCCTTGCTCCTACTGACTACCACTTGCTTATGAGCCTTCTGAAGCCTTTTCCATATCCAAAAAGAAGAGAGAGATTTGGAGAGCAACAGGAATAGCTAATCTGAGTGAAATTACTTTTCTTCCAACAGAAAAAAATGCCTCTCCTGAGATTTTTTATCTCCTGAGACTCTTCCACCACCTAAAATTTCTTTCATGGGCTTCCTGTTCATAATCCTTTAGCTCATGAGTGTGTCCATCTGGATAGGCATACCCCAGAATCACCCTAACAACAGCAGAGGTGTAGCTTTAGGGTTTTGATCGCTATGAACTACGATTTGATTTAATCCATCCCTGAACTCAAAAATAGATGCCTTAAGTTTTGTTGTGACAGATTGATGGTTAGATTTGAGAGAGTATGGTAGGAGAGAGAGAGGTCTCAGGCGTGAGCACAGAAGTTTCAAACATTCAGATTTTTATTGATAGAGAGATGAATGCATTCTCCTCAACCAAATAAATGTGCTTTTTGTATGGCACTCACACACTGTGATTCCCAGCAACAGCCCTCGCTGCATCTGGTCGTGTGAGAATGAGATACGTAGGAGGCTGTTTGCTAGAATTTCATTAGGCTTTCCAGGGTTTCCTTAAGCTGCAGGGTGTATTCTGCACCATGAAATATGTTTTATCTTATTTGCATTTGAGGTCCTGCACAGAGAGGACATGGACTCTCTGTATTGATTTGCACTACATATCAAGAACACACAATACTCTTTATGAATCTTACTTTGATCACACAATACAAAATCATCTTAAAAGTTGGGGGTTCTTCCCACTTTGGTAGTTCAGAAACCTCTGAATCAAGAAAATGTGATAAGCAATTGAATAAGTCATGTGTTGAAATTATTTCCCCTGTTTCCTAAGTGACTGGTGGAAGACAACTAAGGACATTCATCAGATCTTCAAACAAATTTGCTCATTCTTATTTTAAGCAATCAGCTGAATGGCAGTGAAGACCACATTTCTATTTATTTACATATTTATTTTAGCTTGCATGGACAAAGATGAATTTTTAAGCTATTGCACCTCTCAAGTTCCTTAAAGTAGAGCTCTTACCTCACATAGCTGGTGTGACACTAGATTAAGAACTTTATATGACTGTGAGAGCTGGTAGCAATTTTTATTTGTTCTCAGTTATGCCAGTTATGTTTAATAAAGCGATGGGTAGCAATCCACTGACAGATGGGAAACTTGAAAATTAACCCACAGCAACAAAAAATAACTGAGGTTTGAAAGCCCCAATGTCTGGTTACACGTCCTTGTGTAACAACTTTTAGTCTGTGTTGGACTTTAAACCCAGCATTTCTTTCCTCTGTACAAATCCTTCCCATTTTTCTCTAAAAACACATGCACTGGGTGTGGGTTAGGTTGTTGTATGTGTGACTTTGTATGTAGCTGTATATGTCAGAGTTTGCTGCATTTAAATTTCCTCTAGGAACTGTGTTTTTCTCAACAAAGAGATGGTGTTTCCCTGTGTGTCATGAGTACCACCTTCTCTTCACTTTGAATCCTTCAGTGCCCACCATGCTCAGGTTCCTGTATCTCAAAGACCCCTCATATGCTCTCTATTTCCATTTGGTGCCCATACTCCCTGCCATGGGATATCTATGTCCTTCCAGGCTGCAAGTCCTTCCTTTTCAGAGATATTCTCCTGCTTTCTTTCTGATCTGGATCTGGGTTTTAGTTTATGATACTTATCAAACTTCTGGAAATAGCCTAAACTCGGAAGCAGTTCAGTGCTTGCTGACTATCTTGATTACCCAAACTGGTAGTCCAAAAGCCATAGAGCAGAAGATGTGGGACCTAGGAAACAACTGAGATCATCTGTTTTACATCTGGTAAACTGGTGGAAAAGATGTGGAGGATTCTGGCATATATAGAAGTGGATCTGAGCTTACGAGAATTTTTATATTGTCTTTGCAAATAGACGTGGAATTTAAGGAATAAAATGGAGCTTCATAGCTTTCCCAAATTACAGGAGCTAGGGGTCCCCAGCTTGGGAGTGACCCAGTGCACAGATACTCAATGTGCCTGAGGCACAGGGTGTTCCACTGAAATGAAATCCGCTGACCATAAATACAAAGCATCATGTATGAGAAGCTTTACTGGAAATCTAACTGCTTATGGAAGAAGTTTGTTGAAACTTCTTCTACTTCCCAGAATATTTTGGCTTTTAGGAGATGACAACTCACAGATACAAAAATGGTCCAGCGTCTATCACTCCTTGAATGTGTCAACATCATAAACAACAGTGGAGAGCTCCTTCATCTAATGTAGTCAGACTTTCCATATGGCCCAGCATAAAATGTTATGAAAGAATGTGAGAATTAAGAATGAAAACTATTGCTGAGAGACAGGAAACAAAGAATAGATGGCATTTTGTCATTGTGGCACAAGCTAATGATGATCTCTCCCAAGCTTATGTGCATTATGTTTCATGTTGTGAAGACAGTTGGAGAAACTGGAACAAAATTGCTCCCCACAAACTAGAATGTTTCACAAAATCTGATCAAATCAACTTGGAAAAAATCTGGAGAAAGGAAAATCCTCCCATCGTTCCACTTGAAGGATTGGGAAGCAAAATATCTACCGTGTATTTGAACAGATTTTCTTCCAAAAAAATAAAGATTTTTCTTCAAAAACTATGTTGTGACGTATTGTGCCTTGTAATGAGAAAAAACAAATCTGAAATTGAAACTTGGCCACATTTATGTAGATGAAGTATTTTCTGTAAACCCAGTGACTTTTTCTATAACTTTCCTTTACAGGCAATTTCAAATTAAAGACCTATGCAGGACAGTACACAGAATGTTGTCAAAATAACTGTAGTGCCCAGAATCAAAATGTTTATTAAAGGAAAAGTATTATACATATGACAGGAAAAATATCAGTATGCAACAGCAGACAAACCAACATTATTAAGGTATGATGAAAAATTGACAGGAATAGTATCAAGACCAGTGTCTGGACCTGTTTTTATAGAAAGATAATTCATAAAGAAAAGGGAAAATTAGGAAAATTCAACTATGACCAATAACAGACTAGATGGAGCCAGTGTGCGATCAGGCATGGTGTTTCCAGAGTGGCAAAGCCCAGCAAGTAGCTCTGGTAAAACCTGCCTTAGAGGCACAGCATGGCTTTGAACCAAGGCTGGGATTTGAGGGTTTGTGGTTTAGAAACCCCCAGTGTTACTTCTGCAAGCTACTGGAAGGGAGCAGGTCTGCTGGAGAGAGGAACTGGTTTATGAAGATGTGACATTGGCTCCCCAGTGAAAAGCATATCAGATAATGGAGGAGGGCATTACAGACTTTTTCAGAGCTGTGTTGTCCGCGGATCTTGGCTCCTTCCCTAAAGTACCAGCATGAGCCAGCTCTGGCTTCCGGTGCTGCCACCCTGTTGGCTTTGGTGAGTGCTAAGTGCACTCCAAAAACCCCCAAGATTTTAAACAGGTGATTGGTTACTGACATATTTTACTATTGATAGCTCGCTTACTTCTTTCCCTTTCTGCCTACACTTTCTCTGCAGAATAATTTGGATATGCATTGCCAGATCAACACATACTAAAGAGGGGAAATGTTCTTTTTCATGATGAGGTAGCTAAAAAGAGCTGAAACTACAGGTTAAATTCACCTGCAGAGCAAATTCCCTTTTAAATCTGCAAAATAGCAGCAACAAAAACTTCTTGGAACTCATCAGCATAGGGGGCAGTTTAATTACAGACTTGGGAGTAATTACAAGTAAGAAAAAAATTAAAATCTTCCATTTAGGAAGCATGAGTTTTCCCTTTGGGGTTCACAGAAGTGTTTGAAGTCTTTAGGAAAGGTTCTGATTTAATGCCAAAACAGTGAGGGGTTTGCTTGTTAGTGTTGCACTGTCACATGAAAGGTCGCTTCCTTCATTAGCCCAGTGATAGCCCAAGCTGCCGATGTAAACTCTGCGTAAGACTGATAAGCTTTTCCTGATTTCCCATATTTTTTCTCTAATTCAGAGCAAGTTGGGGTCCTGTGCACGTGGGTTGGCTTGCCCCACCAGTAAAGGAAGGGAAAAAGCAATCATGGGCAAATGTTGTTCCCAGCTCTGCAGATCACACATGGAAAATCATGTCCTGAGGGGTGCAACTCATGTCCTGCATGGGCTCATCTATGATAACATTGCTGTTATTATTGCTGTTATTATTTATGGCACTTTGACCTGTGCTCCCCTAGCAGTCTGTCAGCATTAAAGAAATGGTTTCTCATCATTATGGTGCCTCGCAACAAGAAGGATGGGGCTGAAGTGACTGACGTCACCTCTCCTTGCTCTGTAACAGATGAGGTCACTTGCCCATCATATTAATTTTCCTGGAAAAAAATTAAAACCAGCAGCTCCCATTCCAGCCCATTTTGGGAGTCCTTCCTTACCCAGGTTGTATTCTGGGCATGAACTGGATAAACTCAATCAATGCAAAAAAGGCTCATTGATGTCAAATAGATGGTTCCTAGTCCCAGATGTGTCATGCTCAGTTAGTGAATAACAGAGTGTCAAATAAAGCAATAAATCTTCCTACTTGCTGACTGCTGTGCAGGGCTGCCATGCGAAGACACTCACACACGCTCACTAATTCTGTGTGATGAGTGAGGCTGGCTGCATCCCCATCATTTCCAGAGGCCAGCAGAGAAGTGCAAACATATTGAGTTGGGACAAGTGCTGGATCAGTGTTCCTTTCTCCACACCTTGAGGCCATTATCGAAAATCTGACAGCAATGTGCCATGGAAATACCATCCATTTTAAGCTCGATTTCAGGGAGGCTGTTCATGCTGTTAAGATGATGCAGGAAGAACTGTTGGAAACTTGTGTTACCCAAACTCCAAGACCTGTTGTGAATGGAAACACTTAAAAGAAACTTTCTTACATCAAGCCACAACACTGGGTATCATAGCTGGAACCCATTAAAAAATTAGCCCGTAACCCTTTCTAGTGTAATATATAAGCAGGTGTTCATGTAGAAGAGAAACCTGAGTATTAACAATTTCCATATATGTTTCAGCCCCTCGTGGCAGTGGGGTCTGCCTGTGCCTGCACCTGTGTGTGGTAGTTGACTCCACGTCTTTCAGTGAAGGATGCTGACTTGACTCCTTTGCTCCTTTGTTTAATTTGGGTGAATTATGCAGCACACTTGCCATCTCTTTTTCTTGGGGGTGTTGTTCGTGCCCTGGGACAATTTCATTTTTTGATGTATTTGAGAAAAGAAACAATGCTGGAGGCAGAGAAAAAATGTGGGTTTAAAGTTGACTTGAGTTGGTCAACAACTAATGTCTCTGGGGACCCAGAATTACCACTGGCATGAAGTGTCAGCACTTGGAAATGAATGCTGTAATTTAGCGGGGAATAGCCAGGCTGTGCAGGACCACTGTCTGAGGGCACAAAGGTTTTGCTTTGAAATAGTTACTGTAACTTCTATTCAGAAAAGCACTCGAGTCCTTAATTCGTCTTAAAGCTTTATTTTAAAAATTACTTCAACCAGAGCAGAAGAAGAAACCCCACTGCCAGGAAGGGCTGTGGACAACTGAGCCCTTTGGCCAGCTCCAGTGGCAATGGAGAGCTTGAGTAGCCTGATGCTCACTGTTGATGATGGCAGGAGAAGAGAGGCAACAAGAGAACACTGCAAGACTTGGGTTTGTACCCTGGAAGTGTTGGCAACTTGGCTGTTTGGGAATTGGATTTGGATCTGAGGTTTTACCTCTCTATTTCAGGACAGTTGAGCCTGCTGAATGCATTCTGGACAAAGCAAGATTACTTTCTGCAGATCTTCTTCCTCAATTTTTCTCTAAGATTAATTTCACTGTAAAGAGTTATTCAGGTCTCCAGGGTGCTGTACAAGTAGGAGTCCCACTTCCATGATGTGAGCAAGTGCATCGTTGCTACTACAGGCCTGATTTAAATATTAAGGTGCATAAACACAGCTTTTGCTTAAGCATTTCCCTAAGTCCATTGCCTCCAGAAAGTTAGGTGTGTGCAGAATCAGGACCTCTGCCCATAAAAGTGAAGGGGCTAATCAAAGGAGATTTCGGAGCACAGTCAGGGGGCACAGCGGAAACAGAAATCTCAGTCTCTCTTTCATGAACCACAGACCAGAACACTCTTGTTTCATTTCTGCTAAATTTTGTTTTCCATCTATCACTTAACATAGAAAATCTGATAGTATTTCACCTTACTAAAAATAAAGGGGGTGTTTTGTAAATTCTGTAGAAGATCCTTTTCTTTCCTCCACTAACTCAAATATTCAGTCACTTTAAAGGACGTGAAGGGGAAACATAGAGGGAAAAATGAGGAAGTGCAGCAAAGGCTTTGATTTGTCTGTGGCATAAAACTGGATTATAATGTCATTTGCTAACTGACAGATCATTTAGTGTCCTGGAAGAGTCTGTTTTCACACCGCTGAAGCTCTCACAGGGGAATTCTATGTGGGCTCCTTATTGTCAGAGCTATTTTTCACCCAATTTGTTTCCAAATGATGTCTAACCTGAGGTTTTCCCACTGAGAGGGCTTTAAGCAATGATTAATGAGAAGTGTTTTGCCAGACCCACCTGGGGAATGGCCCATCTGTGAACTCAGGTAAGATAGAGCTGCCTACAAGGCATTGGCTTGTGAATGGCAGGCAGCTTCCCATGGCTTGAGGCATAGCTCACAGCAAAGGCAAGGTGTTCACTGTTTGCATCTCAGTGATTCATAAAAGGACCGGAGATAAATGTCACTCACTCTATCATTAACATCTACTTTGAAGAAACAACCTCCCTCTCCCGAGACTGACCCCCTTCCTGTTCCATATTCAATTATATTATGCATTCAGCTTACGTACAGTACCTACGTGGGATACATTTGAAGATTGCTAGCCATGCTTAGTCTATTTAAAGGCGACAAGTTAGAGGGGACACATTCTCACATGTCCACACAGCTCTCAAAGGCTTTCTTGTTTGAGCTATGAGCTCCTCTCCCTTCCTTCCAGTGGTGGCTCTCTCTCCAGCCGCACGTACGCCCCTACCTTTATCAGCTGCATGGTAAAGCAAGTGGGAAAACTGATTTTTAGTTTATATACACTTCAGCAATGGGGTGGTTTTGTTCTGCTGGGAAATGCAGTTATCCCTCACTTCCAAAACAGAGGTCTCTTTCAGACCTGAGCCTCCCAGTTACACGTCAGCAGGACAACCTTATCTTTTACTTTCCCGAGAGAGATTTCTCATGTGCATAACATCACTAACGGTAAACGTGAATTTCTTGGTAGCTGCCTAAAACGATCATTAAAATGCTCACATAAAAGTTAAGAAGCCCTGAAAATTTGGTTTCTCTCTGTATTTATGAGGCTGAAATCTGAGCATATTTCTTACAGAATAATTTCGCTCCCCTGATTTATGTGGAAGCTCCAGGCTCAGTCATCATCTGGAAATACATTCCTATACAGTCTGTGTCATTTAAATGCAGCATCCTACTGTCCCGTCTGTCAAGACCAAAACATAATGAGTCCAACTGTCTATGAATAAAACAGATTGTTTGTAGGGAATATTTATTGCCGATAAAGAGCAAGAGTTTATACTGGCAAAAGCCGTCCTTCTTGTAAATAGCTAGAGGCTCCCGACAACCCCTGACTTTCAGCAGCGTTTATTCTGTTGAATGTCGATCCAAAACATTTCTCACTCACGGCTTGGCAAGATGAGTTTGACAACGGTTTTCTAACCAACTGTTGTGACACTGGCAGTGTATTTTGCCTGAAATTTCACCTGCAAAGCAATCTCCCACTTTCTTTAACAACTTCTCTTGCCAGCAACATGTTTACCGTGATTTAGATGTCTATTATACGCATGAACGACTTGTCTACTTAATTTCATCAAAAAAATGAACCCTCATAAGTGGCACAGATGCTGGTATGATGGTAATCAAATTAGGTTTTGGACAGGTTTATGGCCACTTGCTGTCAGTTAAGCTCTCCTTGGCTATCTTCACTCCTAATACAGTTTTGATGGTGATTAATGGCTCCATTAATACACTGTTTGTGCTGTGATAGACACCACATTATGGTCTTGTTTGCTGACCACAGCTGATCATGTATTTTCGTAAACTCAGTTCTGAAGAAAATATTAGTCATATTTAATGTGTCACCATTACATACTGCCATGCAGAGGTCACACAGAGAGACCTTGCTCTTACGCTCTCCTCACCATGGATGAGCTTCTGTGCTGCTAAGAGAGGCAGAAGCCCCACAAAGAATGTGCTTGGATTAAATGTTCATCTAGTTTCCTCATGTTGGGAACATGCCAAGGATCTCACTACAATGACTTTTCCTGGATAGGCTGCCATGTCACTCGTCCTCTTCTCTCCCACATCCTTCCAACTTTATTTCTTTCCTTTGAGACTCAGGAAAACTGGCTAGTTTTTGGGTTTGGACTGTTTAGGGCTTTTCCCCCTCCTTTTGTAGACCTTTGTCTGCTCATTTTAACCTTTCTCTATCCTCTCTCTCCCAAGCAGGCTTTCCTGCACATGATCAACAAGTGAATCTAGCCAAAGTGGTTTTAAGTCATTTTCATCCCTTGCCACTCTACCATGAACTCTATGGAAACAGCGTAGAAAGTGATACTTCTTTGGGATGATTTGATGTAGTAAGTTGTTGGTCACATTAGTAATGAACAAATTACAGCTGGAATGAGACCATGGGAGATAAAAAGTACCACTGAATTTCCCACAATACATGCTGGGACTCAGCGCAAGCACAGTGTCTGGGTGAATGTCTGCTATTAAAAAAGCTGTAGCTATTTTTTAACCTAAGTGTCATGGTGAAGCAGACTTTATTTGTGAACAGTGCTGTAGACCCGGGCATTTTGCCATCCATCGTCACTTCCCTGCACACCCACAGAAGCACACATGTATATTCTCAAACTATTCACTTGCAAATGAAATATTGCAGGGCACTGGAACAAGCCCACAATTACCTTTTTATTAGGGAGGAACAGGGAAAAAATTATGACCCTGGAAAGAGGCAAATGGATGCATTAGAGATATTTGTGCTGATGTTTTAAAGTAGGTGAAGGAATACGGGGGATTTGCTTTGTTTTGTTTTCCTCCAGCAATTAAGCCTAGCTTCTTTCTAGCCATATTTGATTTTTATGTTCATCTGTGCACTCGCCTAAACCCCACCCACTTGCTCCTCTGCAAATATTTACTATGCAAATGGTTTGTTTTGAATTGGGTGATCTGAGCAGATGCCCATTTCTGCATAACTGTTCTTCAGGAAAATTGCAGACTAGCTGGGTAACACATTACTGAACTGGTTAAATAGTTACGATTGGTGTTGAATTGCTATAAATGCTCCTTGTAGGGTTCTGTTTTCCAGCGGTGATGTTCAGACATTTCCCACCTAGGGCTAACTGTATCTCCCTGTCAGGCCAGCACCTGTTGATCTCCAGCCCTTTCTCTAGAAGGAATGGCTTTCCCCACTTCCTTTAAATCCAATACACTTTCTGTAATACCCCCTTGCACAGGCAACCAGGGTCCCACTGGCCACTAAAATAATTTTGAACTTTTATTGACTTTATCTTCTGATAAATTCTTTATTAAAATCCGTCACTCTACAGATACTGGATCCTCTCTGGCCCACCTTAAAATAAGTGCTTCCTTTCCTGATCTCCTTCTTGACTCCAGATGAGCCCAGGAGAAATAAATCGGACAATCTGAGAGCTTCTATGCTTGGAAGAGGCAGGATCGAGGGGCACAAGGGGACAGCTTCCACAGTGCAGCCACCTGGATGGGGCACAGAAAAAGCTCAAGGTAAGACAGTCAAGAAAGTAGAAATGCTAAAGCCATGTAGAGATGACTCACTTAATCTTAAAGGTAACCTAAGGGCTATTAAATGAGGGCAGATCATTCTCATATACTAAAATATGCACAGACATGCATACACATGCACATATAAACTGATACGGTTTCTACTAGACAACCACTTCATGGGCTTCCTTGGTCATTCTGTCATCGGAGATCCTCTTCCTCTATTCTTTTTGGATGTTTTTGCTAAGGTAGTCACATGCTTCCTCCTTTTTTTTCTTCTTTTTTTTTTTTTTTTCCCTTACCACTACATAAACTCACACCCTTGGAAACCGTCTTACAGTTTGCCTGCTACAGCGCTGTTATGAAATCAGGTGAAACAACCAGAAAGCCCAAGTTACTCCACAGGCTGTCCTTCATTATTCTGCTACACTGGTGGCTCTCCCCATTCATACCTGCCATGCAGGCAGGCTGCAGACCTGTTGTGAGACCTTTCCACCCTTTCTTAACTCATTTATTAGAAAGCAGCAGAGGTTTTATTCTTTCACAGTATGGTGAGGTTCCCTTCCCAATTTCCTTCCCTTGGCCCTATAACAGATACTGTCAGTGTGTTGTAAAATCACTTATGTTGCTTAACAACAATTTTTTTTCAGTCTATTTCAATCTCAGCCATGAAAATCATTGTTGCTTCGGTGAAGTAATATATACTGTTATATTTCTTGAGAGTTAAATCTAAACAGGCTGTATATGAATGAATAAAACGAGGGGGAAAAAAGCTTTAGTGACATTTTAATTAAGCAATAGAACTGCACTGATGGAAGAACCAACAGTTAGCTGAATCTCAGGAATTCCCTTCAGGTTACATCCTGAATATAACAAATAACTAAAACAACTATAGTTCAGAATTCACAGTTTCTGTGTGAATAAGTGAGTTAGCTCACCTAGCCTTACCTTATTTCTTGATCACTGTAGCTATCTCTTCTCTCAGCATTTCAGTGGAAAAGTTGTGTGTGTGCAGCATACAGATACATATATACAATATAGACATACATGCAAACAGATGTTTACATATGCATTTACATGCTTCACAAAAAAAGTCAGTAAACTCATATGTGCTGATGGCTTTTATTACCCCATATTGTAAGACTGGTTGATGGGATGGAATACTCCAGTATGATCTGATATTTAAGAATTTTTTTAATACATAAGATGTGGAAAAAGTGCCTATGTTTGTGGGTAGATATACACATATCTGCAGGAAAAAAATCTGATTGCTTCTTGCTACATTCATATAAAATGAAAGCTGAAGAAGCTGCAACATCCATTTATCTTGATTGTCCAAGGGGACAGGTAGAAAGAATCCCTGGTGCTGATCTCTTTGCAAGAACCCAATGAGATGAGTTGGGGATCTGTCCTATGTCTTTATAGCTTTCTGTTTTACATGTATGCATCCACACGTGCTTACACACAAAAGATAACTTTGTGGAAAGGGGTTTTTTTAAGAGTTATTTTAGGAGAACAGAATGAGTAAAGTGTCAATCAACAAATTGTATCTGTCCAGAACCGACTGCAGGTGTTTTGAGTCCACAGAAGAAATGCTACTTCTCCTTGAAGAAGCCAAAAGCTCATTGTGTGCAGCACTGCTGAAGCCTGGCATTGCTGGTGGTGTACACCAGCCGCCCCCTTGCTGGCTTCAGCCCATCACAGACACTGGAGATAATCCATCTGAACCCAGGCTGGCATCTTCACCAAATGCAGCACCCACATCCGTGGGCTCGCTGTGGGAGGCCCAATGCAAAAATTCATGCAGTTGAAGATGAAAAAGAAGCACTAGATGGCTTAGTCAGATCCCTGCCTGCAGGCCTACATATTTCACCCAGTTATTCTTGTACTCAACCAAATGGTTGTGTCTCAGCCGAGCACAGCTCATGTTTGGCTATGGCTTGGTCATGATCCAATGTCATGGAGGGTCACTGTCATGATTTAACACCAGCCAGCAACTAAGTACCATGCAGCCACTCACTCCACTCCAGTAAGATGGGAGAGAGAATCAAAAGACTGTGAGAAAACTTGTGGGTTGAGATAAAAACAGTTTAAAATAGGTAAAGCAATATCTGCACTCACAAGCGAAGCAAAACCAGGAATTAATTCTCCACTTCCCATGGGCAGGCAGGAGTTCCAGGAAGGCAGAGCTCCATCATGTGTGATGGTTACTTGGGAACACGAGCACCATCACTCTAAGCATCCCTTCTTCCTCTTTCTTCCCTCAGCTTTATATGCTGAACATGACATCACAAGGTGAGGGATATCCTTTTGGTGAGTTGGGGTCAGCTGTCCCAGCTGTGTCCCCTCACAGCTTCTTGTGCATCCCCAGCCTCCTCACTGGTGGGGTGAGGTGAGGAGCAGCGAAGACCTTAGCTGGTGTCAGCACTGCTCAGCAACAACAGGCTCAACAACAACAGAAACATCTCTATATGATCAACACTGTTTTCAGCACAAATCCAAAGCACAGCCCCACACCATGAATGTGTCAGCCAACATCATTTAAAGCCTGGTCATTTTTTTCCCACTAAAACCCCTTTTCAATGGAAAACCATTGGTTTTGCCTAAACGTTTATGAAAAGTTGGGGGGTTTTCCTTATAATATGTCAGGTTTTTAACAGAACCTTTTACATAAACACAAGAGTAATTTTTTGGCCCAAAGTTTTCCAAGAGAAAAGAAATAGAAACAAACTCTATGGGTTTCACTGAATAAATTAATTATACTACATTATTTTATTGACACTGGTCTTTCCTCCACCTTGAGCTACAGGATCCACATGGAGTCCATTTAAAAGCAGTAAGCCTTTTGGCATGCCTGAGCATTTGCCATTATCCTGCTATGCCATTTAGTCACCATTTTGTAGAGCGGCGACATAACCCCCTTTCTCTCCCTTCTCACATCCCAACTCCAGTGTTTGCCAGGAGTTCTTTTAGCATCTTGAGATCATTTTAGTCCCTGAGATACACTACTGTGCTGCGCTATCCTCTTAGTCGCACTCATCTTCAACATTCAGGAAATCCTTGGTCTCACTGGAGTTTCTCGCCCACCAGCTCAGTGCAAGATCAGCAGACTTCATGAAATGCTGTGGCTCGCGAGATTACACACGATGTAGCAGGGACACAGTTTGTTTGCCACTCACTCAGCTGCCACCTGATCCAGAGGAGGAGCACAGCATTGCTACTGACTTCCATGGGGCTCAGAATAGCACCCCTAGGATGGGGCGTTGACTTCGGTTTCTGGTCAAGAACAGGACATGGCTAATCCACTACAAGGAGCATTATGGAAAAGCAGGCCTGCAGCTCTCTTTTTGCTTCATTTTGGCACAACTACGGGCAGTGGCATGTTGTGATTCCTCTCTGCAGCACTGATCAGCTTTTCTTGTTCTGAGAAGTGGAAAAACCCCAATATTATAAGTCTTCAGAAGTCAAGAATAACCTCGGAAGAGTTAATGCACTGTTGTATCTACTGGGGAGGGTGGTGATATTGTGTGTGTGTAGCTATTTCAAACCATTTTTTCAGCTCACGTCAAAGTAAAATTATTTTCTATGATAACCCATGTTGTAAATGGATGGTGGGGCTGGGCGGGGGGGGGGGGGGGGGGCGGGGGGAAGTGGCATAGAGGGGAATCAAATTACATTTGGAAACAAAAGCTTTAACTTCTGGCACCTAGACAATTAGTTTTTGCTTCTTCTGTTATTGGTCTTCGTGGTTTCATCTGTAATATGTATGGTGATTGTTTGCAGCCTGGCAACAGCATGAAGTTGCATGGGGGAGGGAAAACTCTAGCCCCTTGTTAACTGAGATCCAAACTTCAAAGGCTTTGGGGACATTGAGCAGACAGGTTTCAGCCGCTGTTAAGGCAGACATGTGAACAAAAGGGCTCCTTCCATTGCTGTGGAGCAGGGGTGACTTTTTGGCCCATTTTTGCTGTTTTTTTAATTTTGATGGGGATGGTTGGAGGAAAGCTCCTGGCACTGGCGATGATGCTTTCTGCCCATGACTGCGTGCCCTTCTCCTTTCCTCATCAGAAGCAGATATGGGCATTTATGGCCCCATAAATCACAGGCTAAGCCATACATGAGCAGCTGGTACATGTGCTAATAACTATAATTATTAATCATGTCGATTTCACACCCTTCAAATTTCCGTGCGGGGCTTTCTGCCGGAGAGGCAGCCCCGGCGCCTTGAGCTGCTTATGGTATGAAAATATGATGAGCTGATGGTCTTTGATGATTGTCCTATGACAGTATTGATCTCCCTACAATTGGGTTTGTGGGGTATCACTACCCAACAAAAGTGGCTCTCCTCGCCTCCTGGTATATATCATTGTCACACTTGCCCCATTGTTATGGAAGGGAGTGAATTACTTTCAGTATTCGTCCCAGTCTTTAGCTACTAGGTCACCATTATTCTAGCCTTATGTCAGTGTGGGGACATTTACTTTGATGTTTTCTTTTGTATTTTTCTTAGGGTGAAAGCATTTGGCTATATAGAGCTGCCCACAAAAAAAAAAAAAAGAAAGAAAGAAAGAAAGAAAGAAAAAAAGAAGAAGAAAAACAAGGCAGTGGTTCAGGTTGGGGTGCCTGGTGGGAGCCAGGGAAATATTCCTCCTCACAGGCACAGGCATCTGACCTCCCTGGTCCTTGGTCTTGGCTGCCTTTGCCACTGAATACCTCATCCAGCAGCAGCCCAAGCATCACATCCAGCCCCAGCTCAGGCCCAGCCACCAAGGAAAGAAAGCAAGCAAAGCAGTGCCCCCCAGCCCCACCTCAGCAGTGTACACTGTCTACCAAGGAGCTTTTTCCTTGCTAGCACTTCGCTGTTTAGCAAAAGTGCGGCCGGTGAGATGCGGCAATGCAGCATTTATGGGTGACATTTCTGGAGGACTGAAAATAGCAGTAACAACAATAACCTCCCTTACAGGAAAATAACCCTTTCAAGGCCAGTGGGAGCACCTCTCAGGCTAATCTGCATGTTAACGTGACACTGTGGTGGCCAGTCATCTCCCACTGGCCTGAACAAGGGCATGGGACTCTCCCCACTTGTTCTGAAATCTGCACGGCCCCATCGGGCAGCCTCTAAATTGCTCCTGCTGTCTTTACAGCTGCTCTGTTCCAGTGACCCCCGGAAGGGCCCGGGGACTGTCAGGAGAAATTTCTATTAATCAACCCCAAACAGACTGTTACAATTTCACACTTTTTCTCCCATCATTTCACACATTTAATGAATTTCGGGGTCTGCTACTTTCAAAACAGTTACACTCTCAAGGCCATGAAAAAATAATTAATAATAATGTATAAAAATAAAATCCTGAAGAAAACAATCAACTCCACACACACATCTGACAGCAACAGGACAGGGAGCATCCCTTCCAAAGCATTGCTGAAATGGGCCCAGAGAGGGGCTGAAGGATAATGTGGTGCAATTCAGACCGCCATTTCCTGCCCCCTCCTGAGCCTGATCCTGACGTGTTTTCAAGAGGAAGTCTGTGTTTCACATCACCATAAATTACATAGACCAGGACTTAGATAGGGGCAAAACCCATAAAACTTACTTGCTTTGGAGTTGGCACCCACTTGCGGGTACCTAGGATTAAAAGGCAGCCCACTATGTCAAAGGGCCACATGATCCCACAGCTGGTTACTGCGACATCATTTGGTCCATTCCCTGGGGGCATAAACACATCATGGTTGCTGGTGATCGGGGCTGTCAGAGACCGAACTGCAAGTCCCACCTCCCAGCCCATCGCCTTCACACCATTCAGCAGGGCTGGAGTCCACTGCAGACTCCAGATACCCCTGAATGATGCTGAAAGCCTCTTCTCACCCCTGAGCTGACTAAGCCAATACAGGTTTCAACAAGGCAGGGGTCCAAGTTGCTTCCTGATGCTATTTTGCTTGTGCACGGCAAGGACAGACTCTCCAGAAACAGACCACAGAGTGGGACATGGTGCAAACATCATCAACCAGGCTTGGTCACAATTTGGGTGCCAGGCAATGACTTGCCTCTGGTCCCAGGTGCCTTTGGTGAGAAGTGATGTGGTGGCTGGAGAAGGAGGAAAACTAGGAGAGCATGAGAGGCTTTCACAGGCATGTTTGATTTGCACTTGTTGACCTTGAAGTTACAGATGTATTTTTATACTGAGACTGAATTTTACAATCTTTATGCTCTGCCTCGAGTGTACTGCACAAGACCTCACTCTGCAGGTCTTCAAATCTACATTTCCTTTTACAAAGGTTGTTGGAGATGCCATGGAAGTGAGCTTCAGTCCCTCTGGGTTGAGGACAGGAGAAGCATCTCCCTTGATTTTGATATCTTATATAGCCATATGAGTCATAATGCCCTCGAGCTCTGCCTGTTTCAATTTGTACCTCTTCTTTGTGCAGCACCCCGACATCACTACCTTTGTGCTCACATGGTCCCTGCCCATGGTGTCTACCTGCTGCTCTCCCCATGTTACATAGGAACCACCAAGCAGACATACACTACTCATTGCATCCTAGACACTATAAAAGAAACAAGCACAGCAGTCTGGGTGGTCACACTCTGTGTAGGATGTGATATCTGTAAGCCACTATTATCCCTAAACCATACTACCAGATTTCTGAATTTACCATGTTACTTAGCATGTTATTTAGGAAGCAGATGGACTCAACAGCTAACGAGTGCAGTCAGTACAGTAAAGTTTCAGCACAATGTACTTAGCAGGTACAAGCAGAGCGAGGTTCTCTGAGCCCATCTGGAGTCACTGGATCCACCTCATCAGCAAGAGTACAGCTCAAATCAAGGGATGCTGAACAGCAATAAGAAGAAACTCTTGTTCCCCTGGGGGGTACTGGAGACTAGCAGGATTTTGTGTCATGTTAGTCTAGGGAATTTTATACTCCTCCGTGAAGTAGCTCTTGTTCCCACACAGTGTTAGGTGCCCAATACCTACTTTTCAATTTCTTCAGGGATGCTATGAATTGCCAATAGGCAGGTAAGTGTTTTTCATTATAGGAATACATGCTTTTTGAGATTTCTCATATTTCTGGCAGGGCAGCACTTCTGACTCTTGCATGGAAAAAGTGGGCGTCACTCTCAAGCATCCAACTCTTCACTGAGCAGTGTTCTGTTAGGGGTTGCGGTCAACAGAGACTTATATTCATGCTCTCAATCAGTCTTTCCCTTTGTAACCAAGTGTTCTCACACCTGGAAGATTGCCCAATTCATGCTCCAGCTCCTCTGTGCTTTTGACAATCTGACAAATGAACTTTCACAGTCACTGTAACCCCTTCATGATAAATCTACCCTATGGTAAATGTGTATTTTCCAATATTAATCTTGACCTCATTCTTGGTTTAGCTTAACTGAATGATTTGCCGTCTCCTAATTCTTGGTATATTGGCATGTCGATCTCTGTAAGGAGTCTTCTCAAATGCAGCAGATTCATCTATAGATGCAATACATTACAAGGAGAAAGACTTCTCTTGGTCAGCCTTCTATTGCTACCCCTTCATGCCTCTGCACAAGTACCCTTTATTTTTCTCCTCTGCATGAGAGCTGTCTATCAGCCACTGAAAGGCCATGTCCAAACTAGTGACTATGGTCAGAGGATGGGCTCAGGCACTCTCCCACAGTCAACCCCACTGGTTAGTATTTAATACCCAAGTCAGCAAAGCTCGGAGTCAGGCAGTGCTTTCCTAGGTGAGGACTCAGTTTGGAGGGTAGTATGAAGTGTGGATTGCACTTGTGGGATGCTGTGGGCCAGGTCATACAGGCCTGGGGAGAAGATTAGTCTGCTCAGTCAAGAGTTGGATACTTGAGAGGGATGCCCGCTTTATCTATGCAAGAGTCAGAAGTGGTGCCCTGCCAGTCTTAGTCTCTGGGACACGAGCCTCATTGTAACACTTATCCTTGGAGCCAGAAAACATAGTAATGGTCTATTTTATTTAGTGTAGGTGTCACCCGCAGACCTCATATAAGCATAATTTATGCCTGCTGCATGTAAACTACCCAGAGTTCAGTTTCAGTCTGGATACCCATAGAAAGTGTCCAGATGTTCAGTGTCCCAGATAAATTATTCCACCTTGAGTTAGTCTTGTTTCCTCTCATTTAGCCTCTCTTCTTATTACAGATGGATAGCAATATGGATACCCGCTCTAGATAGCAATTCACCACCTTCCAAGATACATCCCAACTAGAGAGAACAAGGGACCCTCTGGAAATCCCCTGACAGACAAAGAAGAAATGGGACTGATAAGCTGAGAGCACAACCCAGATGTTTGCACAGCTCAAGTTCGCTAAGGTCAGCACCTCCCCTTCAGTGTGCATCCTGCTTAGTCCAGTAGGCACCTTCTTCTACACCACCCCCACATTTCTTAAACTCCTGTCCCAGGCCAAGGTGGTGGATGCCTTCGCTTTGTTTCTCTCCTTGAGTTTCATCATCACATTCAGCCCTGTACCACCATCCCTGGCCTCCCCAGCCACTCACTTTCGGAATATCCCAAATATCTTTGTGATTGCTGATTACTAGCTGTGCCAGTAGGCATGTTAGTATGCTCCATACCCTTGACTAAATTACTTCTGAAATGTGACACTGAGGGATGGAAGAGGCTAAGTTTACAATAGCCTGAAGTTAAGACAATCATCCTAGTCCCTATCCACTTAGAGAGTAGAGAAAGCCAGAGCTCTCTGGAGGGGTAGATAATGCTTCTCAGAGTGCCTGAAATTAGAGTTAGTACATCTGGGCACTTTTGAACATTTATCCAAGCTACAGTGGATCCCCATTTACTGAACATAATTTAGTTGCTGAAGTCAATAGCAAAATTGTCCCATGGTTTAATCTGTCCGTTGGTTTCTTGACTAGAAAAGGCATTTATACATTATTCTTGCATGGATGACAGTATTCCTGTAACGTGTTAAAGGTTTTCCTGCTGGTCATTGTCTCACGGTCTGCAGTCCCCTTCATGCTCCCACCACCCAAGGATACTGGTGTCTCTAGGCTGCCATATAAAGCAAAGTGGTTTCAGGGATTCAGATCTCTCTGACAGAAAGCTGTGAGTACTGCCTTTGTGGTGGTGGTCTGCCTGGTGCTCTCACCTTCAGCTTCCTGTCCAGGCTGAGGGATTAAAACCAATCCATCTGCAGTACTTCTGCAAAGGCTTCTCAGTGCTGTGTTAGGGAGGAGTGTCGTGACTCTGAGGTGCTGGTGTTTAATATGTGACACAAATCAGATTAGATTTTTCTATCAGGATTTGTCGTTGCCTTCTTTTGGTTTTCTTTTTAGGAAAAGCCCTTCACTGAAAATGGAACTTGGTACATACAGTTTTGATCCGTGTATGAGAAGGAAGTTTCTGAACTGTAACTGCTTAGTTTGATGGCTTACAGTTCTTGGTTCTCAGACCTTTCCTATTCCATGTTTACCTTCTGTCTGTCTCTCTTATCCATCCTCTTTATTTTTCTTAATACATGCAGTGATGTGAGGCGGGGTGAGGGGGGCGGTGCAAAGAGTAGAAGGAGAGAGAGATGGAGAAGAAAAAGATGGGGAGAGAAATAAAGCCAAGATTTTGCAATGTGATCTTTGTCAGACTTCTACTCTACATTTTTAAGAAGATGAAATCTCGTGTCCTTCTGAAACCCACCCACTTCTTTCATTAGCTTTAAGAAAGTGGACCAAGGTGTTTGTGCACAGCAAGAGTCACTCGTTGCCATTCTCCATCTCCTCAGTGACGGACTGTTTAGGTTCCTCACCAGCACTCATCTGTGTGTTAACCCAGCAGTGACAGCCGCAGTAGCAATGCCACTCTCCTTTCCTTTCTGCCTTCCTAAATCTACTTTGCTTTCGCTGTACAAATAAAGAGAGAGGGGATTAAGACGGCAGTCATTCTCTGCTTCGGGAGGCTTTCCACCCTGCCTGGAACAAGCCAGGCCTGCTCCACTTGCCTGGAAATACACTTTCAGAAATGCTTGCGAGGGAGCTGACGCTCACAAGCCGGGGTGTCACTTTTATTTGCCTGCTGCTTCTGCGGGGTAGGAAACAACAAAATGGCCGGGAAGAAGGCGCGGGCCGGGTGAATGGGTTTCCCAGAGGCTGGCTGGCCCCAGGGTGCAGTAGGTGTATAAAATGTCATTCAAGCGATTCAGGCCAAAGAGGGTGCGGCGGACGGGCAAGGCTGCTCCCTTTGAAGATGCTTCTGTCGGGCTGGAAATACAGGAGAAAAGCACAGCTTCTTTCAGCTGTCCCCTTTTGTGTGCTTTCCCATACGAAACTATGTTGCCACCGCTGCTCTGCACTTTGTTATTATGACAGGAAAAAATGAATTTCTAATGAGGTATCTGTGCCAGCTGCAAGCACCTTGTGGATCTCCGTGGCCCAGGAGCTTTGTCAGCCGCTCCTTGCTAAATGCTAACCAGCCTGGGGGAGGACGAGGCTGTCAAAGCACAGCCCCCGTGAAAAACCCTTTTCTGTACAGACCCAAACAAAACGGAAACAACCCAGTTCCCCTAATAAGCTATGCTGCGACGTGTCCTCATTTCACAGTGATCGACTCCAGGGACAGAAAGGGCTCGGGGAGGCTTTGACAATGTGTGAGGAGTTCTGATTTTTAAAGGCAAGGAACGGTACATTTAAAATTGATTAATACCCTCTGATTCCCGGAAGGCTTTTCATATGCAACTCAGAAATTGTTTTGCTCAGCCTTGAAAATGCAGCTGCATCTCCCAAGGCCTGCATCAGCTCAGGAAAGCCGCTCACAGGACCACAACCGCTTTGGAAAAGTTGGGGAGAGAGGGTACCACATCCAGCATCTGCTTCAAGCTGCTGGGCAGGCTGAGGGAGCTCAGAGCTGTTCCCAAAGAGGATTTTAGCAGCCAGTTCAGAGGCTGAAGCTTTAAAAGTTGTTCAGATGTTATCATGGGCTTACCCAAGCAGCACAGAGACTTGTTCGCTCTTTCGTGGCTTGGCCCACACAAATGTCTCTCCCATCACTGCTCTTCAGTGTACTTTTGCCAGCACAGGACCATCGAGGTCAGCACTGTCCTCCCCAGCAGGGATGTCTGCTGAGGAGCTGGTGAGGCAGTACTGAACGCTGTTTTTGCCGGGGGATCCTGCTCTCCCCATGCCCACCCAACAGGCACTTTCAGTTAGTGAGGCAGTGTGTTGTTCATTCCAGGGAGGGGAAACCAAGGAACTGTGGATGAGTATTTGGGATGAGTTTGAGACACATCTTCAAAAGAAACCTCTGGGCTTCCCTTCTGAGAATGAGATAAGGAAACACAAAGTGGATGTTGAGACTCTGATGAAATATGGCTTGGCTGAAAAAAACAGCTTTTCTGTCTTTCCCCAGCCAAAGGCGTTGTAGTTTTGTATGGATTGATCAGCAACAGCCTTGAGCATTTGCATGGTGAGTATTCATACTGTACCTGACCTCCTGAAAGTGCTCAGAAACTAAGTTCAAAGTGCAACCCCCCACAGTCATTGGATGTTCTTCCATATCTCTGCTGTCTTAAACAAGCCTTAGGAATCTTTCCAGCTTTGATACTGACTGCTCATATCCTCTCCTTCTGCTCATGTTGATGGACAGAAATAAATGATGGTGTGAGTGACTGACTGGGGGTAATGCCTCTGCAGGTGGTGGTGACATTGATGGAGAATGATGGATGAGGGTGACAGGGCTCCACCCCACCCACTTGCCCATGTGCATGACAGAAGGTCCTGCAAGCCAGACCCAGCTCTCTGAACAATGCCTTCAAGTAGGTATTTGGAAGTGTAAAAACAATGGGTTTGGCTCCAGCAGTGATTGTGCTACAAGTTTGGGGCCATTTAATGAGTTGCTAATGTGAAAATAATTTTCTTTTCTGACTTCAGAATGGAAGGAGTAAAGACAGATGGCCCCAAATGCAGGGAAATCCAGCCATAGAATTGGTAATGGCTCTGCCAAGACTTGAAAGGCAGCTCGTCAGGAAAAGAGGACATTCCTGCCACTGTCAGGAGTTGATGGAAGCTCTCTGACTTTTTACTTTCTCAACTGGTTGGGGCATTCCTGCCAAAGTCCAGCAGACATAATCGGGCAGCCAGACATTATCAGGCTGGTGATTTTCATGGCAAAAGCTAAGTTGCCATATCAAGTTGAAATGCATCCTGTAGAGGGGAGGGGAAGACATTCCTGGTATATGCTGGTGAATGGCAACTGATTGCTAATCCAGATACAGGGGGAGGTATTCGGTGATTGATTGTTTGATCTCACCTGTCAAAAGAAAAAACTACAACTCTTGGGTGACCACAGGAACAGCGTTAATGACTGCAAGGAATGTCTGTCTCTTTCAAGGTGTTTTGGGTTTTTTTGTTTTAGATGCAGATTGAAGTTAAGAAGAGACATTTGACATTTAAATGTAAACTGTCAAATCTTCTGTCTCCTCCAATCCAGTTTTTCTAAGCTCTCTCTCACACACAAAAATTATTCATACTTTTATAAATAAATACTACTGCAATTGTAATGCAGGAAAAAAAAGTGAAGTGGATGTAATTTAGCATTAAAGGTGATGTTAAAAACTAAGTGCATTATTCAGAAACAGTGAGTTGCATGTCTGGATTAATTTGGTTCTAATAGCTGTGATGACAAATCTGGTAACATGCAGTTTCCATGAGATGCCAGGTCTTTGCCAGCTATGAATGAGTGGAGCCTCATGACCAATAATCCCATCCAATGGTTTGCAATGCCTCATGCAACCTGGCCTCCTTAGCAAGCAAAATTTAAACTTCTCTTTGCTTTCAGAAAGGAAGCACTCAGCATTTTGTGAAACCTGGGTGCCTTCATGGTTCCAAAAAGGGAGGTGCCCAGAACAGCTGAAGTTCTGGCAAACCCTACTGATGCTAAGGCATATCAAATAAGAAAAGGAAGAAGCTCTGAAATCCAACCTGGAAGTCAAAGACAAGTTAATGGTTGCAATTTACTCTTGAAAGCTGTTCTATAAGCTCCAAGTTTTAACCTCTCACTTTTGCTTACAGAAGGTCCCAGAGAAGAGATGACAGGTCCTTTCTGCAGGAATGGGGCAGTGGTGCCTCCATTCCCTCCTGCCACAGACAAGCCTGCGCTGATCCAGAAGCCCTGTGGCCCTACTCACCCTGCGCACACAAATGTATTGATGTCTCTCAAACCACATAGTATATATTTCTGCTAAAAATATCTGAGGTTGTTCCTATAATTCTTTCACTATTATATGCTTTATGAGTATATAAGTTATGATTATAAATCTTCCTCATCAGAGTACTCTTCTTCTCAGCCAAGGAGTACACAGCTAATCAGACACAGAGCTGCCTGTACCTCAAATTTTGGACACAGCAGCCAGGATCTGCAAAATGGTTTAGTTAAGATTGTTAAACAGTTTTTGTTGTTTGGTCAGTATCCTAAAAGGCAATTCATGTTAAACTCTCTCTGCAGAGATGGGTGTCCGCCCATGAAAAAGCTTGGGACACCCTGTGCTGGGTGGGAGATGGACAGATCATGTAGAAGAGATAGCTCCCATCTGCCAGACTGAAACCATGGTCAGGCAACGCTGGGCCACTTCATGGGAAGGGAAAGAGGGGAGAAGAGCAGAGTTGGTTTGCAGTGCTGGAGACAGGGAAAAAGGAGCCTGTGGCCTGCAACTGGGAGCAATGGGGCCCACTGTGCAGACTTGGCTCCCTTAAAATAAACCACAACAGATGTGGCTTGCAGATCTATTCATCCTATTTTAAGTAGCCGTAGTAGTTAACTCTTTGACTGTCTTCTGTGCCAGATCTGCTATAGGCAAGGTCCCTTACCCTCTTTGTCTACCCACCAGGTTGGCTACCTAGCCAGGTTTGATCCCCTGCATGAAATCCAATCCATACCCTCTTTGTCCCTCCAAGCCATGGCACGGCACACACAGCATGCTGCAGCTGACAGCAGCGCTGGTGGCAGCACTCTTTGCAGAAGCTTAGCTGCAAATCTCTGTCTTGTCAAGCAAGCTTAGTACAAATAATTAGAGAGGCATAAACTAATCCTATAAGGCCTGGTCTGGGAGTATGGCACCTAAGAGCAAGAGAGGAGTCTACTTTGCTCCCTGTCTAGATTTGCAGCTCCTGAGCTTTGGGGAGCAGTTTAGGACTTTCTCTGCAAAGCTCCTGGGAGAAATATTACCACCCCTTTACCTCCTACTCCCTCTGCCAGTAAAATCTTTGCAGCTGTAGAAGACTGGGTAGGGACATATTCAGCACTTTGCAAAGAAGCATCCCTATTAAAGACCTCTGTGGAGGCAAGCACTAATAATTCCATCTATTGCATGACTAGTTTTCACTCACCCATTCACAAGAATCTCTTAACAAAACAAAAGTGCCATGAATCTAAGGCATACCAGCCGTGGAAATGCTCCTCATGAATGCAAATATTCCTTAAGCTGGGGAAAGGGGCTGTAGCGTCTCCAATTAGATACATGGAATAGGCACTGACCAGCAGCCCCCTGTCCTATTAATAGATGAGAAGGCCATGTTCCTGCTCCCGGGGAGCTCGCTTGGCAGAGCTGGTCTCCAGAGAGCAAACGTCTACAAAGCGCTAACATCTGGTGCCCATTATTTCACCAGCTCTGTTGTGATTAGTCCATATGATAAGTCTGGCCAATTGCTACTGGTAAGGGATTGCTCCACTCCCTCCACCAGCCTCCTTGAGCTGTCACTTCTGGTTTGTGGCCCCTGCTAATTTGCCTCTGCAATTTCCAATATTTGCTCAAATCCCACAAGGAAATCTCCCTGCCTTTCAGACAGAAGGGTAGCACTGATAATAAAAAGGGAAGGTTTATCAATTAACTCGAACTGCTCTACTGAAGCAGGCTCAGGACCCCTCCTATTTCAATTATGTGAGTCATGAAATTCTCTGGAAAAACTTTTGCTCGGGCAAGTGTTTTGTGAGGGAGCTGGTGGGCCTTACCTAGGCTTTAACAAGTTGGAGAAGAGGTTAAAAAAAAAAGAAACCCTCCTGCTTCCAAAAGGCTTTTTCAGACACTATGATAGCTGCATTGTGTCCACCTGACAGTAAAGGTGCTCCTCAGAGGTGAGGGAGAGGGATTTGTGCCCTGCAAACCGAACCTTCCCCATAAAATTTCTATTTCTTTCTCTTTTCTTGTTTTGCTGGTTCATTCCTTCATTCTCTCATTCATCCTTTCCTTCTTTCCTTCTTTCTTTTGTTCTCCAAATGCTAAATAGCCCACTCAAACACTTGTGTTACTGTAGAAAATTTCCATTACCCCCATTTCATGTCAGTGGACGTAGGCTAAAAGGAGTAAGTCATTAAGGACCAGAATAGGTATTGCTGGATTACACAGACTTCTGCCCAAATATGTGAAGTTACTCAATAATGAATCGAACAGCTTTACATCTTATGAAGATTCTTTGAGAAGATACACAAGGAAACCTAGCACAAACAGGCAAAAATAATCCACAATTATACAAAGGTCAAATTTGAAGCTTTCTAACTGCTGTTTAACATTGGTTTGATTAAATAATTTACATTTTCCCCAGCCTTCAAATTAGTTTCTCTATAATTCCCATGTTTAAGATTTTCCTTGCAGGGACAGAGCTCCTGAAGTTAATTCAGCCAAAGCATTAGCTCCAAGCAGTGCCTCATCTTTGCAGCTTTATTACACCTATAATATGCTTCACTCCTGAAATGTTCAGTTCTGCTCATGCGTTTACTGTCTTTATGTTCCATCATAAACCCAGGCCTTTCAACAGGGTGGGATGTTTAAGCATAAGTCAGATGTCAAATGTTACAACACTCCATGCTATTGTGGAGATGGCGGCACTCAATTTTTCTTCTACTGAAGTCCTTGCAGTGCTGAGGTGATAAGTGCCACTCAGCTGGAAGGGAAGGAAGCTAATGTGCTTCCCAAATGAAAACCAAAAGCTGAAGCCACAAATTCCCTGAGCTTTGCACTTTCTTCCTGGACACTTTCAATGCACGATTTTGGCTTCTCTATCCACTTCTCACTAGCTAGGAATTTGACCCATGATAGATCCTGTGCTTTACCACCAAGGCTTGAGGCACATACGTAATTTCTAATAGTGCTCTGAGGTAGAAAAGGTGGTCCTTTTCAGTAGGCATAGAAACTGAGGTACAGAAGAGTCATGTGAAACAGCCAACGTCAAGTGGAAATCGGCTGTTTGCATTACAGCCTCGGACTTCTCACTCTCCAAATATTAAAGCATGCTGCTTTTATGATCAAAATGTATAGTTTGTCTGAGTGAACATAACATGTATGTACACACAGATGTGCACACCCATGGATGAACTCATACGTGTTCACCAAATTCTTGTGATGTTTAGTGGTCAGTGAAAGCTTAAGCCAGAGGCCTAGCCACAGAACGTGCCGTGTCCCACAAAATGATTTTCAGCAAAACTTGTATTACCCTTAGTTGGTATTGTAGGGATAGGTCTCCTCCCCTTGCTCCTCATGATGCTCAGCATGAGGCAGAGCATCTTTTGAGCAGAACAAACACAAAGAAATTTGCTCAAAATCCCTTGTCAAACCTCTCACAAGTCTCCCATTTATCACGCTAGAAATTGTGACCTATAAAGAGATGCAGATGCAAAACTAGAGAAGAAACCTGAATACAGTTTCACATATTTAAGGCATGTTAACTATACTCCCTTCACCTGCAAGGCACTTTACTTTCCTACATCAGAGCAACAGCCACTGCTCTTGTAAGAGCTGTTGAAGGCCACTGAAAAGTAGCCACAGCTGGCCACTTGTCTCACTTTCTTGAAGGAATCAGTCTCCAATTCATGTTTATGTTTATAAACTCTCTCATCAGAGATTACAACGTATCCAAACATCTTCAATGTCCTCTGGAAGAAGGCCAGGCATGTGGGCCTCAGGAACATAAGGGGAGAAACAATGAAGGGATGTGGTTATTTTGGACAAGGATAGGAGACAGGTGCAGAGGAAGGGGTTATCAGAAAATGTAGAAAAGATTGACATCTGTGTTACTCAAGGCTTAAGAAACTGGAGACCTGCATTTGTAAGAGAGACATGCCACAGTGCAGCGGCAGAGGCTGTCCTGAACCAGAAGACAGGCTCTGGCCTCGGGCTTGGCTGACTGCTTGGTCCTCATCCTGACACAGGAATTGGGCCATGTTGCAGGACTCAGCTGATCACTTTGCACCGGCATTCTCTTCATGTGTAAAACACTGACAGTAATTCATATTGACATATCTCCTGAGAAGCTGTGGAAGTGACTTTGTTTTTACACAGAATCCAACCAGAAAATTGCAATAAGCTAAGCTGATGTAGTCTGAACTTTTTATCTGCCTTCCTGGCTACAAGAGCGGTCCTTTCTGGTATCATAAGGATCCTTCATGTCTCTTCAGAAATGTTCCTTCCCAGCTCACAGAAAAGTGGTTGGGTCCCTTTAAGAAGTCAGGAGCAGAGGCCTACAAAAGGTCCATTTTACCATTTTACTAGAGTTTGGGCAGCTCTTACCTACTCGGAGCTCAGCTGCACCAGGCTAATTTCCATAAGCATCATGTGGTGTTACAGAAACCACATTTTGCCAAGCTGTCAACTGTACAGCCTTCTCTTTGCTAAACAGACTCCCATTAAAACTGTCTGCACAATTTGTCAGTTAAATGAGGTACAAGAGGGACACTCTATTTGCCCCTAATTAGCTGTGCAGACTACCTTTGTCTGTTTGATTAAGTATTCACATTATCAATTTTGTTTAATCTGATTCATTTCACACACCTCCCCGGGGACTCAGCCCATACGGTTAACTAATCTCCGATATCATCTCTCATATCAGCCCGCGGTAGTCTCCCACAGCACGCTCTACCCACACACACGCTGCTCACCAACATCTTTGCTGGGGAAGATGCTTCCCGACTGACAAAACCTCCCTGGAGCTGGAGGCTGATCCCTTTAAGGGAAACCAGAAAAAGCTGTGCTTCCCAGGCACCTCTGCAACGTTTGGGGTTTTTTTTAATCTCAGAAGATTTTCAGTTGCAACCAACCGACACTGGCGAGGCAGAGTGCGTGTCCCACAGCAGCACGCTGCTTTCTGCTCCTCACCGGAGCAGGTCTCTGGTTGTAACAGGAGGGAGCACCGGTGTCCCAATCACACAGTGGAATAATGTCTAATAATGGGGGGTGGACTTCAACCAGGAGAGATACAAGACAGCAGATGTTCAAAGATGATCCCTTTGTGAAGTCCATGAGGTCACAACTAACTGCGCTTTTCAGCAAGCAGATCTTTTTCTACGAGGCAGAAGGATTTGCCAGAAAAGACATCAGCCAAAAGGATCCCTCAAAAAGCCTGCTTGAGGGACCATTGGAAAATCCCAGGGGAGAAGCAGGCAGTCCTGGGCAGGGACCAGGCAACAGCTAGGGATGAAGAAGCATTGCCTCATCTTCAATGGATGGGTTGTTTCACCGCAAAATCCAAGGCCCATCTGCGTGGAAAGCGAGTGCATTCCCATGCACACGCCTGACTACACACATGCATACGCTTGCCTGCATATTAGCATGAGTGCTCTAGAAAATATTCCCAGTAAAATTTCAAAGCCTTTGAAGTTTAAGATTTTGTTACTGCTGGCTTCTGTTACTACTGCTCGTGCTGTCGATGAAAATCAAGCTTTCAGGATTTCGCAGTGACGATTTTTGCCTGAACTAAAATAAATGTTTGTACCTAGTCAGGACCTGCCCCACCCTCCACATGCTTTTTGTGTGTTTCCGTGTGTAAGATCTCAATTGGCAATATTGCTCAGTGGAACTCCAATTTCCCACTTGTCTGCTCTAAAGGAAGTGCCAGTTGCAACTTGGATTTATTTTTGGCAGGTCTTCTCTCTGCCAATTAATTTTCCTATTGATGTAGGAAGTGTGCTACTAATATGACATATGTGGCAAGAGCAAAAAGGAAATGAAGTGACTGACTCAACAGTCAGTAGCAGCCTTCTTTGGGTCTGGTTTTCTAACAGTCGTGTGGAAAAGGCCTCTGCAAACTCTGGTCTGGCTCCTGCCCTGTGGTAAACACTGACAGACAAAATGCAGGTAGACAAGCATTGCTGTCATTGTAAATGCTGTCCAGAACTCCCAGGGCTCTGTATATTGCATTGGGATTTGGAAAATAAATTTAAATGTTAGCTTGCAACACAGTAATCTGTAAAATAGCATAGATTGGGAAACTGTTTAGTAGTGCAATTCAAAGAAGTTTATTTTAGCAATCCCTAGTTGCCTCTGTGAGAGTGGTTTATAGCTGAAAAAATCCTCTAAATGCTTTGCAAATTGTCTTTTTCTTTATTGATTCTAACCACTGTATAAATTGTTATTTTTCAAGTGAGCAAACTGGTTTATGGTTAATGCAAAAAAATTAACACCAAGATCAAACCTTGTGAACTACTTGACTGCTCTTCTCAGGATTCAACTTCTGCGAACAGATATAACACAGGGTACTTAAAAACAGCCAAGAACATCTGGCTTTTGGTGCTAATAAAATGAGATTTAACTTTTTTTATTAGTCTGGAAAGAAAAAGGCTCAGAATTATTTTTTTTTTAAATCATAATCGAAGAGAAAACTACAGTATGAAATACAAACTGAAAACCCATTTTGAGAAAACAACTATATTTAGAAGAGTACTTTGGTATATACTTAAGTTAAATGCAGACATAAATACTGTCTTGAACTGCAATGATATTAAACAAGTATTTAGCTGAGTGTGTAAATGGGCCCAAGGCAGAAAGATGAAGAAATGATACGTTGAAGGAGTCATAGTTAATCTTTTAATTAATACTTAAGCTAATCAGTCCCCAGCATCCACATCAATAAATTGAGGAAGTAACTATTTCTGCTGTATGTTAGGATTTCCCCATACTCATTAACTTCTGTTCTGTGATGCCATTAACTATCAATACTTATGCTCATTGGCATTACCATAAATTTTATACCAATCTAATGAGTCGTTCTGTGTAGACAGAGCATTAATTAAATGTGGCAGAGAGTATGAAGGAGTATAAATTCACTCCCAGTTGTACCAGCCAGCTCAAGGATTACCACCACTTAGGGGAGAGTAGACAGGGATGTTCAAAAAATCTGGGCACCACAGAGGAAGCAGCAAAAGTACCTTCACAGAAGGAAAGAAATACATGGTCTTACACTGGTGGATACTTGAGTCTGGAAAGTAAGTTTTAGATTAAAAAAATGGATGCTTCATTCTCTTAACTATGACCTGTCCTTCAATTTCCTGAAGAATTGACAGTAGCATAAGAATCATCTTCACCATCAGTCAACCAACAGTAACAGCAATTTTAGAGTAGTATGGAGGAGCCCAAGTCATGAGCCACAAATCTTTGGCATCAATGTCATAGAAATGCAAGACCACAGGTGGACCCATGCAGCAAGGGAAGCATACATCCTGCTTGCAGCCTCCTAACTCATTGTCACATCAAGTGGCATCTTGGCCTACTGAGGCTGAGTATCAATATCTGGCTTTACTATATGTTTATTTTGAGCTCTGTGCTCAAGAACCTGACCAAAAGAGAAGTTTGCTGTTTTGGTGAATGGAACAAGAACATCCTGAGCCAGCTAAATTGTAGATACTGAAATGCGTAGGCATGTGTGACATGGGGACCCAGTAGGTGAGTACACAGGCGAATGATAGAGGAAGCAGTCTGGGACTGTACAATACCAAAAGCCCCAAACTGTCATGATCCTCATGCTATTGTCAAATAAGGAAATATTGGAGGTGTCATACTGAGGTCACATCTGAAGTTTCATTTTTGCAGGTGTATCCTTAGACATGTACAAAAAAACCCACAAGTCCTGTCTTCAGTCAGTGAAATGTAGGACATGAAGCAGAATATTTCCATGAAAAGACCAAATCAGCTAAACAATCCCTGAAACACACTTTAAAATTAATTGAAAGCACCAGAACGTGTTTTTATGATGGTCAAATACTTGGGTTATAATAATGTCTATATTCAGAAAATGACTGCAAAACAAAAGTGTTGGAAAGAATTTTTATCACTTACATCCTAATCCAAGTGATACCATTCTGGGTGGAGACTGCAAACGAGAGACACTTTTCTTTCTCATGCCCTTTAACTCTATTGCTGAGCCCTGTGTTTGCTGAGGGTGGTTTGCCTGCAGGAGTCTTCTCCTTAGAAATGTTTGCAGAATGGGGATGATGATCTCCTAAACTTCCTTTAGGTTTCTCCTCTACTTCTCTTGACTGAACAAATGAAACCAGGGCAAGATGCAATAAGGCTGTGGGCAGGAGGATATCTGTTCAATTACACCATGCGGCTGGACATACACATCAGAGTGCAGTGAAGGAAGAGGCATCAGATTAAAAGCTCAGAGCATCATTAGCCATCATCTTATAAATGATCTGATGAAAGCAGAGGGTAACACATCTGCACATAATGGGACATGTTCCTTAGACCTAACACTGTCAACAATATTGTCAACTTTTGTTTGCTGCATAGAAGGCCAAACTTGATTGAACATGTGGGAGCCAACTAAAAATTAGCTGCCATAATATTAGTATCCTCAGTTCTGGAAATGGTGTTATGACAAAAGATGACAAACAGTTGGCATTTCTGCTTCATGTCTCCCCTACAAAGTATCATTCTTGAGAAAAAATTGGTACTGATGTCAACCATGTCCTTCTTCTAAATTTATTTTGCCTTGCTGATAACAATATCTATATTTTTTCAGTGAAAACACAGCACTCTATAGGAAAAGTGAATATTTGCTATCCTGGATGGTAAATGACTGACAATGTGTTATGTTGAGACTGAAGGATTTTCAAGATGCATATTCAAATAGCTTTCTAATGCTCTCCAAATGTGTCTGGTCAGGGTGCAAGAGACTTCTGTTTTAACCAATTTAAATTATCCCATCAAATCTGCAACAAATATCTTGGGAAAATGGAGCATTTTACTTCTTGAGTAATTTGGGGAAGCTTGGGGTCAATTTCTAGAGAGGGCAAGAGGCAGACCTGGTTTGCCATAAAACTCTTTAATTGCTCTGTTGCTTTTGCCATTTCCAAGAAATGTTGGTAACTCTGGGGGAATGTGTTCATGGTTACTTAGCACAGCCAGAGCTTTTCACTGGCATGTCATTGTCTCCGAAGCTTTGCCAAAAGTCTGAAGGATCTAATGCCGATCACCAAGTGTCTTGACAGGCCTTGGCAAGTTCCACTAATTAACTCGAGGGCTGTTGCAGAGCTTCTGCACCTCATAATGAGTTCAGTCAACATTTAAAGCCATGTTGTGAAGCAGATCTCCTTGGTCCCCAAAGGGGCTCCTGTTAATCTCCTCAGCCCTGCCGAGATCTTCAGCCAGAGAAACCCTGGCAGAGGACAAATGCCACAAGGAATTTCTAATCCCCAGAGGGATTCTTGCAGGGATCTGAGACAGATCTGGTCAGGTTAATGGGTTTTGTACAGGCCTCAACAGAAGCTTGGAAAAAAAAGAAAAGAAAAAAAAAAACCCAACCAAAACACAGAAACTTTGGGTCCAGTTCTAGCAAGCAGGAGACCAAGATATGCTAATTAACACAGCTGCCATCAAGGATGTAATCTAATTTACATACTCGGTAGTGAATAAATGCTTCCATATGGCAGAGTACCAGTATTTTTCCTTGACAACTTTATCAAAAAGCTAATGAAATTCCTATACAAAAAAAACCCACCCTTTTTTCCAGCTTGAGTAAGATAACAAACCCAGTAAAGTGAGTGAGAGAAATGCCAGGAAAAAAGGTCATGCTCAAGTAGATACTAGAAATCTAGGAAACAATGTTTTAAACATCCAGTTTATGAAGTGGTAGTAAAACTCACAAATGCTCTGTTCCCCAAGTAACTTTAGCTGTTTCTCCATCTTCTTGTCCCAACCAAACCCACAAGACAGCCTTACGCTTGTTCATCCTGTACAACCACCACTGCCAATTTGAGGCAGATGCTCAAATGCTCAGGTGCCCAAAATGAGCCAGATGCTCAGATGCAGTACTACTGGACTTCCTGATGCGTGTAAGCCCACAGATCCATCCCTGCCTTCAGAGCCCTGGCCTAACACATGATTCACCATGTGTGGCAGCAAAGCTCCCAGTAGCACATGAGAGCAGTGCAGACTGCCTCAACAACCATGTCCTCTTCAGGGTACAGGGCAGCTGTCTTGATCAAATCACTGACATCCAAAAGTCTGTGTATGCTTTCCACCCAGCTAGAGGAACCAACTCTGCTGGCCATGGCAGTTAGTGTTGAAAGAGGTCCCAGTAATGGGCCAGACAACGGACCATAATTTTCTGAAGTGGCTCAACACCTTTTCTGACAAAACAAGATCTAAAGAGGCCACTATGTTACTTCCAGACACCAATGATCTTAGTCAAATAAATAAGGTAACATAAAGAGTGAAGATACTGATTCAGGGGAGCACTTTTCCCTAAGCATACATGCTTTGCACACTAGACTAGAAAGCAGTGTTTTGAGAAGGCATAAACTCACCTGGCCACATGCATTCTCCAGTTTTTCAGACACTTGTTTCATCTAACGTTCCTTCTTGTACTTCCAGAGTGGAAAGATATGTTCTGAAAACATCCGCAGAGCAAGTTCTCTGCCCATAGATTGTTTCAAGAGGGGATTCCCCTTTTTAGGAAGAAGCTGGATCTTTTTGGATCTTTGCCTGAAGCAGTGCTGCCTGAGCAACTACTTGTTTTACAATACCCTCCACATTAGCCCTAAAAAAGAGGCTGCAGAAATTAGATGTGTCTGTCATGAAGCTATTAATAGCCTATCTCTAAATGGCATAGGATATCAACATCACATTCATATGCCTAGTACGCATACAAACATAGTAATGTGTCTGGTCAAACCAAATACCGGGCTTAACGGCCTACCAGGTAATAGAGTAAGCTCAGCTGGGTTTACACATACCTGTCTAAGGAGGCAGTCAACCATTCCTAGCCATATTCTAGAAAGTTTCCCAATTCAAAATGTAGTGAAAATATTTATACATGTACTTTACTTTAGATGTTTGTATTGTCCTAGTCAGACTGCATGCTCAAACACAGTGCTGGATGCAAGCTAAGGCACAAGACATCCACTGAGTACCAAGCTTAATCCAGTCATCATTCTGCTTTTGTACTCATTCTGATCACTTGTGAAACAGGCATTTCCATAATTCTCATCAAGTACCCAAGTTAAAGTCTTGTTGCATTCTCAGGCAGATGGCCTTACCTCAGCTAGGTTCTCTCTCTCCTTTTATCAGAAAAATCTTCATAGCCAAAGGAGAATGGAAACAGACTTATTCATATATGAAAAATAAAAATAAAAATCCAGCACTGAAAATGGAAAAATAGCAATGTACTTACAGATTTTATGCAACAAGATCATGATTGGAGAATTCATTTTCAGCTTTGCTTGTAGATTCTACCTTCACAAGTCTTTAAAAAAAATCTATTTTGTTGAAATAGTTGAAATTTCATTACAAGCCTGCTTCCAGCTAAGCAAAATGTTCATGTCTTTTTTGTTCTGGGTAGCTGTCGTTGGTGTTTTGTAATTACTGTGAGTTTGTAGTTTGTTTATGAATATTCCAGAAAGTAGCTCAAAATGTTCACTTGAAAATAAAATTTGCACTGGAAGAAGTGGATTTATAGAGAGATGCCAATCTTAATGAAACCAAATAACTGCAGTATTTCATTTTCAGAAGACTAGAACGTTTTATTTGAACAAGGTTCAAGCTCTTCATTTTGACTTTTAACTATTGCTTTGTTTAGTACTTTTTATTTTTAGCAAGAGTTCAGTGACAAAAATAAAGATATTGAAGCTAAGCACTTCAGCCTTTTTAGGATATTTAATTTCAGGTGGATCATATTTTTGGATTTTTACTACATAGGATCAGTATCTGCACCAGCTTCCCAGTGTGTATGAAAGCTGAAGAGCTGGGAATGCACCCTGTCACCAGAACCCTTTGATGGTAGTGCCATCCAGTTGTGAGCAACAGGAATCCCATGTGCCAGGCAGATGATGTACCAGGAGGAGACTGCTGCCAGGACTAAACCAGGAAGAAAGTAGGGCCAGTCAAGTTTTACCAGTCCAGATCCTAATTTGTGTTTTAAATAGAAATTGCCCTACAGGCAGGAGACCTTGAGGTAGCTGCTATAGAGAGCTTTTGGCTCTGCTGCACAGACTCATCTTTAAGATTTCTGCTGAAATAAATCATTTGGAGTTGTAGCTGCATGTGCTTGAAACGTGGGTGTGCACTAGCAAGGTAATGGCTGCCACTGCTGCAAAGCTTCCAAAGCCAGTTTCTGTCTCAGGTGATGGGGACAGAAGTATTTGGTATATGGGGACAGAAGTATTTGACAACATCACTGCTGTCAACTGTTTCCCTTGTCCCCTCTGTTCCCTGCTGCTGGGACAAGACTGCAGTCATGGCTGACACCAGGCTGGCGAACTGCCTTCTCCCTGTGCTGGTGAAGCCAGCAGCAAACCTGGCTGGGTTTTTTGACCAGCAAAACGGGTCAAAGGCTTTTTCTTGCTACAGGGCAATGTCACTAAAGGTCATCTCCTCCTCGTTGCTAATGCTGGCCAAGAGAAATCTAAACTGAGCTGGGGAAAGGTGGTGGCGGAAATGCCATGCAAAATTCTGACACCAGGAGGGGGCCATGCTCGCATCTCCATCTTTCACCAGAGGTCAATATTCCCCCTGGTAAAGGCAGCTTCTCCTCTGTAGTCAGCGCTAGCTGCCTCGAACCAATGCTGAAGAAACATCATCTGGGCCAGCATAGCCCTTATTTCTTTCATATCCCCCTTGTCAACAGTTTGAAAGTGAGATGGCTAATTTTGTGCCTGACAAGAAAGGACGGATCATTTTCTCAGATGCTGTTATCAGCAGAGTCAGTGCTGGTACACTCTCCAAGGGAGTCCCCAAACTACAGGTTACTGGCAGGCAGACAAACGCTCGCTGACAGCCATTTGTGACCAACTATGAAACACCATCTGCTGTAGTTGGAGGGAAGGAACATATCCAGCAAGTGATACCACTGTGAGAAATGATTTTGTGTGTTGACACACAGCAGTCTTTAGATAGCCCCGAAGAATAAGCCTACTTTGTTTTTCCAGATTTGCATAAGGGGGAAAGAAACATTTTCTCTTGTTGGGGGTCCATGGGTGAGACTTCCTGGGTCTATTTGTATTGGAGCCAGAAAAAGAAAGGGTTTGATATGTTCATATTAACAGGTGTACTAAATACAACTGTGAACTGATCCAAATGTGTCTTTAGCTATGTCCTGTTAGAGGGCTGAAGCACTATCTAACGGTGAAAAGCACCCTCTGGAGTGTGAACCTGCTGCAGACTTGATGGTGACATCAGGCAAGTCTCATCACTCTCTTTCTGACCAGGTTCTCAATTTTGAGGAGCAGCAATTATGTTTTTCTTCAGAGGAGAGTTGTTGCGAAGACTAGCCAGTGTTTGTTCAGCCCTTTGAAACCCTTGGAGAAAGGGGATAAACACTTTTTGTTGAAGTTCAGAGGCTGATGTATGCTATTAAGTGATCAACCATAAAACCTTCACCTTCAGTATGGGGAAAGACATTTTCAGGCTTCCAAAGGTGTTCTTTAAAGACTAAGGTCATTTAAGTGAACCAAGTGCAAAAAAAGTACCCAAATGTGTCCGAAACACTGTCCAAAAGCAAAAGGCCCTTGTAACCTAGCAGGCAGCTGAGCACAAAAGTTTCAGGAGAAGGGACATGTAGCTCCCTCACAGGGGGAAGGAATCTTACTTGCTCATTAATGTAAATAAGGCATGCAGCCAAAGGCATATGCCAGCTCTTCCCTCCCTGGTCAGAGAATGAGGCTTTCATTTTTAAGAGTCTTAATAGTCCTGTGTCTCATGATTAAGTAATGAGAGCTGGCATCCAAAGTATCTGAAGTTCAGCTGATCTTGCATTATCCTTGTAGGCCCTGGCAGACTATAAACCAAAATGTTTTCAAGCAAAATATGCAGATGAAAAAATAAATAAAAGATACACCTTAAAACTGCAGTTCAATCTTAAAGCAGAGGTATATCAAGTAATCCTGGCAGTTTATCACCTTGTTTCTTTGAATTCTAGCAAAAATTTTAAACACTGGTGTATATACTGATGCATTTGTATTTTTATATAAGGTGTGTAGATAGATAGATAGATGGATATTCCCTGTTTGATCTGGCCCGCAGTTCTGCAAAATTACAGAGACAATTGTCATCGGCTGCTTGCAAGGATTGAATATTGTTTCACTGTAGAAAGCCTTTCTGGAGGCTAATATTGGATGCCTGGGTTCAATCTCTTTCTGCCCACGGATATGACATAATATCCGCTACGGGAGGGCTTGATCCAGACCCTGTTGAAGTCACCACTGAAGTGTGCGATGTCACTTGAACAGGAGCAGATGGGTTTGAGGCTTCCTCTGGCTTGGGGTTGGACCCCCAGAGGTGGGGTGTGGAAGCCCAAATCCTGCACAATTCCATGGCAGGCAGGAAGAGGGAGCAGGAGGGGGGCTGTAGTGGGTGCTGGGGGAGGAAGGGGAGTGGGCAAACATACCTCCAGGGTGCACCAGGCAACATGGGGGGAGCATGGCCAGCCAGTGATGGGGGACAGAGAGAAAGTGGGATAGATGAGGGCTCGCAGGAAGCCTTATTTATGATTTAAATACGCTGTCACTTGCGCCCGTGCAATATGAAAACCAAATCTAAACATTTGTCTGTAGAATCAGGTGATGGCTGGCCCTCTACTGTCTCAAGGGGGGCAGGAAAATGGTCCATGCACCTGCCACCTAATTCAGTTTAAATCCTGACACATTTACCAAGAGTGGGCTGGCATAATGAACTTCATTCATGCTGTCAGTGGAGTCAATAACTTATCCCCAACTGCTTTTGTCTCCCTGGCGGCAGTGCCTCTGATCGGGCTGAGGTACTTATTCAAGTAAAATTTATTTTCAATTGCAGGCCATAATACTACTGGCACAAGCCTTGCTTTGACAGAAGCTTTTGCTCAAGGCTAAACTATTGTTAAAGTTTGTGCCCATTGTCCAGGGTCTTTGATCTGTCAAAGCTGCTTAACAAGCTGGTTAAAAACTGTTTCAGATAACAGGTGTGTCCTTTGAGGACGCAGGGCCATTTTTCAACTTCTTTAAAAGACTAGTCCAGTAGCTGACTAAAATTTACATGCTGGTTGGTGGTGATATATGTAAAGCACTTTTAAAGCAAGAAATTCGATTTAGGGGTTTATTTCCCTGAACTTCCTTGTGGTTTGTTGTTGGTTTTGTTTTGTTTTGTGTTTGGGTTTTATTGTGGGGTTTTCTCTGAGGGAGCAAAAAGATTTACGAGGTTTTTCTCTGGGGCCTTGCAAGTATTTAGTAGAAAGATGACTGAGATACTAAATCTACCTGTGGCATTGCAACAGCACACAGTTACAGTAAAGCAATGGCTGGAGCAGTGAGCATAGCCAGGAGAAAACTTGTGATAGACACAAGCAAAAGGGGGCTGTGTTGGGTAGGTTCGGCTGGGGCAGGCTTAGGTTGGGGGGTGCAGACTGTGAAATACCCCTCCCACCCCAAGCCTGCCCCAGTGTGACTGTGTCACCCCAGCCTATCTCTGCCCCTCCAGCTGGCTCCTGGGTCTAGTACTGGCTCTGAGAGTATGCAGCATGGTTAGCATCTATAGGACCTGGTCTTGCTACCTAAAAAGCCCAATTCCTGGGAGAAGATCCCAGGCGTAGCTTGTGTCCCCACTGTATAAGCCAGGCCATTCATGCATGGCCAATGGCCTGAACAGAATTTCCTTTGAATGGTCCATATGTCAGCTATATTCTTTAGGATGTGTGAAAAATGGTTCCTCCCCTTCACATATGTTTTAAAATAGTACTGAGATCCTGAGGGATTTAACCAGTTTTAACCCAACTGCATTTGATTTTTTTTTCCTGAAAGTCCCCATCAAAAACAGACAAGTGCTGTTCCACAGTCATGATGAAATGCATGGAGCTGGCTTGATGGCTTAGGGAAAACTGGGAAGGAAAACTCACTGTATGTACACTGTGTGTGCTGAGGAGTGTGTGGAAGGAAGGGAGAATGAGCATCTTTGGGAGTGTTTCCCTCCCCTCCAGATTATTACCACCTATTTGTGGAGCTGCTGATACTGGGATTTTTGTTTACACCAAGTCCCAGTTGACCAGATAAACTGGGTAGCAAATTGCACGTAACCTATATGCACCTGTACATATCTGCAAGGCCTTGTCAAATGTCAAGGAGTGAATTGGTGTCAGCAATGAGACTAGAGGTGTCTGGATCACATATATCCCCAGATGTCACTGCACAGGTACCCCAACTTCAGGCATGGATGTAGAGGGTGCAGAGCCCCTGGGAGGTTCACTTGCAGCTGTGGCCAGGCAGCTTTGACTGTGCAGCATCTCAAGTGTCTCTTTGTGTCCAGTCATTGTGGTCTCCAAAGCTGGATCTCCACAGGAGCTGTGGATCTCCACAGGAGTGAGCTGAGCCTGGGGGTGGGGGTAGGGGGTGGGGACATGTGGAAGCAGACAGCATGTTCTCAGTCAGCTCTGCATCTGGAAAGGGTCATGGATAAAATGTGATGTTTAGAAAGCACTTGCTCATCTCGGACCTCCAGAAATTAGCCCCTTCAGCCAGTGAGTGCAAAGCCATCTTCAGTAGAAGAAAACCTGGAAGTTCTCCTTAGACAGCAGAAAATCTCCAGCACTTTCTTCCATCCTTTCCTTAAGCTGAGACCAGCAGCTCCCCTTGCTGGAGAAGCTCACATGCCTTGAGAGCTGAGCATGATAAACTGAAATAACTTTGTTTAAAAACTGAGCCTGCTTGCTAGGCATATTTTCCTCAAACAATCCCATCTGTACCGAAAATCTGTCAAAAGCTTGTTAGTTCAAGGCAGCTGGGGAATAAAACAAGCACTTTGTCAAATGCAGTACTTTCATGAACATCCCTGAACCAAGTCAGGAATGAAAGTGAAAACCAAAGCTTTCCTGATAGCACTCGGCTATGCTCACCATTAGGACCATTACAACTGTTCAAAGATTACTTTGGCATGTGTCTGTGCCATCAATTAGCTCCAGAGCTATGTTTAGAGCAATTCATTTTCAGCATTCAGAAGTTGCCAGAAAGATGGTGAGATTGAGGACCAATTCCTGTTGCGAGGCTGCAGTGCCATACTGGTCTCTAAGCAAAGGTGTCCATGACTTTAGTGGGTGAAGTATCAGCATTACCTACAACATATTTTGAGCAACTGAGTGACTGAGTCCATATCTAAGTGTGGGTTAAAGGTCTCAGTGAAGACCTGTTACTCACCAGCCACATTAAGGCAGGTTTTCACCTACTCTATAATCTAGATTAAAAATAATTTGCTCTCCTGTGCAGGGCAGAATACTTTTAGCTGAGCTGACAGGAGTGTAGAGAAATCTACTGCTCTCACTTCTTCTCAGCATTTTCCTGGTGTAAATTCTTAAATGTGTTTGGTTCTAAAAGCTGATTTTCTGTTACCCGCTGCAACTGCTGTGGCATCTTTAATGCTGTGACAAAGCATAGAATAAGGGCCTGTTTTATGGCCCCTCCAGTCACAGAAGAGTATCGCAGCCAGGAACAAGGGGAATTGAACAGCAGCAAACACTTTGAGGAAAAGTGTAAAAATTACACATAGAGTAGCCCAAGGACTTTAAACTACCTCAACATTGCATTCCCCTTTAATATTGCCAGGTAACAGTGACCTGCAAAGTGAAAATAAAATGCTATGAAGTGTTGGATGTCCAGTAAGGCCACCAGACAGGAGGGTGTCCTTAGCTATTGTTTGTCACTTGCTGTTATTTATATTCCACATAATTCAACAGATGGCTGGGCAGATGCAATGGCAAGGTGAGACAACCACAGCAGTGAAGGCTGGAATAGGAGATGCTGCAGCTGGAGGAAGAGGGCTGCGCATGGAGAGAGATGGATGGAGCCCGTGGCCAGGTGAGGGGATGAGCAGGGAATGTTCAAGCGACGGAACCTGACAAACCCCAAGGAAGGGTGAGGTGCTGACTGTAGGGTCCTGCAAGATGTGAAATGTGCTGGGATCTTCACGGGGGCCGGCCAGGTGAGGAAGCCTGCCTCACTCCCCTGGCAATATGAACAAGAAAGAAGGAGCTGAAATGCTGATATCAGATTTTCAGGACAACTGTCCTGCTGCATTGTTGGGAACGGAGTTAACCCCAGAGATCTCAGGTACAATCCACATGGGCTGAAGTGAGGAAGCAATCAGTGCTGACCTGGAGTATTTAGCTAATGCTGGCATCGCCTGTAGGCAGGATTTTGGGCAGAAAAGTTGGTCACACACTGCAAAGAAGTGCTGTGGTTCAAAAGCATGGAAGGAGTGCTGCCAAACTCATGAAATGTACCAGTGGGAGGGAAAATGTGCTGCAAGATTTTGAGGAATCACAATTAAAAAGTAAAAAGCAAGGTTTTCTCTTTGGGCCATAGCTTTGCGTTGATCAGTTGAGGTATGCTGATGAAAAGAAGATGGGACTGGTCTCAGGGAGGGTCCTAAGGGTCACATTCTACCCATGACCAGAACCACTTCTCCCACAAGCTCTATGACCCTTAGAAACCAGAAGGTGAAAGCTCTGTGCTTACCTCAACTCCTTACAACTTTGGAAGTGGAAAAAGCAAAAGAGCTAGTATGATGACTTCATTTTATTTGTAGAGATGTGATGATTGACAAGGGTTAACCCTCTGGACATCTGTTGAATTCTGACAACTGAGGACTACTTTATGTCTACGTGTCTTATCTATGAACTAAAAAAGCCCCTGTGGAATATGGGACCTCACTGCCTTGGGCATCTTTTGCTCATGTTGACAAAAAACCTTTGAAAGATGGAAGAAAGATTTCTTGCACGTGGTAAAAAAATAGATATAGATGTTCTCTACAGTTTCATTGCTCAATAGACCGATATTGCACAACTGGACAAAGCTAAGCAGAGAAAGCCGAATAAACAGATCAACTAATAGAAGACTTTGGTCGATAATTCTGATAAATGTCTCCCTTCAGAAAGGCAATGTATCTTCCTGGTAATCTAGAGAGAAAGACAGACAAGAAGGAGGTGACAACAAGGCCAAAAGCTTGGTGTAAGAGAGAAAGACTCTGAGACTTCATCTACACAAAACATGCCCCTGGCCGTTATCTAGCTCTGAAGCCAACTGGCACAGACTGGCGTATGTCCACATTATTAAATTCTTGCATTCCAGGCAGCGTGGCTGAATACAAATTGCCTGCTGGGATTGGCCTTTGGCCTATGCTATCCCCAAACCATGCCTGGGAAATGTTCAGGAGAGAGCTAGTTGTCTGGAGCCAAATCATGCCAAGAACCATTGTAACAATTTGACTCTATAAATAATTGAGCTCCAGTGCCTGAGAACATTATGTGGCACTGTTTAATTTACTAGGAGAGACGAAGTCCATGATCCTAGCCTGGTATGGAAATCTGGGACATCTTAGAGCACCCTGAGAAATGGAAAACTCCAGACCACTCAACAGACACAAGAGTTCTGATGAAATGAAGGCAGGTATGATTTTTCCTACAGGTGCACAGATGTGGTCTGCCAGTCACAGTAAAGAATATCTGGTTTTTTGAAAAACAAAATCCATCTCCTTTTTTTAGCTAACATGTCTGCTTGAAAAGCTGCACCTGAAAATCCCACAAGGCTGTAAATTGTAAATGAGGGGGAGTGTATGAGGATTCATCATTGATCCTTGGGATCTATTAACACATGGCCAAAGGTCCTATGGTCGTATTTTAGTGAAGGGATAGGAGACAAATATTACGCCCAAGAGTGTTATGCAAGGAACCAGGACTGAGCCTACTCGAACTAAGAGCATCATAAGATAAAAGGAAATGGGAACACAAATGCAGCCAGATGCATATTGTGGAGGAGGTTTTGGGTTATCACTCACATAGAACAGCCTGTAACAGTAATAAATAAGTCTTGATAAATAAAACCTAGTTAAAGTGTTGGTGACAGACTCCTCAATTAAGTTATGCAAAATGATGTTTGACCTGCTAGTGTCAGCCAAGTGACGTCAGGTTCAGACCAAGATGTATCGTCTAGTTTATACCACAGTTCAGCTCAGGAAGATGTATTATCCTTAAAGGTGCTTTTCAAGTCATTTCCTGACACTTCATGAATTAATAAGCATGTGCAGAAGCATCATGGTTCATATAAGTATGTGCTGTGGGTTCTGAAGCAGTGGATTCCACAAGTCCTGTGCATGCAAAATTCTGGGCACCTGCCAAAACCTGAAAGCCTTTAACTTGGTAAGACAGTTGAATGAGCATATTATGGAGAAAAACCTCATACCTCTGACAATCAGTAGTGGTTTCACCCGGCAGGCAGCTAAACACCACACAGCCGTTCAGTCACCTCTCTGCCTTGGTGGGACAGGGAAGAGAATCAGGGGGGAAAAAAGGTAAAACTCATGGGTTAAGATAAAGACAGTTTAATAGGACAGAAAAAGAAGGGAAGTAGTAATAGTAGTAATATTCAAAACAAGTGATACACAATGCATTTCTTCTCCACCCGCTGACCAATGCTCAGTGAGTCCCCCAGTAGCAGGCACCACCCCCTGACCAACTATCCCCAGTTTTATTGTTCAGCATGACATCATATGGTATGGAATATCCCTGTGGACAGTTTTGGTCAGCTGTCCTGGCCCTGTCCTCTGAGCTTCTTGGGTTCCCACAGCCTACTCGCTGGCAGGCAGGAGATGAAAACTCCTTGGTTTAGTGTAAGCACTGCTCAGCAACAACTAAAACATCAGTGTGTTATCAACGTTATTCTCATCCTAAATCCCAAACACAGCACTATACTGGCTGCTAGGAAGAAAATTAACTCTATTCCAGCCAAAACCAGGACACAGGCCATCTCTGCAAGTTGCATAAGGAAAAGCTCATATCCTGGCAGAAGTAATGGCAGACATGAGGTAGTGGGCTTACCCATTTCCAGCTCTGGAAAGGGCAAAGGGACTGTGCTGGAGAGACTAGGAAATGAGAAAAAGGAAAGGAAGAGCCTGAAGTTTTGGGAAGTCTGCACTTTTGTAGAGCATACCTCAGCCTGCTTCAAATTTGAATACAGCTAAACCTCCCGATGGTACTCAAGTGGAAATGAAAAAAGGCATTGAGGGAAGCAGGGTCAGGGGAGGCAGCACATGTGAGGCTTATGGGTTGTCTGTAGACAGCTCCTGCAGAGCCGCAGGGATGCAGGTAGACTGCCTACAGGCACCAAATGTCTGCTCCACAATAACCACTCTCTGATATTCCCAGGTGGATGTGCAAAGACAGCATGGATATGCCAAGACTTCAGTAATAGAGGTCTGGATATTACTGCATCCACTGCCCATGGAACTGAAGCCTTCAAATACATCTGGGTTTGGTCCTTTACCGATTTCTGCGACTCCAAGTTGTTCAGAGATACCAGTAGGGATGTGGGTCTTTGCATGGAAAATGAAAGTACACACAAGGCTTCCATGGTTTCTAGCCCTGGCAGGTCTGTTTCTGGTGGATCTGCAGTCCATTATAAGTATTTGCACTTACATGCTGTGAAGTGGTATCCAACCTCAGCTCCCAGTGTGCTCAAGCAAAACATCATCACACCAATGATCACCAAAATCATGACTAATTTCTGTTGCTGTCACGTGCAGTTTTGGGAGGAAAGCCAAGTCCTGAAGTGAGGGGTAGAAGTTCTCCCACTGGGTATTTCCAGCTGCCTTTCCCCTAGTACCTGAAAACTCAGTTGCCTGGCAAAGATCTAACGGCACAGGCCACAAAATATACCATGGCTGATTCCTCCACAAAGCCTGAGGTACAAACTGCCTTTCAGTCACCTGCTTCCTAAGCAACACTTGACAGATCTTTGTTTATCACCAAAAATAAACAAACAAATCTAGAAACAGAATGTTTTATACTGATACATTATTGTTCTTGCTCTAACCCCACAGATGAAGACTCATGACATAGGCAAACAGTCGGATTTTGGAAAAATAAGGGGTTTATTAGTAGTGAAACATACCTCTGCTTTTTGAAACAAGGCAGATGGAATCTCGTGCTTTTCAGACAGGACAGACACCTAACAGTTTGTAGCCAAAACATATATGTATTAAAAAAAATACATGCCAAAGGTCAGTTTGCAGAAAGGTCATTTAGTCTTGTGAGAAATGGAATCTGTTTGTTATAGCACAAGCATCAACTTTCCTTTAGTGACTGATTGGTAAGGAGTTTCTTCTGGTGCTGCAAGTGAGGCAGCACCACATCCTCATTTCCACCCCTGGCAGGGGACAGGCTGCCCTGGAAGTGACACACGGATCCAGAGACAATGGCTCCTTCCCTGCCCTGTTCTGGGCTTGGCTGGCCTGTGTTTAAAGCTGCCTGTGAAAGCGTTGCATGTGGCACTGCAGGAATGGAAGGAAGCTCCTTCTGAAGAGCTACCTGTTCTGTATTACAGCTGAACCTCTGTGCAATGGTTGTGAAACCCTACGCACTAATATTTAAGCACTAATAAACCTCCCTCCAATATAGTTGGTCTAGACGACAACCAAGGGGCTATAATACTGCTGGCTGCTGCTCCTGTTCCTACTTGCTGCAACCAGGAGCTTTTGTGGACTGACTCTGCTGTACCATTACCTCTGCCTTTAAAAATGAATCTTAATCTGCTTGCACTAGCTTACAAGGCATCGGGACCAGGCCCTGTGCAAATCTCTTTTATTGTCAATCCTCTACATGTTTTACAAGGAATCCATTAGTTTTTGATTTGCAGGTCCCCACAAATCATCTTCATCATAAATACTAAAATTACTGCATCGCTTGTAGTTTTTCTCATGCCCATCTGGCAGGGCCTGATGCTGTTCTGCCAGGTAACTTTCAAGATGTACATGTCAACAGCAACAACGCTTTGGGGGAAAACAAACAGCATAAAGAGATTGAATTAAAATATCGATCTGCTGTCTTCTGCCAGTGCTGTATAAAACCCCATCCTGATGATTCACAGCAGGTTTGGGAGACTCGGGGAAACTGGGTACAGATTTTGGCCACAGTCTCAACTGATCATATTATTTTTTACAAAGTTTTTCCCTTTAGCCAGACTTCCCTGTCCTGCAGCTGCAGTGTCCTTACATAGGTACTTATTTCAATGTAATATCATGCAAAATAAATTTGTTTCAACTTCAGGAGGGAGAAATAGCTGGCAGGAGAAGGAATACTGTTTGGGGGCTGTGAGCCAGAAGAATACGAGTGTTCAGTAGGTCCTGGGGTATTTTTTGGCAGAACCATGCACGTGTGTCGAGGCATTTCTACTAACACTGAATGCAAAGCAACATACTCAAATCCATAGATTGCACACAAGTCCAATGAAACACTTACATGTTAGTTTTCCACCTGTACCTAGCTTCGAGTTTTCTGTTTCCATTTCAGACCCAAGAATGGGTTCGTGTGCCCCCAAAGTGCCCATTTTCCCCAATAGCACAGCACCTAATAAAAGATTATACTCCCCCTCTCAGCCTTACTCCTTTGTTTTCCTTGGCAGCAGCGCATTGCTGTCTTGCGACACCTCTTTCCAGCTCGAAACCATGTCTACCTGCTTCTGCAGGAGGGAAAATGAGGCTGCAAAGAGTAAAATAAAACCCAAAAACACTCAGAGAGGAGCAGCTGTTCCTGGGAAAATACAGGAGAAAGTCAGAGAGAGACAGAGCAGGACACATGAGGTTTCAGATACATGGATCCGTGATAAACCCCTTGTTAGTTTTGCTTGGCGAGTAGGGTCTGGCCGGGACAGCCAGACAGGGCAGCCCCACACCAGAGCAGGAGTGCCCAGGGGCCCTGAGAGGCAGAATTGGAAGAGGGGGTAGTAGCCTATTAAAAAAATTACTCTTTTCTCTTCTCCCCGCCCCTCTCTTTTTTTTTTTTCCTCTGCGGCTTCAAAGAAAAATGATTTGCTCGTTGGGTAGTAACTGATGGGGACTGTGAATTACCGAGCTAGCCCCCAGCCTTGTGTTTATCTCCTCGCCAATAAATCTCTAAACCGAAGCAATGAAGCTAAGTACTGCTGCTATTTCTGCGGTTTATTTCCATATTAATCAAAGCCGAAGCCCACCCCCGCCTCCTCCCCAGCCGCGTGTAGCTGGGGAAGGGGCGCCCGGTGAGGGGACCGCGCTGGTTGGACTTGTCAGATGAGGGTGGGATGAAGAGGGGGAGGAGGTGGGAGGGGGAGGAATCCCACAACCGAAAAAGTTAAATCAAACGCCCAGGGCCTGGGGACATTGGTGTCAAGTTTGTGGCGGACCCCTGGAGATGGGGACGGCGGGGTCCTCCCCCATAGGAACTGCGAAGCACTGGGAAGGGAGGAGAAGCTGCTTCCCGCTGGGACAAAGCGCAGCACCCGGCCGTGCCGGGACCTGGCGGAGAGCAAGGGGATGCACAGCTGAAAATGAACGGTGTCCGCCCCCCCGGATATTGATACATATAAATACACACATACACACAAATATATTTTAATAGTATATATGCATGCAGCCATTACTCTTTTTTGTGTGTCGAGAATTAAACGACGTTCCTGGGAGCGCCAAGCCCCCGTCTGTCCTGGGAGAAGCGCGCCGCTCCGAGCCGTGCCGTGCCGCACCGTGCCAGCCCGGCCCCGCAGCCCCGCCGCACCCTGCCCGCCCCGTCGGGCACGGACGAGCCCAGAGAGCCGGCGCTGCCGAGCTCTGCCACCATCTTCCCGCTTTCCTATTTCTAGTTACCAACACTTCCCCCCAACCCCCTCTCCGCCTCCTTTCCCTTTTATTTTATTTGCCGGGTGTGTTTGTGAACACCACCACCACCACCAAAAAAAACCAGCAACCCACTATTCCCCCTTCTCTCCCCATGGGCAACTTCTCCAGAAAGTGGTTCCTTTTTTCTTTTTTCCCAAGGGAAGGGAAGGGAAGGGAAGGGAAGGGAAGGGAAGGGAAGGGAAGGGAAGGGAAAGGCCGTCCATTCCTGCCGCCCCGGTGCACGGACCCGAGGCGAGGATCGGGAGGCTGAGAGACTTGAATTCCCATTGAACAGACCGAAGTTTCCTCCCCGGCAGAGAGTAGGAGGGGAAACCTCACCGAGCGCGCCTTCCCGCCAGGTCGAGATCACATCTCCAGGTCGCTCAGGTTTCCCCTCCCGACCCATCGAAAGGAGAAGGAAACGGCATCTCTGCGGATGCCCTTGCCCTTTTCTTTTCCCCCTCTCGACGGGCCAGGACTTGAAAACGCGGAGACGAGAAGCCTGGTGTTTCCCTCGCGCTGCTGGGGCGCGGTGCTGCTGAAAGGGGGTGTGACATTTGTCGTACCTTTCTGAGGAACCCAAACGCCCGGCTCAGCCCTTCTGCTGCGGAAAAGCACGAAGCGCCTTGCGCATCCCTTCCCCACCTTTGCGGCTGGAAGGGAGCCCGGGACTCACGGGGAAAGCGGTGCAGAGCCCAGAGCCGCCGCGAATGGCTGGGAGGGAATCAAATGCCCCCAAAGAGCCCCTTTGCTCAAGTAACGCGCCCTCCCTTCCCAGCACGGAAGGGGCCGAGAGGCAGGGATGCTTTGGGGAGAAGCAGCGCGGCCGGGGAGCGCGGCGGACTGCGGGCTCCGGGCGGCTGCCCCGGGACGGAGACGGATTCGCCCTCCTCTCGGCTGTAATTTACAGCCCAGTCCCGCCACAGGCTCCGCAGGCTGCTGGCAGCCGCAGCTGGGGAGTAGCCCCAGGCGGAAGTAGCTCCGTCCAAGGCTGCCCCGATCCCCCCGGGGTTAGGTGGGGGGAGGATGCGGGCCTGGGGGGAGCCGTGACTTCTCCCTAGCCGTGTCGGCCCCGCACGTATGGGGTGCGGCGGGGATGGTCCGGTCAGCTGCGGAGGGGCAACTCGTAGCCCGCTCCCCACAACCAGAGCAGCCCCTCGCCTCGACACACCGCCTTTGCCGTCCCGTCGTGTGTCGACCCCCAGCCCCGGCCTTGTCCCTGCCCTCTGCTCGCCTTCTCTCGGCCAGCAGCAGCGCAGGCTGCGGCTGCAAGCGGGGTGGGGGTGAAAGTGCCCCCTGCTGCCAGGAACGGGCGGGGGCTCCACGCCAGCCCCTCTCCTCGGGGCGGCGGGGCAGGTGCCAGTGCCCCTTACACTGAGCCCGGAGCCCAACTCCGGCGGCCCAGTGAGAGTCATGTCTGCCAGGCCCACCCCGCACAGCTCTTCCCGGGTCCCGGGCTGCACTTCGCACTACCGTACAGCCCTTTCCACCTCGTCTTGCGCCTCCTCCCCAGGCAGTGTGGGCTCTCCTACGGCGGTCCCCTCTCCCTGCTGCCAACGTCGGGAGGGTGGGGAGGTCAGGGAGTCGGTGTGGAACCGTGGGGCACAGCTCTGATTTGGGAAGAGGTGAAAACCCTCCTGTAAGGTAGAGGAATCGTTCACAGCTGAAAAGGGAGGAAGGGAAGGGAGGGAAGGAAGGGGGAAAGAGGGGAAAGGGGAGAAGGGGGAGAAAATGGGGAGGCGGAGGGAAGAAGGAAGGGAGGGAGGGAGGGAAGGGAAGGGAAGGGAAGGGAGGGGAGGGAGGGAGGGAGGAAGGGAGGAAGGGAGGGAAGGGAGGAAGGGAGGGAAGGGAGGGAGGGAGGAAGGGAGGGAGGAAGGGAGGAAGGGAGGGAAGGGAGGAAGGGAGGGAAGGGAGGGAGGGAGGAAGGGAGGGAAGGAAGGAAGGAAGGAAGGAAGGAAGGAAGGAAGGAAGGAAGGAAGGAAGGAAGGAAGGAAGGAAGGAAGGAAGGAAGGAAGGAAGGAAGGAAGGAAGGAAGGAAGGAAGGAAGGAAGGAAGGAAGGAAGGAAGGAAGGAAGGAAGGAAGGAAGGAAGGAAGGAAGGAAGGAAGGAAGGAAGGAAGGAAGGAAGGGAGGAAGGAAATCTGCAGCATCTCTTGATCATCTTGCTAACGTGCTGAAAGGATTTACTTCAGAGTGGGAACGGCTTTTTCACAACATGATTCGTTAGTTCTGTATGTTTTCTGGGCAAATATGCATTCTCGTTATTCATTTCAAATGTCTGTGTGTGCGTGCTTATGCCTTAACGATGATTTTGTTGCTGCAGTGTTGCACAGCCCATTCACCATCACGATCACCCAGAAGTGTCTTCCAAAAGTTGTTTTGCACCTCGGTTTAAATGCCTCCCTCTTACCCTGTAAGTAAGGGGTAGTCGCCTTCTCCGTGCTTCTTCAGGTCTCTCCTGGACACCCCCTTGCGTAAGGCGGAGGGCTGGGGGTGCCTGGCCGGGTGGGGCAGGACCCACTCCCACGTGGGGAGCCGGAGGTGGCTGGCAGCCGCCAGCTGCTGTCCCCCGAGGGTCCCGCTCCTCTGCCCGCACGCACACCGCCCCGCTCCCCGCGGAGCACCGCCCCCTGCGCGGCAGAGATGCCTTTCCCAGCCCTGTCCAGCTCTCCATTTCCCTCTCGGGAAAGGACTGACAGCTGGATGTCCAGGGAAACAAACAAACAAACTAGCAAACAAACAAAGTTATTGTCCTTTCTTACCTATAAACGCACCTGCCTCCCCCCTTCCCCAGCTGTGCCCGCGGCCCGTCCCACCGGACCCCACCGGCTGGTGAATTTCTGCCGACTGCCCCGCAGCCCGGCGCGGAACGGGAGAGCCTTGGGCAGGAGCTGCTCCCGAGACAGGGCGGCTCCTGGGCCACGCAGCGAGACTCGCCAGCCCCCTCGGCCGGGTCAGGAGGGCCGTGGCAAAACCCAGGGCAATCAAATTGGGCGCTTTTTCCTCGCCTCCGGTCCCAGACAAAGGCGACTCAGGCAGCTTGCCATTATTTTTTTTTTTATTATTTTTTTATTATTTTATTTTATTTGGAAATCTCATCCAGAAACACTGGTCAATAATAAATATATCGATAGTTATCAAGAATATATAAAAAATAAAGACACGGTGTTGTCTTTGAGGCCCTAACAAAAACAAACAAAACAAACGAACGAAACGAAGGGTAAGAGTATTTCAAGCAAACGCCCAGTAAAACGTACCGAAAAGGAAAGAAACAGCAACAAAGATTTCGATTTAGTTAGACAAGTCACTGATCTGGCAAGACCCGACCCCATGCAAACCCAAGCCGAACTAAAAGAAAACCAAAACCGAAATAAAGCAGGAAAGCAGAGCAAACCCGAAGCCAACAAGAGAAATAAGCGACGAGGACCCCAGCCAGCTGAACTAGCACACTTCACCGAGAGCAGGAGGTGGGAGATTTCGGCAAAACAGACCCGCAGGAGGGTTGTGCTGAGTTTTGCACCGTTTCCCTCTCCCTCGGTTTTTTTTTTTTAATTATTTTTTTAAATTTTTTTTTTCTCCAGCGGACACGGAGGGGAGAAGAAAAAGGACGGCAAACAAAACCGCATGGCAACCAAATTTCGAAAAAAACCCAAACCAATCAACCAACAAAAAACCCCAAACCAAACCTAAACCACCCACCAAACAAAACAAACCAAAACCAAACCCCACAAAACTTTAGCGAATTCACTCGTGAGTCCTCGTTGTCAGGGGAGCGGCCCCGTGGCCGGTACCCACGGGCGCGGCGGGAGGGATGCGTGCCCTCTCCGGGCTGCGCCGGGCCGCCCCTGCGGTGCCGCAGCCGGGTTTTGGCCGGGGGGTCTCGGAGGTGTCGCCGTGCGAAAGGAAAGAAAGGAAAAGCCCGCGGAAAGGAGGAGAAGCCCCAAATCGATCTCGTCGTCTCTTAGCAGCTGCGAACACTACAAATGACAACCTCGTCTTTTTGTTTTGGGTTTTGTGGGTTTTTTTTCTTTTGCATCCATCTTAGGGAATTATTTACATTTGATCACCATTGGCGGCATTATTATTATTAATTATTATTATTAATTATTATTATTCTTTTTACAACAGGGACTTTTTTTTCCGGTTTAGTATAATAAGAAAACATCGCCCGAGGAGCCGGCTAAAACATTACCTTTGCAAGGTCCTTACTACACTAATCCCGTGTTACGGGAGGCGGGGGGTGTTGGCGGGGCAGGGGGCAGCGGGGGCAGGTCCGTCGGCGGCGCGGGGGGCCCGGACGCAGCCCCCTCCCCGCCCGTGGGAGCGCCGGCTCCGGCGCAGCCCCGGGGGTCGGGAGGGCCCCGCCGAGTCACTTCAGCAGGTCCTTGGTCTCTCCCGAGATCCTGGCCATGTTGGAGGCGGTGAGGGCCGAGAGGTGGGGCGGGGGGGGCATCTGGCAGATGGTGCAGGGGCACGGCAAGCCCGCCCAGTGCTGGAAGCCGCTGCCGAGCTGAAGGGCGGGGGGAGTCGAGGGGGTCTTGAGCAGAGAGTGGGGGGGTCGGATTGTGCCGATGGCCGGCAGGGAGGCGGAGAGGGAGGAGGAGGTGTTGGCGGAGGACAAGGCACTGCCGAGGATGGGGTGCACCTGGTGCACGGTGCCGGCGGCGTGGGGCGGGTGGCCGGCGGAGTGTCCCACCGTGCCGCAGTGAAAGGCCGAGTGGTGCCCCCCGTAGATTTCCCCCACCAGCCTCTTCATCTCCTCCAGGGAGCTGGTGAGCATCAGGATATAGTTTCTGGCTAGCAGGAGGGTGGCGATTTTGGAGAGTTTTCTCACGGAAGGTCCGTGGGCGTATGGCATCACCTCCCGCAGCCCGTCCATGGCGAGGTTGAGGTCATGCATCCTCTTACGCTCCCGGCCGTTGATCTTCAGCCGCAGCTGCTGCAGGTCCTGCTCCGAAAGCTGCTTCTTGATTTTGTACTTGCTGCTTTCCCCTCCAGCCTTGGAGCCAGTCCTGGAGAGGCCTTCCCCGGACATCTTCTGCACAAGGTCGTTCTGGGTGGACGAGACGGAGTTGAGCCGGCTGTCCTGGTGGTGGTGATGGTGGTGGTGGTGGTGGTCTCTCAGGTACATCTCATCCATGTCTGGCGAGGAAGCTCTGCTGGAGACAGAGCTGGAGTCAGAATTCATTGTATTCGGGCTTCTGAGCAAGAAACTCTTCCTTGCTCTGGAGGTGGTGGAGCAAGACAACTTTTCCTTCAAAAAGCAACGAAAACGAAACGAAAAAGAAATAAATGGACGGCAAGTTCTGCCAGCGAAAGGCTGGGAATGCTGGAGGAAGAGGAAAAAAAAATCCTCAACCCCCTCTCTCGCCAATCTCTCTCCTCTCTCTCCTCCGGTTACTCAGCCTGTTTACAGGATGGCTAGTTAGTGTATGCTTGGACTAACCTCAGCCTGAAAAAGAGGGGCTTTTATAGAGCTGCAGCAGAGAGCAGAGACAAAAGGAGCCCTCCTATGTATAATGGTCTAGTTAGGATGACGTGCCATTATTCAGGGCGGTGCGCTTTGACTGTCCCATTTAGCAAGGACCCCTATTCATATTCATTGTGGTGCCACCCGGGACACCTCAGCCACGGACCATCAGGAGTCAAGGAGACACAAAACCCCTCTGATTGACACCGCACACTCATCGCTCCGTGTGCGCGCCATCTCCTCCCCCTGCCCCTCATTTCCAATATAAAACCGCAGCCCGTCTACAGTAGGGAGGCAAGGGGCTGCGGGGGGCTGCGGGGGACTGCGGGGGGCTACGGGGGGTTGCGCGCCTGCTTGGGGCCGGCGAGGAAACCCCGGCCGCGGGCAGCACCGGGCAGAAGCAGCCCGGGGAAGTTCCTCCGCTCCGGCGGGAGGGGACGGGGGACGTCGGTCGCCCCCGTCCTACAGCGTGCCCGGCTCCAGGCGCGGCTCCCCGCTTTGTTTGCCTTTCTCTCTCACTCCCCCGCCCCCTGTCCGTGTCCGTCCCCCCGCCCCCCTCCCCCGGTTGGGGTTTGTGGTGCAGCACCGGCTGGCCCTCGCCCGGCCGCGCTGGCCGCAATTGGCTTGTACCTGGGTCGCCGCTTTGTTTAAATGAGCGATGACTCTCGGGCGACCGGCGAGCAGCCTCCGCGGGAAGATGCTCTCTGGGAAACCCCCTCCCCCGGGCCAGAGACTCCCTTTAAATAAACGGGGGAAGCCGGGGTGCGGCGGCAAGTCCGTGTGCTTGGCGGCGGGAGGGGCTGCCGGCCGGGAGGGCCGGCTCGGGGGCGGGCGGCAGACCCCGGGGCTCCGCTCGTTCTCGGCTCCGGCGGGCGCGGCAGGGAGGCCGGAGCAGCCGTCGGCGGGACCGAGAGGCTGCGTTCAAGGCCGGGACGGGACGGACGCAGGTGGAAAGGGACGCGGCCCCGGGGGGCGCGCCGCAAAACAGCCCCAGGCGTTCGCGCCAGTAAGTAAATCGGTTCCGGGCACCGGCTGCAGCCTGGGCGGGACCTTCTCTTGCCGGCGTTGGGGCGGGGAAGGGAGGGGGTACGTGGCGCCGGGCAGGTCGGAGGTCCGCCGGGCAGGGCTGACGGGGCACCTGGGGCAGGTGTCACCACCCCAGCTCTCGGCCGTGCTGAGCGTCCGCCGGGTTCTAACTCTGTCTCTGTCCCGGGTCGGACCGAGCCTTCTGCGGGGCTCTGCCGGGCTGGGGGTGTGAGGATCCCCCCGCAGGGGCGGCGGCAGAAGCAGCCTACCCGAGTCCAGTACGTGCCCGAGGAAGAGAGTGTGGTCGTCAATCGGATCCTCCCAGCCCCCGGTGGTGCCTACGCGGTGAGTGCGGGACTGCCAGCCGGGCCGCGCCGGGCCATGGGCTACCCGCGGCGGGAGGGCGCTGGCTCCACTGGAGCCGGTCCTGGTGCCCCCGCTTTGCCGGGGGCAGCCGTCGGGCTGAGTTTCTACCTGCCAACAGGCGTATAGAGAGGGCCCAGGAGAAACCTTCTCGGCAGGACACCTCTTCTCCATAGTTTCCAGTCCCCGAGGAGAGCGAAGAGCCGGGAAAAGGACACTTTAATCCCACTGAGTCTTGTGCTTAGTCTGGTGAGCAACACTGAAGCCTCTTGATTTCAGCTTTGCCAGGAAATCCCGAGGTGAGAATGAGACAAGAAAAGGAAAAGAAAAAACAAAGAAGGAGAAAGAAGAGAAGAGTTTAGGAGAAAGTATCACAAATAACTGAACACGACCTCGGTTTACCCCACTTTCTCTGCGAGAGCCGTAAACCCACCCAGAGGTTGCCCCCAGCTGAGAGGTTTGCCGGGCAAACACGTAGAAAACTTGTCTGGGCCCGCAGTCCCCCGCACCTTCCCCTCCATGCCCGTGGAGCTGGGTGCCGCGTGTCTCCGCACCCCGCGGGGGAGGCGTGGGCGGCCTCCCATGCCCACAGGGCCGCTCTCTGAAGGGTTCCCGCCGGCTTCCAACTCCTCCCTCCGCTCTTCCGTCCCGTGGAACCGGGATGAAGCAAACGAACAAAACTTGACACGGCGGAGGCAGAGGAACGAGAGGAAACACCCGGTCCCGGGGCCGGAGGCTGCCCGAGGGGTGGTAGATCCCAATCCCTGTCCCCGCGTCCGTTGCTTCGGAGGAGACGTGTAGCCTTCTTGGGAGGAGTTCGAGTCCGACGGGGCAGAGAAGAGAAAGGCGAAAAGATGCCGTCTGGGCAAGCAACAGGAGGGATCCCGTCCTCCCCTCCAGCAAGGCGGGATGCTCCGGCGAGCACCGCTTCACCTCCGGGCCTGGGGCTTCAGCGGGATGCGGCCGGGGGGCGATACCGGCCTACGGAGTCGCCGGTGATCTGCCGGCCGGGCGCTGAGACGGGATGGAGGAATATTCCCAGTACTTCTTCTCTTCTCTCCCCATTCTCGGCGATGTCGCTGCTCCCCAACGACCCCGGCTCGGCTGCTCGGGCCGGTCCCGCCAGCACGACCGCAGCATCCTCCTCCTGGGACGGAACGGCAGGGCCCGTCTCTGCTAGGAGTCGCCTTAAGGCAAAAGAATTTTGGAAAGTAACGTGAGGTTAAAGTGAGCTTAAATCCCGGTCACAAATCCCGGTCACAGGGCGTTTCGCCGGGGAAATCGTTTCGGAACAGAGCAGCACTGCTCCAGCACGATTACCGGTCCTAATATTGCCTAGCGCGTTCAGCTCCCCCACTCCTTCTCACCCCCCATCCCCGGCCGCGGCTATTTTCCTTTGCCGCTTTTACTTTGCTGATGCTACAGAGAGGGGAGGCAGAGAAGAAAGACGAATAAAAGAGAAAGAGAAGAAAATAAAGAAACAAAGAGAAAGAAGGGAAAACCAGAAAGATCTCAGAGCAGCAGAGCCGTGAGTGGCAAGTGCCACTCGTGGGCGCAGCCAGGTGGGAGGAGAGCCGCCCGGACACTTGCTGGCTGAACCCGCGGAGAGCCGCGGTGTACCACCCGGCCCGGCCCGACTTGGCGGTGCGTGCGTGCGCTCGGCGGTGCGGGGGGGACCGCGCTGCTCTGGGCCGGGCTGGCTGCGTCCGAGCAATGCCAGCCCCGCCGGCCGGGGTGTTTCGGAGAGAGTTGCGGACGAGCTCCGGGAATGCCGCTGTCCCGGGTCAGTCAAAAGCAAAACTGCCCCTGACATCGGCAGCAACGAAATTAACTCCGGGAGTCAGAAAATCAACCGTTTTCCTAACCGGGGCGGAGGAGAAGGGAGCAAACGGTAGCGGAGTGGTGCCTAGATCGTATTAACACGCACTCCTCCGCCTTTTAATTCTTGTTTTCATGAAGACAGAGAGGTTTGGTGAGGGAAGGAAACGCGTTTTCTGCGGAAAGACAAACTGCTCGGGAGCACGCAGAGTGTCGGGTGCGGGAGCATCCCGCACAGCATCAGGCGGGGCCACGGGAAACGCGACCCGCTCGCAACCCGAGGTGTGACCGCGACCCGAGGTGTGTCCGTGGCGGGGCGGCTGGCCGCCGCTCCCGGTTCACGGCACGCATTTGGGTTTTACAGGCTTGTCGGGAGGGGAACGGCGCGTTTTCAATCATCGAGTTTAAATTAATGGGTGCGCTTTAAAGTAGCGCCCGATTTTGTATTCTCAAAGTGTGGTTCGGAAATTTGATGTACTTTACTCTTGCGGGGCGTTACTATGAAAGAAGATTAAATCTTGCGCTTCCCTGGACTTTATTGACCTGGCCGGCAGCTACAGAACCTGATTCACGATAGGAAGACCAGTTAAATCAGTATTATGCATTTTTCTCGCCGGTTTATTAAAAGTTTATTAGCTTTTCACGGTTCGTGGATGCCTCTGCTTCCTTTTTAATTTAGTTTGGACATTTGACCGCTGTGCTTTCAGTATAAAAATAGTTACGAATGTTAGCGATATAACAGGGTAGCTGTTGATCCTCCTGAAGAAATTCAGATAGCCGCAGATCTTTTACAAGAAAGCCCCCCAGCCAGCTCTCTGCGAGACGAGCGCTGTTACGAACGGGTCGTGCTCTGACCGCACCGGGTGCTGAAGCTGAATTTGGGTTGTATCTGAGCGGCGTTCATTTAATTTCATTTCAGGGAGGACAGCCAAGATTCCCCAGCCGCACGCTGGTCTGGGTCGAAATGTGTTACTGGGTTGCATTTAGGTTGACGGTATAATTCAAATTGATAGTATCTCGTCACCTGACACTTCGGCATCACAGAAGCGAACAGGCTGAAGGACTGTATTAGTCCTTGTGTTTATCACGAATTTACTTTCCAGGAGCAGGGCAGTACGACGGCCATGTCGAGTTCCCTTCTGACTGGAAAAGGATAAGGCGGCTGTCCCGGGCTGCTGGACCCAAATTCTCCCGGCAGATAAACCTGGAGGTAATATTCCTCTGTCTGGACACAGGAAATTTCTTCTCGGTTCATGTATTTTTCAAATTCGTTGACAACAAGGGGTCAGAACCAAAATTCTCCCCCCACTCCCCATGTTCAATAAGTATGAAACGGGAGCCCTTACTCAGACTTTTCAAGTATCCTGTGGATGACGACAGGATCGGGTCCATACCAGGCACTGCTTCTGGGGAGAATATAACCTTAAAGGAAATAACTGATGTGCATTACAGAACGGCTAGCTAGGGATGACATTTTATTTTCTGTATTTAAATACTGATTTGGAAAACTTCTGGAAAAAATACGGCAAAAAACCTTTATTAATAAAATTTAAAATTTCAAATACTAATTAATTAGAGACTTGCACATTGCTAATCCTCCGATACATGCCATTTCCTACAAAAAATAGTTTCCATACACAATAAACAAGTTAATAAAGAATAAAAGAGGTTAATCAACAGTTTGCATGTAATTCCTTGATTTTTTTTTCTTCCTGCAGTGAATGCACCTGAAATCTGCATTTTAATTAGAAGAAAGATTATAAGAAATCAGTTTGAATGTTTCCAAAGCTACCAGATGTGCCATAGTATTAGTCATCTGTGAAATATTTTGCTCTGTTTGCAATTTAAAACAGAAAAACCTGTCTGGCATTGTGGAATATGCACCCATTAAACGGGTTATTTTCAGATGCTTGCACTGAATTTGCACTAGCTCCAAAATAAAGCAGGCACCCAGCAGTCACACAGAGCTGTCTGTGGTGCACATCTCCAGTAGGCAGAGCTCAGACGGTGATGTGCAGGTCACATAGGCAGAATGGGATAAATCTGACATTCATGGCAAACAAACTTGTCATATACTTCTGAATCAAGGCTGGCTTGTTACTGTTGAAGGATAATAACGTTGCTAAAAGGCCTGTATTTTTCTATTTTGCCTTAATGTTCTGGGCCCATATTCACACCTAAAATGTACACGTTCCCACACAGGCAAGTTTTCTTTGTCTTTCTGACCTTTCACATGGCTTGCAGTTGCTTGCACTCCCATCACTGCGAACTTTCTACATCTACTACACTTGATACTGAAACTCAGACGCTGACTTCCAAGGGCCCTCTCCCTCACTGCTCTGCTACCGAGTTAGTCTCAAAGTCACAGACTATTTAATATCGGCTATAAACAAAGTAGGAGATGGACAGAGACCACATGAGAGGTCGTCCCCCCCGCCCCAACTCTCCCCCAAATCCTCTCCATCAGAAACCCTAGATGTGCTGTTTAATAAGCTTCTCAAATGTTTAAAGTTATCTTAGGCCAGAGTAAAAACATTGGTGGTATAATGACTAAAGGCTGGAATGTTCTGCTGTCTCAGAAACAAACAAGTTTAATACATTTTATTTTCCGTAACTGCAGTGAAAATGGATAAAGCCATAGAAATTGCTGAATAACTCCTCCACTAGACGTTTGAAAGCACGGAAGGCTCACTAAAGATAAAGGACAAAAAAATCCTTGTCTCATTTTGTATCTCAATTTTAAACAATGCGTGTCTCAAGTGAATATTTACGTGTTGTTAATAGGCTAGTACAAATTCTAGAAGACACAACAAAAATTATCTGCAGTCTATTCACAAACCTTTGCCATGTCTCAGTGTTTGGGGATGGGCGTATGGACTGCCTTCACCACCCCTGAATAGAACTCTATTGTGTGGGCTTGTTCCATTGGGATCAATGGGACGACATGTGCAATGAGATGCTAATGAACACCAGAAACGACGGTAAAATCTGGCCCGGCAAAGGCCTAAGACTGTTTTTATAAATCACTTCTGAGCCTCTTGCTATACTGCTTTTAGCTGAGCTGTTGAAACTTCAAATGTTCAGGGAGGCTTCACTATATAAAGTAAGGTTTTCCTTGCATAATTTAAATCACATTTTCCCAGCCTTACAATTTGATTCACTCTCCGTTCCCATCTTGCTTAAAGTTACAGCTGAAATGAGGCAGAACGTTTTCAGTGGCAATCGCACCGTTAATGGAAATGCGGTTCCACAAATGGAAAATAAAATACACTGGAGGAAAATAACGTCAGGCACAAGTACAAAAGGGAAGAATGATGGTCAGAAAGCAGCCGCCCGGGAGAGGGTAGTGTTGGCAGTGTGTAGTCCAATGGTCATTGCCCCACCACACCTACAGAACCCCCAGCCCCCACCCAGTCTTCAGAAATACAGAGGTCTTGTGCAAGGAGGACAACAGTCCCAGGCCACCCCAGAGAAGATGCAGGGGAATTGTGCTAGGTGAGTGCTTCAGATGGGGTGCAGGCCTGCTGTGCTATGGGAGGCCGGTGGTGGCAGGGCCCAGCAGCGCCCTTTCTTGGTCCTGCAGTTCTCCAGCTTGGACCGGAAAACCGACAAACCTATGGGTATAACACCAGGAGCCTGTGATCCTCAGCATCTGGGAGCAGGCTTAGAAGTGCTGAGACACAAAGGTAATGAGGATCATAAAAGTCCCACCACTGTCTCTTAAAAGACGGAGAGAGGGAGGGAAGATTAGGTCCACCAACACCATCTTTTCTCATCAGCTTATGGCAAAGGTTAATTATTAACTGCTAAAACACTGACAAACTGTGGTGTTTGTTTGCTTATTATGAGATCTGTCAGGGCCAGAACCAAACCTTACTGAAGCTGACTGATGTGTCTTAGTTTCAATAGACTCTGAGGTCAGGCCCCTAAAACTCAAATCACTGGTGCAGTTCCTTGCAATAAAGAACCAGTGAGTACTGCAAGGAAAGGTTTAATTACTCCAATGAGATCATTTAGTTTTTAAATAAAAATGCTTTAATTGGGGGCAGGGCCTTTCATATTTGTTTCCCAAGAAAGAAATTGATTAGCAAATTGTTAATAATAAGATCTTAAGAGACCCCATTTCAACCACAGACATCAAGCTCAGCTCCAGAAGCTCACGGTTTCTTTTCAGCCGTGGATATTTCCAGGGAAGGACCAGTGAGTGAAAAGCAAGCCATCTTCACTAGTTTGCTTCTGTAACCATTTCAGCAGTTATTCTTTTGCACCCGAAACAAAGGTGAGTGTCCCATAGCAGCAGTTTTGTGTACGCAGATCACACCTGAAGCCATCACCTCCTTTTCTTTGTCAGGAAGACACTTCCTTGTGGCATCGCTTAGCTGAGTCCCTGAGAAACATCGACCTTCACATGGAATTCGGTGGCTTGAGGTACTTTCAGCAAATTTAATACATGGGATATGAATGATTCCTTGGTAGAGTTTAGTAAGTGCCCCAAGTCTTCTTCCTGGTCAAGGGAAATGCTGCTGGCTGGGAATGTGGGACAGAACAGGATCTTGGGAGTTGCACTCCCTTCTCAACCCAATTGTATACAGCAAAACAAGCAGTTGGCACTGCTGCTACACTACGCCCCTTTTCCTTTCAGGTGTTTTATATACTCAGGGAAGGTGAGACCTCTAAGGTTCTTCTCGTCACAAAAAATATTCTGGGGTGGGATGATGCACACAAAAACCAAGGAAAATTCTTTGCCTCTCAATTGCCAGAGCAATGTTTGGCACAAGGGTCAAAAACATTTTATCTCATCCACTCATCAGTAGTGCTGTGTCCTTGTGGAAACATCAGTGATCCGTATCTCTCGCTAACCATTATTGCCTGTAGTTCAGTGAGACCAACAAATCCCCACAAGATGCATACGTTTGAGATGTGCAAAACCTTCACCAAGGGGAGTACTCTGTAAAGACTGATGGGAAAGACCTGGCAACAATAAACATCATGATAAAAAGTAGAGGAAGAAGCAAGAAATTATATGTATTTTTAATTTTGTAGCTGTGTATGACTGATGTTTGCAGTTGTAGTGGGAAGTAAACTCTTTTACCACTTCCAAAAATGAAATTAAATTTAAAATTAAGTTCATGGGTACATATGGTTTGGGTTATCTTCTCTTCTTCGTATCGTCTTTGTTACTAAGAGAACTTCTCCACAGCTGCCAGGCACCTGCAATGGACAATCAGTGTATTACAGATTCCAGATTTTGCAGACATTGGTACCTTTTTCCTAAAATGCAGAGGAAAGTAGTTCACATCAGTGCATGTGAACTACCTGGAACTCCCTGAAGATCTAGTGAGCATGCACAGACCTGATAGCCTCCCTGCTTTTCAGTGTTTTAAGGATTTCCACCTTTCTGAAATCTTACAGATTCACTGCAAAACATCGTGTGACTTATTAAAATCACTAAAAATCATACACTTAGTTCCTTTATTCTGATCATTCATGGCACGCTTTCCCAGGCATTTTTATTGAAGTAAGACTTGGAGTTGCAAAAATATCAAGTTAACAAAATATTAGCTCAAAGTTGGCCCATTTTATTAATGAGAACAAAGATGTGCTGGGCTTTATACTGGTTTACTCTGGTATTAGTAAATTAATATTAAATATGCTGACTTCAGCTAATACTCATCCAAGACTGTATCTTTTAAAGCGAACAGTAAATGAAAATAATTAAGAGAGTATCTCTGGTATTTTAGCAACATTTCAATTCCCCTCAGCCTGTTTCACGTACTCTGAAATTCAATTTCTAGGCTGAAAATTGTAAAATGAATACACACTTATTGCAAGTACAAAAAATCCCCCAAATTTATAAGATATTCTGCAGGGTATTAAAAGTTTTCTTTTTTTTTTTTTTTTTTAATCTGGTTGTTCATGTTCCTGTCCCTTGTAAGTCACAGCAAACAATATAGTATTCTGCGAGAGCTTTTATCCTAGTGAGCAGAAAGTGAGCAGAAAGACTGAACAAAAGAATGAATTAATTAATTAATGGATGAATGTATTAAAAAGGCTCCACCTGCTCTGCTCCAAAAATCTCTCACTGCACTACAGAGATGTTTGTTACACTGACTAATATTGAAGCCTTCATTTTTGAACAATATGATTTGTTTACATTTGGAGTGATTGCCAAAAAAAGCAAACTGTGTAACATAGACTGTGCCTTTACTGATGTGTCTAGTCTCAGAAAATCATCGTTGTCACCGCCCTAAAGGCAAGTAGAAAGGCGGTCCATCAAAAATGGAAGGGGAAAAAGCAGGTTTTTCTCCTGCTTTATCAGAAATACCTAACAAACTTGTTTGATCTTAAAGCTCTGCCTTGCCCACATGAACAGTTCATTTACATGTGAAGGATTTAACTTAATGTGAGCAAAGGCACTCTTTTAAGAAATTTGTGCCTTTATGTTCTAAACCCAGCAATGCTTCCTTGTCTTCCAGTGACAGAATAGATGTGTCATAACAAACTGCACGGGAGAGGACCCTGATTTTCCTACCAAACCCCAGCAGAGATTGCCAGAAGCTCACAGAAGGGTTTCTCTAAAGAGAGAAACGGGAAAGCCACGATACTTCTGTCATCTAGTCTGTGCTGCAGCAAAGCCCCACCAGAGGTACTGAGGGGAAAGAGCTGGTGGCTAAGGGGTGCTGGATGGAGGGGATGGGGGTGGGATTTGTGTGCTCCCCTCCCCAGACAAAGAGCCCTATCCCCCGCAGGAAGGTGCTGAAATGCAAAGCAAGCTCCCAGCTCCTTTTCTCTCTCTTGGTGGCATTTGGAAGTGTAAAGCTTTGAATACCAATTGCTTGAACTGGACATATGTGAATCTCTTCTAATCCTACTAATCCCGTCCCCAAGTGCTTCTTTGTATGTGGAGGCAACACACATAGATCTAAGTGAAAGTGGCCGTAATCCTGGAAATGTGGAAAAATGTTCCAGTGTGGGAGTTGGGAGAGGGAAAAGCTCCCTAGCAGAGGAGATCTGCTGGAAGAGCATTGTGTTTGTGGGGTGAGTGAGGGGCAGCAGTGGGGGCAGGGAAGGCATGAAGGAAAGTTCTCACCTTCCTGGGGCTGCTCGGAGGGAAGCAAACCCACCCAGCAGGAAAGTTCCCTTGCAAACAGCCATCGCACACTTGAGCAAACCCGCAGAACTGAGACAAAGTTTCCAAATGCTGGGAAATTCACCCACCGGCAGCTTTCAGCGGTGTGAGCTCAGCAGGCTAGGCACTAATGTGCTGACTTCATTATTTCCCTACCTCGCCCTGCTGAATGGCAGATTTGTTTAGGGAATGGTGGGCTCCCTCTCTGTCCGTCCCCAGCCATACGGACAGTGCGGGGAGCTGGGATCGTGCCCCCAGTCATGGGCACTGTCTTTGCATCTTACAGAGCATCCTCTTACTCTGTGCAGAAGTGAGAATCAGGCCAGGAGAGCAGGGGGCCTTGCCCAGCACTGGTGAGGCAGCGGTGAAGGAGTCAGCTTGTAAGTGACCAGTTGTATTATTCATTCAGCCTCTCTGGAAATTGATTCCAGGTGTCAATTCCTCTGACTGTATGTAGCTAAAAGGACAGAGAAGAGAGAAGTTCCTGCATCTTTGATTCAACACTGAAACCTCAGCATCTGACTGGGCTGTTACTTTAAATTAACATCCACCTGGATAGGAGCAAACCCTACGTGTTTTCCAAATATACAAGTCATATAATTCAGCCATGCGAATTTCCCAAATGTCAGACAGCTAATTTACATTTTCTTGGCTAGTCACTGAATATAACGTGTTTATACCCCACAGTAGATAGTGTATAAGGAAATTAATCTGGTTTTTGTATGTGCTTTCAAAAGATTTTAAAATATGGAGCAATTGATAACATTATTTGCCAGCCAAATCTTTATTTTGCTCAATAAATCTCTAGATATAACCATGTTAGGTAAGAAAATCTAAGGCTATATATTCTCTGGGAGTTGACTTTTTTATTACCTCACCAGACTTTGTGCTTTCATAAATAAGTGTCAGCTGAAATTAACCTGCTGTTTAGAGATAGTATAAAGCATCCCAAAATCAGCCTGGGGGCTGGGAGCCCTTTGTTTTTTTTGTCACTTGGAAACATCCTAAGTCAAACCCCACAAAGCGCTAAACTAACTTCATGAACAGGAAACAGCTCAGGGAAGAGTTTAGCTGTGTGCATCAGAGAACACATAGGATAAAATGAGATGAGAATAAAATGCTAGCTCATGCTAGTACCAGTGGAGCAGCATGGACTTGACCCCACTTCTGTCCACAGAAACACTGCTCAAGTGAAGAAGTGTTACTCACGTTAACATTCAAAGGGACACAGCTGAGTGCTGCCCAGTCTGCGGCTTGGCCAGTGTGCTGTCCTGCCAGCTGGTGCCTGGCACACCCCAGCCCTTCGGGGCAGCGAAGAGTGCAGGGGATCCCCGGGGTCAGGATACACTGGCACACTTGTTCCTTTACTCTGGACTTCCCAACCAGGGAAGGGAAAAGGGAAACAATTTGTCTAAAGACAAGATGGCTTCATTTCTATTAAATGGCCCTGTGCCCCACATGTGCCTGCAGTGCTCCCCCCACGAGATGCTGTACATTTTACAGGGGAAGCAAGGGCATTTTGATTTTGGAAGAGTCAGGTGCCATCTGTCCGGCAGGCCTCACCCATGTCCTGGAGTGCAGTGAGGCTGTAGCAGGCACAGCATTGGCATCCAGCCACTGACCTGTCCACAGCACTTGAGGTTCCCACCAGCCCAGCCCTTTACATAGTAGGGAGAGCTCTGCAGCCATGTGGCACCTCCCCTTGGTCAGTCTGCTCTGGAAATCTGGGGCTGATAAGCCTTCATGGTGTGTATTGCTCCATATTGTGAGTGAGCTACCCCAGAGGGCTGCCTCTGGGAGGCAAAGATAAACCATGTGCCAGTGCTGTCCCTGGGCTGCTATCTTCCCTGGCTGAGCCCTTGGGCAGCCAATGAGTGTCCTGATCACCCAGTCCAGGCAGCTGATGCCATTCTGACACCCAGTGCCGGGAAGTATGATGAATCCCAGGCTGCCTCTGGGCCCTGAGGCCAGCAGGCAGGGAGTAGTCCATGCCCGTACCATGGGGGTCCATGGCCCTCTGTAAGAGTTTGGCCACATGTGCACTGTTTGATGGGCAGAAGCCACAGCCTGTGGAGTTCCAGACCAAAGCCAGTCGGCTATTTCAGGGTACAACTGATCAAGCCTGTGACCCTTCTCATACCCCAGTCACCAGCCAGTCTGCCAGCATGTGTGATGCCCTGGTGCCCTTCACCTGATGTAGCACGTGCCATGGCTGCTGGCCCCTTCACATTTTCTGCCTTGTTGACTTGCAGGGGTGACTCCTCTGTTCCAAAGTGATTTTGAACAGGCTCCAGTAGTCTCCCCAGTCTCAGCCCACAACGAGGGCTGGCAGTGGGCCCTTAGCAGCCCCCCGCAGTGGAAAACACTGTGTGGTACTCAGCTGGAAACCTGCTCCTGTGTGGGAAGCAGCAGCCGGAGACTGCTGGAAGCTGGAATCATGCCTCAAGTCATGGTGTTTGTTCAGATTAGCAATAGTTGCTCACTAATTATCTCTCCTGATCACCCTGTCTGGCTAGACAGGCAGCAGTCAGTCTAGGCTGGGAGGCCCAACTCAATACTCAGAGAAGAACATGCTTGTCTCTGCAGGCGCCACTGGTGTGTGAGCACAGGTACTTTTGGAGGACTGCAGCTGGAGAAAGTTCTTGTGGTGTTACCTGTGTTTTGTGGACCCTTGCTCTCAAGGTCTCAAAGTCTGGACTTCAGTGATGGCTTTCAGTGCAGTTTGACTTGCCTGGAACTGGCTGCCTCCTCACCATCTTTGTCAGGCTTCTTGGTTACTTTACAGCAGTGACACAGCCAGGTGCAGCCCAACTACACCTCAGCTCAGGGCCCATCAGAGCTGAGGGACGATGCCTCGGACAGCTGTAGTTAGGCTTCTGGATTATGTGTGGCTGATTCTCCTCCCTTCCCTCAGGCAAGTGCTGACCCACATACCAGGTTTCATGTTGGTCCAGGGTTACAAGTGCTGACGGGACTCGGGAAGCAGCTGGCAAGGCTTGGTTTTAGCTTGAGGCAACTCTGTGCAGTCCCCAGGGCATTCAGGCTTCAAAGGCCAAAGGGTTAAGCGTTCATTTAGTCACTCTTCCCAGTTAGCCAAGACAGACCCTGAGGAGCAGTGTGGCTCTAACCAAAGCCCCATTCATGGTTAAGAGATGATAGTAATGGTGCAAATGAGGTAAATATTTTACTCACACCAAGCCAAGGCAAGTCTGTGTTGTACGGGTGGTGGGAATATAGGACATGCGGCAAAACTGACTTGATTTCAGGACAGGTTTTAAATGTCTTTCTAGAAGTGCTTCAAATGCTGGTTGGTAAAGGACGATGCCTGGGGGAGACCCAAAGGGTAGGACAGTGCAGATGCAAGTGGTCCAGCCTCAGCCTGTCACATAGCTGCTGCCAGTGGAGCAGTCCTCATTTGCAAACAGATCTTTACCACAGGCTGAAGTGTGCCAAGGTGAAGATAAACAAGCCTAGATGTTGTTTTTCTGCTTTCCTACAGTCATTCTGGCACATCAACATTCAAGAGTGGGCAATTTTTTTTTCCTGATACCAGCATAAGTCAAGGATACATAAGCTAGGATCCTTATTGTCCTTTTGTTGTCTTTGATGGATTCACACCAGCTAGGGATCTGACCCTATTTCTATAATCTGCCCCTAATGCCAACAATTAGAGTCTGTTTCAGTTTAAATCAACGAGGCATTAATATCTTTAAAAATGGTTTCAAATACAATAAAGAGATGTGGCACCCTGTAGGCTGAAGGAAAATCACCGAAATCAATTGGGTGGATTTGGAACTTAATATTTACTGTTGGGATCTACACAAATTCAAGAGCCAAAGGCAAGATTAGTTGGATTAGTGCTTCAGTAGTCCTTCATTATCTGTTTCTCCCTCGGTGACATGATTTGTGTCTTCAGTTAACTGTGCTTATTAAATGAAAATTATGAAGGATTGAGGCAAAAGTACGTTATGTAGAAGGGTGTTGAATTTTGTTAATTTTGTTTGGAATGTTATTGCATTTCATTACGTGTGAAAGTTCATTGAGGTTTCCTTCATGCTCTTCCAGTGTTAGCTCTTAGAGCCTCATTCTGTCATAGGAAAATGGAAAAGCAGAAATGCTCCACAGTTCAGTTACTTGCTGGTGAGAAGACCAGAAAGCAGAATCAAGTCCACCTGAATGTGGGGTTTCTGAGCAGAGACCACTCTTTTCTTTCTCCAGTTTCATGGCTTTACAGGTTGAGATAACAACTAGAGAACTACTTGTGTGTAAGAGGATTCCAGTCTGACTCTTACAGGGAAAGCGGAGAGGGAAGGAGCCCTGTCACAGTGTGGTGCTCCTTCAGGCTTGGCCGTGCTGCAGGCACTTAGCACTATGCCACTTCTACAGCTGTGTTGTCCAAGGAGATGCTAACACACTGGAGAATCAGGCTGCTGCTCTCCAGAGTGAACATATACCAAATGTCATGGAAATGTCAGAGCCGTGTAAATATCTTGAACTCAGCACAGTTTTCTCTTGATACTGGAGCACTAGCCAATGTGAACTATGAGGTTGGATCCAGTCCCAGAATAAAAAGGCAGGGGGTTTGCATCTGGCACAGGCAATACAGGGGGCATGAGCGCAAAGTCTACTCAAGTCCAGAGTTAAGTCTGCAGCCGGATCTGAAATCATCCCATCCATTTACTCATCGTGCAGTTAGAAAGCACGCCTCAGGGCACATTTCAAGCAGCCTTTTAAATAACCTGGTAAACCAAAATAAATATGACCACATTACTGTTTTAATTTCTCACTGCTTCAAACCAGGTTTAATTAAGCACACCACAACCTTGGAAAAATCTGAGAAACAGGGAAGTGATATTGATTCTTTATTATCACTTTAATTGTCTATTCTGATGTGTTAAAACTGAAACAATCTTCCAGCTGCAATGTCTAATGAACTCCAAGATCAAACAAGATCTTGCTAATTATGGAGTTAATGAGGACAAGTTCACAGGCAGAGATAAGTTAGTAATTACATGTTTCAAAGCATCTTGGAGCTCAATAAGATCTTAATTTGGTGCTATAATGGTATACATTTTGCATTTCTTCTTTCTGAACATGTTACAGAAGGGCACCCTATGTATGGTATATGCTGCTAATCATGTGCAAACGGCACAAAGCGGACTTCAATAAATTAAGAGACTGGCTGTTTATAAATCAACTCAACATTGAAATCTCATTTACATTTTTGCTATCCCATGTAATGTGTTTACACACAAATAATGTCAACATTAGCATGGGAGGGGGTGAATTTAAATTCCGCAGCATGTTTCTAAAGCCAAACCGTCAAGGAAAGGCAATCAACATTTTAAATGAGCATACAGGCAACTAGATATTTAAAATGAAGCACTACTAAATCAGGCCTTTGAACCCACAGTAGCAAAATGAACCTTATGGCTGTATCCATTGCAAGGGAATACTTACACTGGGCACAAGTGGGATAGGGTAACCAAAGCAGTGCTGCATTTAAAACAAGTTATTCTTCTTGGCTCCACCAGGAAAGCTTGTATCTAAAAATCACTGTTTCTGGGACTTCCTGTAATCAGAGTTTATTCTCTGATTATCTCCTGCTTTCCCAACTTTCTCTTTTAAAATTAAGGGTAACCTTGGATTTGTACCTTCTGCCTTTGCACAACAGACGCTCATAAAGGGACTGCAAAGAGCCGTAGATGTGAAACAACATGGACAACCAGATTGCTGCAGCTTAGTGCAAGCAGCGGCAGTTTGTCACAGCAACAAGAGTTTGGCTGCATCCAGCAAATAACCAGTCTGGATTAAGTAATCCACTTCATCTGCCTTGCACTAAAAAAGGTACGTCATGTGGAAATATAATTTGACAACACGTTGTGGTTGCTTTAGAACTCGCAGTCCTGGACCAAGAACAACAGAGCAGGAGCTACCAGATACAGGCCCAGGGCCACCAGCAATGCCTCTGAATCCCTGTGAAGTCCAGGCAAACAATAAGGCCTGCAGTAGTAACATGGCTACCTCTTGGTTCAGAACTATAATTATGCATATTATTCCATGTTTCTTTTACAAGTGTATGGGAAATAATTTCTATTTGAAGAACTGCCACCTGCATATCACTGACGTGCAATTTTATTTTTTCATCATATTTGTTTTTATTCAATGTAGTTCTTCAGTCTTTGGTTATCTTAGCCATTTTGTTGACATCAGCCCTGATTTATTTGATTCTTTCTCCTGCATCACCTCTTGCACTATGCTGTTACAGCTGTTCACGTGACCCCTACGGCAAACCACATCAAGGCACTGATCTGGGTGAAAAATAAAAGGTTGTTATATTTTTCTGGATTATTTTGCAACCAGATTAGTTGAAGTCCTCATTTTTCACAGTGCTACCAAAACCCATTGTGCTGACCCAGGAGGGAACAGACTGAAGTGGAAGTAGAGGTGTAAAGAAAATCGATAGAGAGGACAATTAGAGGTGGTTTAAACAGCACTGCCACAGTAGGTATTACAGTCTCAGTTTACCAATTCAAAACGTACTTCCCTACACCAAACTGAAGATAAAATCCTGTTTCTTAGCAACTCTCAATACATAAATGAATTTTCCAACCTCTGTGTGTCTCCAAAGTGGTATCACTTAGACCCCCAGCATGAGATTTTGGGGGCTATCTGCTACTTGGTCTGCAAGCTACGCTCAAATTAGATCCGTATTTAAACTGAGTATTTAGAAAATATTTTTTCAGAAATTCCTATGTGGGGTGGCAATGTTAAGATGTTTCCATAGGTGGTGGGCTGGCATGGCACAGCAGTGTCCAACAGTGACAGAGGGTACGAGGTGTCTCTCAGCACTGCCACAAGCATCCTGGCAGGTCTTCCTCTTATTTTGTGGTGCAAAACTCTTTCCCAGGCTTGGTCTGAAGAATTCAGACCCCTCTCTTATGGCTATGAATATCATGGAGAAGAAAATCACCGAGCCCGCAGTGTAGCAGTGCCAAGGGTGAGCATCTCATTCCTTGTGTGGATACAGGTTTCAAAAACAGGTCTTAGAGCTGGGAAATACAAAAGGCTCCTGGAGAAGCTCCTGAGTAAGGGAAAAACCATGAGATCATGCTGGGCAGAGTGAATCTTTGATTTTGTGTTATGCTTTATTGTCTGCATGAGCAAAAACTGGTGCAGCATGACACCGGTCCTTCCTAAGCTGAGGAGAGGGCTGGCTGTCTAATAGATGGGAATCTACATCCTGTTACTTCCTCATGGAACTGAAAATCCTCTAACATAATTTTAATCAGAATGATCTTTTTTTCCCCATAGCACAAATTCTAACTCTGTGTTTTGTTAGCTTTGCACACAGTTGTGCAACAAGTCCTTTTAAGCAGTCTCAATAGTACCAAAGGTTTTCTTACACCACTTAAAACAGGGAATACTTTCCCATCCTACGTGGTCTTTGGTTTCCATTCCTTTCAGTGTGATTTCTGCTTTGTTCCTTTTCATCTAGGAGATGATAATGAGGTTCACACACCTTCTGCTCTGGTGCTTGGAAATCTACCCTGGGTTTAGCTCAGCTGCAGTGAGCTGAGAGGTTCCCCCTTGCATGCCGCCAATTTTCAGTGCGCTCGTATGTGGCTGACGCAGTGGGGGGCTAATCCCAACAGCAAACATTATACTCTTTCCGTACTCACTTACACTTTGGAATCAAGGGTAAAAAGTTCTCTTTGAAGCCTCTTTTCTCTGAATGGTCTGGCAAGCTAACGTGGACTTCCCAGTCTCTGGCCAGAATTCAAATGCATCGCAGGGCAGCTCAGTGACTGTAGTAATTGTCCCGGGCGCTCCCAGCACACCAGTCTTCCTGTGGCACAGGATCAGAAGGACATGCTTCTTTTTTCAAGAAGTAGGAAGCTGTTTATTTAAGCACAGCTGCAGACAACATTCTTGAGCAGAGTTTACCCACAGCGCATTTGCCTATCTTTCTCAGAGTGCCCCTCCAACGCCTTACCTTGCAACACGCGCCACTGCAGAAATAGAAAGGAAGGGATTCAGTGACATTATTTCTGACCACTGGACATAGGTTGAGCTGGCAAGTCTGACCAGTAGAATAATGTTCAAAAGCTCATGCCCTTTTCCATTTCAATAACAATAGAGACACTTTCTGTGCTCAATCTGGAAACAAATGTTGCCCATGTTTGGATCTCAGTGGGAGCTGCCTGTGTGTGGAATTTGGCCTAAAGAGTTGTGTTTCTCCATGCCCTGCTCCAAATCTTGATTCTTGCTGTTTGTAGACAAGTAACAGCTGACTGCAAAGAGGCTGTCTTAAAGTAAGTATCTGCCTGAAAATGGATTTTCGCTGCAGATGTGCATGTGGATGGAAATACAGATAATTCTACAGATCTCTTGGGGATTGCAGAGAACTGTGCTGGCACAAGTAAGACCTGCATTGGGTCTGTTGAGGAATAATGTTGTGTGGGCATTTTTATCCTAGCTCCTTTTTACCAGTTCCTTAAATTCTCATAGGCAGATCTTTCTTCTAGCGGTGATTTTAAAGAAAAGCGACAATATTTGTACAGCGTTATATATTTGCAACTGTTTCCTATATTAGTCTGATATTATTGGAAGATTAGTAATTTTTCAGACTAAGAGTACTGTAGGAAATCAGATGTTGCTTTGTGCATTCAATTCAACTCTTTGAAACCAGGAAAATAAAAAGGATCACATGCAGGCAACTAGGGAGTAATCTCCTTTCATCCAGGGGAAGGAGAGAGCTTCCAATGAGTCTAATTCAGTCGAGGGCCAAAACTTCTTCAGTGCACACACACTTTTAGCTGTGAATGTTATTTAGATTTCTTTGATAAAAATAAATGCATAGTGGATACTAAACTTCCTAGCAGGAGTGGAGTTGGATGACTAGGACATGGTCCTGAAAACTGGGAAGCAAAAGGACAATTCCTCTCAATCAAAAGAATGACTTACATGTGTAGCTTTCACCTTCTCAGAGCAGGCAGGGCCCTTGGACTGGAGGGGATCCCGTTTTGCAGGAGGATGAAGGGAAGAGGGAATGTTGTGATTTACCTCTGAACTTTTTCTTCCAGGCAAATCTACTCTCTGAATTTGACCTGGATTTTAAAGTAGATTGGGACGAACCAAACTTTGTTCAGAGGTGAGTTTCTCAGTAGGCAGGTAATTTTCTTTGATACTTCTCTCTATGCTACATCTGCAGCTGAACCTTTGGCCTAGAATACAATCATCAAGAGCAGAGTTCTCCCCTTACCATGTTAGACCCCCAAAAAGCTACAGGATGCCTAAGATAGCAGCTGTACAGTCAGGCAAGCTTAAACATTATGACTTCGCTTCCTCACCTGGCTTTCACCTCTGGATTTCACAGAGATTTGACTTCACATTGTTGCAGGTAGGAACAGCATGGGCCCACATATTTCTCTTTTTGACCTGTTACTTATCTTTTTATTGACATGTTTTTCCATACAGGAAGCTCTTCATGGCAACTTGCTCACAGTGCAATACTCTCTAGAGCTGGTGCCTAAGCGTAGCTCTGACAACTTAACCTGAGAGCTGCCGGTGGGTCATGATTGCTTAGAGCCACTCCAGCTTAGCTGAGGGATTATTAGAGGTGAACAAATGCAGAAGTACATTTCTCCACTATTCTATTTACTCAGCCACTGGCGGTGCGCTTAGCGAAGCTTCTGTAAATAGATATGATTGCAAAACATCCAGCAGTTACTGTGCAGAATGTCACTTTAGTCTTGCCAGTGCTCGGGCATTAAGGTCAGAGCTCCCAAGCACACTCCTGGCCTCCCAAACTCTGCAAATGGAAGAGCACATAGAGCAGCTACTCCTGTGTAGGAGGATGTAGTACCTTTGTGACACGTTGTGTGTTAGATTTCAGATGCACTGTGTGAATGAGAGTCAGCGCCTCCCTGCTCTTGAAGGCCCTACCCCACAGGGCTTAGAAGCCCTCCCTGTGTAAGTGCATTTTCAGCCTGCTTGACTACTTACGGAGGTCTTTATTTTTGCTTCCAGAGAAAGGAGGGAGGAGGGGACTTTTTCCCTAGACCCCTTGTTCTCTCTGTTTTGCTTTGAATGTTGCGGTGTGTTTGGTTCCCCCCTCCCAATGTACTCGAATAACCCAAAAGAAAGAGAAGTCCCTTTTTTTTTTTCATCCCTTTTCCCTGAGGAGACAGAGAGAGGGAGAGAGGGGGGCAAAAAAGAAAGATTAAGATGTAAGCTGGCAAGATAAGCCTGGAACTGGGTTTATTACTACTTCTGAATGAGAGTACAAGGATATAAAAGCAAACCTGCTTTACTGGAGCTGGAGCGAGGTTGGTGGGAGACCTACACTGATTGTGTGCCACTCCGAGAAGGGATGTTTCATTAATTACACATTAACTATGTGCACTGAGGAGGAGGCAGAGGATAAAAAATGCAGATGTTTCTGCTGCCCGACAGAATGAAAACCACTCTTGATCCTGTCAAAAGAACATTTTGAATCAAAGGGCTCCACAGAAGTGGAAGAATGAGTTTTGTGGCTGAGTGCAATGGTGCGGCCTTTTAATCATTAAACCCTTTTATAGCGGTAAAATGAACATCCATTGTCATGGCCACTCCAATGGGGCCATCGGAGCTGGTGAAAAGGGAATGCTTTACGAAGGGCACTAAAACAGGACACAACCAGCCCCGCTGCTGGATTTCTAAAGGTAACAACAGCAGTGCATGACAAAGAATGAAAAGACGGCCCAGGTTGGTTTGCTTAAATTACTTTCCTCCCCGAGCCCTCCTTACAAGCTAAACATGCACCAGATATAATGAGCATTAGGACTTCACAGGCTGGCAGTTCCCCTCCTTTGTTTCCTCAGAGTTTTTACTGTCTTGGTTTAATTTTTTCTCTTCTGTAAGTGAAGACTTCTTAGGAAAACGGATTGAAATGTTGTTTTATTCTTAATCACTCTCTGCAGTTGTAGTAAAGCCATTAGCATTGTTCAAGGAATGATCCTCTCTTCTTGCTTCCACACTACCCCCACCTCCCCAAGTATGCAGCAACAGCAACGCTTTAAGATGGCTTTTCAAATAAAACATCTCCAACCCATTTTTAGAAAGCAGACTTAATTTTAATTTGTCAGGCCATGACCCTGGAGTTTTAGTTATATCCCTTCCTTGCTTCTTTCTTCTCCTTCCCTTTAATTTCTCAGTAGAAATGATTCAATAAACTATTTCTCACATTAGTCTAGGAAGAATTGAAAGATTTATTTCCCTAAGTTCATATAAGCCTTGGAAAACCATATTGTCAGGTTTTTTGGAGCAGAACTTGTCAGAGAAAAGTAACCTCATTTCATGGGGAGTTTCATATCTAGGTTTTGTTCCAATAGGAAACAAAAGGGAATCAAATCCCAGCTCCTATGTAATCCATCTGACGGACACCCTGGTATCATGCATCTTGACATTCTGGACTGTGAAAGAAGCCAGAAGAAGATGAAAGCTAAAGATAGCAAGGCTTTCTGGCTCCCAGCCAGTCATCCAAATGAGTTGCTGAGGATCTGAGCACTTTGGGAGCTCCAGCTTTGGAGGAAGCAGGAGATTGACTAGTCAGATAGTCTCATAACATCAGCAGTTTTCTGAATTTAAATGCTGAACTCCGAACCAACTGAATACAAGTCAGTGCAGCTGAATCAGCAGAATGGGATGAAAACCATTTTGATGGACTATTTTAGACCAATTCTTTACAAATAATTTTTAGGATAGAACTGATACTGAGACTTTTATAGTTTCTGTGGCATTTGGAATGCAAATGCATTTCAGTGTATATATTAATTCTTATATCAAATACAAAAATAAGTAGATAACAAGATTTCTCAGGAGCCCCGGAGGCTGTTTGCTAACTGTACTGTTTTGCTAAGAATGCTTTCTTCTTTTTTTTACTTAAGGAAGGCAAAAGCACTGTTCTTACAATGTTTGATTAGTGTGAGCCACATGCTTCTTATGTAAGGGGCAGAAGCCTGGAGAAAGTTATCAGGAAGGTCCATATGAGCTTTACAGCTCATCATCTGTGAGGAGGTTTGATGGAATTGTTCCCTGGGAATATTGCCATGGGAATTGTCACCTTGCTTAAGATGGACCCAGCCCTTCACTGCTTGGGACAGATCTAAAGTGGGCAGAAATGTGTTTCATTGCAGATTTGTCTCATCCTTTCTATCTACTAAAATATTTCTCAAAGCCACATTTTCTTTTTTTGGAGGGACCCAAATTGAGGTCCTTAATTCTTTAGCCAACTTTGGAAGAGGCTGTGTGACTCTCTTCAGTGCTTTGCAGGAGAGAAAACGCAACCCCCTGCATAAGTAAGTAGCAAAGTAGTAAAGAAACCACTTAGTACAGAAGTAGCAAAGAAAACAAGTGCTATAAAAATGCTTCTTCCCTGGCAGCAATCCAAAGGGGTTGACAGACAATTCTGGGTGCAGCTCCGAGGGGCAGTGAGGGTCCTGCTGAAAGCAGGCCATTACAGCAGGCTGGCCAGAATGGCAGGGTGATAATCCAACTGCTGGGAAAAGGGACCTGCAGGAAGCACAGAAAGCTACTCAGAGGCTTTCTTCAGAATTACAGGCAACTCAAATGCACGGAACCACTACATTTGGCTAATTATGCAGTTCAGAGAAGGGCTTGGACAGCTAAGGTCACTAGTAAAAATTGATTCAGGATCAAATATGGCCATGAGATGATCGTGAGACCTGCGAGGATGATGCTCAGATCCTGTTCAAAATACCAATGGAACATCCCTGGGCTCCCTGGGCTCCCTGGTATAAAAAGGACAGGGATCTCCTGGAGAGAGTCCAAAGAAGGGCTACGAAGATGATAAAGGGCCTGGAGCATCTCCCCTATGAGGAAAGGCTGAGAAGATTGGGACTGTTCAGCCTTGAGAAGAGAAGACTAAGGGGGGACCTAATTAATGTTTACAATTATCTTAAGCAGGGGTTGCAGGGGGAATCAGCCAGCCCCTTTTCAGTGGTCTGTGGAGACAGGACAAGGGGCAATGGCTGCAAGTTGGAGCACAGGAAGTTCCGCACCAACATGCGGAGAAACTTTTTCCCAGTGAGGGTGACAAAGCCCTGGGACAGGCTGCCCAGGGAGGTGGTGGAGTCTCCTTCTCTGGAGATATTCAAGACCCGTCTGGATGCCTATCTCAGTGAAATGTCCTAGGGAGCTGCTTTGGCAGGGGGTTGGACCCGATGATCTCTCGAGGTCCCTTCCAACCCCTACAATTCTATGATTCTATGATTCTATGATCTGGGCCACTTCTACTCTTGCAGTAGAGTGGTGGAATTTATTTCTAGCTTTTTTTTGTTTTCCCGTGGTAAAACCAAAGTGTTGCAATTGTTAGCTTTCTGTTTTGTCTTCTCTGTGCCATCTGTGAGCCTTTAGCTGCATTTTCAGAAAAATGTTTAAAATCAGAATGGCAGCTTCCTATTATTTAATCATTAGTAGCTGCTTGCTTCAGAAATTTCTGGGGTGTATCAAGACAGAAATAGAGCTAACACAAACATGGTCCAAACTACATGTATTCAGAGCCGCTCATCTGTGACCTGCAAGGAGGAAGGATACTCTCCCTATCCTGGCTGAGCTAATATTCCTGCCTTTGCTGAATCATACCAAACTAGGCTTCTGGAGCTACTACCAAGCAGCAATGTGCTAATTCTTTGTCTTGGCAGCGGTCCACCTAGCAAGCAGACTAGTGCTTTCAGTCTCCTTCATCCTGACATATCCTTGGTCAGATGGCAAAACGCGCACTGCAGTGCTTGCCTCGGACAGGTGGATTTACTTGGCCAGAGCTGCAAAGAAAGAACACCTCTCTCTGAAACTGATACTGGCACCAAAACAAGAGGCTTCTTACAGCAAGTCATGTCAGTCCGTGATCCCCCTTCTCATTTCTGCTAATCAAAAAACTGACAATACCGTTGACATGTCAGTCATGGACTGTAAGCAGCTGAGTTGGGTGCAGCCACTCAGTCTTTCCCCGCTGCCCTGGGATCAGCTGTCCTGGGATCAGCTCCCACATAGCTGGGGTGACCCAGACGATGAGTCTGAGGAGCTGGACCAAACTCATCAGCAATGCTCTGCATCCTCATCCAGCCCAACCTATGCCAGGGAGCAAGCACCATTTCTTTAACTCAGAGGGATGGAGATAAGAGTTCACTAAAAAAGTAAACCAGATCACACAGAAATGGCAACATAACACTTTTTTCATACCTTCCCTAAATTTATATTCAGTTGTCTTCTCAGCTCCCTGTTCAAGCTAGCCCTGAATGTAAATACTGAATATCCAGCAATGTTGCTTGTATCTGACAAGAAATATGGCTAAATCTTTTCACATAATTTGCGTAGGTTCTGGCTAAAGAAACAAGCACATAAAGACATTGATTTGTTATTTTTCCTTCTGAGTTTGCAACTGCTCTGTATTAAAATGCACTACCCTGAAAATAACTGAAGATGTATGTGCTGCCCACGTTTGTCAGGAATGAAGCATCTGAAATTCCTCTGGTCTACAGAAAAATAATCTGGGTGTTGTTCCCCGTCCCCCTTTGACTCTAGGCCATACAGGATGGGACCACATGTTACAACATGCCCAAAAAAGTGAAATTATTCCACAGATTTAAATGAAACAATTAGAAGTAAATAAAAAACAAAAAACCTAAGGAAAACAAGGCAAATAACTACTGAACAAAATATTTCTATTCTGCATTCAGAAGCCTAAAAGCATTTCCAACAAGATGCTTTTGGTGCTCAGCATAGGTTGCATAGAGCACCTTGATTTGCAGAAACGTTATGCTTTGAAATTTGGGTATCTTGGTTTGGTCACCTAACCAACAGAAGGCACCCCCCACCCCTCCTGCCCGCTTTGAAATACACCCTCCCAAGGCTTTGTCAGAGATGCAACAAGTGAGGGTGTTGAGAAAGTCACTTGTTTGTAAACAAAGCATTTTACATTCCTTTCGAGACATTTTAAGTGAGCCTATGTTGCATAAAGCTCCTTGGGGATCTGTCACAGCAGCAGCAGCAGCAGCAGCAATTGCACAAAACAAAGTCACTTCTTCTGCTGCAATTTATTCTGTTGTCATGTTAAAAGCAATGAATTTATTTCCCCCTCTCAGCCCTCCCTCAACTACTGCAGCCCTGCAGTAAATCAAAAAAGTAAACTCTCATTCTCATTGTGCAGGGCTTACTTCCAGGCCTCTACAGTTTCCACAGTAACTAATTAGAAATTTGCATCTCTAAGAGAGAATTATTTAATACTGATGTAAGCCCTTTTATTCTTTGGAGCATGGCCTTTTGCTACTCAACTTCTGGTAGATGTTGGGCCTTAAGGTCATACTGTACAAACTCTGAATGTAGGTGGCCCTAGTCTTGCTTTTTTTATTTTGGATGATTCATATCCTGTGAAGAAAATGTCTTGCCAGGTTTTTGTTGAATGGCATAGATTTGAAAGGCAGCACCCAATTCATTTAGTAGCCATTTGTTTTAAACTGTAACATCTTCCCCATTCCTCATTAGCTAACTCTTGTGTAATTGAGTCATGCATTTTTAGCCTTGTTAAACCAGTGGAGTTAGGTCACACTGATGCACCTTTCCCATTAGTTCCATTTGCTGCCCTGGCTTTCCGCGTTTAAGCAGGCCTTTTATTTCCCGTGGCAGGCAGGAAAGCCTCAGATACTCCAAGTGCACAGACATGTGTTTTATAGCTCAGACACAGCTACTGTAAATCCAAGATACTGTCCCACAGTCTCAAAGAAGATATAAATACTGAGAGAAGAGGAAGTGGGAGCCACAAACCAAACAAAGGCCTTCCTTCATCTTCGTGCTAGGAAATGGCTTGGAAGAGTTTTTGTCCCAAACCAGCCAGTGCCCCTCACACAGCTGTGCTACCTCAGCCTTCAGCTGACTCTGGCAGGCTTTGCAGTCCCTTTGCCAGCTCAGACTCAGGAATTTTTCAGCTTTTCTACACTTTTCTACAAATGGTCTGTCAAGAAAGAAACACCTCCATCGCCACCTCTGTCTGCCATCACATGGATCATGCCCATTCCCTCCTGTCCAAGCTTTATACTGCTGTACCTAAAAGGACATCAGCAGGATTTTGTGATGTTGTAATATTACAATTTTATACTCTCACAAATTCACAGTATGTATATTATGTTTAACTCTTGCATATAAGACCCAGTTGTATATGTATACGTACACATACACAGACATTTACATTTACATGCAAACACACACACACACATATATACAAATTATATAAGCTTATAATGGAAAAGGAACTGGTATTTTTTTTTCTCCCTTACTGTTATTTCCAAAGAAGGCATCGTAATTGAAGAGGAATGATTGCATCAACCCATAACTTTCTGATTCAGGGGTTGCAAATAATCCATTATTGTAGCTTACTGTAATTTAAATTAATTTAGAGTGAAATAAGTGAAACAGTGAAACTTCAAGAGCACCTCCATCCATAATGCTGTATGTAACAGAAAAGTGTTTGAGAGACATTAAAGTTCTGCACTAGTGTAAATGTATCCCAAACTCCATTGTTTTTTCTTCTTTCTTCAAAAGAATCCTGAACTTAGAAACAAACATCAAACATTGCATGCACATTATGATCCAAGTATTGTGAAAGGCAGCCCCAAAAACATAATTATGGGCATCCTGGGTGAGACCTCAAATCCGTTGAGTATATAGATCCAAGAGTCACCAGGAGCTGCTGCATAAAGAATGGTCGAAGAGCAGAAATGCAATGGTCTTCCAGCGAGCAGTTCTGTGCTGCTGTAGGAGATTCCTAACAAAACGACTTTCTTGTACTCCCTGGTAGAACAGTACAATAGCTTTTGATGGTTTCCTCTTCCATGACTTTGCCCAGCAGCATTCTCAACTTGTGTAAAGTTCTGGCACCCACACTACCCCACAGCAAGGAGTTCCACAGCCTCAATATATATATTGAAGATGTATCCTTTGAAGATGTTTTCCTGTGGAGATTATATTTACCTGTTATTTACTTCAATCCAGAAAAAAATGCCTAGAGCTTTTATTTAAAATATACTCTTTAGTATGACTGTGATTCAGTCCCATTGTCTTACTGCCTTTTGTCAAAGACCAAATCTGTGTTTAATATTAATAGCTTAGGATCAGGATTTGTAGCCCTCATTCGCGCAATCTTGCGACACTTGCTGTGACCAAAGAGTGCAATGCAGTTGCCTACAAGCACATAATCCATTTAAAAGGCCTTAGGGCATCATGTCTGGTTGCCAACTGCTTCTGTAGAAGGGCCAATATCTCCTTTAGGGTTGCATCAATCTGCCACTGCCTTGTCAGCCCACTGAAGAGCACCCTCAGGGCAGCACCTGTCTGATGATGTTTTTAAGAGGTTACCAAGATATGGTATTTCTCAGTGGCATCTGAAAAATCTTTGCCTGTCACAGTCCAGGATCCTGCTCCCTCTTCTAAATCTTACTGTTGAAGGCAAACAAACACACAGACAACACTAAACAAATGTCGAAGGAGGAGAAGGATGGGACTGTCAGAAATCTGCCAGCAGCCTCCTAATAACTCTCTTGGAGGCAAATTGTGGCCAAAGCAAACGAAACAAGTTGTAGGGAGTTTATCAAGATTCCTGTGCTATGTTCCCAACTTGCTAACAAGCCACATCTGAAAGGATGTCCTGAAAAAGTGTTTTGTTGCAGTCTGTTTGCTAACCCAGCAAAATACTCAGCACTCTCCAGGCAGGCAATTCAACAGGTTAAATAAGTACAATAAGCAATGGAGAAGATGTTACTAAACATTTGTGAAATGTTACACTACCTTAAATGGAAAATACTCTTATTTTGGATAACCAGATGGGAAGTTTAATAACAGTGCATAAGTTGATCCTAAGAAAGAACTCCTGTCACTTGTTAGGCAGTGCTGTAAATAGGCAGAACACATTGTTGCTTTTGAGTCTTGATACCCCAGGAATCTGACTTCATATGGGAAAGTAACAGTTATTGATACATTAATATATACAGGAGAGACACATGCACATACAAACCCTTTTATGTTCACAAATTTCCTTGGCTAGGTAACTGTGCAGTAATTTGTTCTGATATTTTCAAAATGCAACAAAAGGGCACCTTTAGGAGGAAGGAAGGCAAGCAAATGGAAAGAGCTTTTTTTTCAGAAAAAAATAGGATTCCACCTGGACAAATATGGGAACAATTATTTTAGAGAGGATGCAGAGTAGCTCTTTGATTCAACCTTGGTCACCTCTTTTCCCCACTTTCCTAAGAACATTTAGTGAAATGGATGTGCCTGTGAAGAAGCAGCTGTTTGCTTGCACAGGCAAATGACCACAGTTAAGGCCAAAACTTTCCCTTTCTTTATTTTGGGGTACTTTCTGAAGATTCTCCTTTCTTTCTAATAAAGGCTTGCTCATAGCCTGTGCACAAGTAAATCCTACCTATAAAACTGGCAGAACCCACCAGATGAAACCATTTCCCACAAGCCTATCATACAGTGTTCACCAGCGAGCAAATACAGGGAAGAACCAGGGAATTTCAGTTGTGATTGCACCCAAATCTCAGCCACCCACTCACGGGACAGCCGAAGTGGAATCGGTCCCCTGACCAGAGCTGTCAGTCACCCCGCTGCATTTCCTTAGGCTCAGAGAGGCAGTAATGGGGATTTCCCAGTAAGAACAACCACCCACCTTCACACCTTTCCACATCCTTCTCCCTGAAGACACCTCCATTCAAGCCACCTCATTAACACCTACTTGCTGAGAGCACTTAGGCAGTCAGGTAGATGAGTGGATAGGGAAGTTCAGGAAGCTTTAATGTGGCTGGAATTTCAGAGCAAGGTCCTTTGAGTGAAGCTCTGGCAGTGCAGGTACCTGCACACCAGCGCTGGAAATGGGCTTTACAGCAGAGGGGGGAGAAGGCAATGCAGAACTAAGGGCCTCTAATTAGATTAGTAGATTTTTGTGCTTTGGATGTACCATAATTCAATCAATTAAACTATGCTTCAATAGCAGGGTCTTTCATGACATGTATCCCAAGGCGCCATGCAAAATAATAAAATTAACAGCTCATGTAATTATTATGGAGGGGGAGTTACTACTTCCTAGGTAAGATTTCATGCTTTCCACCATAAGCCTGGTGCTTGCCTTGTTGTCACCAGTCCTGTCACAAGACATTCTCCGGCCTCCAGATCTGCTCCTGCAAAATGTAGCCAGAAAACAGCTTTATAACCCAGATTTCAGATGTCTCCAAATGATCTCCCCAAAAATTCCAGTTGTTTTCATTGAAAACCTCTGGGTCAGGACCAGGTAAGCCACAAACAATCACACTGCCAGCAAGATTTCAAAAAAATCTTTATCCTTATTATTTGAATAATATAAGTATTTTAATAAAGCTCTGTCCTTTTATTTTAAAGATATTCCTCAGTATGACTGTGATTCAGTTCCATTGTTGTACTGCCTTTTGTCAAAGACTGAGTCTTTACTCAATAGCTTATCAGTGAATATGTACCCCCTCTTGCTTTGATGTTGCCTGAAGCACAGCATTTTTTTAATTGCAGAATTCAGAAACTGTAAAAACATTGTATAAAAGATTTCTCTGTGCACTTGACAGTGTTGCAGGGCACACAGCAGTTTATCACCTCACCAGTGTGCCAGCTCGATGCAGTTCAGCTTGGCACTTGCGGACAGTGCAGCCCGATCTCCACCATCAGGATGGCGGTTTCTTGCCTCATCCTAAAAGCAGCATGTCCAACACAAAGCCTTCAAGGAAATTGTCCTGGACTTGCACCCCATGTGATATTGTGAATATTACATTAATACCAATATCAATATTACGTTAGTTTAATAAAATGAGGCACTTGAAAAATCTGGTATTTTTCCCTTTGCATCTCAGCGCATCAGGTAATGAAATTCGTGTCTGGGATGTATGCATGCCACAGGTGCTGGGGAATCTAATCTCAGTATCCAAATGTCTCTGCACATGGGCGTGGTATAGAAAACTAGACAGAGGAAACTCTTAAATCTCTGTTAGGTTAAAGGGGACAGCAGTGAGCCCCATGGCAAATGCAGATGTTGTGTGGTTTGTTTGTTTGTTTGTCCTGGAACAGAGTTTAGCTTTAAGTTAATTTGTGACTGTGATGACACCTGGAAGCTCACATTTGAAACACAAAGCAGACCAGCCATGAAGGGTTCAACATGTTGTTTCCCAATTTGGGACCTGAAGGGATCATCAAAGACGGAGTGCAAAATATGTCCAGTCCCTGTGCCCATACCACCACTGGCACGCCTGCCACAGCAGCCCCTGGGGCTGTGCTGCTGACTCCCACCCATCGCTTCACAGGCCAGTGAAAGGTGGACAGTTGGGTTTAGTCACACCCTTACTGGGATGGTTTACAGACTGGGTGCTTGATCTCCTCAAACATCCTCCTAATTGGAGCTATGTGCCATGAATTAGCACGCTGCCAAGGCAACCTGACAGCTGATGCTCTGTTCTAGGACATTTTCATGCCAGGGTACTATGGGATGGGATCTTTAGTGGCTTTAACCTGGGAAAACTCTCGCATAGACCAACAGAGCCAAAGCCCAGTGAAACTTCAAATGTGCCAAGGATGCTATTCAGTGAATCTCTAAATATTTCACCAGGTACCAGCTGACATAAGGAGGTTTTTATGTAAAATTCTATTGTTATATTGCAGTTCTGCATTTCAGATGGTTTGAGTTGTTGCTCTTACTTAAATCCCCAGTATGATTAAGACATATTGTCAGGAGTAACTGCCCGACCAGAAAAAAACCCAACAAAACCCCCAGGACATTTAAAACGAAAACCAGCCCCTCTTCCCATGTACTTCCTACGAACAACCAATATTTAAACCAGTTTCCTCTGAAGCCAGCGCAACACGCTCCTCTGCTCGCAATCTCATAAGCCAGGCGTTCCTTTCCTGCCCCATGTTTTTCAGCTGAGTCACGAGCCCTTTAACTCACTTTAGGGACACGACCAGCTGCTCCACCTTAACTGTCCTTAGTGGTGTTGTCAGAGGCAACTGAAATGTGCCATTCTGGAGGGCTGGGAACCAATTCTCTCTTGTTTGGAGCCTGGTGTTCCTGCATCTGGTCAGATGACTTCGGCAACTTGAATTATTTCCTATCAAAAGGATCTGTGTGCTTCCTGTGCCTCAGCTGTGACAAACCTTCCCCAGTCTGCTGAGCCTCACCCAGAGCTCTTTAAGGCTCACAGCAATATCTCTATAAAGTTCAGGATTAAAATGATAAGGAAGCAAACAAATATCATAGGGTAGGAGGAAACAACCCCCAACCCAGTCACCTCCTACTTGCCGCTACGTTCCAAAGAAATTATGCTGTTCCTCCTTATAAATAATAGGGGTGTGCAACGTGTCATTCCTATTCAGTGTTTGTGGGTTTTTTGGTGCTTATTGATGCTGCATCTGTTTTGTCAGTGCGTCAGCTAATGGAGAAAGTTAATTGTGTTGGTTGTAAGGCCACCTGTCACACACATGCCTCATTTCCATACTAATAGCCCAACAGTGGCAGGCAGTGTACTCCTCTGCAGTAATACACACAGCCTCTCTGGCAACCTGGGCCAAATGTGCCTATGCAGCAACTGCAGCCCTCTTCGCTGAATGCCTCCAGTGTTGTGGCAGCCCAGCCCTGCGTTAACCCCCCCACCGTGGATCTCCACACCCTGGAGGGGGGTCTTTTAAACCCTCCTAGGCACCGTGGGCATCAGGCTTTAGTGTGGGAGGGCGGCGGGTGCAGCTCTGCTTCCCCGGCACGCTGGGTGCCTCACACCCTCCCCGAACAGTACAATATCTTGCTCCCTTTGCACCATTGGAGCGGGCACCCATCGTCAGCAAAACCTGGCAAGCACTGCCAGTGGCAATCCTCTCATCAGTGGTGAGGGATGGTTGAAAGTCCATCTCCTCTGCCCCTTCTGTTAACACTTCAAACCAGGGAAGCAATGTGGATCGGAGCTGGGAAGAGGAAGCAGGCCTGCAGCTGAGACAGACACAACCACGATGGGCTGTGGTGGGGCTCAGAAAGACTTTTAAAAAATTTACTTTGGTGATACAGCTGATGCCAGAAAAGCTAGAATTAATTAATATTTTATTTTAACATATGGGAAACTATTCTGCCCAGCCAAAACAGTCAGTTTTTCCTTCCTTCTTGCTTTTACCCCTGCTTTTCATATAGAAGGTGATGTGAGTAAAGGGATTTATTTTGAACTACCACAGCTGCCCTTGATCAGACTCTATGACTCTTCTTCCTCTTTCCCTCCAGTCTGCAAAAATCCCTCAAAACCTCTGACAAAGTTTACACTAAAGGCATGCCTCATGAAGTAGCACCTGGCATCTTGGTGACGTTAAGGGGAAACAGGTCTTCATGCTTTTTAAATCACTGCAGCTGAAGTTAGAAATGCCATATGCAAAGTATTGGACTTGCAAAGGAATGTCCCAAAGGCTGAAGATGAGCAATGAGTGCACTGCTACTCCTTTGCACCCTCTGTCTGCAACCATGCTAGATAAAAAAATAATTCTAGATATAAGATGTCGCCTAATAGTATAAGCCAGAGACACAGAGAATACTGTGCAAGCATCATAGTCAGGAAAGGAAACACCTTTGTCTATCATGCATGAAGGAACTAGCCAGCAGACCTGCTGCTTAGTCCATCTTAAATACAAAGCTGAGTAACAGCCCAGAGAAGGGGCAGAGGCACAGCAGCACCAGCCATCAGGCTCTCACCAGGCTGAAGAAGACCAGGTTTCATCTGCAAAACCATGTGCTTGTTGGATTTCCCATTTCTGCATCAAGCCTCTCCAGAAGCACCTACAAGTATCTGTTTGGCAGCTGCTGTGGGTGTCCGTCTCACCCTTGGGCTGAGGGGGTGTGTGGGCACTGCTAGCCAGCCGGCTCACAGAGTGTTCTTCCTGGAGATTTAGGCAAGCACTCAGCCAACGTGGAAGGACTCTTGGCATCGTGACTGGAGGGATACCAAGGAACTCATCACAAGTCTCAGGCCAGTCTGATCCTATATCATCAATGTTTCTAAATAATGAAGGGATGAAAGATGGCTCATTGCACACCACCCTAGATGTTAAAACATTGTGAGCTAAACCCACACAAACATGAAATTTGTTTAAATCACGGGTTATTATTTTAATTTTCTTTTGGGTTTTGGGTCCAGTGGTTCTTCATGTTTTCTGATTCCCCACAGCAACCATGGGAACCAGAAAGCCACCATGTATGCCAGAAACCTTCACTTACTTGAAGCAGGTTGTTTCAGAAGCACAGAAGTTTTCAGATGGAACATAAGCAAAACAGCAGCTAGGAGAAGAGCTGACTATGCTGCCTTATGTACAAAAAAGGGCCTCTTCTGTGAAGTTAAAAAAAAAAAAAACCACGATGACTTTTAGAAATTCTGTAGAGGAGCCCAACTTTTGTAGAAATCTCCCCCCCCCCAAAAAAAAACCCAAAACCAACCCATAAACCCCATGAATATATATGTCTCTTACACACTAAGTAGCCAGATCACGCTGATGGCTAAACAATCCTGCATCCTTTGGTGCTGGGTAGTTTGAGAGGGGATGCACTGGGCCGTAAAATAGGCAGTCTTTCAGGCTGATGTGTCCCATTCTCACTGTAGCTGGTTTTGTGGAGAACAGTACTTCAAAGTATTTTGGTGTTGAGGTTTATTTGTTTTATGTGGGTTGGCTGAGTTAAAACATCAGCCGAACATTTACAAATGCCAGAGCTTTATAACCTCTTCTGACCGTGTACAAACTACTAGTTTACATTTGGCGGAAGCAGGAGGTTTATTCTATGAGAAAGATGCTGCTCATGCCATGCAGACTGCTATTGTGAGGAACATGTGTCTGCCCAGCTTGCTTTGGTGTGTACATGGATGCTTGGTGTCATGGGGCTGAGGAGATGAGCTTCCCATTCCCTTCCTGCTCCAGCAGAGCAGAGTTACTCTGCCTCCTGAGTAGGTCTGAGGAATTTATCTTCTAAGTTTTCTAACTTCTCCCTATGTGGCTGTTATTCTCTCCCCTGTGGAAAGGGCATAAAATTAGCTGCAAAAAGCAGCACAGACTATGTGGGACAAAAGAGTGTTTCCCAACTCCTGTGCCTGGGCACACACATCTGCCACCTTCCAGCTACGCAGGAAGATGAAGAACTGATGAACACCATAACGCCTCCCTCTGTGCTTTAGTTTCCAAGAGGAGAAAGCTGGGGAGCACAAGGCGAGAGGCACACGGTATTTTCCAGCAGTTCCCCAGCCTCAGACCCTACCTACAGGCTGGACATAGCCATGAAGAGCTCCAAAGCTGGAGGCCCAGGAATCCCTTAACACAAATGCAACTTCAGGTCTTCACTACCACTAGCAGGCTGAAGTTTTCTGAGAAATTTTTTTCCAGCACAGTACAATCTTAGACATAGATATCCTCAGTTCCTGACGTGGAGCTGCAAGTTAAAGGTTGGGTTGGCAGTCCCGTGCTGGTCTGCTGTTCACAGAAAGAAGAGTTTCTGTGAGGCTGATACTTTGATACCTCACTCTAAACCTTGCGGCTGCTGATGTCACAGTGATAGCACTATGGGATACACAGTCCCACTCATGCTTTTCTGCCTTTTGCATCAAAAGCTTTGCAGGGTGAAAAGCTCTGCTTGGTGCGTGCCCTTTCTAGCTGTGTCCGTAGGCCTGAGAGAGAGCCTCATTCTATACACATGTATACTGTGTCCCAGTTTTCAGCTGAGGTAGTTAATTTTCACAAGAAGCCGGGTGGGGACACAGACAAGACAGCTGACCCAAACTACCCATAGGAATATTCCATACCATATGACGTCATGCTCAGTATATATGGGGGTGAAGCTGGCCAGAGAGTCACAGCTCAGAGACAGGCTGGACACTGGGTTCCAGGTAGTGAGCAAATTGCTTTGTGTATCAGCTGCTTTGTACATCCTTTTATTAATATCATTGTTACTTCCCTCTCCCTTTGCTGTCCCAGCAAACTGTCCTTATCCACACCCACAGGTTTTACCTTTGTCTTCCAGTTCTCCTCTCCATCCCACTGGGGCAGGAGAAGTGAGTGAGCAACCATGTGGTGCTGAGCTGTTGGCTGAAGCTAAACCACAACGTATGTGTACACATACATACATATATATATATATATCTCATTTTACATGTCTTTATAAACAGTTAATAAATATACAGTATATTTATAAATACAGAAAACAAACGATTTCTAGAAATGGCAATAGGGGATTGGGGTTTTTTTACAAAAAGTAGTGCTCCAAACAAAACCAGCACACATTTTTTTCTCTCTTTCAACTCTTAACACTCTTCTGGTTTCTCAAGAGCAAAGCCAAAGATGAAAACTTGAGTTCGGGCTTAGTGAAAAGTTCTCCCTAAATCCTCTCCCCTCCCACCAAATAATAACATTTTACTGTTGGTGGTGTTCTTTTTTTCCACAGAAATACTTACATGTTGCCGAGCCAACACAATAGGTGATACTGTGCTTATGTACCCTTCCACCATACTGCACGCTGCATTTTCTTCTCAGACCTCCTGAGATTCTGTGATTGCATATATAACCTGGCTCCACACAGCGTTAGTATTGTTCTCGCCCTCTTTTTCCCTACATGAGTTTTTATGCTCAGCATATCTTGGCATTGTGAACTCAAGGCTTTCTAAAGAAGGGCTCAATTTACCCCTGATTTACCCCTATAAATCAGCTAATAAACCATTGTCGGCACCGGTGGTGTTACACTTCGTGGTGACAATGGGGACAGAATATACTGGTACAGACAGAAGCGTTCCAGCACTGAGGATTAAAATGAGCAGGACCTTCCATATTTTAAGGATATGTGGGGATGGCCTAGAGGAGAAGAAAAAAGCCTACGTGGTAACTTCTGCCTGCCTGGTTTCCACTGCTGCTTGACTTCAGTGCCTGTTGCCAAGGACCAAGCAGGCAAGCTAAAGGAGGTAACTTGCTTGTAATGCAGGCACTCTACCTCCACTTACTATCTGTGTTTAAACTGTCTCTCTTTCTCTGCGTGCTCACTCCTTTGTGCTGCTCTTAACTACGAGCCAGTGTACTCAGTCCGAAGTCACCCAAAGGCACCATCTCAGCTCAGGTGGAAAAAACCCACCTTTTTTTCTTGTGTGTAAGATCTGCTGCAGAAATTAGATTGAAGGTGGTCTAACGATGCTGTGGTTTTCCCTCCTTACTGCGTCTGCAAATGGAGCCTCAAACTTGCCACCAAAATGCTTCTCTCCCATCCGCTCTCCCCTGGGTGCCAATTGTACAGAAAGAGAAGCCACTTCTTCCAGAAAAGAGCAGGGAGGACGGCAGGACTTCAGGAGGATCAGGGATGCGGCTGAGGATTTTCTCTGTTTCCTGACACTGTTGTGCTTGTGGGGCATTCCAGTCAGGTGTGATCCCTCAGCCAGGGCTCACAGTCATGATACCATGGGGTCCTTAATGATCATGACAATTCACTCCTTTCAGCTGCTTTTAATGATGAAAGCAGGTCCAAATTATTCAGCCAGTGCCTCAGACCTTACTTATGTCTTTCTCTCTTCACTTTTTCTCAAATAAAAATTGCCTAATGGAACAGAATTGAAGTGCAACCAAAGAAAAGTCTGAGGTAGTTAATTTTTCATTTGAGGCAGTTAATTTTTCTCCTGGGGAATCCCTATCATCAAATGTATAGCTGCTTTAGATAAACCGAGTAATAAAGCAATTGTCTAATTGCCCAGCCAGCCGTACGGAAGGACCTGCCTGGTGGTCTGCGGATCTGTGTCATTAGCAGTCAAACAAGGGGAACCAGCCTGGTCCTTCCTCTTCTTTAAGCTGAGCAGGGAAGGCTCAGTTGGGAAAGATGTCTCAGCCAAAGGAAGTGTCAGCCTCTTTTAACACTACATAATGCAGCTCGGGTGCCTGCCAAATCGTAATACGCTGGAACAGACGGAGACAGAGTACTGCGGGAAGTGCTGTGCAAACCGGTGCAGCACCTAGATGAGAAACTTTCCTGCACTGTCAGGAAACCCTTCCTTTTCTGTGGCTGGAAGAATGTTTTGCTCCTCTTTTCTGTTCTGTTTTGGGCTTCTCCCCCTCCACTTTTCAAGCCCTTGGCAGTCAGCCTAGCCTGATGAAGCAGCACAGAGCCCTGATGCTGTAATACTGTGTTTGTTCAATGAGTGCAGAAGGGAGATAAGTGTATTCCAGTTTACGTAAGTGTAGTATTGATTATGCTACAATTAAAATAAAAGGGTTGGTGATAATAATACTACAAAGAATTTCTGGAGTTATTTATCAAAGGTTGGGATATTCAACCTCAAACTTCAGATCTTAAGGCAACCTCTGATTTCTCAGTGTCAGGGTGCCTACTCTGAAGGCAGCACATCCTCTGCCGCTTACCCCTTACCACAGGGTTTCTTTCCTGAAGCAGCCAGGACCAGCCACTGCCATGGAAAGGAGAGGAGATGAGATGGACTTTATGTCTGTTCAAGTAGGTAGTTGTGTCCTGACACGACGCCCACAGTTCACATCTACCTTTTAGGTATTTGTATAGACTGAGACAGTGTCTTACAAAAAATATTCTGTTACACCTTACTAAAGCATCAGCACAAAAATCAACCTTTGGACTTCTTTGCTAGAGACATTTATAGACTTCTGTGCTACAGTCTAGTGCCCAATCCAGGTACCAAGCTTTGGAGAAATTTGCATACTACTTTGCACCATTCCCAGACACTGTAATCATTAAGAAGAGTTGGGATTTCATAATGACTACTGTTTGTCACAAGGCTGCAATTTTATCCCTGTTATCTTTGTGTCGTCAGAGTAGAAGACCTCACACAGGTAAGCAAACTGGGTTCATTACATTTTTTGGTATGGAATACATGTTGACTCCATCCTTTTTCAGAGTGGCAATTCCTTCCCTGATGGATGCACAGACAATGCTACAGACATAATGTTATCATGCAATACTCTCATTACATAACTGGCCGAGACAGCCTTTCCTTTCTGAGACAAAGCTTTTCTGACAGTCATCCCAACCAGGTAGGAATAAAAGCCTGACTCCTAGCAAATGGTATGACATTACGATGAGTAAAACAGGAGGCAAAACAGCTCTCCTTTCTTACATAGCATGATGATTAGACAGCCTGTTATGTAAGATGAGACAGCATGGCACTGGTGTTGGACAACAGTTTCAAGAAATGTCCCCCTTTTCCCAAAAACACCAACCTGTATTAGAGGAGGATTTGGGCTTGTAAAGTGAATGAAAAGGTCTGACACACTATGGAAGCATGCTGAAAGAGTGCAGCCTTCCTTCAAAACAGGCAGAAGTTTGCACTGTGTTTTAGAGTGTTTCAGCCCTAACCTTGATCTGTGCTGGAACACCTACTGCTGGGTAGAGCCGAGCTCAACACACTGCTCACCCCTGCACACTGATGTGACTAGGGCTTCCCTCTGACTGGAGACAGGCCATCATGCTTCAGCTTTGTCCAGCTTCCTCTCCAACAACTTGTCCTCTGAAGGAACTGCAGTGCAGGTTTCTCTGTCCAGGGTGGAGATCCATCTCTCCTTCAAATACCTCCTCCTCATGCAAAACACTGGGCATTGCACACCAAGGTCTCCTCCACAATTATGCAGCAGAAGCAGCGTTGCTCCAAACCAATAGAACCACCTTGCCACTGGACACATCCCCACCACACAGACCTTTCCCTCCATGTGTGGTCACCGCTGATCAGATGGGTGAGGTTGGACTTGTGGGGCTGAACCCAGTGCTTTATCTCACCCAAGCCCAGGGGCAACACCTTAGAAACACTTCCTTCACTCCTTTCCCCCCGCAGTTTTCCCAGCCCCAGACCTGCATGCAGTTCCCCAAGCGTGAGAGGAGAAGGAGTTGATCTGCTGTTCATCCTGCAGGCTCCAGTACGTGCGTATTTTGGGGCACCCCTGAAGGCAAAATGACATCTGCATGCTCAACGCTATAGAACGAGAGCACAATGCTTTAAAGCCTCTCAGAAAATCTACAGGACAGTTAATATGATTTAAGCCTATATTTAAATTTTATGAGACTCATTTTCAAGGCTAATAACCCAGTTTACTGTGCACAATATCAAATGCAAATTTTATTACTGACTTGGTAAAAACCAAGACGATATTCATTAGCATATCTCAGCGCATCACCCTTTTTAGCCAAAAGGTGCACCAGGAGTAACAGTGGGAGTTTTTATATGAGCTGTAAATTACAGTTACTATCTCATTAGATAAACACATTTAAAATCAGGTTATCATTCACTTATATATCAGAAAGTTGTTTGTTCAATTGCAGCTAGTCTCGTATTACAACATATGGTGCATGAAATTCTTAGACTAATAAAATTTCAAGGTACGGGGAGCTGGTGTCTTGGAAAAAACTGTTTCTGCTCAACGAATGACTCGATATAATCTGTAATTGCTTTGAAACAATTATGCAGCAGGCTGTTTTGTACTTAATAGTATTTACATCCTTGGGTTTATTAGCAACAAAATCTAAGTGGAACTTGTGAAAGAGAAATTAATTTTTCCACTAAAAGATGTAAACTTTTAAGTTAAAGATCCAGCAGATTGTGGAAAACTAAAAAATATGCAATAGTCCCTAATTTAACTTATTACTCATTGAAATGTTCCTCTGTTATTGTAGATATCCGTGGTCAGTTATTCAAGTAATTCCTTAGCTGAGTTCCCCTGGACTTTCACTGCTCTGGGTGAGTATGTTTTTGCTTGAAGCAAGTGCTCTGGCTTTGCCATCTCCTGGAATATACTGGGCACCTAATGCCCACCTATCTTATTTGAAGTCAGATTGAAAACTCCTGCGTTTGTGAAGTTTTTCCTACTGAGTTTCAGTGACTAGAAAGTGCACGTGAAGTCCGTTGGCATTTTGTGCTGCTTTATATGCTGGCAGTTAAATCTGCAGCTAGGTACACAGTGACACAGAGAGACAGAGGCCCACAGCAACTGTTGCACAGATAAGAGGACAGCTTTGGATCGGCCATTGCTGCATTACGAACAGAGGCTTTGGGAAAACTCAGCCAGTTTCCACCAGCACTGGCTCATACCTGCCTGAAGTGCTTCATTCCACCTGCCAAGCCCATCCTCACGAGCTCCTTCTGGTTTCATGCTACATGCTGATAAGACACAGATTGTCCTATGTGACCCTGATGTGGAATGTGTTGTGCAAGGAGCTGCACAGGACAGCTCCAGCATGTAGCTCGTACTGGGCTCAGGTATGTGAGACAGCTTGAGGACAGCCACACATCTGGAGGTTAAGGCAGTTGTCTTGCTTCTTGTTTTCAACTATAAAGAAGATAAAACACCAGGTTTCCTTGTTTTGTTTGTGATGCTTCAGGTTTGCCTGCGCGGCGAGCTGTCTCCACCTTTAAAGGAAGGGGGAGAGCTGAGTATTCGTAACTGCTGTTCTCATGCTGCTTGGTACCGCTGACTTCAGGAGGACTCTAACCACACAGCACTACCACCTTCCAGCTTTCCTTGTATGGAGATATTCTTAAATATTGCAACTAAAATCCCTGCCTTTGAGTTCAGCTTCGTTTACCTGCCTCCAGTGCTACAATCTCACTGGTTTTCCTGCTCCTCTGATCCACAGGGAACAGCCACGAATGTGTTGCGCGAGTCCCGCGCCATCTCACACTCCTGGTGCCAGCTGTACCCTGTGAGGACTACGGAATGCCTGCCACCGCCATCATGTAGCAGGGTCTGTCAGAGTAACAGCAGGAAAATCCTGCCCCTCTCCGCATTGCTGCTTTGAAAGGATCCCCAAAGAGGGGCTTTTACAAGGGAAATCTGAGGCAAGGCCTCCAGGCCTTCCAGGCTACAGCTGTGCAAAGGGTTCCACCCTTATGACTGCAAAAAACACTTTAAAAAACTCTGCAAGACTGAGAAGCAGGCATCACCTGAGTTTGCCCCTGCTGCTCCAAGGTATGCAGAGTAAAACCACGGATGACTTTGTGGAGCTCTGCTAAAAAACCCACCCCACCAGACTGTGTGTGGAAGATAAATCCCAGCAGATGATGACTGCAATCCGTTCCCACTCCACTCACCAAGAGTTCCCTAGCAAAGGTGGCTTTCCTCAGCCAGGGCTGGGACCCCCTCCTGCCACTGGGATTTGGAGAGGGGTCTGGGGCTACTACAGCATTTCTAATGCAGAAAAGGCCAACCAAAGCTGCTAGCTGTGCCTTTGGGATTTCAAGCGCATTTGGGTGTCTCTGAGGCTGCATTCAAGCTACTCCCAACCTGCACACGCTTTCTTACATTCCTGTACAGCAGCAGCACCTTTTTTCCTTTGTATCCGTACAGCACCTAGCAAAATCTTGCTACCTCTGAAAAAAACCTAGGTCCTGCTGCAAAATAAATAATGTTATCAGATGTATTTTGTCTGGATTGAATATAAATAGACTGGAAGCATGTCCCTGCTATACAGGGAGTGTGACTATGGTTTTATCAATCAGTCACCCTCTAAACAATCTGCTTTCTCCAACTGAATTTTCCTTGAATTTTATTTGGTAAATTTGATCCTACCAAGCCGTGCCTACCCATGCTAACCATGGGAGAGGTGAGATTTAGGGAATGCATCCATGAAGAAAAGATACCTTTGACCATGGACAATATGGCCAAGCAAGGGCGGATGTAGCCTGAGTGAGGTGAGGAAAGATACACAGCCATGTGAACTGGGTGTAGCACACTGGGCTCTGCTAATGGAAGCTAAAAATTCCTGAGTATTTGTGCTAATAATGCAAGTAGCCAGATATTTGAAGACTTCATGGCAATCCCATATATCTGTTCCACTCCTCCAGCCTTTTTGAATTTGTATTTTGCAAAGTTCTTGCAAAATAATAATTAAAAACAAAATAAAACAAAACAAAAACCCCAAACAAAAAAAAGCAGACACTTTGCCGATGCTGTAACAGTTTTTGGTATCTGTTCAATTTGAGGCAGGAGCGAGCCTTCTGGGATGGACAGAGGATGCCACATTGACCCGACTGGGCTGGTAACAGCAGCTCTCAAGCCCGCCTACACCCACAGCGTCTCCCCACCAGTTCAGCAGACGTCTTTCCCTGCTCTTGTGCGCAGTGACCCAATGGTGGTCCCAAATCCTGGGGCCAGTCCTTGGGGACCTGCCGGATACTCCACACTTCCCAGCGGATCAGCTCGCAGGAGGAAAGGGGCCGTTCTCACACCGGGAGCAGCGGTGTTACCTGCGCAGGGAGGAGAAGCAGCTCATCTCTCGCTGCGCTCCGACGCGGCTGCCCTGCCCGCAGGCTGGTCCCACTGCCACTGCGGGGGGAAAAAGAGACCCTTGGGTTTGGGGTTTGGTTTTTTGCTTTGCTTGGGTTTTCCTGTTTGGTGTTTTTAATAACAGCTACTTAAATGAGCCGTAGCGGGCAGAGCCGAGCTGCTGGCTCCAGCGGCTTCCCGCCTTTCCTCCCGCACCCGCAAAACCTAACACTAAACCAAGCAGTGCCACCTATTGACTGCGGGGGCTCACGGCCCCGCCGGGCCACACCGCGCACCCGTGGCCTTGTCCCCGCCCCGGTCCCCCCAGGTGGGAGCGGGGAGCAGGGGGATGCGGGAGCACCACCCCTCCCTCTTCCCACTCCTCTCTCCCCCGCACCCATCACGGCCCGCCCTGCCTCTCCGCCGTCACCCCCGCGGCTGTCACCCGGCCTGGCTGAGGGAGAGACACACGAGCCGGTTCGGCGCCGCAGACCCCGGACGTTCAGGAAGATGAGACAAATTAACGGAGAACGAGAAATTAGAGTGTATAAATCTAAGAGCAGCAAATCATCGCGTGGCCGGTCTTATTCAGAAGTAAAGCAGTCAGGGCGCTGCGGTTTAGCCTGTCTCACCTGCCCACACCCCATCCCACTTCCCGTGGGATGCTGGCACCCACTTCAGCCTCCACCTCTTCATCCCAACTTGTGGTTAAGTGACCTCACCGTGCCTTAGCTGCTTCTTTCCGAAAAACCCTGCCTTACCCTTCATCCCAGCTTACACGTGATGTTAGTGGGAACTGTGGGATCTTACCTGAGCTAAAAATCTGTCTTCATGTGACTTTGTCACTTCTCCCCGGTTTGTTGTCTCATCTATAACCCTAATGATGAACTGTTTTGCTTCAGCGTGGAGGAGAAAAGGCAACAACACCGACTCTAGATACACAAAGAAATCCAGAGACATCAAAAGACAGATTAGAAATATAATGAAGTTTGTTGGCTTGCAGTGAAGTTATCTTTCCTGTAATTAAAATCCCGCAGTAACTCTGTGAACATAATTATCTTACACCACAAACATAACACCAAAGAAAACCTGATGCAGGTAAAAGGACATTCCTGATGCAATGTAGCTAAAAGACCCATTTTAGTACTTATAAAAATGATCTGTTTCCTTTTTTCCCCAACATACAGAGTTTGGGTAATAGATTTTGACTGATACCACCAGAATCTCGTAATTGCAATAGTCTGCCCCAAATCACCAACATCTTAAAATTTTTTATTTGGTTTTCAGAACAACATACAGATATGGAAGATGAAGAGATCCAGGTTTGATCACCAGGCACACAAAAACTATCAAACTGAGTAAGATTGTTGGATACTATAACCCACTATCTCCTCTTGTATAGCAACAGCAAAAAGAAAAAGCCTGAAGGAGCATTTAGAGAAATAACCTATGCACTATTTTGCAATTGCAGTGATGTAGAGGTTATTTCACGTTTTGAGCTAGAAACTCACAATTATTTCAATATTTGTCACTGCAACCTGAGAGACTGCTCATATTTGTACCAGTCAGGCTTGGGAGCCGTCTCATGGGATCATGAATCCACATGAAGTCATGCGTCTCCCACACTTCTCTGGGAGAACTTAGCTGTTTGCCACCTTTCTTTCCATTACAGAATGAGGTGCTGCAGACCTACCCTGCTCATAGCTTTCTTCTTATTTGATCTTCTGCTTATTCTTAAACGAAAACATATTATTTATAATCTCTGGGATCTGGAAAGCCCCAGACATTTTGATCTTTCTTCCTAGGTTTTCTTTTAGACCTTTGTTATTCTTGGGGTTGCAGCATGGGTAGCAGTGTAACACTCTAGTAACCCTTAATAAAAATTACCTGACCTGAGGAAACACGCTGATTTGCATTCTGCCTCTTTTTTAAATAGCTGCCTTTCTTGCTGTCTCAGAAATAGAAGGAGCTGGCGGTCACAGTCTAGTCTGCATTTGCGGTCCCCAAAAAAGCACAACACACTTTCGGTGTGCCCGTGTGCCAGTGTAGGAGTTCAGGCATTGGAATGACAGGTGGTGATTTTAGTCAGCAGTGACATGGGTTTGTGATAACGTCTAAAATGATAATGCTCGTCATTCAAAAAGAAAATACCTCGCTTGGCTCGAGGCATCAGCGTTACCTCCAGCCTGATCTGTATAACCCTTTTGACCGATTTGCATTTCTGCTATTCAAGACTGTGCAAACAACAATTTATCTGCAATCACCCTCATGGAAGTCAGCTCTCCCGATGTCCTAAGATCTGCTGAGCAAGCAAAAAAGAGTGGCACACGAGAAAAGCAAGCGAAACCGTGATGTTATGACATCTACTGGCTGCTCAAAGTGCAAGAGTGAAAAATATGAAGCAACTAAACTAACTGAAGCTGCAGGTGGTAGAATTTGGATTTCTGTATATATTAAGGTTTCTTACACAAAGATGAGCGATCTCCCCTTTTCCTAGTGTTGCACATCATCTTACAACCTCTGTCTTGCGATTGCTGTGACAGTGATTTCCAAAATACTGTCTGGAAATTACTACATTTAATTTCTAGTTGTCTTTCACGCCTAAATCAAAGAGGCAGTTTACTGTGATGACTTGAGGTAATTTCCATGGCTGAATCACTGCAACTTCAAAACCAAAAGCTACTTTGAGAACTTTTAACCTGAGCAAAGTCTTCAGGAAACCCAATCCTTTGTGGCTATGGGTCTGGGTGGTTTGTTTTTTTTTAAGTAAGGATACCTGTGGCACCTTGTAGGTAACATTTTTTTCACTCCACATTCTTGACACTTTGTGAAAAACTTCACAAACTTCATGAAGATACCTGTCTGTCTCCAAATGATGTGTAACTTTAATCAGTTTGCAGTTCCCTTTTGCTTAGACTCAGATAAAAGAGGATTTTTCCTTGAAGATTCAGGCATGGCAACTCACCATTGCTCTTCTCTGGGTGGTCAAGTCCTCGTGGGAAAGTTTCACAGCATTTACTGAACAGCTGAGGGAGCCCAGGAGGTAGATACCATTCTTGGGTTTTATTACCATTTTGCTACAGGAGATGTTACAGCCTCATTTTTGTTGCCAACTGTAAAGGCATCACTAAGGTGCTGTCTGGGATTCTCCTGATTAGGACTGACCAGTAAAGGAAGTACCTAACTACCAACCATCCTCTCTGATCCTGTACTGTGATAACTGACTAAGATGTACCACATTGCCAGCACAAGCATTTGCTTGCACTGACACATGGACAGCAGTGAGGGGAAGGCTTCCTATCAGTGCCATGACCTGGGTGCCACTAAGTATTAGTACTGATCACCAAATGCCACCATCTCCTACTCCATTCAGGATCAGAAATTAGATATGTGCAACTGTTCCCAGGCTTCACTACTTTACTTTACACTTGCCACTGTGGGAGTTCTGAGTTGGTAACTAGCAGTGGGTGGTGCCCCTGACAGATGGTCACTGATCCCTCTTATGAGGAGCTGGATGCTGCATTGTAGCAACTGAAAACAACATATAGGCATAATCTTGACTCAGAAGAAGACTTAATTGGGCATTTGTCAAGTACCAAGTTGTCTGGGTGAGCAGCTGGAAGGAAGTGGTATGGTTGGATCTCCCAAGGACAAAGTGACCAACGTGCCTGGGGACTTTTCCCCATGGGTAGGAACCGCCATGCCTCGCGAGGGGGCTCTTCCTCACAGCACACGTGAGAGGATGTCCACACATGGCACACAGGACACAAAGGGACAATGTGGAAGCTACTGCTCAGATGACTTTCTCATGCTTCTCCTAGCACAGCCTTTCACTTGTATGTGTGCCGTTTCTGCATGTCCTGCTGTATTTTAAAACACAGAGATTACAAAGGTTCTCTGGCTTCTTTTATGTCACATCTTCAAAGCCAGACAGGTCGACTGCTAGGAAGCGCTTCCTGTCCTTCCATCAGCTCCACTGTGCTGCAGAGAGAAATGGTCCTTTTCAGGAAATCTATATTTGTCAACTTCTGGAAAAAGACAATTTTTAAAAGTCAAAAAAAAGCCTAAAGTTTCAAGAGCTTCCCATTTATACATGCCAAGTTGTTGTCGTCAAACTGCCAGCTACACAGGATTTTTTTTATTTTGGCCTGTCCTGCAATACACCCGCTGCATGACACACACAGTGTTTTGTTTCTCAAGACTGGAATTAGCCACCTGTGCTGTATTCAGAAGAAGAGTTTTGTCTTCATCTGGGGTCCAAGGTTTGAAGGAGGACAGCTCCTGTTGGCTGTTCCCAGCTTAGCAAAGGTCCTTGTTTGATGTTGAAAGTCCACATCCACACACATAGTGCCAAAGAGTATCTGCCTGCTCACCTGCCTGCTCACCTGTCTGCCTGCCTGCCTGCCTGCCTGCATGCCTATCTATCTATCTATCTATCTATCTATCTATCTATCTATCTATCTATCTATCAATCACCTATTCATCCCTCCCTCCAGCTGTCTACCCATCTATCCATCTGTTTAGCTATTTCAGCTGTTTTTCTCAATATTTGGCACTAAAATAGTGCCAAAACAATTTCTTCCCCAGAAATCGTTTTGCTTTCTGTACTTCCTAGGGGCCAGTCACACTCGGTGGAAGGCCTGTGTGTTGTTGGAGGGATTGTATTTGCCCCAACAAACCTACTTCCCTTCCCCTTCTGCCTGTTCCCAGGCTTGTTGGTTTAAGGACCTCTGCTAGGGAATCCCCATGCTGGTTTTGCTTCCCAGAACCCACTTGCCAAGGGGTTTTCCACAGGAAGGGCGATTACTATTTTTGTGTGTGTGTGTAAAATTGATCTTTATTAACTTTGGGCACAACATATATTGATGGAATATCTGATCACCCTTTAATTCCCTTCTCCATAAAAAGTACTGTGGCAACAGCTCAAGGGTATAAAGTTTGTTACAAAAAATGTAACAAACGAGTTTTATTTCCCCTCTAAGGCAGCCACCAAACAGCAAGAAAGTGACTTCAATCTTTGAACTGCTTTACTTTGGCACTCCAAACAGCAACCAGAGGTGGGATTTTTCCTTTTAATTTTACAAACTGCTTTTAAAAACCGAGTTAAAATTCCCATCTTGCTGTCGCATTTCGGAGGCAGGGGTCCTCCCACTCGGGGGTGCCCCCTCTCTCTCCGCGGCTCTCTCACCACGCTTGAAACCATGCAAATTCTGCGCCTGGAGCACTCGCTCGGCTACCCAGGCCTGCGCCAGCTCCGCGGCAGGCGACCGACGGTAATTGCGAGCGGCGAGGAAAGCCGTGACCGGCTAGCGGCATGCGGAGCCAAAGCCACGTGCACTTTGTGGGTGATGCCGAACAGCGGGAACCGCAGCTGCACCCAGCACCCGGCTGCAGGGGGGAGGCCAGCGGACGGACCCGCGGATGGGTGGAAGGACGCCCACAAAAAAATACAACCCGCTGAAACTGCGAAAGGTGTCTAATTGAGACACACACACACACACACGCACACCACCCCCCACTGCCCCCCGAAAAGCTGTCACTAGGTAAGCAAAACTGTTTAAAACATGTTCATCATTAAAGTGTCCCCTGACAGCAGGATGCAGCAGCAGACTTGGTGACAGAAGGGAGAAGAAGAGAGGCATATGGCCCCCAGCCCTGTCCCCTGCTGACAAGCTGCCTCGCTGCAAGCCCCCTTTTCACTGTCGTCCGTGCGCGCAGCAGATTGCAGTGGCCCAACTTTCCCATCTGCATCCCAGGCCTGTGCCCCCGACAATGTGGCAGCCATGCAGTTTTCATCAGGGCGGGAGCGGGAGGAGGGGGGGGGGGCTGCGGGGAGGGGAGGGGAGGGAGAAGGAGGAGGGGGAGATATTAACAACCAATAATCACAATGCTATCCATAATGCATTGTCTCCACGAGATTACATGGTATATTTCCAGTGGGGATTAGCCCATCCATCACAGCCCTTTATTGGCCCTTTTTTTGTTGTATAAAGCCCAAACACTGTCGTAAAATTCTAAACCACTTAATTGCTGCGCTGTAAAAATTTGCATATCAGAGATATGTCATTCCTTCGTTAAATGGGGCTACGCATTTGTTACAAGGTCCTAACAATCGCGTGAGAGCACCTCGGAAAAAAGGTCACCTCTTGGCATTATGCAAAGTTCTCTGCTGAATTCTAATCTGCAGCAATTATGGGTTTGGACGTAGAGCAACTTAATGGATTTTGATTTTGAGTGATTCGAGCTCCCTGGGCGCAGAGACCCCCTGATTCTGTCTGATCAGGTAAGGCAAGTGGTGTGGTGGTGGCGGCACAGCCTGTTTCTCTAAGGCCTACAAGCTTGGCTCCCAAAGGATTTCTTCATCAACCAAACTGTGAGCCTTGGTGCAAATTTTCCATGATAGGCATACGTTCAAGGTGATGTCCGAGTTTCTTAGGTTAATGGCGAGTTCTGCAACAGCAGCCATTGCACTGCCACTTTAAGTATTCTTCATTAAAAGCAACCTGAAGTTAGATGCTTACACATGTGTAAGGATCACTGTAGTAATGAGCGGCAGCGTTTATACAGCGTGTTTATCCCACGGCTCTGAAAGATGTGCTTTACAAAAACAAGAAAATATCGTTGTCCTGATTTCACACGTTCAGAAGCTGGCTCTGGAGAGAGCTGGTTTGAAGAAGCACCCTGGAGACCCTGATGGCATGCACTGCAGTGCCAGCAGTGCCCCTCTGCTTCCTCCCGCCTGCTTGCCAAGGACCGAAAGTACCATCAAGTCTTTTACAAGTGGTCCTGTCCTTGCTGCATACCTGCAGCAGATGTCCCCCAGACGCTGTTTCAATCCAGACAGCAGTTTTTCAGTTTTGTCTGTATTTTAAAAGTATGTTTAACCTCAACCATCCGCTGCCATGTAGCACAGTGCCACAAAAAAAAAAAATTGCACCACAGAAAAGGCTCAGGACAGATATTTTTCTCACAAAACAGACTCCAGAAGCTGGATCTTTTTCCTGTGCAATAGCAAGGAGCATGATATCTCATCTTGTCTGGAACCTGTAAACCAAGGACATGACTGGAGCAGCCTAAAGGAATTTTAAGAGTCCCATACAGATTCGGGTTGCAGGACCTGGGGAGAGCATTGGTATAATAGGAGATCCTCCTGCAAGTACTAGTATAAAAAATAGAAGAGAATGAGAAGTTCTGGGCTGCATGTATGTGACACTTTGGCTTGAGGTGACATGCTGAAGCAGCCTAAGTTATTTTGGGGGCCATGTTTGCATCACAGGAGGTGCTCCTCAGAGAGAGGATGCAAAGCAACCAAGTCTCATTTAATTACACAGTCTTCCTCTTTCCCCCATCTCTCTCCTCACTGACCGTCATCCATGCCTTTACACAACACAAAGTTACCTGCTTCTAGACATCTGAGGCATCATTATCACCGGCCCAACAAATGTGGCCAGACTCAGCCTGTAGAGATGCTTTTGGATGTGGGTAGGTGAGACATGTCCTCTTCCAAGGGGCTGCCAGACTCGCTTTCTGTAGTGTCTGAAAACCTCCTCCAAGAAGGAAAGAAGCACCTCTAAGAAGCACCGTGGTGATGTTAGCACTGGTGTGTCTAACACTGGAGAGGGACAGTGGTAAGCAGGCTCCTGCAAGTTTGCTCTGAATGCACTGGTAAGGTGAAATGTACTTGTAAGCTTTTGAAGGCTCAGCAGCCCCTTCTAAGCGTTTCCAGGTGAGACAGGGGTAGGTGAGAGGGACAGACGTGCCTGACAAGGACTTCCAGCTCCTGCTGTTGCAGGTGAGTGTAAGAACCTGCCACATCAGCCTGTCAAGCCTTCCTCAGCATGTGCAACCCTGTCCTCTGACCGAAATTAATGTCTTATGAATATTATTGTGCCAGGAGGGAGTGGGTGAGCAAAAATGCATCACATAACCTGAACCTGCTGCAGAAACTCCTATGCCTTCCTCAGCGGAAAGCAAGAGGCAGAGCTAAAGTACTGCTGTTACTGGGGTTGGTGTGATTGCTTTCCTCCAAGGCATCTTGCTCATCTTTTTAACCCAGCCCCATGACTCCAGAAAGCTGGTAGCATACTGCATCACCTCAGGAAAATGTCTTTTAAGGCTCCTGTTTCAGCATGCCTTTTCTGTTTTAGGGTATCTATTTTATATGTTTGTTTCCCAGACGTTTTTCTTCCTACTGATGAGCACGTTTTTCAGGTGTGTACCTCTTACTGGTGCTGCAAACACTCATGTTTAAAATCAACCTTACATTGTATCTAATCATCACAGTGTAGTGGTTTTATTATCATTACATATTAATCTAGCAGGAGGTTTATTAACCAGAAAGAATTCTAACAAGCAGCCCAAATGTTCGAACATTACAAAAATATCATATCTTTGTTTTCTTTTTTAATTAAGAAGGAACATCAAATTTCTTGTCCTACGTGTGAGCTCAACCACAGTCAATTCACTTTTATCTGAACTCTTGATTAAGTAGGCCTCCTATATGGCAGCCCCCATACCTTTCCTGACAGAGATATCAGTCCCTGCCCTTGTGCTGATGGAATCCTCTCCCTCTGTGGCACGGATGGTGCTGCTGGTGTGGCGTTAGATCTAAATGATCCACACAGGTAGAAAACCCTCAAAAAAAGTTGACCCAGATTGTTTCAGATGTACAATCCACAGCAGTTGCCTGGAGTCTCACAAACCAGTTTATTTTGCATCCACAAGCCCATGTCCCATTTCCACCACTCTGCTTTACAGGAGGAGAAACAAAGTCCGCTCCATCCAAGGTTTTCCAACATTGCAGTGACAGAGCTGGAAGTGGGTCTGGGGTCCCACACAGCAGCCCTGTGCATGACCCCAAGGGCCATTTCCTTTCATCCTCCTCCATCTTCCAAAAGCTCCCAAAACCCATCTGCAGAGCTGAATGGATCCTGGAATGGGGACATCAAAGGACAGAACTGGAAATCGGTTTGCCAGCTACCCTCCCCGAAGAGCTCATCACCTACTGGCATTTATATCTGCCTTGGAAAAACATTTGTTAGTACAGACCAACTCCCAATCTGTCTTCTGCTCCTCTTTCTCTTTTGTATTCTGCCCATACCTGACTTGGAGGAGTGTTTCGGCTTCCTCCAGAGAGGTTTGGGGTACGGCTAAGTAATCTCTAAGTGCAATTTATTCTACCCTGTTGAGCATTATTAATGTTTCTGTTAGGACTGAACAAATTATGTAATAATGTGTCCTTTTCTCCTGCTCGATTCATTATTCAAAATTACCCAGACAATAATTTATGTGAATCACTCTGCAATTAATTTGCTGTGAGTTTCTTGCAAACAGTCTCTGAAGTCTCTTGATTAGTTCCAAAGATCTGCTGTAAGCTTGGGAGTGGGGTCAGACCTGATACCGACAAATTGTAGGGAATGCCTGCATAAGAATATGGGCTATTTCCCTTAGATTAATATACAGTCCCATGTGAGACCTTTTACAGTTTTCCAAATGGTTTGTTGGCTTGTTTTGTTCTGTTGGTTTGGTTTGGTTTTTTTCCCGTGGGTTAGCATAAATCTGTTTCTAATGGAATTAAGTTAAATCAGTACAATCTGGATCACATGAAAATAATTTCCATGTGCTTTTTGTACTGTTTGAAACAATTCAGTGGAAAGCCACAGCTTTAGTTAAGTTAGTCAACACCACAAGTAAATAAAGCCCTCTGAAACAGGTTTCCAATGTGATAGTTCCATTTTGCAATATCAGTACCCGTTTCCCATGCCTTTTGTCCATTTTTTTTTTAATAACATGCAATGTTTTGTGTCTGTCTCTGAGTCCTTTGAACTCACTGAAAAGTTCCCTCAACATTCACGAGGGATCTATTCAACTTAAGTGAATGATCATCTACATAACTGAAGGGAAATGCCTGGCTTGACTCGGAAGGCCAGAAGTATAGCTGGTAGAACTTGCCTCCATGCTACCGGCTTGCAGGTACAATCTGCCGTGCAGCACCTGAGGTGTGAAGTCCCAGGTAGAGCAGGACAGCTGATGGGAACAGTAGGAGAACCATTTAGTGATGCCGGATGTTTCTTTGGAGGCCACGTATTAATTTGTATTCATTGCATTTTCATTAGTTCCTAGTAAATGTGCTGTAATAAGCTCTTTTTAAGGAAATAGTGTAACTGTCATATTAAATGCATCTTGAATAAATATGTGGCAATGGGAACTGGCCCTTTCTGAAATTCCTGGGACTATAAACATTAACATGCTCATAAATACATTTGCATTTAGACACAAGACCCACTAAAAGCCTTGGAGGATACCATTCATCCCTTTTGCACAAACATATTCCTGTTATTATCACCCTTGTAATTAAAAACCTTTTAACAGCACTAATTGGAGGCTTCACCATCATAACTTTGTCATCTTTAAAGCCATTTGCTCGATGCATGACTATAGGAGATGCTGGAGAGCTGGAGGGGGTGTGTGTGTCAAACAATCCCAGCAAGACTTCTTATCGCACAAGCAGGTGGGAGTCAGTGAGATGAGAGTCAGGGAAAACACAAACCCCCGATACACGAAGAGATTACAGACAAACAAGCAGGCTATGGGCACTGAAAGAAATCCTGTCCCGTGCTGCTACCTCAGCACTTCCCAGTAAGGCCCATTGACACTTCACGCTGCAAAGCCAGGTCTTCTCCGCTCCCTCCCCTGGCCAGTCGGTGGGAAGGTCTCACCACAGCAACCTCGGGCACTTTCACCCCTAATTAGCTGGAACTGAGTTTGTTAGGTAAAGCAAGGGGTAAACCAGCATGGGAATGTTACGCCCGTCTCAGATATGGAAAGTGAAGCCAATCCATAATCCATCAAAGCACAGGGTGGGGTAAAGGCTCACGTAGTACGACAGCCACCAAGGTGTAGAAATAGAATAATAAAGTTCCACAACTGTCCTATTAACATACCAGATTTGATTTGGCTCCATTATATTTCATCAAATAGTTTACAAAGCACCCAGCATAAAACATCATCATAATTGTAATCATATATTTGGCGATTTAACGCGCACACCATAATGTACCATTAGTTACACAAATAACTAATAATTTGCTAATGACAATATTATGTTAAGTCAGTTTAGGGGCAATTAAAGTGAGTGATATTTACATATGCCTAATGAATCACAGTCGATGGCAGATTAAGAGATTCTAATGAATATTCATCCAGACATTCGCAACCAGCTTCACAGTTTATAAACTGAATTATGGTTGATTTGCCCTTTTAAAAATGAATATGTGAGTATCTTCTGCATGGGAAGAATGAACAATTGGGGCTGATTGTAAAATTTTTTTTTTAAGCGATGTACTGGTCAGGACACAAAACATTTTTATGCACTCTCATACCCTTGGCTTCTCAGATCTTTTTATATCACATATCAGCATTGATGAACTATCTCCATTTTCATTCCTGCCCACGACATGAAATATAGAAATTGTTTTGTGTTGAATTAAATGCAAGAGAAATTTTATGTGGCCTCACCAAGGAAATAATTACACAGGTAGCCTGCCTTCCCCAAGCAGAGTAGTCAAACTCTCTGCACCATGTGCTAACAATATTCTGCTTTTAAAGCTATTTTAATGCATGCTCAATTGAGTCACTGACCAAAATGTCATTCATTTAAAAGGAAGCTGTATAAGCTTCCCATAGGATGAAATTACTTTGCCACGTCCTGTGTCAGAGGTTTCTACTGCTATTAATTTCAGTAATATTGGTAGCAGTAGTAATAACAGCCAAGAGTATGAGACACAGCTTTGTGGTTTGGCTATCAGATTTCAAAGTGAGCTGAGAGAGATCAAAGGCATTAGAAGTCCATACACAGTTCTCCTTGGAAATCCCTAGGAAGCGTTCATGTGATTTGGAAGTGGTCCTTCATGAGGCTGGTCCCTGTGTCCTTGCTCCAAGCAGCATTGCCCCTAAATTCTGGAATAGTCTTGCATGATTTATAACATTGAAAGTTAAAAACTGCTCTTCATTGCTCTCTTCCAGAAGTTTGGAAGTGAAACCAGTAAAGAAACAGTCCTGCGGAGGGGAACCTTGTTTGGTTTCATTGAGATGAAACATGGGAACTCTGCAAGCCTCCTCTAGCAGGAGACAATCTCCAGTCAGCATAGAAACATCGTTGGAGGCACTTGGATTTACTTTGCTCAGTTTGGGGATATTAGATTTATCAGTTCCAGCCTCCAAAGGGATTTGGGAGTTCAGGGAGTACAGACATTTCTGTCGATGCCCTGTGCAGAAACTGGAGAGCTGGAACTCAACATACTGGTAGATCTACATGGTGTGGGGCAATACTTTACGGAGACCTAGGTTGAATCCTGAAAGCAGAAGGGACGTGCTTTGTTTTTTATCCAAGTTGACCTATGTTCAGGAAAAGTCTGACTGCAGCTGGGAAAAACACTGCCGGGGTTTGATCAAAGTCCACAGTAATTGCAACACAGAGTTAGAGAACGTGCAGTGGTAATAAAGCATTTCACCTTTCTGTTTGCTCTGACCTATTCGCATGCACAGAGTTGGTCAGAAGTCCTGTCTGCTGAAACATTACAAGAAGTTTGTTGGCTTTTGTGTTTGTTTTCGTCTTCATTTCTTATTGAAAAAAGGGCTTTCCATTTTCAGTGAAAACAAAGTGCAGCAACAAATACAACATGAAATTCCAAACTTTTAAAAATTCAGTACAAATGATTTTGCAAACAAACAACTTTTTATTTAAGCCATCACTCACGCTTTCATTTTTCATGACAATTACTTTTCAACACCAGGAACGAAATTCAGTTTGGTTCTTAAGTGCTTTGAAATTATGGAGATGTCTGTTTCCTTCTCATTTGCCTTTCCTTAATGCTATGTTTTATAAGAGCATGCCCAGCTAATACAGCAGGAGAGGAATACTATCACCTCTGTAGTGACTTTCAGAAGTACTTGAACTTATGATCATACTGGCTTTTCCCAAGGTTTTTCTTCTTCCCTAAAACAGGTCTGTTTCCAAGGTGCTAAACCGACATCTTCACCTATGCTACTTTCAAAATCTCCACAACTTCAGCCTAAGAAGCTATTTACCGATTTTGTTTACAGTTTATTGCCCTTCTGTGTGCTAAACCTACCACCATCTACAGCCAACAAGAATACAGCATGTTTTATCATTCACTCCATGTTTCTGTCTCTTGAAAGGAATTGAGCTGGTAATAACTTCAAAACTCCCAATGCCTGAAGTTCACTGCCATCACACTGCATTGAAATCATTGACCTCATTGTTTCAGCTTCAGTGCATCTGTTTGCTTTACCTCTCCAAGTATGCTCCCGTATCATGAGTACAGATACCACTTGTACTGCTGGCAGCCAAATCATTTCAGAAGGATCCATCCCATACTTTTAGCAACGTCGACCACCCTTACCTCTTGCAGCAATTCATGGCAGTGTCATGAAAGCCTTGACCTGCCATTCAAACATTGATCTCCTGTGACCTTACCTAGGCTCTATGCTTCTTTCCAAAAGCATAAGGCTTTTGCCTTCTCTGCTCTCTATTACAGAAGTTACCCATCTTTCTCTCTCACCCTCACCACGCAAAACTGTGGGCTGCCTTCTTCAACCATTACTGTCAGAAACATGCTCAAGGAAGCAGGGACAAGATTGGTTCCTATGTGAGGACTTACTGACATTACTGTATATTTACGGATTGAGAATAGTCCTAAAATACAGAGATCCCAAATTTTCAAATTAAATATGTCTGTGATCTTTCTGTCCTGACGTGTCTCCCCTTGCCAGTCAAAACCTATGCGAATATTTGTGAGAATATTGTATCTATCTCTGCCCATCGAGCAGAATCTTGCAGTTCGTGACAGGTGCAGCCTGGAACAAGCCTGTAACACCTCTTAACCACAACAGCATCAGGGTTTCATTCAAGGCCATTGTTGCTGTTCCCTGTTTTACTGTAGTGTTAAACATGCACAGGCATTTCATGGGGTTACAGTGTTCATGGGCACTGGGAACAGAAAAATATTATTTTCTCCCTCAGCTGGTTTACTGCTTATGGATTTGAAGGGGGTTTGCTTCATTCCTCACACATTCAGTGGTTTCTTCTAAAAATGAAAACTGTTATAATTACGAGTCATATTTCGATAAGTAGAGTACCCTGGTGAATGAGACCTGCTGTACAGTAAGAGACCAAAAAGTAAGGACAGCTTGGTTTACACAGGAACTTCTCAGAAAAGCATCAGGATGACTTGACTGGAGTAGCATGGGAAACATGAAGGTGGGCATCTGGGGGCTTTACTGTCTGATCTTACCCACCACCCTTCTTTTAACCTCTAATTTGTGAAGGAGCTGCGGAGGAGCACTTAGGTATGACAATAATAATTGCAGTTTGCAGTTTGCCCATGATAAAATGGGGTCAGAGCAAAGGTTAAAAACCAAACAAACTGTGGATAAATTCACTTTTCAAGTGAGTTATTCTTAGCCAGGTTTCAAGTGAGCAAAGTCTCCTTAATTACATATCCTACCCTGAACTAACAGAGAGCTCTGTGGCTACTGACTATGCCCTCTTCCTCACCCCCTACTCCAGAGCCCACCACATCACTGGGACCTAATTAGTTTCCCATACAAAGGACACTGCTAATACTGCCTCCACAAACTCCCAGTGCAGGGAGATGAGAGAAGCCGAAGAGCGGAGCAGCCGAAGGGACGAGCTCGTTTGGCTGAACGCTGCCGCTGAAGATGAGCACTGCTTCAACAGGTGCAACCCTACCGCCCTCCCTCCTCCTGCAGCGGATGAGGGAACTGATAGGCATTTAATGAACCTCATTTGAACCTGTGTGGAATAATCTTCCCGCTAATCTCCTAACTGGTTTCCATCCATCTAGCAACAGCGGTGCTTAAATCTCTTGTTTGCACTTTACTAGCTGCAGACTGTAAATGTTTCATGAGCCGCTGAGCTTGCAGCATTACTATTTTATTAGAACGTTGACTATCTCGTGTTCATTGCTGTCTTACCAGCAAATTTTATCTAAACAAAAATTGCCTCCGTACTTCTTGTGAATGACAATGTGGTAGCCTGATGGATGCTGTTCTTTCAGCTTGTTTTGCATCAACAGTTTGAAAATAGCCCCTCTGCCTTGCTGAGATGCAACAGTGCACCTGTGCTAATGCCAATAAAAATACATTCACATCATGAGTATATCCACTTTGCCTTCTGAAGAGGGGGAAGAGGTCCTGTCAGCCTCTGCTCCCAGTGTTAAGCACATGCAAAAGATTCTCCAGCCCCTGAAATGCAGAAAAGGTTTTCCTAAGCTGAGTATTCCCCGTAGTGTTCTCTCTCTTTCTCAAAACGGCACTAGACAAGCTAGACTTCTTCAGGGTTTAGCCACAGTTTGACTGGTGTAACCTCAAGCACGGGTGTGAGGGGCATGACCATCCTCTTGGCACTTTGCTCCATTCTCACAAATCATGTGTACCCTTGGTAAGACCTTGTGATGCAGGCAAGCTGGCTGAGCAAAGGAAACAGCTGGGGCTTGTTCATTATCTCTGTGGAAATTCTCTCTTGCAGAGCAGGGAGCTGGAATACTCAAGAGGGAAAAGATAAAACCACATGGATGTTCTGGGTGCACAGCTTCTGTGCAGCCCCACCAGCCCTGCCACTGGTGCAGGGGAGCAGAGACCAGGAAAGCCAAGCAGTTTAGAAAGGTAAAAGAGAGACAGGAACAGCTCCTCTCTCCCAAAAGAATAAATCACCAGCGAGCCCTCTTGGTTATCCCCTCCCTGTGGATTTTCCCATGGTGAAGGATGAGCAAGGACCAATCCTCTTATCCGTGTCTGAAATTCATCAAGTTGTGTCTTGATCTACACCTAGGCTCTGCCCTAAATAGCTGCTGATATCCCAGACCAGCCTAGGTCCCCTTCTGCGTATGGAGGAGGGAGCAGTTTACATAATTCCCTATTTCATTTTCTTTCATGCCTTAGACATGAGCACTGGGAACAGTTGATTTGGAGAGCTGAGTTTTCAGTGTCCATGGATGTATCGGCACAAACAGCAAGCTGTGATGTGCCCTGGCACAGTGACAGGTGTCAGAACATTCTGCCCAGTCTCCTGCTCACACAACCACTCCCACACTGTTAGAGCTCCCAGTTATACACAGTGCCAATATCTCACCCACCAACGTAGAGAAAAAGCTCTGCTCTGGTCCCGGTGGTTCCAAACAAGGGAGTGCTCAAGATTTCCATGTTGAGATAACTGTTAAGGGCTCTAAGTTCCCCCTTCTGTTCTGGAACAACCAACCAGACTAAAATAACTGCATAAAGATGAAAAGGAAGCTTTACAAGGATGACACAGTAAACAGAGTGGTGTGGGCAGTAACATACTCAACTTGCCAGCATGGTGAATACCCTACCCCCTTTCTACAGCAGACACAGCCAACCTGACTACCACAGTTCCCCTAATCAGCCACAAACTAAGCACTCTCATATCTCCTACTTCCCCTCCTTACTGCCTCCTGCCTCTCCACCATCATACTCTCAATCTTTCCAGTATAAATATCCTCCTGTCCCACTGCTTCCTTCTGTGGGACCTGCACACCCACCTCATATCTCATGTGACTTCCTTCTGATACTCTGCTTCATCACAGAAATACCTTCCTCCTGAGAGACTGTGACAAACCTACTCATCTGCTTTCAGACTAACACTGGACAACAGGCTGCATGAGCCTCCTAACTCATATAATCAGCATGAAAGCATCCTTTGAGCACCAGGCACACAAAAGTCACAGGTGAGGTGACCCACAGGTGTGGATCTACCACCACAGCTCAGGGGCAGGTCAGGCAGTACCAAGAAAAGCTGATTATTGGGCTGAGAAGCAAAACAAAGGAAACCCAGTTTTTAAGAGGGTTGTAGTTCTCTTTCTTTTATGAAGGTCCTTGCTCAATGTTAGAAGAAAACAAATCTGAAAATTGTTGCTTATTTTGCATTGCGGTTTCCAGTCTGGTTTTCAAGCAGAAGTTATGCATGTAAGCACTTGGGTTCTTTCTGAATGGAGTATGTGATTCACCCAGACCCATGGTGAGCGCCTGGCACACGGACAGCATACTCTGTCTGGTGACTGACTTGGGAAATCCCGTGGCAAAGATCTGTCTTGAGGTTTTGATGTCAGATGCCATTCGCTGAAAGAAGTTGCCATTTCCTAGGCCCTGTTAGGAGGCAAAGCTACTACTACCATCCAGCGCCGAGCACTAGTATGCCCTGTAGAAGAATGTATTTAACTGCTTTTCTGGCTGCTCATTGGAGTCTTCAGATTGTTCCCAAAACCTCCGCCTTGTCAAAGAACTGGCTTGATTTGCTCTTGCTTGTCAATCTTAATGTCGTTAATGTCACTGTTCTGTGGGGCTGGGGCTGCACTCGCCATGTTTACTGTTTCAGGGTTTGGAGTGATATAGGGCTCAGTGTGTTCCTGTGTAGAAACCAGAGACAGATTCCTCAGAGAACCTGGAGTTTCCTCGGCACACACCGTGGCGACTCAGCCACAGGTTCCATTTGCTCGCCAACCTCTGAAAACCAAGGCCAGCACCCCCATTTACAGCTACATCAAGGAGCAGACTGCCAGGCAACGGGAGAAACCCGCGGCCCGGCCCTCCTCACCCCGCACCCTGCATATCCCGCCCCGCTACCTCATCACCCCCTTCACCACCCGCCACTCCGCCGCCCGCCCCCAGCCACCCGCGGCCACCGCCGCGCTCGGCGCTCCTGCAGCGCCCCCTGGCGGCCGCGCCGGGGCGCGGGTTTCGGGGCGCGGGGTGCTGCGGGGCCGCCGACCGGGGGGACGCGCTGCTTCGGGAATGCCAGCTGCGGGTGCAGCCCGGCTCTCTTCCCTGGGTGCTCTCTGCATGCAAAGACCAGCAAGCATTTACAAGGAAAAGGAGCGGCTGTCGCCTTTTCTTGACTGATGGCAGAGGGAGCCGGGCCGTTACAGCGCCGTAACTGTTCCCCCCTAAAATATTTCTTCCCCGCTGCACACAGAAGTTACACAAACCCCAGAGCATCCCTTCAGATCTGCTCAGAAATACCGCTCTTTGAATTCTTTGTTCTCTTGCCATGGAGGGAAACCCCTTTCCACCCACTCCCCAGGCAAAGCCCCAGCAAAAGGAAAAAAAAAACCAAACCCAAAACAAGCCACTCAGGGCTCTCTTCAAGGAAAGGCTTCCAGCTACTGCTGTCTTTATTAAAAGAAGTAAAGAGAGAAACAAAAAAAAGAAAAAGACCCTTCCAACTCCTGGGAGAACCTTCAGCTATTAAAACCATATCCCCAATTAGCTCCCAAAGGAAGCCTTTCATAATTGCAAGCAAAGCCCGCAGCTGAACCAACCCCTTATTGCTTCTCCCCGGTTAGGCTGCATGTGATCCCTGTAAAACGGCTCCGAAGTGTTACTTTACGGCTGAGGTTACAGAGGAGTTTGGTGAGTGCAATAACTAACTCTGCACCCCGCTATCTGCTGGGATCCCCAGCACTTTCTTTCCTGCACACCGAGCAGGGAAGGTAAGGACAAAAGATTTAAGTCCTTAGAAACTGCACATCCAACGAGAGATAGCAAGCTGGCCAAGAGGCAAGTTCTAGGTATACAAAGCGATATTGGGGCGCTCTGTTTGCAACAGCATGCCTGAATAGAGATACCTATGGCCATGATTTCCTACAGAGACTTGCTGCTGCTTCCTGGACAAGGTTGTGTAGACCTATCCTGGTTTGAGGGATGCTCTCTGCAGCAATGTCCTACAACAGGAGCCAGCCAGCACAGCTATCCTGGCACCAAGTGCAAACATGCAAGGAGAGTACAACTGTTATGTTCCCAAGGAAGAAGATGTATCCACAGATGCTGGATACATCTTCCAAGTGACTCATGGCCTTCTACAATCAGAGCATGCACTCAGTTGCTTGGATTATAGTAGTAAACCACAAGATTAACAGCACGTGATTTTCTGGACAAAACCCTGTAGTCCTTGGCCAGTCTGGTGAGAAGAGAAAAGTCCTCACTTTCAACAGTTGCTTGTCCCCTTCCACAAGTCCCCATGTCACTAGCACCACGGTTGCAGGGCCCCGGCAGACACAGTACCCTTACAGCAACTGAACTCAGATCATCAGAGAAGGCTGGAGACAAGCGCAATCGCTTCTCTCTGTCACCTTCCCTGAAGGGTAGGATTAAGAATACAACCCTCAACCTACTCAGAAACAGTAACTATAGCTTGTTTATGTGGCACGCCTGTGCTGCAAAGAGGTGGTCCCGATGTATTTTTCTACTTCCCCCTCCCCCCTTTTTTCCAAGCGCCTTTCTCATTGACTCTCATTCAAGCCATGGACTTGCTTAAACATACGTTCATGCACCCCTGCCCCTTGCAGGCCAGCCTCTCTGAGACCATTTGCTTGCCACACACCCGGTCCCAGGAGGGCTCAGTGGGATAGCCAGTGCTGCTCCATGGCAGGGTCCCTTCCCCACAGCCAGCTGCGGGGCTGTGAGGGTGGAGGGACCTGACAGCCTGGAGAAATGAGCTGAGAGGAACCTCATTAAGGCCAACACAGACTGCAAAGTCCTCTCCCTGAGAAGGAATAATGCTACACACCAGCACAGACTGGGGCTGAACGGTGGGAATCAGCTCTGCAGAAAACTGTCAAGTTAGAACATGGGAAATTCTGACTCGATATAAAAAAAACCTATTTTACCACTAGGGTGGTCAATCAGGTTGCCCAGAGAGGTTGTGAATTCCATTCATTGAGGTACTCAGAAACCTTGAGAACACTGTCCTGAGAAAACTGTTCTAGGTTACTGTGCTTGAGCAGGAGGCTGGCCTAGATAGTGTCCAAAGGTCCCTTCCAACCTATGCAACTCTGTGACATGAGGCTGGTAGGGGACACTACCACTAATCACCCCCAAAATTTACTTTTTCCTCCATCTTCTCGTTTGCCTGCTGTCTTCCCCAGAGATCCATTCAGTATCTGGGGAGGACAGCAATCTCCAGACAGGCACCTGCTTGTCTTGAGAGCAGCTTGGTATCAGATCTGTTGGATACAGCTGGGGAGCATCATGCTGTAGAGCAATTAGGTAAAACACAAGGATGCCAACTTGCCCCTGCCCTCTGGGAACATTTCCAGGCTTCAGGAAGGCACCTGAACAAGTCCTCTGTGTGCCAAATGTATACAGCAGGTGAGAAAGAAACCAGAGGATGGTATTCACTACACAGGCTGTTTTCTCCCTGTCATTGCTAGATTTTCCATCTCTGAAGCCTAGCTGCTGTAGAGATGCACAGCTCACTAGGGTTGGAGCCAGGGACTGACCACCCTTTCTAGGCTTAGAGCATTTTCCTCCACTGTGCCCCTGGATGAGGATACACCAACCACTCACCCTCAACTGGCAACTTTCTTACCTGCTGTGGGAGGATGGGTGGATGAAGAGTGCTGTAGTCCCCAAGGCTGCCTGAAGCAGCATGCCTGTCACCTCTGACTCCAGAGATTCATCAGATAGCACATACAGGGGCAGTATAAGCAGGAGCATCTCTTGGCTTCTCTGGAGGCATAGGGTCACTGCCCATGTGGTGACAGGCCAAGAAGGTCATGTTTCCTATGGAGGCTTAGAGTGACAAACTCTGTGTGCACATGTGTGTTTACTCCAGCTCCTTGTCTCTCCAACACAATCTTCCCCAGGAGCTGCTGCAGTGGTTTTATACTGTCCCTCTCCCCCCATGCTGTGAGATCCAGCAGCCAAATCTCCCCTCCAGCCCTGGTTCCCTTGGACAAGTTGGTGGATCTGCCACCCCGGCAGCTGGGGCTCGGCAGCTTCACTGTTTCATATGGGGGTAGTTGACCTGAAAGCAGCAAGGAGAGTGTCAGCAATGGACCTCAGCTGTGGCATTGCACATGTGCAGGACTCAAGTAAACCAGCCCAGTGCCACCAGTCTCCTTGAGCCAGGACCTCTCTGTGAGGAGGAGAGCCTCCATGAAGCTGGCAGAAAAATCATCTTTGTGCAGGTGCCCTTGCCTAGCAGAGCTTCAGAGCTGCTAGGGTGTTGTGGGACTTTGGACCTTTGCATGGGGGGAGTAAGAACACTAGGAGGAATCATGAGCCAAATTATATTCAACAGCTGTTGCTGATAACTCAAAGGGAGGTGCTGCTTTCTGGTTTTCTGTGCCAAGGAGGAAGGGCCTCTATGGGAGAGGTCTGGAGGAGGAGGATGGTGCTGAGGAAGATCCCTTCTGAGGAAGCTGTGCTCACAAGACCACACACAGGCACATAGCAGACTGGACCAGACTGGAGCAGAGCTCAGGGAGTGGGTGAAGTCCTCAACAAACTTGAATAGAGGAGGAAAAGGCCTTTGGTGATGTATCCAGCTGAGGGAATTGGCACAGAAGCTCCTTTTCCCACCTGGCAGCACTCAGCATGCCCACGCTGTCCTGTACCCACCTGTTCACTGTGCAGTTCTTTCATGTGGCTTTGAGGGGGGTCAAGACCAGGCTGCAGAGTAGCCTCGATGGCTTGCTGTGCTTGGGTGCTCCAGCCTCCTCTCTTGGGGCTTCCTGGAGTCTGCGTTACTGATTTATGGCTTGTGTGGACTGTGTGAGGGGGATGTGGCCATGGTGTGGCACCCCAGTGCATGCAGCAGCACCTCTTCCCCCAGCAGCCCTCATACCAGTGATGTCTCCCTATTCCTGAAGCCTGTCACACTGGTCAGAACGATGCCTTCCAGGTGGTGCAGTAGGGCAGTCAGTTGGAGCTGCTGGGAACAACCAGTGCCATGAGCCAGCGCAGGCTGCCAGCAGCTCAGTGACTGTGGAGACAGAGCAGCCTCTGGGAAAGAGACACCTGGTGCAGGGAAACGACAGCTCCTTTTCTGGGATCCCTGCTGCAGATGGCCCTGGGTTTCTACTGCATTTCTTTCAAAATAGATCTTAATATTCCCCCGCTTCTGGAACTAGGCCCATCTCGGGCTGCTGTGCAGCAGGTCCTCTTGGCAGTCCATAGGTTTCTTTGGCAGCTGGAGCGATGGTTGCTACCACTGCAGCAGAAAACACAGATCAAGGAACTAGCCTAGGGTTTTTCCAGAGGTGGAGACTTCATGATCTTGCAAGGGCTCAGGTTCAAGCTGGTATTCAAAGCAGGCTGGGTGGTTTCAGGAAATTTCATGTGTGCCACAGCAAAAGCTTCTGCGGTGATAGGTTATTAACTTCCCTTTGTACCGATGACAGTTTGCTGCCTACAGTCACAGCATAGGGTATTATTTGGCTGCAAGTGTTATTAGTACAAAAGACTCTTTTCCAGACTTCTGGTTTCTGGCAGCTTCCACCATCATTTTTCCCCTGTATAATCTGATGTATATGAATCAGTCCAGGCTGTTATCCCCGGATGAACAGACTGGGGCCACTCTGGTGTTTGCAGTGCAGCAATGCGACAATCCACACTTCCTCTTGTCAACATTTCCGCTTTGCGAAAGCTCTGTCTTGTGCATACACTCACTCAGTGTGTTACCGGGTAAATACAATCTATTGGTCAGTCGCTGGGCAAGAGAGAACAGTTATTACGATGTACAGACGTGTGATGTCCACACAAGCGCTTCAAACATCAGCCCTCACCAGAGATCACGGATGGGGGAGACTCGGACCTGCTGTCTCTGCAAACCGAGGTACTCCCAGAGGAAGTGGGAGAGGTGCTGGGCAGCCTTGCAGGTTGCTCACAGAGCTGGAAGGGGAAAGTTGCTTGCTGTTAGACAGGCTTAAATTTGTGAAAGGCTTCGGATGTACTGTGAAAGGAGAAAGGTGTCACTTGCTTCACGTGAGCACGTGTCAAACATGGAATGGTCTTTTAGAGAAGTGGCTCTTCCCCAGTGTGTGACGCATGCCGCTTGTCATAACCTGTTCTATAGCAGGAGCAGGGGTACCTGTTTCTGTCTCTGTGGATTGCAAAAGAGGTTTGGCAGCCACCTCAGCAAGGCCACATTCCAGCTGCCGTAGGGGACGTCACCAGCCATTCAGCACAGGTTCACCACAACAAAAAAGCGGACAGGCTGAAGCCACAGTGTGGCTCTATGAACACTGCTTGCGTGAATTCGGGGATAAAGTCCTAACTAACTGCCTCTTTCACCCCGTGCTGCGCCTCGTCACAATGACGTCACCCTGCTGCCGTCACGCCTCTCCCGCGGCAGCGCTGGCCGCCCCGTGCCCCGCGCTGCAGTACTGAGCTCCGGCGCGGCAGGGCAGCACATGTCGTGACAGCAGCTCGGCCGGCGAGGAAACAGCTTCTGTCGTATCAGGAGAGCTGCGGCGAGGGGCAGCCGGTGGTGCGGCAGAGCCGATGATGTGCAGCGGCTGTCCCTGCGTGTGTCCCTGCACCCAGGCGCTCTGGCCGTGCAGTCACGACGTGTGACGCCTGCTCGCCGGTGGGAGCGGTTCTGCGGCACTGGGGGGCTGTGCAGGGCAGTAACGCAATCCCCGGGGCTGACCAGTGGCCAGGAATCCGGTCGCAGGGGAACACAGAGATGTGGGGGCTCGTTTGGGAAGGGATTTTCCAGAGGTTTCGGGGCAGTTGCTTTTATTTATTAGGTGTTTTTATTGGCGAGGTGTTGCGAGCGAGTAATTCCTCCCTGCTGTGCCTTCCTCCCCACCTCTCTCGCCCAGCTGACCACGTTCCTCCCTGTGGTGCGCAGCAAGAGCCAGCCCGGGGCCTGGTGGTGCTCATGTGCCCGACGCTGTGGCTGGTGGGGTGCCTAGCAGAGCCTGGGCAGCCCAGGCAGGACACTTCGTCCCATCTCCATGGGTCAGCCAGCCCCTGCTGTGCCAGGGCAGGAAACCTGTGGGACAAAGGTAACTTCTTTTAAAACTGGTGGCACCTTGGTGCCCTGCCTTGCTTGGCCGAGGTATGTGTCACCTGGGCTGGCCCCCTCTCCCACACCCAGAGGGAGTGCCGACCCTGGAGCCGTGGGTCCCTCCTTGCTCCCTACCACCAGCAGCTACCCCAAAAAAGCAAACAACTGCACTTCTGAAAAAAAAAAACCTTCTAGCAAATCTGCATTTACTGTCAAATTTTAACATGTTTTCCACCAAAACCCCCCACCCTGGCCTGACAGGGTTTAGGATTTACTAGAAGCCTCCTGAGCTGGCTTCTGACCCGTGTGTCTTGTATTCCAGGGCATAGGATTTTACTGCCTCAGAAACCACATTTCTCTCCTGGTTTTCCATTAGGCTAATTAACGCCACGTTACTAGATTTCTTGATTTAATTACACCTATTTACGAGTGTATTCAGAATTAGTAGGAAGAGGCCACAACTCGTTTTGTTTGGATTTTTGTTACACAAGGATAAGGACGGATTGGCTGTCGCAGCAATGAAATAAATTGAGCAAGGATGAAGGGGATGTGAAGGGTTAGAAAAACAGTTGCTTTTTAGGATGCAATTTAGCTGAGAACTGAACTACATGCTTTAGTCCATCCCTATTCAGGCCCACATTCAGAAAAGCAACTAGGCACTTAATTAACTTCAAGAATACAGGCTGTTAAGCATGTGTCTAAGTGGTTTGTTGAAAAGGGATAGCATTAAAAGGATGCTTAAAATTAAGCACATACGCTCAGCTCATTTCCTTGCCAGCTAAGCACACTTCCTAATCATAATGGACCAAATTCAGCAATGGCAGAATGACATAATTCAGAATCACAACAAGGTCAAACTTGGTATGTGGATTTCTGTCCTTTGAGATAAGGAGGAATTAAGTTTGCAAGCAAATAAGAAATCAGACAGGTACTATAAAGTGCCACCACTCCACACTGGAATGATGTCTTGGGTAGTGTATGTACAAGCATTTATGAGGGCAGAATATATCTTTCCCAACTCATTAATGTTTTCAAAAATTTAAAATTTTTCTTCTTCAAGACAGAGGAGGGAAATACCAGTGGGAATGCCATTGAGAAAAAAAACCAACAAAAACCTGCTGGACTTTTATATTTTCAGTGTTTGGAAGAGCTTACATTTCAAAGAAAAATTTGTCTAAGAAAAATATTAAAGGCAATAAAATTTTGCTGTCAAGGCTTGTGGTAATTTCCCTCCAAAATTGTTCTGGGAGAGGTTGATTCTTTTAATATTTTTTTTAATGAAACGGGCATTCCATTATAAAAAAAAAAAAAAGAGTAACTAATTTTCCTTAAGTCCTATTTTTCACTTCTGCTAATTAATAACCAGAAAGAAAAAAAAAGATAAGAGCACTGGAATGCACTGTCCCTTTTGCCTTCTCATCCTAATTTGGGCATTGCAACCCCCGGAAGAGTTTTGACAAGGAAAAAAAAAAATCCCAATTCACATATCAAAATCAGGTCAGTTGAGGCGGAGGATCCTATGTATTTTCTAAAATTACGTGGATACCTCCAGGCACTGATGAAAAATGATCCCAGTTCCTGAAAACATAACTGAGGGTTAGTGTGGGCGTACAGACCCGCACAGGAGCTGGGGTGTGACTGCTTCAGTCCTCCCCAGTGAATGGCTGTCTGACAGCTGCCCTGGGCTGGGGGATTCCTGTGGAGGGGACTGCAGAGCCCTTGGCCACTGGAGATGGACAGTCCCACCATGGGGCTGGGGCTCAGAGCTATGAGAAGCCCACCGCCACACCAGGACATGCCAGTGTGGCAGGTAGACAGGGGGGACAAGGAGAGTAGGCACTTTCTTGGTGTCTGTTGGTGGCACGGTCAGACCCATGGGACCCCACCATGCAGGGCGAACTATGGGGTCTGGAGGCTCTGGGTTTATTTCACACTTCACATGTGTCTCTCAGACAAAGAGAATGATGTGACCTGAAACAATGACTTGGTCTGGCATTTTGTGGTCAGGTCAGAAGGCACCGCTGGTATCAGAGCTGAGCATGTGCCCTCCCTGGAGCACAGAGCTTTAAACTCCCCTTAGTTTCATCTTCATGTGTGTCTTTAGCAAATGGAAAAAATGGACCTGTTTTTTTTTTTAGAATATCAGAAACTAAATGCTGATATTCTCCTTCCTTGAACAATACTTCATATTTTGCCCCCACAGACAGGTATCTGTTTCAGTAAATACCCAGGTATGGCAACTCATAACTTTTAGAGATCCAGAAAATTATTTCTCAAACTGCCAAGATTTTGGTTATAAATCTATGTAGCCTGTTATCAATACATTGTGTGATTTTGCTATCAGACATAACTTGTGATGTTAATAAACCTTTTAATAAACCTAACCACAGCTCCCCAGGCAGAGTACGACTTTTGAGGGAAGGGTCTTCTGCTCATAGCTTTTATCTGACAACATGGTACAGCAACAAACGCTGCCTGAGGCTCACCTGCCTTACTGCTGCCAGCAGGCTGACAAATCTGAGTGGGGAGGTCAGGAGCCAGGCCCTGTCATTGTGTGTTCCTCATCCTGCTCCCCAGAACAAGATCAGGCTGCTGAGAGCTGTGAATCTCTCTCTGCTGCCACTTCAACACACGGGTGCTACCCATGGACACGCCAGAGAGGTCAAACCTGCATGACGCACCCATGGAAGTACTTGACAGCAGCATTGCCATTCGTTGTTAGCGTCATTGTTTAGGGCACAGACCCCCAAACATTAATGAGAAGAGATCTTATATTGCCCCTGATGGTCCTCAAAGAGCGGAGGCTGCTTTTGAAACATGTGCTTCAATGCCTGTGTTGTCTGGTTGGTCACACTTGGGATCCCCTGTGGACACTGCACAGCTATCTGCAAAGTCAGGTTTGCTCCAGGGCTCCTGAGATACACAATAGTAATATCTTGGCTTCTTCCAGGATTTCCAGGCCTGCTGAACATTCCCACAAATTTTTATGGAAAGCACAAAGTTCAAAATGAAGTGAGCAAACATCATTCTAGTACAAAATTGACTCAGAAATATGTTTTCTCTTGTTAATGAGTAACATGGGAAGATTTTCTTCTCTGGTGGTGTGCAAAGAAATCAGAAAGTAAATGAGATCTAATCACAGGTCTGAACAGTCAGAAATCTGATGGTTCTCATTGTAATGTCTTCCATTTCCTCTCAGCATTCCCTGGGAAATTCTTAGGATCATCCCTTTGCATGAAAAGTACCATGTGTCTGGTGGCAACCACGTAATACGGAAGTTGTGTTTTGGTAGGAAAAATGGTTTGTGGTTTATTTAATACAGTAGTGGTCATGTCTGTGGCTGGTGTGTGAGACAACATTGAGTCAAAAAGAATTTTACATGTTTTTTTTCATGTGGATCTCTGACATGCACGCAGACACAAAAGCACACAGATACATGTTCCTTCTTCAAATTACTTCTCCTGTGAGGCAGGGGCTGTCTAGTTTTTTTGACTTACATGAAAATATTATCATTTAGTGACATCAAAACATATTTACATTTAGACTAACAAGATGGATTTATAACCAGAATGTGTTTATAAAAATATTCTTTACAAGGGAAAGTGGTTCCCAACAGGGCCTTAAGACTTTTACACGTTATTCCTCTAATGACAGTAATGGGCAAACGCAGGAGACAAGCAACTGCCTTTCCCCCTTCACCTGGTGAAATTTATTACAAAATTATTACAAAATATGAAAAAAAACCCTGACTGTCACTAAAGAAAGTGCTGAAACTGAGTTTATGTTTTCATCTTCTCGTAAAGCTGGTCAAATGCACTCAGGTCTGCAGCTCAAGCTGACACGAGTGGCACAAAGGTACAGGACAAACGCTTTTTTCTTCCTCTTTTGCAAGAGGTTGGAGTGTGAAGAAGAAAAGTTTTGGGGTTTTTCCTATAGAGGGAACAAGGGAAATATTCAGTCTCTTGGTTTGTTTCTTTTATGAAGCGAGAGAATACGCCAACTATGTTAATAGCCCAACCTGAAGGTCAAGGAATTTGTGATTGCGTGGATCTGCTATACTGAGTCTTAACAGAAATTGTTTTACGTTTTCATTACTGAATTGCAACAAAACTATGATGCATCCAGTTTTTCAACTGACAAAATATTTACCCTATTAAATTTTACCTATATTAACAAGTATGAAGAAGTCTGGGAAACCTTTCCAGGTGTGAGACTTCAAAGAAGCATACCACACAGCTACTTCTTGGTATGAGGGATATTCACAACACTCTACATCATAGCAGAAGTCCTCTAACAGTTCACAGAAGGTTATTTCATCCCCTGATTCTTCTGCCAGTGTGACAGACCCACTCAGAGAATGTCCCTGGTGGCTCACACAGGGTGTCACTGGAGGTTAAATGGGCGGGATGCATGCCCTGGAGTATCTTCAGGAGAAACCACCCTCAAATTTATGCTATTATTTTTGTGTGAGTTGTTTGCCATGGAAAGAGGAGTTTACCGTGTACTTTTGTGCTCTATTGTAGACATAAAAGGAAGTATCAAACTTCCACTGCTTATTGGCAAACTGAATAGAAATATCAAAGGGAAGTCCAAGATGCTTTTTTCTTCCTCCCTTCAAAGTAATTGCTACATAGTCCAAACAATGAAATGGCCTTTAGAGAGACAGCCAGTGATTTACCCAAGGCTGAGAGCACATCTCTCCCTGGAGGGTTCACAGCAGTCACAAAAACTGGTGTTTTGTAGCAGTACTCAGCAGTGCCAGGATACTTGCCTTCCAACTCTCCGAGCTCCTACTTTCTGGAGGCTCAGCCTTTAAGAAACACATGGTCCTTCCTACACATGTCCTAGATTAGATTCTACCAAGAAAAAAATTCATAGCCTTCACTCTCCTGCACAGCAGAGTATTTTAACCAAAACATGATGCCAAGGCCTTTTTATGTAACTGTCTTGGAGCTACACAATATAAACAAATAGTCATTGCTGTATCCTGAAATCTCTGCAGCTCTAAGCAGGTTCAGTCCTGCCACCCCACATTGAGACCAGTGATCTTCACACTTGGCACACACAAAGGTGCATGGGAGCAGCGTTACTCATAGGTCTTACACCTGTGCCAGATGAACTGGGTGAAAAAACTTCCAGGGATTGCAGCAAGGCAGCATGAAACTCCAAGCACCCCGTGAAAGGATATTATTTATGACCATAGGGCAGCCACAGTAGTGTGAGAAAAGAACTGTTCCTAAGGCTGCAACTATTCACCCTGATGGTTAAAAAGGGAAAGGAAGAAAATTACTATGCCTTTGGAGAAGACCAGAGTGAACGTGGGTAGCCGAAGTGCAGGCTCAGAAAACGCTGGGGAATCAGTCCCTGCTAGGCGTGCAGCAGCAGGGGTACATTTACTTCTCCCTCGCCCCAGTTCACAGCTGGTTTGTGAGCTTTTACTGCCTGGCGTGCTAACTTAAGCCAGCAGAGTAGGGGTGCAGACATCTGCGCATGGGGAGAGAAAGAGGGAGGATGGTGGTAAGGTCGTATAAACCACTGCAGCTGGGACTGTGAGTCAGAGGCCCGTGGCCCTCGACAGCCAGCCATCCACCTTTGCATGATGGAAAATGGACTCTGGGTGTAACGCTTTCTCTTCTGATCTGCATAGCCAAAATCCAGGCTAAAGGGCAGTGCTGGGGACAGAAAGCAGTCATGTGCTGGCATTTATCCTCTCATGTTATCTTAGAGAAGCCAACTGTTTCAAAATAATCTGGTGGGAGTAGACTGGGAGTAGACTGGAGATAACCCACCCCTCAAGTCCTCTCCTCCCTTTTCCCCCCACAGCCTTTGGGATTATACTATGCCCCAGTGTGCTACCACAGAAAACCACCTCTTTTCCAGGGTGGGCAAGCATATGCCCTTATGCTGTAGCCAGTGGTTGCTCTGCCACTTGTGCAAAAAAAGACTTTCCTTAGACATTTGGTAACACAGCACTTCTCTGTGTTTTGGTTTGTGCTGTACCCATGGTGTATAGATTAGTTCTGGGCTTTCTAGGAAAAAGCAACTGGCAACGGAAAAAGCAACTGGCAACAGCAAAAGCCTCAGCACACTGCGAGGCACTCTGGCTCTTCTCCCATGTGGAGAGATAAGAGTTCAGCATGGAGAAGGGCTGGGTTGGTTAACTCCCACAACAGGTTTGGGAGGGGTTACTTGTATGCTTCTGAGGAGAAACTGTGGGATTTTTTGAGGGTGGGAGATAAGCTGAAAGACTTCCAGTTTTTCAAAGCTCTCATGATGATGGGAAGGCTTAGCTGGCACAAAAGGCTTCGGGAAATTCATTAAGGGGCTTTTCCTGTACTTGTCTGGGAGTTTGCACTATAACTGGACCGCCCTGAGAGTCAGTAATAGTGCAGCCATCTTAAACACTCCTGAGTATGAATTCAGTATCTGATGCAAGGATTTGGCTTTAAAGTCACTTCAGAAGCAGAGGAGGCATCAGTATAGAGACTGGAAGCACTGAGAGCCAATCCTGGGAGCCCTCAGTGCAGAGGATGCAGGCAATTATTTGTCATATTGTTTGGTGTCTCCCTGCTGCTCGCATTGAACTTGGTTGGAAGAATTACAGTAACCCAGAGTGAATGGGGACAATCCTTAACTCATCCTGACCAAACTATCATTCAGGCTGAAATGATGATGTTTTCTAGAAGGAACTACTATTTGCAAACAAATTTTTGGCAAACTAAAAAGAAAAGTGCCTTTCCTATTTTTGCATCCAACCCCAGGTTATATTGCCATGACACAACCTAGCTTCCCCAGCAAGCACGGGTATTTTGAAGATGTTTTGGGCTGTTGCTTAGGCACTCCTATTAAAACATTTGTGTGGAGGCTTGTGTTTGCTAACATAGCATTTTCGTTATTTCTGTTTCCTTCTATATGTCATCCAGACAGGGAAAAAAAAAAAGCAAAGTGCAGTTTCCAATGGGCAGTCACAGGGTGTTTCTCACAGCTGAAGTCTGGTCAACAAGTTAGTGCTGTGTTCAGTAAGAGGTTCCCCAAACTCTCCCAAGCTGTGCTGGCAGCTGGCAGAAGTGGGCTGAGGTAAATCAGAGCAGCGAATGAGCAGTCGGAGGCAGGGAGGAGAGCAGCAAGCACCAGGCGGGAGCTTGGGAAAGCCACATTGCACCATGCAGGCAGTCAACACTGCTTGCTCAACTGGTGTTGCTTCCCTGGATGTTTGTGAGACCCTGTGGCCAGGGTCTGAGGGCCACATTCAAGCCCACCTCTGTGCCAGAGAGCAGGTGCAAGGCCATGTATGTACAGGCATGTAGATGAGCACACAGAGGCACGTAGAGGTTGAGAAAGAGCTACCATCTCTTCGTGAGAACAGGGTATGGGGGGGATGTGTAATGTGAGAGCTCTTCAAAACTGGCCCCATCCACCCACACAGCTTTGGTCCTGGCTGGGGTCTGATGCAGCTGCTCCTGTGCAGCATTGGAGCAGCAAGTCTCAGACCTTCATTTCAACAGGCTGGCTAAACACTGGGAATGAAATAATCTCTGCCTCTCTCTCTGAACCTCTTGAAAATGCGCTTAGTTCACCCATGCTCATTCTTCAGCTGTTGTCTCTCACAGGTATATTTAGCAGAGACACTTTCAGGCTCATTTGGAATGTGTTGAATGAAACGGTTTTTAAAATACATAGAGCTCTTTTGCTAGCCCAGGCTGGGGTGACTGAGGGTGACACAAACCCATCTAGAGGAGCAGGCTGGGTGTGACGATGGCCCTAGCTCTGTGTCAGGGCTGTGGGAATCCAGGCTGGCTTCTCCTGGCACATTCATGGCACTAAAACACAATGCTTCCCATAATGCTGAGAACCTCAAAGCCAGCTCTGAAAGTGACTGACTGGTATATATTTCACCCGGACAACAGGCCTTTACTGTCCTTTGCTTTTTTTTTTTAAAAAAAAAAAGAGCACTATTTTCTCTGGGTCAGACACAGCCAACAGGTCAGCTGTGTGGCTAGGGCAGGTGAGAGTGTTGATGAAGCTGCCTTTGTATCCCCCAGGTCTGAAATGACCCGTGGTAAAAGATGCTCATGTTTGAGTCTGTCCTGCTTCATTACAGGAGCCATATCTGTAAGGAAATACAGGTATCTTACTCAATGGTAACACGCTCTGTCAACAGGATCTTGGGGGGAGAACCACAAAATATTTTCTTTCCCTTTGATATTAGTGATTGTGGAGCATTTCAGCTACAGGCAACAATAATAACAGCCGTGTTGGGTGTATGTGGCAAACAGAAAACCTGAGGTTTCTAGCCACAGGCTATGTAGCCTCACAAACTCAACCAGACATGCTTGGCCAGCACCTGCGTGCTTGCTTTGTTGTTGGTGGTGGTATAGACTGCCTCAGACAAGCTTTCGGAGACAGAGCTGGTTTGCAACTGGACAGGGGCTTCAGATGCTTCAGCAAAGAGCTCTGACTCGGGTTACGGCAGTCAGGCGCCTCTCCTCTGATGTGCCATGTTCAAAGCCCTGAGAGTCCTGGACTTTCCCAGCAGATTCCTCTGGAACATAAATACTCTTCAGATCCCCCACCAGGTGCCAGCGGGCTTCTTGGGGTAGCTGAAGGGGAAGTCCTCATGACATACATATACTAAATAATTGTAATAATAATAATAATCCAACCCAAACCTGTTTGTGGGTTTTTTCCCTCAAGGGAGGATGTTAGTTTGGGAAGAAGGAGCGGCTCTCACTAGAGAATGTTCTTCAGAAGAGGTCAACTTAAAATACTGGATAAAATGCTGCATATTGGTAAGGTATCTGCTCAAAAGTCTGGCTGGTGATGCACTGACAAAACTCAGGAATGTTTCCTTTGGCTTGAAGTGGAAATGTTGAAACAGATGTTTTAAATAAAGAACCTGGCACTGCTGAGAATGAGCACCATGAACTACATTTGTATATGCTCTGGAGATATTAAAGAAGTTACATGCAGGGTCTTTGGCTCTTTTTTGACCCCATGAACAGACAAGGGGACTTTCTGGGCTCTGATCTCAGTTCTGGCACTGCCTTCCCAGATAACCTTGAGCGTGTCCTTTCATGTCTTGTATTTCAGTTTCCCCAGACACAAAACGAAGGCATCTGCCACAGGCCTCCTTCCCAAAGCAGGTGGTGGGAAGAGCCATGTATGATAAGCTTTACTGATGCTTTCAGGCACTGTTCCCATGGGATGGGCTGTCGTGCTGGGGGTGACAGGTAGCAGGGTAAGGGTTTCTGGAGGGAGTCCTTGCCAGCTGGGGTGCCTGTGTTCCTGTGAGGGTAACAGGAGTACCATCTGAAAAGTACCTTGGCTGGTGCTAAAATACTCCTTGGGAAATTATTTAAATTTCTTTATTCTAAATCTCACCAGGTCTCTGTGTCTTTAAATCATTTCTGTGTTGTTCATCTCTTCCTTTTTTCATTTTCTTTCCTTCTCTGAGTATTTCCTGTGGGCCTGCTGACTGGCTCTGCCCTCACCTCTCCCCTGTGTACTAACTTCTCCTTTTTCCAGTCTCTTCCAGTTCACTCCTCCCTCCACCAGCAGCCCTTCTGAGCCAGCTGTCATGTTCACAGCACTCTACAGCCACACCGAACAGGTCATCGGGGATCCCCATTGCTGGACTATCCCTTGGTGGGGAGCACCCAGGCGGCAAAGGGGCAATGGGCAAGCAGATGACAGACCCATGAATGGAACCATTTGGCCAAACGTGGCTGATCAAGAACAGAATCCCTGTACAGATTCCTTGTCAGAGAATCAGGAGTGACCTGCGACCCATTGAAGTGCTGTGACCCACCTGGGACCACCTGGCAGTAACAGCCCCCCTTCTCCTCCTGCCCCTGAAAAGTGTTGGAGGGATGTCCAGGACAGTGGAGTGGTAGCTGAGGCCCTGGTCTGTGAGGAGGGGAGAGCATTCTGCTGGCATTGGGCTATGTCCAGAAAAGGCTCCAGGAAGGCTTCCCAGCCTGAGTGCCCACTCTGGGCCAGGCAGGGCAGGCACCGGGACATGACCAGGCCTCTGCTGAAGGCACTGCTGCTGCCTCCTCAGGATGGATGGCTATGGGAGGAGCTCTGCCTGAAGCAGGGGCTAAGCCAGAGGGACAGGCAGGACTGGAATTGGCCCAGAGAAATGCTGCACCCACTGGTCCACCTCATTGGAACAGAGCAGATGCTGGTATGCTCTTTGGATGCTGCTGCCAGCATCTACCTGGATGGGGCAGCACCAGGTGGCTACTATGCATGAGGCTCTGAAAACTGCCATGGACGTATTCTCTTCCCCCACCCCACCCCCTTTTTTTCCTTTTTATGTAAGTGAAAGAGTTCTTTGCTGCCAAAGAAAAACACTAGCTATCGAAAAGGAGGCATGAAGGGACACAGCAGGAAGCACGTGGCAAACCATGATGGGCCTTGACACAAACTTTCTATTTTTAAAGGGGTTTAATATAGCCCTGAAAAAATGTCTTCATTGTTATGAAATATCTCCTTGCTCTCCTTAAAAACTTCCTGATTGTACGGGCAGCAGAGGAAGCTGGTCTTTTGGCACTCGATAGGGTTATTTCATTAGCGGATCCAAGCTATCTCCTGGCCCCGGGAATATAGGCTGAGTGCCAAGATCGGAGACTGTCCCTAAGCAAAGCTCCTTCTGCCTTTCCTAAAGCACAGGCAAGGGAAGCTAAGGTTTCTAGCCAACAGGGGAGAGATATTTTTAGACATTTAGAATCATGATCGCAGGAGTTGAAGGGAGGGAAATTATATCAGCATGAGGTCCATCCAAGAGATATATCAGTTATTTAACTTTTAACTACATGCAGAAAGATCAAAGTCTCTTTCTGTGATGAATAGCTGCGATTCACACAGCTGGGAGGTGCAAAGAAATTACTCCAGCTAGCTAGCTGTCACTTGTTAGCCAGAGAGAAAGCATTTCTTGACACATACTTTAAGGTATCCCTTTTGTTTCACAGATGTTTAAAGTACTGCCCCGTAGCAATCAAATGGCAGGTGAAGTAGGAAGAGGAACAGCATGTTCTTGACAGAAGAAATAAGTCACAGTTCCCTCCTACAGTCAGAAAGGGAAGTCAGCACAGCTGGAATCGCAAACAGCATCGGGGAAATCACCTGTTCATTTTCACCTCCCCCTTCTCCACATCCTATGGTGACAGGCCCGCGGGCTCTGAGGTTGCAGGCAAGGGGGCAAAAAAGACCCGTGCGGGCTTTCCAGCTCATTTTGATGCGTCACGTGTTTGGAAAAGTAAAGCAAGGTGAACTCTGCCCCTGCTGTGTCCACAAGCAAAGTCCTCTGGTGTTTCCAAGCTGCCCCAACAACTGGAAGCTCCTGTTGCCACGCTGACCTGTGTGTCTGAGGGATTTCTTGAGATGCCAAGAAGCCTGTAGCAGCAAGTAGTCACTGGGGCATGGTGGCTACTGGTGGCCAACTCCTTGCCTGAAAAAGAGCTGTCTAGGTAAATGACCCCAAAAAACCAGACCAGTCTGTTTTCCAGCACCCTCAGACAAGACAGGGAAATGTACTGAAGTGGCCACATCTGCCAGTAAGTCCATTTCCCACTGGGGAAGGAGCTGGGGCTCTCTCCTTCTTCCCCAAAACCCATTTCCCAGGGGTTCTGTGTCCTTCAGAGGCTTCCTGTATCTCCTCTCCTCCTCACTGTCCCACATCTGTTCTCCCTTCCCCCTTGCTCCAGTGCCCCATAGTAACCCCCCTCCCCAACCCTTCACACCCCCTTCCCTATATCCTGGGTGCCCCACACAGAGCCTCTCCCCCTCCAAACCCAGAGGTCATGCTGAAGACGAGCAAGGAAGACAAGCAGGGCTCTTCTAGGAAGCAGCCATGAATGGCCTTGGCACCTCTGAGCAACGGAGGGAAATGTAAGGACCTGACAAACAGATATTAGGGTTTTCACGTGTCCTTCAGACCCTCCTTGCTGCAAATTTCCTTCCCTTCTACGGGCAAAGGGGCCCACTTAGCACAGAAGGCAGTGCCCTGAGCCCCAAGACAGACACCCCAAAGCCTTGCGAAGATTGACACTTGCACCGCAGAAGGTGGCACTGGCTCCCTGCTCCATGCAGAGAGGCTGAGGCGAGCTCCATGCCACCGCCTGGGGAAACAGTATGGTTTTATCTTGGCCCTCAGAACTGCTGAATAAAGTAACTCACAGCCTGCGATACCCCGTGTTGGCCACACAGGGTCTCTGGCGGCCTGAACAGTGTGGGAAGAGGCGTCTGGTTGCTCTCTCAAGTGAACCCATAGAAATTAATTATTTTGTAGTAAACGCAGCACAAACAGTGTTTAAGCAGCATGATCTTGGTGCTGCAGATTGCACATCCCTGCTAGCTTAGTTTAGCATCAGATTGGTATCGACGTGAGGTGTTTCTGAGGACTTTTTAGAAGTGAAATGAAGGTCCATCAGAGGGTACAAATGGCCTCCCTGCCCCACAGCTGGCCCCACACTTCCCTCTGCCTGTGGGCACAAAGGAGCAGAGGAGGAGACTAAGTTTCCAAGGGCTTCTTTCTACATCAGACCTGGCCACTGTCTGAGAAAGCAAAAGAGGCACACACAGGAACACGGGTTATAGCTGAAGAGGAAAAGGATGTACAATACAGAACGAAGATCAGCTAGCGATGGGAGGCAATAGGAGGGCAGCGGGAAGGGCAGCACTGTGTCATAATGGCCCCATTTTCATTCACTGCCTGAGCTGTGTACAGCTAAAGCCTGGGCCTAGGGCACCCTGGCTTCTGCAGCATGTAAATAGAAGTGTTTACTTGATGTTTATTTCATCCTCAACCACCTTTCATGCTCTATGCTGCTTGCCTGCTCCCACCTATATTGCCAACAAGACAGGAGACTGCTGATATGATTGGCTTTCGAGTACCTAAGTGACATGCAGTCCTGAGGTGGGAGCCAAACCCCCATATAGTCAGAGGAGAAGCCATACTAAGCCGTAAGTCCCATTTTCTCCCACTAAGCAGGCAGCCAGCCTCTCAGTTCAGGCTGCTGCTTCAGGCTGGAAAATGTCAGTACCCCTCCTTGCACACAGTTGGGGTGTCCACATGTGGCATCTGCCACTAGAGAAGATGGGGAGAAGAAAAGAAAATTTTCCTTTGCTTTCCTTTGCTTTTCACCCATATTTCTTTACTGCAGCCCACAGAGCTGTGGGCTGACTTTCTCTTCATTGCACACCATCTGCTCATACCCTGTTGGTGACACACAGATATGGCCAGATACCTTCATCTTGGCATTACCAGCCTTGGCTGAGATGTTCCCCTGATATTGTGTGGGTACAAGGCGAGAGATGGGAGCAAAAGCCATGGCTGCCATGTGGCTCACAGACCTCACCCAAGAGAGCTGATGCCAGGAATGTGCATGGGCCCTACATATCCTCAGAAGGGGGCTTGCAAACCTCTGCCAGCGGGCCTGCCAAATTGCATGGGGCTGCTGCCGCCTCAGGGACAGCAGGGTCTGTGCCCTTTCCAAGTGCATGGGTGTAGAAACTGGACAAGGGCATGCACTCTGGGGCGTAGGTTTTGGAAAGAGAGAGGCTCGGTGTGAGAGAGCCCTGGTAGGAGGGAGGAGAGACTTCTTGCATGCAGAACCAGAGTGAAGCTGTAAGGCTGTGTGGGAAGATGTCAGCGGAAGATGTCAGCAGAAGATCAGTGCTGGCTGTCACTGCTCATAGTAAGACTTTCAGCATTCAGGACCAAGTTTTTCATGCACAAGTGCCTGCTTTAGGGTGAGGTTTTCTTAGGAGTGTGGAGGCAACTGGAGCCAAAACCATTTGCAAGAGTGAGAATGGGGAATGTACACTCTTTAGCCAAGAATTTTGTCAGACATCTGTCATGGTTTTGCCCCAACTGGCAGCTGAACACCACACAGCCACTCTCTTGAGGAGGAGGTGGGGAGGAGGGGAGAAAAAAACCAAAGGCAAACCTTGTGGATTGGGATAAGGACACTTTTCTGGGACAGCAGGGAGAGGAAGAGCTAACAATCACAGGACTTTATAGCAAATACACAAAACTGGTGGTACACAATGCAGTTTCTCACCAAGCCACACAACTCAGGCTGTACAGCTCAGAGCCATCCCAAAGCCAGATCATGCCCAAACTGCAAGTACTGGAGCCGTGCATTCCTTCCCCACCAGCCCCCCTTTATGCTGAGCATGACATTGTCTGTATGCAATGCTCCCTTTGATTAGTTTGGGTCACTGTCCTGGCTGTGTCCCCTCCCACCTTCCTGTTGGCAAGGCAGCATGAGAAGCTTGACTGCTGGCAGTACCTAAAAACGTTAGTGTGTTACCAGCACTGCTCTCATCCTGACTCCCAAACATCACACTGCACCGATGCTAGGAAGAAAACTAACACTATCCTAGCTGAACCCAGGACAAGATCTTATTTTGGCAAAACTGCAGTGCTCCAACACGCTGGAGCACAGCTTCATGTTTAGCAGGGAGATGACTTTCAGTCAAAGAAGGGAGCTTTGCTGTTCTTGGAAAAATCTGCCCAAATTTGGTCAAGACATGGAAACTTTTGGAGAAAATTCAGTTTGCACATCCTCAGGAAAAAGCTGGCTGGATCTTGCCAAGTACAGTTTGCACTGAGCATGTTTAATACTAGGACTTCAGAAAGATCTCTGCTCAAGTCTGATGCAGAGTGCTACCAGATTTAAGCACCAGAGCTGAGAGTAGTGTTGCTAATATTTCTTGGGGGGTCCTGCCTCCTTCTCCTAGGCTCAGGAAGTATGGAGAAGTCAGATGCTGACCTGAATGCAGATGGACCAGGAACCAAAAGAAGGCAGAGATATGGGTGGAACAGGTTGGGATAAAAGCCTGGGAGTCAGGACCAGAGGATCAGACTGGGACTACGTGCAGTGCCACTTCTCATACACCGAAGGCTAAGATAGCATCAATTACGGTGCTGCAGACTCTTTATGTAACTGTCAAGTGAATCTGTATCTGCCTCTCCTTTTCATTTTATCTTCTATTCCACATCACCCCCTTCTCTTTCTGTCATCTGCTGATCCCCCTTCCCAATGACCTTTCCTCTGATTTGACCTCTGTCCTTTCTCTGTTCTTCTCATAACATCAACATTTTGCTGCTGGTCCCTGTAAGTGCTTAGCTGTTTATGTCTTTGTCCTTACACTGTCATGCTACCTCCCAGCACCATCCAGCCCTCCCACACACCACGTCTGACATTTAGGTCACTTGGGTTTCTTGAAGCACTGTGTTCCCTTCAACATTGCTAGGTCCTCTCTCTTACCTTCACCCAGCACTGCTAACTGATCCATGTTACCTGCCAGCTGGTCATTGCCCAGCTTTCAGTCCATCAGTACAAATGGTAACTTAGATGCTCTTATATGCTCTCAGCTCTCCTTCCCTGATTCTTGAAGTTAACAGCTCTCTCTACCCCTCCTGGGACCTCCAATCCCCATCTTCTCCTATAGCAAGGTCTCTCCTGGCCTTCCACAGCCCCTGGTTTGCTCTTCATTCTTGCCTGTCCTGAGAGGGGTCTTCTGGGGCTGAGGACCACTTCCAGAGAGTCTATGGCCAGGCTGAATTCCTGTGTTACGGATTCATTTGCTCATTCTTCCTTACCAAAGCATTTCAGCATCGCTATTTCTTGCTCCTTCCTCTCCACCAGCACAGAGAGAATCTTCTTCTCATAGGGCAATTACCTTCTGTGTTCCTTTTCCCTCTCACCCAGACATTTTCCCCAGGGACCCCAGCCTATCTCCCTTCATTGACTTTTCTTCAGCTTCTCAGGGAAACAGACCCAATCTCCACTCTTACGACTGTGAGAGGGGGATCCTTATGCCACTCTGTCCTTGCCAACTCCTGAAGTTCCCTTGTCAAGCCCCAGGAGTGCCAGCTCACCGGATATTTCTTTGGGCCAATTCAACTCACTAACCCTGCAGAAAATGTCCATCTGAGGTTTTAACTTGTGGTTTGTTCCTGTGGGGTTTTATTTGGCTGAATTTACAATAGTGAATTGAAAGTTGGTGTGGTGGGGAAGGGGCAGCATCTGGCCAAGGAGAGAAGGAAGGCGGCAGGTGGAGGAGTAGGACCTTCCTCTTTCAGTGGCCACAAGCTGAGAGATTGGCTCAAACCCCTGCCTGTAGCTTCACCCTTACTTTCCTCTGGCTCTTCCCTTCATATTACGAATGTGACTCCCTCTTAAAGAACAACAGCCTCCATTTCTCTTGCTTTTGCAGTGTAAACTCACTCAAGCTCACCGGAAAACGGGTTTTGCATTACCTCCAGTCTAGAGTCTTCAAACTGTACTTTCCTGAGATTCTGACCACCCCAATCCCAGCTAAACCTCATGGCCACAGACTCATCTGCAAGCACCTTGGTCTGTCCATCTCTCCCTGCAGCCAACAGTGGTCATGAAACCCATACCTTCCCTGGCCCCCCCAGATTCCGGCCTTCTCTGGCACTTGTCTCCCAATTTTCCCTCCTCCCCTCAGGCGCTGTCACCATGGGTAGCATTCAGGCCCATAACATGGAAGCCATCTGAATCAGAAAGCTCCCTCTGTGTTGTCCCATCCAAGCTATAGATAGATCCAAGTTTATGTATACTTGAGCCAATCTGTTTGCCCCACAGCTTTAAAGTGAACGTGCTGGTTAGCCCAGGTGGCAGGCTCTTATAGTAACCCAGGCAGAGAGCCTCAGCTTCCTATCTAGAAAATGGACATATTTTGTTATCGTCTCTTCTACTAGCCTCAGATGCCCAGAGCCTCTCCATGAGGAGCAGTGACTCATAGTATCGAGGAGGATCAACCACTTAGTGCATTATGGGAAATAAATCAGAGTAAAGAGCAATTTATACTGATGTAACTGAATCCATGCTGGTGTTTTTAGTGGCACAACTACATTAGCACCACCCCTCCCCAAACTTCTAACTAACACTAGAAATCACTAGAAAGCTTTTACATATAAATGGGTCTACAGATGTATTTGCCTCGGACATTCCTACCTGTGGGTCTGGTTATTTGTTTTGGTATGTTGTACCAAGTCAGTTGCACAAGGTGCCATAACGCTCTGTCACTGGTTGGTGCACACATCCGAGTGCTTAGACAGTGCTGGGCACTCTGAGCTTGTGTGTGAGCTCAGGTTTGGGAACCCATAGTCCTGTCTGCTGCTCCCTGAGGCAATGCCTGGTAGGGCATTCTTGCATGGAAGCTGTGAGTGTGCCTGACACTTCCTCTTCCTGCATCCTTGCTTCCCATACCTTTTGCACTATTTAAAATAAATTCCTTTTTTTTCCCGTATATTTTCCCTCTATCCATCAATAATGCAGATCCTGCTTGGATCAGCGGAATTTGCCAAGGAGTTTGATACCTGCTTCTGCAGCCAGTGGAAAACATCACTGTAGTGACTTGTGATCTGATGAACAGTAATCCTGTTTGTGTTGAAAGCCACATTCCTGGAATTACACACCTGCATTTTTCCCATTCTCCCAGGGCGCGATGGTGCAAGGAAAACTACTTCCCACTGATGGGAAGGCCATTAGGCATGGCAGCTGGGATGGGAGGTCCACAGGGAATCAGCTCAGAGCTTGAATGGCCGCTAGCCTGGGGCTAGAAAGAGCTGTGAAGGAGCCGAGAGCAACAATGGGCAAGATGCAGGTGTGCAAAGCCATCAAACTGTCTTCTCCACAGGATCATGAGCTCATGCAACAATTTGCATTGTAGAAAATGGAATGGCCCCTGTGGACTGAGGTGGGGCAGGAGAGCTGCTGCACCTCCTTATTCTGCTTGTTTGCTGCTCCCCACAGGCACTGCTGGGTCACTGAGGATGTGTTACTGCCATTGGCTTTGGCAAACACTCATTTTCCAGGACATGAGACATCTTGTGGAATGCAAGCAGGGTCAGTCCTCTCCAGACATGCTGGTGGGATCAGAATAGCAACAATGAGAGAGGAGTGGCACAGCATGTCTCCGGAAAAGGCTCGCTGGAGATGCAGAGATTAACATAAGGATGTGCAGAACAACTGCTAAATGTGCTTCTGAAAGGCCAGAAGTAATGCCTCATGGCTGGACTGAACCTCAGAGGAGACCAAACCCCTGCCTGTTGCTGCAGAGCACCGGGGCCACAAGCTGAAGCACAGGAGACGTCCTGAAATAGCAGCCAGCACTGGACACACTTCCAGGTGAGTATCAGCACAAAGCACGGGGACAATTACTAAATCCATTTGCAGAACTGTTCATCTAAGGGGAACTGTCAAAGTCAGTGCTGTATCCTATTTTTTGGTGCTTCTCTTATCTGATGCATGAACAGAAAGAGACAACAAAAATACTGTGTAAGCTCCTGTTTCAGACTTTTTTCGTGAGGAGACATTTTGTTTGGTGCATTTGTATCTATTCCACAGTGCACAGACTCAGCTTTCATTTTGACACAGAATAATTTTCCTGCAGTTAGGACAAAGCAACTGTGGGCCCAGAAGGAGCAAGCTGCCTCCAGTGCTGTCTGTGGGCATGCAGCAAGGTGCCCCTTGGCCAGTGAAGAGCCTTTGCTTCCTGCTGGCCTGTAAAGTCTGGGTTGCTGCAGCAGATCTGACATCACAGATACACACTCCAGGTTTCTTGGGTTTTGCTAAAGCACTTGTCTGGAGGCTTGGGGTACCCCTGTGCAATCCTGGCTCGGAGCCCCTCCCAGGTCTTTTCTCTCAGTTGAAGGTTTCTCTGGAGGTATGAGGCTCCAAGGATCTCTCTGTCTTTACTTCTGAACACTGATTTGTGTCACTATGAAGGCCGAGTTTCTCCTGAACACTGGTATCGCTGGGAACAAACACTGAGAATTGTTTGTATTTCTGCCTGTAGAGAAAGGAACATGGCAACTCTTAGAGTTCCTTAGGAAAAACATTTGCAGAGACTGGCTGGTAGTAGTGGTAGTAGCGGGCACCTTTCTGGACAGCTTGCTTTGGGGTATCTATATAAGTACAGCTATATGGTTATACAGCTACAGTACAGGAGTTCCTTGTAAGCCCATCATTTTAAGTAAAGGGAGCTTATAGGTGTGGTCTGAGCAATAAAGTGGTAATTTCAAGTTCCTTTGCATCACTCCTGAAGGTGATGAAGTCCGACAGGAGCCTGTGGCTCCAGAGGCTGTTGGTATGTAGCAGCTTACAGGGATGGTCCCTGCAAATCTTATCATGAAAAGCTGTGATCGAAGAAGCAGAGTGAGTTTTCCTCAGGTTCTCAGTGAGCTAAAGAGCATCTTTTAGAAAACAATGAAGAAATGACAAGGACACAAGGGTTTTTTTTTCACATTTGGACAAGATACTTTGCAAGAAAGCCAGGGTAAAAGCCCACATATTTAAAAAGAAAGCAGACAGCGTTGCCTTGAAACTGGCTCCCTCCTTGCTTATATTTGCCTCAGGGCCAGCCCTGCTGTGTTTCAAAGACGTCCTGTGTGTCCACAAGCTTTATGTGCTTGTTTCATCTCAGCATCTCTGCCCTGCTTCCCTGCATTGTGGCCTTCAGAGGTAGCTCCCTTGGCTCATGCTGGGTTTTTGCAATGACAACAGGGGTGGAGGCTGGTTCCCCACCTCTCTTCCCACCCTTACTTATAGTATGTGCTTACTAGGTGCAGTGCATCTCAGCTCTCTGCTGCTCCTGGCTCATATCCCCCCACAAGGTCAACACCCAAGTCCTGCAGCTGCCCTGTAGCTAGAAGCTCTGAGCTGTTTCTTTCTGCAGGCTGAAGAGAATGAGGACACCCTTCCTGGCCTGGGCAGGGGAAAAGGAGATCTAGGTAGTGGACTTTATTTATTTGCCTTCTTGGGAAGTTGGGCAGCAAAAAGAGGAGTTTCCAAAACCACTTTTAGGTTAGAATGATTGATTAAAGACTATAGGGAAGTGTCCTGGACAGGGTAGGTGAAATCTGGATGACTGTTGGGACAGACATCAATCATGCTGTCTCTACCCTGGCGTTGTGTTGATAGAAGAAGGGGTGTTTTCCTGGGGTGTTTTCCATCAGCTGGTAGAAAGGTATCATTTTTCTCCCGGGAATCAAATGCAAGAGCATGCACTAAGCAGAAATCCTTGGATTTTCTCCCAGTTTACGGTGCATTGGGTTTAGTTTAGATAAGCTCCTCTTGTGATGTTAGATTAAAGCCCTAAAAAGCAGCTGTGGTCAATGCATGGCACAGCTGGAGCCCAGCAGGTTGGTCCATGACCTAAGGTCCAATTCTCAAATCTAATTCTTTAAACTGCATTTCTTTGCTGATTTTCTGTTACAGCCCAGGCAGGGCACCGTTCTTAGCGGCAAGCTTATTGCACGGCGAATGCAGATGGACACTGTTATTCCTGACTCATCCCAGGAAAAATGAAACACAAGTTTCATTTCTTGCATCTGTCAGTCTGTAACTATGGCTGGGACTCTTCAGCTGGATTTCTTGGATTTATTTCTGAGACACCCGAAAGTGCCTGTGCAGGCAAGCGACCGCCATTCGGTGCTTTCTTGCTTGAATTCAGCTGTCTCAGTTTGTTCAGATTTCTTTGCCAAAGGGCATGTTACCAAACTCCCCTCTCAGCTGGTAGCCCAGGGTTTGTGAGCTGAAGGTCTTTATCCACATAGATGAGGGGGCTGCTGGCCTTATTTGCACTGACACCTGGAAATCAGTGAAGGTTTGCCTAACCAGGGCTAGTCTGACTCTCAAGAAAATTAAGAAGACTCTGCTAAAGGTGTGAACTCCACTTCTACAAGTAAAAGCATGCTTGGTGCCTTCTGAAGGGGTGGGGTGCATCCACATTGCTTTCATTTCTGCAGACTGAATCTGCAGCTTTAGTTGAGTCATCCCAGTTTTCCCGCTGGTCCCTGGGAGGTGGGCCAGCAATGGCCAAACTCCCTGGTCCTCCCTGCTGCATCCTGACGCTCCCCTATGCCTGATGGCTATGAGACACCTTCCACATACTGCACCTCCATGAGCTGAGAGGAGGGGAAATTCCAGGAGCAACGTGGGAGAGAGCAGGACTGAGCATGCAGCTGGGTCCCAGGACAACCCTGCTGGCTCATTTCCTCCTATGGCTGAGGACTCGGGGGTGCTCTTCAACAGGTTAGCTCAGCTCTTGCTGACTTGTTGGTCTCTACTGTATTCTCCTTCCAACAGATCTGCAGGTGGCTCCAGCTCAGTGTCTGGCCACCTGGTCACTAGGTGACCCTGGGAAAGCAGTAGGAATATCAGCCAGGGATGGATGAAGAGTGAGACCTCCCCTTTCAAGAGCATCTCAAGTAGCTACGCTGCACATGCAGTAACATACGCTTCTGGGCCTCAGGAAAATGACAGCGCCTCTTGCATCCCCAAGTCAACCAAATCAATGAGAATTGGGGTCATGGTGCTATTTCCGGGAAGTCTTCTAGATCTTGCCCTTTGACAGCAAGATAAGATCATTGGTACATATGACGAAATGGGTGAGAGAGGATGCTGTTCTGGCTATACTGTCATGCCTTCATCTAGCTTATGAGCTAACTCAGTGCCCCCCATGACTCCCAGAGCCGTGCTCATCCACCCTGGAGAAGTGCCAGTTCATTTCCAAGACCTTTTGGGATAGGGCAGCTGATTCCCTCCAAAACAAACCCAGGGGCAGTGGGGAGAACAGTTCACCCCTGGATGGCCTGAGGAGGTGGTATGGGCAATGTGAACCAGCTTTGCCTGCCTTCCCTCCCTATCGTCCTACAGTACTGTCTCACTGCCCCACTCCAGTCTTCTGCTTTCCCATGGGCTCACCCCACATGGCGTGTAAGAGCCTGGAGGTATCCTCAGCTGCATGCACCTCTGCGATGCAACCCTCTCATTGCTTCAGACACTTTGAACTGAGAGGACACAGGAGAAACATTGATCATGTCCTAAAGCTCCAGCTGCACTGCAAGAAGCTCAGAGGAGGGCTGCATCAAGCCTACTGCCACCTGGCTGTGGTCACCATGCTCCAGTGCTGAGCAGCACGAGCAGAGCTGCTGGCGTCAGCTCACCGGGGCTGTGATCACACATCTGTTGGCAAAAACATGTTTGGCAGAGCATCACAGCCCATGATCTCCCCAGTGCCTTTCACTTCTCTTTAGGAGACAGAGACAGCAAGAGCTGTCAATACTTCATGACGTCACCAGCTATGGCACTGATGCCTTCCAAATATAATTGCTCATTATTTGTTTATTACCTGTAGGAACATTAACTTACAATTACTGGCATAACTTAACTACTGATGAAAGGTCCTTTTTACTTTGTTTGCTTTCACAGCCATTTGCTTGCTGTAATTAAGTAACCACAGCGCTATCTTCATTAACAGGGAGAACTTTCTCTTTCAAGATGACTGCCTGGAAGGTAAAGCACCACCCGTGCCAAGGAACATTGTCAGGGGGCACACCTTCCTTTTTTTCAGTGCCTACCACACAGAAAGGGGCAAAGCTAGCAATGGGAATACAGGTTTGTATGCTGTCTGTTTAAGAAGATGTTCTGTCTTGCAAACAATATTTAATGGTGCTTAAATTGCAGCACAGAGCTCCTCTTTGTGTGTGCAGAACTTCTTCATGGAAAACAAGAGGCATCTGTACATACACATGTGATTCAAGAGTGGGTATTGTGAAAAAAAAAAAAAAAGGAAAAAAAGAGGATAATATATGCCAGCCTTATCTTCCTGATCTCTTTGCTTCTTCCTAAATCCTTTTCTTTTTCATGTTCCCGTGAAGTTCCATGCTATATAAAGGGAGCAGGAAAAAATGCCCGATGCCCCACCAGTGGTTATCATTACAGAGGAGCCCTCGCTGCCAACCAAGTGAAATGCCACTACCAGCTGAGATTAGTTTGACTGCTTCAGTGCAGCAGAACCAACGCGGCAGGCCACTCACAGAGAAGGAGGGATGATTTGGTACAGCTTTCTGCTTTGCAGGAGCACTCGGGGGCTCAGGAGGCATCTGTGCAGAAGACCAGCTTGTCCAATACAAAGTCATCAGCCTGCGCTGAGGCACTGGCTGGATTCTGGTGGCGATGCTCCCAGGGAACAAGCTGACTGCTGCCTTACATAGAGGAGTCCTGAAGGCTTTTGTGGGCCCTTTTCTGTACACACACACCATTTGTCTGAGATGAAGGTGCTAAAGGTCTTATCCCCAGTGGATACTTTTGTGTGGGAGGGTGTGTGAGTACACAGAGCAACCGACTGGGAGGAAGGTAGGAGCTAAGAGTATGAGCCCAGGACCCCTGCAGACCACTGCAGCGAGCTCAGAGTGTGTGGAAGAGGAAATGCTATGGATCATATGGTCCATATCACAACTACCAAACTAAACCACAGCCCTGACGGTTGCGTAGCTGGGAGGGACATACGGATTTCCTTTCTATCAAACCACAGCAGGCTCTGCTATAGCACTGGGAAAATTCCCAGCAGAGAGAAGGAGAGGTTTCCTGCTTTAGGGCCAGAAAAAGGTCTGAGAAATTATCTAGGGTGAGTCAACAGAAATGTTACTTTTAACAGACAAAATTATCAGTCCAATATCACCTCATCAAGTTCTGGTCTGCAGTAATTTGACACTGAAAACTCACTTTTTGGCCTGTCAAACAGCCAGATTCTTCTGTCTGGCTTAGTCAGCACCTCATTTCAGTTGACAGAAGCCCTTTGTAATTTTTGTCAGTAAGATTGCAAGATTTTTCTCCTCGATCTTAAGGCCTTCAGTTTTCAAATGAACCCATCGCCTCCCTAGAGTTAAAACCAAGAAGCTGGAGCACAACCTCCTGTCACACCACAAAAACTGCTCGTTCAGAGCTTTTATGGGCCCTTAAAAAGAAAAATTCCATTTTCTTAGCATTTTTTTCCTTGGCTTTCTTTTTTCAGAAGCCTCTGTTCATCCAGAAGATGATCCAGAAGAAGACAGTCTAGTTCTCCAACATCATTTGAACATTATCAGAGGAGATATGCTTACTTCACGTTCATTCTTGGCATATCCTTCTACTTGCTCACTGCTGTGATTGTAAAAAAGGGTACACTTTGGGGACAAAGTCTGTGTGACTGTGTGTACATTTTCCTTACTAGATACCTGTCTCACGGAAACTGAAGCAAAGATAAACAATGCATTTATTCATAGCAGTTGCCTCACAGCCCTCAGTTAATTGGGAGACTTTGCTGCTTAGATGCAACATTGAATTCAGAGCAGTTCTGCAGAAGCAGGAGGCTTGACATCCCTCTGCAAATGCGGTGTGATGTGGCAGAGCCCCACTAGGCCAGATGGATGCAGGGCAGAAGGAAGGGTCTCACACCCACGCCAAGAGAGAAGAAAGGTTAAACTCGTGGTTTGGAGGTGACAGAAGAATTGGGTAGATGGCAAGGCAGCGACAAGAAGGAACTGGTAAAGGTTAGAAAGGATTTGGAGGGTGGTAAAAGGCAGGAGTGTGCAGAGTGAGCCCGAAGGGAAGGGTGAGAAGGAAGTAAAAAGGCCTAGGTGTTGGGCTGTTCACCCCAAAACAGCCCGGTCAAAACCAGAGAGTGCTTTCTGCACCCCCAGTGCTGGCTTCCAGTGCTGGCTCCTCCCCACAGGCTTCCTCGAGGCTCTGCATTAGTGATGATAATGATGTCAAAGCAATTCTGGCTAGCCCCATCTCATCGAATTTCCACGGTTTGTCCCCACGTCCCACAGACACCTCTTGCACTCGTGCTGTCTCCTGCTGTCAGGTAGAACATGATGTATGTGCCTCCTCAGGATATCTGGATCTCATCTGCAACTTGGAGCTCCATGAGGGGTGCTCTCACAGGAGCATTTTTGGGGCACAGAGGCTCAGCGGTTTGTTGGTGCCTGGCACCCCTGTCCTGTGATCACCTGCAGCAGAGGAGTACCCTGATATGTGACCCAGAGCTCCTCTGTGCACACTGACCCAGGAGGAAGCACAAGATGGGTCTCCTGCTCCAGCCTCTCCTTTGGAGGAGTGGGACAAACACGGCTGCACCTCTTTTCCTAGCAAGAGGTATCTGACAACACAACCCAGTATTGCTGTTATCAGGAAGTATGGGTGGTGACTGCAACACTCCCTGTTTCATAATCAGATACATCTCTGACCCCATCTCTGACTAAAGGACAGCATATTTCCCACTCCTGGGTCTGAGGTGAACAAATGTAGTGAAGTTTTTGAAGCCTTCCTCCATCCCGTCCCCCCATCACCCCATCCTTTGCAGAGGTGTCTGCACAGCAGCGGGCAGCCCACTGTCCCTGGCATGCTCAGCTCCCTTGGGAACACCACCTGAAGTACAGGAAGGAAATACAACTGAATAGGGAAGCCAGTTGCACACTTCCAACCTGAATTTTTGGCCCTGGCTGTGAGGGGTGCAGCTGAAGTGGAAAGGCCTGTTCTTGAGCAGATTTAAAGCAAACAGAAGTCACAGGTTACCAGGGGATGCCCAGGTGGTGCCAGCTTCCCAACGGACAGCCCTCTTACCAGAGGACCAGTGGTGCCCCAATCCATCCTGTGAGCAAGCCAGGGTCATTTTTATATATATATATAGTTTTATATATATATAGCACCTATCACTGTATTGATAAACATTCTTTGGAACCACCAGGAGTCAGCCTGGTGCTTCCAACTGATTTAAAAACAGCCAAAAAAAATCTCCACCAGACTTTGCTGCCAGCTTGCTCGGCTGGTGTTTAATACTGCTACTCCATCAGGGTTGGAGGGAGACCTATTGTGAGTGACAACAGGTTGCACTGGCTCCTCCAGACTTCTCCCTGACGGATCCCAAGGAAAGCTCTGATGATGCTGGCACTGCAGCAGGCACTGCTGTCTTACAAGGGCAATATGAAATTGTAAAAAAGCCATGCTCTCAACAGGGAGCAAAGGCACAAGGTGCTGAAGGCACCGGCGTTCCTGCTGTGTGACACACGGCACGTTAGGCAACTGATTCACTAATTTCCAACTAACTTCTGTCTCTTTTCTACATTTACGCCATAATCTTGCAAGCTGGGAACTTCCCATCAAACAAGGAAGGACAGGGGAGGCGACCAGAGCGAGACTGGTCTGACAGCAACATCTCCTGTAATGACTCCAAGCTTTAGCTACTGTACGAGAGAGAATGAAAAAGACTGGGTGAAATTAAAAATCCCATCGACCCCCTGGGGCTGGACTTTACCTGGAAGGTCCAAACAAAAGGGTTCTCACTGATTTCGGTTTTGCAGTTCTTTCTATTTTCTATTTTGAAAATCAATTCCAGTTATACAGTCTGTAGTTATGACAGTTACTAACGGAGAGTTTCTTAGTCAGAAAGGGGAAATAATCTATAAATGCACACAGTACTCATCACAGAATAGCAGGGCCCTTCCCAAAGAGAATTCAGGTTAATAGCCAGTCACCCAACTTTTCCTGCAAAGACCAGGAAACAAAAAGGAAGGCAACAGGAAGCGGGACAAGTTAAAGGCGAGACAAGCGCCTCAAAACAAACCAGAAATTACTTTTGTGGTCTGCCAAGAAAAAAATGAGGTAGTAGAGAATGAAAATGCGTATTTGCTGCTTTTCATGAGGCTGTTCTCTCCACTGAAAATGCTGTCCTTGAAAACATTCATCGATTTCCAGACATAGCTCTGCTATTTTAGACGAATTCCCTGAGGATTTCACACTGTCCTACAGGGGCTTTTAAATATAAATCCTCTTTTTTTTGTTTCCTTGTCCTGTTTTGTGATTTTTCATACTGTCTCCAGTGGGGGAAAAGGTATGGCAGTGAACTAGTCAAGCCTGCTAAACTTAAGGTTTTCACTTCTCCTTCGGGCCAGCCCTACACTGTTCTTTGGGTTTGGGTTTTTACCTAGCATTTTCTTACCTGTTCCGTAGCCTTGGTGAAGCTGAGGGGGTTTGAAATGTACAACAGGAAAAAGAAAATTAAACATGACCTGGTGGTGCCCCCGCAGAAAGTAGTCAGCAAATTCTGGACCAGTGTGCACAAGTGAATAGACATGAGAGTTTTGCTTTGTTGAAGTGTATGTGTTCCTCACAACCCCTTAAACTAATCTAGGATATGAACATTTGTAATTGCATCTCTAAACCCTGACTACACATTGTTCCTCGATTCATCATAACTTTGAAGAAGACAAACAAACATGAGAATGAAATTCACATGATATTTCAAGTCTTACTTTGATGTTTCCCACAGAAAAATAGACTTTTCTCTGGAAATGACGAATTCCCAAATGTGAGGACTGATATTGCTAAAACATCATTTCTCAGCAAGGGAATATGTAAGTGGGAATACTTTGACCTCTTTCATGGTGGTCTTGGAATCTTTCCATTTTGGGAAGCACAGTTAATTGAGAGTAATAAAACTTCCTTGGAAACTTTCTGAGATGTGCAGAAGGCAAGATGATCAGAGCCAGTGATGTAACCATAGTCCCCAAAAAAGATGGACTACCCCATCACAACTTCCCCCAAGCCATAAGGATAAGCAGTTCATTTAGCTTGGAATAGATACAAATGTTTTGTTTATTGTCAGCACTTGTCCAATGTCTTGGGTGACTGATGGGTGTAGTGACAATTACCAGTGCCTGCAGGTACAGTTTTGAGGCATGAGCAGCCAAAAGAAATGCTCATCTTCCTCTTCTTCTGCTGTGCCTTTGCCACGTGCTGTGCTCTGAATCCACTGTGCAGCTCTTTCTCCATGTTCAGTGCAAACCTCTGCTCGCCCCGCCTGTTTGCATTTTTGTTTCCCCTTTCCTGCACTCCTCTCTTCCCAGACCTTTTCTGAGGTCTCAGAGCTCTCTGCTGCTGCTCCAGCTGTGTACTGCACACCCTGCATCACCCTCCCTCTCTTCTCACCCAGCTGCCACTGCCCCACTCTCCCCATCCCCCAGCACCCCATGGCACCCATTGGCCTGAGTGCTGAGTTCATGCTCCAAACACTGCTGGAGCTGCCTTCCCAACTCCTGGAAGCAGGTCACTTGCCTTTCACCTACCCTACATATCTTTGGGTCAGTGTGCCTTTCAATGTGGCCAGTAATGAGAAGTAGCCCTCTGCTGTCTGTCACGTAATTACTGAGACACTCAGAGTAGCTGTCTCTTCATTACTATGTCATGACACTCCTTTTGGCATCTTGGGAGATTCCTGAAAATTCTTGGCACAGATCAAATTCATTATCAGCATCTGATGTGATCTGATGGTGAGAATGCTGAAGTAAAACCTGGATTTTCCATCCATCCTTTTTGCCTTGCAGAAGGAACTGAGCTCTCAGAAAGCGTGACTGTATGAACACAGAGATGGGAGAACGTAGTTTGAAATCCACATGTAGTTTGTCCTTTTCAAAAGAAACCAGGCATATTTTCCAGCTCTTCAGGAAAAAGAGAATAGAGAGGCCAGGGCTTTGTGGGTAGGATTTTTTTCTGCTTCCTTTTTAGGTCAGTACTGCAAGAAACTCTGGCCACATCTATACAGGGAAGTTTAGCTAATTTTAACTAAAGTCTGTTTTACAATTCCTTTCAAGGCTGAAAAGCTTTGGAAAATCCAGCCAGGACAGATGAAGATGCTACTTGCCATTCTGGTCCACTAAGAATGAAAGCCAGAGGTTTCCATTCCCAGCAGGAAGCGGGCAGACCGCAACACCTGCCCACAAGTAAAAATGGTAGCATAAAGCTACTCACTGTCCTTTACACTTTGGGTGCCTCAGTATGACAAACAGTGACTCTCTGGGTGCCCCAGAATATAAAACCGTGAGCTGAGATGCCCAAAGCACAAGCAGGATGCAAATCTGCCACTCAGCTTTACTGAGTGAGACCAGGGTCTGCTGAAGAAGCAGTTGCAGAGAGCTGCTGGCGCTGGCATTCCACATTGCGATGCCAAACTGTGCTATCATCACGGCTCAGCTGTCAGACTTCCCCTTCCGTGGACTCAGACTCCTCTTTTGTTTTGCCCCTGCTAGTTTGAACATGGTGTGTACTGATTTGGCTTGTGATGCTTTCACTCTACATGAAGCTCACGTACCGCTAACAGCAATTTTAGGGATAGCAATATCAAATATCACGTAGCTGGTTTTGTCAGTAGATCCACAGGAGCTTTGCCGTGGGAATATGATAATCTCCATTCTTAACATTCTTAACGCTGGTACGCTGCTGGCTAACGCCAAAGCCATGTCCTTTGTGGTGCAGCTCTCCAGAACACGACAGAAGTAAATTAAAGGGATGAAAAGATTTTCTTTACTGAGCATCAAGGCACCAACATAGCTTTCCTAAAGGAGCAGCAAACAGGAACCTTGCTAGGTTTTCCATCAGGATGAAATGTGTGGTATCACACTGACGCAGCTGGGAATCACCACCTTCGTGACAGTTCTGCTGGCAGTCTCAGGAAAGACAAACAGACCTGACCAGGGAACTTTACTGTCCTCCTGTCTCCAGCTGCCCCCTCTGCTCCAGTGCTAAGGCATGCTCACAGCCCAGTAGGAGAGTATTTTTCCACCTTTTGCACATTTATGTTTGTTTGGGTGTTTCACAAACTCCAAATTTATTACCTATAAGCAGGATGCACTGGCTTAAGCAAAACATTGACCTTCCCCTAAGACTTCTCCATAACTAATGTGCCCGCAATATTTTTCATATCTCCTTTCTTCTTAAGAAGAAACTGTATTTAGGTCACAGTAGCTTATCTGCTATCACTGTACATTTCCTTCAGAGCAGACGGAATTGCTGACTGTCGTTGCAACAGAGCAAGAAAGAATCTTTTAGGCTGATGGTTTTACACTCGCCTCAGGAGACAACGGACGCAGGAGGAAACAGAGCAGCACATGGAAGTGCAATAACACAGGAGATCGTTTAAGCTGCCTCCTATAGTTCAGGCACCGCTGGAAGGGGAACTGTGGAATCCCTGTGAGGGAGTTTCCTCTGTTTGTACCTTTGGCTTCTCCTTAGTCACCACTTAGGGTTTTGCTTTTGATTAACAGACTGTCATGGCCTTGCAATCCATAGGACTCAGTGAAGATGAGGAACTCCAGTCCTTACCCTGTATCGGAAGTGTTTCAGCAGTTCCCCTTTAAATCAGCTAAACACTCATTAAGGAGAAGTCTGAATTTAATTTTTTTAAGAAAACTGATATTATCCATAGAGTACTTGGAGAAGTGTAAGTTAGTATATCAGGGCTCCTTTCTGAACTATGGAGATCCTCAGAACTTCTTTTTCTTTCTTATTCTTCAGGCATTTTTATTATTTTCATTCATTATCTCACAGAAAAACACATGACAAGGAAAACAAAAGCTGCATTTGTGCAGTCTTTGCCCCAAAACTTCTGACACAGGAAATAAGGGATGATAGTGCACAGCCCCAGCATTCAAAACATCTGCTGGGACAAGATGTTTCAGTGTTTCAGATGTGTAGGGCAGCAAAATCTGTGCTGGCTTCATCCGTTGCCCAAGGTGACACGGAAACTGCAGGCAGCACAGCGCAGAGAGCACCACTGCTACATGCGGGACCCTCAGCAGCCTTGCTCTGGGTGCTAGCACAGCAGCATTGTTGCTCCTGGGATGCCTCTGTGCCCAAAACAATCCTCCTTGCCAAGGTGAAGAGCTTATGGCCCATGGCGCGGTTCCAGGCTAGCAAAAGGATCCCAAGCTGTCCTGGAGATGCCCCGTGACGTGGCACCATGTCACACATGGGTTCATAGCTCAGCACCGCGGTGTTGTGGTTTGGCACACTGTTGTCTCACAGTGCTGGTAGAGGTGCCCTAAGAGGTGCTGGTGGCTCTGCTAGGGTCAGGATCTGTATTTCTCCAGGACTTGTTTTGAGGGTCACAGTCTCTTTCTGAACATTGCTGAGTTCAGTGTCACAGACCCCTCTGCCACTGAGCACCCTTGGACTGTGGCTTAGGCTAAAGAAACTCTTGAATGTCACACCTCTTTCTCAGATAGACTGAAAAATAAACAGAACATGCACAGAAAAAGGAAGACATTCCAGTTACTACAAGCAAATGTAAGCTAGTTGGTCCCTGCTTCGTCCTTATGGGGTCCTGCTCTTACCACACACCTCACCTCCCTCCGGCCTCGCCTTTGAGAACGAGGAGCTCAGCAGAGGAGGCTGCATGGCGCCTGTGGCAAGTTGTGTGGCTCCCATGCCAGTGCTATCAGCCCTTGACTTCATAAAGTACTGAAAATTTGCAGATGTCAATCATTTACAGAGGGTTGCCCTTCAATGTTCTCTTGCATTCATCACAGAAAAGACTTACTTGACAGTTTCTGTAGCTTGAATGGTTGTCGGGCAGCACAAACCACAGAAAGTAAGTGCCTGCATTCTGAAAAACTCCCTCTTTGCAGTTGGAGATCAGTCAGTCTTACTAAAAAAAGGAACACTTTGTTATTTTAATCCCTAAACTCTAGTGTCAGTTCCCTCTTTAAACTCCAGAGTTTTATGTCCTGCCCATATTAGGACAGCTACTTAAGTGGTAATTTAACCATCCCAGCCTAGACTGCCACATAAACCTCTTCTTGTAGGCTCGTCCTTGGAGCAGCCCTTGTGAGGAATTCAAGGGTCACACCAGCAAGAGAATCCGTGGTGCTCCAGCCTGCCTCTTTGCCTTGCCCACTGGCGTGGGAATAACTGCACCCCAAACCCTAGAAGGCAGCATGCAGCATTTTCCATACAGTCTGCTCGTGGTACACCATTTGAATGGTTCTTGTCCACCAGGGAGAGGTGAAGTGGATTTCATGGGCTTTTTGATGGACTTCTCTCACAAAACCCTCCCACTTTTGACCCTGCAGGAAGGGGAAAAAGCATTCACAACTCCCCCAGTGTGTAAGACTCCCGGAGAACTGCCCTTTCAAGGAAAAAAGGAGAGAAAGCCATGCTGTCTGTGCCCTTTGATGGGGGATTTGAATCAAAACGGAATGACTGTTTGCTCTGTGTTACATCATGCTGAGCCCATGCCTGTGCTTCCCCAGAGGACTGAAACCAGGAAGGCTTCCCTCCTGCCTCTGATGAATAACTTTGGTGTCAGTGGGACCTGGGGATGGGGGCTCAGTGATTTCTGAAATAGCACAGCTCAGATACAGCTAGAGACATGCTGTAGCTCCTTGGTTCCCCGTTAACTCTTCTTTCCTGGTTATGTGCCTTGGGCATCTGGGGACAGGAAGGAACCAGCCAGGATTCTGTATTGGGCAGTTCCCTGGAGATGGCGACAGGATGTTGACCTGCTTGAGGGACAGGATCTGGCCCAGTGAGGGAAACTGGCATCAGACACAGTCCCAGGATGTCCAGGCAGGGCTGTGGTAAGGCCCACTAACGTAAGTCTCTGACCCATGCTGCTGGTGGTCTGCTAGGTCCAGGTCTAACTAGGCAGGGTCCTCAAGGCAGTTACAGGCTCCCGCCTGGGGTCACCCCTAGCAGTTATTCACTCAGCTTCTTTAAAAGGCACCAGGAGTCACACTGTGCATGTGTCTGTCTTTCTGCCTGTCCTGCATGCTCTCCTCTCCCAGAAACACCCTGACAGATAGCCCAGAGCTTGCTGGTCAATGCCACCCATGACTCTCAGGGGTGGGAGTTTTGAAGACAATTACATTCTGCCAAATCTGTGAGAAGAGGTAGTTTGTCAGGGTCAGCAGCCCAGGAGCATGGAAGGATGTCGTGACAGAATAACCCTCCTCAGGCACTGGTGAGTCCACAAAAGAAAGAGCACCTTCTAGGACCGTCACAGGAAGATCTCTAGTCTGAGCTTGCCATCACAAGAGGTGAAGGCACAGCTCTGTAGGGAATGAGGCTTCACAAATTCCAGAACTAACACTCAGAACTGGCTACCCCAACTTCCTCTTCAAAGCCCTCAGTGAATGAGATGCCTCAAAGAGACTATTTACACCCCTACCCCTATATGACCACATGCATTATCCCTTGGGGTCTCCATCCCTGCCGGAAAGAAGCAAAAGGAGCTTCACAGGGAAATGAGTAGGTTTGATAGAGTAAACCCAGCCCCAGCCCTCAGGGATCCTCAAAGTGCCTCTGAAAGGGTTTAGTATCACGTTTGTCTCAGAAAGCTTGGATTGCTGGGCAGCCCACAGAAAGCCTGTGATAGCTCCCCTTTTGCTGTGTAACCGTTTAACATGCCCTCTTGCAAGAACAAAGGTGACATCACAGCACCAAGCTCCCCTGCATCCCAGAAGGAACACAGAGAGTCACCGTTTTTTCTAGCATTGTGACAGGCAGACAGACAGACAGGCAGAGAGGCGGACACATCGCATGTCATCTTCTCCTTTTTCTGGCGCCCGCTGGACTTGCTCTGTACTTTCCAGTGGTGCTGGGGCTGTTGGCCTCCTGCCTGCCTTCAGTCAGCTGCCCGTGACTCACCGCTGCCACCCGGTAGGACTTTCTGAGAACGCCCACGAAAGCCATTAATGACAGTGGGTCAGAACTCATCCCCAAAAGACATGTACCTTGCACCCCCCCACCCACCCTCCCAGCACTTGCAAACTTTCACTGGGCGCGAACTCGCTGCCTGTCAGTGGCAGCCACTGCCGGCCCCCACCACAGGAAAGGCAAAAAAACAACAACTGGGTTAACAATTTCCAAGAATACCAGAGGAACACTTTTCTTTTTCATGCATCATTTTCATGAATGAATTATTCATTCAATTGTGGTAATTCCTGTGTTCTTTAAAAAAAAAAAAAAAGAAAAACAAGAAAAAACCCGACCAACACAAACACAATGACTTCTATGACTTCTCTGGCTTCTTTGACTTCTCTGACTTCTCTTGGCTGCCGGTGGCTGCTCAGCACTGGGACCTGTGCAGAGGACACAGACCTACATTGAACTTCCAAGATGTGAGGAGGAGGTGCAGTGCAGTGCCACCGTTTAGCACAGTGACTGCCCCACGAGCTGAATGTGCACGCAACTAATTTTAGATTGGGAAGTGAAATATCCCACGTAGCTGCAATTATTTTAATCACAGGATCATAGAATCTCCTGAGGTGGAAGGAACCCATAAGGATCATTGAGTCCAACTCCAGGCTGCACAGAGGGCCAGCCAAGTCAGAGTTGCTTGTGGTTGTTAGAACCCTTCTTGAGGTGGCTAATCCTGCTGCCTCAGAAACAATTTATTCCAAACAATTCAGTTATTCAAATTATTCAAAACAGACTAATGTGTCTGAATGTCACCTGGGAGTAGAGTCAATCTGATTAATGCTGTGGTATAGTATTAATGTTGTGTGCTGGGGAGATTAAAACTGTCAACATTGGCCAATGTGCTATGTTTTGCATCCATGTGTATCACCAACTCAATTACCAGGGGCGTCCCACTGGGCAAAGCTGGTTTCCGTTCCCAACCCTGAGCCTGTGAGGCTCAGGCACTTCTACTTGGTTGAGTCCTAGTATTAGAAGTTCCTCAGGCTGTGGGTGCACCATCCCCTCTCCCCAGCACCCACCTCCTCTGAGCTCATCTTAAAATACCAGCTATTGAGTCAACACTTAACCAAGCCCGCTGCCTGATTATGGTCAGAGAATTCAGAAGAATGCCATTGCTGCTGGGCTGGAGGTAAATCAGCTAAATCAGCTGGTCAAAGGTGAAGGGAGGGCTCAAAATATATTATTTTTACCTTTACAACCCTCCACCCAGTTCTAAAACTTTTCATGACACTCAGAGTGTGAGATACCTAGACACAAGATTACAGGCTAGCTGTCTGGAAGGGACGTTGAGAGGTCTGTACTGCAACCTCCTGCTCAAAGCATGCATGGTTGGAAGGTCAGGCTCGGTCACCTGGGAATCTGTCCTGTCAGTCTTGAAAACCTCCAAGGACAACCTCCTTGGGTGACCTGGTCCATTGCTTGGCTATTCTCATGTCTTCTCATATCCAGCTAGAGCCTCCTGTTTTAACTTCAGCCCCTGTCTCTTGTCCTCCCGACCTGTAGTGCTGTGAAGACCTTGGCATTGTCTTCTTGCTGACTTCTCCATATATGCTGGGGAGCTGCTGTTAAGTCCTTCTGAAGACATCTCTGCCCCAGGACAAACCAGACCCAATCCCTCAGACACTCCTCACAGGACAAGTGCTTCAGCCCTCACCATGTTGGTGGCCCTATGCTGAACATGCTCCAACTTCCCTGTACTTGGGGAGAAAGGAGGTATACAAAACTGTACATGGTTTTCTAGATGTGGTCTGATGAGCACCGAGGGGAGGGGTATGATCCCTTCCCTCCATCTGCTGACTCTTCTCCTGTTAGCATGGCCCAGGATGCTGTTGGCTTCCTTTGCTATGAGGGCACGTTGCTGGTTCATGCTCATCTTGCTGCCTGGCCCCAACCTGACCCTCTTTCCTTTAGTCAGATATCACTGCAAGGGCCTTTTCCTTCCCAGGCACACGACTCTGCATTTGCTTTTGTTGAGTTCTGTGAGGTTCCTGTCAGCCCACGTCACAGGCCTCTCCAGGACCTGGCAGCCCTGTCTTTTAACATCCTTACATTTGCACCGGATCAGAGGTTTCCTACTTTCTTCGGTTCTTGTGCAAGCCTAGAAACCACTGGAGAAAACAAAAGTTCTCTTTTAAAATCAGTCTTGCAGGCAGCGACAGCATATGACAACTACGGTTACAGTGAAGCTTAGCAAATTTCAAGGGTGAAAAGCATTTTTTATTTTCCTGCTTCTGCTGACAAAACACGGCATTCCTTTGCAATTACAGGCAGCAGAATGCTTCAGGCAGCACAATCCTCAGCTTATATTACAAGATGTGTTATATGAGTGAAATGGGGTTCAGAAAAGGACAGACCTGGAACACAGGGAGAAGCACTGTCTACCTTGGTTTCCTCTGAATAACACCTGAAACTGCCTCCCTAGCTAGTATCTCAAAGATAAAAGGATGGATAGGTATGACTCCTGGTCCTGGTCTCAGGAATTAGCAGAGAAACTCCTTGTTAGCCCATTGTTACGACCCTGGTCAGGCACCAGAAAACAGTGCTCAGGACCTTCAGAAGCACTCAGTAACCCCAACACAGGCAGGACCTTCTCTTGGCATGACTGTCCTAGGCATGCAATTGAATGCCAATGCCAGCAATGCTGCAAGGAAAAACCTTGCAGCCTGGCAGTAGGAACAGTTGATTTTACTCTTGGTGTTTACCAGAAAGAGGAATGATCTAATTTACCCATGTTACTGCCCCTTCGCTAACCTATTCACTGTGGTGGTCTGTGTTTATTTTTATAATGTGCCTGTGACCTGACAGGATTCAACCCACTGGTAACCTGAAGGTTTAATGGTTGTGGTGGTGAAACACCACCCACTGCATTGTCTCCCATGCTGCCAGTGACTGCCTGACACTCGCTCCCTCTCCTTCCCACGCACACCTACCTCACCCACGCTGCTGTTGCCGAAAAGGCCGCAGCAGAGGGGACCTTCCGTCCCTGCAGCCACCCTGTGCCGTGATCACAACTAAGTGTTATTCACAGGCAGGATGGGCTGATGAAACAAAATGAGAGCAGGAGTGTGAAGCCTAAGAGGGAGCAGGCTGTGCCTGAAGCTGGGGACGCCCGACGAGCACAGCCTCGCCGAACAGGAAGCCAAAGGACGTCAGCGGAGTCACACACCTGTAAAAACAAGGCGCGTGAGATCAGCCCCTGGCCTCAGCCGCAGCGAGCGAAACGAGCTCTCTGGCATCGCTGGCAATCACCTAAATCACACCTAGGTTTGCCAGCTCAGAAATGGGATAGCCCCCCCACTCCCACCCCCCCCAAAAAACAAAAAAAAAAAAAAAAAAATAGCTTTCCTCTGTAAGAGCTGACATCTCTATCAACAGGAGTACCTGCCCTGGAAGGTAAAACACTTTTAGGTGGCTGACAGGAGCAGGGCTGCGCAGAAAACAGCTGCACTTGAAACTGCAAAGCTTTTGTCAAAGCGGTAGAAAAGGTAGCAAGCCAGTGTGCAGAGTAAAAGTAAGCGAACCGGTCAACTTGCAGTAGCTGTTCATTACAAATTAGCTGTTACGTGCCCAGCTGGAATTAGCGGCCACATTTGCAACAGGCTGATTTCCACTTTCTTAGTGGAAACGATCCATTTCCATCTGCTTGGTGTTACTGGTCGTATGGTAAAAAGTCACCAGGATAGCCTGGTAGAAAAATGTCTTAATTTCAGCTATTGCAAAATACTGGTTTCAGGCTAGACTGGGTGTTTGTTGCTGGGAAGTGAAAAATAGCACTGGCTTTCCCTGGTCATATAGCTAAAAATCACTTTCAGTAAAATGGCAGTCAGTTTCTTGTGAAATTGCCACGTAGTTGATGCATTAAGGAGCATTGGTAAATGTGCAGTATGAATGATTCAAGTGGTTTTCCTTTGGTTTTTCCTTCGTTACATAATTACAAGAGTTTGGCTAATGCAAAGTTCTTGATAAATTAAGCAGAGGCGCAGGAATTAATTAATGTACAAGAGGATATACGATATATGCATATATCTGAGGTTGATACCTGAGGACAGAATTTTGCTGGGTAAGTTGAGGCTTTTAAAGAGAGAATTAACAAGGGAATTGCTAGGCAGGCAGTGGCTGCTGATTACAATCCACTGCACCAAAAACTATGGACACATCCACACTGAAATAAGCCAGCCCAGCCTGGTGGCATCTTTAGCAGGATGGGACAGCATAGGAAAGTGAGGACCTGCACCATGAATTTATATCCAGGGAGATAATAAATTAATTTTCAGTTTGGGTGTCTGTACCACACACAGGTACTAAAGTAGCATAGCTATGCTTCTGGCTTCAATTGAGCTGTTGTGATTCATTGAGGATTCAGCTCCTTGCTTAGTTGTCTGTGTGATAGAAGATAAGACTGTAGGACAGAAAAGGGTGTAGGACCCGATTTGAAGTTCTTTGGAGCCTTTCTGAAGAGACTTTAACCTTATTTGTGTTTCTGTGGAAACCCAAGCACTAAAAATTTTTGCTGGCATTGCCAGCAACCTGCTACTGCTGTGGCAGGAATGTGACTCCTGGTTGCTTTGTGCCACTCCCTGCCACGCTGTGCTTCCTTGGCCATGCTCCAAACCCAGCCTGGCGTCAGCACCAGGCTGTGATCACCCAGCCAACACATCGCGTCGTGGGGTGTAATGAATGTCACCGTCCAACCTGAGTGAAGCCACTGACGTCCGTTAGGAATTACTCGTTTGGCACAAAATAAGCAATATGTCAGATCTCCGTGGTGCTCATTACCCAGGGCATGGCAAGAGAATGCCTGGGGATAGGTGGGTGAGGATGAGGTCACCGAATGGGACCGTTGCCTTCCCACAACCCACTGAGTGGTTCAGTCACCCCCATTATGCCCTAATGATGGTCTCCAGCTTTACTGCAGACGTGTGAAAGAAGAGGTGCCCAGGCTGGCAGACCAAACCGGCCCCTGTCCGGGCTGGAACTGGCACCAGTGACAGTATGTGCCAGTGATGTGGAGTTTAAAGCTCAGTGCTGCCCTGGTCCTAACTGCAGAGCAGGGCCATGAGGGCAACTGAGACATCTGTCCCGCAGGAGTGGATTCTCTAGGTTGGCTTTTCACTATAAAGTCAGAAAGCAGAGCCTGAAACTAGGTATCTGCACTATGAATGCCTCATTTGCTCATATTTCTTTAATGGGAAAAATAATCCTTCAGTTCCTCCCTATAAAGTGGAAGTCTGGTGCCAAGTGACATTGATACTCATACTACTTGGCTCCAACTGCAGAGTGCACAAGTTAGGGAGCTGCAGTCAGCAGAGCTAAAGAGACATTAGACCAGCTTGCTGTGAGCGAGTGTAAACCTTATCAATGCTGGTGTCTAAGAACAGGTAATAGGGGTACCTTTCAGGAACAGCTGAGTGTAGGGTCCCGCTTCAGGGCAGAGGGAGGCTGGATCACCTCTGGGTGCTGGGCTTCTTACCTTGTCTCTCACAACACAATAAAAAAAGTCATCCGCACCTGCTACTGTAACAAAGTGCTGTAGCCTCTGCTGGTGCTAAAAAAGTGTCAAAACCTCAGTTTTAGATATCATGAGAAAGATAGTAACTGTGCAGCAACAGGGTTTCTCTAACACCAGGCAGAGGTAGAGGATCAGCAATGATTCAGAAAAAAATAATGCTGCCTCCTGAATCATTGCTTCCACTGCTGCTGCTTTACCATCCGCAGCACCTGGGAATTTCCTTCACTGTCTCCCACCCTCCAGCACGGTCCAGAGCATTTCATCTGCTGCTGTGTGGCTGTGTGACGACTTAAGCCTGTGGACAGCTAGGGACAGTTGATCAGAGCAGGGTTATTTCTGAGTAACAAGTTCTGTGCTTATCTGTTAGGGAATAAAACTCTCCAGAATGCCAAAAAGCACTTTCAGTTCTCTAGAGAATGCTTACTTCTCTCAGCTATCAGCCACATGGATAAAAGTGGTTGCTTCCTCAAGAAGACAAGTAAAATGAGGGTATCTAGGCAGCTCAGACTATCCTTATCTGACAAGGATTTCAGTGGTCGCTATGTACCCATAGCACAGTAACGCAGTGCAGACTGTGGCAGGCCAGCGTTGTGCTTCTGCCTCTGAGCTGCATCCCAATTCCTCTCACTTGTGCACCACTTTCATTCACACTTCCCAACAGACTGCACAAAGGAGACCAGCATCCTTGAGTGGGATTTGACAGATGAGGAAGATGAGTCAGTGAGATACTGTAGCAGAAGCAGGAGTACAACCCAGGTCTTGTACTCCAAGAGCTGACTAGTAGGCAGACAGTCCTTGTGAAGATGCATGGCCATATCACCATGATAAAGTGCTGTCCCTCCTACCTGTGAAGGACTTGACTTGAGGAAACCAGGCCCAGAGCTCAAAGGACAGACTGTACTTCTTTTCTGGAAGCATTAGATCAAGCAGCAACCCGCTCTGGGGCTTTGTGTCTGCTTAGCTATATTCTCGGGGGCAGACAGCTCACTCAAATGCCCAAGGTATCCTCTGGCAGTATAAGCTACTGCCTGCTTTGCTGACAGTATGGGGTGGAAGATGAAGGGAGGGAACATGCCTGAGTAACTCTGCCCTTCTGATACTCAGCTGAGGTATCCCCTCCTTAGGAACATTAGATGCTGGCCTATGTAAAAGCAGAGTCTCTGGCTGGTTTCTGAGAGTGGGCACACAGTAGTCTTCAGTTCTGGGATATTCAGTTTTAAGGCAACCTCACATACAACCCAACCAAGACACTTGTCCCTCTGCAGACTATCCTACAAATTCCAATAGAAACCATCACAACCATTTTCGGTGCTTCTCAGGAAGACAAAAGCAGAAGTCCAGGGAGGAGAGCTTGATGCCAGCACTTGTTTCTCTAGGATGAGCATGACGGCAGCGGCAGAGGCTCTTAATTCACATGAAATGCTTTGTGTTCCAAAGAGTCCTTTTTACCATGAGGGCTGGTGAAGACAACCTGTGAGCAATGTCCCATCTCTCATTTATCACTTTTTCTGTTTTACCATCTGATGGTATATGGCCACTGACTAAGGCATCAGACCCTGTGCGTGTGCTTCTCTTTACGTGACACTGAGGTTGCAAAAAAAGGATGCATACAGGTGCCAGCTCCAAGGCAGAATAGCCTGGAGATGAACGTGGTCTCTGTGACATATGTGAGAAGAGCAGTTAGAAAGCATCCATCTCGCAGGACCCTGGGTATTTTCTAATAAAGGCAACTGTACATGCAGATGTTTCAAATAGCCACTCAAACACTAATTTTCTGGCCACAACTGTAGTACATGCCTTCACTTGAGAAACTGTTGTGTTCCTCTAAGGGGACAGCATTACTTTGCCTTTCAATACTCTATTTCTGCTTCAAAGCTCTTCTTATGCTTTTCTTAGAAAAGATGTTATCCACAGCCAAAACAAGACCAGATGGAAACTGTGGAACAACCCTCTGGGAGACCTGAAAGCCCCCTCACCTTTAGATTTCTGTGTGGCACGGCATGCAGTTTTATGTACTGTACATTTATAACCACTGAGACCACAATCCCCTGACTGAGGGAGGTCAATTTCCAATTGAATATGCTGTCTTTAGGACATTCTCCCAAAAGTTTAATTTGTATGTCACTGAAATTTGCATAAGAAAGTTTGAACAGTTTTAAAGGCTTTCCTTCCCCACTTGCTAATCTCAGAGCTAGTGGCTTCCTGTGAAGGAAACATTTAGTCGCCTCTTGTCTTTGTTAGTCAAGTCTGGCATTCCCCTAAAAAAAAAAAAAAAAAAAAAAAGAAAGAAAAAAGTTATTGCTTAAAACACAGCAGTCAAGTGATGCTAAATGAGCCCATACCTAAATAGAAGTTAACAAGTTTGGGTGCATCCTCCCACTTCTGGTACACAAAGTGGGCTGAGATGCACTCACCACTTCCAGAGGCCATACATTTCTAAGAACACAGTGCCTTTTCATTCCCACGGGGGCTTTTCATTCCCACATGTACATATCTTTAGTTTTACTCCAGGCCAGCACAGTGAGGATGAGTCTTTCCACTGAACATGGAACAGAAGACAGAAACAGCAACGTACCAGTAACTTCAATCTGCCATCTCTCAAAGTGCCTACACCAGCGAGTGAACCGGATAAATCCCTTTTTGGAGTGATACTGATCGTGTAACTAAGTAGAAGAAAAGGGGTTGTATGTCTACAGCTGTCCCTAAGCAACTGATTTGTTGTGGCCACTGACAGGTATGAAAAGACCTGATGAGATTGAGAGAGATTTAACATCCGTAGTAGCAGCTCTGTTATTTGCAGAGAAAGTCATAAATGCATTAGCGTGCCAAAATGCTGTTGAAATGGAGACAATAGGAAAGGGTGAAAGAGGTTTGACCTTCTTTCTTAGATCAGCATCTTGTACTTAATTCTGTAAACATGCACCTGCTAGGAGAAAAGCACTGTTGCTTCAACTTAAGATGACAGCGACTCGGCAACCTAGCACGTATTACCGCAATGCAGCATCAGCAGCCTGAGCCTGAGCCACTTCAGCTGCATGTAACAGCAGCAAACTCTCCCCCACTGATAAAATAATGGCAGGAGGTTCAGGCGATTTGTCCCTCTAGGCATGGCAGCCTTGTACTACTGGCCAGAGGTAACCCTCAAAAGGTGAAACTACCTTCTGTCATGACTCTTGAGCTGGGAACTGCCATAGGCTTGCAGCGGCATTAAACACATGTATTTGAAAACCATACAGCTGAGTGTTTCAACCAACCAGGAAAATCACAGAATCTTAGGGGTTGGAAGGGACCTCAAGAGATCATCGGGTCCAACCCACCTGCCAAAGCAGGTTCCTTAGGACAGATCACACAGGTAGGCATCCAGATGGGTCTTGAATATCTCCAGAGAAGGAGACTCCACACCCCCTGGGCAGCCTGTCCCAGGGCTCTGTCACCCTCACTGTGAAAAAGTTCTTCCGCATGTTGGTGCGGAACTTCCTGTGCTCCAACTTGCAGCCATTGCCCCTTGTCCTGTCCCCACAGACCACTGAAAAGGAGCTGGCCAATTCCCCTTGTGTCCCACACTTGAGATATTTATAAACATTAATAAGATCCCCTCTCAGTCTTCTTTTCTCCAGGCTGAACAGCCCCAGTTCTTTCATCATTTCCTCATAGGGGAGATGCTCCAGGCCTTTAATCATCTTTGTAGCCCTCCGCTGGACTCTTTTTTATACCAGAGAGCCCAGAACCGGATACAATACTCCAGGTGAATGCTTGTCAACGGACACGCTGAAGGTCACCCCTGTCTTTATGGGGCCAACCATTCAAAAGTGATGATTTTTCACTGAAAGAGTTGTCGGGATGTGGAACAGGCTGCCCAGGGAGGGGGTTGAGTCACCATCCCTGGTTGTGTTTAAAAAAGGGGTAGATCAGGTACTTAGGTATATGGTTTAGCACAGGACAGGAACAGTTGGACTCGATGATCTTAAAGGTCTTTTCCAACCTTGTGATTCTGTGATGGGTTGCCTCACTTGTCTTCATTTGTCGGTGTCTTTCTGAGAGGTACTCTGACAGAATTGTACAGTGCTGCATGATGGCCCTTCCTTGAGTTCCTTTTTGGTGTCTGGTAGATAAAAAAAAAAATAAGGCACCTCAAAGTAAACGGTAGTCTTTGAAGATCTGAGTGGCAGAGGAAGCCATCTTAAAAACAGTCACCGGTTACCTTATATTAAAAAGGATCCTTCTGTATAGCTTCCTAAGGGAGGGTATGGCTGGTTTCATGTTTACCAAATTCAGTTAAAACATAGCTGTACAAAGATGTTTATTACCCAATTTGGCCATTTTAGGTTTTCTTGAAAGTGAGCACAGCTGCACAACCCATAACTGCTTTGTGGATATAGGTCCCACGCAGAAGAGCTACATATCCTCCTTTTTTGAATGGGTTAACAGGATGATATTTCACCTTGTATTTGTTTATGAGACTGTGTGTGTTGGTGAAGAGGCTTCATATCCAGTATCTTCACACAGAGGTCTATTCTACCTCAGCTAATCCGGATGTGTTTGAAATATACACACTCCCACAGCCCTCTCACTTAACAAGTCAGTGTCCAAACTTGAAGAAAAGAAAAAAAGAGATAAAATGAAGCACTTCAATCCTAGATAACCCCAGATTTTTTTTGCAAATAACTTTGCAAATGAGGGGAGCAATTTTTTACCAGAATCATAAAGTTCTTGCTTCAGACATAGGTCATCAAGAAAGAACTATCTTCTGTCAATCTAATTTTTGTCTTTTCTTGCATTACAGAAGCATAGAGCACCTTCACAGCTGTGTAAATGTGTTTCTGGAAGCAGATGGCTGCCTGCCATTAGCTGTATTACTACCTGCATATGAAGACAGAATAGTTCAAAAATACCAGTATGATTTTGGATCTCATTTCAGATATTTACATAAAAACTTGGGACTTCAGTTGACATTTATTGTTTTTAAATCAGTATAAGCATGCTGATAAGACAGGTGATTTTCTGCCAGCGTAGTTGTGCTGGTAACAGTTCTGGTATATGGCTGTAGCAAATACTTTTTGTTAATTACCCCCTGTTGAATCGGAGCAAGTCTCATTGGTATGAAACAATATTTTGTATTTATTTATAAATATCTTTGTGTTTATTAATACCAACATACTGCCCAATAAATACCAATAGTATTTTAGTACTAGGCAATGTACGTATTTGTCAGTGTTCACATCCAGCAAAACCAGTACAGAGCATGATACTTGTGTGTAATTACCTTAAACCAAGGTTCATCCAGAGAAATAAACCTGTCAGGCTACAACATATTGGCTGAATTTACCTCTTTATCATGGTCACAGAGTCACAGAGTCACTGAGATGGGAAGGTCCAACCCCCAGTTGAGAAGATGGTCAGCTTGCCCAGTTCAGAAGATGATTAGCTTGAGCAGGGTACTCAGCACTGTGTCCTGTTGGATTCTGAGTATCTCCAAGGCTGGAGACTCCACAGCCTCTCTTGTAAACTCCTTCTAGAGTTTGATCAGACTCACAGTAAAAAGTTTTTTCTTGTGTTTAAGTTGAGTTTTCTGTGTTTCAGTTTGTGCCCATTGCCTCTCGTCCTGTCACTGGGCATCATGGTGTAGAGCCTGCCTCCACCTTCTTTACTCTCTCCTAACTAGGTATTTGTACATTGATGAGGGCCCACTGTGCCCCCTCTTCTCCAGGCTGAGCAGTCCCAGCTCTCCCAGCCTCGTCCTCCTGGTATGACAGATGTTCCAGGCCCTTCACCACTTTCATGTTCTTTCATTGGTCTCACCCTAGCAAGTCCATGTCTCTCTTGTTTTGGGGAACCCAGAGCTGGTCCCAGCACTCCAGGCGTGTCTTTCTAGTGTTGAGCAGAGGGGAAGGATCACCTGCCTCCACCTGATGCAGCCCAGGATGCTGCTGGCTGGCTTTGACATGAGGACACATCCAGTTCATATTACCCATAAGCTGGACAGAGGAGGCAAAGGTTCCTTCTCAAGGTGGGACCTGGACTTCCAAATCATTTAGGTATTTCTGAAAATATCTTCCAGCCTTTTTTTCCCCAAAGAAGGTGGTGTGTGATTTGGTTTACCTAAGCGGTGGGAAGTTTATGTGTTCTTCAACAAAGTGATCACCAACAGCCTCAGAGAGTCATGGGCTGAGAGGGGCATTCAGATCATATGCCATTCCCAGTGTTACACATATCCTGCACTGAACATAGCTGCATTCAGTGGTGCTTGACTGATGCTAATCATTCAGACACCTGCCCTGTTTTGATTTGATATTCAAGAGATTTTGGCTCCATCTTGTATTTGTTTCAATAATCATTAATCATAATTCAGCTGTGGGCATCTAGCTTCTCATTTGAACTTGCCTAGCTTTGACTTACAGCAGCTGGGGCTTGTTTGCCTTTTTCTACTATTAGCACCCAGTCCTGTCCCCTTTAGAAAATGCCTATCAAAAACTGAGCCAATCTTCTTTCAGCTCTAAGCTTTGCACCTTCTAAGTCTCACAATGAATGATGTTCTCTCCAACATCCGAACACGCCTCTTCATTTTAAAAACAGACGTTTCTGTTGGAAACTGGCAGAAGGGCTTGTGCATACTTCTTATTGTCTGATTTTTCCAACTATATCACCTAGGCAGACAAGATACAAACTCTACTTATGCTGACCTGCCTCTCTATTTTTTTGCCATTCTTTGCAAAACAGAGTAGAAACTTTGGGGCCTAAGTTTGTGTGCTTCCATTCATCAGGCCACTACAAAAAAATGGTTATGTTCTTCCAGAGAGTGATTCAGATGTTCAAATGGACTGGATTAGAGACAACACCATAAAGAATTAAAATCAGCAGTCCTGCTGCCAAATCCTTCTCCAAAAAAATCTCATTGTTGGAGGGGAGGCATGCCAGAAAGGTCACCTTCTGGAAACCTAACCAGGTAAGCTAGAAGCTCCCTGACAGCATGTCTGCCATAAACCCTCAGTCATGGGATCCTTCATAGCTTGAGATGAATGTTAGACATTACAACCTCCTTGAACAGTGTTAACAGTTGCTGTCTTCTCTTCCAGATGTCAATGTACCTCTCCGGAACTGCTTGTACCCATTGCCTCCTTCATGCCAGGACTCCCAATCCTGATTGACAGTGCTCATTGTGCGTGAATTTTCACAAACCACAACAGCAAATAGAGCAGAAAATCAGCCATCTAAATGAGATACATGCTGTGATCATGGTAGGTCAAGGCTTGCAGCAGCATTCTCTCCTCACACTTAATATTAAGCATTTCCCAGGCATTGACAGCAGGCCCACAATTTTGGCTGTAGTTAGAGCTGCAGCAGCAGAGAAGGGAAGAATCAGCACAGTTCTTCTGTCTAATGACTCTGCTTTCTTTAGTTAAGGTACTTTTATATTATACTCCTGCTTATTTTTTCCACAGTGTAAATAAAGCAAACTCTGGTCCTAGCTTGAAGCCACACAGTTAAAAATGACAAAAAGTTCTTTAAAACAAGAGAGACAAAACATTGCCCTTCCTGCTATGAATACAGAGTATGTAAGAGAGAAAAATTGTGTCTGACACCAAGAGAAGCCACTAGTAAAGACAGCCACTAGGCAAATTGTGTATACAGTTCTTGAGAGTTACAAATAGATGTCCCACATGGTGTCAGACTCAAGGCTCTGAATCTACAGACTGTAATGGCGTTTGAAATAAATTTCACTCCCATCTATTTTCATGGTGGGGAAGAACAACAAAGTTGTGGGTGGGTGCTTTTTTGCCCAGATATGAATTCTTTATGTACCAAAAATAACAACTAGAGTAAGAACCTATTCTTGGTTTGGGGGTTTTCTTTTTCCTCCGCTAACTTTTTGATAATGAGCGACCTACATCGTAGAGGGTTTCTTTCTCTCCCCCTGCTCCCAACTACCCTCACAGATTCCTGTGACTCACAGAAATTTTTAAAAAACAAGCCAGCAAATGTGTGATTGTAAAAGTATCAGTTACGGTTTTGTTATCAGTTATTGGAGGGGATTCCACACGCTGCCAGTGCAATGGAAAGGAGTACCCTTTTGCTCATTAAGCTACAGGTGAACATCAGTTCTAGGAAACTGCCTTTAATTCCAAAGCCAGACCTCTCATCCCTGTCCTTGGCTTTGAGCTGTTGATACTAGAAGCTCTTTTGCTTCCATTAAATCAGATCCATCCAGACCCTGGAGATTTTTTAGTCAAATCAAGATTCATTAAGATTTCCTTTAATGTCAGGCCTGGGTATCTCCTCTTACATGCTCAGTGTCCCCAAATAATTACACTTCCCAGACCTGCCCCTAGTTTTGTTAAATGACAAGGCAGCCACTGGACTCCATGGTAAATTGCAGACTTGTGGGGGTGTTTATGGGGTGTTTCTTACCCAATGTGACTGCAATGTCTTGTCTGCTCTTTAGGGGAAAGGGCAAAATTCAGGGATCCAGGGCTTGTTCCCAGCTCCTCAATGCTCATTTCAAATCTTAATAGGATAGTTCTGTACAGCAGTTCCGACACTTGCCCACTATTCTAAAATCCTGTCACCGAGCAGACTCTGAATGCCAGCCAACATATTAATTAAAATTAATGCATTGACAGGACTCTGTTATTCACCAGCATAATATACTATGCCACAAGGAGGCAAGCCTCACTCATCTTGCACTACAGACAGAGAGAAACGTCCATTTCACCAAATAGAGCTTGCCAACACAAGTTGATCCTGTGCACAGAGATGCTCATCAGACATTTACAGAACAACCAGTCAGGGAATTTATGTTACCTTTGCAGTTCTATTTTAGTTTCTCTGTGCCTTAGGAGAGAGGCCTTTCACAATCTGACAATAACTTTTTCCACCCACTGCTATGTCTGTGCAAGCACGGGCTGCAAATCTAGTCATTTGGTGAGCAGCTATTTGGGCTTTCCTGTCCTCCCCTTTGCTCAGCACCTAGCCGCACACTTAGTACTCAAAAACAGCTCCAAAAATAAAATTACTCAGAGAGTCTTACTCTTGCCTCATCACTCAAGCATCTGAGTATCTTTGAATGTTAGCTAATCTTTGTTCATAAGCCCTGCAGTGTGAGGGGGTGGTACAATCCACATTTTACACATAGGGAACTGAAGCACAAAGTGATTAAGGTCACAAGTTTCCATTACTTCTGTCTACTTCCTAGGACCTGATTTCTCAGTTTATTTAATACTCTACTTTCTGTCTCCAAAGCACAGTATGCATTACCTCAGCTACAGCTGTGAGAACTCAGCGCTCCGCGTCAGACCCGAAATCTCTAACCACACATGTGTAATATGAGGACCACCCAGTCAAGTCACCACCTCTGACAAAGTAGGTTTCAAAAATTTGCCCAGCACCGCAGAGAAATTTTGTGGCAAAGAGGAGGATAAAACACAGTTTCCCAGGCAAGCGTGTGGCTGCCTTTGCCACGTGTCTGTGCCAGCTCTCTGTGCAATCCCTCTCCACAGCCGGCAGCCCCGGAACAAGACGGCCAGCAAGGCAAAGCAGGTCCTAGACACACAGGGGATGTCCTCTTCACCCTACCTTGCATCCCTGAATCCCCCAGGACATGTCTAACACACTGTGAAGGAGACGGGCGTTCTCATGTATCACACTTAGTGACTTTCGTGTTCTTTACTCTCAGGGGAGCAATAGGAAGTGTGGGACAAGGGTAATGGGTAAGCCCTGGTGTAGAAATGGCAAAATTCAAAGAATTTGAACACCAATCCATGCTCAAGCACAGACTGTGCAGTGGGGCACACGTCTCTGCCCACTGCCTCACCCTTCCCCTTTTCATTCTTCACTCCTCACTGTTTGGATTCCACCTGGTGCTTTCTTATCCCTATAATTTCATACTCTTCAACATTCAGCCTTCATTTGTTATGTTTCATCAAGCTCCCATCTCCTTGCTTCACCAAGCTCCAGCCCTCCTGGCAAATCTTCACTTCTTCAAAATTCATAATATTTGACATTTTGCTGATAGTCTTCACCTTCTTATTGTTCTGTTTTCTGACTCTTTATTGTAGCTTTTTCTCTGGGCTCTTCCTATTCCTGTCCCACTCAGTTCCTTCCTTTACTTGATCTTTTTTTCTCTAGCCTTTACTTGATATTTTTTGTCTAGTTGTGTACTTTTTTCATCCCATATTTTAACTCTTACTAAGAGTTTGCACATTTTACATCACCAATTTCCCCAGTCCCAGTCTGTTTCCAATCTAGTATCATTGATAAATCAATTGATTGAGTGAATCACTTTCCCTACGCAGCTTCCCAGTACCCTGTTTCCCATTTCCCACAGAAACTGTTCTGTGTCCGCAGTCACCCCAGCTCTGATGTTCAGTGCTCTTCAATTTTAGTGGCCAGAAGCCACCATCAAGTCTCAATTACCACTCAAGGAACATCAGGTTCTTTCCAAGTGACAGATACTCCCTTCTTCTACAATGCTTGCTGGCAAGACAAAAGCCACTAATAGCATGAGAAGCTCTCTTGTTTCACCTACATTGCTTCCCACCTTGGACTGGTGGGGAACAGGAACTGAAGGAGGTCCAGCCTTGCCCTACAGATCTGGGCTGTAGCAAACCTTCTTGAGATCACTCTGCATGGTTGCAACCTATGGGGCAGCATTGGATCCAGGAGGGGATGGCATATGCTCCATCACACTGTTGACAGCACACAGTCACAGCTCTGGAAAAAGATGGTTTGGTTTAGTGGAAGAACTGAAAAATCAATAAAAGAAGTGGATTGATCTTGAGGAAAATGCAGATATTTCTGTTCCTTTTATTAACCTGAAAAATTATATTCACCATTATATTCAAAACATTTCATTTCCATTTTGCAGCCTTGGAAGCATAGAAACCAAAGGGCACAACGTGAAGAACAAGCAGACAGTGCTATAGCACCTTGCCTTTTAACTAAGGAGCCTTTAATTAACTTTTTGGTACTTGAGGAGACCCAGGCTCTTCTTCCACAGCTAATATCACCAGGTGGTACAGTCCAGGGTAAGGTGCATGACTTTGCATGCTGAGACTCCCCTACTCTATTTAGAAATATTTAAATAATAGTTGGAGTAACCTCAACAAGATTCCTCATTGTTAGTCTATGATGAAACATAAATCCTTGGTGTTTTCTCTCCTACCCAGAAAATAAATAATTACTCAGGTGCCACAGTTCGAGCAACAGGGACTGAAAGACTCCTCCAGCATACTCTGTGCTTCAGCATAGCTTGGAGGTTTCCTTACTTCACTGAGAAGGGTAAAGGAAATCTAGGTTTGCCTCTGTCCTCACCTAGCTTTCTGTGGCAGAAATTAAACTGTGCCAACCTCAGTCTGTACATGCTGCCTCCTCTGGGCCACTGGGTGACAAGGGAAATTGACACTTCCCACTTGTGTTCACCCTGAAACATTCCCAGGTACAAGTATTTGATCTGAATCCTGATGGTTTCAGGTCAACTGGGGCACATTTCTTAGATGACAGGCAAAAATGCTGTTCACTAAAAGCAGCACGGCCACGCCAAGGCGTGGGGTGAGATCTACAGGATGTGGTCCAGAGACACAGTTCCAGCCAGGACAGAGGGAGGCACACTGGTATGGCCACCACGAGAAGCTAAGAGAAGTTTTCACATGGTCACTCATTAGAGAACCACCTGTAGTTTGACTTCTCAAAGTCTCTACCCAAAAATGCAATTTGCAGTTGACTAGTAATAGGCTTGGACTGACACTTCTTTGAGTCCCAAATAGCACATCTCTGATGCATAAGCCTTTTTGTTACCATAAGTCAGGGTTCTGCTCCAAAGAATGGGTCATCAGAGCATTTAAAAGAAAAATTTGGTTTTAAACAGACAACTTTTTTTTATTTTTCCTAGCCTTGTCCCTGGAAAAAAGTGAGCTATTTCAAGTCAGCCTTTCACTCTTTCTCACCTCTGTCACCAAATTCACTCTGGAGACCAGTACCAGACCCTTAATAAAAAAAAAAAAAAAAAAAGAATAGTTTGACACACATGGAAAATCTAGGAAACTGTAGTTTAACACCAGTGATGCTGAGCACTTTAGTAAAATGGTTTTCCTTGACTCTGCTTACAATCAAGACCTAAAACTGAAACACATGGTCTGATTTCATTCTTGAGAGATGTTGCATTAGCCTTCTCTAAATACCAACAGTGATGGCTTAACTTCAAGCAGATAACCGAGGCAAGGAAGGGCTAAGTGTGTGTAGGTGCCTCTAACCTGCAAAAATGCTCATGCAATGGTGAATGTTCAATTAGGGGATTTACCTTCGATGAGCAATTCAGATGTTAAATTAGCTATGGACTATAACAGCACGGTGGGGTTTTTATGCACTGTTCAGTGGAAGTAGGTGAACAACTGCAGAACTTTGTTAGAATCATGCAGGACTTCATTTGGAGTTGCCTCTTCTGCCTGGGATAGCTCCAGTACCAGCTCCAGAACCTGCAGACTCACACTTTGACCTTTGAAGTAATAGCACTGTTCTACTTTGGCCTGCTGTAAGCTCTTCCCATTCTGGTGCCATCTGTCCTATCTATAAAGGAACTAATGTCTCTGCAGAACATGAGGTCAGAGATAATCCTGGTGCCATTAATGACCAATTAAGGTACACACGCCAAGCAGCCAAGGGGGCTGCAACCTCCACAAGAATCTATCCCAAAGGCAGAGGGTGAGAACCTAACTTCCTCCCTGCACCTCTAGGGATTCGATGTACCACAGAAAGAGAACAGAGAGAAATCAGATAGAAACCTGCTCCTACAGCCAATGTAACGTACAGGCAGCCAAAGGAGTCAATAATCATAGGAGCACAGGGACTCCTAGAACAATCTATGCTTAGGAAAATTCGGCCTCATCCCTGACCAAGAATAAATAACGACTGCTATTTCATTGGAGTGGCATGGATTTGACAACCATTGATGGCCGGACCACTCAGTGGGTAAGGAATTGGCTGAAAGACTTGCAGTCAACAGCTTGATGTCCAAGTGGAGACCAGTGAGCACTGGTGTTCCTTAAGGGTTGGTATTGGGACTGATGCTGTTTGACATTTGTCATCCCACGAACATTTAACATCCCATGGACACTGGGATTGAGCGCACTCTGAGCAAGTTTGCCAGTGACAGCAAGCTGTGCAGTGTGGTTGACATGCTGGAGGGAAGGGATGCCATCCAGAGGGACCTTGACAGGCTTGAGAGGTGGGCCCATGCAAACTGCATGAAGCTCAACAAGGCCAAGTGCAAGGTCCTGCACATGGGTCAGGGCAATCCTGCACATGGTCATTGATTGAGAGCAGCCCCAAGGAGAAGGACTTGGGACTGTTGGTTGATGTTGCTCAACATGACCTGGCAATGTGTGCTTGCAGCCCAGAAAGCCAACTGTATCCTGGGCTGCATCAAAAGAAGCATGATCAGCAGGTCAAAGGAGGAAAATTCTGCCCCTCTACTCTGTTCTCATGAGACCCCCTCCTGGAGTACTGCATCCATCTCTGGGGTCCCCAGTACAAGAAGAACATGGAGCTGTTGGAGTGAGTCCAGAGGAGGGCCACAATGATGATCAGAGGGCTGGAGCACCTCTTATGAAGACAGGCTGAGAGTTGGGCTTGTTCAGCCTGGAGAAGAGAAGGCTCCAGGGAGAACTGGAGCCTTCCAGTAGCTAAAGGAGAGGGCCTGCAAGAAAGCTGGAGAGGAACTGTTTACAAGGAAAACAGTGATAGGACAAAGGGTGATAGATCTAAGCAGAAGAAGGGGAGATTTAGATTAGATATTAGACAGAAATTCTTCCCTGTGAGGGTGGTGAGGCCCTGGCACAGGCTGCCCAGAGAATCTGTGGCTGCCCCCTCCCTGGCAGTGTCCAAGGCCAGGCTGGATGGGGCTCTGGGCAACCTGGTCTAGTGGAGGACGTCCTTTCCCAAACCAGTCTGTGATTCTGTTCTTTTCCATCTCTCTCCATGTCTCTCAGGACACAGATTCTGAATCATGGTTATATAACTGATCATGGGATACTCCAAAAGAGATATTTTCCTGCTCAGGTAAGGGGATGACTGGTTACAGGCACTGTTGAGGGGGCGCAGACCTGAGCTTACACTGCCCTGGCTACCCCCAGAGCCAGGAGCTCAGGGCAGAGTGATGCAGGCAGATCTGAGCAGCAGGGATGGGTGCCCTCGTGGGTGCAGCCTGCAGACTAGCTGCACAGTAGTCTGGTACTGTACCCAGAACAAAGGCACAAAGATTCAAAGGACTCATGAAGAAAGGCTGAAAAGCTATTGCTGAGAATGTCAAAGAAAAAAAATTCATGGGGAATCTGTGGAAACCACCCACTTTTGTGCTCTGCAGTTCTCTCTCTCCATGATCTTTATCCCTATTGCTTGCATTCTGCTGTCTCTGTCATCTTAATATGTAGCCTTTTCTGTTCTTCTTCTCTATCATTTGTGCACACGTGCATACATAGATGTATATCCTTACTGGAACATACAGCCCAGGTATTGCTTTCATGATAGAAGAACTATTATTCACAAGCACAGAAATTGAGCATACACTGGTCTTGTTTCTCAGCAGATTATGTGGCACAGGGAAATCTCTTTGATACTCATTTTTTCTCCTTTTTTCTTCTTGTATGCTGGAACCACTAGCCATTTCTTTGAGAGAATATTGTAGCTGCTCCTCAGTGCACACCCAAATGACTTTATTTAGGCCAGGAAATTACAAGATGTCATAAACCTGCTGAAATTGCAACCAGAAACTTATGTAGGCAGACACAGGTTTGTCCTCAACAAGACATGTCAGGCCAGTGCAGCTAGTAACCTTTGCTGTGATAACAAATCCCACAGTGTTGTTGCTGACTGTGAGCTCCTTGTGCTTCTGCCTCATGTTTTCATCAAATTTCATTACAAGTTATTTGAGAATTAGGCATATAGTTAGTGTTCCTTTGTCAATTATTTTTAAAATGAATGAGTCTGGGCAATGTGTATGACCACAGAAAGGAAAAAAATGTCAGGACAGCAAAAGGAGAAGGCTGAGGAGGTCAGGAACAGCTGTGCACTTGTCTTTTTAGGTTGGTTGACTACAGCTCCACAAGCCAGGCATGACTCAGGTGGGATAAAGCTGTACATACTATACTTGAATCTTTGGTGTTGGACTTTTAGACTTTACCTTGTCCACAGCAGCCTTCTGTAAAAATGAATAAAGAAATGCCTCTTCTAAAGAATATGGCAAATTCATCAGTCCAATTAGGAAGTATGCAAAATGCTTTTGGACAATGAACTATTGCAGGAACATATCAAAAATCATAAATCTCTGTCCCCTCAGAAGCTGCCTGTCCCACATGTTACCACAGCATGAAAAGGGAGTCTCAGTCCATATGAAGAAGGACAACACTCTTGCGAGCGATCTTTGTTTGCTACAGGAGATCCAGGTCAGCCAGTCCTCAGTTTTAGTGCTCTAGGACCATAGGGATGGAAACAGAGTTCCTTTGGGTGCTCTACATAGGCCAGAGATGAATAGATTTCAACAGCATCTACTACACATGAAATGCTACTTCTTCCTCCACTATTCCCAAATCTATCTGGGACTGCTTTGATGTCTCTCCACCTGAATGAATGAGCAATAATTTATAATAAGCAGCTTGTGGGCTGTGTTCTGCAGCTGCAGAAATTACAGAAGTGGGGGCATGTGACATGAAAACACATTCCCCTCATGTACATGGCAGAAATCTCACAAAACTCAGTGAAGATAGGAATAAATGATTCCGTTAGTGTTACCAATAAGTGCTGTCATTGCAAAAATGGGGAGTCCCTTCTCCCTGAAATCAGTATGAATCAGAAGAAATTCCATGGAAAACAATGCACTTTTTGAGTTAAAATACACCATCAGAATCACCCCAGGGATACTGACTAAACCCGTGTTTACAAAGCGAAATCACATTTCCCTGTTGGGAGAGGATGCTTAGTTTTTAGAAATCAATCTATGGACTCTGTTACTTACAAGCAAATGCTTGTAACTTCCCATATGTAAACACACATCCTTTTTTGGAGGAATTTTTCTTGGGGAAATTTTGGTACCGCTAATACAGGGCAAATAGATTTTCTCTCCACTCAGAAAGCTAGCTTGAATTTCTGACCACTCATATAAGCCTCTCGTGTTATTCCCCGTGCACAGAACTTGCTCTACGCAAAGGAAATGCCTTTCCTCTGCTTTTGAAAGTCCAGGAATGAATTAACTTCCTCATTGTCATTGAAAACGTCTGCGAGCTTTGAACAGACCCAAAACTGAGTTCACTCCTTAACACAGGAGATAATCAAACCTGTTCAATCCTTAAGGCTTTCGTTGTAAAACTCCATTAAAACTGTTTGGCCAGGGGGTGTGCCAAACGAGATTAAATCCCACACCTACACTAGTTATTCTGAAAGAGGTTTTACAGTAAGTGCTGGGGGCACCAGACCACTTGTACAAGTCTATTCTCTTTGAAGAAATCAAAATCGTCTCTTTCTGAAAGAGGTGCTGTGCATCTAGCATAAGTTATAGGGCTGGTGGAAAAACTACAGATGAAACTCAACAATCTGTGTTATTGAGGAGATCAGACTAGACAAGTAGGCACATAAAAACTCCTCAGAAATATTCACCGTGTACTGTAGAAACTAATATTTCTTGGCTATTTCTCCTCATTTTGGTGAACTGGGGGAAATTACAAACATTACATGGAAAAGATTGACAAGACTCATGCTCTGTGATTTGTGACTAAAGGTTACCTTCACATGGCGAGTTTTTATTCACTTAGCAGTGCTCACATAATTCCATTGCTGAGAGCTGCTGAAGAGAAGAGGTATTTCCATCTCAAGAGAAGCAATGTCAGCAGTTATCCCATATTAGTAAGGAATGATACAGAGTCATTCGTTCACATATTCACCAAACACATGGAAATTAACCACAATTTAAAATAGCCTTACTGACTTTAAAGAGTGTACGGTTGGCTTAAAAAATGAAACTACGTAGGAAAATACATTACTGGAAACAGCTAGAAGAAATGACAACAAGTTGCACCTCTTTTTTTACCATTCAGACTACACAAACTGCATAAATTTTGAGAGAAACTATCAATTTCCAGTGAGACCAAAGTTCACTGGGAAAGGAGCTACAATAGCACAGGATGCTGAAGACCTGAAAGGTCTGCTTAACGGCAGGCTGTTCTGTCTAAGAAAGTTTGACTGACTGCATTAAGTGTTGAAATTGTTCGGGAACGGAGGAGAGAGGAGTAAGGGCTTTAATTTCGTGAGCAGGAATTCACCAGCCCCATTCCCCCACCCTTCCCATCTGCTCCCAGGGTACAGCTCTGGGCTAAATCCTTACCTCATGCCTTTAGTTTCAATAGCTACTTACGTAATCTCATCAGATGGGAACACAGAAGAAAGGGAAACAATAGTAGTTCCTACAGGATTTCAGATGAGGCATTATCTTCAGCTATTTATTTGTTAACCACTCGCTGACTCACAGATACTGAAGTGCTGGCTGAAGCAAACAGCTCCCAAATCCAGACCCTGGGTTAAAGTCCCCTGCTGCAGCGTGCGCTGTACATTTAGGCAGCACGGTAGATGTCCCAGTCACAAAATCAAGGTAAAAGGCTAAAATGAGTGGTCTTGCACTACCTAAACCCTAAACATTTGCTCTGTGCACTAAGGCATGCTGACAGCTACCGTTTTGGAAGGAGACCATCCGGGGCCAGAAGCTCTGCAGTGCTACCCACGCAGCGCTTCATGCTGACAACCCTCAACCTAAATCAAAAACCATCGTGATAGTTGCAGTTCACAGTTAAGTCAAGTCTGCTACACTTGGCTGGTGACTCTTGTGAAGCAGGGAGCACACTGTGAATAGGCACACCAAATAAACGTGAGGCTAGGCACTGAGGTACAGCAAACACAAACCAAGAAAAGTCTCTACTGCATAAAGAGTTTGCCATCAAAATTGCACAAGAGAGACACAAGAAAGATCCTTATGCTTACCGTACAGCTCAGAAACTGAAGTACCAGAATGCTAAGTCACAGCCCCAAAATCCACAGGAAAACTGTGGCAAGGTGTGGGCTGGAAAAGTGTCAGGAACAATCCACCCCACTTCTACACTCTTTCCTAGGCATATTTTCAACCGCTGTGAGGAACAGCACACTGGGCTCCATGCGCCTTTGGTTTGGCTTACTGCTCCTGCTCTTATTTTCTTTCATTTAGCCACGAGCCTTGCCTGAACCTGCTTCAAAATCCACCAAAAGCACTTTGCTCTCCTAGGCAAAAACACTGTTGGTCTTGCTGGGGCCTTGCTGGAGTTCTCTGGGTTGTGCAGTACAGGGGGTCAGTCATGCTGGGCCATGCTGCTATCCTAAATGTAGCTATACATAGCTATATCTCAGATGTGGCTATACATTAGCTATAAGAAGTCTCTGCACTTCTTAGGGTTTCTTTCCTCCCCCCACCCCTCCCCCTCCATTCAGTGTGTACAGACACCAGAGGAATCAGGTTAGAAAGATTTTATCATTGCCACTGTGACCTTTTCACACATTTCACAGACCTCCATAACACAGCACTGGAAAGGCACTCTGAGATTGCAGCTTGCTCCTTACCTCCACACCAGGAAGTAAGCATGGTTAAGGCCATTCTTCATCCTCTTCTGGATAATATAACCTGTTCTTAAAGTGTCCAGTGTTTACCTCCACAGGCCATTTACTGCAATACTTCATCAGCCTTAATGGGAGAATACTATCCTCAACATTTGACCTACAGCTCAACAAGAAGGGCTAAAGCGAGATTCGAACTTATGACTTCTTTGGAACACACTGCAATTCCAGCCTTTTAGTTCTGAGATTTCCATCATGGACATTAAAAAGAAGAAAAATATGAGGAAAAGTAAAAGAAAAAAAAAGAAAAAATATAAAAAGCAGAAGAAAAGCAGAGAGAGGCAGAATAAATCAGAACTTCTACTCCCAGTACAGTCCCTTGCCATAACACCCTAGCAAAAGTCTCCCAGGGGATCCAAAATTTCTCTCACTGTATTCAGATGAGTATAATGGAAAATTCACAAAACCAGTACAGTTCTTGCTCTCAAAGTGACAAGGATGATTTTGAGTTTGGTTTGGGTTTTTTTCCTATCATTACTTGATTGAGTAGTAAGCACCACTTTACTGTCTGATAGACGTTTAAGGGATTTTCCTCCCTCTCTCTCCTCTGCATTGACAAGCTCTTCTCATCACTTCTCCACCAGGAAAAGAAGCAATGCAAAGGCTCCTGGAAGGCAGAAATGCTGAACTCAAGCATGACCTCAAACACTGCTATTGCAATAGAAGGGATTTCCCTGTTATGATCCTTTTCCTCTGTTCTAGATGAATCACACCTCTTACAGAATTATCTGATATTAAAAGACCTGACAAATGATTGAGCTATTAAAAGTCTGAATGTTACTATCCATAAATATTATCATGGTCATCATCCTATGGTAGAATACTATATGAGTACTGTCTTGGCAATGAGTCTTACCTAATGCAGCCTCTGTAACACTTGGTGATGGTGTTCTGAATGCTCTGAGTTCTTGGTTTAATTTTGTAAGCACAAGCTCCTCCCTCCTGAACAGTAATTAAATTAATTTAGAGATACAGAGCTGAGTGGGGGCTTGAGAGATTCATTCTTCTTCCAAAGTACAATACAGAATTGTTATTGAGTAATGCGCATGAAACTGATTACTTAAATATCCTCCAAAGATGGATACTCCACAGCTTCCCTGGACAGCCTGCTCCAGGGTTATACAAAATTCACCACTTACTTACATGGGTGGAGTTTTTCACCCTTTTGTCTAACCAGAATCTGGGCAGCTGCAATTTAAAGTGTTTCTTATCCTGTCCTCAATGGCAAAGAGAACTTTCCCCTTCCCTCAAGATATATATAAATGTATATATAAAAAAACCAAATCTCTCTGTGTGTATATATATAGTTAAACATGTGTGTCTAAACACACACACTTCAAAGAAGAAAATTTTCCTTGCCCTTATATATATATATATATATGTATACATATAGGTTTATATTCTGTCAAATACACACACTCTAGCATAAATGATGGGGTTTAATTACAAGAAATTGGAGTAAATCAGAAAAGAGGAATGTATACTTGTGCATTCTAGAATTATTGATGTTGTTGATGTTTTTAATGTATTCCTGCTGTATTGCCTAGGAGATCCAGTTGACAAGACAGAACTTTATTTTGTGCTGTGCAAACTCAGATCAAATACATTCCTGCCATCCTGCTCAGACCTGTATGATAAACATCAGCCTTAGCCACACACAATCAACTTTCAGTATATTGAGGTGTAAATAGTAATTATGAATATTCTGAGGTGTTCACCATTTAGGAAAACAAAAATAAGCTGTTGTCTTTTCATGTTTTCCTGGGACTCAGCGTCTCCCTCAGACTCACCTGCAGAACTCTTAAGACTCCTTACTCACATTTTCCTTTCCTTCTTCCTGCAGGTGACACCAGAAGGGGCTAGGGCTGCTTATTCTATTTGCTTCAGTTTCATGCAGAAAGCAGGGTGTAAGTCCCTCCTTCCTACCTTAGCTCCTCATTCCTACTCCATGGTAAAACTCTCCATCACTTCAAACACCCTCAATACACTGAGTCACTGGGCTTCACGTCACATGAGAGAAATGGCTTGGGGAAAAAAATAATTAAAAATATATAACTGATTTCTAATCAGATGAATAATCCAGTACCTCAGCCCAAATGAGGGGACAGGGAAAAATGTGCAGGAGCTGCAGGGAATGCCAAGATACTGAAGGAAACACACTGGGCCAAACCACGCCACTGATGCAGCGGTAGTTACGCAAGTAATTGCACAGGCCCAGTCCCCTCAGGCATCCAGTGCCCTGGATGTCAGTCATCCTTCAGGCCATCAGTCCTCAAGTACGGAGCCTTCCTACCCAACTACTACTTTCCCAAGGCAGCAGAGAGGCTAGGGGGAAAATATGAAAGGGGCGGGGGGAAAGAAAGAAAAGAGCTGTACTAAAAAAAAATACAAACCTTTAAAAGAAATCTCTGCAAGGAGAGGAGGAAAAAATTTGATGGGGTTATCCTTCATCCAGCCACATCCCTGGCTTCTTTTTGAGCAGAGTGTCCGGGGGAAGGACAGCGGGCTGTGCAGGACAGCAAGCTGTGCAGAGCTGCATGCAGTCCTGCAAACCCTGGGAGAGAGCACGCTGCTGCGTGACCGCAGCATGGGGCAGGAGCCACTGCTGCTACTGGATGTGAGGCCAGGGAGCTCAAGGCTGAACTCCCCTAAAATCCACACAGCCTCTGAAGGAGTCAACGATCTGATTTCAAGATGTGGAGCAACTCAAGCTTCTGCCAAGTCAACTTGGGCAGATGCTCCAGAGCGGGCAGGAGCTCGGCATCTGCCTGTCTGCTTTTAGGACTGCAAGAAACATTCTTGCACTGTTTCATTTCTGTGTGCCTTCAGGTTGCTAGCCTGGTGAGCAAGGAACTGCCATTTTCCCAGCATAAACCCCACCTGGAAATCTGATGTAGGGGCCTTAAGCACTGTATTTTATTCAGCGGGTTTTCCCACCACACAGACTTTAGGACACCGTTTAAAGGTGTGATTACATTAAATTTAATGAGTTCTGCTGGGTCCTGTGGGTGGACAAGCATTTACAAACGCATCCAGGTGCTAAGACCTCCCTGACTCGGTGACTTTGATCCAAAGTTGTGCCCCTTGCCTGTGACGATTCTACCTTGTGCAGGGCTGGATTAAAGCACATTACCATCTCCTGCCTGAAAAATGCCAGCACATGGTGTTACAGCATTACCTGTCAACCTCACCTCTAATTAAAGCAACCAAGTCACTTGCGGTTAGCTACAATTCAAAGCCCAAGCTGTGAAGCAGATGCAGCCTAACACACACACACACACACACACACAAACCAGAAGCAAACAACAAACTCGCTTGGCTTTGAAAACAGTCTAGAAGAGCAACAGCTTCAAACACGACGGGCTCCCTCGGCATCCCGTCGGGATGCCGGCGCCAGGGAGGCTTGGCACCTACACCCGGAGACCCAGGGGTACGGCCAGGGTTCAGGGGTGCTGCCCGAGCTCCGGGCACGGCGGGGCAGGGCCGGCGGCAGCTGCCGGTTCCCCAGCTGCCGGTTCCCCAGCACAACTCCCCCGTGCCCGCGGGAGCTTCCATAGGGCGATACCCTGCGCCGGGGCACCGAGCCGCTCCGCCACCCTGCGACTCGGGCCATGGGGTGCACACACACCCCCACCCACCCACCCGCTGCCACGCCACGTGGCGCCGCGGCGTCCCGCCGAGCACCGGACCGCCATGGGTGCGGAGCGAAGCCTGCAGGACGGGTACCCCCAGGTAGAGGAGGGGTGGGGGCAACGGAAGGGAGTAGTGCCAGGCCGGGTCCCGAAAAGCCCGCCGGTGAGTCACGGCAAGCGGCGGCGGGAGGGGGGCGGGGAGAGGCGCGGGGCCACGGCAGCACCCCCTGGCGGCGGCGGGCGGGGCGGGCGGGCGGCTGTTGTCACATGTCGGAAAGTCCCCGGCGCTGCCGGTGGAAATCCCCGGTGGGGGTTTTTGTTGTGTGTTTTTTTCGCTGGCTTTTTTTTTTTTTCTCTTTGTGGGGCCCGGGCGCTGAAACAGAAAGGAGAAAAAAACAAACCGAGAGGCTCGGCTCAGCCCTTCATTCCGCAGCGGCGGCGGCAGCGGCAGCAGCTCCGGTGGGGAGGGGGCGGCGGAGCAGGAGGAGGAGGGAAAGGAAGGGAGCCCCGGCTTGGCGGGGATTGATGGCTTCCGAGCTCAGCTGCGTTCCACTGCTCCAGCCTCGCTGCTGAAGAGCTACCGGCAGGATCGGTCGGAGGAGCAGCCCGCCGGTGGAGAGGTGAGCGCCGCTCCGGGCACGGGAGCAGGGGTAGGGCACGGCGCCGCGACGGACCCGCACACCGGCTTCATCGCCTTTTAACCCCGCTCGCAGGAGGGCGCCTCAGGGTACCAGGAGTGTTTGGCCGCAGAGCTCGGTCGCTTTCCGCCCGGCACCCGAGCGGCTGCCGCTCCGAGCGGGGCTGGCTCCCAGCTGGCTCTGGGCAGCTCGGCCCGGGCGGCGGAACGGTGCCCTCTGGTGCCTGGCGCCGGCCGGGGCTCGGCGGGCTCTGCGCAGCGCGTACGGCTGGAAAAGCCGTGCGGCCTGAGCTCCTTCCGCGGGGACGCGGACAGGTGGGGAGAGTGGCTCTGCTCCGCTCCGCCCGCCGTGTGCCCGCTCCCAGCAGGCCAGCGAAGCTGGGGAGCTGCGCCCTGTACACCCTCCTCAGCCCTAATCCTCTTCCTCGGTAGAGAGGGCTGGCGTGTTTGGTTGGGTACCTGGCACTCGGGCAGAGACCCGGGCGTGGAAATTGACGGGCGCTGCAGGTGTGCTAAGCGCGGTTATTTCAGCGTTGCCGTTGCACTTCAAGGAAAAGTTCATTATCACCTCTTTTCAGAGGGCAGAAAACTAAAGTAACTGTACGAAACTGCCGCCAGATCTCGGGAGAGTATTCCGCTTTCCCGAGCCAAGCATCCTCAGTGTGGGGCGCTGAGAACGGATGCTGCCTCCGACAGCTGTTTATATCACTACCTACAGCTGTCCGTCTCTGAGCGTTCATAGCCACGGCGTGTCAGGAGGCTCGAGTGCTGTAGCGCGCAGCAAAGCACAGCGCAGTATGGATTAACGATCGTAGCTGAGCGGCTTTTTCTGTTCTTTAAATCTCCCGCTTAGGTGGCTGTTGAGTTCTGTTTGTTTCATCGCATTGTTCTTTGAAAATAAGGGTTGCTCCGCTTTTGCCTTGCTTGGCGCTTGATACTGTAAGTAGCGGAGACAGTAATTTCCGTGTGTGAGGGGAAAACGCGCCTCTGGAATATAATACTGAATAATGATCTTTCAGTGAACGCTTCTGTAAGCTCAGTGCTTTTTTTGTTGCCTAAAGCTGGAAATAACCATTTCAAGGGTCCGTGCCAGTAGTGCTTAATCATGTGATTAGTCTTCGTTCGTGTAAAAAAATCCCATTGACTCAATAGCTCTACTTACATAAGTAAGGAATTCAATATTTCAGTCATCTCACAGCAAAGTGTAGCTGTGTTGTAATAAACAGATGAATAAGGGGTTGATTATATTTAATTTCTTACATCGTCCATACATATAAATCTAGGATTACATGAACAGCGTGTGTATAACTCTGTTGGTGGGGGGAAGGGATGGGAAAGTGTGGTGTTGTCGTTCTAAGGCTATATGTTGGCAGGTGAGTGAAAAGAATGTGCTGTCTTTGTTAGGTAAAGGAAAGCTGTTCTGTGTGTTGCAGGATGGGAGAGCTCTGAGCCCTGTCCCCAGTGCTCTACAGGAGCAGAGTAAAGAAGCTCTCTGAATGACATTGCCCTGACTGAGCTGAAAGGACTTTGCAGCATCTCACATTTCACCTGCTTCTATTTAGGGCTTGACAGGGTGTCCACTGAACTTCTCCATCAGCTGGATCTCAGAGAGGTTGTAGAGGGCAGCTGGAGTTTGAGGTCCCCTCTTAGCCTGGCAGGCTCCTTTCCAGTGCTCCGGCTGGGCAGCTGGAGGTGGATGTCACCATTGGATGTGTCCGGGTGAAGAGGAGAAAGCAGCTGGAGAAGGGCATGCTTAAGCCTTTCTGTGCGAGAGGGGTCTTCTGCCTCCACAGATCTGGAAGTCCCTTCCCAGTCAGTCTGTTGGGTTGTAGTTGTCCTTCCTCTTGCTGGTCCTTCAGACTCCTGTCTCCATGAGAACTTACTAATAGCTGAATAAAGCAGTTGTCAGTTGCTTCTTGTCTCCCTGTACATGGCAAGGTATATATCCAGACCTGGATATACACTAGGAGTGTGATAGTTGTTCCTAGGTTCACAGTCGCGATGGTGGGGTCTCCTGATGCGACCAGCTGTAATGTAAACATGTCAGGCAGGCATATCCTTATTTGCCTTAATAGACATTTGACTTTGTTTTTAAACAGAGCAATGCTGTATGTGGATAGCACTGAGAGTCTTTCCAACTAAAAAGATGGTGGTGGTGTTACCGTAGCGCATGGGAGTTTTGAGGGATGTGGTCCCTGCGTTTGGCCCTAACTAGCCACAAAGTTAGTGCACTCTGTCTGAGTAAGTATTTCAGAGAGTGTAGACAGTTTGAGGTTATGGGGGTTTTTTTGTTCTTCCTGCTGTAGCCTGAGAGGCCAGAGATACTGAAGAAAGGGATGCAGGGCAGCAAACATTACATACCCCGCTGTGGAAAAATATTGGGGTTTTTGAGCCAAGTGGAAATGCTTTTTCAGCTATGTTGACTTACCGCTGAGTAATAGCAGCACTGCAGCCTGCACCCCCACGCGCGGCACAAGCACCCCTGTGCGGTGGCTCAACCACTCACAAAATATAAGGAGCCTCAAGCAGAGTAATGTTAGAGTCTGCTCTTGAGCCCTTGCTCTGCTGCAGACTCCTCGCTTGCCATCTCTGGCCGCTGTAAGTATGGGACAGGTACTAGTGTGGCATGTAATTCTTGGGGCTCTTTTTGTACTGTTCCAAGCATCACAACTCAGAACGGACGGGTTGTGGAAATCTGAAATGGTCATTATCTGCTTTTTTTGGCATGGCATCAAAACAAGAGCTTGAAACGTGCTGAAAGTTCAGCAAGTTCATATGGGATTACACCGTGCAATTATCAATTAGTCAAATTTCCAGGATAATTTTCCTTTCCCTTGATCTTGTCTTCTTTTATCCTTACTTTGATTTAAATGCTTTTTTTTTTTGAATGATGATGCAATTTCCTTAGTTATAAATGAATTCCCTGTAATATCTCAGTAAATGATAGCAATAAACGATTGGAATAAGCTGGTCATTGTCTATATCTGAGTAATGCAGAAAGGCTAGTGGATATGAGCCCATCATCTATGGACTGCATATGCTCTGTGCTCATTTCAGGCAAAACTGCTGCCAGAATCTTACCCCTTTCAGGCTTCTCAGTCTCTGGAGATGTGACAGTGCTGTGATGCAAGAAAGTTAACATTCTAATAAAATGATCCTTTTTCATTTCAGATGTCTTCTAGAAACATGGCTGGCCAACACATCCTTCCTCAAGCTTTGTACCAGAGTAATATGCTTAAAGCCATGAAGATTAGAGAGAGGACACCTGAAGACGTGGTCAAAGCCCCCAATGGAATAATTCACCACTTCAGGACTATGCACAGATACACCGTAGAAATGTTCAGAATGTGCCAGTTTTGCCCGCAGTTTCGGGAAACGCTTCAGAAGGCCCTGATGGACCAGGCCACCCAGACTTCACTGGAGCGCCAGAGGAAGCTCAACTGGTGCATGGAAGTTCGGAGACTTGTCCCATTGAAGACTAATGGTAAGTTATGAGGAGGTCTTTGTGTTCACATTAAAACAAGCAGTACTAATGTAGCACCTTTATTAATAATACCTGAGTTCACGTTAATGAAACAGAAGTGCCTGGCCTTAAAAAAAGTGGTTCCTTTTAGTCCTAGTTTAGTAAACTAAAATTCTTTCCACATGATGTGCTGTCCTGAGGCTGCAGCAGTCCCCTGCCCCTGTCATAGTATTATGAATATAGCCTGAAAATTTCACGGATACTTCCATAATATCAGTAACCTGTGGCACATCAGAGTACAATACCAGCCCGGAACTTTGACTTGCAACCCGGCGCCTTTCCCTGAAGCCGACTCTGCTCTGTGTCAGCTGCCTCGTCGGAAGTGCTGAGCGGCCCTTGATGCCAGGGAAGAGGAGACTTCAGATGCTTTCGTGTGTGTGTGTGTGTGTGTGTGTGTGTGTGTGTGTATATATATATTAGAAGCCATAAGCCCTACTGCTGTAGCTGGCAGGCAGAGTTCACCTGCTGGCCCAGCTTTACCTGTATGCCAGCAGGAGCATTCTGGACTTGGAGCTGGTGGGAACTTGACCTCCCTTGCCCTGGGGTCAGCAACCTGCTTCCAGCTGGCTCCCTTACCCTCAGTTACCAGCTGAGGTTTGGTGGCTCTTGCCCTCCCTCAGGGCTTGCCAGGGTCTTGCCAGTCATTGGGTTTGCATTGCTGACAGCCATCTTCGTGCAACACAAAGTTTGCACAACCCTTCTCTTTCAAGGGTCAGCACTGGGTATAGGGCTTGGCTTTAGGGCTACTTTGTGTGTGCTGTGTCAAGCGTTATAAATTAAAAGGTACAGCAGTAGTGCAGAGATTTCCAGAATAGTGTACATGTGTCCATGATCTTGAGCAGGAAACTTCTGCACGTGACTAAGAGTTGCTAAGCATTTCACGTTCAGCAGAGGAATGACTCGGCAATGGCTGTGACTTATGGTCATGCAGCTGTGAACTTGGACTCAGGATTCCCTACAACACAGGTGGTCCCTAGCTGAGAAGGTAGACTGGGACAGCAAGGACTCCAAGAACATGGAAAATACATCTTTGCTCAAGGAGCAGACAGTCATAGAAACAGCGGGTGTGGTGGACTTGCAGCCTCATTGAAGTCTTTATGTTTTGTTCTGTGGATGCTTCTTTTTATATCTGTTTATGTACATGTTTTCCTTATCTTCCCAGTCCACATTGTTCTGTACTTCTCAGTCTGATCTCACGTGTCTGTCTTGTGCAAAAGCCATAAAAACGGAACCACCACATAGATGTCACTGCTGTGACCTAGAAGAGCCAGATCCCAATGTGTGTGTCTGCAGTTATCAGAGAGGCACCAACCTGTTGTTGGGCTTTTGCATGTGTGTAAAATTCTTGTGACTCTTATTAGGCTGTTCTTGGAGATTATGTAACCTTGAACTTCCAGAAGGACAGGAGTTGCAGCTCAGGCAGGCAGCGAGTTGCAGGTACTAGGAAGGTAACATCACTCCAAGTGTTGCATCTTCAAAACTTCACCCCAGGAGACAGGCAAGCAGATTTACTAGGAAGATGGACAACGTGCCTATCTTTTGCCCAGGGCAAAGAACGAGGTTTTGGAATGCCCCATCTCCTGTTATGATGAATCCTGCAGGGGTTAACACTGCCCTGACAGACCCCTGCTGCTGACATCACTGTGTTCAGTAGCTGTGACTTGACTTGTCTGGTCGTGTGACTGTCAGCCTGCCTTGCAAATGGCAACAGTTTGTGGACTGAGGCTGGGGTCACAACCGTGAGCTGGTGTACCAGGATATATTAGGGCAGGTTGAGTCAAGGCAAAGCAAGGACTTGGTTTGTGGTTCCCCCCATCCCCCATAACCCGCGCAGTCAATGAACTTAGCTTCAGTTCGGTGCTTTAGGGTCATCGGGTGCATGAGTAGGAGTGGCTTTGCAAACCTGTGGTTTATGCAAAGCAGTTGCAGCTCTGGACCTTTGCAGGGGAGAGAAGGTAAACTGGACTGAAGGAGAGGATCCCTGAAAGCACGGGTAGAAGCTTTGGGGACCTGTATTATCCTAGAAAATAACATGTCAGTGGGGTTTTTATTCCCTCCTGCCCCCAGCATGAAGAATATTTTTTAAACCATTTAGCTGCCTAACCCATAGGTGTGGGAGGAATATATTAATTCTTCAGCCAGTGGTGGGCTTTCTTCAGAAAATTCTGGGGGTTTTCTGATGAAGGTTGTAACTGTTGAAAGCAAAGTATTTCCTATAGGAAGTTTTGTTGTCTGTTTTATCTAATACGTACGTGAGTTTGTGGAGTGCCCTGGGCTTTTTGAATTTAAAAAAAAATAAAGCCCTTTTGAATCACCACACATTTCTTGTCAGATGGGCGAATGGCGGATAGGGGAAAAGCAGTGGGAGGCATACAAATTGAAACCATTGTGGGTTTGGTGTTTTTTTTTTTGGGTGGGTTTTTTTTGTTTAATTAAAAAAAAAAGTATAAAAATTTAAAAATTCCCTTGCCTATTGGCTGCAGGGATTTCACTTGTACAATAATGAATTGGCACCCATTCCAGTTCTGCCGGCCACACCCCCCGGGAAAGTCCGAGGGCGGCTTTGGGGCTCAGCCCCGGAGCCGCAGAACAAAAAGTACAACTGTTGCTCAATTGCTAGTCAAAAGTCGCGGGGGAATTCCAAGTGCTGTGTAAGGAATTTTGGGCAGCGCTTCTCAATAAAGAACTGAAAGCGAGCTCTCTGGTAGACAGGGGACCAGAAAAAAGAAAAAAAAAAATCATCTTATCTTTGCTCTAGATTTTGCAAAGGGAAAATTTTAATGGGATTAATATGTCATCTTTCTCGGTCAGAAGGAAACCCAGTCAGTCTTTCTGTCTTATATGTGTTCCCTGATTTTTGAGCTCAAGTAAGCGGCTCGCGGACTTGGAGTAACCAAGACAGTGTTCAGGGACCAGGGGCAGACGCAGGAACCTGGCAAGCACCGAGTCCACAGCAATTCATGTCGTGTTGAGCAGATTTCGGAGGATCTCTTCTGCAGGCTTTGGGGTCTGTTGTAGGATTTTCTCTGCAGCTTCCTAGGAAAAGTAGCAGAAGTGTTGGCAAATGGTGTAGTTGAGCTCATAGTGCATGCAGCAAACAGGTTTTAAATCTTTGGTGGGGTGTTATTTTTCCCCTGCGTGAGAAAAATCTAGCAGTGTGGTTTATGTCGTCTATTCCAAGGAAATTCCTGTGATTTCTTAGCATTGAGCAAATTTGTTCACCACTGTAGTAAACATCAGACCTAGTTTGCAACCTGAGGATATAGCAGTAATGACTCTTAATGTCTCCCTTTCAGGGGAGACACCAGCTGCTGAAGAAGATGGCTAGAGATAGAATTTGAAACCCAGCCATAGGCATAGTTTGTCACACCTTTTAATTAACTGACTTCTCTGTTTCTCAGTTTCTTCCTCTCTGAAATTGCAGAACATCTCTTTACTTCCTACCTGTTGAGTAAAGAGGACTTTTTCATCGTGAGGAGTGTGTGTAAATGAAAACCAGATCATTATGTTTTTCGCTTATTTAGCTTTAGTTTTGTGTTTTAGAAGAGCGACCCTCTAAATAAAATATTTAACAGCCCAGCATACTGTCGGTGCTGAGAGGATGGTGTCCCCACAGTTGCTTCACATAAATGGCCTACTCCTCCCTTTCTGCCTTTTTAAATTTTTAAAGAATTGTAATTACTATTTCTCCATGAAGCACAGCCCAAGCACCAGGCCATTCAGTGCAGTGCTCCTCAGGGGACGCAAGGCTTGGTGTTACTACAGTGTATTCTTAGTGGTTTCCATTATCTCTTCCCCATGTCATCAGCTGTACTTGTATAAACACTGAAGAGGGAGGTTTACACATTCTTTTGTAATTTTAAATTGACTTTGGTATGTTTAAAAGCTATTTCAACTGTGTAACATTTGCAGTTGACCCCAAAATTTAGTTCATGATATCAGTCAAAGTTAAGGAAGTTAGATAAGGGACAGGCTTCCCTCCATTGCTGAATGACAGCCTACTACCAGCTGGTGAAGGGACAAAACCAGTAGAGAGGACTTTGTTCCATTCCGCCTTGGAGCAGACAGCTCATCGCTGCAGTCTTGTTAACAGCCTCGTGTCCAAGGCAGAGAGAGAAGCACACAAGGAATATGTGTGTGTGCAGCACAGTTCTACACCCTGTGCACTTCTGGGGTTTTAATTAAGTTGCCATTTAATAATAATGCGCTCTTGCCTTTGTTTTGCAGGTGATGGGAATTGCCTCATGCACGCCGCGTCGCAGTACATGTGGGGTATTGAAGATATCGACCTCGTCTTAAGAAAAACATTGTTCAGTGCGCTCAGGGAGATTGACACACAGAACTTGAAGCACCGCTGGCAGCGGGAGGCTAGCAAGTCCAAGGAGTTTGTAGAAACAGGACTCCGCTATAACACCCGGGTAAGGTGGCCTGAGGGAACCGTGCTGTTCTCCACGTGCTCATCAGTGTTGTCTAGCTGATTTCATTTGCTTTTTGGCTTCACGGATGCCACTGCTCGTGGAGAGCAGACAGAGTCCTCCTTCGGAGGAAATGGACAATGTGGCTATTTTGAGCTGCAGTTGGTTCCTGACCTCCATGTCTTTGAACCATTGCTGACGGATGTCTCTTTCCTCAGAACTGGGAGGAGGAGTGGGAATACCTCATTGAAATGACCTCCCCAGAAATATCTGGGGCTCGAAACAGGCTTCCGTATAATGCACTGGAAGAAATCCACATTTTCATCCTTGCTAACATCCTCAGAAGGCCAATCATTGTCCTTGCAGGTGAGTTGCCCAGCCAGCCATCGTACCTTATGGACCATGTTACTCTTTGTATTAGTAATCTTGCTTTGCTCATAGTTGTTCCTAGGTAGATAGGTTTCAGAACTGGGCATTTTCAATAATTATCCTAAAATAGCCAGAATGTTTTCTCTTGCCTGTAGCACATGCTTAATTGTGTCTGTTTGTGTTTTCTTTATCTTCCTTATGCAGATAAAGTGGTGAGAAGTTTAGAGTCTGGCTCCAGCTTCGCTCCTCTGAACGTTGGCGGTGTTTACTTGCCTCTGCTTTGGCCAGCTGAAGAATGCTACAGATACCCAATAGTGCTTGGCTATGACAACATGCATTTTACACCTCTGGTGTCTCTGAAGGACAGCGGGCCAGGTAGTTTTCGAGTAGTTTTCAAGTACCTTGTTTGATATTTATATAGCTGCTTCAATTTCATCATGCCAGTCAACCATTTACAATGTAATCTGGTTTAGATTTGCATTTCAAAAGTCAGAATAAATGTAGAAGATGCCTTTGGAATGTGCACTTAAAGTGTGACCAGAAACAGTTTTGACTGTAAATGGGAATAGGAAATAAAGGTCGTTTTCAAATCGCTGTTTGAAAGTAGAGTACAACTTGCCGGCTTGCAGGCTGTCCTTGGTCAAAGGGAGACCTCTGCTTCATTATGTTCTGGTCTCCTTTCCACACCCCATCAAAAGATAAGTTTTGAAGGATCTGGTTTCACAGCGCACACAATGTGATACATGTGGCTCTTCTGAAGGGACAGAGGTGCTCTAAGTTCAGGTTAGGGCATCATCCCCTGGAAAGGTCTAACAAACTACATCTGTACTGCTGTCTACATGCAGAAGAAAATTGCTATGAGACATTATAGCTTCATGGGGTAGGGCTAAGTTTGTGGTGCAGATGTGTCTGTGTCCTCCCCCAGTGGCATAGTTTAGAAACTGGTTGCTTCTGCCAGCCATTCTCCTCTCTCTGAAATTACGTGCTAATGTGCCTTGTTTCCCACAGAACTCCGGGCTGTGCCTCTGGTCACCAGTGAACGAGGCAAATTTGAGGACTTGAGCTTGCACTTCCTGACAGATGCAGAGGAGAGGGACACAAAGCAGCTGCTAAAAGACTACCTGATAGTGATAGAAATTCCAGTGCAAGGCTGGGACCATGGTACAACTCATCTAATCAATGCTGCAAAGTGAGTAACATTCCCTTTTCTGCAAACCTTGTTTACGGTGGTGGGAGGTGCCAGTGTGGTCCTTGGGTTTTTCCTTTCTTCCTTCCACAGTAGCAACCCTGTTTACCCTCTGTGATACAAAATCATGGCATTACTGCTGACATGCTTTGAAAGTGGAGTGGGCTCAACCCAGTCGCAGATTTAAAGGCAAAAATGTCTTCAGACCTGGCAGACCAAAACTAACATTTTAGAAGTGTAAAATGATTAGTTTCACTGACTTTGAGATTACATGGGAGGGTGGCTGAAAAGTAGTTAAACCCAGGAAGCAGTTAGACCAAACTCCTGTGCTTCGTGTAAGGGTGCGTTGCATAAGGGGCAGTTGGTGAAATTATGGTTGCCCTGGGGGAAGGACCTGGCGATAGGCTCTTGGCACAGGCGCCTTGGCACACTGGGCTGTTGCAGTGTGGCAGTAGGCAGGAAGCTGTGGCTGGTCGAGGAACCATCATCAGTGCTCACCCCTGCCCCGACAGCTGAGCATCAGTAACGTTCAGGAGGCAGCTGGCAGCACCCATCGCCTTCTCCTTGGATTTAGGGAATGCTGGCAGCGGTGTCTGCCCAGCCCCTTGGCGAGTGTGGAAGGGATGCGACTCCCTGTGTCCTTGTGTCTCCTTCCATTGCCACACGGGGGAGGGGTGGTTTGGGAGCCTTGGAAACTGAGTCCTCCTGCCCAAAAGATAGGTACATACATAAAGAAGAGCGATGCAGCTTCCCTAGTCCTGCTGCATGAAGGTGTTCTCAAGTGTTACCAGTAATGCCAGCTCCTCGTCCTTCGAGCTGCGGCATGGCGAAGCTCCGCTGCAGGGTTTGCCTGCAGTCAGGGACAGGGTAGGGATGCTGTGGTGAGTGCTACTGCTACGCACAACACAATGAAGGCCTGTAGTTTGTTTAAAGAATTCCCCTGGTAGATAACAGACCCAACAGGGCAAAACCAGGAGCAGATTTCGTGATAAACTGTATCATGAAAGGTAGAGCCCACTGTAGGAAAGGCTCTTTCTTCGCGTGGGCTGGTGAAGAGACCAGTCTTCTACTCTACCCTCAACTCAGCTGAGCTTTGGTCTTCAGTGGAATTCAGGATTGGGGGGATTTTCCTTTTCACTTCTCAGGGATTATCCATATTCTTCCTGCAAACAGCTTGCAGACAGAAAACCCTCACCTAGAAAATCCTTTTAAGAATACTTCTGTTTGATATTGCATCAGAGCATGTCTTTAGATGTGAAAGTCTCCATTTGACATCACTGAACACCTGCTTTTAAAATTATTTCCATTTACAGCAACAGTTTTAACATCCTGGATCTTCTAGTTGAGTAATATGGATGTGCATTAAATCTACATTTCCTCCCCACGTTGCTTGTATTTGCCTCCACCCCCACCATCTGCCCTTTTCAAACACTGATGCAATCTTCCTTTTTTGGCTGTCAGGTTAGATGAAGGCAACCTACCCAAAGAAATCAACCTTGTGGAAGACTACTTTCAGCTGGTACAGCATGAGTACAAGAAGTGGCAGGAGAACAACGAGCCTGCTCGGAGAGAGACCTGCCCCAGGAACAGACAGGAACTGTCTCTTTCCCAGCTCTCCCTCTTACAGGTGAAGTGTGAAACACCAAACTGCCCTTTCTACATGTCTGTGAACACCCAGCCTTACTGCCATGAGTGCTTTGAGCGGAGGTCCCAGGGGAGCAAAGGAAGAAAGCAGACCTCCAAAGCAACACCCGAAAAACTGAAGGCAGCTGGGTTGGGCTCCTCCCGTGGGGATGTTTGTGAACCTGGGGGATGGGTGCCCGAAGAGCCTGTAACAGGGCCTCGCTCTGCACCGCCGACCGCCCCAAGCCTTTTCCTGTACAGCGAAACCACGGCCATGAAGTGCAGGACACCAGACTGCCCTTTTACACTGAACGTGCAACACAATGGGCTTTGCGAGCGCTGCTACAACTCCAGACAGCTCGGTCCTTGCAACAACTTGGATGACCAGAGACATTTAGACTATGCCACATGCAAGGTGTGCCATCAGAAGGCCAATAGGACCTTCAATGGCATATGTAGCACTTGCTTCAAAAGGACTACAGAGCGCTCCTCAAATGGCAGCCCTGCTTTCCCATCCTCTTGCCACCAGAGATCAACATCTGACCCGTCTCAGATTTCGCAGATCCTCCTCCAGAATTCCTGCCATCAGGATCCCAACAGCTGTGGTGAGGAGCCTTCGCCAGTGCTGTTTCCTCCAGAGAAGAGGGGAGGTGACCTCTGCAGGAAACCTGGCTGCAAGTTTTTTGGGACATCGCAGAATGAGGGCTTTTGCACCTTGTGTTTCTTTGAATACAGGGAAAACCATGGTAAGTGGAGATGGGGTGGGCCTTGGCACACTTTGACTGCAGATGGTCCTTCTCAAGCTATGAAGCTTTGCACACAATGGGTGCTAAAAAGGCAGGGAGTGACTGTAAAGGTGTGGAGCAGCAGCAGCAGTGGTGTGAAGAGGAGTTACTATTATCCTGTAATTATCTTGTAAAAACTCCCATCAGCTTTCTTGGAAGCAAAGCTGGTGCTCAGAAAGACTGTTAGTTTCTGGTCCCCCTCTGCAGGCCACTGTGATCATGATTTGGTATGAATTGTCTGGACAAGCTGTAGGGCTTGGTGGGGGAACTGCTATAGTATTGATGCTCCTGAAATCCAGTTGTCTTAGCAAGGCTTTTAAGCTTGGACTGCATTTGAAGCTCTGTATCTGTTCTGGGTATAACAGATATAACGCCCTGGAGTAACTACTGAAGTCACCTTGATAATAAGCAGAGCAAGTAGAAGCTGACTGTAGATAAAGTGCCTGTATTTTGGAGTAACTTAGGAGTGCATTTTTAGAATCTACCTTGAAATCCTCCTTGGTAGCACCATATGCATGTGTGCACGTGTGTGTTTGAAGGCAGGCCTTCATAAAGGTAGCAGTCTGTGAATAAACCTCAGCATGAAATCTTTGGTTTTTATGCTGCTGCCTGGTTACACAGGCCACAAGCCCTTGGGTATGTACTGAGGGTGAAAGAGAAAACTCTTGCAGGTCTCGAGACTGTGGAAGTGCTGATGATGGCGCCAGTGCTGCGCTTTCCACACACTTTCAAATTTGGGAACTTCTGTGCCAGCTTGCAATAGCTCATTTTCCAGCGTTGTTCACTATGAATGTTTTTTTCCTGTTTGTGGAATATATGATTGCCACACGCAGCTAAAAACTGTAGGCACTTTTTCCCATTAAACTCTGTGCCGCTGTACTTCCATTGCCTGGTGCTGCTGAAATGGGGAAGGCTGAGAGGGAAGTGTTGGAGTAGATCACAGATGGGATGCTGAAGCCAAAGGCGACATTCCTTTTCACTTCAGTGGGATCAAGTTTTCCCACTGAAGACAAGTTTTCCCCAGATCAGCAGTTTGAGTGACTTCTGATGTGAAAATCAGACTGTATTAGGTCCTTTACTTATGTAACATGGAGGAAAGTGCAGCAACTGAGGTGGCTCAGGATTGTCCAAACCCCATGTTTTAAAACAGTAGATTATTTTTTGTTGTTGTTTTTAATCTGGGGAGCTTTTCGTAGTTGCTTTGAGTCACCAGATCTAGTGAGCACATTCAAATTTCTCCTGTCCTTACTTTGCATTGCAGACAGCGCTTTGCTACGCCACCAGAGGAGATCTCAGAGGAAGCCCTTGGCAGCGGGTCAGCCTGGGACCTCCGCCGCCACCTTCCGTAACACCGTGTCCTGCCAGAGGCGCGACTGCGGCACCCTGAGCAGCACCATGCTCGAAGGGTACTGCCAGAACTGCTTCATTAAAGCCCAGAACCAACGGTTTCAGGAAGCCAGGAGGACAGAAGAACAGCTGGTGAGACAGCCAGAAGTAAGTGTGAACTTCTCAGAACTTTCCTCTTGTTTAGCTCTGCGCGTTTTTCTCTTGTGCGCACAGCTCAGGGTGTGTACTAGAAAATCCTCAGGTGACTGCGTCCTGAGAATCATGGAGAGACGAGTGTAGAGTATCTCGTTCATTTTCCCTGCTGCAGCTGAGCAGCACATCTAAAAAGTCGTTCCCAGTTTTGGGTTATTATGGCTGTCTTCAGTTTTACCCCAGATGGGATTTTACCAGCAATTTCCGTGGAAGCAGTTGAACCAGCAGTTGGTTTGCTTGCTTGTCAGGGAGAGATTTTTGTTCTTGCCCGTAGAGCATCGAAGGATTTAGTCTGCTTCATGTTGCCTTTTCCATTGAGCCCATTTTCTCTGTTCCAGTTTTGAGGTTTTCTTTGTCTGGTTTGTTTTGACTCTTTTAGAATTGAGCGTTACCAAAGATAAAAACCTTTATTTTTTTTCTCAGAAATGGCAGGATTTGTGATTTTCTTTGGTAAAGCTCAGCTTGGCTCTTGGTATTGCACTTTTAAGAAGCGGCGTGTCTTCAACAACCCGCAGTGATTACCTACACAAACCATGAGCAGAGCTGAAAGTGAATCAAAAAGCCTCTTGTGCTGCCAGCGCGGCAACTGACAATGTGTTTCTAACTTTTTTCAAGAGAACAGGCCAGCACAGAGACGTGCAGCGGGGAGTGTTGAGTAGCCAGAAGAGACAGTGTGCGGCGGCTTCCTGCCGAAACAACCTGGCCCGCAGAACCGACGACTTGTGCCCCGAGTGCCAGCGCCTCAGTCAGCTGGCGCCTTCGGGGAGTGCCAGGGACCCCTCCGCAGAGGAGCCCCCGAAGCAGCGCTGCCGAGCCCCTGCTTGCGATCACTATGGCAACGCCAAGTGCAACGGCTACTGCAACGAGTGCTACCAGTTCAAACAGATCTATGGCTAGCCGAGGAGAGGACTTGGTGGAAAAACGAGAGCGCGATACCAGCTACTTCCTTCACTGAAATGGTGCTATGTCTGAAACACTTTACAGTCCTGGGAGTGGTAAGGAAGGTGGGGGGAATATAAGCTGCCTGCTCATGTTTGTGTTTATTCCCAAGAGTGGGAATAAATGTCTACTTCCTTTAAACACTGCATACGAGGACTGCTGAGGAGGGCAGGTTGCCTTCTGCACAGAGCTGTCGTTCATGACTAAGCTCCTACAATGCCGTATTTAATTCTTGGACTTCCCAGGAGGAAGTGTGAAGCATTTGAGTCCGGAGAACTTCCCAGTTCTGCCTCTTTCTCAATACCTCCCCTGCTCCCCGGGCAAGGAGCCATGGGTACTGTCAGATGTGCAGGAGCTCTTTGTGTTTGCATACATCAGTCAGAGCCTTTCCTGAGCGGGATCCCCCAGGAAAGGGTGATGCAACTTGCAGTTGGTGTCTGAAGAAACTTGCTTTGGGTTGCCCGCGTCCTTGCCTCTGTTTTTACAGAGCTCATCAAGGCAGGAGCTCCCGTGGCATTCAGGGTGTTACTGGGCAGCAGCTCCGTGTTTGCTGAACCCTCAACAAGCTGCTGCCAGAAAGACCAGCAGTGATCTGCTCCTTTAACGTGCTTAACCGAACCAGTGTCTAGCCTGATCTTTTCCCAACTCCCAAGACAGCTGGAAAGATGGTGATTACAGAAGCAACTTTATCGAGCACATGCGTGTGGTGGGAAAGCTGCTGTTCCCCACTCGTATGGGGAAGGAATTGCCTCCAACAGATTGAAAAAAGCCAGACCAAAGCCTTTTGGTTTTGACTTCTGTTCTGAAACTAGAGCAACTCTCTGCTCTTGCATTGTAACTGTCAGGGATACCTGTGCTGCTCTTCGTACCCTCCCTCCCCGAGTCTGTCACACTTCATTCTGTTCTCCCTAACGTGATTCTGTTACCATGCAAGCAGCTTGGAGCTTGGTAATGGAGTGCTTTAGGGTCAAGGTTATACTCCTGCAGTTCATGCATCCACTTCTCCATCTGAATACTTTCTTTAGCTACCTTCACTTAACCTTTGTGCCTGGTACCTGCTTTTGTCATCTTCTTTCACAGCTGTTAAGTTTTCAGCATCTGTTTTGCTGCTATGATTTTGGAGGTGATACCTCTTCCAAGTTGCTTCTTAAGTATAGAATCCTTTTCTAGTTATTAAAAATAAGTTTTTAGAAAGACAAAACCAACCTTGTGACTTCATTCTATTAAATTTTATATATTTTGTGAACCTTAATGTGAACATAATGTTTTATTGAAATATTTATATTATTTGAAACAATGCAACTTGAACTTTGCACAGCTAGGAATTTTTTTACATATATTTACTCTTGTGTTAAACATTACAAATTTAATGTATGATTGAAAAACATTTTCAGATATAAAAAAATAAATTATTGAAGGATTGAGTTTGCTATTTTGTGTCTATATGAGACAGCACAGTTGAGCATGGGACACCCACTGAAGAAAGCATTTGTTAAGTCACACCATCCAGCATGCATCTTACGAAGTGCTCTCTGGTTCAGATGATGCAGCCAAGTACTTCAAGGGGGTGATAACTTGCTGTAAGTCTCTGCATACTCCCACCTTACGGCCTTGTCCTCTCAGGAAGAGCTCTTGGTACTGTGGGAGACCCATAGAGTCAATGTGCACAGGGTGTCAGCTCCTGTGTGTGCCGAGAATCTTCAGTCCCCACAGCTGTGGGAGGGGGAAAGTAAAGATGGTCAGACTGGGCTGCAAGAGAAGCCAAGCTTAGACTGACTTGGCTTTGCTTTCTTCATTCCTCCATCAGTTACGCCAGGGTTTCCCAACTGATGTTGCTTGAGTGCTGCCTTGGGAAGTGGTCATGGCAGCAGGTGGTCCCACCTCAACTCAGACACGCTTGCAGCACGAAGGCAGAGGCCAGCCCTACCACTTCCCTGCAGCAGGGAAGCCCCTCGCCTTTTGATCTTGGCATCAGCGTTGCCTGAGTTGCTAACTGCTGCTTGAAAAAGTACTTGAAAGTGCCGTTTTCCTCCATTCCCAAACTCAGCCTAGCCCCTGCCAGGGGGTCTCTGTGCTGTAACACCCTCTGTGTGGCATGGGGATGCCTGTACCAGCACTTGGGTGTTCCAGACCTTTTTGCCTAGACAGGGAATTCCGTACACTACCATGGCTTCTTGGTGTTGTCTGTGACCTGAAGGGAAAAAAAAATGAATCACAGTCGCAAATGTCCCTGTGCAGTCAAGAAAGAGGATGCTTTCCTGAGAGGCCGCCTCCAAATCAGCTGCTTTTTATGCTGGTTAACTCTTTAATCCCCTCTGGATGTTGGGGAGCACACCACAGCATATTGCTTTAGTGCTGTCCCAGTTGAAAACATGTAGATGTTCAGTTCCCAAGTACTTCTGCCATAGCTTAGCTAGTCCTTGTAATTCACTCAGCTCTGTAGCCCATGTTCCTGGATGCCTGTCCAACTTCCTCACACTCACTGCCCTCCTTAGTTTAGCCCAATTTCCTCTAGACACATGTACTCCTCCTGTCAGAGCATGCATCCTAGAAGTTAGTGTTCATCCCCCTACCTAAACGGTATATTCCTCTTTAAAAATCTGGTGCCCTGTTTATCCATACCCTCCCTCCCCTTTTTTTATAACTCATGCAACTCACATGCCTGCCTGATTCATGGAGCTTCTGCACCAGGCGGGCACCTCAGTGCTGAAAGAGCGGGCAGAGACTTGGAGGCATGTCTCCACCAGGAGCTGGAGGGCAGCTCCCAGCATCCAGCCCCAGCGAGCAGAAAAGGCAGAGCCTCCACCATGACACCTTCAGTGTTGGGAGGTTGCTCGAGTCCAGTTGCCATTACCTGTAACTTCTGCACAGAGGAAAGATTTCGGATTAAATGCCCCACATCCCACTGATATTTTTCTGCGGCTTTCTGGGCTCATTAGTCATAACCCTAAAGTCACATGAGGCTTCTCTCATTCTGAAGGCCCTATGTAAATGAGTGCCCAGGCTGCCTCTTGTGATTAACTTGTGTGGGAACATTAAAACTACTAGGGCTTTTTTTAAAATCCGCTGGTATTTCCCTAATGTCCTTAGGGGATTTTGACCCTCTGATGCTTTCTGCTCTTTGCCCAGACACCTCTTCAAGTTCATGTATTTTTTTTTCCTTCCTATTCTGCAAGAGAGAACTTTTATTTGGATTCTCCCTTTTTGTGACTGCTTCTGGAAGCCTCTTTTCTAAGATGTGAATCTCTTGTAGCCAGAGATTATTTTCTTAGTCGAGAGGCAAAAGTAATAGGAAACATTTGGCTTAATGACCACTTGCATTGCACTGGGATTCCTCACAGTGCAGTGCAGGGAGGGATTACTGCATAGGCTGTGCTTACACATTCATTTTGTTTAGGGAAGGGATACTTTTAGATGATTAGATGGTTACCATAATTCCTGCCCGGTAAGATGGGTGGTTTGAACATTATCTGTGTTTCTGGATTTCTCAGGAATCTAACCACTACATTAATAGACACCTTACAATACAGAAAAGAAGAAAGCACCTAACTAAATTTTGAATGTAGAGAACAGCAATTTATCTTTTGATACTTGCTCAGCAGGCCTTTGAAGTAGTAGGGCATTTAACAGGGCTGGGAGCACCAAGCAGCATGTATGCTGTTGGATCAAAACACTTCCACCAAGTTACTGGCCTGAGCATGTGTCCCAGGATCCCCAGGCAGGACCCAAGGTAGTCAGCAGCTCTCTGGGAAAGCAAGGTGTTCTACATTTGCACAGAAGGTAAGGCATCCTATTTATGGCCTGGGAGCCGCCTGCCCATCCTTTCTTCCCACAGTTTTTGGCCCCATCGCCATCCCACACAGTAACCCCCTTCGCCCAGGCGTGCAGAGGAGAAGAGCTAGCTGCAGGTGCAGGGGTTCTGCAGCGGGATGCCTTGGCTGCAGACAGACCTCATGGACAGACCTTGTTTCTCTGAGGTAGTCATCAAGCAGCGGTTGTGTAAGTAAGGATGTCTTCTTGTATTAGCTGTTCATGAGTTGCTTGCCATGCAACTTGGTGAGCAAATTCCAGCTGACCCACCGACAGCCTGGAGCAGGTGGGAGTGCAATAAAAATGAAAACCATTTGCCTGAGTTAATGTAAATGTAGGAGTGGCTTCCTATTGACTTTTATGTGCTTGGTTGAATGACAAGCAATAGCTACTTTGCCAGCTGTCTTTCTTCCTGGCATCCCTGCACATGCTACAGACCCTGTTTCTGAGAAGCGTCGGAAGTCAGTTAGATCACCCACATAGGGCGGCTGTGACCGACACACTGGCAGTGCCAGGCACAGGAGGCAAGGCAGCTTAGTGCCTAGGATTCACACAAATAGAAAAACCCCAACCAAACGTCAAGAGACCAAAGCTCTTGGGATATGCTTAAGTGTCTTTCCTACCTGGAACTGGGTTCCTAGACTCTAAGCTTCTCTTCTGAAGAAGCACAGCAGGGACTTTTAAGCTGCTACATCAAGGAGTCGGTCCACCTGCTGAAAAAAAGAATTGTCTTATCCTGCTCATCCCCAGCTGTGTTCAGGAGGCAATGAGTGTGCAGGGATCTCTGTTAGAGCCAGACCTGGTAGTTCAGATGCCCAGAAGGGTGCATGATGCTTAGTTTAAGAGTCCTGCTGAGCCTTTGGCACCGGAAAGGCCTCTGAGCACCTCTGCAGTGTGGGAATGGGGGCACAGGCTTACCAGAGAGATTCTCTGTACCCAGGCGTTTGTCTGACAGAGTGACTGAAGGACTTCCGGCAGTATTTGAGAAGGCCTGTGAAGGTTTCAGTAGTGCCTAGATGTTGGAAATAAGGGTTTTGGATATAAATCTCCCAAAATTAATGCTGAGCAAGGCTATTTGCACTTGGGGTCATGAGGCCACATTCCATGACATTAGCTTGCACATTCAATCTGTGCACAGTAAGTGGTTCAGCATGGTGATATGATGCACATTTTGTTCAGGTGAGAGACACAGGGGAACAGCCACTACATAATTTTGTCCTGCATGCTTGAGTAGGGCACTACGGTGTAATGTGTACAGCACAGAAATAGAAAACCACAACACTGAGGAGTTACAATTTCAGGCCCCTTAAAATCCAGAGATAGAAGGACATGTGAGGACTCCCCTCAGACATAGGTGCCTTTACATCCAAGTGCCCCATTTCTCAGGTGCTCACATTTAACAGGCAGTGCAGCAAACCTGTCACTGCTGGGAGCAGATTCAATGCGCTCATGTAAATTTGTTGGGTCATTTCTGGGCTGATGCTTTCTCCACATCAGTGATAAACCCTTGCCTGGGCTGGAAGGGTTGTCCTAGCTGCATAGGAGGAAAGACAAAGTGCTTGGAAGTGGTTTAATTGAGCTGCTACTCTGTTAACTCCCTGTTCCATGACCATCCATGATTATTTTGGAGAAGACTGCCGCTAGCTCTTACAAGGGTTGTTCCTCTAGCTCTTCAGGACAGCCACGGCTCCTCTTTGAGCGTTACTGTCGCTTCCCAGCCAGCAGCTGACTCACTTGGGCCCCAGGGTCCGGCAGCCATCCTCCCACTGCCTCCCAGGCAGCCCAGCACCCCTGCAAAGGGCTCTCACAGCCCTTTTACACCAAACAGCTGCTGAAGGAAACCTCATCAGCCTGGTGTGATTGCACTTCCATTTGTCAAGATAAAGGTCTACTGAAAAAAAGCCTGTAGGTATATACGTATATATATTACAAACCTCACTGTATTTAATGTCTGTCAAACAGAAACCTAAATAAGAACAGGTAATTTTGCTTGGGAGTTTTATGATGACTTCTTTTTGTACTAATGTTAATTTTCAAAAAACTCCCCGTGTCTAATACTGAAAGACAGCCTACAGCATGCTATCCAGACTACCCCCTCCTCCAGCCTCGCTAAAGTGAATAACACTACGTACACAACCTCCCCCTCCCACCACCCTGATCTCTGACAGCAATGATTCTTTTTGTTATTGATTTGGCTTCCCCCCCCGCCCTTTTTTTTTCTTGGTTGGTTTTTTTTTTTTTTGGTTTAGGTGTAGTACACATCCGTGGGGTTGGGCAGGAAGTCAAATTTCCCCTGGTGAATTACTGGGGAGAAGGGGGAAACGTTGGGTTTGTTCTCTGGTTATGGCTCCATGTCAAGGGATTCGTATGAGCTCACACAAATGCACACGGCCAGTCAGTCTGGTTCCCAGCCCGTACTGTTTTTCAAAGTGACCTTTTGGTGGCACATCACAAGAAGGGGTCAACATAACCTTTTCTTTTACAACGTAAAGCAAAGCTGGTGAGCTGGGGATCTGCTCCGAGGGCTGCAGCTCTTTGTGCTTTGAAACCAATGCCTTTCTTACTGACCACTCTCAGGCAGGCCACTGAGCACCATGGAGCAGGATTTGGTCATGGTGTAAAGTATCATGTACAGTGAGGAGATTGCCCAGTCAGAATTCCCACTCACTACTAACATTGCCTATTGGAGGACTCGTTTCACAGCGGTGACAGAAGAGCATGCACCATGGTGACACCTGGTAAACATCTCACTGCAAACTCCAGTGATGTTTATATTGGTGTAAAGCTTTAACAGTTCAGTTGGCTTCAGCACCTTTACTCCAGGTATGCTTTAGGGTATCTAGGATGGGGACTTAGCCAGCTATCTTATAAAAACTGTCTCATACTTCCTCTTATATGTCCTGGATTGAAAAGATAACACCTTAAGTTGCTTCTGTTGCAACCCTCATGTCACAAAGGCATGCCTATCTAAGCAGACCTTGCTGTTAAAGACTTCATTTAAATATATGCACATCTTGCACCGCTTGCTGGTTACAGTTTCGTAAGAATTAAGTGTGTTAGCCTTTGCTGTTGTGCGTAACACACAGGCACATACAAGGCAAGAAAAGTACCCAGGCTGATATTTCAGCAGGACAGGTTGTAGCTTATTTAGCCTGGAACTTAGTACCAGCAGCGAGGACGAGACATATTTCTACTGGAGGGGAAAGGTCACACAATTTTTAATTTATGTATTCTTGATGCACAGTGTAACAGAAAAGGATGGGGTTGCACAGCCTTTTCACAATCATGTGCATGTCTAGACCAGCCTACATTCGCTCAAAAGAAAAACGTAATAATTTCCAGGGACTTGGGGTTTTTTTAAAAAAAAAGGGAAGTTTGAGTGGTGGAGATAGAGCAAAGAATGATGACTGCTGGTGGAGGTGTTCTCTTGGAAGGCTGGCGACAGGTCCAGTGCTTGAAGGCAGGAAAGCCTCCAGTGCTTGCCAGCGCTTCTGTGCATTTGAGTCATATCAGTAGTGTGCACCATTAAAGTTCAAAATGCATTACTCAGACCAGATGTGTAGCTCAGGCCCCGTCAGGCCCAGCAAAACCTGAGTCTATGTGAATGTCAAATTTAATGTATTCATTAACAGAATTTTCTTCCTGTCCCTTTTTCTTTTGGGCCTCCAGCAGGGAAGCCAAATTAAGGTAGGATTTAACTATTCAGTTAACAGACTTTCAGTTCAGGCAGTTCAGCTGTATGTCAGACCTTTAAGCTTTGCTCATCTCCCCTGCACTGGGGCTGCATTAGGTTTCCACTGTGGGCTCCACTATGCACTCAGTCCTTCTCAGAGCAGTAAGACTTTCTGAGGATTTGGGTTTTTCATGTGTCTGCACATTGTAAGCTGACTACAGCCACAACCTCATCTAAAACACTAAGTTACCTCACCGTCACACATCCATTCTCTGCTCCACTCTCCCTGAAGAGAAACCTCCCAACAGCTGTGACCAAGAACAACCTGGTCTTTAGTGTGCAGAGCTGTTACTTTACACTGTGCAGCCACACATTCACTTACTGAAGTGTTTACACGTGCTGTAGATAGCATGCTATTTCCAGCTTCAACCACCTCTCCAAGGTACCTGTGGTTTCATTTTGCAACACAACGAGGCTTCTGCCTCACTGTTCCCCCACCTCCGTAGTGGCTCCCAGGTCAGGCATGTTCCTCTGCTCCCTGAGGCTTCAGAGAAAGTGAGGGCCACAAGCAGGGACTGCTGAAAATTGCCAGTGCCTAGTGCTTGCCTCCTTCACCTTGCAGGTGGTTTTGTCTGTAGAAATGCAGAAGTTCGGCCATGCTCACCAAATTTAATAATATTTACTCTTTTGAGATAACAATGCTTCTTATTTAGAAATAACTTTGTTGGACTCATCGAAGTCCAACAGGAACTACAGCAGTCATGGGTAGGTTTTCTCTCTTGTTTTCTTTTCCAAATGAAGGTGCAGCCTGTAACAACATCTGCAGTATAGCTGCTGGAGGTGTGTTTGCGCCTAACCTCTTTTTACTAACATGCTCTTTCTGTTATGTTTCAGGGTGTAACTAATTATTTTCAGTTCTAGGGCATGTGTAGTTTGGTCATATCAGTTGTGACTTATTTTTGCCCAGTTAGAGAACAATCAGCTATTTAAAAATATTTGCTGATGTACAAAAGATCTAATAAATGTATTTTTAATACTGCAACGCTGAAAATAGTAGTTAATTAACCCAGCAAAGCCTATAATAAATAGAAAATAATCCCAGGACATCACAGAGGTCAGCAAAACTAGGAGGTGATAACTTTATAGGCATGTGGAGCCAGCAAGTGTTTAATCTACAAACTGTCTTGTTTTGAGCTGGGTGAAGCAGAGACAAGTAGACACAAGAAAAAGAACAAACAAGTTCTTTATTCTGAAACTGCATTAGTGCACTCTAAAGATAGCATCAAGGACTGTGTGGAAATCCCCTGGATATGTTTTGTAATTTTTTCCGGTGAATCTCAGGATAGCAAATATGAAACACGAGGGTAAGTGGATGACCACAGCTGGTGTAGGCTGCATTTTGGTATTCTGCTTTTGCGGTGCAGACACCCAAGGTGGAATTCATCTCTGTTGTTTTTCCCTCCCTTGACTACAAAGAGCGTCCGGATGACTAGTCCAGATGTAGATGTTTACACCGTAAAGGTGACACGTTTGATGAGATGAATCTCATGACACATTTCTAAGGTGGATTCTCTTGGATCGAGTTAGAGAATCAGGGTGATACGCAGATTGCCTTTTACTTCATAGCTTCCTAAGTAATCAGCGTGATGCTGGGCAAGCCAGAGAGACACACAGAACTTATGGAGACTACTGCCTCCTGAAATCAAAGGCTGCTAGGCATTTAAATGCCTTGCATATCTGGGGTAATTAACTTCTCACTTCTTCCATGTATACACATTTGTTCTGCATGAAATTGGAGAAATAACCCTCACCTAACTGTCCTCTGTAGTTATGAGATTAAATTCATTGATGATTACAGTGACATCCTGAGGTGAAAGGTCAGATATGTAAACAACCTATCTATCTGCATTGAGGATGTACTTATTCCCCGCTAACAACATGACTTTGCAATCAACTGAGTCTCACCTTTTGAGACTCATCTTTCATTTTACTGACATCACTTTGCCTTGTTTTCCTTCAGGTACTCCATGGGATATAGAGGAATCAAAATGAAAAAGGGAGCGTGTGGAACCAGAGGTATGTCTCTGCACTAAAAACCAGCTAAATACTGAGCCCACTTCATTACCAGTTCCTTGGTTATTTTACCAGTATTCTAGAAATGTGTTTGAATTCTCAAATAATTTCCAATTCAGGCCAAATATGTTCCCAGCGTAGAAAATCAACGCAAATGCAGTTATATCAGGGCAGAGCTGTTTGGAGTAAGTGTTAGTGGGAAGACATTTGGCATTGTTGCCAAAGACAATATACCCTCCACCCACATTAATAATGCATTCAAGAAAACAGGGTTTTCCTTCATAGACAATGGAATTGCATCAAAAACCTACCTGGACCCATCATCAATTTCTCTTTCTAATAATGCAAAAGATCTGAAATGTCGTCAGACAACAAGGACGAGTATCAGGCCACAGTTCTCTGTGCAACAATTGCAGTTGTTTAGCTTCTCTGAACCATAACACAGTTGAGACGTCATTGTTTAACCCCAGAGGGCAACTCAGCACCACGTGCCACTTGCTCACTCTCCCCCAGTGGGATGAGGGAGAGAATCAGAAGGGTAAAAGTGAAAAAAATCATGAGTTGGGATAAAGACAGTTTAATAGGACAGAAAGCAAAAACTGCACACACAAGCATAGAAAACCCAGGAATTGATTCCCCGCTCCCCATGGGCAGGCAGGTGTTCAGCATCCCCAGGAAAGCAGGGCTCCATCACGTGTAACAGTTACTTGGGAAGACAAATGCCATCACTTCGAACATTCCCTGCTTCCTTCTTCTTCCCTCAGCTTTATATACTGAGCATGATATCATGTGTATGGGACATCCCTTCGGTCAGTTGGGGTCACAGCTGTCACGGCTGTGTCCCCTCCCAACTTGTGCACCCCCAGCTGGAGGGGGTGGGGTGAGGAGTAGCCTTGGCTCTGTTCGTCAGTAAAGAAAGCATCCCTATGTTATCAGCACTGCTTCCAGCACAAATCCAAAACACAGCCCCATACTGGCTACAGGGTAGAAAATGAACTCTATCCTGGGCAAAACAGCACAGATGTACCAGGGAATTTGTATCTGCCTTACATAATTATTAACCTTATAAACTGGGGGAAACTGTTTAGTCTGAGGTTTTCAAGGCTATCAAGGGAGATGAGAATAAACCACTGTGGCATGAACAAGGAAGTGAATTGAGAAGTTCATCTAGATGGCTTTTATCTATTTCTGCAGTGACTTATTGCCATAATGAAGGGATAATCTTTGCAGTGGAAAAATATTCATAATAAAAATAAAATTGTGATCTCACTGAGACCTTGGAAATACCAGTAAACAGACTGAGAAGTACTAACATGGAAAAAAACCCTCAGTGATCAGAAATACAGTGGCAAGAATGACCTCTTCTCCTAGCTTGCTTATGCATTCATGAGTTGTATAATTTCCTTTTACCCCTGTAATGAACTGTGAACTCCTATTGAGCTATTTGCCCACTGTGCCTCTGACCTTCTTTGTTGTCACTAGGATGTAATACCCCACCTTGTATCTGCCTGTATTAAAGTGCATTTGTTTCAGCAGATCTGGTTTGCTAATCCATTTTACAGTGTCTGACTTCTCTTTTCCCTTTTTTCCCTCTGTTTTCCCAGTATTCCTGTCTTCTGGGTTTTACCAGTAGTGACTGTCATGTAAAGGTTAAGAATCTGATGTGTGGTTGAGAGACTCCATTATTGAGTCTACAACTACTTCTCTTCCCTTCCCTGCCCCAGGGGTAACTTTCTCAATACCTTTTATACCCTAATCTTAGCCCTCCCAGGGGTGACAATTAACATGATTTGGGTGGAGGGTCAAGTACTGTAGTCATCCATGTTCAGCATGTACTGCTTTTTGCTCATTAGCATATTTAGGGGTGTCAACTTTAATATTAATTTTGCAGTTAATGAAGCAAAAGGTCTCACTCCAGGCACCATGGCCTTCAAAATTCTGTGTAGAAACCCTCTGTTCATTCCAGAGTCTCTAGCCAAAACAGGGCCGTCCTGCTGCCATAAGACTCCATCCTTTGGCTGCTTCTCACACCAACAGAACAACATTTCGGATCACCATCCACAATATTTGCATAAGAGATAAGCAGACACCTGTGTTTTTAACCTCTTAGGTGCATTTCCCAAGGTCACTCAGTATTTTCTTCCTGGTCACAGGCGAAAATGCAGAGTGAGATCAAATCTGGCACTGATCTCTGCAGAAAATAACCAGAGCAGTCATGTGATGAAGGTCTCTTATTGCCAACCTGTTAGTAATTCTGCTGGGGCATCAGGTCTCCGTTTAATGGGCATGGGTTGGGCTTTTTTTGCCAGCAAGAGTTGCTAGATTTTTCTATCCAAACATTGTACAATACTGAAATGAATACCTCACAAAAGTCTACGTAATTGCTTTTATCAGCTAGTAAATTACATCAGGTAAGCATGGAATTTGCTTCATTTAAGAAGCTTTGTTCTCTGATACTTAACATATAATGCCTCTGTTTGTTTTCCTTCTTCTTCAGGCAAATTTTGTAGGATTTGTGGGTGTAAGCTGCATTCAGGAAGAAGTGATGTTATTTACTTGTATTGCATAAGAACAATACTTTCCATTACATTAATATTTAAGGGTAATGTTAGATAGAGAACCTGGGTGTTTACTGAACACTTTCCCCCTCTATGTTTAGAATTTTATTATCTCCAGAGGAGATACTTACTGCCACTGAGATTAATTTCATGATAAAATGTTCTTAATTGCCTTTAGATTTGCCAACCTCTGATTTTCTCTTGATGTGAGTGCAACTCAAACTTGGGAAGATGTCCAAAATGGTCCTCAAATCATCCTACTACAAATGTTCATTCTCAGTTTTGATGAAGTGGAATTCCTTTTGAAAGATCCAATTATTTTACACAGCTCATCAACTGTCAGTTCTGAACCACAAGAAACTTTTGATTTGAGACATAAATTGACTTAGGGAGATAACCTACAGTACCCAAAGGCTTTCCAGTGTCATTAACCTTTAGTAACCCGTGTACCCATCTATTCCACATGGAAAATAAGCAAAGTCAAACACTTGAAAAAGGTTTCATACCAGGTAAAATTTTTTACCTCCCCTCTGTTCAAAACATGTAAACCACTTTATCTTCTGGCATCCTGGTGCTAGACTTTGGGGAGTTTCAATCCCTGTATGTGGGAGAGAAGTGTTCATGCTGTCAACAAGTGAGATGTCAAAAGAACAAATGGATGACACCCAGGATCAGAGTTCAACCATCAAGTTTTGGCATTATGTGGCAATGCAAAAGGTTTCCTACTCCTACATGTCTGCACCCTCCACCCAGCTCCACTGACATCCTCTGGCTGCTGAGCTGCTCTGGCACAGCTGAGGAAAGGACACCTTGGTCTCTCAGTCTGGAAAATGTGATAGCCTTTATTTGTAATTCTACTCAACTGCTGTGTTGTACGAGGGCCAAACTGTAAACACAAAATAAATAAAAGTAAAAATCCCTATATTAAATAGGATAAAACAATATGCTATTGGTTTCCTCCATCAGATCACTAAAAGCTATTAAGAGGAAAGTGTTAAATTAAGAAACTATAAGTAACATATTTGTACTAAAATTTGCATAGGGACACAAGAAAAAGAACTTAAAAGTATATCTGTTATCAGAATAAAAAGTACCATATAATTGAGAATTAAATAGTTCTGGTTATAGTCAGGAAAACAAAAAACTTATAAAGAACTAAGATATTTTTGGTTTTCCAGCTAAAAGAAATTAAAATGGTAAATTTACAGTAGACCAACTATCGTCAGTCTTTGTGCTATGCACTGCTATGGGGTCCTCTGTGGTGACTGGAGGTCAGCATGACCATACATATGCTTATCCATGCTTGCCGACTCCTGGGGTGGATTCCTGGGTCCCCCCTTGTCCAGCTCCAAGGCTCTTTGCAAGCCAGCCCAGCCCAGGTTTGGGTTGTGGTGAAATGTCAAATCTCCCTTTGGCACCCCTTCCCGGCAGGATCCTAGGTGTGGTGCTGCCACATGTGGCAGCTCACCTGGATAGAGCACTGAGTAGCCCATCCCCAAAGGAGAAACGAAAGGAGAAAAGTAAAGAAGAAGCTAAAACTCCTTGTTGGTATTTCTGCCTGGGGGGTCCTGGTCACCTTTGGTGGTGGGCTGGTGTTGGAGCTGGCTTTGGAGATAGCCCAAGGGAATCCTGTGAAGGCCTTTTCTCAAGAGAAATATCCGATACCTCCCATTTTCCAGCTTAAGAACTCCAGGTTGCAACTCACAGAAACGTCTTTTTTTCCAGTACGTTCAGACCTGATAGGTCTGAAGAGGAATTTTTCTCTCTGGAGTCTCTGTCTGGGGAGAGTCTAAACAGTCATTGCTTACAGCTTGTTTTCATTCTATGACACTGTATCAGTACAGGCTGAGGGTGACCTGCTGGAGAGGAGCTCTGCAGGGGAGGACCTGGGGGACAGGTTGGCCATGAGCCAGCAGTGTGCACTGGTGGCTAAGAGAGCCAATGGGATCCTGGGCTGCATCAAAAGGAGTGGCGAGAAGGTAGAAGGAGGTGATCCTCCCCCTCTACTCTGCCCTGGTCAGGCCCCACCTGGAGTATTGTGTCCAGTTCTGGGCTCCCTGGTATAAAAAAGACAGGGATCTCTTGGAGAGAGTCCAGCGGAGGGCTACAAAGATGATTAAAGGCCTGGAGCATCTCCCCTATGAGGAAATGATGAAAGAACTGGGGCTGTTCAGCCTGGAGAAAAGAAGACTGAGAGGGGATCTTATTAATGTTTATAAATATCTCAGGTGTGGGACACAAGGGGAAATGGCCAGCCCCTTTTCAGTGGTCTGTGGAGACAGGACAAGGGGCAATGGCTGCAAGTTGGAGCACAGGAAGTTCCGCACCAACATGCGGAAGAACTTTTACACAGTGAGGGTGACAGAGCCCTGGGACAGGCTGCCCAGGGGGGTTGTGGAGTCTCCTTCTCTGGAGATATTCAAGACCTGTCTGGACGCCTATCTGCAATATGAGCTAGGGAGCTGCTTTGGCAGGGGGGTTGGATCCGATGATCTCTTGAGGTCCCTTCCAACCCCTACAGTTCTGTGATTCTGTGATTCCAAGCTCAACTCAGCCTCCACCAGTTCCCCCCACACCACGTAAAATATGGCTCAGGGTCTTTAGGATGTTTGGCAAATCCCTTTGAAATATCTTTGCTTCTTCCATAAATACAGACTAGAAGAAGGGGAGGGGGCAGGGGGGGGGGCATTTAGGTTTTTCTCACATTTTCTGTTAATTTTGAAAACAAATGCTTCAGAAAGTCCCCAGATAAGTATATTTCTAGCATGGAAGGAAAGAAGAACCTTAGTGGTGTGTCTCCTGTCCAGCCCGGCCATTCACCCCTACCCAAACTGCCTAATTCTAACCACTGGCACCACCTCAGTCACCCACAAGGACATGAGGATTTTTTTGCCATTAAACTCTGGTTGATCCGTCTCACCTTTCCTTAGAATGAATCTCTAGAGAGCTGGAGGCATGAGGGTGGACGGACTCATTTATATGGCACCAGTCACTTGGGACAGATCGATGTGCAGAACTGTGCTTTTGCCTTGCTCACAGCAAATGAACCAAGGTATCTGTGCTCTAAATATTTCCAGGCTTTGAAATTTCAAGGGAACTGCAATTACAAATGTAAAGGCAAACTTCTGTGTAACTGAGGTTTCCTGAAAAATTGTGATCAGGTTGAAGAACGAAAGCAGAGAGTTTTGTTAAATGTTTTTTATGTAAACATTGCAGTTTACCGTTGTAAAATGATGCAAAATGTCAAAACTACATAAACTTTTTGCAATACCAAAGATAAAGTTGTTACCTGGCACAATACAGTATTACTGAAAGGCTGGATAAAAAAGGTGAGTGTATATTTACATTGTACCTTGCTTTCTTCCATAGCTAACGTAAGTTACTTAACTAAAGAAACCAGAGAGAGGAAAATGAGGTCTTGCTTACAGCATTATTTATCTTGTCACCAGAACTATGTTTATCACATAAAGATAATAAGTGCAATTAAAAAAAGCCACCATCTCACTGAATAACAGCAAGAAACAGGAAAAGATATGTCACACCACACCCAGAAACATCTCTTGCACAGTCACAGAATAACCTGAGTTTCCTGAACAAATGACAGGTGATTTTTTTCTAACTGTCAAATAGTCATTTTTGTCTTCCTACTTCTAGCTTAATCAAACAACACATGAAAATCTTTTTTTAAAAAAAATTAATTCACCCTTAGATACTCACCCAGACGGGATGAGTCTGTCCTCTATGCCCATGGGCAGTGTGGTGCAAGGGCTCATCTCAGCAGAGAGTCTCCCCCGATGTCCCACCTCCTCTGCCCCTCCAGGCATGCATCAGTGGGTGGGATGATGCACCATCAGGCCACCTAGCAGCTCCTCCACTATTTCGGTTTGAACTATCTCCAGATCCTGCTATCCAGAGGAATATGAGTACAAAAGCATATTTGATTTCATTTTGATCAATACCTACTTGAGAGTAATGAGCGATTACTTCAAGAGATGTCCTCTACTTGTCCCCTGGGTATTAATTACGCATACTCCTCCCCACCCCTTCTCAGTGAGACACAGAGGAAACAAGCCACCGCTGGTGGCTTATCTGCACAGATTTCATGTGGCTTGTCATCACAAGACAGGGTTTGAGACATCATGCAGATATTTTACTAAACAAAATGGTTTATTCTGATTTCAGGACTTGGACTTGATGATGGGTCCTTTCCAACTCAGTATATTCTATGATTCTATGATTTCTGTCACTTTTTTGTTTTGTTTTGTTTTGTTTTCTCCAAGTTTAGATTTTCCACCTGTACATGTTTTAAAACCAAATTCTGCCAACTCTTAGATGGTATCTCTCTCTCCTCCCTAAAGCTTCACTACTGTAAAATCTACATTGGAAACATGTGACGATTCATGCATCCTCCTCCTTTCCCACATGAAAATACTTCTTGTTCCTCAGACATTTTAGGTGCTTTTCACACATGATGCAAATGTTTTTACATGCCTCAGATTTTTTTAATTTCATCTCAAGATGAATTGTTTTAGACACAGCTCTTATCTCCAGCCACATCCCTTCCAGCAACTTGAAAAATAATGTCATAATTTTCCAAAATATCACAAGTACTTCCATCCATTTCAAAAGTGATTGCTGCCAGAAGCTGTCAGATGGCTGGAACAGCACATCATGCATACTCATCTGATGTCCTTAAATGATGCTTTTAGTCCCCACTACTCCACTGCCTTCTAGGGGCTGGCAGATCTCCAACAGCCTCACTGAATGCATGGTCTCCCACCTGCTCTGGCATCTCAATGTCTCCACCTCTATGCTTTCCAATTGCAGAGGTGTGTTGCTGCTTGGGACCCCAAGCCAGCCAGAGCATCAGGGCAGTGCCTGCGACACGCACAGTCACCACTGTGCAGTGAGAGTGCTGTCACATTGCCAGCTGAGAAGAGTTTCCCTGTGGGTAGATTCTCTTCGCCAGTTCCTCCTTTAGCTGTTTTTTTGCCTCCCCTATGTTCATCACAACCTCCCCCTGCCTGGCTGGCCAGCAGCTTGTCTGCCTGATGCATTTTGTTTTCCCATCCACAGCCAAGCATGTTGCTCCATGACCAGCCACCAACCTGTCCTGGCCCAAACGCCTGGCTTTCCAGCGGACAGTTCTTGCTGGCCTGCCCCTCGCACCACAGCAGGCCCCTGTCCCTCAGTGCTTCTCTGCCTCTTTAAGAAGGTATCACATCAGGAGGGAAGAAGTGTTTGGTTTTTTTTCCAGAAGGTCACTTAAGGCTGCCTGTTGCATAATTAAGAAATGTTCCCACTAAGTGATTAGCGGCCCACCCAGCTGTGAGTGTCTTGCATTCACCGTGGCCTTGAGAGCACACCCAGACTTTCTGCTTTGTGCTGAGCTATTTAAACTTTTTTTTTTTCCTGCAGCTGCTCTCAGCGGAAAGGGATGAAGACCTGCTCATGTTCTGGGGAGAGCCATGAGAAGGTCTGGGGAATGGCTGACCCCAGCTGATCTGCATCTGTTCTCTCACTCCACACAGGACAGACCCATGGGGCTCTACCTCAGGTGGGTAAGGCAGGGCTGGCTCTTGAACCATCTGTCTGACTGCACCATCTGCGTTTCAGAGAATGCGATGTATAACCTCACGTTGCCTCTTGATAAGCAGAACAGCCTTGGTGCAAGATGAGGTTTTATTTCTAACTGTGACAAAAGCACGGGATGATGCTTTGAACGAAAAGTAGATGTTGTACTTGGTGACATGGTCTAGTGTTGGACCTAGTAGGGCTGGATAAATGGTTGGACTCAATGATCTTGAAGGTCTTTCCCAACCAAAACCATTCTATGATTCTATGATTCTACCTAATGGGCAATGAAAGAAAAAGAAAATATTCTTTTAGACTTTCCAGAGAAACAATCTAGTCACCTGTAGTCCTCTATAGACTTCTTCTGTGCCTTCCCTTTCTGAGGCATGCATGTGCCCTCTCGCCCTCCTCCCTTTGGACTAATAAGCAGTGTGCCTGTATAAGTTCTCAAAGCCAGTAGCTTGCATGGGTCCTTTGAGAGCTGCTGCACTCTGCTTAGGTGATCGAGGCTAAAAATGTCACAATAGCTTGGGAGAATTGTTTCCTAAAGAACCACTTCCTTCCAATAAACTATGTGCTTCTTTTCTTGTGAAGTCACATAGCTCCTATTTGAAAAGGTTTCTTCCCTCTTCAGTTTTTTTCTCTGTGTCCTGTCCATTTTATAAAAGGGAATTCAGATGCTTCCTGGTCTTTCCAGCAGCTGACCTTTATGTATCACAGAGTCAAATAAAAGATTCAAATACTGCAGCATTGAGCAAGGTATAGCTATGTGGGCTCACTCATCAGAGCTTCATGAGAGAGTTGACCTATGTTTCTTTCTAAAAGAAACAAGAGGGATGATGCACTTCAGGTTAATCAGGTAAACAACCCATATTTGCCTGAGGGCTTTATTTATGGACAGTATTGCTCTCAGCCTGAAGGAGGCAGAGAGTCAGTGACAGTTTTGCCTGTGACTAGTATCACTTGGAGGTTCCAAGGTCCAAACCCATCACTCTGAGGGCTGGTTTACCAGCACAGCAGAGGAAAGCCTGTCTACCTAATCATATTCACACCTCAATTAGAACTGCAAAGGGAGAAGATCAGGGAGGAGCATCTTTTCTTCTTGACCCTCATGCAAATTTCAATGTCAAGACTGAAACTGACGTGAACAGCCTTTAATATTCTTCCTGTCCCAGGGGGCACCGCCAGCGGGGCAAGATGCTGCTCATCAACACACTTCAGTTCTCACATAAAGCAAGCCCTAGAAAACCCCGCCACTACTCACCGCCTCTCTACTTGTATTTGTGCGACTTGATGTCCTTTTGCTGAGGAAGCTGTCACCTTCCACGATTCACCTGCTTACAGAAAGCCGTACAGAATAGACATAGCTTTGCCTGCCTGTCAGAGGAGCACAGGGGTGCCTCAGGTCTGCAGCTTGAAATCTTCAAACCTGAGTGCACAAAGTACACTGGCACCTGAGTTACCATCACAAGCCTTCCAACTTGGCAGATCTTCAAGGCAAAACTTTTCTTATACTGTGATTGCTGGTGCAACAATCCAATACCAAAGATAGAAAACACTTGAAACTAAAAATACAGAGCAGCCAGGGTATTGTGTGTGGTTGAATAAGGGGAAGTACTTGACCTCGTGGTGCCCCAGGTTCCAGATTAGCAATCCTGAGCCTGTTGAATCAGTATCTGACAGCTCACTTTTTCATGAGTGTTCACCCTTGATGTTATGTGTCACATCTTTAACTAAGTAATAACTTCATGTAAACGTTTGCTGATGGGCATTTGTGACAGCTGCTAAAGGTATGCAGAACAACCAGCACGTACCCACCAGCGGCAAGGTACAGCTGCTGCAGCACACGGGACATGTACTACTTTCAGCCAGGCAGAGAAAGAAGGAAAAGCTGAACAAAGTGTTCATTAAGTGGAGGGAGGAAACAAGAGCATTGGCATTCAGTTTCAGCTACCTGGTATTCAGGGCAATCCTTCCTAGAGGCCTGTCTGTGGATATGATAATTTTGTGGGTTTGGGGGGATTCAAGGCAGTTTTTGACTCACCCACAATTTTTTTACATATCCTAGACAAATCGTTTAACATAGTAAAGCTTTTGTTTCATTTTGGGGCTTTTTTTCCCCTTAATAACACTGCTCTGTATAACCTTTTCATATACTAGATCAGGCATTTGGGGTACTCTACAAAAACGTATAGTATATAAACATACCTAATCCTGCCACCTAGCGCTGGTGCGACACAGAAAAGACACAGACATCTCTTGAGGGTGCGATGTTTCTGTAAGAGGTGATGGTCAGAGCTACACTTACAGACACCAAGCTCTAAAAAGAGGTTCCCAATCACAACTCACTTTCTGTTCGGCATCACAATGGGCAGTTTCATCGAGGAGTGACTAAACAGGGATCCAAGATTAGCTTGATGGTCTGTTAAGAAATCACTCATTTCCCCATTTTAGAAAGCAGCAACCATGTATTTTCTCTGAATTTGCGTGAGTCCTGCTCCTGTTATTAGAATTAACAAGACAACTCCAGAGACTTACTGGCAATAGGCATAAATGGGCAAAAAGTTAATAAATCAATCACCACTCAGCATAAAGGTAGTCTCTACAGTACACTTGTGTTACTTCTTATTTGCATCATCTGAAACTTATACTGATTTCTATTGCCATGGTATTAATGAATTTTATTTTTTTTTTAAAGGGGTTTGCACAATTTTTAAGAAGTCTCATAAATAAATTTGCGGTCATCACTTTCACATGATCTGCTCTGGAGAAAGAGCTTTCCCTTTGCTGAAAGGCCAAGATGAAGGTAAAAATGTGATTATACCATTTGAGCGTCAGCTAAATCTCATCTCAGACACTCCCAGCTGACCCCAGGAGTTTCATTTTGAATATGTTATCTAATAATCTAAACTCAAATCTGACTGCTGGAGCAGCGAAGATGCGTAGAAAAAAACCACCTATAGGCTTTGCCTGGGAATTTGCTGTAATATTTTGAGGACAGTTGTCACAGTCAACAAGACACACCGATCCCTCCTTGTGGGCCAGCTATTTCAACAGCTGTTGCCTGACCTGCCTGCCATTCTCCATCACTGTTTCTTCTTAATCCCTGGCAGTGAATATCCGAACCCCCCGTCAACTGACAGGAACAAGGAACCCATCCTAGCTGGGCAGAGCAGTTTTTTGGTACCACAGTACTTTTCCAAGATACCCCAGTGATTAATATGGTGCTTTATTGAGGGCTTAAAATTCACTGCTTTATGTCAAGAAATAGGAATTGATTTTAAATGTTTTGTCATAAATAGATACAGAAGCAAAGACTTGCTAATGCTGGGGACTTGAAAGAATGCCTGGCAACTTGGATGCAGCAACACTTCAGGTCAGGCAGAACTGCCTTGAACTTTTGCTCCTCTCTTAAGATGAACCCATGACATTCACATTTTACATGTAAAAGAAACTATTAAAACCTTTCAATTTAAAAAAAAAAAAAAAAAAGGCAAAAACTCCTCTCTTTCTAATCTATGTAGAAACCAAAAAGCTGCTTTACAGGAAAAAAATTTCCCTAGAAGAAGTAATTTAATTGTCCAGCTAAGAATGAGATAGCTCCAGGAACTGTAGGTGGAGAAAACTTGCCATGCAGTGACAGATTTTCCTTTTGCCTGTCTGTGAGGTCAGGTTTCCAAACTCCGCCTCTGAAACCAGCCTGGATATCATAATGATTATAAAAAGCAGGTAGTCAGGAAAAAAAATGCATTGCAAAAGTCAGTCACATCCAAAGGGATTGGAAAGAAAAAAAAAAAAAAGAAAAAAGCCCTGACAGAACACTGCTGACTTTAAAAAAAGCAGTACTATCAAAGCAATATTTCACAATATCACGTCAGTTCTATTTCAGAGGAAATGAGACATTACTGACATAATCAGATGTTCTGCTTAAATTTCTCATTAAGAAAATAAAGAACACTGAAACTACAGGTTTTTGTTCAAGTGAAATTCCCATGTGAGTCCAAGTTAGGCTCATTGTAGGTCTAGGTTTCTTTGCTGCATTGCCAGCACAGCTTTGGGGACAAGCTCAACGTGTGTGTTTCAGAAATGTCAAAATCCTTTATGACAGAAAATCTTCAGCCCCTTTTACTGATTTTTAATTTGCTTTCTTAAAGATTTTTAACATAACGATTTGATTTCTAAGATGGTAAAAGAAACAAAATACACAATGTTTCTTACCCCATGAGTACCATATTTCCTTTCAGATTGGATTAACAGGAGACTAAAGCTAAGTACCAATATCCATGCATACACACCCAATAATTTCTGGGATGCAAAATTAGCCTTTATTTCCCTCAAGGTGGATGAATGCATTTATGTAGAAAGGTAACAGTGGGTATTACTTGTCACAGAAATTCACACTGGTCAAAACACAGGCACTTCTGCTTTCACACTCCCTCAGCAGGTACCAGGAGCTGGAAAAATGCTTTAAAGAGAGGAGTGCCTTTGCTGTTAATTCCTGACAACCGATATAGCAGAGGAAAAAACAGTTCAGAGGATGCTAGATGGCAGCACCTTGCTGCAGTCAAATAGCATGTTTGGGTTCTTATCCTCATCCAGTGGTTCAGGGCCATGGTATTACTATTCTGCCTAGACTGTGTTACAGCTAAATGGAACTGTTGTAATTTAGTTGACCCGGCCTGGGAGGTGCGATCCCTACCCGATGCTCACCTCCTCTGCTCTGGGGTACTGTGCCCGATGCTGTGCTTGTGGTCAGCTCAAAGCATCATGGACATGCTGCCAAGCTGTTTGGAACCATTGAGATAACCCACCTGCAGGTAACTTGCCTATGTGGAAGGCCCACAATCTCATTTTCATTGGTCTTAACTTTCTATCTCCCTGATGCACTGAAATCATTGCATCATTTTAAGTTTCACTGCAGATGGTTTAGGTTTATTAAGGTCCTAATTTAGATGCCATCTAGAACCCAGGGACTGACAGGATTGTCACAGTATAATTAACATTCAAAAGCATTTAAAAGATTTGCTAAGTATGGACAACATAATTATCTCTTGTTTCTGACTTTCACTGTGACCCTGATTGACCATAGTTAAACCTTTTCTGTTGGTGGAATGAATTTTTCCTTTGAGAACAAAAATTTGGTGTGATTCTCCAGGCATGAGTAACTAGATATTCTGTGGAGAAGAGATGATACACCACTGCAGTTCTTGGAAGCACCGCTAAGTTATTTTCACTTTGATTTGGCTATAGTGGAACAAGCCATGGTCAGACTTGAGCATGAAGTGTTTCAACAGTAGTGCAGATGTGGCTAGTGAAATACTACTACTACATTCCCAGATTTCACAGGAGCTAGTGAAGATGTACTGACCACATCCACATTGTAGGCTCTTCCCTTCCTTCTCTAAATGTCCACTTGAGGTCCTGTCTGAAATGATACCCAGTGCACTAACTTTTTGACACCTTTGACAAGACCCTTCCTTCATACTAACTAACACCACAGTCATGGAATCATAGAATGTATAAGGTGGGAAGGGACCTTTAGAGGTCATCTAGTCCAATCCCCCTGCAGTAAGCAAGGACATCTTCACTAGATCAGGTCGCTCAGAGTCCCATCAAGCCTGACCTTGAGTATCTCCAGGGATGGGACCTCCACTACCTCTCTGGGCAACCTGTTTCAGTGATCCACCACCCTCATACTGAAGAACTTTTTCCTAATATCTAACCTAAATCTCCCCTTTTCTAGTTTAAACCCATTACCCCTTGTCAGGTTGTTACAGGCCCTTGTGAATAGTTCTTTCCCAGCTTGCTTATAGGTACCTTTCAAGTACCAGAAGGCTGCTATAAGACCCCCTGGATCCTTCTCTTCTCCGAGCAGATCAAGGCCACCTCTCTCAGCCTGTCTTCATAGGAGAGGTGCTCCAGCCCTTTGATCATTTTTGTGGCCCTCCTCTGGATGTGCTCCAACATGTCCATGTCCTTCTTGTGTTGAGGGCTCCAAAGCTGGACACAGGACTCCAGGTGAGGTCTCACCAGAGCAGAGCAGAGGGGCAGAATCACCTCTCTTGATCTGCTGGCCACACTTCTTTTTCTGCAGCCCAGGATGTGGTTGGCTGTCTGGGCTGCAGATGCACATTGGTGGCTCATGTCCAGCTTCTCATCCACAAGTACTCCCAAGTCCTTTTCCTCAGGGCTGCTTTCAAGCATATCAGACATATCTTCATATCCTGTGGCTTATGAAATCTTGCTCAGACAAGTGGCCTTGCCTTCAGCTGCCTTTTCTGTTGTGGTAATGTGCTAAACCAAAAAAAAGTCCAGGTAGAGAGGCCTTCATAAGGCTGGCCTGACATTTTAGCACTAGGGCTGTGAATTTATGACTAGAAATAGCAGAAGATGCAAGTCAGACACCCCTAGATACATGGCAGATTGGTAAAACTGACAATGGGATTACTGAGATAAAATACAAAAAAAGTACCCTTTTGGTTTACTCACACCCACAGACATGCCATAAGCAAACAACTAGCTCTCTTTGACCTATGTTTCAGGACACAAGTCTAGCTTTTGCATTGTAAAGCCATGCCTTAAAAGGTATCCTTGGCCACTGTCTGATAATGCCTGTACACAGAGGATCCCATGAAAGATAAAGAGGCATGTCGTAGACATCAGATGATCAGTGGGGCTTCAATAGTAGGTGACATAACCCAATGACTCCCTTGCCCTATTGTCAGTGTTGGATGAACTCCCCATCAACTCAGGATCTTCATCAGCAAGTATGGTTAACCTGCAGCCTTGGGAAACCCCTCCACTGGAGAACCTCTCCACTACTCTAAACTACAACTCCCATCTATTACTCAGCCAGCTTCTGCTGATATGATGCTTAGAGCACCTGCTCTGTGTGTCATGGCTTTGCCAGGCTATTGCAAGAGCCTGGGGCTGCCAGTCTAATACTGCTGAACATCCTCTCAGAGATGCTGAAGAAAGGTTAGATATGACCAGGCTGCTGGATGCATCCCAGTACACCCAAGGGCAGGTTCTCCCCATTTGATGTGTGCTATCATGCAGCACATGCATGACAACTGAGTGATCAGGCCCAGTCAACATAGGTTTATGAAAGGCAGGTCCTGCCAAACTAACCTGATTGCCTTCTATGACAAGGTGACCCTCTTAGTGGATGAGGGAAACGCTGTGGATGTAGTGTACATCAACTTCAGCAAAGCCTTTGACACAGTTTCTCACAGCATTCTGCTTGAGAAACTGGCTGCCACTGGCCTGGACAGATGCACTCTCTGCTGAGTAAAATAATGGCGTGATGGCCAGGCGCAGAGTGGTGGTAAATGGAGCTAAATCCAGCTGGAGGCCAGTCACACATGGTGTTGGGTGTCTCTTCACCCAAGTGACAGGGGATAGGATGAGGGGGAATGGGCTCAAGCTGTGCCAGGGCAGGTTCAGATTAGACATTAGGAAAAATTCTTCACTGAAAGGGTTGTTGGGCATTGGAACAGGATGCCCAGGGAAGTGGTTGAGTCACCAACCCTGGATGTATTTAGAAGATGGGTAGATGAGGTGCTCATGGATATGGTTTAGTAGAGGACAGGTATGGTTGAACTCGATGATCTCAAAGGTCTTTTCCAACCTAGTGATTCTGTGATCATTGAAAGAAGGCTCAAATCAAGTAGACATGCTAGGTATTTAACCTCCATGATTTCTAGAGGGTCCTCTGAGGCTAAGGTGGAGGAAAAAAAGAGGAAGAAGCAGCAGAGGGAACACCAAGCTCAGAGAGAGGAGGAGGAGTTGCTCCACATAAGAGCAGATATCCCTGGCAGCCCATGGAGTATCCACTCTGAAGCAGGTGGATAAATATTCCTGAAGGACTGCAGCCTGTGGAGACCTCACACCAGAGCAAATTTTTCCTGATAGGAGCTGCAGCCCATGGGCAATTCACACCAGTGCAGAGAAAAAGTGCGAGGCTGAAGGAACGGCAGAGAGAAAGCACTATGTATTGACCACACTCTCTCTCACCCCTTGCACAGTTTGGGGCAGGTAGAAGAGTCTGGAGTGAAGGAGTAAACTTGATCCAAGAAAGGGTCAAGAAAGGTGTTATACTTCTGTCCTGGTTTCAGTCAGGATAGAGTTAACTTCATTTGTAGCAGCTGATGGAGTGCTGTGTTTGGGAGTTAAAATGAAAGCAGTGCTGAGAACACCCTGATGTTCTTAGTTGCAGTCAGACAGTCAAGGACTTTCTCAGCTTCTTCGTATTTCTCTATTCATGAGAAAGGAGGGGCGAAGCCAGGACAGGTGACCCAGATGGGCCAAAGAGTGTATTCCATGCCAATTATGTCCTGCCCAGGATAATGGGGGGCGGAGGGGAGGAAGAAGAGGGGTGGTGGCGGGACGCGTGCTTCTTGGGGGGACGGTCGGGTTCCGGGACAGCTCTGGGTGGTACGGCCTGAGTTGTGTGGTTCGGGGAGAAACTGCATTGGGTATCAATAGTTTCATATTCTTTTGTTCTAAAGTCCTGTTAGCATTGTTATATTTTATCTTTCTGTTATCTTAGTAAACTCTCCTTATCCCAACCCACGGGCCTCTTAGTTTCTTGGTTTTGGAGTTATTTGCCCCTTCCTTTTCCCTTCCCTTGTTTCCCACCTTTTTCCCTCTTCCCCTGCTCTTTTACTTTAAGGAGCAGGCAGCTGCGTGGATCTCTGCCCACAGCCGGGGTGAAACCACGACAACTTCGATGTTCTTTTGGCTTCTCACTACCCAAATCTATTTTAATTGGCAATAAATAACATTGATATTGCCTAGGTTGGGTCTGGTTTGCCTGCTACAGTAATTGGTAAGCAGTGCTCTTACTTTTGTCTTGGCCCATGAGCTTTCTCATCCTATTTTCTCCCTCTGTCCTGCTGGAGGAGGAGAAGAGGGAGTGAGCAGCTGGGTGGACATTCAGCTGTTTGCCACAGTTAACCCACCACAGAACTCTTTGGGGATCTGTGGACTTCCCTGATAGTGGAAGTGGTAGAGACATGCTACCCTTTTCCTTCACCATTCCTCTGCCACCCAAAAGCATGACTGGCACAGCCACAGACTGACCAGCACTCTATATCTGGGACTTCTAGCAACACCTCAAACTGAGGCAGCAGTGTCACCCCACAGTCCGGGCAGGAAATACAATTCTTGACCTTTGTTAGAATTAGGCTGGGTCAAGGACTAGAGGCCAGTTCAGGACTCACATGTCCAGGCTGAGTGCTGACAAGGCTACCCTGTTCAGAGTGATTTCGTGAAGAGCTACTGAGCAAAACTCTGTGCTGCACTGTACCTGACAGCCCCCTTACCTGGAGTAGCCCCAGCTACCAATGCACAGAATAACAAGGATTGCTTATAAAAACAATAAATTTGTTGTCCTACCTCTTTGGCCTGTCCACATGGATTTGTCCATAAAAAGCCTGACTGAGCTTATAAAAATAATAACGCGCCTTTAGTATGAATGATGTCAGAGTAAGAAGGTATGTGAGGCCTTTCTTTACTGAATACAGCCATCTAGTGGTTACCTCTTGTTTATTCCCTCCAGCTTTCAACAGAACAGCGCTGAGAAGAGACACAAAAAGAACGAGGGTAGGCAAGCAAGAAAACTCCTTTCCTTCTTGGTCAGCGCATTAAGGATTACCCTCGAGGTCTGACTTGAAGAGGCCACTCAGCCATCTCAACTTGTGGCTATGGGCAGGCTTTCTCAAAAGGAACCACGGTAACATCTGGGCATTGAATCCCTGCCAATACCTGATGGGTAATTCCTCACAGAAATGGCAGCAGTTCTGTTGCTTCTTGTATTAATTCAGTGTTTATGTGACTACATGTCTATAAAGATCCCATACCCAAACACTTCCCGGCGTACTTTTGGTCCTTTTCCTTTACACATAACAATAAAATATTTCATTACTTATTTTCTAAAAAAAACCACCACCCCAAAACCCTAGAGTATTTTAGCATTTCTACTTTGGTCTAGAGAAATGCTGATTCAAGTGTCTTAAAGAATGCATGAAAACTGAAATAAAAAATATCACAAGTACATTATGGGTTTATTTCATATAAAGAAAAAACCCACTTTTGGTCATTTAGACCCAGCTGTAGGTCCCCTAATGCTATGCTGCTTGTGCGCTGCATGAGCTATTTAGGAGCACCACATAGCTGTACCACCTCAGAGCCGTACACAAAAGGGGGCAGGATTCCCTCCTCTCCTCCATCTCATAATGGTGCTTGCCTTAACTAGGGATGAACATCATAGTCTAGCCCATTAAATCATCAAAAATAAAATGAAGCAGTACAACCCTCAGCGTCTACCTTTGTATTCTCATGCCAGTGCAGATTGCTCTACCTTGTGCGGCAACTCACCTACAGAAGCAAACCAGCATTTCAATGGGAAATGCACACAAATGAGACAAAACCTACTTTAGCAGGTTATAGCCATATCATGAAGGCAAGTCCTTTCAGGCACATGTTATCAAACGTATGAGAATATGTTAATTTATACAGATTTGTGCGGAAAATATAGGCATCTAGAGGCAGAGGGAAAATTCCAGTTCCCTGGTTTAACCTTCTGTATCACACAAATACTATTCTGCCTTGCAGGACAGCAACATGCTGGCCCTGCTGAACTCCCTTTGAGCTCACACATTCACAGGTCAGGCACGTTGCTGCCACCCATAGCCTCACAGCCCAGCGATTCAGGAGCCTGCAAGCCCAGGCACAGGTTTGCAAAGCACGATTGTATGACCTCGGTGCAGCTTTAGGGAGGCCACAGTGATGAACTGTGGGGGAGTACTTCAGCTGAAGTCATACACTGTAAGAGAAATAAAAGCGAAGACAGGAAGAAAGCTGTTCTTTACTCTCCCAGTAGCTGGCTGGGAGCTGAGCCCACAGAGCTCTGTGTGTAGGTGTGTGTGTGTGCGCTCAGCTACACCCCAAAGCACTCAGTAGGGTTACAGCTCCTGAGACGAGGTTCAGCTGGGGTGAGCTTGCTGGGTTACCATGCATGAGGCTGAGCCTTTCCCATGCAGCCAGCCTCTGGCATCTTTCTCCTCTTGACCAGAGGTCACCTATCCACCCATCTGTCCCAGTATGGAGAAGACCTAGCTTTAAATTCAAGGTACTTCTGGGAGCCTGTCCAAAGTTTCATACAAGGATTTCTTTTTAGCAGTACAGCATGTGGAAATTGGAGAAGGCCGTTTCCAAGCTGTGTGAGGCAAGAAGGCAGCCTAAAGCTGTTGCTGAGGCAAGAAGGCAGCCTAAAGCTGTTGCCTGGCCGCTGTAAATTCCTTCCCTTGGGAAGATGAGGTGTGTGGAGCTGGGCTTGGCGACAGCCACTCAAGAGTACTGCAGACACCACCATGGAGGAGAACTGCTCTACCTACGCAGGTTGTACCACAGGCACAGAGCTCCTTCTGCACCAGGTCTGGCTACCACACTGCTCCGCAAGAGGAGTTTCATGGCCTGTCCCTTCTCGTGGTTTCACACCTGACAGAAAGTGTGAAGCTCTGCTGAGAGCCATGAGAAATCCCCAGCCTGGGAAAAGCTCTGCCCAAAGCGGAAAAGCTCCTATCACCACTTCCTCGGTATTTGCCTTGCTTCTGAGACCAGCCCGGCTGGCGAGGCCTTGCCCTGCCCTGCCCTGCCCTGCCCTGCCCTACCTTGGGGAGCGCCTGGCCCGGCGCCGGTGCCGCCTTCCGCCCCCCGCCTCCTCCCCGGCTCCCGGTGCCCGGCAGCGCCGTCGGACACCGCGAGGGGGCAGGCGCGGGGAGCGCCGGCGCGGCTGGAGCAGTCCCGGTGGCGGAGGGGGAATTCCGCCGGAGGGGGCACGGCAGCGGCCCGAGCGGCCCTTTTCCTGTGCCCTTTTCCTAGTGCCCGTAGGAAAGCGGTGCTCCGTCCTCATTGCGGACAGACAGACGCGCCTCCCCTCGGCAGTAAAGCTCCCTGGGTCAAGGCACAGCGAGGGTTTAAGCAGTGAGATGACAGCTAGAAGATTTTGGGCAGTGCTAGCCTCAGATAGAGTGGGACAGTCAAGGTTTAACTATTTTATTACTCACAGGGAACGAGGTGGAGCTCCCAGTTCCGTGTGGGTGCAAAGAGCAAGGATGAACCCAAGGCCTGCCAGCAGCTCTGGCAACCGATAAACTCTGCTCTCCCAAGAGCCAGGCTCACACCCAGCAGGACGGATGGAGTCAGGCTCCTATCTTCTTCCTTCTCCTTGGCACAGAGACATTCACTCTCAGGCCTTGCCCAGCCCAGCCCTCTTTTCAGGATGGCAGCTTCATTGTGTCTGGAAGTTAAGGTTTGCTGACTGTCGCAGTGCTGGGCAAAGCAAGCAGTCTTGAGACAGAAAGAGAAGTGCCATCTTTCCACTATGGCACCGTTTGGCATCAAAGGCCAGGCATTTTCTGATTTTTGTGTGCAGTGGCCAACAATATTTTTAGTCCCTGGGATCTCACTCTTTTGACAGAAGCACCCTGTCTTTATCACCTAAAAAGAAATAGGCACCACACGATAGTGATTATCTCACATCCAAAAAGAAAAGTGATTTTGCATGGCAGATCTCCCCATGGTATCGCTCAGAATTCAGCGACTGCTTCAGCTGTGGCTGAAAGTACCACTTGCTGCCATCAGTGACACCTTCAAAGAGGAGCTCGGCACCTCCATGCCTTGCTGCAACAACTTGGGGTCACGATGTGCACATAAGTTCACAACCCTTCAGTATATTTATGCCTGCAGTTTCCTCATAAATATTCTCTGTGGTTTTGCATGAGAACTAACATTGAGAACTCTGAGCTGGAGGCCCAAAGTAATTATTTCTCTAGAAAACATCATCATAAGATTTAAGGCTGGTGGGGACACTCTCCCAAAGCAGACAAGGCTTTGCATGGGGAAAAGTGATTCAAATTACTTTGGTGAATGTTTTTACCATATCAGGTAAACCATGTTTTTTCACTCAGTTGAAACCCTTCGGATCTCTGTCATGTGTTTCTTAAGGTAAAGGAAATAATCCAGATATTTTGCCAAATTTTCCCTAGGTGTCTTCCAGCCTCCTGGAAGTTCCCCTGCAGGTTCAACCACTGTTGCTGCTGCTAATGCCACAACTAGGTACTTTCCCAGTAGTTGTCCACTGCTCTCATATGTTAGAAAACAGATAGTGTTTTATTAAGAGCTGGGGAGTGTGGAGAGGTGAGAAACAATTGCTGTACGAAGTGGTGATACTGGATTCTTTTTTGAAAGAAAGCTGCTACATTGAGCACATTTCTGCAAGTCTTTCTCCAAGAGATGCGCAGATACAAAATTAATCCCCAGTCCCGAATACAGGTCACCCTGTTCTTTCCCTGCGTCTGGTCTGACTCCAGAGTCAGGACTGTGAAGTGTGACTGACAGAAATGTGAGATAAGGAAACAGTATTTCAGTGCAGAATTGCAACTTGTTGTAATAATCCCTTTGATACCACTCTCCTGTGTGGGGGCAGAGGCAGAGTGCTGTGAATATGGTTCCAACGAAAGGAGACAGAAACTAATCTCAAATTGTTCAGCCACTGTAGCTTTTCTTTGGTGTATGAACAGCCTAACTAATCTGAGGAGATGGCAGCTTCCATCAAGGATATAATCAGGGGTAATTCCCTCAGTGCAGAGGAGTTTAGGAATTAAAGATTAGGATTTGGAGAGTCGTACATAATTTCTGTTTTTCTGTGCACACAGGGAGGCAGGATGGGCTGACTGGCAGGCACTTTCTGGTTGAAACTACCCCAATTTGGGTGGAGCAGGCTTCACACAGCTCCAGCTGATGATTTTGCTCTGTCACTAGGCCAAGGGAAGCAAATTAAACTGCCTGGAGTTGCTACAATTAGACATTAATCTCTGCCTCGCTGCTGATTAACTCCTTAACACCACATGGCCTCCTGAATAATTTGTTATTCAGCTGTAAACATGGATCTCTAACAGCTTACTGCCCCTCCTGCAAGCACGTGAGCAGTGACTCTTCTCCCAAATCGATGGCTATTGTTGTGGACTTGGCAGAAATGGTACTGTCTCCTCACCCCAAAACTAGTACAAAACTAGCCTGGAGCATAGGCAGCAGCTGGAGAAGATGTCAGCTTCAGGAGAACGGATGTGTCCAAGAGAGATGGAGATCTCTGCCATGGTTCTTAAAGTGATTTTAAAAGAAAGACATTGCCTGCCCGGATACCGACAGCATTAGTTCATGTTTCCTTTGTGCCTTTGGGAAGCCTGAAGCTGATTCCCTAAGCAACAGATAATCAAAATGTGGTTATAACACAGTTAAGCTTTTCAGTAGCTGGACGGAAGCCAGAGTTTATCTGTACAAGCTGAAATTACATGGTTAGACTTGATTAATGTTGGTCTTGCATTGGTTGGAAAGGAATCACTGAGGTAGCTACTTTATCCTTAACTCAGAGGGCATGACATGTCAAGTATTTTTGCTCATTATTCTAATATCTGTAATTTCACAACCACTCAGTATGTTTACGCCTGCAGTTTGCTCATAGATACTCTCCTGCTCTCAATATTGGGCAGAAAGATGGAGAACTTGAAAAGACACCAGTAATGCAGTAGTGCACTACCAGAATGAAGTACACAGACTCAGATCAGCAAACTCCTGTTGGCCTGCTGTTTGTTCCTGACAGTTTCTACATACCACAGATGCCTGGCTTTTTGACAGGCACCAGCAGGCAGGGTAGTCAGAAGGCCACGGGAGCCCTCGGTTCAGCTGCTTCCAGTAAAAACATGCCTATAGTCCCTTCCCTCACATTGAGTCTCATGGCTTCACATCCCACCCAGTGACAGAGGTAACACAGTTCTGCAGCACAGTGACAAAGAGAAGAGAGAAGATGCAGGAAACTGGATTATAGCTACCTCTCTCCATGACCATGAACATACATACATATTCAAGACTATATAATGGTTCTGAAATGTATAACTAATGTTATGAGACAAGGCAGAATCATAAGTCTAACCTCTGAGCTCAAGGCAGCGATCCCTTCCATCTCTTGCTTTTTTATTTACCCTTTCCCCTGCAGTGTCCCCACCTGGCAGAAGGAAACAGTGGGTTTGAGATACCCCAGGCAGCAGGAGCAATTGCATGTGGCTTCCCATCTTCAGTGCCAGCAGCACTTCCCCCTGCTGAATTTATAAATTTAAAGGGGTTACCAGCTCCCTCAGTGTCCAAAAGACCACTGCTTAGTTCAGGTAGTTCTTGGTGTCTGTGTTATTGGAGATGATATTGAATTGTAGGTCCCACATGGAGAAACATGCATTTCTCAGCCCTAAACTCCAACTAAGGTAGTTTTAAAGAACTGTTCTTGGCATCAAACATTTCCTATCTTGCATCCTTAGAAGCATAGTTGTCCATTACTGATTTACCCAAAGTGATTTCCCAAGGTGACACAGGGCATGAGTGGCAGGCAAAACATTGAACTTCATCTAGGTCTCCTGAGGCATAGGCTGGTTGTCTGAATATACCTCTCATCATTTTCTGAGAATGGAACAATATGTATTTAAAGTGTTTTTTCCAAACTAAGCAATCCTATGATTCTATGATTCAAGGAATCATCAGGCACTGAGGAATACTGTAGTCCACATGCCTGGCAAGGAGCTCAGCTGAGCAGGGTAGCTTAGTTTTTGGGGTTATGCTCTCTTCTAGACTAAGCACTTTCATTCTTACTTTTGTTATTCCACCTCAGTGACACTGAATTACACAAGCCACTTTTCTTCCTCTGGTAATTAGTGCAGCCAGAGCTCCTACTGAGCACGACACCCTCCTAATGCCACCCTGCTCATTAGCAGCACCAGTCTGGCCACGTCACTACTTGTGTGTTTGCTCCTTTACAGGTCGCTCTACCCCACACACTCACATGCAGCCAGCGTGTTCTGCATCAGCAGCTTTGGAAAATTGAACCTTCACTTCTCTAATCTGCTGAATGTAAGTGGGCTGTTGAATGGCTCTGTAGCTTCCCCACCCCCAAGGGCTTTAATAGCTCTAAATGTGCAGACAGTGTCATTGCAAAGTGACACGAAAGAGGGAAATGATCACCACACCTGTTGCAGACATGTGGCAACCTTGTAAGCAACACAGACACATGCCCACCAAGTGGCATATGATGACAGGACTTGGCCAGTCCATTAAATGATTCACTGTCAACAACATGGAGCCAGGATTGAGAAATTCAGCTTTGGTTTCAATCTAAGTGTTTAAGTCATTTGAACAGGCTCCCACACTGGAAAACATTTCAATGGAACAGGGAATTTCTATATGTTTCTGTAACCGGTCAGCTTATGTATCAAAGCACTGTATGTGTGGCCTGCTTCTGGGCTGAATCAGCTGAGCTTTTCCTGTGGGATTGAGTGTGGACAACATGAGATCAAATGTAGAATTCACAACAGCTCTGTTTGCAGTTTTTAGCCCTCAGAGCCTTCTTGCTCACCGTGGTCATATTCAAAAAGCTCTCAGGTAGTGGGACCTGCAACCTGGGCACAGAAGTCTGAACTATCTACCAAACTTACTCCTTAAGTTCAAACACATCGCAGCACTCACTCTTTGAGGTCCCTTACTAAGATCTCAGTGTAAGGTCCTTTGTGCATTTGTCCATGGTATAAAAGGGCAAGACTTTCTATTAGAGTAGATAAATGTAATAGCTAGTGCTTCCAGGACAGTAAAGTGCAGGTAGCCCTTATTTTACATATATATGGTTTATATAAATTGTACCACTGGAGCTGGGTTTCTCAAAGGATCTGCGGGGACCTGGGTGTTCAGTTGTCAAAAAAAAAAAAAAAGGATCTTTACAAATCTGTGCTTAAAAACGCACCTTTTCTCTATTTTAAAATAAATATTTTTTAATGCTGTGTCAAGTGGTAAATTAGATCAGTTCCAAAATAAACACATTAACAAGAGACATATTAATATCTGTGAGATTGAATTTCAGCCTTATCTTCCCACTTCAAATTCCTGAGCCAACATTCCTTTGATTTAATGCCAAAAGGGACATAAGACAGATTGATAGTGCCTGCCTACTGGAAACCTCTAAGAAATTTTCCACGTTTTCAACTAAATTTAGTAATCACTGTGGCAGGGGGTGGTATAGTAAAAGGCTCTCTAAGACCATCAGACCATTTGTACTGATGTTGATGGCTCTTCCTGCTGAGAAACAGCACACCTTTATAGCAATAAGGTTCAACTGGCTCTGCCCATTGATGAAACTGTTGACGTCATAGTTTGCCAGGTAATCCCTAGCAGGGGTTGCTACCCTTTTACTCCTAAACCTAAGAGGTCAGTGTAGCTACTGACACTACATAAAACGAGGGTTGCCTTATAAGTCAAGCAACTGAGAAAAACAGAACTTCAAAAATTAACCAGCCACCACATCAAAACCGAAGTTGTGGTCACCAACTAGGCTTTACATGGGAGAACTCACTAATCAGTTTTTAAAGTTATTATAGCCTTCCATTGCAAATTATTATTTTTCCTCTGTGATAAATTACTTTCTACTTGCAAAATGCTGTTAAAAGAGTGAAGGCCTTTCTTCTTGTCACAGACACAGAAAAGCTCAAGCTGCTCTTGTGGTTTGAACAAGCAAATCAAGATATAAAAAAAAAAACCCCAAACCTGACTGAAATGCCCAAAGCAGGTCATTGATACCTCAAGGTTCAGTCTAGAAGCCATTATTCTGGCTGTCATATTCAACTTGAGAAAGCAGCCAGCCTTTTCTACACGAGTTTGAAAAGTGTGACATCCTTGTGAGATATTTTCAAGAGAGCCATTGAAGGTTCTAAGGTTTTTTTACCTGAGAGGTAAATTCGGCTGGTACAAGAGAATTAATAAAAATGAATCTTTTGTGGCTTCTGATTAAGACTCACACCCATCCACAGCTAATTATTGTTTACTTGGAATTGTTTACGATAAACTTCAAAGAACTCACGGGCACAATAAGCTGCAGCTGAACTTATGACAGTCTTCCCTGTGAAAAGGCATTGATCCTAAAGACTATCTTTTGACTATTTTCCACACAAAGTGGACTGAGAGTGTAGATACTCTGTTACAGCTGCAGAAGGTTTGCTTGTAAGGCTGTTTAATAACAAATATGCACATAGAATCATAGAATGGTGTGGGTTGGAAGGGACCCCAAGGATCATAGAGCTCCAGCCCCCCTGCCACAGGCAGGGCCACCAACCTCCAGGCCTGGACCTACACAAGGTTGCCCAGGGCACCATCCAACCTGGCCTTGAACACCTCCAGGGACGGGGCACCCACCACCTCTCTGGGCAGCCTGTTCCAGCACCTCACCACTCTCTCTGTAAAAAACTTCCCCATAATACCTAATTTAAACCTTCCTTCCTTTAGCTTTAATACATGACCCCTTGTCTTGCCATTCTCCACCCTTTTAAGAAGTTGATTCCCCTCCTGTTTCTCTGCTCCCTTCAGGTACTGGAAGGCTGCAATGAGGTCCCCCCGCAGCCTTCTCTTCTCCAGCCTCTCTTCGTAGGGGAGGTGCTCCAGCCCTCTAATCATCTTTGTGGCCCTCCTCTGAACCCTCTCCAACAGTTCCACATCTTTCTTGTATTGGGGTCCCCAGATCTGGACACAGTACTCCAGATGGGGCCTCATGAGGGCAGAGTAGAGAGGGACAATCACCTCCCTGTCCCTGCTGGCCACCCCTCTCCTGATGGAGCCCAGGATACCATTGGCCTTCTGAGCTGCAAGAGCACACTGCTGGCTCATGTTAAGTTTTTCATCCACCACATGAAGGTTGTTTTGCAGATATCAGGCTGTAACGGTGCCTCTAAGGTCTGGTAGCCTTTCTGAAGGCTGCAGTTAACTCTTCCTCTAGTGTGCACTGTCCCCAGCTCATTAAGTGGCAGATTGCACTGAGGTTTTTTTTTTCTTTTTTGTGTGGTGGATGGAAACCTCCAGCCACATGACTAAATCAAATCTTTTCTCTAAGACATCTGCAAGGTAAAGGTCAAGCTCAGTGGGGTGTAAAGCAAAGAACTGAAGTAAAAGCTCCTATGCTCCAACCTTAGCTGAGGCAGTGGCTGTAGGTTTAAGTTCAGTTAAATTATGGGGCTTTGACTGCAGAAGGCAGGGTCATATCATCCCTGGATGGTTCATCAGGCTAGAAATGCAGATACAGACCCAGTGCTTGAACTGCCTTCTGTAAATGTAGTCAGAAGAGGGTTTGCCATTCACTTTCACAGGGAGGAGGTTCACAAGAAGCTGCAGGAGCCACAAATAAAGAAAAATGTGCCTGATAGCTTATAGTAGTTATCACTCCTGTGCTTTCTGGCAGCCTGGTTGAAGTAGGTTTCCTCAAACTGTCTGATGGGGAACACTGTAGAGGTGACTCTGCTGGCTTCCACCAATGTCACCATCTCTGAGGGATTCAGACTTAGGGATTCAGGCAGGGAGATTGATTCCACTCAGCTATAACGGGCAGGGTGCAAAATGCAGGGAACATAGGTAACTAGGGCATAATTAAAGTTAGTATCTTGGGGTTTTGGTTCATTTTCTAACAATCCTTTTATTGTTTGGGGTTTTTTTTTAAATTAAGACAGGTACAAGCACCCGAAGGTGCCCAGTCACAACAGCAAAACATTGAGTCATACAGGCCCAGAGCTGTTTGAGAGATTACTATCATGCTAACCACAGCTCAGCAGTGTGGAAAATGCACATGAAACCTGTAAATTCTGAGCAGCATTAAGATGATCCAGGCTAGAACAGGCAAAGGGGGGTTGCCTGGATGTAAAAATTTTTTTCTATTAACCTTTCAAATGAGTAAACATTAAAAAATTTGGAAAACTTATCTTGCTCTTCTGACAGATAAACTATGAAGGCTCAGTTTGTCTGTATTGACATTTTATTAATTAAAAAATAACACGGTTGTGTCATGCAAGAGGTAGTGACAGGTACCTTACAGCCTTAAAATCAGAGATAATTGAAATTGATACACGAATCAAAAGAAAGTGAGAGAGACATATAAACAGGCTAACCTCTCTTAGATGTCTACACCAAAGTTGCTCAGGCCAGGCTCACCCTCTAGGTGGAGAAGTTAATGAGATGATGTTCTGCATAAACTTTGCTGATTATAAAACTGCTGTCAACTGAGGCTGCACTGCACCTGTCTTAATTTTTGCCTCAGATCCATTTCAAAGCTCTGTTCTTAACTTACCTTATTTCCACATTTCCTGCACGCTTGTTACACATGAAATGCAGACCCCTGCCAGTTGTGGTGGAAGATGTAATCCTGCCTTCATTTGCCATCAGGTACAATGTAAGAAGGAACAATACAAGCTTCCCCAAGGCTGAGTTATCAATGCGATTCAACTGTTGATTTAAGAAAGGAGAAAAGGTAGTTCTGTTCAATCAATCCATCCTGCCAATGGTGCCAATCAACTACCTCTGTTAGTAATTTTAATTTTGTCTCTTCACAGAAGAATTTATCTTAAAATTATAGAATCCACAAACCAAATACCAATTTGTTATGCTCAATGTATGACTTGGATTATTAATATAGATAAACGGTCTTGGGTTTGCTTTATTAGTTTGGGTTATCTGTTGTGTGTCCTGAGAAAGCCAGAAGATCCTGAGCTCCTGTAGATATTTTACACATTCACTTGAAAATATCTTGACCTTTTATGTGCTGCTATATCTTTATTTTTCCCCAGGGTGCAATGGATTTTTCCTTTGAAACCAGAAAAAGCATTAATGGATAATTAGATATATATTTGGGCTACACAGAAGTGCTTTATGTTGTTACTTTATGTGGGTGTTTGTAAAGGAGGTCTGTGGGATTTTAAAGGAAACAGGCAGAGAGTCAAGTATAGTCTGAAAAAATAAATCACATCCACGTACTGGTAAAGAAGGGCTTGCCAAAGACATTGGTGAAAATATGATTGGGCCCAGCCAGAAAAACTCTCAGAGATGAACTTCATATTGCAAGGACAAAGACCCTCTTCTGGGTCCAGTGACAGCAGAAAAAAGGGGTTCCCAGCTACTTTTTTCTTCCACAGCTTTTCTGTCAACACAATTGCAGAAGCATTTTCTAATTCGTGTCACTTGTTAATCAAGGTTAAACAACATAAATCAGAGGAAAGCAGAGACTTGGTGGACAAAAAGGTTTGAAATAATCCAACTGGCTGTGCCCAAAACAAGTTAGGGAACTTTAACACAAGGACTCTGCAGGCAGATTGGTGACGTATAACCTATGGCAGGAGGCTGTACAACTAATGAAGGGAGCAGTAAGAAATTAAACTGGAAGAGGATCCTGCTCTGCAGCTTTGAAAGACTGTCACAGTCATTGCCAGTTTTGGGAAAGTTGGAGCTCTGGTTACACCTCATTTTTAAGAGACAAAATTACCTTTCCAATATCAACGAATGAGAAAACCTGAGAATTGGACAGATTCTGATATGGACAAACATCCTTATGGCTCAAGCAAGCTCAATTAAGAACAGGGATTTCTAAATGCCTGGGTTGAAACTCAATGGAGGTTGATTTCTGTTTAAAAATAAACAACAGAAAATTAATGGCCCCACATAGCCCCGAGGTACCTGGAGTAAAAGACAAGATTTCAATTGTTTGTCTTTATAGTCCCACCTGGAGGCTCCTTGATAAGGAGGTTTTCTTTCTGAAGGTAAAGACTAATCATGCCACAGCTCACATACAACCTAAACCAAATGTATTACTACTGCACATCCTCTCATTAGTGAAATTAAGGATTAACGTGTACTCAGGAACTGTGTTTCATGGGTTGGTTTGCTTATTTACTACTCTTATCAAACTGTGTAATTGTTACAGCTCCACCATTCATTATTTCCTGTTGTGTTTGCAGGAAATAGGAAAATTTGCATGACATTTGCTATGGGATATTAGACTCTCATGAATCCGTTCAAAGTTAGAAGAAGAACTGATTAAGAGAGTCCATGGCTTAAGTCTGCATGTGTTTCTAAAATTTGTACTAAATCTTCTCATTCTTTCAGAATCCCTAATATCCATCAAAGCCTCTGTTCTTCCAAAAGCTGTTGCCTGGATGATGTTAGTGTCTGTGTTGACCCTCACACACACACAGAAACATCAGAGCCCCGGGTTTGTTAAATAGAGTAATCCCTGAAGAAAAAAAAAAACAAAACAAAAAATAGAGTAAATATAATTTGTTTTCTGGCCACTTGATGAGGCTGCTTCTGGTACCTGGCACTTCTTGCTGTGCAGACAGGGAATTTTCCTGTACATACCCTGTGATCTGCTGCATGGGCCAGTCCCCGTCCTGCACAATGACAACATGAGTGTTTTCCTGACTTTGTACAAGATTTGTTAGGCTCCTTTGTTTAGTGCTTTCTCCCAGCCAAACCCTGCCAAGCCTGAACCAACACCCTTGTGATTCATCATCCCCCTCGTGCAACAGCACTGTGTTGCTCAGTTACGAGAACAAACTGACGTCTGTCACACAGTGACTTCCAAGACACCCACGGTAATCTCTGCCATGCCATACACTGTGAGGAGAACAACACTAGTGCTGCCAATACAATGATGATCGATCCTGGTGCACTGGAGTAACACCAGTACAAGTGTCACTGCTGCACATCACAGCAGCATGCCAGACTCTTCTCAGTGGTGCCCGGTGACAGGACAAGAGGCAGTGGGCACAAAGGGGAACACAGGAGGTTCCTTCTCAACATGAGGAAAACTTCTTTACACTGATAGTGGTAGAACACTGGCACAGGCTGCCCAGAGAGGCTGTGGAGTCTCCTTCTCTGGAGGTATTCAAAACATGCCTGGATGCAATCCTGTGCAACCTGCCCTAGGTGACCCTACTTCAGCAGAGGGGTTTGACTTGGTGATCTCCAGAGGTCCCTTCCAACCCATGCTAGTCTGTGAGTCTGTGTGGGCTTCAACCTCCATGCAAAGTTTGAAAGCTCGAACCTTCAACCAGGCCTGCACAAAAAAAAAGTGATGCTGATTTCTTCTTCAGTGTATCCCAACCAGTGTGCAGTCTGTTCAGAATCAGCAACACTGAGTATTTTACTGGAGTACTGTGTCCTGCTCTGGAGCCCTGGACACAAGTAGGAGATGGACCTTTTGCCTTTTGGAACGCATCAAAGGAAGGACCACAAGGGTGATCAGAGGGCTGGAGCATGTCTCCTATAAAGACAGGCTGAGAGAGTTGGGCTTATTCAGCCTGGAGAAGTCTCTGGGGAGACCTTATAGCAGCCTTCCTGTACCTGAAGGGGACCTACAGGAAGGCTGGGTAGGGACTGTTTTTAAGGACATGTAGGGACAGGACAAAGGGCAGTGGTTTTAAACTAGAAAAGGGTAGGTTTAGATAAGACATTAGGAAGAAATTCTTCACTATGAGGGCGGTGAGACACTGGAACAGGTTGCCCAGAGAGGCGGTGGAGGCCCCATCCCTGGAGGCATTCAAGGTCAGGCTTGATGAAGCTCTGAGCAATCTGATCTAGTTAAAGGTGTCCCTGCTCACTGCAGGTGGGTTGGACTAGATGAATGTTAAAGGTCCCTTCCAACCTAACACATTCTATGAGTCTGTGATTTTGAATGTGATTCTAATGAAGTTATTTTGGGCTGTCACCATTTGCCCTTTCTCTAAACCATGGGAAAGGACTCAAAGGGCAGAATTGCTTCACCTGCTTCAATCACCACAGCGTCTTGACGTGAGCAAACTAGGATTCTGGGACACAGAAGGGTAAGAGGAAGGAAAGAGGCTTCTTAATTTCTTTTCAGATCAGGGTGGTGATGGTGTTGCCTTGGGCGTTGCCTTTGAGGAGTGGCTGCGTTGGCATCCTGAGAAACAACAGGCTCAGACTGTTTGCCAGCTTTAGCAATCGGTTACAGCTAAAAGCAAAAACATCTAGTGTCACTGTACCCTTCACATATGTATACTCCTGACAGCTCTGCAAGGTGCTGTTGTGCCTATTTTATGTGGGAACAGATGCTCGGAGGCGGTAAGTGGCGCTGGAGGATTACAGTGCTCGGTTCCTGGACTGGCTGGACTATTTGCCATGCTTTTCTGTTCTTCCTTCATATCCACATGTGTAGGCAAAATGGAGGTTTCCACTCAATAACTTATAACTAAGCTCAACCCTCAACCCTCTCTAGGTCCCCTTTCCTCTCAAACCTTCACACACAACAAACTGCTGGAGTAAATTTTAACATTGAAAGCCCAGTTGTACATGCAGCTCACTTGAATCTTTCTCCAAAGTACTCCCACATGGATCACTAGCTGCAGTAGTAACGAGATGTAATCGAAAAATATCAAGAGCAATCCACTGTGGTACTTGAAATACTGGTGTTTAGCATTGGAATTAGCAGCCATTTCAAGCTTCTCTTGACCTGCTTCCTCACTGTCACATTTTCCTTAAGAAAGGCTCTCAGTATGGCCTTGTCTTCCTCCTCCTTTTCATCATCGTCACCACCACTCATTCCTTCTGTAGTTCTCTTGCAGATCCAACCAGTCATGGTCACTCTGCATTTTTGGAGTGGGAGGGAGGAGGGAAGACATAAAAAGGCAATCCCTGATCCTTTTTATCACTTCTGTGCAGATTCAGGATTTTCTTTCCCTAGGATACTTAGGGAAAGCCTTTTTTGGGCTATGGAAAGATGAGCTGTTCTGAATTTCTGTTGTCAGAAGACTTCAAATGTAACTGGACAAGAGTGGACAAAAATGTGGGTTAATATTAACTTGTTGAAGTGTAATGCAGACTCTTGACTTGAACATCTCCATTTGTCCTTTGCTTCCACCTCCTCCTTGATTGATGTCTGAAAGATTTCCCATTAGTGCAACAGCTGATCACTCAGTCAACCTTTTAGTCAAGGATGGCTTGAAAAATAACTCCTGACGAGCTGTGAGCAAAAAGCTTTATCTTCTATGTGAGACACGACTGCTTGTTTGTGCTGCAGTAAAAGGTCTTACTAAATCGGTAATATTTCAGCTTAAATCATTTGCTAATTATACAATTAATACTCTTCCCTTTGCTTGTAATCCATCTTGTACTACACGGGGAGCAAAGGAAATGTCATGGATGCCACCTGAGATTGAAGCAGAAGCCAATACTGTACAACACATCATCCCCAGCAATAGCAACCGCATTGGTCATGAACTGGCTGTGTTGCAACTTCTCCCATCACGAAGAAAGAGGCAAGCTCTTATTTAGCTTTGTCTCGGGTCCAACTGCATTCCCCTTGTTTCAAGATTTTTCCTCAGCTAAGTCTAAGGAGAGGAATGTGCCTAAGGAGAGGAATGTGCCTGCCAGGTGCTCGATGTCTCAGCGCGGCCCCTGCTGCGGTGGCGGGGTAAACGTGGCTTTGCTTTAAGGCAGCAACTGACCCAGCCAAATGGGCCGGAGCCCCAGTTACAGAGCTTGAGGCTTGGTATCTGCTCTGCAAATGGACAACGTATTCACCATTCCCACCAGCATGGACATTTCTTCTACCTTTTCATTTCATCACATCTAACTGCAGGATTATTTCTCTTTTCCACATTTATTCAGGTTTCTTTTTTCCTATAAAGAAGTTCCATAATAAAAAACTCCTAGTTGGTACTGCTGGTGAAAATTTTCACACAATTCATCCACAAAAAATTCCATTTATTGACAGTGGTCAATGAAGAAATTTCTTTCTGGCAATTTATGTTTTAATATTTCCAACTGTTGTGAGAAGGATTTAAAAGATCTAAAGGAATAGCTATTTAAAGACATAAACTAAAGATTTACTAAGGATATTTTCATAAGGTCATAGTAATTTTGTTTTGATAAGATTAAAAATTGCACTTCGTTAAATGCTATTTTTGGTGTTTCACATGAATAAAAATAATATCAAAATAAAGTGCCTAGATCTGCAAATGAAGTGTTACAATCTGCTCTAATATTTTTTGGAGTGAAAGTATTAAACCAACCTGTTTCATGTAAGTTGCTTTGATTTTTTTTATACCCAAATCTGCCTTTTCCATGGGGAAAAGCTTCTATATGAAAACTTCTCACAACTGCCATTTTAATGGCCAACCAGGCTCTTACCCACTGCAAAAACAGACAATGGCATTGTATAGAAACAGCAATAGGCTGGTAAAGGGTTCAATATAAACCTATAAATCTCTAATTACATAACATATTTGCTGCTAATAATACTTTCTGCTCATAACAGATGATAGAGCAAGGACTACTGAAGTTAAATGGCTAAAGTCTTTGTTACACAGATGAAGGCAGAATCATCCTTTTAACATCCTATTGGAGGTATTCTATATTGTCATTACCATGAGCAAAGTTGTTGCTTTAAATTACCATCATGACATTATTGTCTTTCTTTAATTTATTCCCACATGAAAAGAGTGGACAGCAGCAGCACTCTCCTCCTTCCACCAGCAAGCAAGGAGGAGGAGGAGGAGGAGAGAGTGTCAGAGGAGGATCTGTGTGATGGACAAGTGATGTTTTCATCACTATTGCAACCTACTGACCAAGTAACATAACCCATCAGGGAAGGATTACCTATTCAGGTGTGGTAAACCAGAGCATTTTCAGGAGTTACCTATGCCTTTCTTCCTTGTTAAAGTAGGTGCTGCTGGCCTCCATCACAAATCAAGTGTCCCAATTTTGTGTGTGCCATCTGGATGTCATTTAAAGCCCCCAGGTAATTTCAAGTGACAGACTTTTGGAGATGAAAACATCTTACACATTTTGAATTTGAATTGGGACTTGCAAACATCTGAAAAATCTGCATAAAAGCCTGCAGTGCCTTATGAATCAGTTCACAAAACAGGCAAGAAACCATTTAAAATACCATTAGTTGTACAGTTGTGCTCTTCCACCTTTCAAAAGATTGTGAGATTGCTGAACAGGTTGGTTTCTCAGTGCAACTTCTGTGTCTCCTAGGATGAGCTGGGGTATGCAGAGGAGCCCTCCTGGAGAAGACACAGCCTAACATCCAAGTATAATTGGGAAAACAAACTAGGAAGAAGGACATCCCTTGCTGGTGTGCTTGGCCTAGTGTTTCACCCCAGACGACTCACAGCTGGATGAGAACAGAAATAACATCCAGGCTGAGGCACTGCAGTCTGTGTCCTGCTGCCTTGCTGCCTTACCTCAGCTTCCTCTTTCCTTTCATTCCTACCACATTTCCATCCCACTTGCTGGCCATTTTTCCCTGTGGCTTTAAATATCCTGCCAGTGAGCCTACAAAAGAAAATTAATTAGGCGACAGGGTTGAGGCGCTGGTGGTGGTTACACAAAGTAATTTCTCTGGATTGTAGCCTGCTACTGGTCCTTCCTGGTCTCCTCCCCCTGTCTGCTGGATGTTTGCAATTGCTATTGGGAAGGGTACAACAGTTAGTTGGAAATTGGGGCAAGAGGGCGGAGGCTCCTAAAACGTAATTACAAAGCACCATGCTATGTCCCAGCACTGCCATGGGAAAGCAGCTTGGAAATGTAATTTCAGTGCAGTGGTGGCTTCTCTGCCAAGTGTCTCACTGCCCTGGAGCGATGGCAGAGGAGCTGCTCCCCAGCACCAAGTGGGAGATGGCTGCACTGCCTGCCCGTGCCTCCTGCTTCTGCCCAGGAGGCTGGGAGCAGCCCAGCCCTAGCCTGAGGGACATTTTCTGCCCAAGAACTGATACTGAATGTCTCATTGCCAGCGTCTTGGCCCCGGGTTTTCTGCTGATTCAGTTCTTTGGGACTCGCAGTGTATTTCTTAATCTGATGTGACAGTAGAAATACGCCGGCTGCCCCAAGAGCTGAAGCAGAGGCTTTCCTTTTCTTGCTCAGATCAACTGTTTTACACTGAGTTTAATTTTCCTATGAGTAGGTATTCTGGATCCTCGGTATTTGTATCTGTACAGTATTTTGGCAGTCCCAAAGCCTGATGGGGGGTATTGATCCATATTTTTTTGTTTACAAGATGTGGATTACAGCACTGAGTACCATGGCAATGAGGGAAGCACAATGGCAAAGCTCTGTAAGAAGAACAGGAGCACTCCCTTTTCAGACAGCCCCTGCACATTCATTTTTTTATCACTAGGTCAGCCTACGGCTTCACTTAATTAACACAGACCAAATGAAACTTCCTAATGTAAGGAAACCAAAATATCTGTAGGGCTGTAGCGAGGCAGAGATTGCATTTTTAGTGGCAGAAATTGCATTTTTAGTGGCAGAGATTGCATTTTTAGTGGCAAGAGTGTAGGGCAGCAGGACTGTAATTATTTGGCATTTGTCTGCAGTGCCTCCCTGCCTTCAAGGTGCTTTTCACAGGCTGTCAACATGTCTTTATGTTTGGGTTTGACTTGGCAAGGACACTCAAACCAGGCGAGGAGGAGCCCAGTACAAGCCCAGTCCTCTGTAACTTGGCTTAGTCTCCTGCGATCTCCCATCGGATAACCGGCACAGCCCTGCCTTTCTCTGCACGTCCCTCACTATCCCTAGCGACTTGAAAGGACGAGTCTCTTCAGATTACATTAGCTGTACATTAGCTGTGCCGCTGGCTTTAAGAACAGCAAAGCAGCTGCTGTACTTACACTGTCAGAGCCAGCCTAGTTCTGAGGCAAACAGTTTCTTCCCTAGAAAAGCAAATCAGATCTCAGCTTGACTTCAAACTCTCAGGTTTGTCATTTGGGAATGTTTTCATGCAGTACAAAATAATAAGGAAGCGACTTAAATGTTGCACCTGTGTAATTTTGAAATAAAGTTTAAATATTTAATTGCAAAATTTTACTCTTCTAAAATCTGGGAAAAAAAGGAAGCTGAAATAAGTAGTTTGGTTTGGAGCTAAGTTCATGAAAGCAGCCAAATAAAAAGAAACAAACAAACAAAAATGCCCTAAAGAATCAATCCTTTAGGCAGATTTAATTCCAAACTTCTGGATTTTTTTTACATGGTAAGGTACTAATAAGCACAGCTCATAGTAGAGCTGTTTTGGTGACATCAGGCTTCCGAAACCCCAGTTCTAATACTGATCCAAACGAGTTCCCCACCTCTAGCAATGTTTCATACATTAGAACAAAGTATCCTTTCCCCAAACACTCAATGTATATAATCTATGTAATGTTCTATGTAAGCTAATGTTATCTATAGGAGGTGATAACCCACTGTGATGCCTGAAGCAATCTTTCCTCCTCAGAGCTATTTTGGTTTGATTGCTTTATGTTAGTTACACTCCCGTTGCAGGTTCCAGAATGATCTCTGAGTTGCATCCCTAGGAGGAGGTGGAAATGTATGTGGAGAAGAAGCCCTCCAGCTTTCTTTGAACCTTCAGAGGACTCATTCTTGCAAGCACCATGGTTCCCAAGTGCCCTCAGGAGCTTGGGAGGTGAAGGCAGAACATGTTATTTCAAGTCCACTGCAGCAAAAAGTGTTTTAGCAAACAGTTCTTGTGTCCTTATTTGTCTAAACTGCACAGAAGGAGAACTAAAGGAGTTTTCTTTGCTTTTACCTTGTTCTTCACTATTTTTTTTTTAATTTTTATTTTTGCAATGCTCCCTTGTGCTGGCCTAGATGCTGTTTAAGCATACACTGCCACAGCTTGCTCACACAGACAGGGTGAGGAGTCCCCCCATCTGGCTGCTGCATAGTCAACTCAGAAGAATAGTGCTGTAGGGTGGGCAAGGGAAAGAAGGGACCAAAGGATGCCCAGGGAACTACTGGAAAAGATGGTAATTATCCAGAGTGTCAGTCTGGGAAGCAAGGCAGCAGCTGGGACAGGAACACAGACTTGGAAAGCAGCGTGCTGCTGACTCTCAGATGGTATTTCAGAACAGCCTCCAATGGAAGATGGATGGCAAAGCAGAGCTGGGATCAGTTAATGAGCGAGATGATAAGAAGCATTCTGTGATAGCCAGGGACAGCACTTGGTGACTCAGGAGGTTGCTTACCTGTGCTGTGACTCAGGGAAAAGTGTGAAGTTTCAGCTCTTTCCTCCTGTTACTAATTCAAAGAACATTTCTTGGTGTGGAAGCACCAGGCCTAACAATTACACAGATAACCAGGTGCGTCTGTTCCCTCCCTTTGTCCATGTACTATTCATGGAAGTATCTTAAGGAAGGTTATAAATATTTTTACAAGAATATTTTACTGTCTTGGTCTAACCAAGAGTCACCAAGAGCCTAACATGCATCTGCCCACACACACAACCCTGTTATTTTCTGAATAAAATGGCAGCCTCAACTTGTTTGGCACTGTCAGCTAAGACTGAAGGAAACTTTCCGCCGAGGTGGGTAACCAACCTGTCCTGCCATGAAGGCACCAGCCACATCGCACAAGGCCCACATGAGTCCTTTGGGCTTTCCCTAAACTCCCTCCTGCAGGCACTGCAGAAGGCAGAGGTGATGGGCAGCTCTTACTTCTGCATAATGAACAACTCAGGAAGCAGTGCCCAGAAGATGCAGTGATGTTAGTGAACAACTGCAGGGCAGCAGGGAGTACACACTCAAATGTAGGGGGAAATTGCAAGGGTAATTTGGCTGCTAACCCACCCAAATCTTTTTACCATCAGAACTGTGAGTACATGTTGGGATAGCATTTCTGCACTAGCCTGAGTTTTTCTCTTGAGCATCAACCCTTGTTTCTTTCTTCTTTTGAGGATTAATTCCAATGAGGCTTGAGAAGATCTTCCATTCTTCTAATTCACCTAATGCCAGCAAGATTTTACTACTTCAAATCCCTTTTGTATAAGAAGCAGTGAGGGTGGGTTAAGGGCTGTATTAATACTCTGCATAAGCCTCAGATAGGAGTGTGCCAAGCATGGGTGTGCTTGTCCGGACAGGATGTGGTAAAATTGGGGTAGCTTACGTAGGAGCAGTTATGTCGTATAGAAGAGGTGAGAAAATTTCTATATGCCAGAAAAAAAAAAAAAGAATGAAAATCTGAAAAAAAACAGTGCAAACCCAAGTGTGTTTTGCATAACTTTGGTCCATCCCCACTCACATTGAGGTCAACTGTAGACTAATTGGCAATACAAAGTATGTATATATGTACATGCCTTTATGTAACTTTTTTTCCCTAGCTGTTTTTATGGTTTGCACTTATTTGTTAGATGTTTTGCTAAGGACAAGGCTCTAGGGCACTATTTCCTTAGTAAGAAATGGGGATGTGGGTGTGGAACACTGGCGCACAGTCAGTAGTTGAGCGCATCTGCTCCTCTTGAGTTTGTACTGTCCTGTGGAAAAATCCTACAGACAACATCTGTCTCTCTGTTTGAATGGCATTTAAATAATCAAGGGCTTTAAATAAAGTTCTTCATGATGGGTTCTCCATGGATACCTAATATAATTTCTTTTCAGTATGATATGGTCATTAGAGTAGGTTTTCACAAAAGGGTTTTTACAGAAGCACAGGTTGCTCAGGGAGACAGTGGCACAAGTGAAAGGACCTGTCGTGAAACCTCTCCCAGAGAAGGCAGTTCAGTCTATTCTCAACACGTTCATCATAAACAGTAAAAATGCTTTGCAAGTTGTTCCTGTCAATTCTTCTGACGCTCAGGAGGCACATGCAAAATTCATTGATGCACCCACATTTGCACTCTGATCATAAAAAACGAAAGGCAAAATTGGAAAAAAAAACACCCTACTATGTCACTCCAGATGCAAGAGATCTGTGGAACTAACCAGAGTGTGTAGATGGGCATATGAGCCCTGATGTACAAAGTCACTTAAGGAACCCTCTATGTACACACCACTTCTGATGACCCCATCAGAACCATCTGCAAGCTTAAGGCTGTCCGGGTGCTTTTCTAGATTTCAGCACTTAGCACTGAAGAACTTTGCAGATGAAATTTAGGCCTAGACATTATTGTGTGACTGCAGCGCAATAACAATATTTTCTTGAACACAAATTTTCTGGCAAAAGCAGCATTTCCACAGTGAGGAAAAAGGTAAAGGTCGGTCTGCATGACTTTGTCCCTCTTTCCTCGTTGTTAGCTATATAGCAGTCCTTCAGTTCAATTGAATTTCCAGTATGACTCGGAAGTAACTCTTTGATTGTTCAGTTGACTGTCTTTCTAGGAAGATGGTTTGATTCCTGCTTTCCATCACAGCGTGCAAATGGGCCAAGTCTGTTCTCCCTTATCACAGACCTGACCGTTCTGTTATTTTCATCATTCAGAAAGCCACTAAATATAGAAATGTGCCAGGGAGTTGTTGCACAACTGATATATGTCAAAAGGAAAGATGGATCTTTTCTACCATGACAGTGTCATGTATTTAACAAAATGCAATTTAATTATGACCCAGATTCTGCTAAACATTCACACGTTGAATTGTCCTTTATTCTGGGAATGACCCTGCCTGCTGTAACTCTTGTTCCTTACCTTATACAGACCAGTGTCCTACTCCAGAAGCAAACAGAGCTGCTGAAATCAATGGCACATCCCATAGATTAATTCTAAGCACATGTAAAAAAAGGGTTTGCACGTCAAGGATGAAATGTCAGCCTCAAGAAAATCAATGAATATTTTCCAAGTGTTGACAATGGGGTCAAAACTTCACTTGTTGCATTAGTTCACACAACAAAATATGTACAATTTTAATACAGTTGCAAACTAGATTACATTTGAATTGTTGATTAAGCAGGTTGTATTTTGAGACTAAATGGCAAGTGCCTGAAAAGTGTGTAGTGGAATATTGAACATATTTGTGAGAAAAATTTTAAAACCCCAAGAGGTCCACATGTTATGCAAGCTCTGGCAGAAACAGCAGAAATGACATTGAACATATTCATTTACCAGCTTCTTTTGCTTCAGTTTGTATCAGTAGTGCTGCTTGACATTCCACTTGTTTTCAGCACAATTTTCCCTTTGTTTTTCAGTGGTATACTTGAATTAATTAGATAAAATGTGTTTGTTGGAGGATATTTCCCTAATTCCTAATTTCACAGAAACAGCAGCAATGCCTTTGGCAGTCAAGTCATTAATTCTGTTGTTGCAGCAGACCTAATGCTCTTGAAAGCCAAACCTTGCAGACATCTGTTCTTCCCTGATCTCTCTTTAGCATTGCCACTGAGCACAATGAAACTGCCACTTTTAGTGGTTAAGCCCCTTTGCTCTTACAGGCAAGACCTGGAGTGACAATCCTGCCAAATGGACATGGACAACTAAAGAGATGTCTTCTCTTTCTCTCATTCCTCCTTGCTTGAAAATCCAAACTTTCTGATGCTCTTGTAGCCCAAGCTAATCTAACAATTCAATGTAATTAATAATCTGCACAACCTGGCTATGGACTAATTGAACAGTTGTGTTGATAACTTAGCCAGTTGATAACCTAGTCAGTTAACCATTTAATTGGCGTACATCCTTCACTTCTGGAGTCAGCATCCTTTTCTGTGAGAACCTACTGCATGTTGCATGCTGCAGTCACAGGAATCAACACTGGGATCTGTACAACAGCTTCATGCTTTTACTCACTGGGATTTTTTCTGCCGCAAGATTTAGGATGTGTTTTCCTAGGGATCCGTGGTGAGCTGGCCTGGCATGACTGGAAGCAAACAGCTCTAAGGGCAGGGTGTGACTGGGAGCAAACTACCCTGGAGGCAGACACTTGAGCTCTAGCTCTTGTGGTACTTCTGTTTGTTGGGTACCCACCCAATCCCTTCCTTTTGTTAGAGAGACGTCCCTGGGACAGGGAGCCAGGCTCTGGTCCCTGCAGCTGCTTCCTCTCCCTGGAAGGGAAAAGTGGCAGTGGGGAATGGGGCCTGGCAGTGCATCCCACAGAACCACAGCCAGCCCTGACACCGCTCTGTCACCTTTAGGGAGGAGAAGGAGGAGGAGAAAGAGGAGGAGTCGATGGCAAAGCTGCTGAGAACAGCAAGGGAGAGGAGGGAGGAGGAGTGATGATTTGTCACTGGTGATTTTCTTTGCCTTTTAATTATGCTCTGCTCTCTCATCAAGGTTGGAGTCACACTCAACCTTGTTTTGTACACGTTCCCCCACCTCCAGGTTGGGTCAGTATCCAGATAATGTTAAAGACACTGTAAATACAATCCACTGTTGCTCAAGTTCCCCTTTGCTTCCTCAAGGGTTTGCCACATCCGTTGGAGCTAAAACAAGTGGGACTGCACTGCCTCCCCACATGGAGAACAGGAGAGTTACCCTACATGCCAAAGCGAGCTGTAGCACTCTATAGCACAAAATTGTGCGTGTAGGTGCTGTACTAGCCCAAAGGCCAGCCGAGCGAGCCCAGCATTCTCATGCGCTCACGACAAGGCCTCAGGAGACAAGCTAGAATAGGGCTGAAGAATGATACAAGCTGCCATGATACTGGGTATGTAAGTTACTCTCCCCTCTAAAAGCCCAGCCAGGTTCTCCAAGGTGGTGCCTGAGAAGAGGAGGGTTTGGGGGCTCCCACACTTCCCTGCTGTTAGTGGAAAACAAAAGCTAAGACTCACTTTTGAAACAATACACAGTTACCATCATTTATTAGGTACAGTAAGCATAATGAAAAGACTTGTGATGTTTTTTTCCCTAAACATAACATAAAGAATTGCAAGTCATTTTATACAAACTGCTTTCCCAACTCTATTTCATTTTCATTTCTGTCCAATTAGGAAACATCTTCTCAATGTATTTGCAAGTTCTTGTCTAACTATTCCCTGTTGCATATAATCTACCTGTTGGTCTGATACACCTCTTGTGTTTGTTGACCAAAGTTAAAAGCCACACCATAGAAATGAATGGAGTTAATTGCTTTAACAAAACAAAACAGAATAAAAACCCAAAAATAACCCCAAAGGTTAAGTCCTTTGCCTTAATTAATTTTATCTTTGCAGTCAGGAACATTTGGCCAGGCACTTCACATCGAGTATAGGCAGCTGGGAGTGAAGGGAGTGAAGGGAAAGTTGCAGATGTGTTCCAAGCTAATAATCCTCTGTATCTAAGGATTTCAGTGAGATTTCTTTTTTCCACATAGCAGAAGTAGCAAATTTTTTTGCTTAAGAGAAGAAAAGGAACGTTGTAAAATTAGGATTAACAAGGCAGAAAACAGCACAGCCTGGTGTTTGCCTCGCTGCTTGCAGTATATCCACATTTGCAGCGCAGGGGAGTGTAAGATGCTGAAAGGCGTTTTATGATGGGATTTTTCTCTCTGAGAGCCTGAGAATGAGATGGTGAGGGCTATTTATGCATTTTCACTTATGTATGAGCGTGTATGCAGTTTCCACTTTAAAAATACCTAGGAACAGGAAGCCAGTGAAAACAGGGCCTTTAAACAGATGTTTGATTCCTACGTTCATGCCATTCCAGGTCCAATCCTGATGCGTAGGGGAACATACCTCTGCTTAAGTCCTTCCTGACTGACCCTTTTACACTGGATAAGAGGTGGACTGCTATAACAGAGATTTTAAAGCTGTGGATTTTGATACAGTGATAAAAGAGGCAGATGCCCACAAAGAAGAAAGCCACAACAGGAGCCTCTTCAAACCAGGTCTGTAGGTTTGCAGGGGTGGCATGAAATGGCCTCTGCCTCTGCCTGCTCTGTGCTGGCCCAGCAATGCCATGCCATGACTTTTAAGGTTTTACTGATGCTCCTTGCTCATTCCAACAAATATTTAGAAATAAATACTTACATTACACACGGGTGGGTACAAGTCAAGAAGCAGGCCTAGGTAGGGGGATTTGTCTTGTCCTTTTCTTACCGTGTGCCTATGGCTTAAGTGAATAAATGAAAAATAGAAGCAAAGCTGTGAAGTGCTGGTTGACTAATGTACTACTTTGGCAGTCAGTGGGTAAATGTGTTTGCTTCTTGAAAAAATGTGCAAAATCTTCAGGTTAAAAATGATGCATACAAAATGGGATTTTTGTGAGCTGCTTTCATTCAGAAGGATGATATATTTTTTGTTTACTGACAGTTTGAAAGCCTTTTCTGAATTTAATTAGAACTATGAGTGCATTTAAGATGCAATGGAATCCTCATGCACCCCGTTTATAGGAGTGAATGAGGAAACACAGGATTTTTTAATGTTTAGACTTCATCTAATCAACTCACATCAGATAAAGAGGTCCAAAATAGAGTAGATAACTTTATTGCAGAATGCCAGTACCATTTTTCTACATGCATTTGATAAGTTTCCAGCCTTTTCTACTAAGATTCGATGACAATATTCGGGAAAACGTAGCTGGTCTTTTGGATATCTCTGGAATAGGAACGAATTTTTCTTGGTGCTTATGGGGAAGAGTAAAAATATGTGGGCTTCACATTACCCAAGATCTGATCTTCGTAGTTAGGAAGGCAGCAGAAGAAGAATCCCAAGCATATTTCCATAATGGCAGTGGTCCAGCCAAAGCCATAGGCCCAGCTGAACATATTGATTCCTGTCAATTCAATTTCAGTCGAGAACTTTACCGGATAAATGACCAGGCCCATGATGGAGAACACAGCTGAAGAAACAGGAGACAAACAAAAAGAAAAGAAAACAGAAACATTAAAACTGACACCCACCACACTGCCTGCCTCCATAATACCTGCAGCTAAACCCACCCACGTTTGGGAGCATTTGGAAATCAACCCACTGCCATGACAGACTCTAGGTCATTTTTCACTGAGAGTTCAAGTACACACGGGCAAAGAGCTGGGAATAGAATCATCTGAGGGAAATAACCAGCTCTGTTTTGGGTGTACCTGCACAAGATAAACTCAACTTCATATGCTGCCTTACCAGCGACAAAAAGCAATCCTCCGATCCCTCGTATGAAGTTGAAGCGAAGTGTGTCAATGGCAAATGCTATGATGGCCAGAGCAAAACAGATGACTAGAAGTAGAAAGCCGACCAGGTATGTGGCAGCTGCAGCTCTCCCCCAAGCTGAAATCAGAAAGAAGATATATTAGAAAGAAACAAAACAAAACAAATCCTTTTCAGTGTTTTTCTCTGGTTTATAATGAAAGGCTGATTTTAAATAAATGTGAAAAGAAGGTCACCTCCCAAGAAAGCTAGCATGGGAGCTTTTTCTCCTCTTGTAGGTGAACTTTTTAGTTCCATAAGAAATAATTCCCATTTAGACACAGAATATCTAAAAATGCCAGCTTTGACCTCTTGTAGAAAATGCAATGGGGCTTTATATTTGGTGATTAAAAACCGAGATTAAAATGACTGTAAAGATGGAATGTTTTCAAAAGCAAATATCATTGCCCCAGCAGATGCCATAAAACTAGCAGCATTTTGCATGGACAAGGAGAATTAGACTGTCCCTGAAACTAATTAAATTCTTCCTTTAAAAAAAGAAAGTGTTTATACAGGCACTACCGCTCTGTCATGCAAATGTAAAGGTATGGCAATAGTCCATAAGTGTCAGAATTCAGTGGTTCCTGCCTTTTCAGCCTTTGTTTAGTTCTGTGTCCTACAAGGAGCTAAAGGTTTGGAATATGTTTTGTAAGGAAATTTGACCTCTGCTTTTGATCCAAAGTCAGAACCATTTCATTTTGACAAGCTTGTTCAGACTATTAATACTTTCATTTTTAAATTATATAACTTTATGTTGTAACATGTCAGATCTAAGCATACTGTGTTGGCATAACAACTGAAAAAAAGGTATTATTTATTCAATATTTTTAGGTCTTGAGGGGCAACTACTGCTCAAAGAGATCAAAGCGTCTCCTCTTCTGAATGTAAAAAGCCCACTTTGACACTTCCAAAACTGTGTATGTAGATGCAGTAGGCAGTTAAATTCTGCTGGGCATCTACAGATTTCACCCCCTTGCCTATGCTATGTGCTTGTGTTGGTTTCTAACCAAATATATGCAGCAGCATTGCCGAGAAATCCTCACAGCCCAGACAACCCTGATGATAATTGTAACTCAAACGTAGTGCATGCTGATCGATAAAAGTTCTCAATGGAACTGAGTAGCTTGAGATTTTTGCTATCCAGTAGCCCACCAATTTGTTTGCCTTGAGCATGCAAGTTATAAAATGTGAAGTGTCCCACCTTTCCCCTGGACAGTGCTGGGAAGGCGTAAAAGCCACCATCCTGTCCCTGGTGAGTGACACTTTCATACTCAGCTTCTCTTCCCCCAGGCCCCACACAACCTCTGCTATTAGATTAGAAAAATGGATCAGGATTTTCTAGCTCTGCTTTTCTTCCCATCAGCTCATCAAAATAAATTTCCTTTTTTGGTTGCTTTTCACCATTCCCACCCTGCTTTGTGATTCTTGCTCCATTCCACTTAATGCCATGGCCTTTCTCTTCCCTACACCAGAAAGCTTCTGCCTGCTTCTAGGACTTTTCAGCTGTAACACTTTTCATATAAACAGGCAGCTTGCCTGAGAAGACTCAGAGGGACAGCAAAGAGTTTACAGGAGGCTTGGAGATAGAGCAGGTACTTCAGGCAGAGTATCAAAGGAAACACTCAGGAAGAGGAATTCCTCATACTGACGCAGCTGAATTTACCCCTTTTGGGATGCTCCTGCTCCCTCCCTCTCTGCCACCCCTCCACAGCAGCAAAAAAAAAAAAGGGGGCACCTGGCCATAAGGGAAGCTGCTCAGCGGCAGTGACCTCCCTGCTCCTGGGTACGAGCCTTCCAACTTCTGGCAGAAGAGTGAAATGACAAGGACATCTAGAGGTGATGTTTTTTGTTAGCTGCACAACTGGCTGTAGTTCACTGCAAAACTCCTGGGCAGAGGAGTTCTCTTTCTCAAAGCAGACTCCGATCCAGGGAGCGCTGGGGCACCACGAACCTGGGGCTTTCATCTCACCCTCTGCCACCACCACCACCGTGGCAGCAGACTGTCTGCCAAAGCTCAGCCTCACTTCCCAAGAGGAGCTGATAGCAGAGCACCGTCCCTCAAGGCGGGCGCATTGCCCGGGCTGGGGGCTGAGGGAGCCGTGCCTAGTGGCCGCAGCCATGAGTGGTGGCACCTTGCCCACGCCACCACCTCCCTCCTCCGCCCGGCTCGCCCAGGTGTTTTTCCCGAAGTGGTGTTACCAGCGCTGCGGCTGTGTGCACGCAAGCCGGGTGCACACCCAGGCCAGCGGGCACGGGCTGCACTGCAAGAAGAGACATGCTTGCTGCGGGATGCTTACAACTTCAGGAGGCATTGCTTAATCCCCTAACTGCCAATTCTGCGACTCTCACTTCTACAGAAGAGAAAATACTTAACTTGACGCAGTAAGAAACCCGACAGGCAGCTCCAGGTAAGTCAGCCGGATCACATGGAAGAGTAACCGTGGATTTCTTTGGAGAAAGAGTTCCCTGACTTCAACCAACCTTTACAAAAAGTAGCAGTTACCAGTAGGCTAACACCACAGTGTGCAAACACCTTACCTTTCTAGGGTAAAAGCTAGCAAAAGCTACGTGCAGGAATAGTTACAACTGTTTCCATACCTGAGATGCTCATTTTTCCTTGCACCAGCCAGCAGCACTAGAGTGACTTGGTGTCTTTATCAATATAATCAATACAAATCCTTAAAAATGTCAGAATTACAAAACTGATCTGAGAACACTGACAGATGAGTGGCTAATCTGGTCCCAAATGTTTTCTTATCTGACAATATTGGTTTGTGGGTTGTTTGGTTTTTTTCTTTCTTTAACATAAACACAAAGCATAAAAAATTTGTTCTAACTATGAAACTATTTTCCTAAAAATGTGAACCCAGGCCAAAAAACTATCACAGGTGCAACAGTACATTTGGATCTTGAGAGACAGCAGTTGAAAGCTGAAAGGATCTAGTCCACCTGCCAAAAAATCAAAAACAGGAGGAGCAGCAGGTTACAGGACATCAGGCTGAGTCTGTTCAGCAATTGTTTGCTCAGTCCCCCAAAGGGCAGTGATGTTTGTCCATTTAAGGGTTAAAATGTGCTTATTAGAAAAAAAAAAAAACCAAACCAACAAACCAGTGACCTTGAATAGCAGCAGGATCTGTAACATCTGCACATCAGTCCTGTTTCTCCCCTTTTCAGCTCCCCTACCAGCTGAAAGAATGTCAGTGAATGGTATGAAAGGGTTTGTCAGATGGAGACCATCCACACTTGAAAACTGCTTCTAGCTGGCAATTTTCTGAGCAATTTCATCTTAAAAGAAGACCTCACTATCCCACACAGGAGAAAGGAACCCACATTTTCATGCCTATCTCAGCAGAACAGCGACAGTGGCTCTGTTTACAGTTCTGTACATCAACTTGTGAGAGCCCAGGCTACCCACAGTGAATGCAGCAATAGGTGACTACAGGGAAATGAGAGTAAGTGCCTGACTTCTAAAACTCCCTGCCGTGCGAAGAGACCCCTGAGCTAATTTAGAGACCAGAAAGAGTCCACCCATGCCACTACAGAGCTGAGTGTAGCTTATGAGCAAGATAATTAGCTGACACGGTATACAATAGCAACGCAGCTTTATTACTCTGCTATTAAAGCTAACACAGTGTAGAGATAGCATGACTACCTCTTGGATTGTGCCATCCTAATGCATTCTGGATATCCTATTGCTCACTGCAGCCATAGGGAAGCTGATGGACTTCATTAGAGATCCGGTACCAAGAGTGCCTCCGGTTTCCTGCTATCCTGATTTTACTGCCTCATGAGTTTTCCAGGTTGCAGAAGTGTAAACACAGTTTGTGCTTCACAAATAAGGCAATAAACTTCCTTGCTCAGCAGTAAGTTGAGCCAAGACCTACTCTTCCCTTAACCTGATGTGTTTCACAGTCCAAATGGTAGCTTCAAAAAAGCTGTTGTGCCTTGAGAATAGAACGGGAACTCTACTTCCCCCTGAACAATACAAATTTCTGTGTTTCTGGTGGATGCATTTCAAAACATGGAAAAACATTCACAATGAAGTTTCCATGTCTTTCTTGATCTGGTTCCCTCAAACCATATGAGCTACCGAGCGACATTTTTGGGTGACCTTTTCTGAGAGCAACCCCAGACAGTTCAGAAGTACTTCTTTTGGCCTCATCAATAGGACCAGGCTTCTCCAAATTTCTCTCCTGGTTTGAAGCTAAACACACAACTTGCACTGGGAAGGAAAAGAAATGCTTATTGCCAGCTCGCAGACACCAACAATTGCCTACAGGTCCTTGCTGACTGAGTGCTTTGATACATCAGCCATTGCAGTGAATTGTGCAGCAGTTTTAGGAAGGATAGTTTTAATTCCAAAGAAACTGGGAGGGAGGGGAAAGGAAATGTATCAGACTAATATTTTGCTCTGTTATCCTTCATACCACCAAGGGAAAGAAACACAAACCCTGCAGTTCTAGCTCCGGTCTTGCAAAGCAATTCTTACAACTAAAATCTGCCGTGGCGGTGATTCATCCCTGTGTTGTACATAATGAGAATGTTTCTAGGCTGAGTTCACAGAGCTCAACCTGTTTGACATCTCTCTGATTAAAGGGAAAGGGCATTATTTTGGAAACAAAGCTGAACTCGGGTTTCTCAACCTGACGTTCTTCATCAGGGTGTGGTGAACTCTGCAGAGCACATGCTTCACTTTGAAAAGGAACTGCTTTGGCTGGGCTTTATCCGTTTCATTTTGGTTTGTTCTCTTCTGTGTGAAAGCGAGTACGTCTGCAGAGGAGCCTGTGTTCTCCTCAGCTTGAATCCTAAGATGGCACATCAAGCTCATTAAGCCGCATCTCAACTTATCAGTTGGAGGTGTGGGGGCTGTTGGTGTAGGTGCAAGCCATTCTCATCCCAAGCTCTGAATCCCCCATGTCACCTGTGCAATGCTGCACAGTGTAAAATCCTGTCTTCTGGAAATCGGGACTTTGTAACTTGCCAACTATGGGAAATGCATGTGTGGGGTTTATTTTTGAAAAAAAAGAACATAGAAATCCCAGCAAGTGTTTGCTGATCCCATGAGCTGACACTGAGGCCCCGGTGTGCATGTGCTTGTACACAGGCAAGATAAATCAGAAACTATTAAAAGCAGCTTCTTATGAATAAACTGCATGTGCAGACTGAAAGCTGTTGACTGAAAATAATTTCACAGGAAGGGTATACAAATGAAGAAAATCACGTGTTAGCCATGGATAATTTATGAACAGAATAAAATGAGTGGAAAAATCAAAGGCATAATTGGGTGTGCGTTATTCTGTGAGCTTCTATATCGCATCTGGATCATTCTTAAAACAACCACATTCTCTGAACAGCTTTCCCTTGGGAAGTCAGTACTGGAAGATTTTAGAATCATAGAATATACTGGGTTGGAAGGGACTCAAGTCCAATTTTCTTTGGGATTGTTTTGTAGTTTTTTGGGGTTTTTTGCTGTGAGTTTTGTATTTCCATATGCATTTCTATATGTATCATTTGGAGGGGAATATGGAATTTTTCTTCCTTCTTTTTGTATCCATTTTGGTATCTCCATTCTTTTTTTCCCTAGCATTACTTCTTTAGAATTCACTGGCAGTTAATATGGATTTCTCATTTAATTACAGAGTATTATCTCATTACACGCAAGCCCTCTTTATGTGAGCAGGAACCAGCTTTTAGCTTGCCACTACTTAAGAGAGAACCATAGAAGCAGAGAATGACCTATTTAGGTTCACAGCAAGATAATGTCATTGCAGAAGTTACCCAGTCATTAGTGGTGGGTCACACATAAATGAGAAAGAATTAGGATTTCCAATTACCCCATAATAATGATTTTAGCTGACAAGAGGAAGGGAAGGAACCTTATGCTGATGCTGTCTGTCAGTAAACCACACTGTTTGTTAGCAGAAAGCAGTCTGGTCTTGACCATAGCTTGGTGCCAGGGCGATAGCTTAGTTTTGCTTGGGGGACGTTGACTCCTTTAAAGCAAAAACAATTAACTGCCCAGCACTGACCTCACTCACACACACATACGGGCAAAGCCTGTGACCAACGCTTTGTGTACTGCTGCTAACCCCTTCTCCCACCAAGGTAAGCTTAGAAGCTACTGAGACTTGAATTTGAGGGGAGGAGAAGTTACATCTTGAGGGAGAGGTTCAAATTCATCTCATCATAAGCCCAGACATGCACAAGCTTGACTTGGAAGCTGGCTTCTGCAAATCCTGTATTAATGAGGGCTGCTCCCTGATGCTTACTTAGCACTAGGGAAGCAGAAGTGGCAGAGGGCGTAAAGCCATCATCAAAGGGAGCACCAAGGGAGCAAGTTAGCTATTAAAATAATGTGTACACAGTGCCTCAGAATGAAAGGTTTGCTCATGAGAGAGTCAGGGAGTACCCCTATCTCACATTATCTTCAGAAACAGTTGCATACATTGAGAACATTTCAGGATTAAAGCTCAGTTTTACATACTTCAATGCTGTAACATTTTTTCCTATTTTTTCCTATTAATTTAAAAGAAAGCAGGGTATCTTACACTTGGATGTGGGAGTTGGGAGGCTGGGTTAAACAAAACAGGTAAGTTATTGATTAATCAGTACATATAAATAAGCTCTGTTAATCAGAGTAGCAAGATGTACCTGCTTCCTAATTACCAAAGAATTAAAGGTGGGTTAAAATATTTAATGTGAATTAAACTTCCATGATAACAGAGGCTATGACCTAGGACTTTTACTCAAAACAGCAGAGTGGAAGCTCTCCACAAAGCTCTTTTGAAGTTTTTTTTTTTTCCCCAACATCATCTGAGGCTGAAGAAGACTGGATTTGCATCACATTTCCATATGCATCAAGTGTTGTTTTCACTCTTGATCCTCAGTTTTCATACTGTGAGAAAGCTTTGTTCTGAAACCCTGCTGAAAGTCACCTTTTGCACTAGGGAGTTTGTTTCTGTCAGTGAGCAGCTGTGAATCCAGATCTCATTTTCTGTTAAAAACAAAATTTTACCCTTTGCACAAAATCCCCCAATATATAAGGAGGATATAGTTTTAAAAAACCCAATGTATAAGCAGAAATGGTACTTTGTGTTCACAAAACACTTCGTAAGTTCTATTTACTCTTCTTGGGAATGAAGCAGCTTTTAAAAGACTTTACCACTTGCTGCTTATTGCTGATGGGGCTGTTAATGAACTGTGCAGAGGTTTCCTACATTTGGGGCCTGATTTGAGCACACTGTGCACATTCAACAGAATAGGTGACATTAGATGTGTTCAACTGCAGATTAGTACACGAGAGGGGCTTGTGGGATCAGAAGTGTTACCTAGCACCAGTAGAAGGAAGGCAGAAACCTCTGGGACACAGGCTAATATTGTCACTCCAAAACCAACTGGAGTTCTTGGGAATTTTGACTGATGACAAATCTTTTAATGGTGCTTGACAAAGAAGAAACAGGAAGTTAGAATACTCCCCAACTCAATTTGTTCAAGGCTGCTCAGAACAATACAAGCTGTCAGTGAGCAGTGATATGGAAATGAAAAAAACCCAACACAACAGTGTTTTGAGAGGTTTGTTTCTTTTCCCGTGTAACTGCTTTCCTGTGTAAGTAACCTGACCATTTAACCCTGCAGCGGAATTCCAAATCCATCTTGCAGTCCTTATCACCATTCAGACTCTGGAGAGGTTATTACAGCCCCGCTGCATCAGATTACCTCATTAAACTAGAGGAAGAGAGAAGGTGAAGAGAAAGGAGAGTTTAGCCACAAGTTCCCATCCATTTTCAGCAGACATGCCTGCTTGTGTCTGTGAGTGAATGGTACCGTCTCAAGGACTTAAGGTCCTGGTGATGCAAAGCACTGAGGATCTTCACAAAGTCCTCAACAGTAGCAGATCTTATCTCCAGATGGGCAGATGAGAACCCTCCACACGATTGCTGTTTTTCCACCCAATTTAACTGTAATTATTAAAGGGATGTTGGATAATAAACAGTGGGATGCCATCTGCAATTGCTCTCTGTAGTTAATTGCTGAAGAGCTTAACTATTATTTAGAGAAGAGTCTGATTAAATGAATCTGCCACTAAACATATAAAAGGACAAACCCTAAAATTACAAGGGAGAGCAAGTTAGCAATTGCAGATGAGGAATGAAAATTGCCATGGTAATTAAACTCTGCTCTTGATTCCTTTCTCCTATACTTCAGTACCAAATGAATGTCTCCTACAAGCTGGGGAAAAAGTCAAATTTGTGCTTGTTTTCTTGCATCAGGGTTCCCTAAACATACCGTTGCTGAGATATTTTCATTACTACTTACGTTTAATTGAGCCTGTATTGTCTACAAATCTAAGTTTTTGAATAATGATTGAATATACTATGAAGCAACTAATCTTGTAATCTCATTTCTCACTGGTTACTCCCAGGTAATGTTATGCTTTTAGGAGACTGATGACTTAGGAAATGATGTGCTTCTGTATACACGGTCATTACAACTACTGGCAATCATGGAACACAAATGTAACTGTTTCACACTGATGCATGATGCAGCAGGGACAGTGACAAGCTTTCATTTTTAGTTGACCCTGTGTCAAAGGAGTCAAAGTTTGTCCTGTAATAATGCACTAACACACAGAGCACACAGCTGGGCTCCATCCTGGGCCCTCCCACAGGCTTCCTTGGGCTGGTTGGAAACCTCCACAGCCTTTACATGCCAGCTGCATGGACACTTTTCCAAACCTGCTTGAATGTTACCAAATTCTGAGAACCTTTAGGTACAGAACCTTGAACTTCAGAGAAAATCTGCACCAAAGGCCCTGTGACTTGAGCTGGTCCCTGCTTCAAAAGCACAGTTACTTCTTTCTTCATTTCTGTTTCTACATGCAGGCACCCTGGGATGCCAAAGGAACACCCTGCTTCTCCCAGAGCCTGCTAAGTGGGAGTGGATGTCTCCCAGCCCACCCCTCTGGAAACATCCCCACATCACACTGCTCAAGGCTCTTCATCTTGAGGCAAGTGAGGGCTTCCCCATGCCTGGGATTAGGAGCCAGATGTCAAATGTGATGGGAACGTGGGGGAAGGCAAAACAGTTTTATGTAGGCAGTGGGGAAACTCGGTGTCTGGTCTGTCCTGTGCCCCAGGTGTGACAAGTAAGTCACTGGTCTGCTGCAGAAATCAGGTTTCCAGGGGAAGAATGTGGGCCCAGGAGTGCAAGGCCAATGGTAGGTGTACTACCAAGTGAGGCCCTTTGCTGCTCTGAGACTGATCCTGATCACACTGTGTACCTCCCTGTTGTATCATTAGCTGGGGACTTTTAGCAAGTGATTTTCCATTTGCTATTCCTCTAGAATAATAAATGATGCTTCATAGTAGTAAAAGATTTCCTGGACCAGAGAGCACAATACAGGTAAAATAGGGAAGAAAATCTGCTCATCAGTGGGGTTCCCATGAGACTCAAGCAGAATATTTCTTTTCTCAAGAGGGTGTATTAGCTTTTTCAGCATTCCCTTCTTCCGCTTATGCTGCAGACATACTCATCTGCTGCCCTGCTTCATGATAGTCATACCATACTAGCCATCCTATCTTGTAGTATTGCATTAATATTTATGGACCAAAATAAAACTGCAATGAGCTAGAACATAGTTACCCCTTATTTGCCTGGAAGGCAAGAGGCAGGAAGGTGTCCTTTCCAGGTGGCAAAATAATTCACCCCTCCATAGCCACTAACCCCTCCACACATCCTGGAAAAGGCTGTAATTGAATACTGTGATCTGAAAATAACTGAAGACCTGTATTACGCCTGTCATGTGGAAATGCCTTTTCCTGATTTTCCTCCGCCCAAGTCCTCTGTTAACACCACACAAACTAGCCAACCACTTCAACCTAAATTTAGAGCTTGATGCTTGCTGTTATTTTGATGGCAGCATGTGCACATGGAAGAGCTTCGGGGCCAGATGGAGCATAAGGTGGGACAAGTGTAGCCACGACTTTTTCATCCTATTGTGAATCACACTGGGACTGATGGAATAAAATCAGTTCTTTTCCCCAAAACTCACACATGTCTGAACATCTCCAAAGCCTGCAGTGGAATAAATTACACACTGAAAAAGTGTCTCAGGTCTCTGAGACACACCTTGTTCAAGAGAGGTCATATAGCCAAAACCCAAGAAAAACAAAATAGTGCTGTGCTAGCTTTATAAAGGGATTCATCTTCTGCATTTTCTTCGCAAGTTTAACCATGTCCCAGCCAGATACGTTCCATATTGTGCTCATTATCCACCCAAAAGTCTTTGTGTCTGCCTTTGTAAAGGTTCAAGCATGTTACAAGCTTGAGACTTTCATTTATTCCAAGGGCCAGCCCATTGCAAAGCTAAGGTTTGAGTCTCTCAATCCCTCATCCTAAATACCATTTGTTTCTAGTAAGTGTCCTGATGCATGAGATATTTTACTTAGAAACCTCTATTTATTTGAGCTAAATATATTTGAAAAGCAAAATATTTATGATGAAGTCTTTATGAGAATTGTATGGTTAAAGCAGATCTGACCTCTTGGATAAGACAATAGAGTGTATAAAATCTTCATATTTTCCCTTAACAGAGTTCGTAAACTTTGCAGAAGACCTAGAATGTGCAGATGGTTTCACAGAAGATAACTGCACTGCTGCACTGGTGGGCTTATTCTCTTGGCTTTCAAAAAAAAACCCAAAAAACCCAACAAACAAACAAACAAAACAAAAAAAACCCAACCAAAAAAAACCAGGCATCTTGTCTTCCCTGTGAGATTTTGAATTCTGTCAGCTTAAGCAACTATTCAGAGATCCCAAACTCCACTGGAGTAACCAATGAAACATTCATCCTTCTTCCCTTTCAAACTGACTGATCTCCATGACATCTCTGAGGTGAGACCCCACCTGGAGTCCTGTGTCCAGCTTTGGAGCCCTCAACACAAGAAGGACATGGACGTGTTGGAGTGTGTCCAGAGCAGGGCCACAAAAATGATCAAAGGGCTGGAGTACCTCTCCTATGAAGACAGGCTGAGAGAATTGGGCTTGTTCAGCCTGGAGAAGAGAAGGATCCAGGGAGATCTTATAGTGGCCTTCCAGTACCTGAAAGGTGCCTGTAAGAAATCTGGGGAAGAACTGTTCATGAGGGCCTGTAGCACTAGGACGAGGGGTAATGGTTTTAAACTAGAAAAGGGGAGATTCAGGTTGGATATTAGGAAAAAGTTCTTCAATATGAGGGTGATGGATCACTGGAATGGGTTGCCCAGAGAGTTAGTGGAGGCCCCATCCCTGGAGATACTCAAGGTCAGGCTTGATGCGACCCTGAGCGCATCTGATCTGCTGAGGATGTCCCAGCTTACTGCAGGGGGGTTGGACTAGATCATCTCCAGAGAAAGGTCCCGTCCAACCTTATACATTCTAGGATTCTGTATCAGGTTTTTGTCTCCTTTCTATGCATATACATAGGTTAAGCCAAACAGCAGAGGTTCAAGGGGAATTACAAACATTTGAGGTGGGGAATTAGATTGGAATTTGCACATTATATGGAAAAACTGCACAAGAATGTTAAAATTATATCTAATTATCATAGGATGAAGATGTCTGTAGTGGATTAAGATGGCTATATTGACCAAGCCACATTGAAAAATACTTGCTGGCAGCTGCTGGGGTACCCATGTGTACCATGCATGTCAGTGAAACCATCCCCTCTGGAGGACCGTATTTCAGAATTTGCCCAGCCTGTGGCAGATTAGAGAGTAAAGCCCAGAGGAAAGGAGGTGGGAACTGTAGGTTAGAAGTGTGGGAGAGAAAGAGCTCATCTCAGGAAAGATGTAAACCACTGTTGTCCTTTCGGTTTACATCACATCTTTTGTCTCTGTGCTCAGGAAGGCATGTAATTACACTTTGTTTATTGAGCACTGTGTTTAGCTTGGCACAAGACAAAGCTAAACACCCCGCAGAACGTGCTGCTGAATGCTTGTTTTCTGTGACCCTTCTCGAGCCGTGTGGATAAATGTAAACCTGGAATTGTTAAAAACCGATGTTTCGGTGGTGGTGCGAGTAGAACCACGCTCAACACAAGATCTGGATGCTCACAAGGGAGGAGCTGTCTCGTGGCCTTGTCTTTTGGGTGTAGACCAAGACCAGCATCAGGCACCTGTACCCCTGTGTAAGGAAAGCTGGGAGCCCCAGAAGAAAAGTCCCAACCTCACACCAGCTGAGCAAGGACAGAACGACAGGAAAACCAGTGGACAGGACTGGACCTGAACACATCCCATCTCTACAGGTGTCTGAAGGATGGGGCTGGAAATGATCAGGACAGTGACACAAGTTTGCATCCTTAATGGTCCTCTCATGGGTCATGGGTAACCCAGCCCTACAATAGCTGAGATCTACATTGCAATGGCATTGTCTTGCAGAGGCACTAATTTGGCAGTGTGATCCACTGTAACTTGGCCTATGCTCACGTTTTTTACATGCGGGCTTTAAATATTCTCCCATTGGCTGCATGTCCATTGTCCCAGAGATACCTTCCTTTTCCATCTGGAAATTTTGGCCAGGAGGACTTTGAGGGTTTGCTTAGGTTCTCTAGGTATTTAGTAAGCTCGAAGAGGACAGATGATAGCCGCATGCCCAGTGAGCGCATGAACAGCGCTTCCAGTGCTTTCAGAAGCATCAGCTGGCTCTCCAATGCAAGTCCAACATTTCTAATGTGTTATGAGTGCTGGACTTATTGTGGATGTGATTCATGGTAACCTCAAACATTGCAGGATAGTCCACATAGAGGATGACCTCTCCGGTTTGTCTGTAGATGCTGTCCAGTGGGAAACTGTGTCTACAACTGCAGAAGTTAAGCATGTAAGAGTGAGGCAGGGTAAGGAAGGAAGTGAAATGCCAAACAATTGTGTAGGACCTGGAAGCAAAGTGTTGTATTATTAAGAGAAGCAAGGTGAAACTTCTATTTTTCTGCCCAGTTAAAGCTGGCACTCATGGCACAGGTAGTGCCTCATCCAGGGGTCAGGAGGAGGGCTTGATTTTCATGACAACTCAGGACTGAGAAGACCTTTGCTAAACTCATGGTCTCTCTCCTGCTCCCCAGAGCCATGTGCCAGCAGCAGCATGACGACCAGACGTGCCCAGCCACCCAGCTGCCACATGAGCTCTTGAAGGCCATTCTGAATGGAGCCAGCCTTGTCCTGGAGCCCTGCACTCAGGGAGGCCTGCTACAATGAACTTGTTACAGCTGAATTGTGTGCTTAGAAGATAAAGTTTGGCAGCTGATTATAACCTTTGGGGGAAAAAAATTGAAAAGTTGTAATAAGTGATCCCTGAACTGCCCCTGCATGTGTTTTTGCACTCATTTCCAACAAAAGCAGCCAAAATTCTGAATTTGCAATAACTTGTATCAGCCTGTGATCGGTAAAGAAAAGCAACTCCACAGAAACAGGGCATGTCTAGAGTGTTCCTTCTCTGGGTGAATTCTCCCAGTAGTTTAAACTGTGATTTACATCTTTTCAAGCTGAAGATTGTGCCTGAGTCAACATGTTTAATAGCATACTTAACCAAAACTCAGTACAAACAAGAAACCCTTTCAACTTTGAAAGCTTTCTTTCATAATCACAAAGAGACTGTTTCATACGACCCACCTACCAGAGCAGTTTCAGGGCAACATTCTGCAGCCTGACACTCCCTGGGAATATCTTCCTACCATCTGACATTTTTACCTTCCCATTTCATGCTGGCGCTCAGGACTGAGTTATCACACTAATGCCAGGCTTACCCACGCAGCTTGCTGCTTGGACTTTTGATCAGCAGTAGCTGTTGAGTTTTTGAAAGCAGTGATTAGTGAGACGAGGTTATGAGCATCTTCTAGGAGAGGAAGAAAACATTAAGTGCTGTAATATTTTCTGCACTGGTACATTACCATGTGTGGGGTTTTTTGTACAATGCAACCTGCCATCTAAAGCAACCCTGTTTCTCTCTGCACAGGAGCAAGGGTTTTTCCTTCTTCACCCCATTAGTCAAAAGCCTTGATGTGGCTTTTTCAGTGGCAGTCCCCATTGTCCATAACCTCATGTATAAATACCAGCTAATAGGTGATACGGTTAGGAGAGCTGAGGAAAGGTGAGCTTGGAGATGTGACACACAGCTTCAGAGGCTGCTCCCCACCACCCTCACAGGCACTTACCGTAATTCATGAGGGACTCACAGGTCCAGTCCCCACCCTGCTCAGGCCTCCTGCAGCTCTCCCATAACGACGCTCGGTGCATATAGGGCAAGGTCTGAGACTCCAGCCAGCCCCTGCCCGCCAGTGCAATGATACCGAAGATGACGCCTATGCCCAGGAGCAGGGGTAGGATCCATCTGCACCGCGTGTAGTCTAGGCCGTACTTCACCATCTTCCGGGGTAGGGGGAGGCTGGCGGGATGAGACGGGCCGTCTCTGCCACGGACTCAACAAGGCAAAGCAAGGGGTGCTTTTGCAAAGCTCCTGGGAAGCGAGCGCTGATACCTGCAGGCCTGCAGATGTTTGAGAAAAGCTTTTTAATTGGGAGGGACACGGCAGAGAGGGAGGGAGGGATGGAAGGAGGGAGCTCCACCTAGATTCAGATGAGTAAGAGCTGCAGCTGAGCAATAACCAGTTGAGCTAGCGAAGAGGAGCTTCCACGCTGGGTTTATCTGTGGGATCCTCTCTGCCCTGCTGACTAGGTGCTGTTTACTCTCTGGCATTTAACTCTTTCCTTCCTGCCACTCCCCACCAGCAGGAGCATCCCACAGCTGTGTTTACAGCTTTCTGTCTCCTAAGGGATTTGCATTATGGCAGGCCAATACAGGAGACAAGCCAGGAAACTGTTTGCATTACAGGGTGGTTGCTCCTGAAACTTGCCATCTGGAGGTTGAAAGCTGCTTTTCGTGGATTCCATTTTACCATAACAGAAAAAAAAAAAAGAAAAAAAAGAGAAGAGGACATTCTTCTAGCTTCTATCAAGCTAAGGCAATAAAGTGTGTGCCTGTACTCCCTCCTCCTTTTGGGACATAGCTGCAGGGGAAAACAAACAACAAGTTTAACCATTAAAAATACAGTACGGTCTGGGTACAGCCTTAGTGGTGGAACAAAGGCTGAGCTTTGATTTGGCTGTACCTTATGAACAGTCCCTGGCTCTGGCTGTACATGTGCTGCCCAGGCCCCATCAGAGCCTGTCTGCAATGTGCTTTGAGAGCAACGTAGAGATGAACCATCCTCTCGCAGTGCCTGAGAGGCCACCCAGCCGAGCGTGGGCAGGGTTTTCTCCCTGTCAGCTCAGAAGTAATATGACTACCTTTGTAGCTCTCTCCCTTTGAACTAACATGTGCTACAACCTTGTGTTTTGGTAGGACTCAGGCATATTTGCAACTGGAAGCAACTGCACCTCTTGCAGATCGGACCCATTTCCTCTGAAATGTGGTTGAGAACAGAGAATGCAAAAGTATCCTTTGCTCCCACAGTGGGTTTTGTCAGAGAGGTCTGCATGTAAGTACTCACTTGCAGAGATACACTGCTGTATCTCAGCTTTCACCATGACTTGTGACATACCGAACTGCAAACTCCATAGCATTTTGCTGAATCAATAACTGACTAAATGCAATAAATTAATATTTGATGTTGAATTTATACGCTGTTCAGGGGAGTGCATGAAAAGGCACCAAGCTTGCACAGACACAGTGCAGCCTCCACAGGAATGAGCTGCAGCATCATGAAGAGGTAGGAGCTCCATCTTGAAAGCAATCTGGATGGGTTAATGTGAGCGAGCCTGTGCCATATCTCTAATCAGAGATAGCTTACTAGCCTGGTGTAGATTAGCAGTGGTGTGGCTGCTTTGCCTCTCATTCTCCTGCCGCTGCAATTCCAGCTATTTGAAGCATCCTGCCAGTGGTCCCCCCATGGTATGGACACGGCCCAATATCCCTGTAGTTGATAGTGAGAGGCCCATCAGGGGGGTCCAACAAGTCTCTGGAAGAGCAGGAGACATTTTTACAGATTTGGCCTTCGAATTTGAATGTCACTTAAAGCAAAAGCCAACTATGAAGACACCCCAGCTGCTGTTTTGGGTTGGAAATAAGGGACAACTTCAGGTATATTTTGTAAAGGACACTTCAGGGAACCACCTTTTCTTTAAAATATCTATCTTCCCTGGTAGTCCACATTTGTACTATCCACAAATTCCGGTATCGTTAACCTAAATATAATGTTTAAAATGCCATTGCTAGTTCTATAACACTGAAATAAATATACTTTCTAATGCATGATTAAAAAAAATATTTACATTGAAACAAATATCGTTTGAAGCTCACACTTCGTGCAATATGCTGGTTCATGCAAACTGTCTGGGTCTGTTTACATGGGTTCTTTTTCTTGTCACAACTGAGCTACAAATGGACATAATAAACTCTAAAAGACTGAGAGAACACAGACTTGGATTTGGATATTGACTTATTTTTAAAAGATGGCTTCAAAAACACTCATGCGTGTGGCAGTAGACTGTAGCTAAGCCCCAATTCAGCTGTCTATACCCAGTCTCTTGCCAAGTTTCAGTCCTTCAAGAACAGTTGCAGTTTCCTAAAAACTGTGCCTGCTGCTTTTTTTTCTCCCCTCAGAGAAAATAGCTGAATCAAGTTAAAGCAGTTTTGTAGCTGAAATCCAGCATGAAGTCAGGCACTGTCAGATATCTGACAGCCAGTGTGCATCGATGAATAAAATCATCTTCCCTGCTTTTGAATGCTCAGCCAGGTTTCAGGCAGGCATTTATGACTGAAAGGTTTGTCATCAGTTTCTGTTAGAACTCACCTGTGGACAAATGCATGCTGTCACAAATGTTAGCATCTGTGAAATGATACCACAGAACACATTATCACGCTGTGAAAGAAAGATGAGTGGTGTTCAGTCATCGCAGGTGTTTCTGCGTCTTGCCCATCTTTGTCATCCTTAAGAAGCTTAAAACTATAAGCAATTGTCACATTCATATTACCCTTGTAATTACCTTATTATTTGTATTACCTTGTATTACCCGGAACAGCAGAGAAGTAGATGTACTCACAGGTGACAAAATGAAGTATCTCATGTAGTTCTGATACTCCTAGAGAAACCAGGGAAAAAAGTTTGAAAACTTCTGTTACAGAGGTTGTGATCTGAAGTGGTGGCTTACCTGCCATGTGTTTTGTATTTTGCAGTGTGTGAGCAGGGTGTCCAGGTGAAGGCAAACGCTCTCTCCTTTCCACTCTCTGTGGGTAGTCCCTCCTGGTTAACACCAGCACCATCTGTTGAAAGTGAAAATGTTAATTAGAAGGATACTCACAATGTATCTTGAACAGGACTTAACTTTAGTTCACTGCAAAATAGAAAAACTCTCCTAAAAACATTAAGCCAGTTGAGATCTTCGCATTTGCCACACACTGGGCCTTTCTGAGGGGCAATCCCACAGTGGTTGGACACTTGTGGTGTCCTGGGAGTGGTTGGTGCTCGGTCCTGCAGCCACCTGGCTGTGAAAGCCGCCTTCTAGCTGCCTCACACAGCACAGGATAACTCTGCAGAGGTTTGAGACCTGTTTGCTGGCTGCTAAGCTTGGAGGGAAATTTCCACAGGGTCTTGTGGAGACTGCTAGCAAGAGCCATCCAGGACCTGCTTGCTGTCGGACCTCAGCACTTGCTGACTGTCAGTAAAGCAGGCCTGCCTCGTCTAGACAAACGCTTGGGCTTAAACGGCACTTTCTTCCTTGCCTTAGTGGGGCTACCCATGTAAAACCAAATTATCACAAGGGCAGGTTTAAACAGTCAAACACAAGGCTGCATCCAGGGTTGCTGTTTCTGTGTTTGATTCAAGGCTGTGAAAGGAAAACACAAAAGTGTCTGTGCACCTGAGCAGAGATTTAATTTTCAGCCATTTTTTTGCTAAAGAACAGTTTCTCCAGGGTGTGCTCAATACTGGAAAGAGGTTTAACCCCTAGTTATTTCTTACAGATGCCCTGCAGAAGTTTGATGAGTTCAGCTTAACCCCCACTCCCCCCAGGCAAATGGCTGACATGAAGCTGACCACCGTTACCAGCGGAGATGGCTCCTGGCCATCTGTAGCTGTCCTGGGGTTCTGCATCTTCCTTGGGTGGCTGTCAGGAGTGCAAGCTCTCTGATGGGTATACCTGAGGCATGTTGCACACAGGGTTTCAATGAAATAATGTAAGAGCTGGTAGAGTGGCACAGTGCAGCCCTGTTCTACATATGGGCTAATTTTACGCAAGCTACTTGCTTTGTACCCCACATCTTCCCTGTGGCCTCACTAGGCTAACCAACTAGTTCTCCCATTGCAGTGGATCACATCAGTAGCTCCTCTTTAAACATTCAACTCATCTGCCTTAAGGAGGCGAATAAAATCAGCCTTACCAGGTAACTCCCAGGTGCCAAACTTCTGCTGCTTACATTTCTGTGTCAAACAAATCACTTCCATTTAGTGCCTTATGGGTCAGTTGGGAACAGCACCGGCTACTTCTTTAAGCACTTTGAGATTTACAGATAAGACACGCATACCGAGCATACCTTTAAGAGGTTAATCTGTGAAATTTCACTTTGACATTCTCCAGCCAAAAGCAGGGTTTCGCTGAAACCAAAATATCCTATGAAAATTACTGCCTCAGTTTTAAATGGTTGATATGGAATTGGGTTGGGAAGTAGTCTGAAATGAAGATGGCAGTCTCCTATCAACATTTTCAACTTTCCCTATTGCCTTGATACAAAATGCCAGGAGCGATTTTCCCAAGTTCTGTTTTACAAGTTGTTTAGTCTTTGTTTTGCATATCAGAATTGAAAGGAATTTTCAAGTATCACGATTCATCTAAATTATTTTTTTCACATTAAGCTCTGCTTAATCCTTGTCCTATGGGATTGCTAGCACAAAGAGAGGTTAAAAATAAACTGTCTGCAGAAAAGGGATCGTAATGACCACAAGTCAGCTCCTGCCCCAATTAAAAGCCTCCAGGACAATCAATGAACATACTTTACCTAGTCATCATTTCCCAGGGCAGCACAACACTGAATTCTTTTTTGTCCCCTTGACACTTACCAATTTTTAATACTTATAAAATATTTCCATATTCTCAAAGATCCCTGTGGAAGATAGCACGTGTTGCCCACAATCCCATAAACAAATGAAAAGGACCACTCATAACAACTCTACTAGTAAATATTATCTAATCCCGCAAAGGAATTGGATAAGGGTTAATTTCATGGAAACGAATAAGTATTATTTATATTATACAATGCATATGTTTCTTATCCTACCTTATTATTTATTTATAGATACAGTATTTGTATTATAAAGCCCTAGATATGCCTGCATATTTTCCACTACACTCCTCATTACAGATTCAGCTTATAAGATACAGGTGATCAAAAATCGTAACTAAAACCCCCTTTTGATTATTCTGACAATAATAATTTCATAGAGGCAAAATTTCAGGACATTGACTGGAATTTTTGTATCTCAAGCTCCACAGGTGGAGTAGCTTGACCCACACCTTCGTTTTTCAGGAAAGCCCAAACAAAAGGCTGATTACTGTAGCAGTGCAGGCATCAGCCATGGGATCAGTCCTGTCTTGCACAGGCACAGTAAAACAGGCACATTCTGGTCAATGGGATCTACACAGATGACCTGTAGCACCTGCACTGTAACGCTGATGTACCCCAGGGGTGCGGACGCAGTGCTGCTACTACTTGTCACAGGAATCACGTTCCAAAACTCAGCACCCTTACCTTTGGCAAACATATCATGCCTGGTTTTGGTTCTATCATCCCTAGTTCATTTTAAAATCTGTGCAGCTCTACCTGCTAGCACTGGGACCTCTGTTCTGTACTGATGGCAACCTCCACTGCTCTGTGCTGTGGGACCAGTATCTCCACTCTCTCGACTGTAAAGTATTTGGGTTTCCACTGATGCATGTGCTTGGGTCATCATTAGTAAGTGCTCAACGATCTCAGTGAACTGTTTTTTTTGGTGAGTGCAATCTTCCCTTTTAGTATGTATGTGGTTTTGTTTCTACGGTGATTTATCACCATAACAACCCCTCCCCCCAAAAAAATTGCCTTGAATGATCTGTTACTACACTATCTTGATATATGTATGTGTTCGAAGTCCAAAAGTCCTTAGCTGAAGGATGTAAAGGTCAGGTGAATACTCTGTAAGAATTCTACCTTCTCAAGGAACGGTCTAAAAAATGAGTCACTTGTTACATCAACTGAAAATTCAAAATCCCAGTGGGGTGGGGCAGCCATTTCCCATATCCCTGAGATTTAATCATTAATCATCCCATTCAGGTCACACAGCCTTCTCTGGCACCGAGTCGTAAACGTTTTTGGTTGCTTGTAACTCCCCCTGAGAAGAAAGCAAAGTGTGCTGGGCTTCTCCTGGTCCTCTCTCTCCTCTCCAGGGCTGGAGGGTACCCTGAAGGCAGTACCCTGCAGCCTCACCTCAGAAGACTTGTTCAGGGGCTTTGAGTGAGCACAGGATTAGGCTGCAGCTGAATGCAGACTGGTGAGTAAACAAGTGTACAACTGTTTTTCATATAAAAAAAAATGGGCATTATACAAACCCTTCAAATCTCTTAGGAAAATCTAAAAGGAACAAAATAATTTTCCAGAATTGTGTACTTAAGAGTAATTAAAGGGGGGTGTGTGTGTGGGGAACCAAAACCCAAAAGAAACCCAAGCCAGCCACCAGAATCCAGGGCGGTAACTGTGTTTTAAAAATAAGACATTTAAGGAAGGGGACAGCTGAAAGATCTCAGGAGAATGGTGAATCTGTCTTTCCAGAAATCAGAAGCCGCAGGCTGCTCTAAGACAGCAGTGGCCAAGGAGAGATTTGCTCTGTAAACACACAGAGGGAGAAAGCGCTGCTCGGGCTGTGGAATACCCCTGGCACAGGGCTGTACATGGGCCATGCATAAGCTGAGGGCAGAAACAGGAAGGTTTCTAATCATGGGAGAAATGCAGCCTTCCACTGAAAATAGCAGGTATCATCTTTTTCTCCTCATTTAAAGTTCTTGATCAGTATATGAAAGTTACTTCTTGCTGTTTTGATTAAAAAAAAAAAAAAAAAAAGGAACAGACCAGCCACACTGGAGACCTACTGTAGACCGTGTTCTTGAAGTGCTCAGGGTTCCCCCTCAAGTTGCACTGCATTTAAGAGGCTTTTTCTTCGTGAAGTTTTCTATGCCAGGCACTTCTGACAAAAGCCCACAGCCGTGTTTTGCAGGGCAAACCCAAGCTTATTTGACCAGAAAATTAAGGTGTCAACTTCTGGACGTATGAGGTCTTTAACTTAACTTTTACTAGCCTGGCAATTCATGGATACTGATGCTCACATTAAGAGAAGTCAAGAATGGCTACCTGCTTGAGCTCGTGAACCACAAACACCACCAGGCTTCTACAACGATCAGTTAAAACAGTTTTAATTAAGCCACCACATTTGAAAGGAGTGCCACATACATTAGTATCAGTTGAGAGTAATTAACAACTATTTGCAATAGCTTTCTCCAGAACATCTCAATTGTGTAAGATGCTGGTTATGTTTCCACCCCTCCCAGTATAGTCAGAGCCAAGTTCATTTTACATTTGTGCTTTCTTGACAAGTTATGACAATGCTTATTAAAAAAACATACAAAAGACTTAAGTTATGCTAAATCCTATTACCATATCACCCTCCCTTGTCGTCAGGAAGGTTGTCCATTTTCCTACGTCTTTTCTCCTTCTCAGCTTTAGCTGCAAGGATTTTTCCAGACTTGGGATTCTCTGCTAGGATTTTGAATTCACTAGAAAGTCAGGTTGTAACATTACTCATGATACAGAGAAGTCTATGCAGTATTCCCCACTAGCCAGTATTGTACAGAAAAGGAAAAAAACCCCAACAAAACCCGACACATTTGTCACAGGATCCTCTTCTTCAGCAAGAATCATAAATACAGTTGATTGAATACGCCGTGACTGAGGTTGTAACACAGTTCTGAAGTCTGCAGATGTTTAAACTCTGTAAAGTTAAAAAATACAAGCCTGGAAGGGACTTTCAGAAGTCACCTGGCCTCTCCCAAACAGGATCATATGCAATATACAGAATTACCAAATTAAAAAAGGTGTTACAAAACCGAAAGCTGTACAACATATAATACAAGAAATACTGGGTATTGAAAAAGCTTAGTTCTAAATGACTTTAGCTGTACAGTATGCTGGTTAATGCTTTACAAGTTCTATTTTGTACACTTGCATGAATATATACCCACAGAGTTACCCTCTCCTAAGTACTGGGTTCACAATAGTAAGAAATGAGTCCCCAGCTGCTCATTAACCAGAGTAACATGCAGCATTTGCTTTCCACCCTGCCTGTACCCAGCCCAGAAATCTGTCTCTGCTAGAGCTGCTTCCTCCCTAGCTGGAAGAGGAACTCCACAAATGGGCCTCTTCTTCCTCCTTCTCCCCCGGCTTAGGAAAGCTCTGACAAAGATTATACACCATAATTAAATCTGCTGTGAGCTGCTGCAGGTCCATGACCACACAGACACGGCTCTGCCTCACTGCAGTGCTCGGTTGGAATCGCTGGCTCCAGAAGCACAAGCTGGGAGCCAGACAGATTGCTCCCTGAGACGGGTGTCTGTACAAAGTTTGCATACGTAAATTCTTCACTGAACTGCTTTTCCATTTTTACCTGTTATCCTAGTGACTCACAAAGCATCCCCAAGTGTTCTCAACTCTGGAGTGCCTACAGTGTGCTTTAGAAACTTTCGGAGGTTTTCACCACCTTATGCTAAGATTTCTCTCTGAGGCACAGCTGGTAATTAAAGCACTGCAGTTCCACAAAGGCAGACATAAAGAACAGTGTATGTTTGTACTCAAAGGCATCTTCTGAATCAGCATCCCTCAAACATCACAAGAAGTGTATGTGGTTTAACATCCGAAGGCTCATTGATTCTCTCTGTGACAATGCATGTTAAATTATATGTGGCTCCATCACAAGTCCCATCATGGCCACAGAAACACCCACTGTTACACACACCAGCTCCATGCTTAGAGATCTCTGTTCAACAGCACCAATTGGTGGAAAATAAATGTTTAATTTTATTTTCCCCTTAAGTCAAATAGCTAATTGTCAACAATAGTCCAGTAACAGGAATGAGAAGAGACTCTTAGGCAGCAGGTGACTGTGATAGCCCCAGGGAAGTTCCTTCCTTGGGATTGACTTTGGTGGAATAAAAAGCATTCTTTGCACGGCTGTTTGGGTTTTTTTTCTAGTTCCATTTGAGTCAATTTTGTCAGAGGTGAAAACAAAATAACTTGCAGGTCCCTCTAATGGGTTTTTTAAAATCTCTCTTCCTTTCTACACTTGAAACACCACATCTTTATTCATCAGCAAATGTTTGAATAAAATAAGGATGACTCAATTAGTTGGAAGGGGAAGGAGCAAGTAAACCACCCAAACAGAACTGACATGAGAATACGTAAATAATACTTTAGGTAAAAGGTGTTTGCTTAAAGATGCCCATGTTTTTACTAATTTATTGTCAGGTCTAGTAAGAAATACTCTGAAGAAATAAGGTGGGTTTTTTTCAGTCTCCTATAATTGCACCGAATTTACATCAGAGGTGCTCCTCTGTTGTTTTGACAGTTGGTTGTACTTGGATTTAATCTTTTAATTTAAGTATGGTGCTCTCTCTGGGGAGGAGTAGTAATAGGTAGGCTTGATGTTTCCCAGGACTTCATCTTCCCAGTTGGGGAGGCAGCAGAAGAAGAAAGCACAGCCTATTACAACAACGGTGCTGGCCCAACCGAAGCCATAGGCCCAGCTGAACATATTATCGCCCGTCAGTGGAATCTCTTCTGCGAATTTCACTGGGTAGATGACCAAGCCTATGATTTGGAATGCAGCTAGAGAGAGAAAGAAAGGAAAAAGAGAAAGAAAAGCAGGAGTCAGTGACAATGAATGCATTACACTTCCCACTGCAAAAAGGTACCTGGAGGTAACTGCGTATCCTTTTAAGATCTGTAAGGATTCAATGCTACAGTAAAATCTGCATTCTTACAGAAAGGTACTTGACTCCCAGCCCAAACAGACCTGTCTGTACTGCAGCAGCTATAGCTGGCATCGCCAGGTTGCTAAGGCACATACCTGCATGCTGTGATCAGCCCTGTCCTGCAGCCAGGCACCCTGATCCCTTCAGAGCTGATCGCCTCCCATCTGTACCACAGCCCCGTTGCTCCTCCTCCCCTAACTCTTAGCATGTGACATGCAGGGTCAAGGGTGTTGGTTGCCCCCATACACTGCTATTGGGAAGGTGCAAACTGGCAAAGGCCACTGGAGCATCGCTAACCATTATCTTCTCAGAGCATAAATCAACCTTCCCTTGTTTCCCATTAAAATGAGTCATAAACCAAAGACAGCTTATTTCATAAGGCAGGCTCCATCGAGATGCCTGTTTCACATCCAACACAACCTTGTCTTTGTGCCTTACCAACGACAAAGAGCAAGCCTCCAATTCCTCGCACGAAGTTGAAGCGGAGTATCTCAATCGAGAACGCGATGACTGCGAGGGCGAAACAGATGACGAGGATCACAAAGCCAACGAGGTACGTGGCAGCTGCTGCCCTCCCCCATCCTTGAAGAGAAAACAAGACAGGTGTCACACATGGCAGAGCACTGAACGGTCACCACAGGTCTTTGGTTTTGTTTAATAATTTTTTTGGTTGAAATCCTTTACTGTGAGGATGCCCTGTGCCACAGCAGTACTGGATGCCTCCAAAGTGCACAGCTGCATGGCAGAGAGGTACCGGCGTTGGTGGAGCAGTGCAGAACTCCCTGACTGCTAACTAGCCCTGCTGAAAAGAGGGATGTAGTGCAGCGTGGTAATGGAGACAACCCCTCCAAACCCTGCATCTGTAAGAAACCCACTCCTGAGCAGATAGGACGTACAACCACTGAGAATGTCCTTTATCGTTACTGTCCCTGTTCAGCATGCAAGTTTACAAAGCCAGTTCCATGCACAGGGGAAGATGAGAGCAGACAAGAGGGTACCATGACAGGAGACAACTGCTGGGAAATAATAGTGCTGTCAGCATCCAGCTGCTCGCCGGTTTGTTTATGACAAGAATAATGCATGTGGAGCAAAAGTAGCATGGCCAAAAAGAAATAGGTTTGGAATAGCTGAAGTGAGAGGTGACGGAGAGAAAAAACCTCTTGAAGAGAAATACCGGTTCAGAGCTGAAAAAAATTTAGAAACTGCAGCAGTGGAGGAGCAACAGCAGAACCTGAGGTAAAGCGGAAGAGTTCTTTTAATCACTACTTTGACATTTGATGGGACAGGGTGGTGCAGATTCTTAGGATCAAGCAACTGCAAGCTGGAGAGGCTCAGGCATGAAGCACTTGGCTTTACCCCAGCAGAGCAGCACCAGCACCCAGAACGCACCCAGCACAGGCCAGGGCTGGGGCAACTAAGGTAGTAAAATCTCCCAGAAAAACAGGGAAGGCAACAGGGGCTTGTGACAAAGTCCTCATTATGGCCAGACCCCGTCCTCTGTAAAAAACTGAGCAGGAGTTCAGGTGAGCCCAATGCAAACAACAAGCAAAGGTGCTCCTGCCCTGGAGGCAAGATACCTGCTCACATAGGCTAGCGATTCCTTTTCCAGGCAGCTGACAGCACAGCTCACTTCCCATGTCTGCCTAATGTGGGTCTCTACTTTCACACATTGACACAGAGGTAGGGCCAGATTTCCAGCTCCCTCCAGCACAGGAATAAAGAGGACGGCAAGATCTAGGACAGAACAAAACTCTTTCATCAGAGCTGCCTGTTCCAACACAGCTGAAGCGACTCCAGAGACACTCTGGGGACATGCTGCTTTCAAGGCAGCCTCCATTCTTTCTGTGTGAAAACTAAGACAAGGCAGTGAGACACAGAATCTTTTCCTGATCCTAAAGAGTTAAAATCCTCCATGTTAAATCATATGCTCTACTAGTTGCATAAATGGTGAAAACCTAGTAATTTGAGATAGAGAATGAAGTAAAACTCTCTCAGACACCTCTACTAGGTACATCTAGTTACTCTCTGAAAGCAGAGCATTGTTTTACAGCCATTTCCATTAGATCTGACTGAACCGGTTTCTTCCCCCCCTTATTCCAACAGCAATACAGCAGCCACCCATCAGCCAAATCTCAGCCCAAAACCTCCAGCCACCACTGCTGCCACCTGAAGACAGTCGTGCTGGCATGGAAAGGGTAAGGAAAGGGGTTTCTTTCCCTGCTCCCTTCTCAGAGCCACTTAAGACAGCAAAAACTCTTTAAATTAGTTCTCCTTCAGCTAGTTGGGCTTGTTTCACACTCCTTCCCTAAGGGAGTGCTTCGGGCTGAGGAGGGAGGGAGGACACCCTATGTGTCTGGAGATTAAAGCAGTGGTGTGATAAAATCTTTTCATACAAAACATTCTCTGACATACGTAAAGCAGGTACAGGATATTATCTCCACAGTAGGATTAATTTAGGGATAACTAATATAAAGAGATATCTAACCATTACACACAGTCAGCCCAGAAAAAGCAATTCAGACTGAAAGAGCTAGGAAAGCTATGTATCAGTATTTGGCCTATTAAGAAAAAAGCAGAACAGGAAGGAACACTTAGTTCTCAAAGGCACACTCCTTGTCAGGCACATTACATATGCTGGCACAGTGTGGGAAGCCAAGTCTGGCATCTGCCTGATAAAATTTAGGTTGCAAACTCAAATACACCTGCAGGTTAGTCACCTTGAGGTTTACTGCAACACGAACACGACTGGAGGAGATGTGAGCCAGAAAGCCCCCAGTGCTCCATCTGCTATTTGCATGCCCTCTGTGCTTACTTTACATGTATAACAAGCTTTTAAATACAGGTCAGCCCCAGCTCTGCTCACAGTGATTGTCTCTGGTGATATGGAAATGAAAACGCATATAGCTGTAGGAGATGTCTTGTCAGGAAGATTAATATCAAGCCCAGCTTTGTTTCAGGTCTTCAGAAGCAGGGCAGCAGTAAGTACTGCCACTATGAAATTCAGTGGGTTTTGGTCTCACCTGTGACAGAGCTGGTGACTCCTTACCTCCTCTCCTCTAACTCCAGCTGCAGTTATCAGTGAGTTGATACTGATAAGACTGAGTCACAGGTGCTGGCCACTGCACTGGATGGGTCTACTCTGGGTAGGATGAGACAGTCGGCCAGCCTGCTACATGAACACTGGTGGGAGTCACAGGAAGAGCAACAAAAAGCTCTGGACTTTTATACACACACAGTGCAGGAGAAAAAGAATTATCTGGAAGTCTTTTAATAAGTGACAGATAGAAGAGGTTGTGGTGGGAGACTGCACCCTTACCAAGCACAGGGTGCAGCGCTGGCACACTCCTTTCTCCCACAAACTGCTGCTACCCCCGCCAACGGGGAGAGCTTTCAGTGGAGGGGCTGCTGCAGGGCTCCGGCTGAAACCGATGTTTCCCTGTGAGGGATGCTTCTCATCCCCATTAAGTCAGGCTCTCCCTGCTCCTTGCCCTCCCAGAGGCTCCGGAGAGCTGACAGAGCCCCGACGGGCTCCCAGCTCTCCGGCTCTGTCTGCAAGATCCTCTGCCTACGGCTCCTGGCTGCAGGGATGGGAGAGGTGCAGGTTTATTCTCACTGCTGCCTTATAAATTGGAGAGACCTGCTCACAGGCAGGGAAAGACAGATCAGCCCCAGCTTCTAGCTGGTTTGTGCTCAGTACTACTTTGCAATCACGAGACATTTAGCCAAAATTTAAGTTTTCCATAAAAATAGCAAATTCTCAGGTCCCTTCATTTGGCAGAGAGAGTATTTCAAAATAGGCATATAATGTCTGTTTGTGAAATCAAACAATAATGCCATGGAAATTTGAGGGTGCATAAATAGGAGAACAGACTATGAGAGCAGAAAATGTTGAACAGTTGGAAGCATCAGCATTTCCCAAGTCGGCTTTGCCTGAAAGAAGAGTCAAGTTCTTTGCATCTAATCATCGGGAAAGTATTTATCAATTAGCTGGTGTCGAAAGAACAGTAAAGAAAATCAACACAACTATTTGAGGACTGAAGGTCTGTAATTATTAGGAAGGATTGAGTTTTATTACATAGCTTGATTAATGATCACTATGAAAAGGAACGAAGCTGCAAATGTTATTGTGCAAATAACTAGGTGGGGTTGGGATTACTTAAAAGTTACTGATGAACACCAATAATATGATGAAATTTAAGGGGAAAAAAAAAGCCAGAACACATCAGGGGGCCTTACTGTTTAGGTGTATTTCCTTATTTTATTTGTCCGTGCCTCAGCCTCACGAGGGAGGAGATGGCAGCTCTACAGGGTAGGATATTAAATCTAGATTTCCCTTTATAAATTAATAAAAGGACTGGGAAAATAGTCTAGGAGGAAGATAAGCTGCTACAGGATTTGAAGTAACAAGCCTTTCTCATCTCCTCACTTACAAAACCAAGCTAGTCTGTTAGCTAGTTTGAATCACTGGAATCTTAGAAAGTTTTCCCTTGACATGCATAGATGAGGCACATTTTTACACGCATTCTAGTTAAGATTTTTTTTTCTGGGTATCAATGTCAGCAGCAATTCTTTTTGGCCTTGAGACCCCAGCACATGGAATGCCCCAAAATATCTGCTTTGTTGATGAAACAAAGGAGTAGTGGACTGTGAGCAAGAAAGGGCTGCCAGCAGTACTTTTTGCTCACATAATGTGCAAGCTTCCACGGCAGCACGACTGGTGAAGGGAAGGTATGTGCCTACCCACCACGAACACAGGACAACCCAGAATCAAAGGTTTGCCAGGAGGCATTCCTACTGGGAATCACAGCTCTGCTTTGGTTTTAGGAGTACAGGAAAAGCAACTGCTGAAGTATTAAATAAAAGCCCACTAGTACCAACGTGGCTTCAGATGCTTGGCTCTGCCAGTTCAGATGCCCAACCCTATAAATATTTCCAACATCTAACACCTCAGGCTGCTAGCAGTGGAAGTGTGCCAGCTTGGGGCCAGCAGTGCCCATGAGCAGGGACACCAGCCTCACCTGTTTGCTGGGATCTTTTACTGTGGAGTTGCAGTAAACTGGGTGTAGATAGCAACACCAACTCCTAAACCTCTTCAATCAGCATTTTCCAAGTGCCTGCACTCAGCTGAGACTATAAAGTAAGTTTGTCTCCAGTACATCCTGGCATAGTACATCAGACAGAAGCACACCTGAAGAGAGGCATACTGAACAGATGCATGTGCCTCTAACATTCCTCCTTGATTTACCAGGCCTCTCAGGGCAATCAGCGTAGCACTCAGCTTCACCAATAGCCTGTGGTATCAAAGTCCGTGCCTCTAGGGACACAGGTAGAGTGGCACAGCCCCAGTGAAACATGATTCACAAAGGCTGGGCTCCTACGACTCAGTTCCACTGTTTGTTTGGGGTTTTTTCTGGGTTTTTTGTTGGTGTTTTGTTGGTTTTTTTCCCCCTGGCACTTACTAAGGATCCAGTTGAATGTTTCCCTTTTTCTAAGTTGGCTGTTGTGTACTTAATGAATAGCAACTGGCTGTTAGCAATATAAGAAAAAGTTAACCTCTTTCTAATGGCATCACCTTTACCACACACATAACACGCCCATCTTTTACAGTGATAATTCAAAGCAAAGTTGCTGGTTGCTCAGAACCAGGAGGACACAGCCACCCACAGATATTGCTCTTAAACTTACAGGCTCATCGCTATAAAGACAAGAACCCTCTCCAAGCAACCACATTGCAAACAATGCTTGTCATATCTGATGGCTTACTGATATGTTTCAAACACACATAGTCAACAGTTTAACTGCCCAGACAAAGTCAGCTTGAGTCATATCATGGTGCAGTGCAGCAGCTTTGTGTTACCAGTTTGATGCCAGCCAGGTACCTCCCAGACACAAACCAGCAGAGAAGGTCTAAACAAACTCCTTCCCTGCTTCCCTACTGAATGACACCCCACTCGTCTTTTTCCCTTTCCATTTCTTCCCTCTCATGTGGTATTTGCATATGTGCATTAAGAAGCAATATAATAGACATTCCTATTTGCAAATCTTTGTTCCTGCCCCTTTTTTCCCCCCCATTTAAGTGACTTGCCAGCCTTCTTTCTTCCTCAATACTCATGTCACAGCTCAATTAAGAAACTGTCTAAGGGAGCGTTCTATTCATGAGGATCCACTCTGAAGTTTTCGTTTCATCAGGAGAGGCACAGGATGGCTAGTGCATAGTAGGTACTGTATGCAAAACACAAGTTATGCATCTCAATTAATTAACTTTTGTTTTCCTGCAGCAGTACTGTCAATGCCTGCTAGGCATTCTTTCCTTTGTAAATGCCCTCACGTATTTTGTGTATAATTGCATTAGCATAGAAAAAAGGAAATAAACGAAATCAAACCTAAACTCCTATGCTACATCCTGTCTCTAGATGCAAATAGTATTTGGGTAGGCAGTGGCATTGATGTCATGAAAATTAGAGAAGAGGCAAAGTCAATTTGGCCTAAATAAGCCAAGCATTTAAATTTTGGTTTAAATAAGCTGAGGCTTAATTAAGGGAAGCAAAGGATACCGTTCCTCTTTGACAGCTTCTTAACTAGAAAAAACAGCAGACAGTTGCTCAGGACCGACCCAAAGCACACACCCATCAGCACTCCGAGGTGCAAGAAGCGGTGTCACTACAGGAGAAAGCAAATTTCAGCAGCTCTAGTGTATTAGCACTTCTTCCCTGTGCAGTGCACATGTCAGCAACTCCACTGCAGTAGCTTTTCTTCCCCGTCTAATGAGGGAGATGGGTATTTTTGTCACACTAGCAAGATTTCTTCCACCTACGTAAGACCCGCAGTCATCACCTGGCTGAGAAACGAAGCTACCACTCTTGCAGTATATTCAAAGTTTAGCTTGTGTGTGAGCATTGCAGTGGAAAGCCTCTGGAAGTCAGTCTGCCGTGCTCGGGCAGCAAGGGATCTGAGCGGGACAGGAGCCCCAGCAATCCCAGCTGAAACACGCCCTTCCCATCTTCCCAGTCCCCACAGTACCCTCGGCCAGGATCTTAAGGCGGGTCTGCTTATTTGTCCAGAAATATGTTCTTTGAGGGGAAAAGCAAATGTAATCAGACACACGTGTTCTAGCAAAAAACAAAAAGTCCCTTAAAACCCCAGAAACTGGGGGAGTGTGGTAAGAATATGATGTTGGTAATGCCAGACACAGAAGCAGCTCAGCAAGTTTAAACAGAGGCACAATTATCGCCTGATGGAGCCCCCCGTGCAATACAGAGGTATACAGAGGAAACAGCATTTTTTCTGTCTGCAAACACACATCAGGCCGTTTTAACTGGCAGCTTGAGAAGCATCTGAATGTCTGAGTTCCCTTGGTCAGGCAGGGTTAAATCAGGGTGCTCTCTTCTTCCCTCCGGAGAGCTGGGGTAAAGCAGTTCTGCTATAATCTCTCTGAGGCTCTGCATAGAACACCCTGTGTGCAGGTTTCCATGCTCACCATCTGACCAGTACGGCAACCAGCCAAGGGAACTGGCCAGTGCTGGGCCATGCCACTGGGACCACAGCTTGCAGATCACTGAGGGAAAGCAAACCGGAGAGCTGAAGTGACATGTGGCAAGTTGGTTCTCTTACTTTGGTTGTAAAATAACTTAACACCCCACCCCACCCTGCTCCAAAGCAAACCACTCTGGCTTCTCAGTGTTGTACTGATAGAGAAGACTGCTTCTGAAGCAGTCTGGACGGGCACTTCATTGGTGGTTTAAGCCCTGAAACAGCACTAGCATTGGTTTGGCAATGGAAACCCCATCCCAGAAAGCAGCCACTCCACAGCAAAGGCAGGGAGACTGCTCACAATGTTAGCATCCACCACTTCCCAGCCACTGCCCCTGGGTACAGCTGGTGGCAGGGACCAGGGTCCCACCGAGGGGAGGTCAGGGCAGGGCCCCCTTGCTTACCATAGTCCATGAGGGACTCGCAGTTCCAGTTGAGGTCCTCCTGGCCCCGCGTACAGCTCTCCCACAGCGACGCTTGATGCACATAGGGCTCTGACTCGGACTCCAGCCAGCCCCTGCCCGCCAGAGCAATGATGCCCATGATGATGGCCAGGCCCAGGAGCAGGGGCAGGAGCCACCTGCACCTCCAGCAGGCGAGGCCGCACACCACCATCCTGCCCGGCCGGCGGGGACACCCGGGGAGCCCGAGCGTCGCGGGTGCGGCAGGGACACTCCGCCGGGACAGGAAACTGCGTGCGTGTCGGTCCGAGCGGGTTTTTAAGGTGCCGGGGCAGGCGGGAGTCCCACCCACATTCCTCTGACTAAGCCTGGCGGCCGCAACCGGTGGGGCCGGCAGAGCGGCGCGTAGCGGGGCGGCGCGGGGGGAGCGCGGGGCTGGGCCTCGCTCCTCGCTCTGTCCCGGCGCCCTTCCTGCCCCGCGAACCGCCCGTCCCGTCACTTGTCCTCAGCGGGACTCGGGTTTGCGCTTAACCCCTTGCTGGCTGCCACCCTTTCGGCTCCGCACCCACTTCTCCGACGTGGCCCCGCCACCGCAAAACGTGACCCCGGCAGAAGCTGGAGGTTCTCGCCGGTTTTCACAAGCCCTGCCCTCCGCCTGGGCCTTGAAGCTCACCCTTCTCCTCTCTGTTCGCTAGATAGGCAGACTGGCGTTACCCAGCGTCAGGGGTACTGGTGATGGTTGCCACTTCAGGTGCCAAAAGCTGGTTGCTCTGCAGGTGGAAGCAGTCAACTTCTTGTCCAGTTTCTGGACAATTTTAATGCAAGGGTGAGGAAGAAAGATAGGTGCTATTTAGGGATGGGAATGTGACTTTATAAGAAGGAAACCATCACTTCTCTGGTGTCAAGCTCAGCATTACACAAATGCGTGTTTCCTACTGGTCAGTGAATGAGTGCGTGATTGCAGCTGTGCTCTGGCTTCCAACCAGGCTGTGCTGGGCACAGTGCAGGACTGGTCGTCAGGACGCACATCCATGTCTGAAAATGCACCCTCGAGAGGACCAAAGTGAAGGCTTCCCTGTCACATAGCATACATCAACACCCAAAAGCACCTCTCCATGATAAGATCTAGGCACATCCCAATCATGTCATCCATCACATTGCTCAGCACCAAAGCAAACTCTTGTCATATAAGCAGATAGGAGCCTGTTACAGGGCTAGGGGTGCGTGAGTTTTGGGCATGTAACTCACACGCGTTTGGTTGAGTCTTGGAGCAGCTTCAAGGTCTCAGCAAAGAGGTTGGTAGGAGAACAAATCTTTGATGCTAAAGGGCTGAAAAAGAATAGCAGGTAGGGGAGGTTACATGGGTTTCATGGAGGATGGGGGTTGTATGAGCTCTTACTGGACTGCCTCCAATGGGATTTTGTCACAGCTGTGTCAAACATGTTTAAACTGTGCCCAGTCAATTCCTCAAAAGATACTCGGAGGAGGTGTCCCGTGAGGAGGGGTGGTGAACCTCATCTGTGTGCCAATTGCTGGCAAATTCCAAGGAATGGATTGTGATGCTGAAACCAGAACAATAAGATGTAACCACCATATGCAAGTTGCAAAAATCTCAGGCAGGTTGCCTCTAGCCATGCAGAATTTCACCAGCCACTTCTCAACATCCTCTTCAAAGTTCCCACCAAAAGCAAGATGCCATATGTATCTAGAAAGTATATACTCATTAATACATTCTGAGTGAAAAGAAGGGACTATGAGAAATATTAATTCTGTCAATAATAATTAAACTATACAGTTTCTGTTGAAAACTACCTTTAAAAGTTTATTTGCATATTTGTTGCATAGCATATGGCTTTTCAAAGAGTGTAGATGACAAGCTATAGCTATGAATTATGGGAACATTTCTTAAAAACTGAAAAAAAGGGTATTTTTTAATTGATGTTTTTAAGAATTTCCATTTTTTAATACTGTTTAGGAACTGCTTACTGCTTAACTGTCTCAAGGAGTTTTACTGGAAAGTACATATTGACTGGCAAAATAATGAAGGGCTGGTTTAAAGATTTAATCTGGTTTTAAATCATGTATCTGGAAAAAATAATGGCCTGAATACTCCTGCATAGTAAGTTGTATGTGATGATGTACCAATTTACTCTTTACTAATATATACACATATTCACATACACACATACACATATTTTTACACACAAATACTTTTTGTTCATGACTTCTCTTCCATCCATCAGTTCTTGCCAGTGTTTCCTTCCAAAACCAATCCAAAATGTATCTACCTTCATATTATTGTTGAAGCCTTAATTATCTTTCAAGATACAACCAAATCATCAATACCAGACTACAATCAAAATAATCTTCCTCCCTCATTTCTCACTGTCAGCGCTCAAGTCACCTCAGAAGCAGACACAGAAGGTTGTTTCTTCAGCACAGAAAGGGAGAGCTGTTGGAAGAGAAGGGAGGTTAAATTTAATCCATTTTGAGAGAAATAAGAGTAGGAATGCACCACTCAGAAAAGTCAGAAGCTAGAGTTCCCTCCAGTTCAGACAAGCATGTAGAGCTGGCTGACATTTTTAGTGCTTGCATTATTTGCTTTCCCAAAGCTGTGCCTGTGTGTGGAGTGTCTCAGCACCTGGGTTCTGGGGTGGCTGGGGGAAGCATGGCAAGGGCAGCTCAGCCCTGCTCTGGCACACCAAGCCTGAACCCCTCCAAGCCCACCTCGGGCATTAGCAATGCTTGTGGCCCATCCTGCTGCTCCCAGTGACCTCCACAAACAGAGATATGCCATCTTCTCCTTTGTTTTTAAACAACTGGGAAATGTAGTTGAAGTTAAAAGGTAATATATAAAAGATTTTACTCTGTGTGACCAAGGGGCAGCAGCAGAGTCAATGAAGTTACCTGCCTTTAGTCCTCATGTCTCTTGGATTTAGTAGTGAGGAAATCTAGCAAACTGACAAACCAGTGCCTCCTGCAGCAAAATAGGCAGCTTCAGCAGCCAATGTAGTTTTTCTCACCTCCGGGCTGCATAGCCCTCATCTTCACAGAGGCCAGATGGTAGGAATCAGCTCTGTGTGTATGAAAAACATGCAGTGCTGCGATCACGTGGAAAAGATGCCCTAATACGTAACAAAATAAACCGGAAGTTTGCTGAACTTAACAGTCAAAACTGCCTGAACCTATCCAGGCATTCTGGACCAAGTTGCCCCGTCATAAGTACATTATCTTCTGCTGTGAACATGGCTACAAGTTCTCTAGTTGTTCTGAAAATCTGGACCCTTTTCCCAAATTTTTCTTTACCATGGAAAAAAGGAATCATAAGCTTCTTTCACCGGCACTATCCTTACCTTTAAATATTTCTTATATAAGTATTAAGATACTTCCATTATCTTTGGGGCTCTACAGCAACATTTCTTTCCACAAGGGATGTGCCCCTCAAGTAGATGGTGCTTTACATAGAGTAAATCATTTACCACTGCTGGCAATCATTAACCTATCTACCAGAGAAAACTGAACGGTGCTGACTGAAGGTCAGGGATCAGCTCCAGCCCAGGCTGGGCTTTCATGGGTATGGACTGAAATGGATTGGTGGGAATCTGCAGACTGGTTCCCAAGAGTTGATCTGGGGGAAGGGGGCGCGATGCTGGGGGGGGGGAGTGTGGAACATGGTGTGCAGCACAGTGCCAAGGACACCCCTCTGACTTGTAGCAGGCAGTTTTGGGCAGAACAGGGGGGTCCCCTCAGGACCGGGGTTCCTTTGCTTTTACCATTTAACTGAATGCATTTTCTAGCCTGTTTACCTTTCAGCTAAAACCATTAGGAAAAAAAGCAATGCCTGCACACTGAATAGCTGTTGTAAATCCAATTATTTTATAATACATGGGTGTTGTCCTTCAGCAGCGTCTTATGCTCACTTTCCTCCACGTCCAAGTGCCCTAATTCTACTTAATCTCTCTTCAGGCATCACAGCCATAATACCTAATTAGCATCATCAAAACAAGGTAGTCATTCAACCCATAAAGCAGGAGAGGCATGGGAGGTACTTGGTACATAACCTTCAACAACCACTCCATCAGTATTTCCAGATCAAATTCCAATTTCCTCACACGTGCTGAAAAACTGCCATTATCTGAATTTAAAAGAAAGCAATTTTTCTGACCAGCTCTTGTCAGTGGCCCTTGGTTGAACTCAGCTGACGATAGAGACTTGTCTGGGACTGGCACAGGTGAAATAAGCTGTCTCTGTGCAACTGCTGTGCTGTTGAGCCTTCTTCAAAAGCCTTGTGAAAAGTACTAGGACATCAGAGTGGCCTGCAGAGGTGTGACTAACCCTTTCTCATTCCAGCTGAAGACACCTTACGTGACTCCATCAGCCTGAGATGACCTAAAATCTCAGGAAATAAAAGGATGACAAGAGCCCTCCTCCTTCTGTGCACACTGTGCCTATGATTGCCATACGGGCAGTCATCAAGGTGCACATGAGCTCACTACCTCAGCAACTCTTGTTTTTGACACTTGGACTGTGCAGAGGCCTCTGTACTGTTTATCTGGATGAAATCCTGTCTCTGTTAAAGGAAATGGCAGAATCGCTGGTGGGTGGGATTTTACCCCAGAGCTCTCTAGACACCTCAGGCTCGCTTAGATCATGTCCACACAACATCCAGGGTCTTCACACAATTAAGGGTTTGTTGTTGCAGTTTTGCCTCCTTTACCTTATCCTCTCATTAGCATTTGCAAAGTGTAAGAAAGAAAAGGATCAAATAAAGAATTGTGTCATCTTTGACCTCTTTATTAACCCCGGGTTGGCCCGCAAGTCCTTTTCCAAAGCTTGCAAACCGACCATCCTCATCCACGGTGTTTGAGAGTGGTAACAAAGCACTGGCAGTTGCGTAGCTATCAAAACTGTTCCTGCAGGAGTGGGACCGGTGCAGCACGGGGACATTATTTCCTAGAGTTGCTGGTGTTCCTTGACCGCACCTCCAAGAAGACCCAAGGCTTGGTGTCTACTTGGGCATGAGGGTTTGGGGGTTTTCACTGGGTTTGCAGTTTTGATGCTGCCTCCGCTCAGAGGTGCAGGGAAGGCTTACTTACTCCTGCGGAGCAGCATGCTTGCATTTATTCCAAATGGTGCGTTTGGAGGACGTGTGTTGGAAAACACCATACCTACACAATACCAGATACACAGCTGGAAACGCCAGCACTAACTCTGATCTACGGGGAGGCTGCTAGCTTTTCACGCCCTTCTGACGACCTTCGGGTGTGCCATACAAAAGGCAGCTGGAGCGCGACCCGAGATTCCCCCCACGATAGCACCGTTTTAATTTAGGAGAGCGCGCGACGCAGACTCCCTCACTCGCGCCTAGGCCGCTCAGACAGCAGGCAGCCTGCTGGGCCGCGGGCCGCGCCGCGGGTTTCCGGGAGCAGCGGAGGCCGGGCGGGGAGCCACCGGCTGCGGCCGCGGGGCGGGGCCGGGCGGATGTCAGGCCCTCACCGCCAGGGGGCAGGACATGCCGCCAAAGAGGCTGGGTTCGTTCCCGGGAGGCGCTTCCCGCCAGAATCCCTGGACTTGCCACCGCGGGAGCCCCGGGAGGCTTGGCCGGGCTCGGCAGGGCCCTTTCATGGGCACCGTGCCGGTCCGTGTTCCTTCTCCTCTGCCAACGAGGAATTTAGGTGCTTAACCGCGCCCTGAAACTGCAGATGGGGAACCCAAAGTGGGATTCCTCACACACCACTGTTTTAGACTGAGGCTGAAGTGTCTCCCTGCCTGCTGATGGAGAGTCATCCAATCTGTGGGGTCATCTCCTGTCCTCGCACCCCACCGCTGTGTGCAAGCTAGAGCCTAATGCCTTTGTGCTTTCCAACCAGAGCCTGGAACTGCCTTCCTTTTGTGGCTTTGAGTTAACTGAGGGAGCCAGAAGCTGCTGCCCTGCTGTTTGTAGCACTGTGATTATATATCTCTATACACACACACATGCACACAGTCTTACTTGGTATCCTTGAGGAAAGAAATCTAGAAAGAGTTTTTCATTCTCTTCAAGCACAGGGAGTTCCAAACCAATATGCAGAAGAATTTTTTCACAGTGAGGGTGACAGAGCCCTGGCACAGGCTGCCCAGGGGGGTTGTGGAGTCTCCTTCTCTGGAGATATTCAAGACCCGTCTGGATGCCTACCTGTGCGATCTGTCCTAGGGAACCTGCTTTGGCAGGAGGTTGGACCCAATGATCTCTCGAGGTCCCTTCCAACCCCTATGATTCTGTGATTCACACATCTTGAGGACAAGTTAGTTGGCTTGGTAGATTGACATCAGCTTTCCTTTCCACTGAAACTTGCATTTTCTTGTTTTAATCTGTATTTGCTGTTTCAGTTCCTCCTTCTTGGTTGTACATTTTTACCCTAGCATAAATAGTCCTTGTAAAATGATGTATTGGTTCCCAGTGGCAGCATTGGGAGCTTCTGGGATAAATTTAATCTCCACGTGCATGTCCAGAAGCAGACAGGATGCATCTCATTGCACAGCTCCATATTAAAGACCCTGCTTAGCTTTCACAAATGACACACCCAATAGCTCAGTCCACCGAGGCCTGATTTCTATGAGACACACACTTGAATGAGGGATCACACCACCAAATTAGCAGTGGATGCAATGCTGGATTCACGCAGCATGCATGAACGTCATTACTTTGAGTCATTATTTTCAGGGGCAGATGGTGGGTGCTGCTTCTTATGCAACCTCTCCCAAGCCTTGTTATAGCAGGAAGCTGTCTCTGTGTTCCTCCATGGCAATGACCCACTTTGCTGTATTATTATGAAAAGCAATAGTTATAAATAGTTATGAATAGTTATAATGCTGAGTCTTCTCTCCCATAGTGTTGGACAGATAGGAGAAATTTCATCTATTTGTCCTTCTGCAAAAGACTCACCTTCTTGAAATCAGCTTGATCACACTTAAATGGTTGGCTTCCCCTTGCAGAAGCACATCTTTCTTGATCACCTTGCTGTGATAGACTGAGGTCTTTGAAGAAGAAACGATCTGTAAATGCCTTAGAAAAAAAAAGGGAGAAAAACTAATTTTAAAACTACACACAGAGGTAGAGTTAACACAACCATGCATGACTGAGAGTACGTGTTGGGAGAAGTAGGAAAGGGCTGGGAGATGGAGGAGGGGGAACAGGGAAACACTGTGTTTGGAGGGGAGAAATTTCCATTTTGGCAAGGGTGCTGCAGGGAAGTGTTGCTTCGGCTCATGAAGTGTGACGATATCTACCCGTTCTTCTCAAGTGTTGGTGAGCTTCTTCTGTAAATACTTTTGGGCTTTGAAGTAGTAAACAGAGAGACGGAAGCATCATATTCATGTAGAAAAGAGTGGAGATGAGGGATTTAGTTTAAATGCTGTCACTGATAACAAGTAAGCACTGAAGATATGTGCTTACATACAAAGAGAGGAATGATAGGCAGGGGAAAAATATCCTCATCATTTTGCTCCTCTCTTTTTAGTTTACAGATCATACAGTACATAGCAATTAAATTGAAATATAACCTGTGGTATAGTGTGATCAGTTGGAAAAGTGAGACCACGAGAGACTTCAACTGATCACACAATAACAGATGGGATAATAAAACCTGGGACAATAAGGAATATTTGCAGAACAAATGAAAGATCAACTTCCCTTCTGTTGCAGAAGCAAGAAAATAGGCAAGTGTTAAAGAACAATCTAAAAGGCAAATTGATGAGGGAAAGAACATATGGCAAAGATGGAAACTGTTAAATACACACAGAGGAAAATGTATGCTTTTAAACCTTCTTTACAGCACGCCTGTTTCTAGACTTTGCATGCTTTTTTCGCTACCATTTGTGAAAAAGTAATTCCTTGGATCTCAGTAGTAAAAAACATGAAGGAATGAGGTACAAAATACAGGTTCAGCAAAAGTTTAAAGAAAAGCACAGTAGGCAGAGGAAAGAGAAAACGAGACTTCATCACAGTTGATCTCGATCACAATGCTATCAAAAGGTTTTTTCCCCCACACATACCACTGTAAAGGCAATTGTGCCATGTTTAGAAAGTAAATGCAATTGGAAATGGAATGGGCATCAGGTCTGTCTGAGCACTGACATGATACTTTTCAGTGTAGTATCCAACAGCAACTCCTAGTGTATCCCATAATCCATTCTTCTGGGAAAGGAAAAAACCCAAATAAGTGTGAGAAACATCAGTAAATACTCAAATACTGGAATCTCCTGCAACTATTCAGAGTCTTTTGGCACACTGTGCTGCAGGGCCGGAGTAGCCCAGTGGGTGATACATGGTGCCCGTGCAGAGATCCAACCTACAAGGGCAGTTTCTGGCATAGCCAGAGCTCGCTTGCTCTCTGTGGGACATGCAGGACCTCATACGTCCCCAAATGGTCTTCATCTTCGGTGTGAGGCAGATGTGCAGATGAGGGCTCACTGCCATCCTCAGCTCGGCACGTTCAGAGCAGCGTGGATGCAGCCAGCAGTCCTCATCTGACAGTGACCACTCCAGGGCCCATCCATGAGAAGTTCATCATAGGCTCAGCACTGAGCAACCTAGCTCCTAACCTGGGCAGGAAGGCTGCCTTCAAGCAATTCCTGAATCGTGGATTTCAGCGAGAGCATCTGGCCCTGTGGCTCCCTTGCTCTGTGCCCAGCTTATAGGCAGGAACGTCCCACAAAGTGCACTGGGAGTGTCCTACATTAAGAGAAAGACCTGCCAGGTTTCTGCCAGTTGCAGGGGTGACAGGGGGTGACAGGGCTGTGGCTCACACATGGACACTGTGCACTTGGGGAGTGGGATAAGCAGCAGAGATGTATAAACCTTCCCTGGGCCCCATAGCAGGATCTAGCCTTGTGCAATTCTTTGCAAGGTCAAAAGTACGGTTGAACAGAATTGAGGTCAAATCCCTGGATTTAGAAGTAACACCTTTTTTTCCCCCTCTATTTTTATGTTTGTTCTAAACAAGTAGGGTTTTTTTTTTTGCTGCAATTTCCCTTTCTTATGGTAGCATGAAAGAGACGAAACGTAAGAAAATGAAATGGAGAAGTCCCTACCTACAGCCCCATTTGAATACATCACAGTGAATCTTGTCATTCATGGTAACATGAGGCAGAGAACATAGAGACAACAGCAACGCTGATGCTTATCATCTGGGCTATGCTGCAGAGCAGTGTGAGCTGTATTCTCAGTAGAGCTTTTTCTGGGTTATGACTCATGCAGAGCCCTGCTTTTCTGCTCCTCTCCCACCTGCTCTGACAAACAAGAGTTACAGCTAAATAAATACATTACCAGCTATTGTTATCAACCAGAATTCAATAAAGAAATTTGATATACTGCTACATCTCCTGCATGCTGGTACCTCTGGATCCTGAATCCAACATCACACTTGGGCAGTGACCTGTGTCTTGCCCCCTCCCACTCTGAAGCCTCAGTCAAAGCTCTCTTGTTGCTGGATGCCTTCTCATTTATGGTCATTTACCTGTAGCAGTAGGCCAGCAAAGAAGGGAGGCTTCTGAGGACTCTGCAGCTGGGAAAGAGCAGGTAAAGAGGCTGGGAAGAAGAGATGAAAAGGCCAGAGGATGCAAGCAGTAAGGTAATGGAGAAGCAAGTCTGGGAAGTCAGTGAGAGTTTGCAGACAGCATCTCTGTCACCCTGTTTAAGATCTTTCCAAAGGTGTAGGTAGGGTTTGGGGTTTATTTGTAAGGGTTTGGTTTCTTTCTTTTTAAGAGTCAGCATGTATGTGTGTCTCAGCACAGTTAAAGGAAACCAGGTGGAAGTTACAGGAGTGAGCCAGAGTTTATCAGAGGTTGATGGAGAGTCCTCTTCACACTACCCACAGTAGCAAAGCTGAACCTACAAGGATTTCAGAAGCGTAACTTGTCAGCCCAGCAGTCTTTAACCATCTGGTTAACTTTGACAAAGTGAATTAACACAGGGGGCATTCAGACATCCAGATGAGAGAGGGTATGTGCTCAGTAGACTATTTTGCTTATGCTTTCTTTCATTGTTTTGCCAGCTTAATGAAGGGGCAAAATCTTGATGTAATGGTAAACTCTTGACTACCTGAAAGCAGGGTAAACTCTTGACTGCCTTTATAAAGCTCACCAAAAAAAATAAATTGCCTTACTCTCTGTTTCACATAGCCAGGCACAACCAGAATTTAAAGGGTAAAAATAATATTAGGATATATATAAAAAAATAATATTAGGATACAGTCAGGATGCACCACCAAGTTATCTTCTATGAAGATAATTTTATTTGGAACCCATTAAAAAGTTGGTATAAATTAACTCTTTTGACTGAACTGACATAAGTATCTGAAAACATAGCAACAGCTTTCCCATTCCTTGAATGTAGGGCTTTGGGCTCACCCTTCTGAAACAATTAGCAGGTTCCTCTCCTTCAGCCATTTTACCTTACTTTATTTTCTTTCTGTCTTTTTCTTTTTAAAGTGGTTGGGAAGAGGTATTTTTTGGTATGTTAATACTGCAACAGTAAAGCTCTTCCCTGAGGCTGGTTTTATTTTGTGGACATCTGAAACATTTGGGATCAGATTACATACTGGCAAGTAGGACAATGGCATCACCATAATGAGCTGGAGGCTAATTTATAGGCTTTGCAGATGTGAATGCATTAGCATGCAAATCATGAGCAGCCCCTGCCTATAAATAAAATAACTCACCTTGCCAAGAGATGGCTGTCCCAAAAATATAATTAGTATTATAAATTATAGGCAGGTGTCAGATTTCAGCTTCCTTTGTATTCTTGTTTGTGCTTCTCTGAAGGAGCATTTAAAGATGAAATGTATAACACAATGCATGGCATAGGCAGTTTTAATCTTTCCTTCCCTGTGCTATTATTACCTTTTGCCAACTGCCACTCCTTCATTTGTTAGAGAGAGAGAGAGCTTTCAGACTTGTCAGCAACTTTGAATAATATGTTACTATATGGTAGTGCTCTGAAAATGAATGATGAACCGTGTTGAATGCATTGAACTGTGTCTCAGGTAAGTTTTCTGCTTACATAGCTCTGCCTCAGACGCTGTGTGGGGCTTTGGGCAAATGGTTTAAGCAGTCCATGCTATCATTTCTTTAGCTAAGAAATAAGCAAAATTAAAGTTTGTTTTACCTGTGTTTTCTGATTATAGAATCACAGAATTGTAGATTTTTTTTGGTTGGAAAAGACCTTTAATATCAAGTCCAACTGTTAACCTAGCATTGCCAAGTCTACCACTAAACCATGTCCCTCAGCACCACATCTAAACATCTTTTAAATACCTCCAGGGATGGTGACTCAACTGCTTCCCTGGGCAGCCTGTTCCAGTGACTGACAACCCTTTCAGTGAAGATATTTTTCCTAATAACCAATCTAAACATCCCCTGGTGCAACTTGAGGCCATTCCCTCTTGTCCTATCGCTTGTTACTTGGGAGAAGAGACCAACCCCCAACTGGCTGCAACCTCCTCTCCCATAATTGTAGAGATAGTCCTTTTCTTCAGGCTAAACAACCCCAGTTCCCTCAGACACTCCTCACAGGACTTGTGCTTCAGACCCTTCACCAGCTTTGTTGCCCTTCTCTGGACACACTCCAGCACCTCAATGTCCTTTTTGTAGTGAGGATCCCAAAACTGAACACAGTACTTGAGGTGTGGCCTCGCCAGTGCCGAGTACAGGGCGACAACCTCTTCCCTAGTCCTGCTGGCCATGCTGTTCCTGACACCAGCCAGGATGCTGTTGGCCACCTGGGCACACTGCTGGCTCATGTTCAGCCTGCTGTCAACTGACAGCCTCACGTCCTATTTCTGCCAGGCAGCTTTCCAGCCTCTCTTTCCCAAGCCTGTAGTGTTGCCTGGGATTGTTGTGACCCAAGTGCAGGACCAGATAGTGTTTTGGGTAAAACCCATCTTCCCTGTTTATCTGTAAAGTGTTGTATCTGTTGGCACACAGTGGACATTCCTGGTAACGGAATGAACAGCAGGAAGAGCTTCTGAAGTTACAACTTCAGAATTACCACTTTAGGAATTAGCTCGAATCCTATGGGAGCAATCTAAGGAGAGGTGTGTGTTTGGTTTTTCTTTAGGAACTTGATGAAAAGAACTTGATGAGACTGAATTTACTGATGTTATTGACGTTATCAGGCCATGGGCACACAGTGCTGATGTCTGTATTACTTTGCCAGTTAGCTGCTACTCCCTGCACCCCAGAACACCTTGTAATGACAGAAGAGCATAAGCAGCAGAACTGAGGAAATCCTACAAGTTTTGTCAAAACACATTGCCTTATGGAGAAGAGAACTACAAAGTATCTCCTTCTTCCCCTAAAGGAGAAGGTGTACAGTGAGCTCAGAGACAACTACAGAACTACTATCTTTTGCTCTTTTGCTGCTCATAGAGCTACTCATTTCTTCCTAAAGTCTTTTTTTTTCCTCTTTTTTTTTTTCCTTTTTTTTTTTTTTTTAAGTTCATTGCAGTGGAAGAAAAATCCTTTTGAAAGTGAAATAGGCCTGCTGGAGAAAAGGCTCACTGACAGCTTTGCTTATTTTATGGACACATTACATCAAGCTAAGCATTTGCCATCTGCTCTGCCCCCAATTGTAAATGGAAAAAAACACCCAACAGCAACCCAACCAAACCAAAGGAACAAATCACGAGGTGTCAAGGAGATAAAAATGATTTAAGTGCCTGTATAT